>JALJVW010003518.1:31877500-33077500 GCA_024865655.1 Emberiza elegans
CTGGGGGCTGAGCCCCACAGGCCTCATAACCTCACTCAGAATGTGGGTTTAACTCCATAAAACCCACTTCAGGTTTTAGTGCCTACATTGTTCCTTTTAGAGCTCTGCAGATATGAAGGAGGACGTGGTTTTGTTGAACGCGGTGGTGCTCGGTTGATGATTGGAGCTGACATTAAGATTTGCTCCAAACATAATCATTCTACAAATTAAGAAAGGATGGGAATCAGCACTTCAGCTTTTTCCTTTGGTGGGAATAGGCAATTTGGGCAAAATTTGGTGTAATGTTTTGGGTCAGCAAACCTCCTCCTGAAAGCTCAGGGACACCAACAAGGAGGGGGAGCTTTGGAGACCAGTGGAAGTTCAAACCTTCCAACACAACCATGATGGTTTCTGTGCGTGTGAGGGCTCAGCAGGCCTGCTCTGAAGGATCCACTCTAATTAATGGAAAAGCAGCTCAGCTGGTGAAGTTTTACACCAAATTGTGAAGAGAAACGAGTAGAAGAGCCAGCTAGAAAGAAGTGCTGTACACCGCAATCTTGTCAGCTCTGTTGCTCACCAAATACTTCAGAAGCTTCATGAAATCTACCTACAGAAACAAGCTCAGCCTGGCCTTGAGCAAAACAATTCCTGCAAAAAAACCCAAACAAACAAAAAAAACCAGGTTCCTGTTTGCTAACTTTAGTCCTTCTTAGTGCCATTTCAGGCTCATATGATCACAAGTTTCCCATAACAGATTTGGCTTCCTCCAAACCAGCACAGAAAGATTGGAGAAGAACTCAAATCTGCCATGAGGCTCTCAAAACTACACACCTGAACACGAGGAGCTGCTAAAAACACCTAAACATAAGGAGCTGCTGAAAATTCCATTTCTGAGCCAAATCAATCGAACCCTGCAGAGGACAAAAAGCCCATTGCACAAAACCTTGAAAGAGGTTAGACAGGATCAAAAGTCACCCGTTAAAAATTTTTAACAAAGACTGGTCTGGGAAAATGGGTTGGGTTGACTAAAGCACTTGAATTTGGTTGTATGCAGAATTGGGGAAAAAAAAACTTTTTTTTTTTTTCAGAAAATAATTTAAAAATGAAAACATAGATGGTTCCTTTAAAAACATGTGATTCCTTCCACTGATTTTCTTCACAAGAGGGTGGTAGTAAAGACATGATTTCTTGAAAGGAAACTTCTGCTTTTCTAGGAATGTATTTTCTGGAAGAAAATGCTTGTTTTCATTTTTTTTTTTCTGGTTCTGCTGATGGCATCCCAAGCACTAACATGAGGAACCCTGCAGAGATGGGAATTCCCCCAAGGTTTTGGGGAGCCCCAGGGACCCCCAGCACAGGAAAGGGACTCTGCCAGCAGCCCCATGCTGGAGGAAGAAGATGATTAAGCAAAGCTTGATGACTATCACTTAAGAAAACATAAAACTGACAATCCAACAATCCTTCAGGAAGGAAACCAAAAAAAAAAAAAAAAAGATACCATTATAACTGCAAGGAAGAGCCTGAAGGCAACATTTCAACCATAACAGGATGGCTCGTAAAAATTAATAACAATTTCCCATTTACAAGCTTTTGCTTTGTGTCTGCAATAGAACCATTCCCAAGGTACAACTGGTTACAGACCATAATTACCTTGACAGGTGCTGTATTAAATTCCTCATTTCTTCCCATTTCTCCCATGTTTGTAGCAGGAAGCATCAGATTAATGTAACAAAACTGGTGCTGACTGCACCTTTTCTTTTCTTTTTCCTGCTGAGTGCATTTGTTTTCTCACCTTAAATCCTGGCTCTCCCCAAGCTGCCAGGTTTCTTATTCCATACCTCTCTGCAAGAGTTTACAGGCTTCATATATAAATTACAATTCCCCTTTATTAATCTAATTGATTGTTTGGTTCCAAATGCATATGCAAGATCTTTTTGAAACCTTTTAGACCCCTGTGGTTCAATATCAATCTCAAAATATTAAAAGCATCTTGTGGAAAATTAGAAAGCAGATGAGACACTTTGGGACTGGAGATGCTGTAGAAGCTGAAACTTTTAAAGCAGCATTGACACAATTATTGAATGCTGTCATTGCTCAAAAGGGCTTTTTATTTTATTGGTTCTTCTGTAATTGTTTTGTACTTTTACTCTATCTGTGCTGTGCAGCTGCCAGGAATTCAACTTTAATGAGCAGCAACGTTTAGCTGCAATCAAACAAAGCCCTACACCTTGAGCTTTTCTTCCATTCTTCTTTTTTCATGTTCATTTACCAGGCCTGGATAATTTGATGCCTGGAATTTACAGAATGTTTTGAGTTCGAAGGGACCTTCAAGCCCCAAGCCCATCCCATGGGAAGGGACACCTTCCACTAGATCAGGTTGGTCCAAGCCCTATAAAACCCGGCCCTGAACACTTCCAGGGATGGAAATCTTCTTGGATAATTTTTTCTCATTTAAGAACAAAATATTTTGGGAGTACAGTTTCTAATTTCTGCTTGATTACAAAAAAAAACCACCATAACAAAACAAGAACATCAAAACTTGAAAAATGGAACTTTCAAAAATGGAACACAGCGCTTTCCATGTGGACGATTTTACCTACTTCTATTTCCTTACACAACCTTTCCCCGAGATTTGATGTATTTTAGGGAAGGAGTGTTTCCCACGGTGACTTTGGAATTTTTGGGAAGCCAAAAAGAGACAAGCTCATTCAGGAAAGTACAGAATGCAGAGCGGGGACTGCAGGTGGCATGATTGTTCCAACTGAATTAATGTAACAAACGCTGCTGTTCTCATTCCTTGCAAGGACAGTGACTGTTTCCTCAAAAAAAAAAGCCTCAAGGAAAAATATTCCTCACCTTTTCTTAATTCCCATCAAAGCACACACTGGAAAGGAGTTGGAGGAATCAAAATAACCAAACTGCCCTTTCTCGTGGAAGAAAAAATAAACCTTGATTGGTATCACTAGAGTAAGAGATGGTTATTGAATTTGAAACACTTTTGTAGGGTCCTCCTGAAATATTCACTGCTATGAATTTTAAATTCTTGTGGAAAACCTCAAAAAACAAGGCCTCTTTGAGAAAAAAGGAGTAATAGCCTAATCAGTCTAATTTCAAACTTCCAGTCAAATTTAGAAGCAGATTTTAAATATTTAATTTTTTTCAGCGGCGTGAGGTAGCATAAAATACATTAAAATACTAAACATAATATTGCAAGTGAGTTATTAAGAAATTCAAGCAAATAAGTCTGGAAGCAATATATTTTTTTCCCTTAGCTCTTTGCTTAAAAATTTCCATGCTGACTATGGTTAAAAAAAAAAAATCACCACAAACCTAATCAGGGCAATCTCAACACAAGTTCTCAAATATGAATTATAAAAAAATAAAACCACACATACCATTTGTTGAGTTTCATACAGACTCTTAATTTCTTATATATAAGACTTTTTTTTTAATGAATGCAAACAAGTTGAGTTTAAAAGTGGGGAACATTGGGCAGGAGACCCCAGTGAGTCCAACGAAAAGGAATAATGAAAGAACACTTGCCCAGGATCAGGAAAAGTCACTCAGGTGAATATTATGGATACTGATAAGTAGTAATAGGAGGACATGTAAATCAAAATAAAGAAATTAGGAAAACTAAAGAAAAAATAATCAGTAGCTCAAATAATTCAGAGATTAAAGTAAATTGTGAGACTTTGCACCATTTATTTGAACATTTTCTTTACTACTTTTCCCAAAACTATTTCTTGTTTTAGGGAACTTAGTCATGCAACTAAATCTGTCTCTTTCTTTGTAGCTCCCTCAGTGTGGAAATGGCTTACAGGAAACTAATCCTCCATCTCCAGGCTCTCAAAAAAAGCTGCCATGAAACCTGTCATTCTTCATTCCTCAGATATGGAGCTTCTCCAGTTAAAAAGTAAGACTTATAGACAGAGAGAAGAACTGGGAATATTCACCAGCAGATGAGCTGGAAGATGGAAAATGCAAGGATCAGCAGGGAAACATTTCTGTGAAGGCCAGAGCTGTCTGTCTTTAATTTAGAAGTCTGAGAAAAGGACCACCTGACCACACAGTCCTAATTCAGCTGGGGAAAACCAGTCAAAGGAAATCATCAGCCTGGCACAATTGTAAAGGAAAAGAAATAGGAATGCTTTTATATATGCAAAATACAACTTACAAGTCATCCCAACATAAAACACAAAATGTCATCTTTTGAGAAATCCAGCTTTTAAGAACTCTGATTTTACCAGTTCTCTGTTATAGTTCAATAAAGAATGAATGGATGAGAAATATTTAGCATTAATTTTTTCACCAATCACAGTGCTTTTCAACCTACACTCAAAATCTCTTCCTTCGTCACACCTGAGATCTACAACGTCGCCCCATTCCCTAATGGAATACTGTCCTTTACTTACAGAATCATTAAGGTTGGAAAAGGCCTCCAACGTCATCAAGCTTGACTGCCAAACAGCAGAATCATGCCTGAAGTTTCCTCCTTCCACGTTCATTGGCCACACCAGCTGTGGTGTCATTAACTCCACCCTGTTAATTGGCAACTGCCCTGTTCAGTTGGCTCTGAGTTGGCTCAGCCATCTGTTAGCCCATCACCACAACACACCTAATACAGCCCATTTTTTTCCATTTGGGACCCCCAGCCCAGAAAGGTCCACCAGGACTCCCTTGTCTTCCCAGTGCACAGGTGAGCAGCAGGAGAGGCTGTTACTTCAGCAGATGTTCATAAACCACTGGCAACAGCTCCCCCTCAAAGCGCCTTGCAAGGAGTTTGGGTAAAGCCGCAACTGGATAACAGGATAAACATTCCCAACAAATCCTGACTCAGTGGCACTGCAGCAAGGCACAGCATCCCTCACCTGTAAATCAATCATGAAGGTGTAAGATGGATGCCATTTGGCCACTAAAGAGTGCAAAGAAGCCAAGAGCTGCTCCTAAATTTGCTTTTCTCCCCTTGCACAAGGGGAGGTCTGGCCAAGGCCGACATCCTGTTCCACAGACATCTTTTGGGATCAACACATTGTCTGCAAATCTGGATCTGCACCTTGCTCTCAGTACCTCCAGTCAATTACAATCAGAAAAGACTCATATTCTTCCATTTGCTCCTACTTGTCAACATTATGATCTAAGCAAAGGTCATAACGCTCCAATATCCAAAATCCAGTTAATTGATTCCCTCTGGGTATCAAATCCCCACAGCACTGTGGTTATTGCTGCATCAATCATATTGCTTTTCATACCAAAGAATTAGAGGGATGTCCAAAACACTGAAATCTTTTACTCCTCCTGTCCTCAGCTTCTCCTCCGGCCATTTCTAAGCACACCAATTTTCTTGATAACACATTTGAAATTCAATTTCCCTCATAGGATTTGATTGTGCCTATAAATCTGAGCCTGGCCTCTGATCAGATCCCCCAAAATGTTCATCTTCCAAATTCCTCCCAAAACTCCTGCCAAACTCTCAGTTACTGCATCCATATCCTAATAAAATACCACCTTGCCATCTGTTTGGGGATTGGAGCACCCAAGAACCACTGGCAACTCAAAAAAAATTTTTTTTTACATCATTCCCATTTTTTGTAGCCATGTATAACATTTCCACAACTTTAGTTTCACATCCAAATACATCAACCATAGGAGTCTTGGGTTTTTTCAGTAAATAATAAATCCATTTAAATAATGAGGGACTTTCAAAACAGAGCCTCAGAGCCAGTTACCTGCCCAAGCAACTGCTGCAGGTTTGCTATTCACAAAAAACTCATTAAAGCACAAATAAAATGAAGACCTTTAGTATTATTTTAGACCTGAAAAAAAAATAGCTTCCAACGAGACTATACATTCAAATATAAACCGGAATCAATACAGTAATTTTGCTGATGAATTTCTGTGGTCAAATAGAACAGCAATAAACCCTCACTGAGTTTGAGAGATGGAGGCCTGTGCATGGAGAGCTGCATCTTCAGCAATGGTGAGTTGGAGGGCCCAGCCTCTCCATCAGCAGTCCCTGACATTGATTTTCTTCTATTTAAAAGTATTTGTCCTCACTCTTAAGGTGATTTTGTTTCTAATGCCATATTATTATTAAGAACTGTCCCAGTAGAAGGAAATTACTGAAAACCTGAGCTCGACAAAGGGAGCAGATACAGCCAGGGAGACATGAGTTACCTTGAGAATACCTGTGGCAATCCTGACCTCCCACGAGACAGGAAAATTGAAGATATCAGCATCCTACCGGGACAGTTTCAGTAGCTCAGCATGAAAAGGGAGGAGCAGTTACCCATAAGCCTTTTGTGGAGGTTTAAATACCCCAAATCCAGTGGAAGGCTTAAATAAATGGTAAAACATGGTTAAAATGGCAACTAAGTCATCACAGCTGGGCAAACACAAAACTGGCCTCACAGTCAACCACTTTAGGCTGAGGTCAGAGGTGCCCAAACCACAGACAGAGAGGGCACCTGTTTGGGGCTAATACCTGTTGTTTCTGACATGTGTTTTACACCCACACTTGTCTTTCAACCGTTTGCAAAGTTGATGAAAAATTTTGCTGCAGAAAATTTGTTTTCTGAAAAAAACCTGAGCCCAAAAATCACGGAATTTTGAGACTGGAATGTCTTCTAATCCCTTGGTATAAAGTATGTCAAGGAACTTTCTTTGACTAAATTAAAGGTGCTCTTCAAGATGGGATTGTGCTTCTTTATCCTGAGCAGAACAATAGCATCAATAAATAATATTAATTGCAGGGTGGATCCAACTCCAGCTATTTTATTGCTGAGGAACTCTAACAACAAATAATGCCAGAACATCCATCAAAGAGAAAGCCACACGAGTTCACCGAACCATCCTGTGCGCATTTATCTAAAATAAAAATTGTATGGAAATGTCTATGCAAATTAGGTGTGGCCCTCAAGCTCCTGGAAAGTTGCCAAAAAAGCCTTTGGTGTTGCAAAGTTGAGCATCCTATCTACCATATGGTGGTACCTATTAATCTCAGGAGGGAAAAGATACCAGCTCCTCATACAGATGGCATCCATCGCAGTACCTGTAAAAAGTTTGGGGATTTAGAGATAAAAATGAGGCATTTTTGGTGTTATGGAAAGCATTTGGAGTTCCAAGCAGAGTTTAATAATTAATATTACAGTTTATCTATTATCTACAGCCAATCTAAAATTCTTCGAGGAGGACTTCTTAACCAATGATAGAAAATCAAAATATTTCTGTAGACATTTCTTTATGAGTGGGTGCGTTAAACTGGGACATGTACCCTGGGACAGAATAGGTTCAGTGACCTCAGAGAAACACAGAATGGTTTGGGCTGAAAGGAACCTTAAAGCCCATGGACACCTTCCACCATCCCAGGGTGCTCCGAGCCCTTTCCAGCCTAGCCTGGGACACTTCCAGGGATCCAGGGGCAGCCACAGCTTTTCTGGGCACCCTGTGCCAGGGCCTCACCATCCTCACAGGGAACAATTTTTTCTCCGAATTGAATCTTGAATCTGAACCCACTCTCAGTGTGAGCCCATTGTCCCTGGTCCTGTCACTACAGCTCCTAGTGAAGAGTCTCTCTTGACTACCTTGTAGGCTTTCTTCCATACAACTACAGGACCGAGTTAGATCAGATCTCCAGTGTCCCCTGCTGATTGCTCCTTGGTTTTCATTAATAGTGCCAAGTCTCCAAATAAACAAACTGGATTTTTTTCTGAGCAAAAAACCCCAGTTTCTGAAGTATTTATTGGTTTCAGCATCGTGGTTCATGTGACTGGGCTCCCACTGCCCCACACTTTGATTGATGAATGTGCCCCCAGCAGCACCACAGGACCTGGAAAATCATTGAAATCTGGTTTTGCACATGGTTGCTGCAAAATATCTCAACTTTTCTCAGTAGTTTGGGGGCTTTCACTTCTCCGAAGCACAGTTTGGAGAGACGATTTTCGCTTCTGCTATTGCGCACCCCTGCCAAAGAACATTCCCGTTCTCCCATGCATACCATTAGCACAGTGTACATCTGAAAAATGTATTTATATATCCCAGAATGTGAAGTGATGTGTAATTAGGAGTTTAGATGAGAAATTATCGTGGGGAAACGGGGCTTGGGAGTTGTATCATCTGTCGGGTGCGGCGCTCGCGCGGCTCCGCGAGGAAGTTGCACAAACGCCTCACGGCTCTTTCCCTTTTTATAAAGCACCAGAAATCCACTCGGCTGCAAGGCCCACTCAGCCAAGCTGTGGGGATATTTCATAATGAAATATTTCATCATTTGCAGGATTTTGACTCATTGTCTGTTCACACGTTGCAGGTTAATGGCAGGGTATTTATTCCCGCGGTTTCTGCTCCAGCGAACCGCGCGCTGGAGCGGGTGGGAGTTTCCCTTGCTCTGGGCAGAGCATGGATCTTATGATTTGGCCCAGTGGGAGATGAGGGTGCCCAGAAAGATTGGAGTCCCAGGAAAGGAAAACAGTTAACGTGGCGTTGACAATGTGCCTTAGTTTGATACATTGCCAAACAAGATGTATAGATTTTGTGTAGTGTTGCCTGTAATCAACCTACTGTGGTATAATTAAGGGACTGGGTTAGTTCAGATATAAGAAATGAACTCTCCTTCTCAAATGCAAAATTGGTCAAGGGGTTGGTTGGCTTTTTTATTTTACTCTAGTTTATTTTCTTGCGAGTGAAGAGAACATTTGTAATTTCTGTTCTTTCTGTTGTAAATTGTGCGGCGCTGAAAGTTAAAAAATATCTGGCAAGCACACATTGCATATTGCACTCCCCATGATTAGTACAGGTCCATTGGTAGAATGAAATCAGCTCAAACAATGGGTAAAAATAAATCATTACTGGGTACATGAGATTCGAGATGGAAAAGGCACTAATGGTTGTTAAATGAGGTATATTGCAGAGAAGGATTATATTTTGAATGGGGCTAAAATTGCTTTGGGAGTGAATATTCTGACTAATATTATTATTTGTGTACTTGAACTCTGACGTGATGGGGTTGTACTCCTGTAAAGAGTTCATGAGAACTAGAAATAGATTATCAATGTCTTTTATTTTCTTTTTACGTTCTGAGCAACAAGACGATAAACCACAGTTACAGCGTATGAACTGCAGCTTTATCTACTTCTCTCTGTGAGCCAATCAAGTCAGAAATGTTCTTGAGTATTTTTTTTCCATAACAACAGGTTTTTGTGTCAATGACAAAGGATTTCATAAAAATGTATTGATCCCCAAATATAAGAGAAATGTGTCTCAGATTGAGCTGGGATTTGGGGAGCAAGGAAGGAACTCAGAGAGAAAGATCTTCTGAGTCATGATGTGATTTACTAAACACTCACAAGAACAAGCTGGTTGAGTAGTGAGCTAAAATCATCATCGCAGCTACATGAAACTGCAGAAGTTGGATTTTGATGATCCTTGTGGATCCGTCCCAGCTCAGGAAATTCTACGAGTGTACCATTCTATAGGTCTGTTTTAATGATGTTTTCTAGTAAATCCTCATGGCCGTTTTGTAGGGAATACAATCCCAACTTCTGGCTTTTGCCATCTGTGACACATTCTTCCCTCTCCAGGAGTTCCTGACACAAAACTCCATCCAGAAGGTGTTGCAGGAGATATCACTAACTTCCTCTCCTGTCTCTTCTTCCTGCTGTTATTTGGGGGCGATTTTTTTCCAGTCTTACCTTTCCAGTTGAGAAATTATTTCTAAAATGTGGTGCTTTTCTGGGCTGCAAATCTCACTTTTGGTACTGTGCCATTGTTGAAGGCAAGCTGGCAGACTGTCAGATTGTTTTCAGTAAGTTATACCGCATTCAAAGTTAAAATGGGACCATTTATCCATGTTTGTATTTCTGGGATCATGGTTTGTAGAAACAATTCGTTCCAGGAATGGAACTTTTTGTTATCGTTTTCAGAGGAGCATTTGGCAGGATAGGCCCATGGATTTAAAAAAAAAATAAAAATAAGAAGCCTTGAAAAAAAGGCTGAAGAAATCCTACTGTGCCTTTTAAATTCTCCCATCTCTGAGTTATCAATAACTACAGTGAATGCTGCCCTCAAAATTTGACAAAATAGATCTTTTTCTTTGAGATCTACCTCTGTAAGTACAGCTAATCTCACACACAGGTATCAGTGAAGATTGCCTGAAATGTTCATGTGTTTTAAATCTTTTCTGAATACCAATAATGTGGGGAGGATGTAGAATCAGGCTGAGGCTGAGTTAATGTTTGATGCATCCACCCTGAGTAAGGGCACCCAGCAGCTCTGAAAGGCTTCAATTGGTGTATTAAGACTGAGGAAAGGATGTAATTTATCTCAGATCACAGGCTGGAAAATCACTCAGAATTCAAACTTGCTAGCAAACAGGGTCCTTTTTACTTGCCTATCAGCTAAAAGATGTTTTGTTGTCCCCCCCCTTCCTTGAGTAGAGTGGATGAAGTTTTTCTCTAATTACTAATACATTTTCACAAAAGAAATAAAAATTCTGGGAAGTAATCTAATCACAAATTCAGATCTCATCTGATAAAAAGGACCACAAGAAGGAGATTTTTTTTTTCCCAACATTTGTTTGAAATGAAATGTGCTTCAGAAATGACGCAGTTTGTTTTGACGCTTTCAAAGTGGAGCTGCTGGGGGGTTATTTTTGAAGTGAAATTTGAAAAGAAATGGATTCAGAGTAGATTAAAATGTTTAAAAATTCAAAACTAATCTAAACATTTCACCTTGGTCAGCTATATCAGCTGACTTCAGGTTTTAACAACAAAAAAATTCTTAGCATTTTTATTGACCTTTTTTTCCCCTTTTATTCCCTATTGATTCCTATTTAAATTGAACCTTCTCAGGTTTCTGCTATTTTTTGTAGTCTCACCTTAAACAGAACAAATTCATTATTTTCACAGCTCTATCATGGATTAATGAGCTCATAAATTAATAAACTGCAGTAAATCACAGATTGTCTCTCTTTCTTCTTTTAGCCAAATTTCACAACTTCACCTGTTAATCATCTATATTAAAGGTGCTACATATTTGGTTTCTTTTGGACTAAAAAGTTTTATCCCCACTTAAAATTTTCTGTAATTTCAATGGTAGAGTAGCCTGATATCCTGAAAACATTCAGTACAAACTTTGAGGTCTGTCAACTTTCTTTTGATGCAATATTTACACCACAAAAATGGCCAATTGTGCCTTGCACTGAAAGCTCTGTCACGTAATTTTGAACATTGATAGAAAAAGGAGATGATTTTAGAGAGCAGTTTTGTGTCATTGTTTCTCATCAGTTCTATTTCCCTGCAATTTAATGCAATCAACAAAATTTGAAAAGTTGCTTTCAATATTATGTAGCACCCTGTAATTTTTAACATAAACCTCTGTGGACCCAGGATAATTTCTAATATATCCCACCACTAACCTTTCCAGCTGGTACAGGATCCATTAATTGCTGGTGTGCCACACTTTGTTTTGTGTTTTTTAGCCAATTTTAAATCCATTAAACTCAACTTTCCACTTATTCCGTGGCTCCACATCTTAACATTAACCTCTTCTAGGAAACCCTGTCAAAGGATGGCTGAAAATGTAAGTATAGGATGTCTGCTGCATTGCCTTGTCTCTCCTATCAGAAATAATAGCAATAAAGGATTCCAGTAGAACTGTCAGATCTGAGAATTTCCCTCCCCTCAAAATTAAATTTGCTTTCTCTAATCAGGCAGTGCTTGTCCCAGTGTACCTTCCATTTGATTCCTTAAAATATTAACTAGGACATTCTCCACAGTTTATGCCAGCGATTTGCTCTTTCCCCATATGTCCCTTGACCAATTTTAATAATTCCTTTATTAAATTTCACCAGCCTTCAAGGAGCTGAAATTTCTAATAGAGTCTCCAATTTCCCTTCTTACTTCCTTTGGCTCTCTTGGATATATTTTGTCTTATTCTGGTGTTTATCAGTATTTTTAAAAGCCTCTAATCTTCTGATAGCTGATTTTAGTGATCTCTGGATGCTTTCCTAATTCCTCATTTTCTAGTTCTGAAATCTGGTGTCAGATATATTCAAATGAAGGGGACAAAAATTGTCAGGTAATTCGACTTTTTTTGTTTCTCCTCTTAACTCTTTCTGAGAATGCTCTGGGTCTTTACCAGTGCAACAATTACTGTCAGTCTTGATTATGTTTAAGATGTTTTTGTGGAATATTTTCAGTCTAAATTTGATTTTGTGTGCCTACACCAGATTTATGGGTTTAGAGTGATGCCCACAAACCTTGCTGGAGTTCAGGTTCTGCCAGCACTTCCACCTTAAACCAGTGCTGCTCTTGAATTAGCTGTGAAAACCAGCCACAGGCTAAAATAAGGCACTGAAAGTTCCCTCCAAAGACTTATTGTTTGGGGTTTTTTTAAGAGTGTACATTAAAAACAAGGAGGCTTTTTTTAGCACAGCTTTTATTTGAAAAGAATAATAATAACAAAAAAAAAAAGTCATTAAGGACTTTTGCAGACTATTAGTCCATAATGTGGACCAGACTCAGAGTGTGTGTATCTTTTTAAATAATTAACTGCAATGAGAAATTGTTAGAAACAAGAAATTAGCAGAAGTTTTTCTTTGTTTTTTCAAAGGTTTAACAAGGATGGATTATTTTTTTTTAGAGCCCAAGCAGCCTGAAAACACCAGAGCCAGTGCCCAAGAATCCCCATACTCATCTCATGCATGGGTTGAACAATGGTGTGAGGACAGTGGCACCTTCAGCTGCTGCATCCTTGGTCCCACAGAGTCCCAAACCCCTCCACAACCCAGGCTTGGACAGAAGTTGTGCATCTGAATTTTACATCATGGTCCAAAGGAAATTTTATCCACTGTGGGTGGTGCCCATAGCTTTCCTAAGACACGGGGCAACTTTTCCACCTCAGAACTCTACTTTCAGATTTTTGACAATGTATTTACATAAAAGTGACAAAAAGTGAGACAGGAACAAAAGAATTAGTGGTTAACAAATGGAAGAGTTCCTGGCCAGGTTGGATGGGGCTTAGATGAACCTCCAGGGGCAGCTGTCCCTGCCCATGGCAGGGGGTGGGATGAGATGAGCCTTAAGGTCTTTTCCAACTCAAACCACTCTATGACTCTATGATTTTTCTTTTTTTAATTGCTTTTTTAAAGCACTCCGGAAAATTAAATCCATTCTTTTATCTCCATGTGCTTGTCATGCCTTCCCTGGTGCCACGAGCTGTGAGCAACAAACTCCATGTAACAAAACACCCAAATCTTACTGAGAGTTTTACAGCAGGCAACAACACGCTCTGATCCAAAACAGAGTTGTGTAGCAGATTTAGGGATCAGACCTCAGGAAAAACATCATCTCCTGACCCCTTACCTGCAGCACCCCAAAGCTTAGGGCAGCTCCTGAGAAAGACAGCTCAAACCTCCAGCCCTGATGTCTCCATGAAAAAAATCTGAGTGCTGGGACTGGCCCCCTCAAACCTCTTTCCTGAGCTTTCCACATCAAATAAAGCACATTTATTAGGTGAGGGAGCTTGTTTAACAATCAGGTTACATTTGCTGGCAGTCACCTGGGAAACATAGGTTGTAGGCCTTGATGCAATAAATCATTATCAGGGTTTTGCACACATTGGAACACATGGGATGCTTTGCCCCACGCTGTGTTTTATACTGAAAGACCTGAGCAGTTTACATCTGGATCTAAATTGCCTGTAGGGGTTTTTTTGGAATATTTGTAACTGCTGTTTCAAAGCATCTCTGACACACAGCTCTCTCGTGAGCTTCTTGGGCAGCATTGAGATTTGCTTCCAAGCTGTTTAAAGGGTATGGTTTTATGAATGAGGACAAATGATATTAAGATAGAAAGAAGACAAAGATATAAGGATTTAGGCACTCAAAACTGGAGGTGGTGCCACACGGTTCATTCAAACACGAACATCACAAATTAAGTAAAACCAGATTTATATTAAAACAAATTATTCATCTAATTCATGCTTCAATGTATATTTCTCAAGATCACCTGAAAAACCCTCAAGTCTCAATAAACATTGGCAATTTGAAAATGCTAGGAAAATACTAAATGTATTATTTTAAAACACAGAGTAGGCATGGTTGTCACTTGCTGGGTGAATTTGGCTGAATAGCCCTTCATGTCACAGGTTGTTCAATTCAAAATAAAGGTTTCAATTAAAAGTGATAAAGAATAAGGGCATTAATAAAGAATGATAAAGACTGACAGAAAAGTTTGTATTCTTTACATTTATTACATACAGTTAGTTTATACCATTTGGTTTATTCTTTTACCTGGGCAACCAGGAGTTATAACCATAAGCTCAGTCAGACTGTGTACTTTGTAAAATGTGCTGAATTCTATCATTTTTTTGACACCCACTCCAAGTTTAGCCACAACATGTCTCTGTTCTAAGAAGAAACGCATCACACAACAGTGTTTTCAGAGAAATTTCAAGTAATAAAAGCTGTGCTCTTTAAAAAGTGACCCATCGGGGACCATGGTGGTCACAGGCATCTGCCAATTTACCCACCTAAATGATATAAATTTACACATTGGAAAGTCCAAACAGTTGAAAGCAAATCTGTTGTTGCTGCAACACTGGGATCTGTTGTTAATAGGTATGACAGAGCAGTAATAGCATCCCGGCATTTTTTTGTATTTCCACTTCAAACAGCAAATCCGCCTGAATTTACCTAATACTTCAATAATCCAATTATAACACTTTACCAGCAGAAATCATCGGTGCATAAGCCTGGGAGTCAGTTAAATGAGGGCTGTGTGGAGCTGCTCACCCCGGATGCACCGCAAGCTCCGGCGAGCGCGTTCCGCCGGGATCGCCGGGCTCGGCTTCCGCGAGGTGAGAGCAGAAAGTCCTCCCTTCAAACACAGCGCTGCCAAGCTGGTGGCAAACCCAGGCTAAGCAGGGCAGTGAAGATGGGGCAACACACCAACCCACATGGGAAAGATCCCAGCCTTCAAATCAAACCAGAACACAACCAGATTCTCAGCCTATGCGTCGGCAGAAATGGCGTATTTTGGTGTAACCGCCAGAAACCATTGATTTATCCATGAAAACCCGTTTTTACAAAATACTGTGTGCTCTAAACACAAATTGCTGATATTTTTCAATTCTGGAGGATTTAGTGCCCATAAGTGTAGTTTCATTTCTCTTTTCACAGCCATATCACTTCCTTTCCCTCCCTTACCCCATAAATCTGCGCCCAGTGATGGCGGCTCTTGCAGATCAGCCTAACACCCTTTTCCCCCCTGAACGCAGTATTTATTTAATGGATCGAGGGAACTATCCTTCAAACAGAACGAGATATTCTATTCACAGCTAGAACGTTAATATGTCAGTAAAGTTACTTGCCTTCAAAGTGGGAGAAAATAAATCTCGAAGGCTTGGATTCATACAGGGCTGTTAATGAGCGATGATGGTGTGATTTTTCAAGGATTACGTGATCAAGTCAATTCCTTAAATTTAGACAAGAGTTGCAGTCCATATTTTAGTAATTTCAGCAGAAACACCATATGCTGCCCAGGGAAGTTGTTGGTGCCTCCTCCCTGGAAGTGTTGAGGCTTGGAGCAACCTGGTCTAATGGAAGGTGTTCCTGCCCACGGCAAGGGTGGAATGAGATGAGCTTTCCTCTCATTCCAACCCAAAACATTTCTGATTCTCTAAGACTGTGATTAAAAAATTACTTTCTGTGTGTCAAAATACACTCTGCTACTCAAGAAATGCTTACAAATGTGCTATGACTAGAAAAGCCTTGTGTCAGAGTTAATCCTGAAAAGTAAAATTAACCACAGACTAAATATTACCCATGGAATAAATGCACCTCTACTTCCACAAACTGGTGTGTCTATTCAGATCTGGATTTTCAAGCCAATAATTGAGCTTTTTTTTTTTTTTGAGAAATATATGGTTAAATATCAACTGCAATTAATAGTGTTTTGAAAGATAGATTATTACTGTAATTTCTGCTGACATTTTATATGCAGTATGTATTTTTTTACTAATTAAATACCGTGAACTGTTTTCTGAGGGTTATTACATTTCACAAAATTTCCAATTTATAAATAAATCAAATTCAGGATATTTATTTGTAGTTACATGGCAATGTAAACCAGAGATGGGATAAAAAAGAGGTAAAGTGGACAAAAAGAAACATAGATTTTATCTACTCTGTGTTTGTCAGTTGGCTGTGGAAAATATAATCCAGTCATAAATCTATGAACCAGCCCTGAATTTCTATTGCATTACTTTTAAAATAATTGCAGCATTTTCACATCCCTAAAATGTGCCATAAATCCATAAAAATTATCCATATGTTATATATCTAGGAATGAATTAATTACTTTTCACTGTACTGTAAAATACAGATAAAAAAACTCTACCCACAAAGTTAAAAATGCCTTTAATAGATGCTTTTCCATATGCATAATAAGGAATTATTGCACAGATTGTCTGAAAACTGAATTTATATGACAAAAGTTTAAAAAAAAAAGGAATTTAAACTGATGCTTCACTCTCTCCAAAAGCCTTTTTGGGTGCTAATATCTGGGAGCAGAAGTAGTACAAGTTACCTGTGCTGACAAACCTGGCTCAGGTTACACCTGCTGAAAAGCCCAAATCTAGTGGTACTCATCTTCCAACAACAGAACTTCGATTAAGTGCTTAAATGTAACTAAAATGCAATGTAAAAAATATTTTTCTCATTTTCTAGGACAACAGCATGAGGAGTCTCACCTGTAAAGTTCATAAACCCTTTTGCACTGTCAGTAAAGGAAACTACACCTCTGACAGGGAGGAAAAGGAAGGAAAATAAAAAGGAACAAGGGATCTTACTAGGGATCACATTTAGTTTCTTGTAGACGCTCATGTAGAATTCTTGTAATTCTTGTAGAATTACTGAGGTTGGAGAAGACTTCCAAAATCATCCAGTCCAGCTTTTGACCAGGTGATTCCACACCCACTGAACCGTGCCACAAAGGGCCACATCTACTTGGTTTGTTCGAACACTTCCAGGGGTGGTGACTCCACCACTTCTCTGGGCAGCCTGTAGCATAGACTTTCTCAAACTCATTCATTCTTTAAATGTTAAGTTATTGAATATCTCTGTCCAGTAGAGTTTCAAATGATAAAAAGAAATAAATAAAAAGTTTTTTAAAAGCAAACATAAAACTGGAGCGTGTCTTGCAAGACATTTGGAACAAAACCAAACCTCCATATTCTGTGTATCCTGTCCTTTTAACCCCATATTCCTCTGGTTCCTACTGCCCCTTCCCTTGCCACTGAACACTTTTGCTGCACAAATTTTATTAAAAAAGAGACCAAGGGGTGTGTGAGAAACTGCATCTCTGAATGAGCCTGGGTTTTATCAGCTCATTGTGCCAAGGTTGGAGCCTCCCAAGAATAGGTAAGATCAGGGATTCAAGTCTAGGTGATCACTCACCCTCAAAGGGCACAAAAATGCTGAGGAAAGGAGAGCAGAACAGCTAAAAGCCCTAAAGTTTAGACACTGAATATCTGGAGGACAGCTGGAAAAGATTTAAGGAGTGTTTCACTCTCTCTCCAAGCAAGGGGTGCCAGCAGAAAACAAACGTAGCCCTTTCTCTCTATACATTTTTTGTGACAAAAGCTGATTCTCAGCTTGTGGATGTTTTTAATATTTAGACAGGAAAACCAAACTCTGAAAGGATATTCAAGAAGTGTTATGAAAAAGGAAGATTGATACCTCTAAAACCAGAAGTGACAAAGTGAAATCACAAAGGAGTGGGACTGATCCAAGACTAAGAGCCAGCCCCCTTCCCAATCCTGATGTTCCCACTAAATTTTGGATGTTGATGAAATTCTGATTGTGTCTTGAGACAAACATTCCTCATTAATCCCTGCAAAAGGATGAAATTTTGCCAAGGAAGCACCAAGGACAGGGTGAAATGTGGAGGGCGAGTATCCCTACGGTGTTGTTAAGATTTTGGGGAACATTAAGTATAAAAAGAAAGGTCTGAGGTGAAATTGCTGCATTACAAAAAGGGCAAGATCTGGAGAAAACAGGAACCTGTCTGCTGTGACAAACAACTCATGTAAAGGAAAACCCCAAGATTCAAAAGGAGGTAAAGCTTTTTTGGAGATTTTAACAAGAGATTTTAACCAGGCATGAAGAGCTCACAGTGTGAAGAAAGAACAAGCAGCCTCAACACCTTCAAGAAATTATTTAAAAGAGACAGCTCAAGAGCAAAGAAACAAAACACTGATGTGTGATATTTATTAATTCTGTGCCAAGTACCTACATCCATAAGGTGCTGGGCATAGACCTCTACTTCCACAAACTGGTGTGTCTATTCAGATCTGGATTTTCAAGCCAATAATTGAGCTTTTTTTTTTTTTTTTTTGAGAAATATATGGTTAAATATCAACTGCAATTAATAGTGTTTTGAAAGATAGATTATTACTGTAATTTCTGCTGACATTTTATATGCAGTATGTATTTTTTTACTAATTAAATACCGTGAACTGTTTTCTGAGGGTTATTACATTTCACAAAATTTCCAATTTATAAATAAATCAAATTCAGGATATTTATTTGTAGTTACATGGCAATGTAAACCAGAGATGGGATAAAAGAGGTAAAGTGGACAAAAAGAAACATAGATTTTATCTACTCTGTGTTTGTCAGTTGGCTGTGGAAAATATAATCCAGTCATAAATCTATGAACCAGCCCTGAATTTCTATTGCATTACTTTTAAAATAATTGCAGCATTTTCACATCCCTAAAATGTGCCATAAATCCATAAAAATTATCCATATGTTATATATCTAGGAATGAATTAATTACTTTTCACTGTACTGTAAAATACAGATAAAGAAACTCTACCCACAAAGTTAAAAATGCCTTTAATAGATGCTTTTCCATATGCATAATAAGGAATTATTGCACAGATTGTCTGAAAACTGAATTTATATGACAAAAAGTTTAAAAAAAAGGAATTTAAACTGATGCTTCACTCTCTCCAAAAGCCTTTTTGGGTGCTAATATCTGGGAGCAGAAGTAGTACAAGTTACCTGTGCTGACAAACCTGGCTCAGGTTACACCTGCTGAAAAGCCCAAATCTAGTGGTACTCATCTTCCAACAACAGAACTTCGATTAAGTGCTTAAATGTAACTAAAATGCAATGTAAAAAATATTTTTCTCATTTTCTAGGACAACAGCATGAGGAGTCTCACCTGTAAAGTTCATAAACCCTTTTGCACTGTCAGTAAAGGAAACTACACCTCTGACAGGGAGGAAAAGGAAGGAAAATAAAAAGGAACAAGGGATCTTACTAGGGATCACATTTAGTTTCTTGTAGACGCTCATGTAGAATTCTTGTAATTCTTGTAGAATTACTGAGGTTGGAGAAGACTTCCAAAATCATCCAGTCCAGCTTTTGACCAGGTGATTCCACACCCACTGAACCGTGCCACAAAGGGCCACATCTACTTGGTTTGTTCGAACACTTCCAGGGGTGGTGACTCCACCACTTCTCTGGGCAGCCTGTAGCATAGACTTTCTCAAACTCATTCATTCTTTAAATGTTAAGTTATTGAATATCTCTGTCCAGTAGAGTTTCAAATGATAAAAGAAATAAATAAAAAGTTTTTAAAAGCAAACGCAAAACTGGAGCGTGTCTTGCAAGACATTTGGAACAAAACCAAACCTCCATATTCTGTGTATCCTGTCCTTTTAACCCCATATTCCTCTGGTTCCTACTGCCCCTTCCCTTGCCACTGAACACTTTTGCTGCACAAATTTTATTAAAAAGAGACCAAGGGGTGTGTGAGAAACTGCATCTCTGAATGAGCCTGGGTTTTATCAGCTCATTGTGCCAAGGTTGGAGCCTCCCAAGAATAGGTAAGATCAGGGATTCAAGTCTAGGTGATCACTCACCCTCAAAGGGCACAAAAATGCTGAGGAAAGGAGAGCAGAACAGCTAAAAGCCCTAAAGTTTAGACACTGAATATCTGGAGGACAGCTGGAAAAGATTTAAGGAGTGTTTCACTCTCTCTCCAAGCAAGGGGTGCCAGCAGAAAACAAACGTAACCCTTTCTCTCTATATATTTTTTGTGACAAAAGCTGATTCTCAACTTGTGGATGTTTTTAATATTTAGACAGGAAAACCAAACTCTGAAAGGATATTCAAGAAGTGTTATGAAAAAAGGAAGATTGATACCTCTAAAACCAGAAGTGACAAAGTGAAATCACAAAGGAGTGGGACTGATCCAAGACTAAGAGCCAGCCCCCTTCCCAATGCTCAAGTTCCCACTAAATTTTGGATGTTGATGAAATTCTGATTGTGTCTCGAGACAAACATTCCTCATTAATCCCTGCAAAAGGATGAAATTTTGCCAAGGAAGCACCAAGGAGAGGGTGAAATGTGGAGGGTGACCATCCCTACGGTGTTGTTAAGATTTTGGGGAACATTAAGTATAAAAAGAAAGGTCTGAGGTGAAAATGCTGCATTACAAAAAGGGCAAGATCTAGAGAAAACAGGAACCTGTCTGCTGTGACAAACAACTCATGTAAAGGAAAACCCCAAGATTCAAAAGGAGGTAAAGCTTTTTTGGAGATTTTAACAAGAGATTTTAACCAGGCATGAAGAGCTCACAGTGTGAAGAAAGAACAAGCAGCCTCAACACCTTCAAGAAATTATTTAAAAGAGACAGCTCAAGAGCAAAGAAACAAAACACTGATGTGTGATATTTATTAATTCTGTGCCAAGTACCTACATCCATAAGGTGCTGGGCATAGACAGGACCAAACCAGAGCGTTTGGGCTGCCAAAAGCTGCCAGCACTTCTTATGTGTTAGGATTGCACAAAGAAAGGCTTAGGCAGAACCAGTGTTAAACCTTGAGACCTTCAGCCACAGCTTAGGTGAGTGTCCAGCCTCTTTAAGTTGTACCCCAGCTTTACCCCAGGTTTATATCTTAAACCGGGATTTTAGAAGCTGCTGATGGCACGTGCACACCGTGCAGATGTGACATCTCAAACTCCTTGTCCACAGAGGCAGAACTTAGAGCAGAAAGCACATTTGTGGGGTCAAAACACCAGCACCTGGGTGAGAACACCTGGCAGCTCCACAAACACCTTTACCCTGATGTAATTTCATCTCTGCTAATGCTTTCACTGTGACAGGAACTCATGCAAGGTGCTCTGTGAGCAGATCCTGACATCACTGCGTAAATCCTTGATTTTTCTCTGTCTTGAGCCCATTTTCTTTAATGGTTTGTTTGAACAGTGCCAAGCACAGCTGAGTTCTCCTGGGTTGGGACCTTTAGGAATTTTTTCAGCACAAAGAAACACAAACAAGTAGCTAATAGCAATCTGTCACACCTAAAATCCATCCAGCCATCGCTCTGTGGTGCAGCCCTGCCTTTTATGTGGTTTGTTAAATGTCTTGCACAGCGTGTGGCTGTTGCATAAGTAATAAATAATAATAACTAATATTTTAAATGCTTATAACAGTGACTAAACCACAAACATGCTGAATAATACTGTCTCACTGGCTACCTCCACTGTCTGCAATCTAAATGCATTCATTTTGGCTCTCTTTGAACCTGCCCTTTCTCATCTGAAAGGAAGCAGGGCCAAATTGGATATGAGGAAAAATTCTTCCCTGTAAGGGTGCTGAGACCCTGGCAAAGGCTGTCCAGAGCAGCTGTGGCTGCCCCTGGATCCCTGGAAATGTCCAAGGCCAGGCTGGATGGGGCTTGGAGCAACCTGGGATAGTGGAAGGTGTCCCTGCCCATGGCAGGGTGTGGGACTGGGTGAGCTTTAAGTTCCCTTCCAAATCAAATAATTCTGGAATTTCATGACTCTATGATGATTCTTACAGGAGAAGTTACCAACCCAAGTGTAACACAAGAGAGACACTCCTACAGTGAATGAAAAGGAAATATTATAATACTATAATTATAAAGGAAATATTGTAGTAATAACATCCTCATATGGACATGCATAGTTTACAACAGGACAGTGTTTCCCAACCAGCCAAGCCTTTCACGTGTGCTACCTCCCTCTTCTCCTTCCAAAGCTGTTTTGTTTACCCAAGGAGGCAAATGCATGTTTCACCTTAGACAGGGAAGAGCAGGAATGGGCATGTAGGGTGATGCTTGCATTTAATGTCCTTGTGCTTCTATCCAATCCTATTTCATGCACCTCCTATTTCTCAAGGAGCTGAGGGAGCTGCTCCTCCCTTCTTGCACCTCCTGGGGCTGGAGGGTGAAGCTGGTGGGGTTCTGGATATGGACTCTGAGTCTCAGGTTTGTTGTGGATGAAATGGCTCCCGGAGGTATTAAAGAGTCTTTCTCCCAGCCCCACAACCAAAGAAGAAGTCAAGATTCCTCAGCTCTGCTTTTCAAGGTTGTTCATTTTCTCTTATCTGTTCCATTCTCTCTCTGACCTGCTGAGATCTGTCCAGCAGGTTGGGTTGTGGCGCACTGACCGCCCTTGGGGTCGTGTTAACATTTTATACTAAGAACTACGTGTACTTTATTTACAATAATTTTCCAATACCTATCACCTATGTTAGACAGTCTGTCTCTGCTCTAAACCAATCCAGAAGTGCCACCAGCAGAGCAGAAGATGGAGGTGAAGAAGAAGAAGAAGATGGAGGCAAAGAAGTAGAAGAAGATGGTAGCGAAGAAGAAGAAGAAGATGGAGGCAAGGAAGAAGAAGAAGAAGAAGAAGATGGAGGCGAAGAAGAAGAAAGAAGAAAGAAGAAAGGAGAAAGGAGAAAGGAGAAAGGAGAAAGGAGAAAGAAGAAGAAGAAGAGGACACACTCAGATTCTTCCATCTTGCCTCTTGAACCCCCATTCTAAACCCCAAAATTCTACTTTTTCACCCTGTGACAAATTCACTATCACTGTACTCAAACCCCTGTGGCTTGTAACTCCTCACACAAAGTTGGGAATTGTTTCCATGGGTTAAAATCGAAGGCACAGGTGTCTCTGACTCTGTGCCAAGGTCTCTGAGCTCCCTGCCAGGGTCTCGAGTAATCCAGGGCAGCCAGAGGAATGTCCTGGGTTCCGACATCTGAGAGCACCAAAAGCAAAGGGAAATGAGGTGCGACAGCGAATCCTTTATATCAGTACAAGTATGAGGAAAAGTCCTCACTGGCCAACAGCTCTGGCAATCAGGAAAGAGCAGGTGGGATGGAGGGACTCACCTTTGACTCCTGAGCCATGGACAGGTCCCGAAGGATCTGCCAGGCGGCTCTGAATCCGCGTAGCACAGCGGTGATGTTCGCGAGGCGGGAAGGACAAGCCATGATGAGATCTGACACCTCTCTTTATCACGGGTGGAACCAGGCCCCCGATCCTCAGTCCTAATGCTTTGGGACATTTAAAATCCACATGTGAGGCTTGGCTCCCTCCCTGCTGTTTACAATGATAAAGTGACACTCTGATTCAGTCTATCTCATCAAATTCATGATTTCAGAAGTTCCTCTAAACATGTCTGCACCATCACGCTAACTTTTCAATAGCTCCGTGTCAATACATGCCAGTTGCTTAGGGTTATTTTTTTTCCTCTTGGAAAGAAGGTCAAAACAGCAATGCAAACATATTAGGGGAAAAAAATGCATTCAAGTAACATTACTTGTTTCTAGAGTCAAGATGCCAGTCCATCTTTAAATCACGCAGTTGAGTATTCAATTCACAAATACAATGAGGGTACTTTTAAATTTTAACTGTCATATTCTGTTATGTGGCCTGATGTTAAGTTGCATTATGCTAGCAGTGAATGGGATAGGACAGAACATAATTCACTGCATTATAAACAGCATAACATAACTTGACAACTGGAATTTAAAAGGAGGAAATTCTTTAACCGTAGGATCATATTGTATATTCCTATACATTTATTAACCCAGCAGCAAAAGAGCCAAAGCAGAAAAGCTGAGCGTGTACTTATTGCCAAGAAACAAATGTTGTCTCATTTGTGGGGCATGTAAATAATTTGGGGGAGTTTTCTCCACATTTTAATTTCCCAACTGCACAGCTGCCACCTCCCTTTGCGTGCTGCTTAGGGAGGCTGGTGGGGGCATCATCTGAAAACTTTCATACCTAAGCCACAGAGCAGCATCCACTTTGACTGAGGCTGTTTTGTTTGCTCTCCTGGGCTAAAATAAAGAATGAAGTAACACATTTCTTCAACATGAATATGCTAACAGCCATAAATCTGCTCCCTAGCATTACTGTAGAACAAACCATAGTAAATGTTTAAAAATGTGCTCCTAAAATAAGCCCTGACTGAGCTTTGATGTCACTTTATTTAATTCACATTGGCATTGCATACACAGCTCAGTTTACCAGAGAGGATTCATTCTTTACTGAAGCATAATTACATTATCAGATATTCAGTAGAGGCCATAAACCACAAAATGGAAATTAGACTGTCAATGGCCATTTTATACTACAAGGATTATTGTATTTTAACGTTTGTGTTGTCAACCACTGTGCTGGCAATCTAGCATGTGGACCCCAATTTTCAACATCACTCTAACCTGAATAAAATTTAAATATATGAACACCAAATTGAACAATCAATAACAATCTTTTAAGCTATATAAGCTTCTGACTGGCAGCAAACTAAGCAACAGCACAGAGGCAAATCAATCAGGAAGCTCTGTTTTCCTACCTAGTCCTATGCATTTCAGGCTGAGGGAAACTTCTTTTGGGGCATTGTTTCCCCATCTCCAATATTATAAATAAATAAATAAATAAAAAAGGAAGCTCCAGCTTTCTCTCTCTTGCCCACTCAGATTTGTAAATGGAATTTATTGCACGCAGTGTCCTCTTATAGATTAAATTAATGTTATTGTAAAGAGCTTTAATGCTCAAAGATATTTATGACTCATGCTGAGAAAGAAGCTGTACTCAGTTATGATGATTAATATAATTTTCCCAAGTTCTCACAGATGAAATTGCTCCATGTGCATATTTGGAGTACAAAACAGATAACCATAACTCTAGGGAAGGGCAGCCATGGTTGTGTTATTGATGCATCATTTGGAATTAGCGAGTTGCTTGTGGAGCACATGAAATGTTTTTTGCTGGATTAAGTCTCTGCTTGATGGGCAAGGCGAGAAGCAACACTCACATCACCCCAACCTGTGTTTGTGGTTTTGATCTCGGCATAACAAAAGTTAGAGCTTTATAAAGAGCTGGTTTTTACCCTCAACCACTAATAAGACAGGCTGTGATTTAAAACTTATATCCTCTGTCCAGGATGAAAACGAAATGAGATCGGATTTGACAACTTACAGCAAGGAACTGAAGATTTACCAACTCCTCAGGCACACAGGTCAGAAAATGGAGCAGCCTCAGCATTGTTGCAGTTAAAGCCCGGAAATGGATCACACATGTCTGATCAGAAGAGCTCTCCAGCAGCTCTGCAAGGTCAGGGGAGATTGAACTGAACATTTCCCAACACAGGAAAGATGTTGACCTGTTGGAGCAAGACCGGAGGAGCCCATGGAGAAGCTTTGAGGGCTGGAGCTCCTCTGGAGCCAGACTGGGAGAGCTGGGGGTGCTCCCTTGGACAGGAGAATGATCCAGGAGACCTTCCCAGGGCCTGGAGGGGCTCCAGGAGAGCTGGAGAGGGACTGGGGACAAGGGATGGAGGGACAGGAGCCAGGGAATGGCTCCCACTGCCAGAGGGCAGGGATGGATGGGACATTGGGAATTGGGAATTCCTGGCTGGGCTGGGATTGCCAGAGCAGCTGGGGCTGCCCCTGGATCCCTGGAATGTCCAAGGCCAGGCTGGACTTTGGGGCTTGAAACACCCTGGGATAATGGAAGATGGCCCTGCCCATGGCAGGGGGTGGGACTGGATGAACTTTAAGGTCCTTTCCATCCCAAACCAGCCTGGGATTCTATGGATTCCCATTCCTTACCTTTTTGAGGGTCAGCCCTCACTTACAGCAAACATTACAAATGTTCATTTAACAACCTCCCTGTTATGGACTAAACTTTGCAATAATTAGATTGAAGGGCTGTGACTGTTACACGCTCCAGTTCCAAACTGTGAAACTTCTTTTCACATTTTCAGCTAATCTATTTATTGTCCTGTGAGAACAGCAAACTAGAGTCTGTGTAAAAAAGGGGGAAATTCTCCATATTTAATAGACCACAATAATTGAAGGCAATAATTTCTTGAAATAGAAATATGTTGATTCCTAGTATTCCCCCTTCTTCTTCCATTTCTTTACATGATGCCTAAGGAGCTGCTCAGGTTGCTAAGCTCAATAAATCAATGTTAAATGTAATCTGAGTTGAAACAATTTAAGTTTGATGATACCATAAATGTTATAAATATTAGGAACTCGATACCTTTTCTGCACAAATCACATTTCCCAACCTGAGTCAAAGAGGACAGAATTTGGTCTGAAAGTGCAGTGAACAATGCACGGCCACCAATGGACTCATAAAATCAATGCCAGACAATGATAGGACTGATGTATATTTTAAAAAGGCATTAAAAAGTGCCAGAAAAATTTTCTCCAAATTTTTCTCACACTTCTGGTTAAATCTCCTGCTTATTTTTTTTTCCCTTTAAGTAATATTTAATATTACAACCATCTTTGAAATAAATGTTTCTTCAAGGAAATACAGATATATTTCTCTCTCACTTCATCATCATTGGCCCCATTTTCAATTTTCAGAGCCCTTTTGCAAACCACACACTCCAAGTTAATTGGTTTAATCTGGTTGTGGGATTAGCTATTTTTACCTACAGTTACATAGGAAACAATTATATATGAAATATTGATTGTTCATTAACGTGGGGGATATCTGTCTTAATGTATTTTGTAAGGGTTCAGGCTCCTGGAATGTGGAAACTCTGGAGAGGTCTAAGGAATTTTAACTAGCTTTTAAAGTAGTAAATGTTATTTTGAATTGCTCGACATCTGAAGTCAATATGAAGGTGTTATATATATTAAAAAAGGCATAAAAATGCATTTAAATAAAACAGCAGTGTCACTGCACTCATAAATATATTTTATAATTCTTACAGATATTCCTTTCAATTTTTAAGTCAGTTAAAATGAGTATTTCAGTGTTTACAAAGGCATTCTGACAACTGGCTTGTCTGGAAGCTGGTCTGTATTTGGCTTGTTCTTGCTTTTAAATGAAAGAGTCAAATAATTTGTAGTACAAATTAAAATAACAATAAAACAATTTTCTGCAATGATATCAAGTAATACAAATACCAGTTTGTAAAATTTGCCACAATTACAGCTTCAGTAATCAAAACAAAATTCTCAACTCCCGAATCAATTCAGTCCAAAGACTGAATATTAAAGTGTGGAATTGCAAACCAGGTGGATTTTGGCTCTCAAAAAGCAAGACAAGATTTGTTATAAAGTGCATTATTTGTAGCCAGTTTAAGCACTCAAATTCCAGCCTCAGTAACAAAGATTCATAACATTTGCAAAGCCAATGCACTATAATCATGATTTTTAAAGGAGACCATTGTGAAATGGTCAATGTTCTCCAAGGAGAGCAGACCCATGTGAATCCATTCAGCCTAAAAAATAAACAATTCTGCTTTCCAGCCCCTGCCACCTCAGGTCCTAAATCCCCTTTAATCATAAACCCCCATTCTCTCATGCTGTGAACAATGCACACTTGTTAAAAGGCAAAAAAAAATAATTTTTTAAGAGTCCTTTATAAAACAGGTTGAATTTCTCCAAAAGGACACTGAAAAATTTGAACAATGCATTTTCTTCCATAGTCTTGCATAACCTGATTGCTACAGAAACCATACAAATATCAAATTATCAGGGGGTCTATACATTGCATCCAACATTTTTCTCAGTAATTACTTTAGAAGATGCTAATCCAAACAAAAATTCCCAGAAATCTTTCTTCACTCAACAATTTATTCCAGTTTCCATCCTCCTCCCTCTTTATGATAACTCTTGTCAGCTATCATTATAAGTGAACAACACAAAGGCTTAAAGACATACCCTCTGGTTAAAAATGAAAAAAATTAAAAAAAAAAACCCACAGCTTTCAAGTGTGAACTGGATTAATCACACATAATAATTATACAAAGTGATAACACTTATTATAAGATCACATAAACACCGTTAAACCAACAGTGGCAGTAACCTTTAGGAAGGAAAAATAAAGCCACCAAAAATAATACAAATCAAAGTTTCTGTTGGGAAGACTTTGCTGGCTGAGGCTCCTCTGAAAGCCTTAATGAAATAAATGTGCAGCGTTTCAAAGCAAATGACAGTCACAGCTGATTTACATGTTCCATACATCTTCAAAGTGCAGCAAAAAACCAGAGACAAAACAGGGGTGGGGAAAATCCGTGGTTCCCAATCTCCCATCCCTCAGCACTCCTCCACAATGCACAAACCTCTTTTTCTAAGCTTGTTTTCTAGAGCATCAATGTAATTATCCAACAATTCCTGCTCTCCATATTAGCAATCCTTTGTTGAGCTTCATGCAGTTCTAAACCAACGCTTTCAAAGAATTTTTAATTTTTTTTCCTTATTGCTTTAGCTGTGGCTTCAAACACATCAGCCTTTTCCATCCAACTGCTTTGTTTCCTCTTAAGAAACTCCACTCTGTTGAAAGTTTCGTTTTGATCTCACATTATCACTCATTTTTATAATTCCCACTAAGTATCTGAGGAACAGTTTCCAACAAATTCTTCATGGACAACCACACTTTTTTTTTTTTTTTAAGCACAAGCAAATCCTTGTGAATTCTGGTACCAAGGAGACGATTGGCTACTAAAAGTCACCAAGTGAGCAGAAGATTGTGAGGCACTTCCACAGGGGCAGAAAATAACCCATGGATTTGGGTTAAAATATCCCATGGATTTGAGGATAATTCAGGCCACAAACCAGTCAC
Source organism: Emberiza elegans (assembly GCA_024865655.1). Lineage (NCBI taxonomy): Eukaryota > Metazoa > Chordata > Aves > Passeriformes > Fringillidae > Emberiza > Emberiza elegans. The sequence continues at coordinate 31,906,394 of JALJVW010003518.1, forward strand.
AGCTTTCCCATTCCAAGTCAATTAATAATAGATGTTTTCTAGGGGGAGGAATCACAATCTGGTTGACAGGATGTGATCACTCAAAGGTTGGGCTTGATGATCTCAGAGGTCTTTTCCAAACCAAATGTTCCTGTGATTCTGCAAAGACTGAGGTCAGGAAAAGGGGGAAAGTGGGAGAACAATATATGGGGTGTAGAAGGTTAAAGAAGATGAAATGTAATAAATTTTACTCCAAGGGCAGGTAAAAGTTGAAATATTTTGCAATTTTTCCATCTCTACATGCATTCAAAGTGCAAGCACATAAGATTATCGAGTGTTATTGAGGAGACAGACTTAAGGCGTGGCAATGGGTGCATGAAACTACTGAGAGCCCAGGGAATGTGCATGTATTTAAATAAAAGCAAAATAATCAGGGATAGTGGGAAACTCTGCAGGTCATGATCAGAACTGGTTTTAGGCAATATTCTCAGTATCACAGAGCAGAGAGAGAACTTGAACCTGGACTGCCCAACATCACAACAAGAGGTCAAATTGATATAGTGAAATGAGGGGTCTGAGCTGCTGACCGAGCCTCTGATGAGAAAGATAGCAAAAAAATCACAGAAATTATCAGAGAAACCTTCACTCTGAAAAAGAAATCAGAAATAAAAGCACACCTGGCCTTGCCAAATGTCTGTACAAACGTAGCACTAAAATGAAGTGGGTTTAGCCTTCACATTAATTAACAGCATGTAACAGCTACCACAAGAAAAATAACTGTAAATATAAGAAAGGAACAGCTTGTTCACGGATTTTTCTTCCTCTCCTCTTCCAAACAAGTGACATTTTGCTATGTGCCTATTGTCCAAGAAATTGTTTGGGATCATTAAATATATAAGGGGCTCAGATATCTATATTTTACCTTTCTGTCAAATATTTACATGTCATACCCAGGACCTCACCAAGGAGTTGTTGTGATTAGTTGCCAAGAAGCATCAAGAATCAAATAGGATTGTTAGTGTTTAAGGGTTTTCCTGTTTATTTCTACAAACACACAGGATAAACACTGTCAGGCCAAAGTAAACTATGGAGTACACATTTTTTTCCAAAACTAATACCCTATAAAAGCCCAGGATGGTTGAAAACCACATTGCAACCAATTTATTCTGATGACTTGTACCATGCATGAAGGCTCAAGGATACTTCATAACCCAGACACCCTGTTAATTAATTAAAGTTATAATTAAAAGAACCACCCTTAGTTTAGACCCAATGGTCGATGAAGCTCCTCCCGAACACACCAAAATTAGGGTCAACATTTGGAACTGATCAAAGTAAGCTAAATAGATATGGGATATAGTTTTACGAAGGAAAACCTCAAATTCAGCTTAGATTGAAAGGAAAAAACAACAACCCAGCACCACATATGTACAACATTATAAAACCTGAGCCACCATGCCAGGGACTGAATTTTGAGTGACACTCAAAAGATTTTTGTTAAAGTATCCATTTGTTTCAGCCATTGGAGAACTATTTTAGTCACTTAACTCTCCCTGCCGAATCTCCTTCGGATGCCAATTGACAGAGAGAATTCATTCCAACTCAAGAGAAATCCCTACTTCCACTGCCAAGGGTTTTCCTGCCACAGACAATTATTAGTCTGGAGGGGACTTTTTTGTTTCTTCTTGAAATTTAGCTCCTTCTAAGAAACGTGGGTTCAATGAAGTACTTCATTAAACTGACAAACTGCTAAGTCTACCGTCGTGCTTTGTTCCTTCTGAAGCAAAGTTAAACATTAAATGGAGGAAATATTCACAAATAGAGATCAGTAAAGTGCTTTTTCTCCAATTCAGTAGCAAAACAGCGTGAAAAAAATACAATTTAGGCCAAAAACCTCTTATTAATTTATTTTTTTTAATATTCAAAACTAAAGCATTTATTTTTAAATGCAACAAGCACAATTATATACCCTGTCTTCCTGTTTGTTTTCTAGTATTAATTACAGCACACTGTTACCCATTAAAGTATTGAATTCATCCATGTCTGTCCCCTGTGCTCTGTCCTGATGTGTTACAAGTGGCCAATTTACTATGAAGAATGAGAAAATTTCCTGTGAAATAAACAACAATAAAAAGGGCAGAACAGAATGAGAAATTTCATCATTTAAAAAACTTAAAATCAAATGGCAGAAAAAGCATAACTGATCAAAATTGTTCAGAATTAGGTCCAAAGGACACAGAATTTGCTTTGCTGGGGAGTTTTCAGAAAATCACCATAATCTTGAAAAACCGGATAGTCCAAGTAATAAAAATACAGTATTAAAAAGGAGAAATATTACAGTAGTCTGTAAAATACAGGTAGAAACTTTGTTTGGTTAAATACATTATTATCTTTCAGTGAGACTAACTGAAGTGTAATTTAAAATATAAAATCACAGCTAAAATCTTTGTGTCATCAAAAAATTGCAAGAAATTTGAAAACAACATTTTGCTACTTAGAATGTTATGTAGAGCAAGACATGGCAGGACAACATATATTTAAATGAACCTTAGGATGTTTATTAAATGCATTTTTTTTCAGTATGGTTATGGCACAAATACAGACTTAAGGATTTGTCACCTGTGCTTTGCATTTGAATTATTACATATCAGAAAAAAAATTATTGCATTTATTGAATTTTGTGTTGATCTTTACATCTAAAAAACTATTCATCATGTCATAAGAAATGACCTAGAAGGAAAATTTGGGATTTTTTTGCCTCAATGGCATCACACCATTATCATGTCTCACAAAGGACAGTGTGGGTTTTACTCATTAATTTGCCAATTTGTTAATAGCATGGGAAAAAAAAAATTCTCTCAAACCCAAATTCTGGAAGTTGGGAAAATTCTGTTGGCTTGGGAAGGTTTGCTCCAAAAACACAAGAGCAATGAATTGTTTTAGATGCTGCCAAAAGATTTCTTTGCAAGCCAAAGTGAGAGCCGGCGTCAGCCATGGAAAATCTCATTTTAATGTTGGTGATCTCCAGGTCCAGCTCAAGGGACCCAAAGTGAGTCAGTGCCACCACGAGATCCACACATCCCATTCCCAAACTCCACCCAAGGAGGGCCCATTCTGTGTCCTGCGCTGCTCCAGAATTGTCATTAACAGAGAAATTAATCTTTCCACATTTTTCTCGTCGAGAGGGAAATTGATTAGAAATCTGAGGGGGAAAACCCTGTGGACAAGCAAGGCTTCAAGCAAAAATAGGGTTCAGCCCTGAATCCCTCATGGGCCTGGAAATCCCACTGCACTTTTCCCATCTTGGTGCTTAATAATTAGTCATTAACTCCTGTCCTGCAATGAACAGAATACACTCATTTCCCCCCCACTTGACAAGATTGGGCTTGTGTTGATTATTTTAACAGGCTAATTTAATTCAGGTTTCTGTACTTTCTCCAGGAATTTGCCAAGCAGAAATTTATCAGATTCCATATAAATCTATGTCAGGGGGAACTTTAATGGAAATGGAAATACATTAAGAATTCAGGATTGGGCCCTTAATAGCTGCTATAATTTATCATCTTTTTAATATGGAGAAATCAGCAAAATGAAATATTCTAAAGACGTAAAAGTAATAACCCAATCATTTAATATGAAAGAATAACTAGACAATACTGCCCTGAAGAACTATAGATGGCCTGACAGAAAGGCACTGAATATGAAAGACAGAAAAGCATGGGCAATAATTCCAAGGAAATACTGTATTCCTGAAAAAAATACCAGCGAAAAGAAAACAAAACCAACCCGTTCCTCTACGTCCTGCTCCTTTTTTTGGAAGCCTTCAGACGCAGCTCTGGGGGCATTTTGAGGGCAGAAATTGTTATCCTGACTCAGAATGTAGGAGAGGAAAGGAAGATCCTGGCCAAATGCAAAAGGAGATTAATTCCTTGGGAAAATTTGCAATTTTGATAGGTTGTGAGCAAGAAAAATGCATAAATTTGCAGGAGGTAACCATTAGCTGCGTTTTCATTTGTAGTCATTATAACTCCATGAAAACATGTTTCGAAGGTAATATAACCTAAATAATAACTGGGAATGAAAGCAGAAATGTATGCAAATGAGAGGCTGTCACTTCAGTCATAATATTAAAACTAAACACGAACTCTAATAAAAAGGAAAATCGTCTGGTTTACACTTGGTAAATTTACATTTTGGTTTGCATTTACCCACCGTGCTGCTTCCAACGAGAGATGCCAAATCCCCTGAAAAGGGGATTAACACTTGCAGCCTGCTCCCATCTCCAGGGAAACTGAGGCAGGGAATTTGGCCTCCAACGGTCACAGAGGCAGAACCGAGCTGGGAGGAGAGCTCAGGAAGGTGGATATTGGGATGGTGTTGTGGGAGGGGACACAGGAATGTCCTGCAGGTGTGGCACACCCTGAATATCATCTGCTCACTCCATCTTTGGGATTTAAGCTCAGATTTATTTCTTTTCATTGATGGTTCCCATGAAAAAAGGGAGAGTTGAGCTTCAAAGGTTGCCTGTCCCTATGGACTTGGACCAATCATGATATTCCTGAAGCTTCTCTGCAACAAAAAGACAAAAATCCCCGCCCAGCTGCTGTCAGACTCTGAGAAACTTCCAGGGATCTCCACATTTTCATTCATAAGGTGGGATCTGGCCTTAAATGTCTTCAAATGCGAAATAAAAGGTGACTATTCCCTAGTGGTTATTTATAAAACAGAAGGTGCTTTCCACTGTGCAGTTATAAAAGTTAAATATATTTAAAGTTAAATATATTTAATATATATATAATATATTCAATTAAATGCAACAAAAATACCTTAAAACACAGAACAGAAATGCTTTTTGATGGGCTTTTTTTCTCTTTTCTGCAATGGGAAATACCCATTTGCCTTTTTTAGTATTACATGAACAGTGATAAATTCATCTTTTTTTGCCACAAAAAATAAAAAGAAAAGTTCCCACCCAATTAAAAGTGTGTGTGCTGCTACAGGGGCAGGATGCAAATTTCCATCTGTGACTGCCAAAAAAAAAAAATAAAAAAGGTTGTGCAGCTCTGGAGATGCTTTGCTGAACTCCAACAACACCATTTAACAATTTAGCTAACTGATAAAACTCAAAATGCTGCTAATTCCCTTTTGTAATATGCTAAATTGCCTGCAACTAATTTAAACAATAAACAAGCCAGGCTGTGAGCCGTTATCTGCGGCCAGTTGAGCAAAATTCTTTATTTTCCATCTCTTCATAAGCATAGATTAGCTCCTAAAACCTATTCTGGGAGTGGGCAGCCTGTGTGGCCCCAGGAGAGTTAAATTCTGCAGAGATTTCACCACCTGACCTTGCCAAACTTGCCATTTTCTGATAAAATACACACATGCAAAACTTTTACTTTCAAGCTGCACGTTTTTTTGGGTTTTTTTCTCCCCTTTTTGATTTTCTTCTAAGGCTTAAAAGTTTCCTTTGGGTTGGGGTATTTCTAAAGGTGTAAAAAAAGCACAACCTTGAAACAACAAGAGCAACAACAACAAAAAAAATGAAACAGAGCCTACGATGTGCTCTGGTTGCTTCCTGCGCTGCTAAAAAAAATTAGCTCAAATCCCAAGATCCATCCTCAGGAGCTTAATTGCTTCAAAGAATAGGAATCTTGTCAAATTCAGTCCAAACAAACATAATCAGTGGCTTTCAAAGCTCGTTTGACATTGAGGAGGCATAGAAAACAACCCAGGAACCAAAGAAACGCGCATCGACGGCCTGTCAAAATTTTTTGTCAGACATGATGCTATTATCAAGGCACATCAGGATGAAATAAAAGTGACCTGGCTGACCAGGGGCTTACAAATGTCTTGGGAAGGAAGGGAAAACGGTGAATCAAAAGGTAGCTTTGTTGAACGTCCCCCCAGGCCTTCTTATTGACAGGGATGACAATGGTCCCAGGATGCACCATTATCTATGACCAGCAAGCAGACATCAAATGCTGCAGAGCTGTCTCTGTCAGAATAGAAAATGCTGCTCCAAATATACAGGGGCTTGTTACGTTTTGTTCAGCAAAGGTTTGTCAAAAGCCAGGGTCACTCTGTGTGTGCACTGCCCTGAAGGGTAATTTTAAAAGGCAAGGAGAGATGCACTTGATTCTTCAGTGTTTCTCCTGCGAGGAGACTTGGAGTCTGTGGATGACCAAAATGTTTTGAAAATCAAAGAGTGACTCAGAGAAAAAAAAAAAAAAAAAAAAGGAAAAAAAATGAAGGAAAACAAAGTAAAGCAAAGCTAATAGATGTTCGCCACGGCAGTGTTGTTGGAAAGCAAAGCATTTTTCAAAATAAACAGGTTAGGGGATTATTGCCATATTTAGATGTTTTTTCAATAAGAATTGAGTTGATTTCTAATACATCAGGGGTGGGTGCTACTGTAAAGGGATGACTCAAATTGCAGTGGATGAGTGCACCCTCCTCAAGCATCTGTGTTGCACCATTATGCAGTTAATTGCAGGAAAAATATTTATACTGGCGAGAAAAGAATTGTTAATATGGTACCCTTTGGAAAGAAAAGAGAGAGGCTGTATATACAAACTCCAGCCTCAGAAATGTTTGGGTAAACTTTGCTTTTCTGTGAACATCTGCTAAGCACACACTGAGGGACCAAAGCCACTAATTGACACAGAAATCTTTGTTTAAGGACTATGTGGCTAAAAAAAAAAAAACCCCAAACCTTAAAACAAAACAAAACAACTGGAGGGTGAAAAGAATAATTTGGTGGGGGTGAAAGGAATTATTGATACAGACATTATGGAAGTTGTCCACATCTTCTTGCCTATGGGTCAGCTCTTCCTTTTTCATTTTGTTATCATTTCTTGGGTACAAATTTACCAAGAGAGCAAAAAAAGAAAGATAAAATCTCTCTGGTGCTGCCCTAGAGACCAAGAAGCTCAAATTGACCCTCCAATGTTAATTTTATAGTCATATCCTGCCTGAAAATAGTTATTTAATGCCATCTGAACTTTTCTGCCATGACCCCAAACCTGGTGCCACGCTGGGGCCTGGTGCTCCCCAGCTCTGCTGCTCATCCCCAAAATCCTGAGGGCATCTTGTTCCTTCTCCTCAGGCCGCAGCTATCCAGAAACATCTCCCTGCTGGCTCCTGCTATTGATCGTTGTGACTCCTCAGAGTCACAACTGTCTTGTTTCCTTTCTTTCTTAAGGAGAAATAACAGAATAATAATATAAAAAAAAATAAAAAATAAAAGAAGAACACAGTTACAGCCTTTTACTTCAGGTTTGTGACTCTGAGGTAACAGCTGATCCTCCACTGTCCACAGCTCATGATTTTCAGGACAAAAATTAGGATAATAGTCTATCAAATGCACTTTCTCTCCTCCTGGGCCAATCTCGAGATGATAGATACGATCCTTTTGTGTCTCATGGGATGAGACTTTTGTCTATTTTGTCCCCAGACTCAAAGCTATTAATTCAATGCAATAGTTTCTCTTTCCTTGCCCTGGAAGTCACAATACGCTGTGGGTGAGGCTGGCTTGTCTCTCCCCTTTTTGGAGCACTCATGGGTGCCACTAGAGGCTCTGCACACCAACAACTTGCCCACCAGTACTTGTAGCATTTCTTTAATTTCCTTAAAGCCTTTACACCTTTTCCCCCCATTTCTCACTATTTTTGTGGACTCATAAACAACATCCAGCTCTCAGTAGTGGTGTCTTTAGGTTAAATAGAACCTTTATTTTTTTCAGCTGTCAATTATTGATATGGACATAAATACAGGACAGAAAAAGAAAGAAAATTAAAATCTTCCTCATTAGTAAATTCAATACTTGGCTAAAACATCTGCTTTAATATTCTTGCACATCCTAGCCCTTAAAACCCTGATATCTTCCTGGTGACTTCTGTGCTGTAATATTCCATGGGAAATTTAGAGTTTTAAGGTGTCTTTAGCATTTTGACTCCAAAGCTTTCACAGAATAAGAACTGCCTGATGTGCCTGATGCCATCTGGAAGGATGAGAAGGCACAAATTTATCTGCAATCCCTTTTTTCCCCTATTCAGTCCTGCATCCAACAGCTCCCTGAGACCAGAGACGCTGGACCAAACCTATCTGAACAGAGTGTGGGGTTGTTGTCTCCTGAGCCAGGTTTCAGATGTAACATGGAGGCAAAAGACTTGGCAATTATAACATTCTATAAATAATTTTATTCTATATATTTATCAAATAAACCCTGTTATACTCAGCACACGACCCATTTCCATGATTTCTGACCACGGCAACATCCTCAGCCTCCCTCCTCACTCCTGCTCTCACAGTACTTCACCTTTATTTAGAATCAAATTAAATTGGATTAAAGAAAAATAAAAAATAAAGGCAGCATCAGCTCTACTTAATTGTGCATCCCCAGGGTGACCAAAACAAAAAAATCCACCTCACACACGAGGTTGCTCTGTGTGGACTGAGGTGACACACACGTGGGTGTGAGATTCCCACCCCAAAAATAAGGAACACAACATCACCTGGGGTTGGTTGCCCTCAGCACGAAATTTGAGCAGCACCTGTGATTCTCCAAAGCTTGCCTGGCCCTGCAAAAACCCTCTTAATTTCTGAGCTGCAGAGGGTTTACCACTAATGACAGCCACGTTCTTGCTCTAAGGACAGGCACCAAGCAAACGAGGATGATTGCAGATGTTCAGGAGCAAATGTGAAAGGAAAGGAATGAGCATTAAAAAAAAAATAAATAAAAAAAAAGGAGCGAGGGAGTATTGATTCAGTGTGACTGATGTGAATGAGTTAAATGATTGACTATGAAGTGTGAATTCAAATTTACTGTGAATGGAATTTGCTGTGAGTGGAACAGAGTATGCATGACCATGACTGAGTGTGACTAGGTATCATTAGGAAGAACTAAGCGAATATGAGTGGAAAGCACTGATTATCTCCCCTGTAATCTATAAATAAACAGTAGTGCAGGAAGTTTTGAAAAATGTATTTAATAAGGGATTTCCACTGCCTGAATAAACTTGCTGAGGCCAGACAGCCTGATCTGGAGGAAAATGTATCATTTTACTCAAAGGTCTGTCATGTAATAATACTTGAGCTCATATCTGACAGGAACAAAATAGGCCTGAATTTACAGCAAAATGGAACCTCTGGACTGATAATAAACGTCTTCCCAATTACAAATTTACTAACTGATATGATGCCAATTATCCTCCCTTCTGCCTATGGGTGTTTTCCTAACACCCATCTTAAAATTCAGAAATATGGACAATCAGGACCTGCCAATTTGGGGATCAATGCTGTCTCCTGCAGCTCAATAAAATGAAGTTTTATTAGCACAAAATAACTGTCCTTTGGCCCGGTGACCAAATACCTCATTTGCACCCTTGTGCAGAGTTACAGGACTGAGCCTGGGGTTGCTCCAGTTTAATTCAGTGAGAGCAGAGTTTAAATCCCAGGATCTCAGACCCCATGGTAAAAAAGGTCTCAGTCTGTTCTCATCTGCTGCCCTTTCTCCACAAATATCTCTGCTTGCTTTCCCAAGTTTTAGTACAAATCAGGCCAATGAAGTCTTTGTCCCCAAAGGTGTCTGTGCAAAAAAATGTTGATTTTAAGATTGGCATAAAGCAAATCCTAGAGGTTGGTGTAACAAACGTGAGTTTTACCAATTAATTCAGTTTTTTTGCCTTAATTACCTAATTTCTTCTCCCTAAATCTTCTGCATTCCTTACCAATCAAACATTCATCAGAATGCATGGGGATGTTTTTGTGTCAGCCCCTGCTTCCACTGAAGAAGAGGAAAACACCAAGCTGTGTTTAAAGTAGAAAATCAATAATCAGAACCAAAATACTGAGAAAGGAGCAGAGAGGCCATCCCAGCATTTTCTTGGGAATTTTCTTGGGAATTTTCTTGGGAAACCTGCTCCTTTCCTCTGCTAATGCACTGGTGATTAATTTACTGGGGTGCAGAAATTGCTGGAATCAGCTCAGGCTCAATCTCAGCCATGCACATGAGCACCCATGAACCATGGGCTTCTCAGAGGAATTTTAAACTGATGTTCAGGGGATTTAAATCCTTGGAACTTTACAGGCTTGGAGATACCTCTGTCAGTTACCTGTGGCTGAGAATGTGGCCCAAAATTCTGGATGAGCTTTTATTTGCATTAAATTTGGGTTTAGGTGTATTTCCCTTTTACAAAGGCTAAGACACAAGCTGCTACTATTTTACTTTTATTGCCTGACCAGCTCCAAAATGAATAAATTATTCCAATTTAGATCCTGTTGACCATCAAGGAACACTTCAAAAATGTTGGCACTGTGGCCTTACAACGAGTTTGTAGAATATGTAACGGAACTTTAAAAAAAAAAAATCCAATAAAGAAAAAATAAAAAAGGTTATGGAATGTATCCCAATCCATTAAAACAAAGAAAATATATTTCTTGGGATCATGAAACCTCTTTGTCCCTTCTTGCTAGCAGTCCTGTCTGGATGTGCTTCTCCCCAGCAGGGCAGAGAGCATTGACAGGAGCCAGTGGGGATTTACACCCCTCGTGCCAGAGCTGCACGTGCCCTGTCGATAAATGGAAGACTTAATTCTCCAGGATAGCAATCCAAGCATTTTAAAGGATTTCCTAATGAGGTAAAATTCATTAATAAGATACAAAGGGGAAAAAAATATAAAAAAAAAAAAAAAACTCACCTTTTTTTCACTTGGAGTTGCAGACATGCAGAGTAAGTAAATTCCAAAATTTTTCGCAGAATTATATGATGGAAGTGGGTAAGAATGAGGTCATTAGGACTTTGTATTCTTTTCCCCACTCAATATGAAAACCTGTTTATATGGTTTCCATCTTTATAACTATGCTGAGATACCTTTATTGTTACCAAGGGGCTGCTGTTAGAGAAAAACACAACCAACATCCTTAATTCTGCTTCCCTGCACTGCAAAATTCCTAAGGAAAAGATGTCCCAGCTTTTCCCTTTTCTGCAGAGGCACCATTTCCAGAATCCCCTACACCTGACACAAAAGCACGGGCCTCTCAAGCAGATGCCCAGGCTCATCATTCCTGTTTATTCTCCATGCACCTCTTGCTCCTTCCAACAGTGTTCCAAGGTCCTGGAAGATTGGTGTGGGGCAAATCCAGGACCCACATGCCCTCTGATGACTAATAGAATCATTCCATGGTGTGGACTAAAGGACACCTTAAAGATCACCTAATTCCAACCCTCAAAATACATTCCCACTCCTAGTTTTAGCTTAGGAAAACAAAGGCTCTATCTGGGATTTCATTATTTTTTTTAGGTTGTTTTCCCACCTTGAACAAAACGTCTTTATTTCTGTTTTTTTCAAAACAAAACGTTTGCTGATGGTACAGCTCCCAGAAAGGCACTGAGTGGACAATTATCCCCCAATATGCTCCAAGATCTGATTTTTCAGCTGAGCCCCTAAAGACTGAGCTACAGGGAATATTTCTCAGTGCTTTCTTCCCTCCTACCTCCCCCTGAGTTACAGAACCAGCTGGGACCACATCTGAGCTGCACGTCAGGTTGATGAAGGCTGAGGCTTCTGGTTTGCAGAGGACAGGAGGGGAGGATGCTGTGGTAAAAGCACAGTTAGGGGCCATTTCTAGCAGTCAAACCAAATCTGACACACTCAGGGCTCCCTGTTGCCTCAGCGAAGCCAGGTTGTCTGTTCACCTCACATTACGCTCCCAATTTTTAACATAGCTGTGGGTTATCCTGCTTTATTTAGCTGCCAACAGAAGGACTTTTACCATTGTGGATCAAGGCAACTGTCTCTGGAATTGATCTCATTAGCAAAGTTTCCAAAGGAAAGGAGATTACAGAAAGCAACTGATTTTCTTGACTTGTACTGGTATTTCTGTGGCAGCCAAGCAATTTCATCTCCCTTAAAGGCATTGGTTTCAGGTCACATTTTAACTATAGTTAAGTCCTCAAATAATTCAGAAGACAATCAAGGATTAGTGACCACTCTCCCCTACAACAAAGCAAATGCTCAGCATGGCCAAGCCGTAGCTTTTGATGAATGTCAGTTTTTTCATGGGCTTTGTAAATAACATTCAAAATAAAGACAGCCTTCTGGATTTCAGTGCATACATATCCCTTCAGGTTAGCACGACTACAGCCCAGGATGTTGGCTTGTTGTTTATCCAAAGATAAAATTTGCCCCTAAACTTGGCAGATGGACTCCAAAAAGTTTTCAGTCAAAAAAGAACTGCCTTCCTTTTGATAATTCTGGGATTCTGAGGAATAGTGAATTCTGTATGTTTAGGGATATATTTTAACATGCATTATGTTTTTAACATAATTTAAATATCTGCAAAAAAAAACCCCTAAATCTTTCGCAGAAAAATCCTTCAATAACATTCAAAGAAATTACTTAATTTTAGAATTAGTCAGTTCTGGTTTGGCTTTTTTTTTATTTTTCCAAAGATAATACCCTGTTCAATGTCAGAGCAGGAACAGCCTGGACCCACGAAGAGGAGGAAAGGCAGCGATCTCTACGTTCCCCAAGCAGAAGTTTGAGCACAGGGCACGGACAGGAGAAAATTAATGTGTCAATTCCAAGGATTCCCTGCTCCAAATCCCCTCTTTCGGAGGGGACTAAGGGGCTTAGCAATATCTACAAAGCAGCTCTGATGTGCCTCTGCCTCCTGCAAACAGCATCCCTGCAAATCCCCGGCCAGGCAGCCTCCATGCAAGGGTCCAGATTTGGCCAGCAGTCATTATTTTTGTCTCCAAATCACAACAAATTTTACTGGAGCCACATTCTGAGTTGATTCCTGTCATCCCCGAGGAGAAAATCTGTTTTTTTTTTTTTGTCCTATATATGCACATTATATAATTCTGACTGTTATCTCTGGGGCCTCTCTGGCAAACTTTCCACTGTTCTTTCTCTGTTAGGACTCGAAGTTATCAGAGTCAGAGTTCATTTATACTTCTGATCACTGGCTCCACAATGTCCCCAGGGTTGGGAACTCTGCTGTGGCAGAGCAGAAACGTAATTTTATAGCCCTTGTATTCTAATTCATTTAATTAGGGGTTTTCTTGGATCTCTGGGGCGGGCTGGGAGGTGTCCTTTCATGTTTAGAGGTTTCTGTAGAAAATCTATCTCCATCCCAGAAAGTCATGGGCAAAGTTCTCCTGCAAGTGCAGATCTTGTTTGCTCTGCACCAAATGAATATTCATCACATCAGGAGCAGAAGGTGCCTTTCCATCTTCCCTTTGCCATTATTAGTTAGGAGGAAGAATTATTGCACAGCAACCCACAAAGAAATGCACATAATTTAGATACACTAAAATGGGGGGGAATTAAAAGAATATGGCAGATGGGAGACCCCAGTTAAATTTAAATCTAAATGGTTAAAAGAAGACAACTGATAAGAAGAGCTCTAATTAAGAAACATCTTGCTGCTAAAAACGTGAACTCTTACACTTATTTCATACCTCAGGCAGAGCTCAAGCAGAGGTAGATTGTATCTTCTTTAAAAAATGAAAGAGGGGAAAAAATATATTAATCTGCATTGTAGTAATGCTGATATGCCCAGAGCTGAACTTCCAATTCATTGTGAGACGTTCTCTGCACAGACACAGCCCGGGCAGCTCTGCCTTGAGAAATTTTCAGTCAAACCAAGAAAAAGAGAGAGAAATAATGTGTTATCTTCATCTCCCAGAGACGTGGGGAGCTTACATGATTTCTCCAGGCTGATGAGTGAATTCTGTGATGAATCCAGATCTGAGTTCTGGGGGTTTATTTGCTCTCTGGGGTGGCGGGTACAGGTGGACACACACAGAGTGAAACTCAATCCAGGTTTTCCGTACTTCATCCAATGTGATGTACATGGCAAAAAGGAAAAAGAGGAAGGATATCCTACCCAAGTATTTAATATTTCAAGGTAGCTACAACAGCACAACTAAGAGTAGAAAGGAATCTCATTTTGCACTTCCTATGTCTGAACTAGAGTGCATATTCTGGAGCAAACAAAATTATGTTAAATGGGAACTACAGTTTAGAAAGCAAATCAATAAAATAATTGCTGATGCCTTATGAAAAATATAGCTTCAAAATGAAATATTTTTAATACAGAAAACGGAAAGAAAACAAAGTGAAATACTTCATTTAACCTTACAGTGATTTTTCACCTTCCATTTCTGTGAGAAAACAAATATCAAGAATTCAAAAGCCGTAATTCAAAGTGTTTCATTTGTTGTTTTTTTTTTCTTTTCAAGAACCTACTTGAGAGACTCTGATTTGAGAGCTATGGGAATGAAAGAAGTTTTAACAACCCAGACATGCATGGCGATGTCTGCCACCCAAAACCTCAAGTGTGTACTCAAACGACTTCCTGCAAAAATCATCCACTAATTTACTATTAATGTGTGATAGAGTTTATACACTTAGCTAAGTGGAAAGTGATTTTTTTTAAGGATACTGTGTTCGCTTCCCTCAGCCACCATGGTATAATTACAGCCAGGGAAGGCTTTTTAAAGCAGTTACAGATCACAGCTGGTCGTGTTTCTTGTGGTCTTCCAGGCCACAACGTCTACTGGAAAGATAATTAGCACAGTCCAATCAGAGAGTCACGGAATTATTTGGGTTGAAGGGACCTTAAAGCTCATCTCCTTCCCTGCCCATGGCAGGGAATCTTCCACTAGTCCAGGTTGCTCGGACTCCCATCCTACCTCAAACTCTTCCAAAATTTACACCAAGTTATTTATCTGAAAAATGCCACCATGACATCCTGGAATGTGAACAAGCAGCATCTGTGATTTATTTTATTCCTGATATTTTCATGATAGAAAAATAGTAAACAACAGGAAAATCTCATGACCTTTTGCTGGCCAAATCTCTTTTTGGCTCACACAGCAGATGAAACCTCAACTGCCTCTGGCAGCCAGTGGAAGTGGTGGTAACATTCCTACAAAAAATAAGGGGGAAAAAAAAGGAAATAAGGAAAATTGTGAAGTTCTGAATAAAGATACCATGCTAAAATTCATGTAGAAATAAAAGCCATGACTCTTAATCTAGCAGAATCAGAGAAGCTCCTCCAGGGTGGTCTCATTAAACAGTCAGAACTAGAGAAATATTGTGTGGGCAGGAAGAGTATCTATGGCTTTTCTACACCCCTCACACAACCAAAATCATAATTTGCCCAAATACCAGGACACAGAAATACCGCTCATCATTTTGCCTTTTTCTGGAAAAATAGTAAGAGGAAACTGCAGAAAAAGTTAACTGGAGAAATGATAAATAGGCAGCTTTGTCCTTTTTTTTTTCACATTTATCAGAGCAATGAATCTGAACGGAGAGTTTTGGGTTTGCCTTAAAAAAAAAGCTTTTGATGATTTTTAAGGGAAAATATTTCATTTTTAATTACCTTTCTTTTTCATTCTGAGTGCCCAAATCTTATTATTTCTCCATTTATACAGACATATATTCCTTTATGTCCTCTACGTTCATAATTAATATTCACCTTTCATTTTGCTTTATACCAGATTTCTACCATCACTGTGACGACAACCCAGAGTCAAGGGGAATGCAGAGGCAGGGAATAACTTTTTTTTGTTTTACCTATTCCTGTGTTACAGCCACGCAGCCATGGCTCAGGATGCTCTGGAGCCTCATCCAGCTTTTGCCAACCCCTGTTATGTCAAGACTCTCAGCAGGTATTCAGGTCTGGTATTTAAGTCAGAAGAAGACAAATGGCTGGCAAAGCTTTTTTTATCATCATAACTCTTTTAAATCCTCATAAAAACATTTTTAAATCATTTTGGGGGAAAATCCTTCAACAGCTGTTTGCACTCCTGAGGTAAATCATGATCTGCCCCACAAGAGTTATAGGATCCTAGGCTGGTTTGGGCTGGAAGGGACCTTCAATATCATCCCACCCTGCCATGGCAGGGACACCTCCCACTATTCCAGGCTGCTCCAAGCCCTGTCCAGCCTGGCCTTGGACATTCCAGGGACAGCCACACCCTTTGTGGGTCTCATGAACCGACTTCTGATTCCTCTCGTTTTGATACGGAACATTCTTCTCTTCCTTTTGACTTGAAATATTCTTCTTCAGCTCCTCAGATGGTTCCAGGTAAGGAAATTGGGGAGAAATAACAATCCCTTTCCAGTGCAGTCCCACTGACCTTGGGAGAAGATCTCCCAATGCCATTCCTGGGTCCCTCTGCTGTGGCTCCAGCCAGGTGACCCAAATGTTGACTATTTCTACAAAATGAGCTAATTCAGTTGTCCAGGGAGCTCTGCCTCTCTTCCTGTCAAGAAGAATGCTTCATTTTGCTATTATAAACTTGAAATATTTACAGTACGGTGCTTACAACCAAAATCTGACAGTTTAGCAGAAAGTTTTTCGATGCTTAATCACATATCTTAATAAAAAATCATACACTCCCTGCAGAAGTGAGACAGATTCTGATTACTTGTCTTTGAGGGAATGGCCTGCTTTAGAAAATTATGTGGAGCACTCTACTATTGTACCTGTCATACACTTTTAATTAAAAATGTATTGATGCATGACTAAATTGTGCACAGTGAAAAGCAGACCTATTTTAGCTCAATTGCAATAATGTCCACATAACCCAATGAAGAAGCCCATACAATTAGAACAGGAAGACAGCCCTGGCACGGTTGTACTTCTTCAGGTCAGATGTATATTCCATGGAACCAATCATCACAAATCAATGTGGCCTCAATCAGCACAAATGAATTTACTAATCTACTCTAAATACCTGCAATGAAGTCATTGCACTAATCTATTGTAAATTAAATATGTGGCGAAACGAAGGCAGAATAATGATTAACATTATTTTCAGGACTATTTCTTGACAAAGTCTGCTAACTAAGGCAATCTACACCCAATATTTGAATACAAGAATTACATCCAACGAGAAATAAATTGGTTACAGCCAGAAGGCTGAAATCAATGCACTGTGGACAAAAAAAAAATGCCTCGTGAGGCCTCTGCCAGAGGAATATTTAGTTTAGACTGACAAGAGGTAAATGTGTTTAGAAGAGAAAGACTTGGAATTCAGAATAAAAGAGTTATCACATGCCAAAGACCAAACCCCTATTGCAGTGTCCCTAACTTATTCCTAAATGCCTAATTTGAATTCTTTGTTTTAGAATTTTTAAGACATTAAGGTAGACATAAAAGTATTTGTTTGCACATAGGGATGTGGAGCTGCTTGAGAAAGTGTTGATAAAAGTATTTAATGAGCAAAGATTAATTATAACTCTGAGGACTGACATCATGATTTGGATTTTGAATATTTGATTAGTGGGCTTAGTTGCTTTCGCCACCAGAGGATTTTGGTTTGAAAATAAAGGTTTTACGTTAATGGTTGGACTCGACAAAGGATCTTTTCCAATCTTCACAATTCCACGATTCTATCCTAAATTCATGGAAATTTCTGCTCAGGACTGAGTGAAGAAAATCAGAAGAAGAAAATAAATCTGAATTGCTCAGATGTCACAGAAACAGGACGTCTAAAAGTAGCTAATTTTCCTAGAGCATTGTCAAGATAGATAATTCCTCTTTTGCAACTAAATATTTCATTTCTGCAATTGAGATTTTATTTATATTTCCCCCTCTTTTCTCTCCTTTTCCATGGCAGAATCTGCACTGACTTTGCACTTGCATCACCCACCACGACTCTTCCAGCGACAGACAAAAATAGTTAAAAAATGCAGACAGTTTCTTGAACACTGTGGGCTGAATTTCATCAAATAAGGCTCCTTGCATGTGAAAAAAGAGGAAAAAAAAAAAGGTATTAAATGAATCAGTCTCTGCATCACTGTTTTCATTCTTTTTGCGTTAAGTGCATAAAGATTTTTCCAGCAAAACGGCTGAAAATGCCAAACCGTCAAAATCAAAACTTTACACAGGAATAAACCCAGAAAGTTTTCATACTCAGAATCAAATTTTCACCAAACTCACAGACGGACATATGGAGAACGTGGAGAAAGCAGTGTAAAAAGACACTCAGAAAAACTGAAACATTTAACTCAAATTCAGCCTAAAGAACAATTTTTAATGCACTCCTCAGTTTTCTTATTAAAATATTATTTTATCCCTTCATGAAGTTTTCGGGCTGAGAGGAAGAAACAAAATTTAATTTTAGGTCTTTTAAATGAGGTGGAAAATATAGAAACAGCGTTTTAGAATAGCAACATTTATATTGCACAAATTGCTGATAAAAAATGGCCATTTTAGAAGCTCGTGTAAACACAGCCTGAATTTGGTGGTGGGCTGAGGAGTTACAAGAGTTTGATAAAATGGTTCTCCAAAGGAATTCCACTTGGGTTCATCCTCCAGAGCGCAGCCCTGTGAGTAACATCACTCCTTGTTACAAGATCTCTGCTACAGCGAGGAGCAACACGATGAATTTTGGATGCAAATCTGAATTTCATGACCTTTCAAGTCACATCCTTAAACCTCATTTGAGCAGCGTTTTCTCTTTATGAATATGCAGTTGAACTGAACACCCTGAATTGACATAATTTATTTTTTTTTCCCCTCATTTTTAGGCCCTCTTCAGGTGTAAATTAGGCTTTTCAAGCGTCATCCTTATTTACTTTATTCTCTGCAAAGTTAGCAATCATTCCATTTTATTTTTGGTGCATTGCATGAAGATGTTTCTGCCTGATAAGGAATGCTTGCACTTGAACAGAAGACACAGAACAATTGTCAAGCCACTGAAATACAAATGAACACTAAAAAAGATCCTTGAAACCACTGGACTCACTCAATTTTAAATATGTGTCATATTTTTAAATTAAAAAAAAACCCTGCTTTTCTGTAATAGGGAAACAGAAACATAAAAATTAAAGGCAGCTTAAATAAAGAACTAATAATCTTGCAAAGAAATGCTGGATTTGTGTATCATTGTAAGCTAAGTGTATAAGCCAAAATATTTTAAGTGTTTTATATCATAATTTAAAAATTTAAAGGTCACAGAATCCTTTTTATAAAGGAATGTCACTTTTAAGAACTTATTTCGTTCAGGGGATTTTCCTAAGATAACTGCATTGTGTTATCAATAAACAAATCTCCCAAATAGATGTGGGTCATCCTAAAACTATAACACAAAAGTGATCTAAAAATTGAGAAATTGATCTCAGGCTATGTTCTTAATTATACCATGTTGTAAAAATAATAATAATTTTAAAAAATTATAATTTTCAGAGCACACCAAGCAGGATTCCAGGTTTCAAAGCCCAAATATATCTGGCTTTGCAAAGAAGACAGTGACAAAATGGGAATAACACAATGTTTGTCATGTCTCAAAAGGCACAAACTGGGGGAAGATTCCCACTTCTGCTCCTAATTCACTTGGGCACTGGCAAAATCTTTCTTTTCCAAGTGGTTAAAGAAAAAAAGCAGCATTTTTAAAGTGCCTTTCCAGCCCTCCTCTTTGATTATAAATCTCTCCTTAGTTAGGAAAATTCAGAACCAACTCCTTTTTTTTTTTTTGGAAGATTAACATATACATTACACAGAGCATCTTCCTACTGAAAATAAATGTATGATCTGGAAAAGCAGGACCAAAGCAGGGCTTGAAGATTACAGGGTTGGGGTTTTTTTCTCTGTTTCTGAAAGTAACTTACTTTAAAGTCCCTGAAACGGGGTAACATCCATCACACTCTATTTCATTAGTCTTTAAGGCAGCCTTAAATAACTGGGCCTAAAAACAGATCTTGGTTGATATGGCAAATATCTAAAAAGGATAACTCCGAAAATATCCTCTGCTGGGTTGGATTTTGCCCAAATAAATGCAATCACCTCTCATTATGATTGAGGAGAGGAGGGGAGAAGAGGAGAGAAAAAAAAAAAGGAAAAAAATAAAAACCTCAGGAAAGCAAAGTGCAGCTCTGTTTAATCCATACAGACATGTCTACCCAAATCCCCTTGCTAATGTATATCTAATTCGGATAGGCTAACTCATCCTGGAATAATGAGAAGCTGAAAATGCGGTGCATTTTTTAGTATTCTTCAAGTGTGCTAATGTGCTTCTATAGGGGCTTTAGCAGGGAAAAAAAATTAAAATGTCTATGTATATATATGTGTGTGTGTGTATATATATATGAGATATACATGCAGCTTTGTGAGCTAGGCAAGCTGATTTCTCTCTTGAAATGGTGCAGTTGTGAGGTTATTTGGGAGAAGAAGTAGCTGCTGGACAAAGCCACGCAATAAACAATATTTCCAAGTCAGGTGGAGCTCCACAAAGGGCACCTCATCCCTCCCCTGCCCCTCGAGCATCCCCAGCACCTTCCTAATGTGGGCAGCTACCACCGAGTGCTAAATTCTGCCTTTTTACAGCTGCAAACAGACTTAGCATCTCTGCAAGGCAAGAAATGTGAAAGAAAAGTGCTTGAAAATAAATATTTTTCCTTTAACACCCAACACAATCCTGCCTCATCCTGCCAGCTATGCGTGACAATTGCAGATTCATCCTCAGCAGCAGAAATGTGGGGAGGGATGGGGAGAAATGGAGATTTTTTTTGTGCATTTTGCAGCTCCTTCCACGTGTGCTGGGCTGGGCTCCACACACATCCCCAGTGCCCAGCCCTGCTGCTCTCTCTGAGCCAACATTAAAACTCCCCATGGCAAAGCCCCAAACCAGGCTCTGCTAAACCCACACTGCGGCAATCAGGATGGGAAATGAGCACTGAGGCCCACTTTTAAAAAGCATTAAATTGAAATTGTCCCCTTTCTGGGCTTTACCCTTTATTTACACCCATACAATTGAAATCGTCCCCTTTCTGGGCTTTACCCTATATTTACACCCATTAAATTGAGATCGTCCCCTTTCTGGACAATTGAAATCGTCCCCTTTCTGGGCTTTACCCTATATTTACACCCATACAATTGAAATCATCCCCTTTCTGGGCTTTACCCAATATTTACACCCATACAATTGAAATCGTCCCCTTTCTGGGCTTTACCCTTTATTTACAACCATTGAATTGAAATCGTCCCCTTTCTGGGCTTTACCCTTTATTTACACCCATACAATTGAAATCGTCCCCTTTCTGGGCTTTACCCTTTATTTACACCCATACAATTGAAATCATCCCCTTTCTGGGCTTTACCCTTTATTTACACCCATACAATTGAAATCGTCCCCTTTCTGGACTTTACCCTTTATTTACACCCATTGAATTGAAATTGTCCCCTTTCTGGACTTTACCCTTTATTTACAGCCATACAATTGAAATCGTCCCCTTTCTGGGCTTTACCCTTTATTTACACCCATTAAATTGAAATTTTCCCCTTTCTGGGCTTTACCCTTTATTTACACCCATACAATTGAAATTTTCCCTTTCTGGGCTTTACCCTTTATTTACACCCATACAATTGAAATCGTCCCCTTTCTGGGCTGTACCCTTTATTTACACCCATTAAATTGAAATCGTCCCCTTTCTGGGCTTTGCCCTTTATTTACACCCATGCAATTAAAATCGTCCCCTTTCTGGGCTTTACCCTATATTTGCACCAAGCTGAGGGGGCTTTAAATTTTTCCAAGGAGGTTTTGAAGGGAGGGACCTTGTGCTTTTTTGGCCCCACAAGAAAACGTCCAGCAGCTTTGTGGGGTTTTCACACACAGCTGCATTCATCCCAAAGTTTACAGAAAAGAAAGATTGAGCTTCCAGCACAGCCTTCCATCTCCTCCTGCTTGTTTCAGCCCCTCACCTTCTCAGTCTCACCTCAGCACAAGCTGTTCACTTTAAATGTTCCTGCTTTTTCTTTCCACCTATTCTCCTTCATTTTTTTCCAAATATTTTTCATACAGCAGCACAGAATAATAAAAAAAAAAGCATATTGTTAATGTTTATATGGCTCATCAGACATTTTAATTGGACTTTAATTAGCAAATTAGTGATGGAGTGACACTTTTTTCCTCCAATCACAAGGCCACATAGTTTATACTTTCATTTTAAAACTCAGGTGCATATTATTACCTGAGAATAATCAGGATTTGAAGGCGACAGAGCAGCTGATGCAATTTGCATCCCTGCTAAGAAATCAGTATCCCATAATCAGACACCCAATTCAGAGGGCCTTCTTCACAGCACCACCCTTATTTTTATTCATTTTAGTGTGTCACTATTTAGGTGATTTAGTTCTGTGAATTGCAAGGAATTCTGTGAATAATGCCACTGAAAGGCAGAATAAAAGCTCCTTGTTAGACAAGATAGGGCAGATGACTGAAATGGAAAATCAGAATTACATGGGCTTGTCTACACGGAACATGCATGGAAAATGTTGTGTTCAGAGAATCCTGTTTTACATCAGTAATTTTACATCAATAATTTTACATCACCTAGACACAATAAAATTCTCAAAATGTCTGCTCCTCCCACAGCAAATATAACACCTCACCTACTTCACAAGAAAAGATATCGCTTGTACTACAATACCAACTGCATAATCATAATTATAAATAACATAAAAGAAGATTTTATGAGATCCTATAAAATGATGGGAAAAAAAATTCCACATTCAGAGGGATGTTTGGAAAACAGCATTAACAAACAGAAGGGTCTTCTCTCTGCAAACACTTGAGCAAACCAAACTATGGATTTGCAATAAAATTATGGCAACTCATTATTACCATAATTAAAGAGCAGTTGCAATGGCAGATATTTGTGGTGCACCATGGAGTGAAGGGTGCTGGGTACAAAAAGGTTCTGGGTATAAAAATGTTCCTTTTCCAGCCCCACACAAGCAGGAGGGATGGATGGATGGATGGATGGAGCTTCCCTCCATCCCTGGTAAAATTCCAAGTATATAAAATTGTGCATAAGCTCATGTCTGTGTGCAATCAGGACATAATAAATCTTGCCATTAAGTTAATGCCTTCCCACAAAACTAGATTTTGGGAACAAAAAAGACAAATGGACACTTTAAAAACTCATTGTGTATAGAGGCTTGAACTCCAAGGTGCAATGGCCTCAAAAGTGAGCAGTGTAAATAAATGTTAGCTGCCCGACCTTTTTAACTGACAAATATCTCTCCTAATTTAAAAATCCACCAGCCCATTCCCCTTCCCAAGCTGAGTCCTCCACAAAACACCACTTTTCAAGGTAGTTTAGTTTTTAATGGCTCAGTAAGGATCTACAGCCCCATGAAAACAGGGGTTTACGATGGCCTTTAGCTACAGAAACCTGGATGGCGCCGCTACGATTTTATTTGGTTGGAAAATAAAATAAAAAACACCTTTTGCCCAAGTGATGTAAGAGATCTTCCCATCACATTTCCCTCCCTGCTTCACAGAACAATACCATGAATTGGTATTTTTATATGCCAATGAGTTTGGTGGTGATAAAACTCTGCCAAAATCCAGTTTTGATAAATGGCAATAAAGTCAAATGCCTCATACTACAATGAGCTTTTTTTTTTAAAGGAGAAACCTAAAATTTCATCATAACTCATACTATTTGACCCTTTAGGACCAAAAAGTTAAAATTTAAAAAAAAAACAACAATTCCAGCAAGTTATCCTTTTTATCTTTTTTCTCACAGAGCTCTTACCACAAAATAAAGAGTAACGCACTGATGCTTGTTAAGCCATGAAACATGAATGGGAAATAAAAAATTAAATTTCTCCACTTCCAATCCCCCCCCTCCTCTTCCAAATGAAAGCACTGTAGTGAAAAAACTCATTTGCATTGTGAAAGTTTTCTAAGGGTTTGGGTAAAAGAGAGCAACCCCCAGCAGGGAAGCCTGAATTCAGAGTGGAGCTGCTGTTGTTTGGGAAGGGGCAGAAAGAGGATTTCCTGCGTGTTCAGCCTGTTAGATTTGCATTGGAGGCTTGGAAAGAGGAGTCCATTCCGAGGCAGTGACACATCCTGATTCCATCTCTTCCTGGTGTGATGCTCTGATCCCCCCCTTTTAAAGCAGCATTTTACAGCTCAAACCTTGAATTTTTGACAAAAACTATAGGAAGTCTCTCCTCACTCAGAGAAATTTCACTGCCCCATTTTTCCTACAAATGACTCAACCTCAGCTCTTCTAAGTGATTTTCAGACCAACATTTTGCATTATTTCTATGCAGTATCTTCCTTACCTTGCCTCTGGAATTGTATCTTGGTGAGCTGCTCTGAAGATATTTGGCTTTCCCACACCTGTTCCTCAAGAGTTATTTAACTCAGGAAAAAACAATAATAATATAAATTGTCCATAAACTGACCCAACACTTGTCCCATACTCCCCATGGCTAGAGCAGCAACACGTGTGGCCAATCCAATTCCTCAGCCCATCAGAAATGTTTTCACCATTAAGTTATTCAAGAAACATTAATCAATGCCATGGTATCAGTTTTAATATCTTATTGACTGGCTATATTGATGCCTTGTGAAGGCTGCCCTAGAACAGAGATTAGACAGAGCTAAAGAATAAAGCAGGGATTTATCCCAAGCATCTCCTCCATGGACCCACCTTGGGCAGCACCAGAGCCCAGCCAGGGCTGCACCCAAGATGAACCCAAATGGCCCCAAAATGCACGAGCGCTCCCGGGGTCTCTCCCTGGGATCAGCTCTGCTCCATTTGCCCCTTGCAGTTCATTGTCCCATTCCAGCTTCAGCCCCTGCAGTCCCACCCTGCTTGTTTTTCTCTCTCCAGCCCACGGGGTTTGTGCTCCTGGGCTGAGATTTGGGTCATTTGTCCTTGGTGCCCAGCTGGAGCAGGAATTGTTTTGTCTCCCTGCTCTGGGCACAGAGTTCACCATCCCCTGATATGAAGCATGGACACACACTAAATCAGAATAGAATCTGAAATATATAAAAGCTAAAACCTGAGGGATCATTTTCCCCTATACTAAATATGGAAGAGTGCAAATCCAAGCAGAAATTCTGTTTCCAAATGCCCATGATGACCTGTGCAAGCACAGCCCAAGAACGATTCAGAGAGGGAGAGAAATGTCTGATAAATAAGAGATGTTTGATGTGGGGTGGTGTAAAGACTAAAACCACATCAAAAACATGGATTATTTTAGTATAAGGTGTTTTCCTTCCACCTCTTGGGGTTCCCTGGTTATTCACTGCTACAGCCACACACATGGCACCTTCTTACCTGCCTTTCTGTTACCTGGTTGTGCCAATTTCCACTGCAGTTGTCTACATCCCTCTGACTTGGGTTGTTTTCTCTCTCTTATGGCAGCAGAACCTGAGCAAAGGTCATTAAGCAGCAAATGTGTTAAATAGCCTTTAGCACACTTTCAGCATCATTTTCTAATTGCTTTTCTCTCCATAGGTAGTTACAAACCACTTGGTTTTAAAAGAGAGATAGAAACCTTCTCCTGTTTCTTTAACGACTTTTATTGATGGTTTTGTTTTGCTCCTACTTTGGGCCCAGACTTCCCTATCTATGCTGGCATTTTAAAGCAGTAATTTATGTCATAGGTTGAATCACATAATAATGGCATTTTATGGTTTATCATCCTCAGCTTTCTGGGTGTGTACCTCGGAGGCAAAAGAAGCAAATTTTTATTAACACATGTTTATACATAATTGACCATTTGGGAGGTAGGAAGGAGAAATGGCTGTGATTTACATAGTTTAAGAAATGTCTTAGAGCACCTCACCCAGTCTGGAGCTCCCACTGTGACAGATGAGCAAATGCCCATGGGAGATGACAGCATGGTATTTATGGTATTTCCTTCTGAGACAATTAAGTAACATATGCCAAGACCATAGGGATTATCTCTGAGCTACACAGTATGCAACTCGAGCTGAAGAGAAATATAATATTTTAGAAATTTGACAAACCATAGGAAAGGGAAAAAAAATGATTCACCCACTTTTATAATGCAGTAACTTTTCTCTGACTTAATCAGACGTGTCTTGATTATTATTTTTGGGTAATAAAATGGTGACAAGCTGCATCCCACACATTACCTCGGAGCTGCTGTGCAGGCCAGGGAAAATCTCAGCCTCACACACAAAGTACACTCTGCAATCCCAGGATTAAAGGATTTGACAGCCCACTTGGTCTAGAACAGCCCTGATTTTACACCTACAGTAAAGAATAAAGCAAATTTTAAATTCCATACACTTTTCCTCATTAACGGCATTAATACCACTCCTAAAATTATTATTCTCTACTTTGAAAAGCTCATGGTCCTGGATCTTCATTGACTTTCACTGTATGCAGCCATTTCTTCTTTTGTAAAATAGATGCAAAATTATATGCAATATTTTAAACCATGAAAACATTAATGATTGTTTATTATTTTATATCAGCAACCTGCAAAGTATAACAGCTTATTTATGAATGCACTTAAACCCTCAGTTATTCCTCAATTCCATGTACAGTGCCAACATTCTGCATCCATTGGACCAGTAGGATATAGATTATAACATCATAATTTCTATAGGTATTATCAACAGTGCAACCATTCCAAGAACGCATTTTTCAGGTTCTTATTTTAATTATCTTATCAACTTTTTAGAAGAATGGCTTTTTCTGGCACTGCAGTAAAAAGAATTTCTTCACAGGACTACTTAGTGAACACCATTCTACACAAATTTGCTTTGCAGCCAATAGAAAACAACATTTGCTCCACATATTTATTCAACATGAAATCAGATACTGGGTGAGTGGCTGCAAGTGAAATCAGATCCATGTCACAGCATTTAAGAGGTCACCTGAAAGCACTCTTACAACTGAATCAAAAATATCTCATGCTCAGATAAGAGAATGAAATGGGAAACAAAATACTTCTGATCTACCAAAAGATCAGGCTCTTCAGAAATACCAAAACCATGAAGAATGTGGCTTTATAGGCACAAATTCTGTTCGTTTTATGTAATTTCTAATGAGCTTAAACTTCAAAAATCCAGCTTGTTTTAAAAACTGCAGCAGTCACCATTTACTCAACTGTGGGCTGTTCTTCTTCAGCCCCTCATGTAACAGGATACTGGCTCTGAAACAATAAAATTGCTTTTTCCAAATTTGTAATCAAGTTTTCTGCATTGTGTGTTCAGGAGGCGATAACCTTTCAACCATTCCTGCTGAAAGAAAACTCGCCAACAGAAAGGTTTTAAAGAGTTTTTAAAGATTCTGCACCAATCTTTTGTTTCAGTTCACAAACCTGAACTCGTTATCTATTTTATATTTAGCCCATCACTTTTCCATTAGCATGGGAATACATATCGTGGTTTTTACTTCTGGAATTACCTAATGGAGAACAAGGGGGGAAAAAAGCAAAACAAAATAATACATAAATCCCAGCAGATAGATTGACTTATTCCTCCAATAATTGCAAAACTCAGGTCAAAAGTATAATAAATATACTAATTATAAAATATCCAAAAACTCAGGTCAAAAGTATAGTAAAGATATTAATTATAAAACAACCAAGATGTCAATGCTACCTTTTCTTTCAACAGTCCTGAGCTGAAAGCTTAAATTCCCTTACTACAGATATCATGTGATAAGAAAATAATGCTCCAGAGAGGACATAACTGAAAATTATGGATGGACCACTTGGGCAACTAATAGGTCCTTAATGGCTTTCCATAATCTCTGGAAAAACCATCTCTGGAGGGTCTGAATGGTGCATTGTGTAATAATTGTGGTGTTTCTAAACATGGTTTTGACAACACTCATTGCAGCTCCATCCCATCTATTTGTGTGGATGGAGCAAACCCCAGGAATTCCGCTGAGATTTCAGTGGAATTCCTGGGGTTTGCTCCATCCACACTGAGAACTTTTACAGTTGGGAACATTCCTGATTACGGCTTTATTTCCAAGCATGTGGAGTGGCCATGATTTGAGAAACAGGGAAATATTGACCTGGACAAGGAAGTCTGGGCCTTTTTCTCTTACTGCTCTTCACGAGCTGATTTGGACATTTGAAATATTGACCAGAAACCAGAGGACATTGGAAGGACCAGATTGAGGGTTTTTTGATTTATATATGGGATAACTGAGAGGTGTTTTGAAAAATTTTATTCTATTTTTAGGTTCATGTGAAGGGTGAGACAATACAGATGCTATAATTCATATTATTACAATTAGAAATTAACTATTTCCTAATTACAATACATTATAAACATTTCTTGGCCTATCAACTTTTGCCACATCATGCTGCAAATGCCTTAAAGCAAATCATCTAAAATTATCCCTTGTGAGTCCCACTACAGTACATCTCTCATAGTTCTATTTCTCCAAAATATCTAATATAATTTATGAAACCACCTTTTAAAACTAATTTCTAATTCCATTTCTCTCTCAACAGTATGTACTCCTATTCCATAACATTTCCAAATCAACATTTCTTGTCACAGACATCTTTTCATGAAAATCCTTAGGATTTTTTCCTCCTGAGAAGCTGAGAGGCCTCAGGAACAAAATGCAAACAATGGTTATCTGCTGCTGTGGGATGCAACAGGTGCATCTGGGATTGGTCTCGTGTGATTGTTTCTAATTAATGGCCAATCACAGTCCAGCTGGCTCAGGCTATCTGTCCCAGACAGAAGCTTTTGTTATCATTCCATTCCTTTTCTATTCTTGCTAGCCTTCTGATGAAATCCTTTCTTCTATTCTTTTAGTATAGTTGTAATGTAATATATATCATAAAATAATAAATCAGCCCTCTGAAACATGGAGTCAGATCCTCCTCTCTTCCTTCAACATAAGACCCCTGTGAACACCGTCACAATTTCTTACCTCCAAGTTTACATACTATATAAACCTTCTATCAAACTTTCAAAATTTTCTATAAACCCATTTCCCACAGTGCTGCAGGTCCAAACACAAGTTTATCTTTTATCCTTATCTGCTGTCCCTGTGCACCACTGGAACTGAAGTCACACGTGCTCACCAGCATCTCATGACTGGGATTTTTAAATTCCAAATGTTCTCAGCACGCAGGAAAAATTGAACCCAGAAGTGAATTTCTGCTCAATTAATCTGATTTCACCCTTTGCTCCAAGTGTCTCTTGCCCAGTAAAGCCCTTTGCAGGAGCACAGGAAAGGGTTTAGCACAGAGCAACACTTGGTAGCAGCATCCAGCCTCTGTCAGAGTAGTCCTGGGGCAGGAATGATCCTCCAGCCATACCTTCTGCTCCCTCCTGTTTCCCCACACCAACAGATGCTGGAGCCCCCCAGACACACACTTCTCACTCAGGCACCAAACACACAAAAACCAGAAATGCGAAATTTGGATCAGCCTCAGTCCAGCTGTTCCACCCCACTGGACTGATGTGCAACGGCCAGAGTGAAGGAAATCTTGGAGAACTCTTGTTTTTGTGGTGAACACCACTGGAAATTAATATCTTCAGCTGTAACTAGGACAGTCTGTTCATCTATTATTTTGTACAATTGCGTTTTCATAGTTTGGCTACAAACTATACTACACTCTCCACTTCCCAGATACAAGATAAAATATGAAGAATATATATTTAACATAGAAAATTCACATTATTTAGTAGGTCCAGTGGGTTTTTCTGTTCCCTCTGCCCCAGGAACTCCTCTTTGAACATTTTGGGAACTGCCAGCATCAACACAGTACAAACTGGCACAGCACTACAGCTGGGTCTGAACTGCAAACCCACCCTGAAGGGGCAAATGCATGAGCTCTGGTGGCTGCTGCAGGCAGAAATATCTGTTGGGGGTGTCTGAACATCCAAAAAAAGGATTAATATCTTCAGTAAATTATACTGTAAATTAATATCTTCAGCTGTAATTAGGAAAGTCTATTTTTTATACAATTGTGTTGTTATTGTTTGGCTACAAACTATACTATACTCTCTACTTCCTAGATACAAGATAAAATATGAGAAATATATATTTAATATAGAAAGTTCATGGTATTGGGTAGGTCCAGTGGGTTTTTCTGTTCCTCCCGCCCCAGGAACTCCTCTTTGAACATTTTGGGAACCACCAGCATCAACACAGTACAAACTGGCACAGCACTACAGCTGGGTCTGAAACTGCAAACCCACCCTGAAGGGGCAAATGCACGAGCTCTGGTGGCTGCTGCAGGCAGAAATATCTGTTGGGGGTGTCTGAACATCCAAAAAAGGAGGTTAAAATCTTCAGCAAATTAACTTTAAATTAATTATCTTCAGCTGTTTGGGAAAGTCTACTCAACTCCCAGACATTTTTTTACAATTTGTCCAAGAACAGGAAATATGGGGTTGAGCACTACTGTAAAAAAAACCAAAACCATAAAAAATCACATATATGTTACAGGAGGGAGCCTGGGATGAGTGCAATTATATCAATATTATTGTAATTAATGATTACATCATGCTTGAGAAAAGGGCACAGTGGGTTTTTCATGCAAGACACGGCAGAGTGATATCCTCATTTTACTCTTCAGGTTTTTTTTGGGAAAAAGCTATCAACTGTCAAAAAAACCCATTATAGGCTAGTCTATAATTTGTAGAAACTGCAAACCCATTTTTCTGAAGGTATAATGGATGCTCCATGGAGCAATTATTTTAGAAAGACAACTTCATCTCAGCTGTCTCATGCCAGCAGAACTATTTAAGAGCCAGAAAATAATTCAACATGGAAGAGCTGTCAGATTTGAGAATACCTGAAATTCCAAAAAAAAGGAGGTTCAGACAGTCAGAATTATAATCCTAGCCTCTTTTTATCATGCAAACATCTCTTTAGAAGGTGTTAAAATATTTTGGCCAAAGGATGATCCCAAAGGGCACAGATTATCCGCATAGGAAAGGTCCAGCTCTCCACTCAACTCCCAGACATTTTCATCCTGAGCAGTGATGATGTCAAAACACAGCACAGAATTTTCTGCTTAGGTGTTTGGGTGGTTTTTTTCCTTTTTCCAAGAACAGGATATATGGGTTGAGCACTACTGTAAAAAAAAACCAAAACCATAAAAAATCACACATTGCTGTTACAGGAGGGAGCCTGGGATGAGTGCAATTACATCAATATTATTGTAATTAATGATTACATCATGCTTGAGAAAAGGAGCACAGAAAAGGTTGGTATTAACATGCAAGACACGGCAGAGTGATATCAATACTCATTTTACTCTTCAGGTTTTCTTTTTTAAAAAAAAAGCTAATAGCTGTCAAAAATACCCATTATAGGCTAGTCTATAATTTGTAGAAGTCAAGTAATACATTTTTTCTGAAGGTATAATGGATGCTCCATGGAGCAATTATTTTAGAAAGACAACTTCATCTCAGCTGTCTCATGCCAGCAGAACTATTTAAGAGCCAGAAATGCATAATTCAACATGGAAGAGCTGTCAGATTTGAGAATACCTTTAAATTATAAAAACTTAGCGCCACTAGTCAGTTATAATTATAATGGAAATGTAGTTTTCTGACGTTTTATCATAGCAAACATCTCTTAAGAAGCAATTTCATGTGTTAAAATATTTTGGCAAAGTGACTTTTGATTCTAAAGGGATACAGATTATCCAGTTTTCTACCTGAATATTTTCCTCGCAAATTGAATGTAGCAGCTTACATTGTACAAGATGGCAAAGCAGGAGTATTATTAAAACCCCATTGGAAATTGTTACTGTGAAACAATGAGCAGCATAACTCACTAGGACAGGTCAAGTTATGCACAAAAAATATTATTTTATTACAAAATATGACAAGACAGTTTTTCAGCAGACAGTCAATTATTTTATACAGCTCACAGCCAAAACACAGAAGGCAGTTCTTTTGACTTTGGCTTCTTTTAGAGACAAGAAAACCAAATTATGAATCATTAAATAGTCACTCAGATGGGTTTAGGACCAACAAAACATATTAAAAATACTCTCAGAAAATGAAGGTAATGTTTAAATGCTTTGAAATTTCTTTTTTTTTGTTGTTGTTGGTTGGTGGTATTTTTTGGTTTTTTGTCCAGGGTATTGCAAAACCAATTCTTTTCCCTTTAGGCAGGACCAGAAAAATCCTCTTGGTTTCATTCAGGAAAAATAAAACCTATTGAGTTATTATCAGGTTATATCAGATACCAAACAAATGGGTTTTGGCACTTCCCTCCAAGAGCTGAACCCAACCACCAAAGGGTCATTCCAGGTCATTACCAGGCTCAATTTCATTTTCCTTTCTCAATTTGTTTGCTGAGACCCACAGCAGTCTCAGTCCTCTCCACTACAGAGGAAATTTAAAACTGTTGTATTAAAATATCTTTTTTTTATTTTTTTTCTCTTCAAGTGAATTCCCAAGAATTTTATAAACTGTACTCAGTTTCCTTCAAAATTCAGAAAATCACTAAGGACTTTTTTAAATGTTCACAAATGGCTCATTCTTCAAGCTGTCCCTAAATTTCATGGAATTATCTTCTCAAAAACGTTCACCCAAACCTTCACGTGGTCATTTTTCAAGATAATTAGTTGGGTTTTTTTGATGATGCTGGGGCTGATGAGCATCACACATCCCAGATCTCTCCTGGCCTTTCTTCTCAGCCCACACCTGAGTGAGCAGAGAAGCATTTCCCCCTCATGGCTTGTGGTCAGCTGGTTTGAATTCCAGATTTTTGCTGAACAATGTGTGAATTCAAGTCCACGTTTCATTTTGAGCAACTCCATCCTCCCAAGTGCTCACAGCAAATTTTAAGCATGCCTGTGATGGGAAAACATTGAATTTTAGCATTAAATATAACAATCTAGTGGCAGTTGTTGGAATTTAATGCAAGTTCTTGGAATTATTCTGGCAGTCAAGCTATTTCATGATGAGAAAAGAGGGCAGGAATGATATTCCTCCTCCAACAGCCTAAAATGAGATTACACCCAAAAGATGGAAAGTTCTCTTCTCATTCTCTCTCTAAAGGGAGAAGCAGCCCATTAACAAAGTGCTGAGAAACAGGAGATCGGCTTCGGAAAATATCAATTTCTTGTTTCTATGGCCTCAACATGATGTAGTATTGCATAACATAATACAAATTAAGGAATTAAATTGGTTTCATTTCATCTGATTTCCTGGCAGGCTTTAATGTGTTAAGTATTTACTAAAGAGGCAATTGGGATGCATGCAGCATTCAGAATTATAATTTATTAACACATCTTCAGTAGTGGCACACATTATCTTCCACAGTCTCACCTGTAAATTTCTGGGTTAAATCAGGTTCTGTCCCAACAGCACACTCAGTCTCAAGACACACACAGTGGTGTTTTCAACAGCACATTTCCAGCACTCTGCAACATTTACCTTTATTCTGCATTTTTTTCATTAATGCACAGATGTAATTGCTTAAATGGAGTTTTAAAATTAATGCTATAAATACAAATTTGGGGTTTGCAGGACACCGCACCGTAGACTTTCCATGAGTCAACAAAACCCAAAGTTTGCCACTCTCCACTAAACAACACGCAGGCAATTTACTAATAATGAATAATAAATATATTTTAATAGCTCCTTGGTTTGCTGTGCCACAGATTTGATTTAAGGGTGGCTGGGGGCTGCCCCATCCTCTGCAGGTTGGGAAGGGGCTGGGCTTGGAGCTTTTGTTTCAGAGAAACTCCAAGGATTTGCTTCTAGGGGAGGTTTTCATCTCATTCCTGTGTCCACACTAATAACGCAAAGCTGCTGGA
The DNA here is from genome assembly GCA_024865655.1 of Emberiza elegans. Lineage (NCBI taxonomy): Eukaryota > Metazoa > Chordata > Aves > Passeriformes > Fringillidae > Emberiza > Emberiza elegans. Next base: position 31,939,937 of record JALJVW010003518.1, read on the forward strand.
ACTGCTAAATTTCCCAGCACATAATTAAAATTAGCAGCGTTGGGACCTCACGCCCATGTGCTCTACAAGGGAAATGTTAAAATTGCAAGGTTTGGACGGAAGGACAGGAAAACTTCCTGGTTTTTAACAGTGGGAGTTAACTGGTTTCCAGTGATGTTTTTGAAAATCCAGAGACATCATTCCTGGTTATTCCAATGGTTTGAAGAGCCCTACAAAACCACTGCATTGTGTTTGGGACCTCAGATGTCCTCTGTGCACCACAAACCAGGAAATCCATGTGGATCTCTCCCTGTAGCACTGCAATCCACTGAGGAATGGGGATGAAAAAAAAAAAATTACATATATATATATATATATATATATATATGTAATATATATACATATTTAAATATATATAAAATATGTATGTATATTTATATTTATAAATTTATAGATATTTATAAATATTTATATCTAAATATATATTTATATATACATATATTTATGCAGGTGTATATATATTACATATATATATGTAATATATTTATATATATTTTAATATATTTATATTATATCTATAAATATTTACATATTTATATATACAATATGCAACATATTATTTATAAAATACATATTTTTACCACAAAACCAACTCTAAATATAGCATTAAAAGGTGTCAGATTTTTTTTTTCTCCTTCATTTTACATAAAGCTCAACTCAAGGACATATTGCCTCCTGCCTTCCCCTGACACAAAGTGTATTTACAGTAGGGCCTAAAAGTTTTTACTCCAGTTTCTCAGTCCAACACTCTCAAATTCGATTAATGGAGACATTGGAGCACTTATGTCAAGTTATGCTGCATATAAATGGGGATAAAAGGATTACCAGGTTATAAATCAATTGAGAGATTCAGGGATATAAATCTCAGGGACACCGGGCTTCAGCCTTAATGGAAATGCAGAATTCCATTGGCTAATCACAATTTAGATTGCTACCAGATACATCACTGAGTTCCACTGGGTGTCCTAAAAAAATCTCCCTGCTATTGAGGAGAGCTGGGAAAAATTAGAAAAAAAAAACCCCAAGAACTTAGAAGGTATCCCAAAAAAACCCAATTCCATGTTTACAGCAAACTTGGAAGGAAACTGTGCTGACAAAACTGATTTTTTTAGACAGGCAATTAAGCTACATTGTTGTGGTTGTCGAAGTCATTGTTCTTTTTTACATGGTTAATGCAAAATAGGAGGATATTTTACCTAAATTAACCTCTTAGAAAAGTATATTTACTTATCTCAAAGAAAAATAGGCACAAAGACAAGTATAGAAAACTATATATGTGCAGAAATGCAGAAGTAGTGTGACAAAGCTGTGTCATGGTCAAGTTAAAAAATGTTTTATAATGCTTTGAGTCCCTTAAGGAACTTTAGTTTTGCAGAAATATAGCTTTTGCTATTAAATTTAAGAAAAAAAAGAAAAAAGGAGGAAGGGAAGGGAAGGGAAGGGAAGGGAAGGGAAGGGAAGGGAAGGGAAGGGAAGGGAAGGGAAGGGAAGGAAAGGAAAGGAAGGGAAGGAAAGGAAAGGAAGGAAAGGAAAGGAAAGGAAAGGAAAGGGGAAAGGAAAGGAAAGAAAGGAAAGGAAGGAAAGGAAAGGAAAGGAAAGGAAAAGGAAAGGAAGGAAAGGAAAGGAAAGGGGAAAGGAAAGGAAAGGGAAGGAAAGGGGAAGGAAAGGGAAGGAAAGGAAGGAAAGGAAAGGAAAGGGAAGGAAAGGAAAGGAAAGGAAAGGAAAGGAAAGGAAAGGAAAGGAAAGGAAAGGAAAGGAAGGAGAAAATTAAGAAAAAGAAAAAAGGAAAAAGGTTTTCCTTTGACAAAACAGAGCCAGACAGAAGGCTCCAACATGCAGAAAAAAGTGAATATTCCAGGTGCCCTGCTTGTTTTTTCTGGAGAGAAGAGAAGATTAATCTGGTCAAAAGGCAGAAATCTCCAACCTGGCACTGAGGAATAGAGAAAGAGGGAGGAACAGCTGGGAAGAAATCAGCAATCTTCACTTCAGCACCTCTGGGAAAGGGGGAAGGACTTGGTGGGAGCACGAAGGCTGAGCTTTCCCCAGGGGTGCGATAACTCCGGGCTGTGCCTGACAGAGAACATTTCTGCTGAGCCCTGCAAGGACCTGGAGCCAAGCAGACACAGTGGGAAAGGGAATATTGGGCTGGATCAGTGAGATTTTAAAGGACAGTTCATACCCAAAGGCTCCCCTGGGAGTTTATAAACGCAATATGTGACTCCTAGAACCAAAGACAAGCCAAAACCAGCTCAGCTCGCGCACTGATTATTTGAGAGCTTTTGCAGGCTAGGATATATTTTAAGCTTATCTAGCACCTAATATCATCATTAAAATGACCTCATGTTCAACTGAGCATTGCCCTATCTTCTAGATATGAGCAGGGTAAATCTATTTTAGAGGCTTTTCTTTGTAACAAAAACTTCACATTAGAAATTCCGTTGCGCTAAGCACAAAACACCTCCACAGAGAGGCTCTTGTGTGTTTCCATAAATTAGGAAACATTAGGATATTCCACTGGAAATAATGAGAATGCGCTGGGCAGAATTGAATCCAGCAAACCAGGGTGGGGAGGATGGCATGGAGAATATTAAATTAAATGTGTTTCCTTTTGCCACTGCCAGTTCTACATCCAGGTTCCAACGCCAGTGTTTCATCCATCACCCCTGAAGGGCACCGTGGTGCCCACATGGGCTGGGACATCACTCTGGGGTCACATTGGGCATTTTGACATTATGACTAAAAATTGTGGCCCACCCCAAAATATCTGACATGTTATTTTTTAAAAATATTATAAATTAATGTGATTCATTTTAAGGCATCGTGGTGCCAGCATAGGCTGGGACATCACTCTGGTGTAACACTGGAGATTTTTGCATTATGAGTAAAAATTGGGGCTTACTACAAAACCATGTCTGCCATGTTATTCTTTAAAAAATAATTTTAAATTAATTTTAAATTATTATATTCCTTTACAGTGATTAATTTTAAGCCAAGGCAAAGAAACAGAGTGGAAGGAATGGGGGTCATTTCCAAGTCCTTCATAGTGTGCTTTGGCTCCAGGCCAAAGAGACCTGTAATGAATACAGGTCTTTTAAATAAAAATACAATAAATATAATAAAAAATAGTCAATATATTCAATATAATATATATAAACAAAAATATTATAATAAAAATATTTCACAGTAAAGATTTAGAAGCACTTTGGTATTTTCAGACAAGGTTGGGGCTTTTTGAAATCACTACCATTTCCTTTTTGCTAGGCAGCCAAATGTATATACCATGTACAACATAATAATTAGTCAATTATTACCTAAAGTATCTCCAATGGCATGCATAGACTTCAAAATTCATGGTTTGGTATATATTTATGAAATGTTTCAGTTATTATTTGGGAAGAACTTGGAAATCCTGGAATTTTGAAGGAGGAAAGAGTTGCACCCTATTAGATTTGTTCTGCCACAAGATAAAACAATGCGCCAATGAAAATACAATAACAATGAACTTACCACTATTTTTAAAATATCCTCCATAATTTTACATCAATTCAATGCCTTGCTTGCCAACAGAACAATTATTATCTATTTCAGACTTTTTGGATGCTCAGGATTTATTAAAGATCTCAAATTTTCATTCATTCAGCACAGAGATTTCAGTGAGTACAGCGATAAGTGGTTATGAAAGCAAGTTTTCCTCAGATATTTAATTCTAAAGGAAACCCTCACCCTAAGAATACAAATTTTCTTTTCAGCAATTCCCAATATTATTATGATTCCTCATATAAACACTAATAATGGGCCAGACCAAAGACCAGTGAAGTTATTCCATGGCTTTCCCCATTTATATCAAACTCTCTGAACATTCCAACAGCCTCCAACAGAACACAAAAAGTACCTTGTGGGAAAGAAAAAAAACCTTTTCCTCAAGTTTGATTTCATCATCATTATTATCCCAAAGCTTTTGCAAAGGATAGCAGCTGTTTGTCACAAGTAATACTAAAAAAAAGGGTTTGTAACTGTAATTTTTGCACTCTTTACTTACTTGGAGCCATTTACTAAAGTAAATTACAGCAAGGAGTGGTTATTGAGCTAATGCAGGAAGAATCTGCCCTTTATAACTGCAAAATTTCATAATAATGTGTTTTACAGTGTGGTCCAAACCTGATTACTCGTAGAAAGGACAATAAAGGATGAAAGCAGATGCTCATAAAAAACCCTACAATATCCATGGAAAAAAAACAACCAAAAAACCAACCCTGCATTAAACATCACATTGAATGAAGAAATAGAAGATGGAGTTCTTCAGATTTTACTTTTATAATAAAAGAGGAGAGAAAAATACAAATATATTTTTTAAAAATATGAAGTTGAGGAGAAAGAATCTGAATAGCTAGATATGTATTTCCAAAGAGGTCGAATTTTGCAAAAATATTTATACTTTCCCTACATTGCACCTTTGGAGCATTGTTTTTTCAAGCTTCCAAACCTTTAGGGATTTTTTTTTTTTAAAAAGTTTTAAAATTTTGTCATTATTCTTCTATTTTGTTGTTAAGTAAACTTTGTTAGATTTATAGGACAATGCAAAAAAAAAATCTCCAACCTTCAAAATTAAAATAACACTAGCAAAAATAAAATAAAGGTTATTATTCATACTATAATAAAAATGTGCTAATTAAATACAAAGAATGACCACATTAAAAAAAAAAACAACAACAACAAACCAAGTACAACTGAACCCTGGTAGATGAGAAACTATCAGGATTAGGATTTAAACCTGACTCTCTGAGCATCCCCACCAAGACTCAGCATCTAATCCTATTTTTTGGTATCGCATGGAAAGAATCTTCTTGAATTTTTAGTTTGGATGTTAAATTTGCAACACTGGAGGCAAGAAAAAAAAAAAAAAGAGCAGCAAGAAGAAAAGGAAGTGACCACGAGCTGGATTCGGAAATCCAATCCTAGGAAATTGTGTGTTTGATGTGGAATCACAGACACCAAGTGAACCTGAAACCATCAAGGCTCGGTACTGCAGAGCACAGCTGGAGTTTACAGCCAAAACTGATTCCCAAACATGCACCTGTGAAATGAATACTTCACTCCTCTTCAGCATCTTCATACATCTTTAGTTTTATCATAACCTGATCCTCAATAGAAAATTTTCAGGGAATTTCCTTGATTTCTGCCCATTTCTGCAGCATGACAAATATACCAGGACTCAGGGCAGCCACATGCATTGGAAGAAATTGTTTCAATTAATTTCCTTTTCTCCTGTTGCAAGGGACTCCTTTTTAATAGGAAAAATTGCCATCCATACCTTTAGGTACATGTGTCCATGCATCCGTGTGATGTATTAGAAAAGTAAAGAACAAATGTGGTTTTGCTACAATTTTTATAAAATTGCATGCATATTTAGGCATAAAATCAATGTATATTTACATATCTATATCTATTTTTATATAGATGTGCTTTTCTACCTCCATGTGTTCAGGTATTTGCAGATATAAACACAAATATATAAATATATATGCATGCGTATGTATCCCTGTGATCTTCTTTCCTCACCAACCACAGTCCTTTATTCAGTGAAAGTTTCCAAGTGTCTGCACATTTATTTCTGAATAAAAGAAGCAGTTTGAGCTCCTGACCACCATTCTCTAACAAATAATTCTTTGTGGCTGTAATTAAGATGGCTCTGAAAGACTGCTGGGATGTCTTAGTGGTCTGGAGAGCACTCCCCCCTCCCCTGAAACAAAATCCTTTATCACATTTTTGAATTAATTATAAAAGTTAAAAATTAAATCTTTCTTGTGTCCCCCATAATAATCCTCCCAGATCAGTTTTTGTCCATATTAATGGAGAACACATCCCTAGTAAGATTTAATTTCAAACTTTTATAATTATGGTTAAAATTAAATCTTACTGTGGCTGTATTACACATTAACATGAATGAAAGCCAGCCTAGGAGGATTATCAATGGTACTCCAGCACGATTTATTTTTAACTTTTGCAATTAATTAAAATCTTTGGATAAAGATCTTGTTTTGGAGTGGGGGAGCCCCTATTAAGATGAAGCCCATGAAGTGTTTCCATTCTTGTGCAGGGTATTGGATATGGGAAGGCAAAGGCTGGGAGCTCAGGGAGATCATCCAATAAATCATTCCTCCCTGGCAGAGCAAGACTTAGCTCTGAGCTGCTTCTGCTCTGGAGAAAATGGTAATATCACACCAAAAACAACAGTTTTCTCCTTAAAAACACCCTACAACACCCAAAAAGCATGGAGACAAACTCACATCCCTCAGAATACTATGAAAGGTATCATCCAATTCCAGTTTTTCCTTTTTCTCTCATTAAAAAATAGAAATACTTTTAACAGCAGAATTATTTTACATTGATTATTTTTGTGGTTTTCCCTATCAGGAATGAATTTAGGCAGCCACAGTGAATAGCACGAGGTGTCCCTCACACCCAGCTTTGCCAGATAAAAAAAGGGATGAAGCTCCCAGGAATCTTCAGCAATTTTGAGTCCCTCAGGGCTCAGGTTTTTGTCCCCCACTGCACACAAAGTTCTCCCAACACTCTGGGCTGCCCCAGGCAAACCAGGTAAACCTGTGGGAGGGACTCACTGGGATGGAGGAGTTTGGAAAAGACTCTTCAGGCCATCAAATCTGATCATAAATCCAACACAAATCCAGCCCCAAACCACATCCTAAAGAGCCATGTGTTCTCCTGGCACCATTGGGGATGAGCAGAACTTAAAATAAACAGTATAAAATGTTGTTTGAGGGTTTTTCCCCCCCTCAGAGGTGTTTCTTCAATCAATGGCTTTATTCTTCCATGATCAAACATCTTACACTGCTGAAAAGTTATATCAAGCCAGAAATAAATTAAATTCCATCTGATGAGCCAACATAGAGTTTGCAATAAGAGCTTTACAGCACCTGACTTTTTTATAAAACACTTTTTGTTTAGAATCAGTTCTGCCCCATCCCTGGAAGTCTCCAAGGCCTGGCTGGATGGGCTTTGGAGCAGCCCATGGGGACAGTGGGAGGTGTCCCTGCCCATGGCAGGGGTGGCACAAGAGGAGCTTTAAGGTCTCTTCCAACCCAAACCATTCTGGGATTATCTAAAATGTTCCTTGGGGAAAAATAAGCAGAAAGAGAAAAGACAAGGCCTAGAGAAAAGACAAGGCCCAGAGAAAAGACAAGGCCCAGAGAGAGAAATAGTCATAGCCAGAGTCTGAATTAAATCTATGAAAGGGATCACACTTGGCTGCAAACAAAAGCACTGTCTGCTACATGATTCTTTCAGCAATCAGGGAATGGGAACTTGCCCATTCTTTGTAAATATGAAAGTATTTATATTGCATCAAAAGTATCTGATTCCACTATCGTGTTTTCCTTCTAAGACAAAGCACAGAGCTCAAAACCTTTGGCTAACCTCATTCTTCTCAGTGACTTGCTTTAAGTTACATAGAAAGAATACCTCAGCTTGTGCTTCCCAGAAAATATCACCTGAAAAACCAAATATTGATGAGAAACACTGTAAGGGACGGGTCTGATTTTAATGTGGAGAGGAGGCCAAGAGGAGCAGAGAAAACATAATCTTGCACATCCACCTTGGAAAACCCAACAACATTGCAAGGAAAACATGAATGGCTTTTACAAAACCAGAGGCTGAGACATCCTCTCTTGTTCCTGTGCCCTTAAGGAAATAATTTTTATTCCTTTTGCAGTTGTAGTTAATTTTCTGTAGGTATTCTGTCAGCCACCAACTAAAGTTCTGCCAGAAGAAAACTCGGAAATATCTCATTTTTGGTAATTATTAAGCACAGTATTATTGGATATACGAGTCAAAGGAAGATTATCCATAATACCAATAAATCCATATAAAAGATATATATAATACATATATTCATATACATAACATATAAATACATATATTATATATAATATATGTTAATCTGTATAATTACCATGTGTTGTATAATTGTAATATTTATAATAATAGTAGTTATAATATGTAATTATATAAAATTTATACAATAATTATATAATTATTACAATGTAATTATTTCTATAATGTATTTATATATTATATAATATTATACATACATTATATATAAAACACACAGATATAGATATATATGTGTGTGTGTTTTATATATATCTATAGATATTTATTATATATATATATGAAACACATGTATTCATAAGGAGGAGGGTTTTCCTTCCCAAAATGAAACACTACCACTATATGATATTTCCATGTAGGAATATCACACCTAGTCCTCAAATAACAATATAACAATTCTGGTCAGCTCTGACACAATGAGGAATAAGCAGTTCTACAGAAAAGGGAAAAAAAAAAATCTCTCCAGGAAATTTTCAACTATTCAATGGGATTTTATTAAACAATCTCCTCCTGATTTGCTGGTACCTCTTTGAATTATGCAGAGATGGGCACTGAGGGTCCTTTTTGCCCCCTCCTTTTAGCAGTGCCCTCCCATGCCAAGAGCGTTTTCACCCACTATATTCCACTGGAAGCAGTTCCCTACATCTAAGCAAAGTATAAAAAAAAAAAAAAATTAAAACAGCAAACAAGCTACTGGTGGATTTCCTTCCCTTTCCTTGCTCGTTGCCCTGTACACTCCTGTCTGAAATCCAAAATTATTTGGGGAAGTCCTGCAATCCATGTCACCACGAGTGCCAATGAATTTTCTGGGAATGGTTTGAAATGTTTCCAGTTAAACTCTGGACTTAACATCTCAAGAAGAAAAACTAATGTTTCTACCACATATTTTATTAAGCCCTTTAGGTCCTTTTACAAGAGAGGAAATACCAATTAACGTATAATTTAGCAGAACAAAATATTATCCCATTTCAACCAGTACCCACTTCCTTGAAGTTTATTCAAGCATTAATAACCATTTAATGCAATTTAACTACACTGAGGTATCCGTTACATTAATATCATATATCCATCAGGAAATTAGAGTTTTGTCTCTATGAATTTTGTATTACAAGAAAGTCTTTATAATTTTATTCTGCACTTTATGGTGGCTAATTTAAGTTTGAAAATGGTTCAGATAACTTCCCAGTCTCTCTCTTTTGCGCTGTAATATGACTAACAAATTGTTACTGATGTTAAAAGATCATGAACACATCATTTATTAAACAGGGCTGGAGAGAGAAGTTTGAAAGAAGAGTGCATTTCCCAGATAATCCCTGTTTTTCCAGGAGCTGACTTCCAACCATGGCACCAGACCCCATGGGCTGGGATGCCCTGGGCTCCAAAGGAATGGAAGCAAACTCAAAAAATATCATTGAACTGACTTTCTCAGCCTAAAGAAACTCTCTGCCCATTCTCCAGTAATCTTTAATATGGGAATTAGGCTGGAAATCTAATGAAAATGAGATTTTCCCCATCCCACCTGGTCTGGGGGTCATGGATCAGTGATGTCCATGAGAAAAGGGAATTGAGTTCAATGAGAACCCAAAGCAAATCAGAAATTATCCCTAAAATCCTCAAATGTGAGACAAGCACACATAGGTACTGCTCCTCTGAAGAGGCCTCAGACAGACAGAATAATTTTGATTGTTGCAGCATCTGTTTGTTCATCTATTTAAATTCAAAGGTGTTTTACCTTTTTATGTTGTCAAAATATCAGAATATACACCTAGCACAGAAGAAAACAACCAAAAATAGTCTGAGGCAATGTAAACTGGTAACTTATTTTAAAAATAGATTTTACTGTTAAAGTTTTTAATGGTATTCAGTGTTTAACTCCACATCATGGATTTTATCTGAGTATTTACCCTAACTTTTTAAACCTTTCTCTCCCAGTTAAGGAGGAATGAGAACACACAGATTTACCTTTCAGATTGGAGAATTTAAAGTTTTTTTGTTGATGACTCCTTTTCTTAATAAGTATTTCCTAAACCACAATTCTTTATATACATTTACATACATTTGTGCCTAGCAAGATAAACAATAACTCTTAATTCTGACATAGTATTTTATATTGATTCTAGAATAGCCTCTCTCTTACAAACTGCTCTGCTCTAAAGCATAACTTTTCAGACATGCATTTTTTGCTCATCCTATGAGGCTTTTGAGGGAAAATTTATTGAAAGGAGATGGTTTAGGTGCATCCCAAGGAATTTTCCAGCTCTGCCTACACCTCTCTCCCCTATCCTTATGTTTCTCCATAGATCCTGCAAATCACCTTTTTGGTTATTTCAGTCACCACCTCCTTAAGCCACTGGGAAAAAAAAAAAAAAAAAAACCAACTCAGATGCTTTTCAAGCACTGAGGATTAATTTAGAAAGAAAAATGTTCTGCACTAATTGCATCCAAAAAGTTCTTTATGTGTTGGTTTGAGGGTCAGTGCACCTGGATTAGCTGGAAAATCATGCCATTTCAAGCATTGGGAAAAAAGACAAATCTGTAGGAGTTATCCCATAAAAAGGGACAATTGTCCCATAAAAAGGGTTTATTGAGAGCCTGGGATGGAGGGAAGTGACCAGCCAGGTGAGAAGAACCCAAGAAATGGGTTGGACCCGCTCCCCAATGATTTCCACATAAAAACAAATTCTCAGAGCACAGATTATAACCCTTGGCTGATAGAGGGAAGAAGTTTTGCTATTGATGCCTCAGGTTTGGCTTTTTTGTGTGTCAGGCTCTGTGCTGCTTTAGTGTAAAAGGGATAATGTGTAAGGGATGGTGAGCTCTGTGCACAGAGCAGGGAGACAAAACAATTCCTGCTCCAGCTGGGCACCAAGGACAAATGGCCCAAATCTCAGCCCAGGAGCACAAACCCCGTGGGCTGGAGAGAGGAAAACAAGCAGGGTGGGACTGCGTGAACTTATAAAAGTGAGAGTGTGGTATTTTTGGGGTCTCCCATGGCAGGAAGGAATGATGAATGTGACTCCATGTTCTCAAAGACTAATTTATTATCTTATGATACTGTACTATATTAAAGAATACTAAACTATACTATACTAAAGAATACAGAAAGGATACTTACAGAATGCTAAAAAGATAATAATGAAAACTTGTGACTCTCTCCAGAGCCCCAACACAGCTTGGACCTTGATTGGTCACTAAGTTAAAACAATTCACATGAAACCAATCGAAAAATGACCAGTTGGTAAACAAAGTCCAAACCACATTCCAAAGCAGCAAAACAATGTAGAAGCAAATCAGATAATTATTGTTTTCATTTTTCTCTGAGGCTTCTCAGCTCCCCAGGAGATGAAATCCTGGCAAAGGGATTTTTCAGAAAAAATGATGGTGACAAGACCCCGGGAGCGCTCGTGCATTTTGGGGCCATTTGGGTTCATCTTGGGTGCAGCCCTGGCTGGGCTTTGGTGCTGCCCAAGGTGGATCCATGGAGGAGATCCTTGGGATAAATCCCTGCTTTATTCTGTAAACCTGTCCAGCTCTAACTCAACCTTCTCAAGGCATCATTATAAAGCCTTTGAATCAATAAATGCTTCAAAATATGCTGCTTTTTATGTCTCAACCAACAAGATAAGCATAAATAAGCTTGCAAACCTTTCAAAAGTCACAAAATATTGTAATTCTGCTACTCCTGTGATTTCCACACTCTGGAAAAAACCCTACCTTGAGCAAGCCCAGCTTCTGCTCAGCCTTTTTCCAGCATAGTGCATTTTTCTGTGTCAGAAAATTACAGATTCTGTAAATATCTGAAGATAAATTTTCCTGGGGTGCATTACTGAGTCACCTGGACACTTAAATGAGATGGCAGAGAGTGTAGGAGAGTCCATATTAAATTGCTTTTACTGACAGCATCACCACAGAATAAAAGATATCTGTCACATTGTTGATATGAATCTCCTCCGTATTGTGCCTTTTGGCATCTGTGGATTGTTAAAGAAGCCTGAAACTGCCTTTTCTGCAAATTCTTTCAACTCTTTAGTTCTTTTTATTTGTCCAGCAGGCTTTGGGCTTGTTAAACTTTGCCTATTGAGGGGAAGGAAAAATAGGCCCAATGTATTTTATAATTCCAGAAATGCTCTCTGGCCAGAGGGAAGAGGCCAAACTCTGGTGGGAGAGTCAGCAACAGCAGACAGAGCCCAAGTTCAAAACTTAGAGAAATAACATCATTTAGATATCATAATTATCTTGGGTTTAATTGTTTGGACATTAAATTTCTTCCCGCAGTAGCCCTGACAGGTAGAAAACTTCAGCATTTGTGTGAGACAGTCCAATAACGTCATTTAATAGAGGAAAGTGGCACAGGACATGCTCAGAGACCTTGAAGTTGATATTTCTTTCATCTCTATTACAAAGTGTTGCACAAGCGAAAAATGCACCACTGCAATATGCAGAGAGGAAAAACTTGCCAAACACAAAATATAAAACAAGAACTACCAGTATCTGTCATGTTGAAATGATTTGTGCTGGTATAAATTAGCATTTTTTCTGTATTTAAATACGCCCAAAGATTAAATTGTGGTCACACCAGAGGTTGCCACCCAGGTCCTGCTTAAGGAAATTATCAATACAATTAGCTTGAATAATCTCTACTTGAGTTTAGTCACCCCTAAAATAGAAAATATATTTGCCAAGCCTCAGCCTGGAGGAAAAAACAGACACCAGAAACAGCATTGATGTGAAAGGAAATTATAAGTGACTGCCAGCATGGTTTACTCTGGCTAAAATTCTCCTTTTAATGAACTTCAGCATAATTTTAATGAATTTTTCAGCCTTGTAAAGCATGCATATATAGGGTTTGTGGATTTCCTTGTATACATATTTTCCCATTGATTCACAATGGGAAAAAAAAATAAAAATAGCATGAATTCCTCATAGAAAGCTTAATAATGTTTTAATACATCAGTAATCCCACATCATACAGCAACACTAAACCACTGAGAAATAAGAAACTCTTTTAAAAGTGATAATTAATTAATGACTCAGTCTGCAGCTCTCATTTGTTGTACCTACTGCCATTTAATTCAATTGTAAAAGTAAAATATAATTCAGTAAACCTTTGAGGGAAAAACAGATATTTCAATACGATATGGATATGGCAGAATATATAATTAAAGTAAGACAGATCTACAGGAATGTAAAGAAAAAGCCTTGCCTAATAAAAATCCCTACTCAAAATAGAAAAATATTTGGGATATAGAATATATTGCAGTTAGGTACAGTATCATTCAATTAAACCTGCTTAAAAATAAAATTAAACTGTGTTTTTATTTTCTAAATATCCTACTGAGAAAAATACAGTTCAGACAGACGTCAGCATTTTATGGCAAAAAGATGCATCTCGAGCATGCTTTAACATGTCACCAACTTTACAGATTTCTACTCTAATAAAATCCACTTGTGAACCTCTTCTAATAAAAGCCTCACATGCAAGAAAAAAATCAACTTACACAGTTTTTATTTTTAAACAATACAGCAATAAAATGAAAGGAAAGAACCCAAGGAAGGAGAGAAAAAATTTGAAAAATATCAGTGTTGTATAAAAAGGGAATATTATGCAGGAAAATATTTTAAATGTTTTAATATCATAATCTAAGATGATGCTTTCCTTATCATACCTGTTGAGTGAGAAGAGACACGAAATCAAACTTCAGCCTAAACTAATTTTTACTAAGTTATTTTTACTTATTTCTACTAATAACACAAACTATAATTAATTATGTGCTTTTTGTCAATGACATTTTTGGTTTTCTGATTGTATCCCACTAAGGACACCTGGGCTGGGAAAAACTTGAGATCCCCACATCGCAGTTGGACTAAAAATGTGACACCGCTTTTAACAATTTGCTACAAGTAAAATGCAGCCTGAATTTCTGCACAGAAGCACCCACATAATCTTCAGTGCCACTAACAGGTTTTACAGCATTCAATCGAGGGGATAGAGAAAAGTGAAAATTCCCATCTATTAGAGAAGATGAAAACCCAGAGAGGTTAAAACACAGCTTTCCTTAAATGTTGGTTTATTCTGGATATTTGTTATAGTATTTAAAAGCAAAATATAGAAAATTTGCTTCATGTACACAGAAAACAATTTTTTGGGGACCACTTCCATTTCTACTGCTGCAGGGCTTTGTGTGTCTAATGAACAAAAACCTATGAAAACCTAATTTTTTTCCATTAATTTAATTTGAACATTTGCTTTAAAGATCTCATTAGAACTTACAAGAAAAATGGAAACTAAACATATTTTGCAAATGGAAAAAAAAAAAGATCACAAATGAGACAGAGCTGTTGATCTGTCTGAAATTTGGGGCTGCTCTTCTCTGTCTCCCTGACAAAATTTCAAGGTAGGAATGACCAGAATGATCCATTTCAACCCCCTGCATAAGCCAGGCCCACAGTAATAATTTTCTATTATACATTAAAAAACACTAAACAAACAGAAAACTACATGAAAAGGCAACAAAACCTCTCCATTTTTGTAGGTCACAGCAGTGAGTTTTGATTAGGAACAGAAAATAAGCAAAACCAGAGTTGGAGAATTCCCATTTTCAGGCTGCTCCAGGCAACTCCATCCCAATGCCCTGGACTATTCCAAGCAATCAGATGAAACAAAGAATCCCAAAGCATGCTCCTTAACTGATTTACACTTCTAGACATGCAAGATTCATCAGATATTAATTGAAATTCAAGCTAAATTGGTCAGAGAATGAGGTCCTAAGATGCTTTATTCAAGGAGCCCGAGAGTCCGAATTTCTTTCTTCCACCATCATTATTGGAAATAAATTTGTACAGATGGATCAGCAAAGCATTGACAGAAAATCAAAGATTCAGTAAGTTGTTTTTTCCCCTTTGGAGCACTGTGGGAGTACAAAATGACATGTTCTGATATGCAGCCCTGGTGTAGCTGCTGCAAGAGTTACAAGTTATGAGTTCCAAAACTTTTCTACAATTGCTTTTATAATCTCTTTCTTTTAATATTCCCTTTTTAGGCTATAACTTTAAAATTCTCTCTAAACCAATTGAGAAGCAGAAAAATAAAAAGGCAAGAAATCCAGGGATTTTAGAGTAAAAGCTATAACTGTGCAAGTTTTTTTGGGGTTTTTTTTTGAGTAGTTCTTCTGTTAAAAGCAGAAGGGAGAGAAAGCTGAAATTTGAAAGTGTTGAAGGGAAATAGGGCCTTTGTTGAATATATTTAAGAAAAAGCATTGATATGGAACTTCTCAGTGTGCTCTCTAAATTCTTTAATACCACATGGCATGATTCACAGCTTCTGTTTTCTTACCAGAGCTTTTCCAAAACTTTCCTTTCGAGACGTTGCCCAAAGTTTTCTCAGGCATGTGAATGGGATTTCTCTTGGCCTGATAGTTCTGCTACACATTTTCCCCTTCCAATAACTATTAAGCTTTCTCAGGTGCCAAGCAGTTCATGTAATTGAGAATTTGGGTATTTCACTCTGGGTTTATGCAGGGGAAGAATTAATCCTTTAGTCACTCACACTCCACATGCATTTGTTCAGAAAGTTGGGGGTGTTTATGTTTTCTTTCCAAAGAAAAAGTGTTTCTTGGAAATCTGAGGAGTTTGTTTCCTGGGTGTTTTATTCAAAAGCTTTGCCATGTTCTTCCTCACTTCCTGCAAGTTCACTTAACAGATTTTTGGCTCCTCTGCAAATATTTTTTTATATGATGGTGATGCACAGAATCATCTGTTGGCCAGTAGCTGCAGGAATTTGACAATATCCACGCATGACAAGCTTTCTTCAGTCCCCTCACGGAGTTTTTTATTCTTTGTGCCATCTCCACAGCACTGCCTCCCATTTATCATTTCATCCATCTGTCCTCTGGTCTCCGTCTCAGCATGAGGGTGGAGCTCACCTCTGTGGAGGCTCTTACTGACACATAAAACCCTGCACCCCGAGATCTGCACTGGCACAGGGTGCCCCAAGCACCTGGGGCTGCCCCTGGACCCCTGGAAATGCCCAAGGCCAGGTTGGATGGGTTTGGACCACCCTGGAATAGTGGAAGGTGTCCCTGCCCATGGCAGGGGTGGGATGGGATGAGTTGAAGCTCTGTCCTGACCCAAAACAAAATATTCTATGACTCTATGAATCTACAAAGCCTCCTAAGCACATACCTGAATTTCAGAGCTTGATTTTATTCACAGCCCACACTGGGCTATAAGAAGAGTTTTGAAGCTGCATCCCAATGGATAATACCCAAATAAAAATGGATAATACCCAAATAAAAATGGATAATACCCAAATAAAAATTCTACGGAGAAGAGGCAAAGTTTTCCTAGAACAACCAAACCAGGCAAAATTTGGAGTTTACTGAGCAGAGTCACCTGAGGTAACTGAGTTTAAACCCCCTCTCCCTATCTGGGGCTACGCATTCCCATGCATTCCTCAACCCCACAGTGGGAATGCAGTGCAAAAACTGAAACAGCTTTTCTTTCTTTTTCGAGAACATGCAGAGTGGAATAACTAACAATTATCACCCAGATCATCCATATTCTTCTAAAAGGACTCTGTGTGCCCACACAGTGTTGGATACGGGCTATAAAACTCACAGTTCCTGAACACGCAGCTTGGACCCTTCCTGGGATCACAAACCCCACACCACTTGTTCTCGCAGATGAAATTTCTTAAATTTCCAGATGTCCAGGGCACCATTTGGATCTACTGCTTTCCCCAGGTACTCAAATATCCAGAAATCCTGAACAAATGCATTTAAGTCACTGAATTTCACGCTTAAAAAAATTCTAAGTGAGGAGGAAAAAAAAAAGAAAACCATAGATTTATCTGGGGAATGTTAAACATATGCTAACCCTATGCTCCTTTATTTTTGCAAAGACAGAGATGGTTAGTGCTTTTATGACACAGTGATAGTCAACCCTGTAAGAACCATGAAACCTCCTGTAAACACAGCTCTCACCACAGAGAAATTCAGGTGGAAGGAAGAAAAATGAGGCAAAAAGCAGCAAAATGAGAGTGAAAAATAAACAACATGAAGCACCAGCTTCAATATGCTGTGCTCCTGAGTTGGAGGAGAGATACTGGAGAAGTTCCTTGAAAAAGACTTTTAAAACAAGCCTTTCAATTTCTTTTATGATTTTTCCGTAAAGAAGAGCATGAAGTTTTTTAGTGATATAAAAATTAGGGGGTATCATCCGTACCCAGAAAGGTGGAAGTATGTCCTAAATATGTGTATTTGATCAGACTAATAAAAATGGAATTAAATGTAGTTACAGAAAGTACAAGTTCAAGGTGGCACATTAATCCCAGAAAAATGGGTAATCCCACTGTAATGGAAGAGGAACATGACTGCTCAGGATAGAAAGGTAAAAGAAGAAGAGATTTTAGTCTTGGCATGGATATAAACAGGTATAAACAGACTGCCACTAAGTTTAGGATGGACACCAGAAAAAAAAGCACAAGAGGAACATCATTCCTGAATAGTTGCTCAGTGCTCCACCCCACAGGCAAAGCAGAAGGAGGATAACACTGAATCATTTTCAATACATTTTCTGCACAGAATTTCAGGATCTGAGCTGGTTTTTTTGCAGTAGGCAAAAAATAAAGCCTAAGCTAAGCCTGCGTCATTAGCCTACCTCAAAAATCTGTTAAATTCCTAGGGAAACACTGAAATTAATTATAATATAGCAACTGGAAGCTGTTATACTTTCCTTAAGAGCAAACAGAAGTTGGGGAGGTCAGGAAACCTCACAGAGGATATGGAAGGAGACTTTTCTGTGCCTGGAGATGCTGGGGAAGAATTTGGCGAACAACTTTGAACACTGCTGACTGGACATCTTTGCATGATAAGGACCAGATGGAAAACCCAGAAGAGCCTCCACGAATTCACTTGCAAATTATCACTTCGTATTAATTATGCCCAGAAATCTGCCTCACATTGACGTCCGCATTACCGAATACTCAAGCGCGGCGATATCTACGTAAAAGTTTATAATCAAAGCCATGTGGGCAATTTCAATATTGCAGGGCTATAAACAGATTAAATATATGATTTTATGGAAGTATTTGGGTTTGCAGTGAAACATTTCGCCGTTGTGCCATGTGTGGCTTTTCTGCCTAGCTGCAAAACTCCAAACAGGCTGGAATAACACAGCTTTGTGATTAACAAAACAACCAATAACCCACAAGACACGGCCATCATCCTTATGTAAATAAGGAAAGCTTATTTTTGCTCACTAATAGCAGGCACACAACAATGAAATGCTTTTAATAAGTTTTTAAGAGGATAAGATCAAGGAAATCAGTTTGGCGAGTGCCCTTTTCGATGGCCGCACACCGCGGCCGTGGCGTGACACGTTTGCATTGTTATTTGGCCGTAAACAAAATGAAAAGATCTGTCATTGAAATTTAAACAGAGAGACTGGTTACATAAACTCCAACATTCTCAGCCCCACTACAGTACAATCAACAGTCTGAAGAGACCGTACAGCTAAACAAAGTTTGGGGGATGTTTTTGGATAGGGGAGAAAGATTAATAACCAGAAAATAACTCTTGGCTGCCACTACGAACTCTTAGGAATATAATTTTAAATTTGTGTAAATCCAAAGATTGATGCTCAAGCTTATGAAACAGCCATTTTTCCGCAGCATTGAAATACGCACCCAGGTGGAAACAAATCTTCTCGCTGGCCAATTTTAACAGAATATACTGCTTTTACCAAAAAAAGCAACTTAAATAAATCTGACCTATCTGTTCTCGTAGATAATTGTAACTGCGGTCAGCAAACAACAAATCTTCTATAAATGGTCATCTTTCCAAATTATTCTGGCCTCAGAACAGGCTTGATTAATTGCACAAACACTGCGTGCCTCTGAATGCAATTTGCCTGTGTGGACCAGCAGAGGATGCCTGAGACATTCCCAGCAGTCACGTGGGAGAGGATTTCTCTGTTTGTTGCAGGTAAACAACATTTTGCTTCATCACAAGACCTTGCAGATCACTCCAGCCCCAAACAGAGCTGTTGCCTTGCCCTAAATGGAAATATTAGGACAACTGGAATGAGAAGGCAGCTTGGAGAGGTCTCCTTCTAGGAGAAATTCCCCTTCCCTAACAGCATCTCCTGCTGCTGGCGGGCAGTGGGAGGTGAGCGCTCCCAGGGCTCCAGCTGGATTCCAGCAGCTGAATTAAATCCTGTGCCTGGCTTTGAGGGAGGGCTGGCCCTGGGTCATCAGGCTTTTTTCAGCAGCAGCTGACACCAGGTTTGCTCAGGCTCAGATATGAGCAGATTTCTAGATCAGCTGGATACAGACTGTGCACTGAAATCCATGGTGCCATCATTGGATAAAACAAACACATGATGCTCGTGAGCAGAAAGTCTCTTGTACTCAACTTAGCTCTAGAAAGATGATGAATCATGTCCTAATCTCTGCAGTATCCATCTTCACTGAAATGCTGGAGGACACCATAAATTCAGGTTGAATTTTACATGTGGCATATTGTTTAAAAATTATATTTGCTATGTGTGATTAAAACAATCTCCTTAACTCCATCAAAGCCATCTCAGACACCAGTGGCAGCTGAAACTCAGAAATCAGGATTTCTCACTCAAGGGTTAAGTGGATCTTCCCATTGAGGAGCTAGAGAGCAGCAGGAAGAGTAACTGGAGAGGGGGATCCGACTGCACTCCTCCCTCACCTTCAGGAGGAGTAACCATCCTCTTATAAATGCCAGGGGAAAAGATCGGGGAGAGCTGACAAGTCAGGAGCTGTGCACAGATAAATTGACTGCACGGCTTCCCACAAAGTGCCCAACACCTCCTCTCCATAAATCCCATCCTCTGGAGCAGGGATACGATGAACAACACAGAGCAGGGGCTTCAGTCTGGGAAAAATCAAAACACTGTGCAAAATCAGAAGGTGTGTAAGAGATGATATTTGAATTGCACACTCCTGCTGGCCCACGTGCTCCTGAGCTCTCACAGGGACACACCCATGGCTGCCACCCTCCCCAGTTCTACCTGGCGTACTCATGCAAAAAGAAAATATGAGATCTACATTCCCTTCTCTTCTGGCAAAGGGTTTAGCAGTGCTTGTTTTGTTAAAAAAAAAAAATCCATAGCAAATTTAAATCCAGGTCCCCTTTCATGCAGTTCTAAATGCCCCAAACCAATAGTTTTGATAAAACGTGCAGCTCATGGCACACCTCTCATGTCTCCTCTTTTCTCTACAATGCATAGAGTTAAAGTTGACAAAAACTTGCTGGTTTGCAGAATTTAGAACATTACACTGCCCAGATTGACAACATGAGCTGGGATGGTGCCAGAAGAGCAGCGATGATTTATTAGGTCTGTAGCACTTAATCCAAGAAATAAAAAGGACTTATGTGACAGATGAGCATAAATGAACTATTGGGTCAGACATCCATTTCTTAAAAAGCAAAATAAAAAAGGTCTGAAGCAAGATACTGTGTAGGGTTTAGTATACATTAATGTATTAGAGCTTTGCTGGTATACTTTGAAATTTCTGGGTTTTAACCAGCTCCAAACGATTATTTTTTTAAAAACCAGACTAGCTGAAATAAATATTTACCAAATCCCATCACGTCATACTGCCCTTCCCTGGTAATATCATCATGGCTCAGAAAACATTTACAAAGAATTAGGACAGGGGCTGAAACCCTGACCTGAAGCCAATGACCAAATTCACATTGTCAGCAGAGATGTGGAGCTCCATGCTAAAGCCTCCCCTCTCCTGCAATGTGAGCAGTGAAGGCAGAGGGACCTTTTGCATCATCCTAGGCAAGATCAGAATCTGCACATGGGGCCAAAGAGCCTTTAGAGCTGAGTATGGTCTGAGCCAACACCCAGGGCTTGAGTGCCAACATCGTGTTCTACCAGAGCTTCCTTCCCAAAAACACGGTAGCAGACCCACCATGTGATTATTCTGTAATTCTGGGAGATATCAATAGGAAAGAGATTTTATTCTTTCTATGAGTCTCTCTGTCAAAGCTTTAAGCTGCTGTGCTTTGAGCTCTACTCACCCGAAAGAAAAAAACACAACTTTTTTCTCTCTCATCTGTAGTATTGATAAATCATTCCCAGCACATAAATCTCCCTCTTAGCATAAAAACTTGATCAGAAAGCAATAAAAAGTACAATAAATAGCCAGCTCCACTCTAACCTGTGTGGTTTGACACAGCTGAACAAGCTGTGAAAAGGAATATTGTTCCTTTAATAGAACGCCTGAAATGGTGCTCAAAACAGATTGGGCTGACAATTTTTGCAACCTTGGTGTCTCCTCCAAGATTTACAATGGCACAGCTCCCCTTTTTAGCAAATTAAACCTTGTGTCAAGGCTTAAAATTAAATCCAAACTTCTTTTCTTCTCTGTACAGAAGGAACAAATTGGCACCACATGCCAGTAGTCAAGGAGTGCTGATGGGAAACAGAGTGAAGGGAGCGCCCTCCAACCTGGAAGGCGTCACTAGTCAAAATCAACCGGGATAAACAGTCAATCCCACTTAAAGTTTGACATCTAAAGGCTCCTAGGATAGAAACATTCAAATATAAGAATTCTTCTGTACCACACAAACCTGTCTCGGTGCCAGCACTTCAACTTTTCTGTGCTGTGCAAGCACTTTGTGGGAATCTGCCTTTGGTGGGGTTTGATGTTGTAAGGTCCCGCCTTGCCAAAGCCTTTTTAGTTTGTTCCAGAGGGGAAAAAAAAAGGAAATACAAGAGATTCAGAGAGTATGAACATCACTGACTTAATACCACACCGCCTACTGTTACCAATAGAATTTTTTGCCGTTATGCAGGATTCTGGTTTATAACATTTAAAATCTTATTTGAACACATATGTCAGATAAAACAAAAGGGCATTTCTGAGGACAGGCATATGAACTGTTTTCGTGGACAGAAAGGTAAGAGTAGCTTTTACAAAACCACCCAAAGGCCACACCGCTGTCCAGTTAAGGAAGGCACAGCGTGTCATTATGGGATAATTCCTGAAACAGATCCATTCCCAAAGCCCACTGTTTGCACACAAAAGTAACCCTACACTTCCCAGGTTAAGAATTAAACCCCAGCCAGGAATCTCAAATCTTCAGTTGTGCTCTGCTTTCCCAGTACAGAAATTGTTGGAGGACCAAAAAAAAAACCACAATAAAAAAGGGGTTTTTTTTAAATATAACAAAGAGGTTAAATACACCTTGTTTTAAAAGTCTCTTTATCTTTTTATAGCTATGTAGATGAGAAAGTGTTTGAATTCTGCTTCAATCTTTCCATTGGTCTTCCCTTAATGTTTCTAACAAAAATCCTTATATGAGAAAGATCAGCAGCAAAACATCACACCTGGTTACGGATGAAAAGTGAAAAGAGGAGTTATTTTGTCCTGTTGTAGCACATCAAAAGTAAGCATTCAGTCCAATTTAACCTTGGTTTTAAGCATATGCACAAAGTTTTTCAAGATGAGGCACTAATTTCAGATATTGCAGTAAATCATGGGATCACAGGATGGATTGGGTTGGGAGGGACCTTAAAGCTCATCCCATTCCACCCCTGCCATGGGCAGGGACACTTCCACTGTCCCAGGCTGCTCCAAGCCCTGTCCAGCCTGGCCTTGGCACTGCCAGGGATCCAGGGGCAGCCCCAGCTGCTCTGGGCACCTGTGCCAGGGCCTGCCCACCTTCCCAGGCAGGAATTCCTTCCCAAAATCCCATCCATCCCTGCCCTCTGGCAGCGTGAGCCCAGATTGGGGTTTCAGTTGAATACCAGGACAGAATTCCTCCTTCCTGCAGCCTCACCAACCCATCAGGGATGGGATTAGCCCCATACACCTCTGGAATATCATCCATGTTATGCAAATAGGGGCAATTAGAAAGAGCCTTAGATTTACAGAGTAGGAACAACGAAATTGAAACCTGTACAAGTTTGAAGAATTCTCCCTAACATTCCCAAAATCTGAGAGCAGCAACCAGGGCAGACCATCAGCAGTCCCAACACCAAACCTGGCTGTGTCAGAAAGCCAATGTGAAACCAGTTGAAAAGTTTTATTATCCCAAATTACCACTTTTAGAGAAAAGGTTTAATTTACATTGATTATTTTTTTAATATGCTGTTATAGCTGGGTTGTTCTGTTTCATTAAAAAAAAAATCGCACTCCACTGCAATTTAGTCAAAATGTGAAGTTGTCCAGACTAGAGAAATACAAAACCCTGCTGCACATTGACTGGAATAAGTGATCTGCCAACTGGAAGGCAGAAGGAAATATCCCTGGCACTGGCCCAGGCTCTCAGGTGAGCACCACAGTCTCTGCTCATCGTTCAATCTCTGAAAGTGCCCAAATTCCCCAAAAACCACCACATAAACTTATTTTTAACTGGTAAATAAACATTTCAATGGGGTAATTGCATATGGCAGATGCAGAATTTTAAACAAGGATAAATTAAAACATAGAGCAGTGCTGGAGTTTTGCACAACCTAGCAGGAACTTTTCTTTCATACAGCATTTCTCAGCTAAAGTTTCATCTCTGTTTTGCAGTTCACCTCTATGTTTAAATAATAATTATGGTTGTGACATACAGTGACAAAAGCCAGAAAATTCAAAATTAGCAGAGACAGACTCTGTCCATTGTTTGAATGTGCTCAGCTGGTTTTGCTTTACTAATACCACCAAG
This sequence comes from Emberiza elegans, assembly GCA_024865655.1. NCBI lineage: Eukaryota > Metazoa > Chordata > Aves > Passeriformes > Fringillidae > Emberiza > Emberiza elegans. The sequence continues at coordinate 31,963,582 of JALJVW010003518.1, forward strand.
ACAGAAATTTTCATTTCCCAAAAACACAAACTTCTGGCAAGGGGTTACAGAGCGAAATAAATCTTATTCTTGGAAGAAACTTTTGTTTGACACCTGAATAATTTCTGCTGCTCTCTCTCCTTTTTCCCTTCCTTCAAATGGAGTCTTAGAACTCAAAGCCAAAATACAGAGTCTTAGAGCTATCACAACAAAAGCTCAGCATCCAATTTCTCCTTCCAAACACAATCCCCTCCTAAAATACACCAACAAATCCATCTCCTATTAGCCTGCAAGGAAGCCTTGCCACAGCAAGGACATCTCAGACATTCCAACATGCAATTGCTCGCTGGCTGCTGGGGAAGCCAAGGTACCAAAGCACAACCTTTCAGAGCTTGCTGTTTCTGTTTGGAAGTTTTAAGACAGATGCTCTTCATTTTCTCTCCTAATAGACTGGCAAATGCTAAGTGCATCTGACATCAGCAGTAATGCCACACATTCCAATGGCAAATAATGAGTTTATTCCACTGTGTACCATTTTTGCCCACCTGTTTCCTCTCACAGATTACTCCTTTTTTTTCCCGCCTCCTCTGTATGTAAGTGAGAAAACCCATTTTTATATGTTTACACACACACATTATACATCTCCTGCTTTCCTTTATGTTGAGCAAATACAAAAATGCCTTATTATTCTCAATGCTGAGAGCTGCTAAGCAAACATTTTCTTCTCCTTCTGATATAAAAGACTCCAGCTCTTTTTCTTTGCAATACAAGAATAACCAAAATCTTTTTTTTTTTTTTTCCCAATCTCTTCATTAAGTCACAATCCTATATTTACTGGAATTGACTGGAAATTTGCCACGGAGCTGCGCCTGTGCAGGTTTACTCTTTTGGTTTAGGGGACTAATTCCAGTATAATGCTATTGTATCTGCTGGGTTCTGTCCCCCAGGAATTGGGCCCACAGCTCCACTAATTAGTATCTGCTCTGATAGGACACTGAATCCGCCAAAGCTTTGAAGTGGATCTGCTGAAGCCATCACCTACAGCGAGATCCCCAAAGACCAAAAGTCTTTTAAACACAAGAAAGCCGGGCTTTATTTGAATAAAATTAGAAATTTCACTTTCAAATGGAGAAAGCTCAAAGTGGCTGGGGCAGGCAGGGCTGAAGTAGAAAGGTTTCTGCTCCACTGTCTCTCCCTGTCCTTGCTTGTGGGCTTTATTTCATCTGATTCAAGTCATTCGCAGGAAAATTTGCCCAGTTCTCTCTCATCCCTAGAATGATCCTGGCAGCTTTGGGACCTGGCTGGTGCTTGCTCCTCCTGGCATGTGTGGAGACATTTGTGCCATCCTACCAGTGCTGCTGAGCTCCCTGTGCCATCCAGGGACCCCACCTTGAGACTTCCATGGGCTCCCCAGGGCAACCAGATTGTCCCTATCCCTAAAAACCCCTCTGCACTCTCTTGTATTTTCCTGCCTCCACAGGTCTTGGGACATGGGTTTTCATATGGAAAATAACCCTTTCTGATTCCCTTCTTGGTCATTTAACTTCTGGGTTTGTCCTCCTCTGTGGGAATCAGAAAAACAGAAACTTCACAGACACTGAAGGGTTTGATCCGCAGCCTTGGGAGAAGATTGGATTGATGTAAAAATGCAGCACACAGACATTAGGCAGAAAAATTATAAACTTATATTCCTGTAGTTGTAAGTAAAAATATGCCTTTAAGTGAGAAACTGTATATGGATAAGATGGTGCAGAGTTTTTAATGTAGGGGTGGGGTTGTATAGAGAAAGCTGAGAGTTTAAAGTTATAATAGAAATACATGTGTGCATGTGAGACAGAAGCCCATTAGATAAATGTATCCACAGTGCAGCAAAATTAAGAAAATATGATAGGTCAGAAAAGCAAAATAAACCCTGAGACAACTGTCTATTGGGTTAGAAAGTTCTGTATTGCCTTGCAACAAAGAATTTGTGATTGCTCTTGAGCTATGGCCGACTGCTTGCTCCTCTAAAATCTTACAGCTCCTGAGATTGATGCTTATCTGAGTTATAAATCATTCTTAGACAAAAATTGTCCCATCCCTTCATTAAACTCATTAACAATAATACTCCTCATCCTATTGGAATGCAAGAGGGAGCCCTGCAGATCTCCAGCCCTGTGTGCTGGTGGCTGATCCATGTTTGCCTCCCTTATCCATGGAAATCACCTGACTGATCCCTGCAGTCTGCTGAAACAATTCCTCCTCAGAATCTCAAATTATTTCTCCCCACCCCTTTTCCCTTCCTCACTTCTCCTCCTGTCCATTTGCAAGAGCTATAGCCACCCGTCATTTATAATTTATTACCAACCCCCCCAAATTTCACATTTAATCCACAATTCAACCCAACTTCCACCACCTCTTTGCTACAGCTTCACATCCTTGGGATTTTTCTCCTCCCTTTCTGCCCTGCACTCCTCAGATGTTCTTGTAAATGGGCTATTAATTGCCAGACCATCTAATGGGAAAACAAGAAAGCTGGCTAGTTTTTAATTGCAGGGTTGTTGGGATTTGTCTCTTTGTGTTAATACTTCTCCCAGCCTACAGGGATGTCATTTTACCTTTGTTCCATTATTAGTTTTAACAACTGCATTATTTATTTTTGCTGCTTTTCAATCTGTCATTGTTAAGAATCCATTAAACTATAGGAGCTGAATAATTTTTTTTTTTTTCCCCTTCTTTATGCCCAAGAATTAGCAAACAGTTTAATTAAGACAGATAAACAGAGTGATGTTGGTTCCCTGAGAGGATTACATGCACATCTGATATTTTCAGAAGAAGAAGGGTGTTGGGGGGAAATATTTATGAGATTTTAAATATATGCAAAGTCATAGTTATATTTTTTTCTTTTTCAACGTGGATTTTTCTTTCCACCTGGAGCACAGGCCCAGGTTCCAGCCAGGGAAGGCTGAGAAGTTCTACAGTGGAACCAAAATTTTAGGTTTTGTGGGTTGGCTTCAGGAAGAACAAATGCAGTGATAGGACAGAGGGAATGGTTTTAAGCTGGAAAAGAGGAGGTTTAGATGGGATATTGGGAAGAATTTCTTCCCTGTGAGGCTGGTGATGCCCTGGAACAGGGTGTCCAGTGAAGCTTTGATTTGCCTTAGTCCCTGTAGTGCTAAAATTTGAGAAAAACATTCATTTATTTTAGCTGATACTGTGAAAACCTCTAGAGCCAAAGGTGTAAAACTAAATAACCTCTAGCATATTTTAATTTCCTTTTTTTTTAAAGATAAAAAAATAAACCTGGACACAATCAAATGCACATTTCGAAATAAGAACAAAATTTCATTGAATCAATTTTTAACACCTTGTATAATAATTTTGGTTGTTGTCCAATATTAATGCTACATTGAGGTAAAGCAGAATAAAGCTGAAACCAATGCTGGAAGCAACTCCTTGGTTAAAATACCTCAAAATTTTCAACCTCAGATGAAATAACATAAAAATAACCTTAGAAGTCTTCATCCATTCTAAGAAATTTATTAAATTAAACTGCATTACAGGAGATACACACTTTTCCCTGCTGCAAATTGCAAAATCATGATCCAGAATGCAGCTGAGAAATTAAGGAATTAAGATGTTCAAAGCAGAAAAGAAAGTGTGAAATGACAAGTAGAATTTTCACATAAAAATTTAAAGCAGCAAAAACCACATTTTCGTGTTTTCTTTTGATATAATTATTGTATAAAAAGCTACAGGGTCATAATTAAAGCCCTTGATCTTGAAAAGTTTCCCTTCATTTTTCTCTGATGGAAAATATTGCATTATTTTAATAAGGAGTGCATGAAATTATTTCTATGGGAATTTTCTGAGGCATTCAGGACATATTTGAAGGAAAGCCTGTTCACTCAGCTACAAAAACTACAAAGCACCTCAAAATACACACCCTCCAAAAAAGCCAAATTTAAAAAACTTAAAAAAAAAATAAAATAAAATAAACCAAGACAGCGAAAAAACTCCACAAAATAAACAAAAAATTCTACCAGAAAACATTAAGACTTGAAAATTTTCTAACGAGCTTCTATTTCTGCACCTTAAATAACTCCCACCTCTACCAGTCAATAATTTGGTCTGTTTGTTTCTTTTATTAAAAAAATAAACAATTAATTCAGAGTGTGAAGCTGCAGAGACCCAAAAATAAAGATGTAAAATCAGAAGTCCATTTAAGAAACCCCACTCTTTAAAGTCCCAGCACAAGTCACAATAACAGGGATATTTTTTGTTACCAGTTAATTGAGCAACCAGGCAAGAGAAAGTTGAACTTCAGCTAAAAACCTAAATCCAAATGCTCAACACAAATATTGTCAGGCTGCTTGTCCATTAAAAAATAAAATTATTGGAATCAAATTTTGATACAATTTTGTGGAGAATGAGAACTCCTGCGTATTTGGCAGGCAGCCCACTTGTGTATGCAATGCATAAAAACTGTAAGAATGGATTCCATCCTGACTACGGGGTGCTTACTTTCCTTCAACGATAATTGTCTTAATGCCTGTTTTAATCAGTATTAACTACCAGCAATAACACGCTTTTAATTATGTTTTAAACGAGTCCTTTATTGGGCTGTTTTGGGAAGCAAATTAGTCAAAAGGAGCTGTTAATCAAAAACGTGTTACTGGCACAAAATAAATGTTCATTTAAGGAGCCATTTGAAATAAACCTGGCTCATTGACTCTGACAACCTACAAGGACACTGGGGCCTCCCGAGGATAACTCCTTCAGCTCTCTCCCAGCTACGCCTTGCTGCTCAGAAGTTGTAAGTAGGAGCATTAAGCAGTTCAGGTCATCCATCAGCTAACTTTTACTACTGTACTCGGGAAAATGAGCCTCCTAGGAACTTCGCGGCGGATCTATTCCTTCATTAGCCGAGTAATATTGAGAGAGATGTTCCTGTCATTGGGAAGGGAGAAATCTAGCGCAGGGAATTTTGCTGGTGTCCACTTTGTCTAGGAGCTGTCTTTGTGGATGCCGAGGTATTTAGGCTGAGGAAGTGGCATCATTAGCTGCGAGCATCATTTTTGAGTGTGTTCGTCCCCTTCCGCTGCGTGATGGCCGCGCCCGAAAATTCGGCCGCACAAGATGGCATTTCCCACCTAACACAGAGGTGTCCCCTGATGCCAGCCCATAATACCACCCTCACAGCGCAGCTCCAAACAGAAATTCCATTGAATCTATTCCACTGCCAGGTCTGAAAACTTAATTTTGCTGCGGCCGCTTCATTTGGAGCATTTCAGCTTTAAACAAACTTGAGTTAGAGAGACAGCCAGGAGTCTGGGTTTAAAGCCCACAGATTGTGGTTCTTTGGCTGAAGCTTGGACTTGTAAATTTTAAGGCAATCTTGCTTCATGACAGAGAAAAAAATATCATAATTTAAAATGTGATCTGATTTTGCTCACTTGGCATGTCGCAGTTAACTCCTTCAAAGTCAACTCTCGCCTCCAACACCTGTAGCTTAAGCTAAAAGCTCATTGAGATACCGTTCCCCCACCCTGCCTGTGACACAGAGTGCTGAAACAATACAAAATGAGTCATTATAACTTTAAAAAAATGGGTTTTCCTCAATCAGGAGCCCCTTCAGGACTGTACTGGAGTGAGCTCTGATTGGGGAGGCAGGTGGTTAATTAAGCATCAGCTCACTGTGCGTCCTTACGAGACTGAGCCTGGGGGCAGGAATGAACTTGCAAGAAAAGCAATTGCTGGATTCACACCATCACCAAACAACCCCAAAAACCTGAGCAAAGCTGCCAAAAATCACACACACCCAAAGCTCAGGGAATGCTGCATGGCTGTGTTTGGCTTCCCAAAGCCTGCTGTCACCCCCAAAATCCACTGGCAGTGTTACCACAGGAATAATGGCAACACCAGCTTCCAAAATCCAAATTCCCCAAAGGTGACTGGGGCCAGCAGCAAGGCAGGTCCCAGAGGTGTTGTGACACACATTTTAAATGGCATTTAAACAGGGTTTTACAGCATAAACCACCACTCTTCCTGCCAGCCCAGCCATACCTACAGCACCTCCAACCTGAGTAACTCCCTGCTTATCCCAACCAGAAATTCCAGCACCTCATCAGCTTGAGAAGCAGCAGGAGGGGGCAGAGAGAGGCAGAGGTGCAAAAACCTGGTGGGCAGCAAATAACTGAGATGGAGTTGCCTTCTCCTCCTGTTTATTTTCTGATTTTGCCAGAGACAACCCCACCTGGCAAGTCCAAGTGTGCAGAAATCACGAGCAGCACGACAAACCCAAGCTGCAGACAGACGTGAGGGCCTTCCAAAGCAGTAGGGGAAAAAAAATAATTGGCAAATTTTTACCCATAATTGCGAGTTGTGACGCAGTGTTGGGATGGGGGGATTATGAAAGGTGAGTTTTATATCTGACTGATTGGGATTCCTTCCTCATTAGCGGCATTCCATGACGTGTTTAACATCCTCTCATGGTCTGATAAACACATCTTGATTTCACTGACTTATCTTTAATGCTTTCAGTATGTATCTAAGGGAACAAAATGTCCTTTAAACACTGAAATTAAGGGCTTTAATGCACTTGAAAAGAATGAAATAAAAATTTTACTAAGGACAGCACAGTAAAACACCTTGAGACAATTACTCTTAATGAAATACAAAGATTACCAATAGCTACTGACATCTTCCATTACAAAAGCCATTATAAATCCTCTGTCTCATGGAGAAACTTTCCCCACTTTTTGAAGATTTTCACCAGACCATAATTGCAAACCTGATTTTTATTTTATTGCGTTCAAAGCTGATTGCACTTTTTGATGGACTTCATCATGCTCCAAAAATAGCATAAATGCTTTCCAAGATGTGGGTTTAAGAAAGTTATTGGGACTGGCAACTTCTTTTTCAAATTATCATCCACGGATCTATTTTCAACACCCTCTTTCTCAGCCCATTAAGTGTATTTCTGCAGCCTTCATCCACAAGCCACAGTAAAAGGTTCCGTCTGACCCTGCTCCAGAGAAGTGACACTCTTCCTGCTTCCAGTTAGCAGCAAAACCACAAACGTGGTTTTGATTTCTTCTTTAAGTTTCTGGAAATGCAGAAATGTGGTCTTTTCAATAAACTGTAATTGCTGCTCTTTTTTTTTTTTTTTTTATTTCTCATCTTCTTCCTCACACACAATTATTCCAGTCAATACTCCCTGTATTTTGGTGTGTTTGGGCTTTCATGTTGCTGGATGCAAAATGTCCTTTGGGGATCCAGTTCCTGCATTTTTAAATTTTTTTGTATTAAAAATGAACAGGGAGAGAGGAAATAACTCTCTTAGACCTGGTGAGAACCTGCAGAGATTAATTCTCTAAGCATGAATCATCTGTCTGTAACTATGAGATGACACCTTAAAGTTACAAAACCTAAGGCAAGTCATTAATTCATTTTCTCAGCCCCTGCAAGAGAAAACAAAATTCTGACAGAAAGCTGAGACCCAGAGACAGAAGCTGATGGATTTAACAACCAAAGATAATAATCTGGAAGTCAAAGGAAGATTTGAGCATTTTACTGGTCAGTCCAACACTTGAAAAGCCCCAGTATGAACAAAAAAATCAAGGATATGAAAAGAGCCAGCCTTGTCCTTCCACCACCTCCTTTCAGCACTAAGTTTACCAAGTAAACTCTGAATTGCAAAAGAAAGATAATTCTCAAATCCAAGCAACCAGGACAGGTGGTACAGAAAAAGGATGCAAAAAAACCATTACAATATATAAGATTTTAATCTCTTATTTATGATTCTTCCATAAAGTTTATTATAAGTCATTATATACATCTCCAAGTATCTCATCACAAAATGACATTTACAATGTAACCATAGCAAAATAATTCTGCACAGAACAATTTGCAAAATATCACATCAAAGGTAATGTGGGAGTACAACATAATTGTAGCAATTTCACCATATTAATACTATACTGCTCATACTTTGGGCCCCCAAGCAAAATAACTTTACAGGCAGAATAGGTAGGCAAAAATACTTATCTCTGTTTATATCCTTTTATCTCAGATCTGCATGGAGCAGGGTGTGAAATATATAAAGTATATTCAACATGACTAATAGGTCACACTACTGCTTCCAGTGAAATCCAGGGATTTTTAGGCACAGAATTACATAAGTGGTCCAAATCCTGCTGTACATCTTAAAAATCATCTAAATACAAATACCTCTAAAAGTACCATTGGGAGGAAAAAAAATTATTACTGAAATGTCTCCTATTCCTATTCTGTCCTAACAAATCCTTCAGCACTGTGAGAGAGACTGAAAGCAGCCCTGAAAATAATTTATTTAATGACTGGATGAAAAAAGAGAGTGTGGGGAAGATAAAAATAGCTGCGGACCAAATCTGCGCGAAGCGGAACATGAAAGTTTTCTGGGAGACTCTTTCGGAGTTGGGCTGTTGCAGGGACATTCATCTAACCAAATATGAGGCCCTATGGGAACTGTGAGGAGATTAAAAAGAAATAATGAAGGCATAATTGTGGGTTAGCTGGGAATAGCTCTTTCTCCTCCTCAGCATATGGAGAAGTGTGTCAGTCAGATGGTGCACACTGGAAGGTAGAATACCTAAGGGGTTTCAGCGCCTGATGCTTCTTTATCTCTTTGTTTTGCTTTCAAATTTCTTTTTTCATCTGTTATTTTAAGAGATACCAGGGCTCGAGGTATTCTCTGTGGGTTTGTCTCGCTGCCTTTTTTTTTGTGTGTGTGTGAGTGTCTTCCTCAGGGTGGGAAATTGGAGAGCCACATTCTTTTATGCATTGAAAATCGTTTGACATACCTGCTTGTTGTGGATTTTATTCCAATACCTGCTCAAACTGATCAGAATTATAGAGCTGGATATCTACAGCTGTTTTTAAAGGAATCTTAAAAGGACTTCTTAAAAAAAACCTAAAAAACTGTAGACCAGCACTCTCGATAGTCTTTCATTTGCTTTAACATCTATTATTTCTACAGGATTTGCTGGACATAAATTGCTCCCTACTTTAATTTAAACTCCTTCAAATTTATTCCTTTCCACCTGGCAAAACAGCTCCATCAGAGAATGTGGGTGGAGAGACTAAACTGATTTTAAGGCCATCAAAACCAAACCTCAATATTCATGCAGGCAGCACTGGCAGCAGCTTGTCTCCAGCTGAGCCCAGATCACAACACAGAACCTGTGCACCCTGTTAGAGGTGTGCGCCAGGTGAAAATTACCAAAACCAGACCGATAAAATTAAATTTCAGATGAAATTTCAGCCTGCATTCTCCAGGTTCAGCTCAGCCCAGATAAAACAAGCTGCTGAAAAGCAAACACCTAAAACCTTTTTCACTCTCACCCCTGTCTGTGAGACCCTCAGCTAATGTAAAAGACAGGTTGAAGTCCCAGTGCAAATGCAGAAACATAAAGCAGAGTGACACGTCTTAAGGCAAATTGCTTTGGAGGTACTTTGTGTCCCCTCCTGCTCCTCTCCTTTCTCCACAGGGATGGAAGCAGGGATGGTGCTCTTGGAGAGCCACAACACCTCCTCACGTCAGCCAGCATCTCGTCCTGCCCTGCTGCTGGAACCCAGCAGCCCCAGGGACAACAATCTGCATTTTGGAGCCAGTTTTTAGCCCTCTCCCTGCACAAATGATCACAAATCACTTGCTCAGTTTGCCCTGCCTTGAGAACGTGCCTGTTATTAAGGAATACAAACGCTAAAAGTGGAGCCAACTCACCAAATTTTCTAAATTTAAAGAGACCAAGCAAATAAGCCACCCTTCAGCCCAGAATATGGAAAGGATCTCTTGATATTTCAGAAAGAGATTGTAGGACCTGCCTCAAATCAGCCCAAATGCAATGTAAAAACAGGTCACCATCTCCAGGCTGGCTTCTCCAAACCCCAGGCACCAAGAGAAACAATTCACCAGCTCATAAGAGAAATAAAGCACCAGCTCACCATCACTTAGATAATGGCTGAGAGAAAGGAAAATCACACACACAAAAAAAAAAAATCAAACAATATAAAGAAATGCTTCTGGTTGAGAATATCTATGTGACTTTTGAAGAAAATCCCAAGGATGAGTACACAAGGAATTTTGCAGAGCTTGGAGGAAGCAGCTGAGGGAGTTGTAGGGAGGGAGGCAGTGGATGGGGCATGGATTCAGAGGGATTTTGGGATAAATTCATTGGCAGACACATAACTGGCTCCTTTGGTGGACACAGCCATGGGGTGAGGCTTTAGGGCACATGGAATTCACCCAGTTTGGGAGGAATGGGGTTTCATCTTGCCCAGGGTTTGAGGCTGATGTTTGACCCCCTTTTCATCTTGAAAAGGCATTTAGCCCAAATCACAACCTGGGCCATCGTTAGCAGAGCTTCCAAAAATATATTTGAGCCCACTTATGAAAATTAAGCAGAGCAACAAAATTATTAATAATTGCTAGGAAAAAAAAAAGGCAGGAATTGGTGGAGATTAAAAGAAGATGATGTATTAGGCTGGAAAGAGCGAGTCTCCAGAAATTATCCTCATTTTTTTTTAAGTTGAAATGGGTGAAAGTATTTTACAAAAGTTGTTTTTAATGAGACATTTTCTCTACATCATATCAGGACAGAACTGTGAACTTTTTTTAATGGAATTACTTGACAAACTGATCAGTGCCATATCACTGCCTCCAGACACAGTTCTTTTAATGATGTCCAAACTACTTAACTATTAAAATGAAATTGTGAGCCAGCACAGTAGGAAGTAGATTGAGCAAGCTGAAGATCAAAGAAGATACCATCACAGTGGCCTTTGTGTGCTCACTGTAGGTTTGCTCTAACTGAAGGGTAAAGTAGTGGGGAATTGAATTAGATTGGGTTGGTTCTGTACCAGAGCACTGAAGGCAACATAAAAGAAGGGTCAAATAAAATAGCACGAGCCTACCTTACCCTGGGCAAGATTAAAACTGAGTCTAGGATGCCATCAGCCATCTTAACACTTCATCCAAACAGGGCTGGGAACACAAACCTCAGCAATTTACTCATTTTTGCATTCTTCTGTGCTTTCCATGCACACACTTTACTCACAGGTAAATGAGATCACAGAATCACAGATTTATGTGGGTGGGAAGGGACCCTAAAGCACATCCAGCCACACCCCCTGCCATGGGCAGAGACACCTTCAAACATCCCAGGTTGCTCCAAGCCCTGTCCAACCTTGGACACTTCCCAGGATGGGGTTTAATGTCTACCACGAGATTTTTATTTAAAAAAATTAATTAAAGCAAAAGATGCTACAAGATTCCCTCATTTCCGAAAAAAACACAGAAAGAAATTAATGAAGTAGATACAGAGCTACAAAGTTTTCCCAGACACTTGCGTACTGAACAGGAACTAGAAGGGACAATGTTCTTCCCTCTGCTCTCATTCCCTCCTGACCTTCACAGCACAGATTTTTGTTACAGAACCAGGGTAAATCAATGAATTAAGAAATTAACTCTCTTGGAAATTGGAGATGCTTTGAGCCCTGCCCTTCCCTGACGAGCTGGACTCACCTGATGCTGGCAGTGAGATTCAATCTCATGGACTGCACAGCATCTCTAGACAGCCCTGACTTTGGGGAAGGCAAGCACAAAATGGAATCCAATGGGTAACAACACAAGAAACCCACAACACCTCATTAAAAAGACCTTGATTTAAGGATTTTGTATTTGCACCTCTTAAAGCAACACCAAACCCACTTATTTCTTGTTCCAGGTTTGCACTCTTTTACTTACTTTGAACCTGCACTCTTTAGGTTTATTTTCAGCTTTAAACTCTTATTTTTAACAAGCCCAGGATGAAACAGTGAGCAGACTGCAGGAAAGAGCACCAACATTTCAAGACAAATGTGATTTTTTTTTACCTTTTCACTTTATGCCACAGCCACTCCTTCTCCAGGAGCAGTGTGGACACACAAGCACATGGAGCTCGTGCTGCAATTTTAAAATTTATTTAAATGAAACCTAAATAAATTTTAAATATTAGCAAGAAGCTACAGGTGCTCGGGGAGAAGTTATTTGTATTTTATGGGATTCATTTTCTGCACAGTATGTGGAGAGAATTAGCTGCAAAACTTTGTTATTACCCAGAGAAGTTGCCTGTTTAATTCTCCTTTGTTGTTTAGAAGATTTACCTTTCCATGCTGTTTTAATATTTAAAACATCAGAGTTTGAGTTTGGGCAGGGGAACAGGGAAGGGAGGAGAGTTCTGGGCTGGTTTGGGTGCTTTAGGTGTATCCAGGGGGTGTCCCAGGGGTTTTGAGGGTTCATGCATCCCTGCCTGGAGTCCACCTTGCAGATGATGAGCCTGGGCAGGTCCTGCCAGCCTAAAAACATTCCTACTCTGAGTGTTCGGGTTAAAATCCATGGAAAATCCTCCTGAATTAAATTAGACTTAAACAATCTTCTGTTTGACACCATCCTCCATCAAAACTCAAACCACTGCCACAAAAGGAGAGAAATATGTTTAAGACATAATAGGTAAAGACAAATTGCTGATCCAGGAACTATTAATTCTCTTTAAAAGAAGAAAACAGCAAATGAGCCCCTGAAACAGAGCGGTCAAAGAACAAAACCTGCCCATGAGCTCTCTCCTTGTGTGACTTTCTCAAATTTTTTATTTGGTCTGGGGTATTTAATTTTGGCATTTTGCTTCTCTAAAGCTGAGGGGAACAGCTCATTTTGGAGCCCTGATGAATCACTGGGTTTAGATGTCCAATAACAACTGTGATCTGAGATAATACAATTTGTGCATCAAGGAATCCTTGGATCTTCAGTGGAGGAACAGAGCCCCAAGGGCACACAGAATTTCACTCAAGTCTCTGTGTTCCCATCCACTCCATAATTACACATGGAGAATTTTAATTTGCATTTTTGCAGAAGTTAAAAAAAAATAAATAAAGCAAAACAGCATCACACCACACTTTTTTCTCCCCCACAAATTTCACATCATGACTTAAAATTGTTTCATTAACAAGGATTAATTAAACACCAGGTTGATTGGACAAGTGGGCTGCATCCCAAGTTCCAGAATTACAGAAGAAATCAAGGAGCACATTTGGGTGTGATCCTCTAAAGGGGAAAACCCTGCAACTTGGACCTCAGAGAACTGAAACTTGACTAGCATTGGGTTTTTCCTGCTAAAATCCCAACAATTCCAGTTCCAGGGTATTTCCACACTCCCCTGAAGTTTATTATTTTTTTCCCTAACTCTATAATGTTGTATATACTCTCTATATCTTCTTTTAAAGTTTAAATCTTACTTTGCCACATAATCCTTGGTCCAGAGTTCTTTGGCTTTGTGGAAAAATATAAGAAGAAGATAAAGAAAATAAGAAATATGCTGGATTTAGACTAACTTTTCATTTGCCTTTTGGCTTACGTTGATATAAACGAACAATGGCATTTCTCTGGTTTAAATTAATTTTGGTTGCCCTGTAACAAAACCCAGATCTTTTCTGTAGCACAAGAAGGAGGAAACAAAACCCAAGATTAAACTGGAAAAAAAGAGGCAGTTTTCTACTCCCTAACCTGCTCCCTTTGATTTTTTTCCATCATACAGGTGATGGGCTTTTTGATGAGATGGGCACTTTTGTAACTTTCAGAGTATTCAAAATATTATCCCAGCTCCAGATATCTCAGTAGTCATCACGACAACATCAATAAAATATTAATCATGCTGATAATAAGGTTTTAACTACTATTAGAAACCTGGTAATTTGCCAATGGTAAAAAATATTCAGGAGGTATTTCAGCCTATGCGGGGAAAGTGAGCTGAAAAAAAGCCCCAAACCTTGCTCAATTTTAATTTGTGCTCACTGGAATTGTGGCACAAGGTGTATTTTCATTTTAAACTCCTTCAGTACAAGAAACTCAAACTTCCTCACCAAACACAAAATATTTCTCCTTCCCCACTCTTTCATTATATTTATTAACACCTCAAATCAAAGCCCAAAGACAAAATCTGCCTAAATCCTTAATTTCATAAAAGCAGAACCATGCTTTCACTCCAGACTACACCAGGTTAAAGGAGCTTTTGTGTTCCCATTTTCTCACAATAATTCCACACATAGATTCCTTGCAGGACAATACACCTGGAATTTCCTTCCCTACAACAATTTCTTACCCTCCAGGTATCTTCCCAGAGTGAAACACTTCAGTCTGAAACTATTCAGATAACTTAAAAACCCTTTTTAATGAAGATGAGGTGAAGAGCAGCACACAAAATCAAGGGAAAAGTGTTTTCCTTGTGGGCATTTTCAAAAAACCCTCAATTTATATTGAATCAAAAAACCCCAAACCACAACTTTTGAAATAAACCGGAGTTCTCAAGAAATAAACCAAATAATAAAAATTATGAGAGAGCACCTCCTCTTTTTTTCTTCCCACATTTTTTCTGAGTGAAGACTCAAAGGACACCAGGACATGTTTATCCAAAGCTGAGACCCCTGGAGAGCACAAGGCTCACAAGGAAGAGAGCTTAAAGAAGCCTGGACACCAGGACATGTCCCTGCAGAGGAGCCTGAGATGGAAACTTCTCTCTTTTGGAGAAAAAACATGGAAAAAGGACACCTGCAGAGGAGCCACCTGCCTGTGGTGGGGACAGGTCTGGAGAGCAGCAAGGACACCATGAACACAAAGAAGAGAGCTTAAAGATTCCTGAGCCTGGATTTTTCAATTGCCAAAAGCACCTTAAATAAAGCAGAGAGTGGCCAAAGACTCCTTTGCTTTGTGAAACTTCTCAATTCTCTTTCAAGGAGAAAAACATGGAAAAACTTTTTCTTACTTTTTCTCCTTTTACTCCTGCAGAGGAGCCAGCTACCTGAGATGGGGACAGGTCTGGAGAGCAGCAAGGACACCATGGATACAAGGAAGAAAGCTTAAAAATTCCTGAGCCTGGATTTTCAACTACCAAAAGCACCAGAACGGGTTACCTTAAATAAAGCAGAGAGTGGCTAAAGGCCCTTTTGCCTTATGAGCCTTTTCAATTCTCTTTTAAGGAAAAAAACACCTAAACCTCAGGAATTTGGTGCTCTTGCTTCCTGCAAAGGGCTGCATGGGATGTTGCTCAACATCTTCTGGGATTTTGGAGTGCAGCTCCCCAGGCCAGGGTTTAAATCCTCCACCCTCTCTGTCTGGCACACCACCTGCACATGGTCACATCTTATTGTTTCAAGGATAAAGATTGTTCCAGGCATCTGACACTACATTTTAATTATTCATCCACGGGGTATTATTTATTCATCAGATCTTGGGTTATCTTGCTTTGCTGGAGTACCTGGTTTTTATTGCTCAAAAAAAAAAAAAAAAAACAACAACAAAAACCATGCCATTTTCTTTGTTTTAACTGACATTCTGTGACTTTTTCCAGGAGCTGATTGGGTGGCACAGATACCACCCTGTGCTGGGTGTTGCCAAATTTTGAATAAGCATCATTCCTGACTGCAGGTATTGCAAGGTGCTGCCAAGTCTTGCACTTGATTTTCAGTGACCTGGCCAAGCTCTGAATTTCTGGGGGACAAAAAGGGACTCTGGGAGACTCTTCTGAGAGCCACAGATTAATTTGGCATTGTACATGAGGGATTTGATATTTGAGAATGTGAGGGATATGTCTCACCCAAACTGCCACCAGAGCACCAATAATTAAAAACCTTTAGTGTGGAATGGAGCAGCCTCAGCCCCTTGGCTTTTGCTGTATAAAGCAAATAATGAATGTTTTCTATTTCATCAGACCATAATTTTTTTATCTGGGCACAGGCAGGCAGCAAAACCTGGGCTGAAAGAGCCATAAAGGTGTGTTTGGGAGTGCACAAAGACGAAATTTCACAGAAATTCAAAGACAAAACTTCACAGGTTTTGGGTCTCATGCTCTGGAATAAAAGTGTACTTTTGGGAACTATAATTCTTTTATTATGGTTTCTCTACCCTGTGATTGCCCACACTTCTGGTGTTTAAGGTGGTGACTCCCCCAGCCACAAATGGAAATATTTCTGACCACAACTGCCACAAGGTGAAAATGTCAATCGCGTTTGTTTGTCTTTGAGGTGGAAGCACAAAAGGACAATCCCAAAATTTCTTCAAAGCACAAAAAACATTGACATTCTCATGATGAACACAGAATCACTTGGGTTGGAAATGTCCTCTAAGACCTTCAAATCCAACCCTCAGCACTGCCAAGGCCACCACTGACCCATGTCCCCAAGTGCCACATCTCGATGTGGCATTTTAAATCCCTTCTAGGATGAGGACTCCACCACTGGGCAGCTCTTTTTGTTTTACAACACTTTTCAGTGAAGAATTTTTCTTATATTTGATCTAAACCTCCCTAAAACACTTCTAGGACTGCAGAGTTAAAACTGAAACTTTCCTATTTATGAAGGTAACACTTAAGGTCTGATACCTTCCAAAATATATTTAAGAGAAATGTTAAACTACAACAGAAATGATCCCTAAAAACCTCCCAGTTTTGCAGACAACACACTACCATGGCTCACCACGGTGGTTTTTGCACCATATGACTTCACAGTAATGTTTTCACCATCAAAAAAAAAGGTCTGCAAGGCTTAACTCACCAGTTCAGACATCTCCCTTGCAGTTAAAAGTGGGCTTGTGAGGAAGGCTTCAGTCTGGGAACAATCTTTACCCACTTGAAGGGGGGAAAAATCCCCACATCTTACTCCTAGGCACTGTTGTTATGGTGGTATAAATTGCATTTTATCAGTTTCAGCTGTTTTTTTTCCCTGGCCTGTACATAAAAATCTGTTTTTAAGCTGAAGTCCTTCAAGGTTTACTAACCAAATTTTGCTATCAGTTACACATGCAGCCCTATTAATGCTAATGAGCTGCTTGAATTTAAGCAAGGCTAGAATCTGATCTTTCCCCTATTATGTTGTAGGCTGTCTAGGTATTTGTCTGCTTTAACTTAAAATCTATTTAGCAATTTCTCCTCTGTAATGAGGAAGCCTTGCAAAAGCAGATCAGAGGATGCCAGAGGTGCAGCACCACCAGGTCAGAGCTGCACCTCCTCTCTGACAATGCCCACTGCTGGGTGTTTCCTAGAGAGAGCCCAAAGCCTTCCAATCAGCTATTATGGAATAGTTTGCCTAGAGAAAAATATCTTCGACCTGCCTCTCTCCTGGCTTGTGCTCTGAACCACGAGTTTCCCACTCTTTACAGATCTTTTAAACCCAGGTTCCTGTAATCAGACCTGTGAATGACAGTCCAATGTGCAGCTCCAGAGGGGTCTGGGCAGTGTGTGCACAACAGATTCCAATAATTCCCAATTACTCCATGTATTTACAAGCCATTTACTCTGTTCAGATTGCAACTCAAAGCAGAGCCTCCTCTTTGGATCAGCTCACATTACAACCCTGGCCACAATTTCTTAATAATTTCTAATTCAAGAAAAATTAATGCTTAATTACAATGAGTTTGAACTCGAGAGGGGCTGCAGCAATTAGACCCTTTCTCTTTTCCCCTTCTGCCTGTCTTTGCCCTTCTTTCACCCACAGACTGCCAAAAGAGCATCAAAATTAAAAAAATCCAGTATTTTGACTTTTAGAACTGTGGCCAGTTTTAACTTTGTACCCTGATACTTCTAATGGTGCAGAATTTGTTTGTCGCTCCTTTCCAAGCCTTTCCTTACTCAGTTCACAGCAAACACTTGCTCTGTGTATTAAGATGAGAGAGAAAAAAAGATTAAACAGAAAGAATTACCTGTGTAATTTCATAATCAAACACAAATTTTTGTATTGTATATAATTGTTTGTGTTATCTTTGATTTCTATCAGCTTCAGTGCCAAGCTGGACAGTATATAAGAAAAGAATGTTAATTCATAATCTCTGTCACAGATTCTGGTGGGATGTGAAGTTCCCTAACCCAAACTATTCCCAGGAGGCTGTCATTTCTGAGTCCCTGATTTTCTGGATAGAGGGACATGTGCTCCAAGCAGGGTGTCAGGATCTGGGTGTCACCTGGAGCCCTAGGGGAGCTGCTCTCTGCTGACATCCCCCTGCTATGGCTCCTGATCTATTAGCACAGAAATCACTCTTCCCACCAGGGGGTCCTGACAATTAACCACCATTCCTAAAGCACTCAGATATTTCCCAGACAGCACACGAAGCAAATTAGGGATGACAATTTCAGAGCATCAGGTTTGAGGAGCGTGCGAGAGGCCGACACTCAGCACTGGGGGAGCCTTGTGCAGGGTGATGGAGCAGAGAACCATGGAATGTCTTGAGTTGGAAAGGACCCACAGGGATCTCAGGAGTCCAGCTCCTGGCCCTGCACAGGTGTCCTGGGTTGTAAGATATGTGTGTATTCTATTTCCATCTGTCAGAGGTGGGGCAGTTATCCTCTGTTCATGGGGCAGTTTTTCTTTATCTCTCCCACAGCCAATCCTCCCTCAGGAGATCTCTGCTGTCCATGGGCCATTAATTATTAATTATCTTCTGTCCATGGGCCATTAATTATTAATTATCTTCTGTCCATGGCCAGTGAGTGTCCCTGCATGGCTGATCAAATTCCATCATCCCATGGGGAGAGGCTCCACCCAGGGGAGGAGCCAAGCATTCCTACCTGGATACAATCTGAGGTTTGGGACACCACAGCAGCCTTTGCCCACTGCATTCCCAAAGGAGCAGCTTTCTGCTGCCCTGCATTCCCAGAGGAGCAGCTTTCTGCTGCCCTGCATTCCCACAGGAGCAGCTTTCTGCTGCCCTGCATTCCCACAGGAGCAGCTTTCTGCTGCCCTGCATGCCCACAGGAGCAGCTTTCTGTTCCCCTGCATTCCCACAGGAGCAGCTTTCTGTTCCCCTGCATTCCCACAGGAGCAGCTTTCTGCTGCCCTGCATTCCCACAGGAGCAGCTTTCTGCTGCCCTGCATTCCCACAGGAGCAGCTTTCTGCTGCCCTGCATGCCCCAGGAGCAGCCCTGCCCTGCATTCCCAGAGGCCCAAAATCTCCCAGCCCTGGAGCTGCAGGATCCTTGTGCAGGATCCCTGCTCCAGCAGAACCACAGCTGCAAAAATTGGGAAAGAATTTTGGATAAAGAGGATAAACCAGCATTCTTCTTTTAAAATAATTCTTCACTGGCCACTTCCAAATGGGAAAGTGGTGCCAAGGAAAGCTGAATTGGGTCAGAGAGCTGACACTTCATCCAGCTGCCTGCTCCTGCCATCCAAGCAAGGTTCTGTCTTCCTGGAGGAACAGAAAGCAAATTTTAACACCTTGAGAGTCCAAAAGCTGTGTTAGAGATTGAACTTTGAGAAGATATGACAGTAAAATGAAATCATCCATACATGGAAGGTATGGGTGCCAATTCTTTAGAGCTCTCTGGTCAAACCTACATAATTTATGCATCTTGAGGATACTGAACCTGAGCTCTATATGCCAAGAAAAAGAAGGAAACTTGGCTTCAGTCTGTGGGCATAAACACTGCCATGTCTTCATTTCTCAAAAATAAACTTTATAAGCCATGATACTAACGAAAGGCGTTTGTCAAAAGGCTCCACAGTAACTTTATTTTCCAGTTTACAAATATGAGAGAGGTGAACTCAACCCAAATCTGAGAAAATCCTGATGATGGCAAGCAAACTCTCCAGAGCCTTTGGGAAAAGCAAATGAAGGAAAGTTAAGAGTTAGATTCTGTACATATCTCTGTGTATACACACATGTCACAGATATAAACACAGACTAAAAGAATTTTTTCAATGCCTGGTAAGAGAAGCTTGAGCTTTAGGGCATTTATAAAAGTTAAAAAAACTTCCTGGCTGCCATTTCCCCAGAGCAAACAGGGAAATGCCTCCTGTCCATCATCCAAGTGGTGGACCGTGATTTCCTGGTGGTGGTCACAGCCCAAGTGTCACTGTCATACTTTCTGGAAAAATCCCTTTGCCAGGATTTCTTCTCCTGGGAAGCTGAGAAGCCTCAGAGAAAAAGGAAAACAATTCTTATCTCATTTGCTTCTCCTGTGTTTTGCTGCTTTGGAATGTGTTTGGGGATTGTTTCTCCAACAGGTGATGGTTTCTTGGTTTCATGTGAGTTGTTTTGACTTAATGACCAATCGCCATCAGCTGTGTTGAGACTCTGGCGAGAGCCACCAGTTTTTAATTAGTATCTTGTTAAGCCTTCTGTATGTATCCTTTCTGTATTCTTTAGTATAGTTTAGTATAACATTCTTTCATATACTATAATATCATAAAATAATAAATTAGCCTTCTAAGAACATGGAGTCAGATTCTCAATTCCTCCTTCATCCTTGGGACCCCGAAAATACCACAGCCAAGAAGCTGGATTAAGGATTAGCACCCAGTCCAACCACTCCCCAGCAGTGCCAAGGCCACCACTGCCCCTTGTCCCCAAGTGTCACATCCACAGGGCTTCTAAACCCCTCCAGGGATGGGGACTCCATCACACCAGCTGGGCCAGGGCTGGACACTAGAAAATACTGGCAAAAGAGTAAAACGAAGTGATTTTACTGCTTCAGAGGTGAATGTGGACACCCTGAGCAGCATTGATTCCCCAGCTCAGGCGTCTCTGTGTTGCTGGGAATTTTCTGTCCATGGAAATGCCCAACTTTAACAGCAGAAGTCATCACACCATCAGATGCTCTTCAAATGTATATTCATTTTAGCAAATCCAGGATTGGCCACAGACTCCTTACATATTTTATGATTTACCAGAATCTGCTTTACTCTAAGAGACCTAATTCTTCCATTACGTACATCACCCATCCTTCTGGCAGCATAATTTCCATCTCAAACTGGAATAATTTTGCATACTTTTCATTTTTAACATTCTGACAACTTAAAAAAAAAAAAAAACTTTAATTCTGTGGAGTAAATTATCACCAACCTCAAAAAAAAAAAATCCAGGAAGTTATTAATGCTCTTTTTATGCATAGTTGTCTGTACATTTTTAGCGTCTCTCCCCTCTCAGCTTTATGTGGTGATACATTAACAGAAGTGTCACAGAGCGTATGAAATTCAAACCAGCATGGTGAGGTTTGCAGGGACATTTAACACATGGCAGGAACTTCACTGTTTTCCCAAGGGAATCGTGCAACCTTTGTTTACTCTGGGACTTTCTCCCCCAGACCAGCTCCTAATCTTTCTGTACAAGAAGAATGTGGCTTTTTCTGCTTGGCTCATTCCCTGGACTGACACACTCAGCGCCGGAATAACCTAAAAAGCTTCAGGAGTTTAAAAAAGAAAACAGGGAAAACCTGTGGTCCTGATTTTCTGTCCTTCTGACATGGCCAAAAGAGGGTCTTTATTTAAAAAGAGCTCTGGACACATAAATACTGCTGGTTCTCTAAACCTCCAGTGAGGTCTTGTTTATTCCTTGTTAATACTGTCTGAGATGAACGCACTGGAAGCACTTAACCAACAACAGCAACAAACTTCTGCTGTATTCAAACAGAAACAAACCACTCAGATTGTCAGTATACACAAGGCAGCAAATTTTCAACATTCTTGAAGGTGTTGGGGCTTGAATCATTTTCAAATAAATCCTGCCTCTTCTCCCAGAAAAAAAAAAAAACACAATCTTTATTATTAAACTTATTGTGTGTTTCGTTACCATGTTAATAGTAATTATTTAAATAAAAATTATTTGAATAATAAAGTAATAAAATAAATAATTTAATTTTAAATGAATAAATATAATAAAGAAATAAAATAATAAATTATTTAAATATAAAATTTTTTATATAGAGAGATTATTTATATATTTTATAAGTAGATATAAAATAAATAAATCCATCTTATACTTTTTTTTTTCTAGTAAGATACAGTTAGTGACACAGGGTGGACAAAATAAATCAAGCTAAAACTGCATTCAATAGCAGAATTCAAATTCATGCTGCTGCATCCCTTGGTTGTATCCAGCACCAGAAAACTCCTGGAAAGATTCCACATTATTTAAGTGCAGGAATGAGGAGAGACTCAGCTTTTGGTGGGGTCTAGACCCAGCTGAGTGTCCCTCAGTCATCCATTAAAAAAAATAGAGGCTGTTCAGCCTGGAGAAGGCTGCAGGGAGAGCTCAGAGCCCCTGGCAGGGCCTGAAGGGCTCCAGGAGAGCTGCAGAGGGACTGGGGACAAGGGATGGAGGGACAGGAGCCAGGGAATGGCTCCCAGTGCCAGAGGGCAGGGATGGATGGGACATTGGGAACTGGGAATTCCTGGCTGGGCTGGGATTGCCAGAGCAGCTGGGGCTGCCCCTGGATCCCTGGCAGTGCCCAAGGCCAGGCTGGAGCAGCCTGGGATGGGGAAGGTGTCCCTTGTAGGATGGGAAGGATTTTAAGGCACCATCCAACCCAAACCATTCCAGGATAGTGTGTTCTCTCTACCCTTGTGTTTGTATGAAGAAAATGCTCTAAAAGAGCAGGAAAATAACATCCTGGGTTATTTGGATTATTCCTGCATCTCCCACATCCCTGCACTGCCATTTGAATCCCCTAGGATGCCTTGCATGAAATAATTTCTGCACCTGGGTTACCCCCTGTGCCAGGCAGGAGAAGGCAAGAGAAATCCCTTTCCCACAGGCTCCTCCACCCTCTGGAAGCACAGGCTCCCACAGAGCCTGCATGTCTGAAGGAAAGGGAAAAAAAGCCTTTTTCAATGCTAGGATTTCCTCCTGATGTAAATTTTCCCCACTGTGCTCCAGTGCAAGAGAAAGTATTTGCTGCACATCCTTTGGGTCATGGGCATTGAAATCCCCCAAAATCCCCCAACGAGGCTTCAGAAAAAAAAAAAAATCTGGGGCCTTTGGAGGTGCAGCATAACCTCTTTTATCAGTGCTGTGCTGCTTTGTGGGGTGCTGGTGCTGCCTCAGGTTTGGCTTTTCTGTGTTTCAGGCTCTGTGCTGCTTTAGTGCGCAGCTCTGAGCTTCACATTCAGCGTTGCTGAGCTCTGAGACAGAACAATTCCTGCTCCAGCTGGGCACCAAGGACAAATGACCCAAATCTCAGCCCAGCAGCACAAACCCCGTGGGCTGGAGAGAGAAAAACAAGCAGGGTGGGACTGCAGGGGCTGAAGCTGGGATGGGACAATGAACTGCAAGGGGCAAATGGAGCAGAGCTGATCCCAGGGAGAGACCCCGGGAGCGCTCGTGCATTTTGGGGCCATTTGGGTTCATCTTGGGTGCAGCCCTGGCTGGGCTCTGGTGCTGCCCAAGGTGGGTCCATGGAGGAGATGCTTGGGATAAATCCTTGCTTTACTCTGGGACTCTGCCCAGCCTCTGCTCTACGGCATCACAGGGACAAGAAATAAAGTTTTTCCACTCCCTGATGTCCAGCCCATAGGAAGATCCCTCTAACTGTGCACACACAATGCACCCTGCCTTCTCTAATCCTTTTATTCCTGCCACGGCCAGCTCTGAAATTTCCTCAACGGCTGCAAACTTTTTAGGGTTTTATAATGGTAATCAGCGATTTTAGAGGGAATAAATCTCTCCCTGAGCCCGTAGCTCTGGATAAAGCATCCCCAGGAATAAGTCAGGGAGAGCGTCGGCAGTGGAGAGCGCTACATTTCATGTGCTGCCACAGAAATGCTTTCTGGCTGAGGTCTAATATTAATCTATTTTGTCCCTGACATCCAGTAAAACTACAGTGTAGCAAATGCTTTTAAAACATACATATTCAATAGCAGATGCAATAAAGTATTCGGGACTGTTGGTATGAAGAAGGTTCACACACACACAAATATCTTTGAAACTCCAGTTAATCAAGGTGTCAAAGTAACTAAAGCAGTTTTACAGATTTTATTGAAAATAAATCACTTTATTATATACTGAAATATATATTATTGTTTCTCCGTGGAGTTTTACTGTCTGCTCGCCTGCATTTCTTTTTTTAAATAGAGTATCTCCTGCCCTCTTTAGTCCAGTTTTTATAACTACATTTAGCAGGAAATTCAGCATTAAAGCCCATCTCCAGCCTGCCTTCTCCTCCTGCCCTATGCAAATAGCCCATGATTAGCCATTTTCTGGCAGGAGAGGAAACCAAGGATGATATGATGGCTCCAGAGCCCCTCACTCCCTCCCTGCCCAGCTGCTTGTGGGGTGAATTTACAGCCAGCTGGGAAGCTGGAGGTGGCTCTGAACCCCCCAGAATTTACACCTTTGTCTGCTCATTCCTCAGAGAGGAGCTTCCACACTGGGATGCACAAAAACTGCCCGGAAATCAGCCCAGGAAAGGCTCGAAGGAAATATTTGATGTGACCTAATAGACACCCTAATTGGCATTTATGGACTTCCCAGGGAAACTTTAGCTGGAGGTTTTTTAACTCCCCTTATTGAGGAAGTGCTTTCTCTCTAAAATGGGATCTGGCTCGGATCAGTTGTTGTTAGACAATGTATTCCTTCAAAATTCAGTGTTACACTAAGCTCCCATTAAGTTATCCATTGGCTATTTATTTTTCCTAACCACACTGCACATTTTCTAACAGCTTATTGCTATAAAATAATCACATTTCTATAAAGTTATCGCATCTACATGAAAAACTCCTCCATCATCTTTTTTTTCAACATCTCTCCCTAAAGTTAAAAGATGTCTAATGCAGTCCATGTATATAAAATAAATACTTTCAGCATTTTAGACTGCTTTCTAAACTGATAAATTTCACCCTGATAAATGCAAATTCAGCAGCACTTCTTTTAAGATTACTTTTTTTTTTCCACCCCAAAACCGGTTTGAAGTGGAAGCGTGGTATCTAAAATGGGTTTAGAATATTAAAAAATTGCATCTGTGCTGAGGAATTTTATACATTTATAAATATTCCTGTATATTTCTGTATTTCTTATTCTACATCAACAAAATTCAATTACCTCTGCTGGTCAAGGGAGTGATGAGGACTTGTCCAGGTCTCTCCCTCTCTCCTGGTTCTTTAGCAGGACAAAAGTGGGACCCAGGGGATAGAAGAGGGCCAACCTGCAAAATCTGCATTTAAGTGCTGAATTCAGAGTCACTGGAACTTTTATTCACCCCTGAGCACTTCTAGGTTGTATTTTTATGTTTTAACACTGAGCTTCACAGTTCTTTATCCATTTAAACCCCAGTAACTTTTAATAGAAATCTCAAACTCTGTGGTATCGATAGCAAAGGATTTTATCCTCACTTCTTAACCTTTAAGCCATGAATGTGCCAAAAAAAAACCCAAGAATTATCAATTTTCCAAATAAGTGCTTCATGGGCGTTGTTATCCATCACCAGGAAGTTCTCAGGCAATTTTGATCACAGGGAAAAAAAAAAAAGGGCATGTTTTAAGTGAAGTGTACATGGTTTCTTTCCAGCTGATCAGCCCTGATAGCACGTCAAATTCAAAGCCTTGTGTCCAGCTATTAAAGGAGAATTTAACAGCACAAATGTGAGTGTGCCTTCCACGCTTTAAAAACTGCCTGTAATCAAAATCTAATTAGTATTCTATTTTCCTAGTGGGAAAACAGAGAGAAATGCACACAGACAGACATGGTGTTAGATATTAAGCCAAAAGATGTCTCCAGAAACCAGCCATTCATCTTTTGCCTCTTTTTTTCTCCCCTCTCTTCCTTTATCACCAACATCTTGTCTCTTGAAATATAGACATCACTAAATCAAAAACACTTACCTTTTCACATCATTATAGAATTGCTCAGATTAAATAAGAGCTCTGTGCAGCTCCTCAAATCTCAGCTATGTTTTCAAACCACCAGGGAGGGCTAGTTCTTCCTGCTCACACAATTATCAAATTGTTGCCAATCTGAGCGTTCCTGTATCAATCTCATTATTATTAAGCAGTTGAAATCACCTATGGATCTCATTAGCATCACTTGGAAAAAGGTCACAAGGTGGCAGCTGCAATTTGTTTTAAAATTATCATCGGAATAACGTTTTTTAGAGATTCTTGACGTTGTTTTAGTGCATTTCTCATGGTAAAAAGGAGAATTTAAGGACCTTGGAACTCTGCTCGGTTTCATTTGCTTGTTGTGGGATTATTTTTTTTTGTTGTTGTTTACTTTGGAGGTAACAGGGACATGATCGTCCATCCTTTGTTTTCCTGGTGGAACTCCTGAGGTTACTGGGTGGCTCACACTGTAAAAGAAAGCGAGGTCAAATCAGTAAAGATGAACTCCTTTTGAAAAGTTAATTAGTCACTGAAAATGCATGAGCATTAAGGGGAAAAAAAAAAAAGGAAAGAAATGCAGTTTTAGCAGGACTTTCTCTTAGCAACTGCTCAGTTTTCATCATTTCATCTTTTAAAGGTGTCAGTCAGTTTTCCAGCTATAAAAATAGTCTTAAACAGAAAAAAGAAACAATTTTTCAATATGAATAAAAACATACAAATTGCCTTCCTCATGTTTTCAGGGAAGAAAAAAAAAATAAAAAAGACTGCCAGAACTTGTTTATAAATTACAAGTAAACACAAAAGAGAACAATCCTTGCTGGCCATCTCCCACTCACTTTTAAGTGGATCACTCTGCAAAATATTCTGCTGTTGGGTTGATATTTTTAGAGGGAAACATTTTTGCTCAGTAATGTGGAAATAAAATAACTGCAATCACTTCCTTCCTCTGAGAAAATGACACATAGCATTTTGTATTTAAAATTCAATTGAGAAAGAAACTGTATTTATTTTTTTTACCCAAAGCCTTGGAGCTGTGCATTCTATTTTTATTTTTTTTTCCTCTGGTCTGTGTGTCTGCTGCATTTTGGATCTGAACTTAATAGAAGATGCTGCAGAAAGCAGCAGCCACAAGTAGTGACAGAGACTTATCAAACAAATATGCAAGGGGAGGACAGAGGAGATGAACAAAACAACACTCACAGGTTCAGGATGTGATTGCTCTGGATGACTGTAAACTGCCAGAGATTTTCATTCCTGTCTCTCATTAATTCCTCTTACTCCTGAAGTGCTATCAAGTGGGAATTCTTTTTGAAACTGCCTATAAGATCACCCGGATTTTGGGCACAAATCTGCTGTGCAAATCGGTAATAAAAACACCAAAATGATCCCCACCAACGTCTGCAATTGTTGCCATTTTTAACAGCATTTAAGGAGCGTATTGTACTTCTCCCCTTTTTATTCAAAAAGGGAAGGTGCAGATTTTAAAGCAGATATTACAATTTCTGCTCTCTTACTTGAAGTATTACCTCATTATCCACACCCTCTAATGACTCAATACCTTGTTGCCAGAAACAACTGCATGAAACAGCTCTGACCAAAAGACAAACCCCACAAATAATTACACAAGATGGATTTGCCTGATTCAGAAATAAATTTGCCTAAAAATGTGAAATATCTCCATCCAGACACAAATATATCATTAGCAAACCCTTCGCATCTCCCTCCATTTCTAACTACTCACACAACTCCACGTAACACAATCTTGTAATACAAACAGCCATAAATACACAACACACAGAGGCTAAAAATATATGCCTATTAATATTTTTAATAGAAATACGCCCTATCTTCCAAAGGCATCCTTTGTAGCTTTGTTGCCTTTTAAATTCAGCTATTCTTGAGCACAGTTTGTCTTTGAAATATGTCAGGATAATGCATTATTGAAGTACTGTACTGAGACTGTACATAAAATCAGTCACGTTCAACAAATTTCCATTTTACTTAGGGTTTTTTTTTCATAATTATTCCTCACTTTATTACGGCCCCATCCTCAAGAGCTCTCTGGTTACACCAATAAAATTAACCACAAGCTACAGGTTATGTCTCCCAGGGGACTTGCCATCAAGAGAAACAGGAGGTAAAGGAAGAAAGCAAAATAAAATCCTTTTCCTATCATTCCTGTGAATAAAAAATGAACCAGGTTGCAGAATTAAGCACCGGACAGATGAGCTGGATATGAATAAAACTTTGATAATTGACCAGCAGCATCAGAATGGTTTATTTCTCAACATACAGGTTTTGAAAGCTGTGAGGAATGGTAAAACAAGGATTTAAAACCTGTCTTAAAACTTCTGGCATGAATTAGCAATGCTTGGTGCAAGAAAGAGTTAAGTCTAACAAGCAGAAAAAAAAGAAATTAACTAAAGTAAGGCCCTTGTGATACAATGACACTTGCTCTATGCTCTTACAGAGAAAAAACACGATGATAAAACACCACAAAGAGGAGTGTTATGAATTTTATTAATGACTAGAAGACAGTGTGCAAAACATCCATTCCAGGATAGTGTGTTCTCTCTACCCTTGTGTTTGTATGAAGAAAATGCTCTAAAAAGAGCAGGAAAATAACATCCTGGGTTATTTGGATTATTCCTGCATCTCCCACATCCCTGCACTGCCATTTGAATCCCCTAGGATGCCTTGCATGAAATAATTTCTGCACCTGGGTTACCCCCTGTGCCAGGCAGGAGAAGGCAAGAGAAATCCCTTTCCCACAGGCTCCTCCACCCTCTGGAAGCACAGGCTCCCACAGAGCCTGCATGTCTGAAGGAAAGGGAAAAAAAGCCTTTTTCAATGCTAGGATTTCCTCCTGATGTAAATTTTCCCCACTGTGCTCCAGTGCAAGAGAAAGTATTTGCTGCACATCCTTTGGGTCATGGGCATTGAAATCCCCCAAAATCCCCCAACGAGGCTTCAGAAAAAAAAATCTGGGGCCTTTGGAGGGTGCAGCATAACCTCTTTTATCAGTGCTGTGCTGCTTTGTGGGGTGCTGGTGCTGCCTCAGGTTTGGCTTTTCTGTGTTTCAGGCTCTGTGCTGCTTTAGTGCGCAGCTCTGAGCTTCACATTCAGCGTTGCTGAGCTCTGAGACAGAACAATTCCTGCTCCAGCTGGGCACCAAGGACAAATGACCCAAATCTCAGCCCAGCAGCACAAACCCCGTGGGCTGGAGAGAGAAAAACAAGCAGGGTGGGACTGCAGGGGCTGAAGCTGGGATGGGACAATGAACTGCAAGGGGCAAATGGAGCAGAGCTGATCCCAGGGGAGAGACCCCGGGAGCGCTCGTGCATTTTGGGGCCATTTGGGTTCATCTTGGGTGCAGCCCTGGCTGGGCTCTGGTGCTGCCCAAGGTGGGTCCATGGAGGAGATGCTTGGGATAAATCCTTGCTTTACTCTGGGACTCTGCCCAGCCTCTGCTCTACGGCATCACAGGGACAAGAAATAAAGTTTTTCCACTCCCTGATGTCCAGCCCATAGGAAGATCCCTCTAACTGTGCACACACAATGCACCCTGCCTTCTCTAATCCTTTTATTCCTGCCACGGCCAGCTCTGAAATTTCCTCAACGGCTGCAAACTTTTTAGGGTTTTATAATGGTAATCAGCGATTTTAGAGGAATAAATCTCTCCCTGAGCCCGTAGCTCTGGATAAAGCATCCCCAGGAATAAGTCAGGGAGAGCGTCGGCAGTGGAGAGCGCTACATTTCATGTGCTGCCACAGAAATGCTTTCTGGCTGAGGTCTAATATTAATCTATTTTGTCCCTGACATCCAGTAAAACTACAGTGTAGCAAATGCTTTTAAAACATACATATTCAATAGCAGATGCAATAAAGTATTCGGGACTGTTGGTATGAAGAAGGTTCACACACACACAAATATCTTTGAAACTCCAGTTAATCAAGGTGTCAAAGTAACTAAAGCAGTTTTACAGATTTTATTGAAAATAAATCACTTTATTATATACTGAAATATATATTATTGTTTCTCCGTGGAGTTTTACTGTCTGCTCGCCTGCATTTCTTTTTTTAAATAGAGTATCTCCTGCCCTCTTTAGTCCAGTTTTTATAACTACATTTAGCAGGAAATTCAGCATTAAAGCCCATCTCCAGCCTGCCTTCTCCTCCTGCCCTATGCAAATAGCCCATGATTAGCCATTTTCTGGCAGGAGAGGAAACCAAGGATGATATGATGGCTCCAGAGCCCCTCATTCCCTCCCTGCCCACCTGCTTGTGGGGTGACCTTACAGCCAGCTGGGAAGCTGGAGGTGGCTCTGAACCCCCCAAAATTTACACCTTTGTCTGCTCATTCCTCAGAGAGGAGCTTCCACACAGGGATGCACAAAAACTGCCCGGAAATCAGCCCAGGAAAGGCTCGAAGGAAATATTTGATGTGACCTAATAGACACCCTAATTGGCATTTATGGACTTCCCAGGGAAACTTTAGCTGGAGGTTTTTTAACTCCCCTTATTGAGGAAGTGCTTTCTCTCTAAAATGGGATCTGGCTCGGATCAGTTGTTGTTAGACAATGTATTCCTTCAAAATTCAGTGTTACACTAAGCTCCCATTAAGTTATCCATTGGCTATTTATTTTTCCCAGCCACACTGCACATTTTCTAACAGCTTATTGCTATAAAATAATCACATTTCTATAAAGTTATCGCATCTACATGAAAAACTCCTCCATCATCTTTTTTTTCAACATCTCTCCCTAAAGTTAAAAGATGTCTAATGCAGTCCATGTATATAAAATAAATACTTTCAGCATTTTAGACTGCTTTCTAAACTGATAAATTTCACCCTGATAAATGCAAATTCAGCAGCACTTCTTTTAAGATTACTTTTTTTTTTCCACCCCAAAACCGGTTTGAAGTGGAAGCGTGGTATCTAAAATGGGTTTAGAATATTAAAAAATTGCATCTGTGCTGAGGAATTTTATACATTTATAAATATTCCTGTATATTTCTGTATTTCTTATTCTACATCAACAAAATTCAATTACCTCTGCTGGTCAAGGGAGTGATGAGGACTTGTCCAGGTCTCTCCCTCTCTCCTGGTTCCTCAGCAGGACAAAAGTGGGACCCAGGGGATAGAAGAGGGCCAACCTGCAAAATCTGCATTTAAGTGCTGAATTCAGAGTCACTGGAACTTTTATTCACCCCTGAGCACTTCTAGGTTGTATTTTTATGTTTTAACACTGAGCTTCACAGTTCTTTATCCATTTAAACCCCAGTAACTTTTAATAGAAATCTCAAACTCTATGGTATCGATAGCAAAGGATTTTATCCTCACTTCTTAACCTTTAAGCCATGAATGTGCCAAAAAAAACCCCAAGAATTATCAATTTTCCAAATAAGTGCTTCATGGGCGTTGTTATCCATCACCAGGAAGTTCTCAGGCAATTTTGATCACAGGAAAAAAAAAAAAAAGTGCATGTTTTAAGTGAAGTGTACATGGTTTCTTTCCAGCTGATCAGCCCTGATAGCACGTCAAATTCAAAAGCCTTGTGTCCAGCTATTAAAGGAGAATTTAACAGCACAAATGTGAGTGTGCCTTCCACGCTTTAAAAACTGCCTGTAATCAAAATCTAATTAGTATTCTATTTTCCTAGTGGGAAAACAGAGAGAAATGCACACAGACAGACATGGTGTTAGATATTAAGCCAAAAGATGTCTCCAGAAACCAGCCATTCATCTTTTGCCTCTTTTTTTCTCCCCTCTCTTCCTTTATCACCAACATCTTGTCTCTTGAAATATAGACATCACTAAATCAAAAACACTTACCTTTTCACATCATTATAGAATTGCTCAGATTAAATAAGAGCTCTGTGCAGCTCCTCAAATCTCAGCTATGTTTTCAAACCACCAGGGAGGGCTAGTTCTTCCTGCTCACACAATTATCAAATTGTTGCCAATCTGAGCGTTCCCTGTATCAATCTCATTATTATTAAGCAGTTGAAATCACCTATGGATCTCATTAGCATCACTTGGAAAAAGGTCACAAGGTGACAGCTGCAATTTGCTTTAAAATTATCATCGGAATAACGTTTTTTTAGAGATTCTTGACGTTGTTTTAGTGCATTTCTCATGGTAAAAAGGAGAATTTAAGGACCTTGGAACTCTGCTCGGTTTCATTTGCTTGTTGTGGGATTTTTTTTTTTTTTTTTGTTTACTTTGGAGGTAACAGGGACATGATCGTCCATCCTTTGTTTTCCTGGTGGAACTCCTGAGGTTACTGGGTGGCTCACACTGTAAAAGAAAGCGAGGTCAAATCAGTAAAGATGAACTCCTTTTGAAAAGTTAATTAGTCACTGAAAATGCATGAGCATTAAGGGGAAAAAAAAAAAAGGAAAGAAATGCAGTTTTAGCAGGACTTTCTCTTAGCAACTGCTCAGTTTTCATAATTTCATCTTTTAAAGGTGTCAGTCAGTTTTCCAGCTATAAAAATAGTCTTAAACAGAAAAAGAAACAATTTTTCAATATGAATAAAAACATACAAATTGCCTTCCTCATGTTTTCAGGAAGAAAAAAAAAAAATAAAAAGACTGCCAGAACTTGTTTATAAATTACAAGTAAACACAAAAGAGAACAATCCTTGCTGGCCATCTCCCACTCACTTTTAAGTGGATCACTCTGCAAAATATTCTGCTGTTGGGTTGATATTTTTAGAGGGAAACATTTTTGCTCAGTAATGTGGAAATAAAATAACTGCAATCACTTCCTTCCTCTGAGAAAATGACACATAGCATTTTGTATTTAAAATTCAATTGAGAAAGAAACTGTATTTATTTTTTTTTTACCCAAAGCCTTGAGCTGTGCATTCTATTTTTTTTTTTTTTTTTTCCTCTGGTCTGTGTGTCTGCTGCATTTTGGATCTGAACTTAATAGAAGATGCTGCAGAAAGCAGCAGCCACAAGTAGTGACAGAGACTTATCAAACAAATATGCAAGGGGAGGACAGAGGAGATGAACAAAACAACACTCACAGGTTCAGGATGTGATTGCTCTGGATGACTGTAAACTGCCAGAGATTTTCATTCCTGTCTCTCATTAATTCCTCTTACTCCTGAAGTGCTATCAAGTGGGAATTCTTTTTGAAACTGCCTATAAGATCACCCGTTTTTTGGGCACAAATCTGCTGTGCAAATCGGTCATAAAAACACCAAAATGATCCCCACCAACGTCTGCAATTGTTGCCATTTTTAACAGCATTTAAGGAGCGTATTGTACTTCTCCCCTTTTTATTGAGAAAGGGAAGGTGCAGATTTTAAAGCAGATATTGCAATTTCTGCTCTCTTACTTGAAGTATTACCTCATTATCCACACCCTCTAATGACTCAATACCTTGTTGCCAGAAACAACTGCATGAAACAGCTCTGACCAAAAGACAAACCCCACAAATAATTACACAAGATGGATTTCCCTGATTCAGAAATAAATTTGCCTAAAAATGTGAAATATCTCCATCCAGACACAAATATATCATTAGCAAACCCTTTGCATCTCCCTCCATTTCTAACTACTCACACAACTCCACGTAACACAATCTTGTAATACAAACAGCCATAAATACACAACACACAGAGGCTAAAAATATATGCCTATTAATATTTTTAATAGAAATACGCCCTATCTTCCAAAGGCATCCTTTGTAGCTTTGTTGCCTTTTAAATTCAGCTATTCTTGAGCACAGTTTGTCTTTGAAATATGTCAGGATAATGCATTATTGAAGTACTGTACTGAGACTGTACATAAAATCAGTCACGTTCAACAAATTTCCATTTTACTTAGGGTGGTTTTTTTTTCATAATTATTCCTCACTTTATTACGGCCCCATCCTCAAGAGCTCTCTGGTTACACCAATAAAATTAACCACAAGCTACAGGTTATGTCTCCCAGGGACTTGCCATCAAGAGAAACAGGAGGTAAAGGAAGAAAGCAAAATAAAATCCTTTTCCTATCATTCCTGTGAATAAAAAATGAACCAGGTTGCAGAATTAAGCACCGGACAGATGAGCTGGATATGAATAAAACTTTGATAATTGACCAGCAGCATCAGAATGGTTTATTTCTCAACATACAGGTTTTGAAAGCTGTGAGGAATGGTAAAACAAGGATTTAAAACCTGTCTTAAAACTTCTGGCATGAATTAGCAATGCTTGGTGCAAGAAAGAGTTAAGTCTAACAAGCAGAAAAAAAGAAATTAACTAAAGTAAGGCCCTTGTGATACAATGACACTTGCTCTATGCTCTTACAGAGAAAAACACGATGATAAAACACCACAAAGAGGAGTGTTATGAATTTTATTAATGACTAGAAGACAGTGTGCAAAACATCAAAGGTCTGTGGAAAAGATTAATGACCCCGTGTGAGACTGTTTAATTACCTCCAGCTAATTAGATTCTTGACCAAATTTTTAATATCTGCATTCCTTCTAAAGCCTAATTGAGATTCCACATTATTTATCAATCTTTCAAAAAGCCCTTAGTGCGCTGCTTTTTTTTTAGGTTTTTTATTTTTTTTCCCTTTGCACTTTGACTCCATTTATGGTCAATTATTAAATAAATAGCAAAGTAACTGTTCTCTCCAAAGTGTGTCTGTGGAACACTTTCTGCCTGTTTATTTTGACTGCGAGCCTATCGCTGGCATCTCTTGGACATAACGAAGCACTGGGAGAAATAAACTGACCGACTGCACTGTAAACAGCAGCGACAATATTTTTGTTACCGTGCTCAGGAACTCCTCATGTGGTTTCTGTAAAGCAGCCTTTGCTGCTGGCAGCTAATCCTGACTCCTTAGGCCGGGCCCAGCCGCGGCGCGAGCGTTACCGCGCTAAGAGGAGACGCCCGTCCTTGCTGTTGGGTGATTTTCCCCCTGCCCATGTAGGGAGACTCCAGTCCTCCAAACCACCACTTCAATGGCTCGTCTTTTATAAGGAGATTCATGTCAGAAGGCAAGGGGCACCTGCAATAATTATTTATTTTTTATCTTCAGATCTCCCGTTACCCCCAGCTAGCGACCGCTGTCTGCACCACACCTGAAGATTGACCTTGGTTTAAGGTTTGCCTTGATTCTGCTTTAAGGTTTTCCACAAAACTTTTGCCACATCATTTTGGAGTGCAGGAAAAGGGAAAAAGTCAGGTCTGTGATGGAGAACATAATTTTGTGTGACTTTGGATAATAAAGCACTTCCCAGTTCTGCAGAAGCAGAGAGTCTCAGCCCTCTTCCTTTGTTTTAGCTGTAAACCCAAGTGTCTGATTTGAAACCATTTGCTTCAAAAATCCTTTTGTAAGTTTTATTATGAACTAGAAAAACAAAGTGTGCACACACAGAATGATATCTTTATATTGCATGTATAAAATGAAACGCTTTGGGAAAATTTCTTTGCCACTTCATATAGACTTTTTTCCAAATTATCCACTAGAGTTTAGCTCATAAAATCACAGCACATATATGGAAATATAGGGGATAGATTAAAAGAAATAGATATATTCTCTATTAAATTTGACATGTTTTCTGTTATTTGTATAAAACATTTCTGGCTGGCACAACTGTTAAAATACAGAGGATTTTTTATCTCCGATGTAGCCATGAATGTCTGCATGTGCAGACAGACACTGAAAAATTCTACAACATTTAATGCATGCAGCTCTAATAAATGTAGAGGGAACAGGACTTGGAGGGAGGGACCACATTTTTCATTATCACGTTTGCAACAAGCCCTATCCAATGGGCTACGAACATCCATTGTCATCACAAAAACACATCATTTAATAATATAAAAAAGTGCACGTCAAAATGGCAAAGAATGCAAATCAATACCAAAGGATAACGAACCAGGCATGGGAGAGACACGTAATACATTATCTTTAATTTCTTGGGAGTGACGAAATATCTGGTTACACACTAAATCACTCACAGGAATCCTGCAGGAATAAACTTATTTGGGATGTAGTAGTCAAAGTCACTTGATCTCTCTGATGCAATAAAAACTTAAAGTGCCTAAAATCTGTGTATCCAGGTATTTATTGTGTGCTCCAGTTGGTAGAGTACTGCTTCAAACCCATTAAATACTTTATCCTTATAGGTATGGATATTAATAATACAATTCATTTTGTATCAATGCATCATAAATTGGGGTCATGCTTTTAAGTTTGTTACTTGGTAAAGAAAGGATTAGGGGGGAAAATGGCCCTGTTGAACAGAGAACCCACTTTTTGCAAAACTGAGGGCACTTTTGATGTTTTCCCATGGAAAAAGAGCTGAGATTTGCTGTCTTGCCCTCCAGAGCACGCTTATTTCTTTCACCAGGCTGAGCAGGGTCAGTGTTTCTCTCTCCCAGCCTGCACCTGAGGGATTCTCCTGTGCCTTCCACATCTGATCCACAGCTCCAGCCCCAAATGTGTGACAGGTGATGGATGCTCCTGTGTTTTGGCAGGACCATGAAGGATATTGGTACTGAAACATCTGATCTCGACAGATGAGGTGATGATGGAATTAATTAAAATGGCAATTCAGGCCTAGTTTAACTAAGTGCTGTGCTTTAAACCAAGCATTTGATTTGGTTTTAGAACCTTCTTTAATCCATGGAGACCCTTCTTTAGTCCCTGGGGCATCTCCTGCCCTGCTCCCCAGCAGGCATCCTCCCGCTCCAGAGATTTCCCTTTTCCCCCCTGCCCCAACACAGGCTGCTCCAGGGAGGTTTAAACAAGCACAGCACACTCAGGCAAACTGAGCAGCTCTGTATGGAATCATGGAATCACAGAATCATTAAGTTTGGAAAAACCCTCTAAGATCACCGAATCCAGCTGTTAACACAGCTCTGCCAGTTCCACCACTACTCCATGCCCCCCAAGCTCCACCTCTCCACATTTTTTACTGTTCAGATCTCCACTTTTTCCATTTATTTCCAGCTATGTATGGATGCTGCTGATGGTGCAACAATCATTTCAAAACAAACAAACAAACAAACAAAACCCCACACCCACAAAGCAAACAGCAAACCAAATGCTCAGTTTAACTCGACCCAGGACAAAGAATATCTCTGCTGGGGAAGAAAATCTGGAGATTGGTGCAGCATCCAGAAAAGGTAGTGGGAGGCTGAGGGGAGGGCATGAGGCAGCAGGAGCATTCACTTCCTTTAAAAGAGAATTTATTAGCCCAGTCTTCCCCTGTGGCCTCTGAGAGAGTCAATAACGAGCTTGTCTCTTCTGCTCTTCCACCTGGGACAGGCAGACAGATACCTCCACTGCTGACCCAAAATCTGCATCTCTCTGGGAGGGACTCTCAGCCCCTAATTCTGCTCACAGCATAATTTCTTCATTTTCAGTAATATTCACTCTCAACATTCTTATCTGAGATTCTTCATCCCTTACTCATATATAAAGTAACAGAACAATGGAAGCTGAATAATTATACTGAAAAAACAGAGTAAGACAAATTTTGTTGTTTGGATTTTTGTTTTGTTGAATTTTAAATAATCTGTTTTGTCCTAATCTGCTGAATTAGTGTTTGCCTTTATGCCAATATGTTCTCGTATATCTGGAACTCTTGCATATTTTTACAACTTTCTACACCGAGCCTGCCCAAAACCAAGATCACTTCTAACTTAAAGTGCTCCTAAAAATTTGAAGTGCTCTATTAATTTTAAATTGCTCTACATCATGTCTGCTTAGAATCCCAACTGCTTTTTCACGCAAAAAATATTAAACTATAAAAGGCACATCTGCAACATAACAGCTACCCAGCTTGTTTTTTTCTTTTATTTTAAACATCAGCTTTCTCTCTTTTTCCTTTATCTTTGAAAGAAAAAAAACGCTCTCAGAGAAAAATAATAGAACGACTCATCATAGGTTTTATTGTGAGCCTCCCTCTATCGAAAACCTTTTAGGTTTGTCACAGGACTAAATATATTTTATGTCCACCAATTGGTAGCACATAGTCCAGCCCATTAACCCTCTTGACCTCAATAAATTATGATTTCCTGGCAGGAGCAGCATCCCTGGAAGACTGACACATCCCCAAACGCGCTCTGAGGGTTAACAACCCTCCCCAGGATTTTTACAAGGCATCTCCTGATGCCAGACTTCTGTCTCAGGCAGCTCTCCCGAAAACGTTCTCAAAGCCTTTGGTGTTTTCAGAGCCCTGGCTTTATCCTCGGCGAGGGGAAGAAATGGCATGGCCTCCAGCTGAGCCCATCAGGTTAGCAGCGCAACAACAAAGCCCTGGTGCTCCACCAGCCCAGCTTCCCTGCAGGGCACCTTCACAGGGTCACCGAGGCGTCCCTCTGCTTCCCTTTGCTCACATCAGCTCTCCACAGAGCCATCCCCTCACCTGACCCTCAGGGCTCTGTGCAATCCAGCCCTGCCTGTCTCCCACCACCTCCGTCTTCTCTTTGATGTTTACAAAGGGATGTTGTTAAGAGGAACTTGTTGAAAGACAAAGGAACTCTGTTTACTGGCAAGATAGGGCCGGCTCAATGTAAACTGTACTTTACTCAGGGTAGCGGTGGGCTTGGGTGGTCAGGCTGATGTTTTAGGACAGATTTTTAAGCTGATGGCCTCTCATTTTCTATACTTACACGGCAACTCCAGCACTAACAAGTGGATTTGCTGTCAAAGTCATTTTCCCTGTGCCACTGTATCTGAAGTACTTTATATTAATCTATCAAAAGGTCACTGCTCCTTTAGCGAGTGACCATAAATATACACAAATACAAAAACCCCGCTCTGAGCGTGCCATGGATCAAGCTCCTCCAGATCCATATATATTTGCTGCTTTGCCATGGAGATATAAAACCAGCTGAGTGATGGGATGAAGCAATAACCCTTCCCGGCCATGGTGCTTTATCTTGGGAGTAGCCTGGGAGGTGCTGATTATTTACACACAGTCCATCACAAGAAACTGCTCCTGGGATATTTTCCAAGCAACAGATTCACACCAACTTGCTTGACTTTAAATTAGAGCTGGATCTCTACGTGCACTTTGCTCTTCAGAGCATCTCTGCTACCAGAGCAGCTCCTGCTGAGGACATGGATTTTTGTTGGGAGGGGCAGCTCCTCTGCCATCCAGGATTAGAAGGGACATTCCCAGCTCGCCAAGGAGTCACCTGCCTGAATTGACCAAATTCCAGTTTCTTTTCTGAAATAATCCCATCCCATCCCATTCAAGCATCCTCATGAATCTCTGTAGGACAGCAGGGTCAGTTACTGACACAAACAAGGCTCCCACCTGGAAAAAGGATGTGATTCTGTCTTTGGTAATATCTTTCATCCATTCAAAGAACTTCCTTTTTGCATTATCACAATGTAACTTGTATTATTGAATGCTGATTCCTGTATTACTGTGAATCCATACAAACTCCCAGTGGGATTGTGGCTCCTGAAGATTTCTTTGATGCTCATTTTTCCTTGGGGACAACACTGTCAGGTGAAACTTTTTCAGTCCTTAACCAGACACAAATCTAAGGGTGTTTAAATGTTTGTTTGCTCTGATTAAAAGACAATTTCTGTGGCAAAGGCACTCATGTCTTTGTCTCAAATGAGATTAGCATTTCATTATTCACTGGATCAAAACTTCCCATCGAGGTAGAGGCTGCAGCTTTATTTATGGAATGTAACATCTCATAAAAAGGAGAGGGACTGGATGGGCTTGAAGGCTCCTTCCAACCCAAACCATTCTGGGATTCTGTGATGATTCTATGAAACAGCAATGACAGCAGAAACACTGCAACAAACCAACAGCAACAAAACTAAAGTGTGATCCTCACCTTTCCCTCTGGGAATTACATTTCCTCTGAATGAGGAGGAGCCCCACAGCCACCCCAGCTGCCCACAAGGCTGGAGCCCCCTCCTGCAGCCCTGATCTGCCTTTCTGCAGGACAAATAACTGCTCCCACCTGGAAGTGTGACTGAAACATCCTGCGTAACTTTTAGTTATCACTTACAACCACACTGAATATTTCTTCTTCCTTACCTCTCAATGGGGAAGTTGCATTTTGGGAATATTATGGGAAAGTAGAGACCTACCCATGAATCCACCTTCACTATAAAGCCTCCATCACTACTGGAGTTTTTCCACTCTGTATCAGGAAACACTGAAGTCACATTTCCCCTTTACCTGACTGCAAGATATTTAAAATAAAATGGCTACAGCTGCCATAACAAACCCCCATCTCTATCCCATCCCCTGGGACAGCTTTTTGCATGTTCTCAAAGTTCCAGTTTCCTGGACAAGCTTTTGGTTCAATAAAATATTTGCTGGATGCAAAACCTGTGGTTATACTGGGTTTTGTTAAGCAGTCCCCTAATAAAGGCCAATGCATGTTGAGCCTTCATAGTAACTCAGATGTGACACAAATAATACAGCAGATAATTGCAGTGCCCTTTCACTCACCTCAAATTTAAACAAAGGTTAAGCTGCCCTTTAGAAAAGTAAATATTTTCTGTAGTCAAATAAGTGTAGACACCTTTAGAAACAAGGATACATTGCCAAATGAAACTGAATGGAAAATGGTTACAATAGAATAATTTCAAAACATGAAGGATGCAGAGCTGCTCAGCAGAAGCAGCAGCCAGACATGCTGGCATCATGGACAGTCCCTTACCTTACAAAATTCCCAGGCTGGTCTCCATATGTTTTCCAAGAACTGTTGCTTGAAATTCCTGTCTGGTCACAGCAGATAGGAGAGAGAAATATTAAAAATAAGAAAGTGCATAATCTCCTCGCCCCCTTAAGTCTGGTAAACAATTTATATCAAATTTCATACAACAGAACGAATCCACGGACCTTTAAGTAATTAAGAAACAGACACCGAGGCTTCAAAAATAAACTTTAGGGGAAATCTCCCATAGTGGCCAGGAAATGGCTGGTAGGTTTTATTTAGTTCTCATAGTCCAAGGTTTAGCTGTGAGGGAGATAAGAGCCAGGTGTGTTTTACACATCAAATTTGTTTAGTCTGAAGCTCATTCAAACAGCACTTTTCACCTCCAAGTTTGCACCCGACTTCTAAAATCTCAGTCAGAAATGGTCAGGGACCCCAAGTGAGAGGGATCACCTTTGTGGGAAGGGAATTGTCCATTATTTCTGGTGTTGGGGGCTGGAGGGGGGTCAGGCATCCTTCTGGTGGCCGTGCTGAGGTGGAATCATGGACTCACTGAGGTTGGAAAAGACCTCCAGGACCATCAGGTCCATCCTTCAGCTGATCATCACCATTTGCATTAAATCAAAACTCCCCCCATCTACTTGAGTTTTGGACATTTTTGGGGATGGTCGCTCCATCAGATGGTCCAGATGACCAGCAAAAGCCAGTGCTGTCCAATAAATCCCCTCATACTAAAGGGAAAACCACCCTGAAGGTCACTTCAAGGGATTTAGGCTCAAATAACCTCTCTCTGCTGCGCAGCCCAGTGAAAAACTGATAAATGCCCAAATATATTTGATTTTTTACTTAGAGATCAGCAAGCCATGAGCCCCCTTTTGGATGGGGGAGGCAGCTGAGTGTGTGTGGGAAGCTGGGGGCTGCAAAAAGCTCTGCTGGGAGGAGATTCACCCTCCACACATGCACGGGATGAGGCTCCATGGCTGCAGATCTGCAGCCAGACTCCCCCTTGGCAGGGGTTGATAAAGGCTCTGCAAAGCAGACAAAAATGTTAAAAACATTGTGTTTTAATATTTTAGCTTTCAACCACCTCTGGCAATAAGGGAATTGCAAGATATTTGGTCAAGGATCATTTTACACATAAAAAGCAAGGGGTTAATTTGTGGCAGTAACATTCCCAATGCTCCAAGACATGGCAAACCAATAGAAAACAGGTAAAATATCCATTATTACCATTGCAGTGCTGACTTAACCTGACTTCCAGGCTCTGCTTGAGTCTCCCAATCCCATTGGTGTAAGTCACATCCAACTTCAACTGTACTTGCATTTTGACAAGGATTAATTGTGCCCTTCTCTGTTTGATCCACCTAAAAAAACAATAGCCAATGAATTTACACCCTGTTACTTATTCATGAACAAGTTGTGCCCCTGAATTTTAACATGCTATGCCTTAAACCATCGGCTGTATATCTGCTTTATGTGATGCTCCTACATAAGCTGGCAGTCCATCAATT
Source organism: Emberiza elegans (assembly GCA_024865655.1). Lineage (NCBI taxonomy): Eukaryota > Metazoa > Chordata > Aves > Passeriformes > Fringillidae > Emberiza > Emberiza elegans. The sequence continues at coordinate 32,005,356 of JALJVW010003518.1, forward strand.
CAGTGTCCATACATTTCTTTGAAAGCTATATTATAATTAGAGCTTAGGTTAATACTATTCCGTAACCATAAAGCAGACGTAAAATAATTATAACTCATTTAGTGAAATTAGAAAAAGAGCAATTATTAGGCTCCCATTGTGAGGCTTTGCTGTGAGGGACAGATAATCTATCTGCAAGATGTACTTTAGGAACACCATTTTGAAAGAAATAAAGTAGATAAATTACTGTTTTGTTTGGGTTTAAGAAAACTTAGCCCCATAAATACAAGTTCAACAAACATAAAGGATGTGTGCAAGGGAAGTGAAAGTTCTACTGCAAGGAGAGAGATTAAAGTATTTAGATGAAGCTTTCCTGACAAGGCCTCTCAGGATGTTGGGGAGCTTGATCTGCAAAGATTTGCAAGGCATTCAATACCACAGGGATGTGGACAAAGGCCTGTAAACTTCCAGCTGAACGTGAGGATGTGCACGGCTGGAGCAGGAGGGAGTGGGATCAGCAATGCTGACGTGAGCCTGGGAGCGCAGCACTTCACAGAATCCCAGGATGGTTTGGGTTGGAAGGGAATTTAACGCCCATCCCATTCCTGCCATGGGCAGGGACACCTTCCGCTAGACCCAGTGTCCAACCTGGCCTGGGACAGTTCCAGGGATTTCTGACAAGTTTAATTAGGATTTGTACGTCAGGATTTCTCATTCTCCAGGCTCCTGGTATGCTGAGATATCCATTTTTATGAGAAGAAATCACTTTTTGCTGGAAACACACCTTCCAGGCTGAAATAGAGCTTAGGACTGTATTAAGCCAACAATTTGCCCACTTTTACTTTCTCTGGTAGGAGACTGAGATAGCGAAATTCATGATGAATCAGCAACTAAAATGATGCCTTTTCCTGGGAAACTCTTGTCCAGCTGCTGCTCACACAGAGGAAAAATCCCCAATATTGTTATTTCCTTAAAGGGCAGAACCTGCAGATAAGAGGGATTTTTCTCCTCCCCTCCCGAAGCAGGATCACAGTCTGAATTGTGCTTTAGATCTTTGGTCCTTTTGCTTTTTTTTTTTTTTTTTTTTTTTTTTTTTTTGGTGCGCTCCTCATAATAAAAAATTACATGTTCAACTGGAGGAGAATAAGTTGAGATTGGATATTGGGAAGAAATTCTGGGGAGGCCCTGGCAGAAGCTGTGGCTGCCCCTGGATCCCTGGAAGTGTCCAAGGCCAGGTTGGATGAGCTTGGAGCAACCAAGGCAGGGGCTGGAGCTGGATGAGCTTCAAGGTCCCTCCCAACCAAATCATTCCAGAATTCTGTTGCTGGTCAATTTGTAAGGAAGTTTGACTTTCATCCACCTCCAAAGTGTTCTATAAAAGCCAAACGTTTCTCATGAGAAGAAGAAGAGGATCTAAACAAAAATCCTCCATCCTGTTTGGTCCTCAGAGCCCAACCAAAAAACCAGAGCAAGACCCAACCACAGGGAAATCAATGAGTTCATGGAAATGTGTAAAACACATTGTGGTGCCAGAGCTAAACACAACAGAGCACACAGAGAGGCTCCTGCTGACTGCTAGCTTTAAAAACCACAATGAATTAAACACCAAATGGCTTTAAAATGCCTGTAATTTATTTAAAGCAAATCTACACTGATATTTCTCATTTCTTTTGGGGTCAGCACATTTACGATTCATATTTTCAGTCTTATCTCTCACAGTCGAGAGAGACAGAAGGAAGCCTCTACTATCAGGCTGATTTCAAAAGCTGGAGGTAAAAACATCAAATGTCACACAATATGGCAAAAAATATCTCAAACTCTATGAAATCCTTTGTTTCTTCAACATAATTTCTCTGGAAAGCTTTATAACTTTCAAAGAATCCTATTAATTCCTCCCTCCTTAATTTATAGCTACATGAGAAATCAATCAGCTATCAAGCTATTTTGAAAAAAAAAAGGGGGAAAAGCACATTCAAAATACTTGTATTTTTTTAAAATGCGTGTGTTATTCTGTGAGTTCTATGGCCAAGTAAAACCTTGTTTATTGGTTTGTGTTGTAACACAATTTCTCATTAAATGAACCCTTGGAAACAGGAGTGTGGGGAGGGAAATCTGACACTCCCAACATTTTATGTAAAAGTTATGCTGGGCTTCCTGTTTAAATAGTGGGAATGTGCTGCTGGAACTGTAGGAATGGGGGAACGACCCCACTTCATCACTAATTTTACTTTCCAAGTGACTGGAAAATTCTCCAGTGCTTCCTGTTAAACAACACAAAAGACAAGTTCAGAGACCTGGTACCTCTGACAGTTGTGAAAGACAGGAAAAAAAAATGAATGACATTCTCCAGAGGATATTTTTCTGTCACTTAAGCAGTTTACATATTTCTCTACTTTTACTGTATTTTTCTTCTTCTGATCACCAGGGATCGTATGTGAGTTTAGGGTCATTAGGGCTCTGTCTAGTGCCAGACAGATTCTGCTACAGTCAGATTTTTATGATGACAGCATGAAATTTTTGGAATGCACTGGTGAGTTGTGGGACTATTGACTGTCATTAAAAAGGAAAAAAAAATAAATATATCTTTGCTTTCTTGCGCTACAAGCAAGCCTTTGGCTTTAAATTTTGCAAAATACAGATGATTTCTTTGAAGAGATGAAAAAAGCAACAAGTTTAATAATTAGTATTTAAAAAAATATTGAACTGGTTATTTTCATTTTTTTCCAGGGTTAAGATACAAAGAACAAGAGTAGGGAAAACACAAAATATTTTTTTAAAAGTCAATGAAGAATTTGACATTTTTATTTAATTATTTCTTTCCTTCTGTCTCCTTCCCCTTTCTTTCCAGTGTTTCAATCTGTTCTCCCCATCCTTGGGGAACACTGCTTGAACCTGCATTTGTGAATTATAAGCTCTCTGTACTGTACATAGCAGTTGTTAAGGATCAACTGATTAACCATTTTATCCAAGATTTAGAGGACTCATTCCAATTTTTACAACTCCATGTGGTTTTTAAATATTGCAATGTTTTCAACCAATATGTTTTCCATCTCCCAGCTGTAAAACAATACCTATTGGCTTGGGGGGAGGGAATTTATTTTTGTACAATTTTGGCATAATACAATTTTTTTGCACACTGCTAGCAGCATCTTCTGGGAAAGAGTAAAAAAAAAACCTCAAGATGAAATATTGTTCTGCTCATTCTTTGCTCATTCACTTGGGCCACTGAAATATTATGGTATGGTTGTTATCAAATTGAACTACCCAGGAAGGGACAGATAATGGGATTCACAAATTCACCTGTTTTGTTGGCTTAGCAAACCCTTTAAATTCTTTCATATATTGATATCGTCTGTATTTTTGAATTGAGAAATAGAAGGCTCACACAAAACATGCCAAACTCAGACGATTTGTCTGTGTGGGCACTTAAAACTGTTTTATTGAACTGTGGGTTTGTGTCAAGACCCTAAGGACAAGGCATGGTTGGAATTTGTGCCCCTCTGCAGCTTTTAGTAACAGCATTTTCTCTTGGGGTTTTCACTTTATTCAAAAAGTTGCCAAACAAAAGGTACAAATTGACCTGAAGGGTTGCTGAGTAATTGTAGCACCAAGTGATGCTCTGGGCACCTCAGCCTTTATTTTCTAATGGCCCTGAAAGAAAAGTCCTTCCTTCAGGAAGTTCAGATGTGTTTTCCTGAGCATCCAAATTTCTAAGGCTTGGCTTTGGGTCACAAATTTTAGATCTTTACCTTTTCAGCTGATGTCAGTGTAAACATTAAAGGCTTTATCCCTCATGCTCCTACCATGGCTTGAGCTGTACAAAGAATTTACAGAATTGCCTGTTTATCACCACCCCCATCACTGATAATGCCATAATATTGTGGACATATTATCACAACATAGCAGCTAATACAATAAGAACATAATGATGGTAATTATAATTTTAGCTAATGTTATTTAGTGTAATAAAACAACGCTCTAACAAGTATAATAACAAAAATAATGTTTAAGGTCCTGAGCAGGAACAAACATGCTGCTTGGGCTAATGTACAATGCACACTTAACTGTTGATTTCACAATAAAATCTAAATACTATCAAAGAGCACCAATTTGCCTCACAGGAACTAACCAGGCAGGACAAATTTAAATTGGTTTATCCTGCACTCTTTGTGAGTGGAGCTAAATTCATCTTTACCACAGAGCAGGGCAAATACTGCAGAGCTATCAGTGCCCAGTTGACCCACACTGGAGCTCTAAATTAGGAAGGAATTTCCACATGGCCTGATAGACCCATCTCAATTAACACTGGAGCATCTTCATTTCACTATAAACACAAACAAAAATAAGGCATGATCAAAGACACAGTGTCTGGGTTTGAAAGGCCAGGTGTCTGCTAAGGAAGACCCCCCCTTGAAATGGAAAATGCAAACTCCCTCCTTCTGAATTATTATAATTTTGAAATTAAGGGGTTCTCATTCAAAGATATGGGAATAGGAATGGCAGTTTTTTACTAGGAAAATTAAAAATATAAATGTAATAGTACAAAAAAAAAAAAAAAAAAAGAAAATAAAATACTGCCAGGGTCAGAACATGCCCTGGCCCCTGTGTGTCAGGGTGGGGGCACAGCCCCATCCCATGGGGGCTCAGCCCTCCTGCAGTGCCAGCTGTGGCTCTGCTGCAGCAGGGGTCCTGCACAAGGGGGGAGTTTTCCTCTGCAGCTCCAGGGCTGCTGCAGATGGGCCTGGGCTCCTCTGGGAATGCAGGGGAACAGAAAGCTGCTCCTCTGGGAATGCAGGGCAGCAGAAAGCTGCTCCTGTGGGAATGCAGGGCAGCAGAAAGCTGCTCCTCTGGGCATGCAGGGCAGCAGAAAGCTGCTCCTGTGGGCATGCAGGGGAACAGAAAGCTGCTCCTGTGGGAATGCAGGGGAACAGAAAGCTGCTCCTCTGGGAGTGCAGGGCAGCAGAAAGCTGCTCCTGTGGGCATGCAGGGCAGCAGAAAGCTGCTCCTGTGGGAATGCAGGGGAACAGAAAGCTGCTCCTGTGGGAATGCAGGGCAGCAGAAAGCTGCTCCTGTGGGAATGCAGGGGAACAGAAAGCTGCTCCTGTGGGAATGCAGGGCAGCAGAAAGCTGCTCCTGTGGGAATGCAGGGCAGCAGAAAGCTGCTCCTCTGGGCATGCAGGGCAGCAGAAAGCTGCTCCTGTGGGCATGCAGGGGAACAGAAAGCTGCTCCTGTGGGAATGCAGGGGAACAGAAAGCTGCTCCTCTGGGAGTGCAGGGCAGCAGAAAGCTGCTCCTGTGGGCATGCAGGGCAGCAGAAAGCTGCTCCTGTGGGAATGCAGGGCAGCAGAAAGCTGCTCCTGTGGGAATGCAGGGGAACAGAAAGCTGCTCCTGTGGGAATGCAGGGGAACAGAAAGCTGCTCCTGTGGGAGTGCAGGGCAGCAGAAAGCTGCTCCTGTGGGAATGCAGGGGGGCTCCTGTGGGAATGCAGGGCAGCAGAAAGCTGCTCCTGTGGGAATGCAGGGCAGCAGAAAGCTGCTCCTCTGGGAATGCAGCGGGCAAAGGCTGCTGTGGTGCTCCAAACCTCAGATTGTATCCAGGTAGGAATGCTTGGCTCCTCCCCTGGGCGGAGCATCTCCCCATGGGATGATGGAATTTGATCAGCCATGCAGGGACACTCACTGGCCACGAACAGAAGAGAAATAATAATTAGTGGCCCATGGACAGAAGATAATTAATAATTAATGGCCCATGAACAGCAAAGATCTCCTGGAGGGAGGATTGGCTGTGGAAGAGATAAAGAAAACTGCCCCATGAACAGAAGAGGACTGCCCCACCTCTGACAAAAACAGAATGCACCCCCCCATTCCCAACCTAAGACGTGTGGTCACTAATTAAGACATGGTCAAACAAATGCTCGGATCTGGGATTCTGGGATCCCACCCCTCTGGATATTGCTTGAAGTCATGAGCCACCAAGCGAATCCACCTCCTTCTCTGCTTCTGCTCCTCAATGGAGAGCCCCCTAAGGAACATTCCAGAACCGCGGACATCCAGTCAGGATGCAGGAGACACCCAAACCTGAACCGCAGCCGGCCTCCTGCAGTTTTTAGTGTAACTCACTTTGCCTCACTTGCTCCATCTGGAAACTGCTCCAGATGAAACTTCTTTAAAACCAGGATTAAATGATAATTTAACTCCTGACTAAAAGCCTTTGCACAATTGATACCCAACAAACACTACGAAGTACTTCCTAGGAAAACAGTGGGAATTTTACAATTATTGTATTTGTAAGGGAAGAGCTTGGATCTGAAATGCGCTGGCACTTGGACTTTCAAGCCACTCACATTGAGATTTTCCTTTTTTCTCTGTATTAAATAATGACATTTGCTTCCTAATATCATATTTCTCCAAGGGCAGCAGGGAGGTTTCTTGCAGGTACTAATCCAGAGGGCAGCACAGAAGGAAAAAGAATATTAAATCATGCAGAGCTGCAAATAAAAAGGGCGAGAGTACCTAAATACAATAGTTTATTAATAACTGTGAATCTTATAGGATCTGGGTCAAACCTTTCATGCCAGGATCTCTTCATTCTTCCTGTGATACTCTGCAACTTCTTACTCCCAAAGTACTTCTCCCAGTCCTCCCCATCTTAAATTTCCCGTTACAGAAACACAAGTTGCACAATCAATGCATTTTTAATTTTTTTGTTGAAACGGTAAGGATATTTTTCAGAGAAAAGCACCAAAATCTGCCTTCCTGTGAAAAAAACTTTTCATATGAAATTTTCTTTTTTGCAACAAATTTCTTTTGCCTGTAATATCCCAAAGAGTTTATGGCGCAGCAGTTTTGACTGATGTGCTGTTCCTAACATTATTACACTGATAGGAATTCCACAACAATTTAATTATTTGACTGCTGCAGGTTTAAAAAAAATTATACACAACTCTTAACTGAGAGAACATGAAATTTTCAATTTTATTCCCAGTTTTCCTTGACTTTATCTGGAAGTCTTGGACCAATCCATATCCTGCCTTACCTTTTAGCTGTTTCACATGGATCCCATCTCTTTTTATGGGACTCTTGATGCCCACTGATGTTTCATGCATAATGATGCTCAAGTTTAATTGAGCTGTAAGCTTCAGCTTAATTATGAGCCTTCGTGATACCTTCAGCACTTTTTCTTCTCTGATTACTGTAACTGGTTCTCTCCAACCCCTTTAAAATCTTTAATCTATTAAACCACTTGTAGACAAGTCACTTTTAGGAGAAAGTCTAATTACTCTGTTGCAATTATCTTAATGCATTCTCAGTATTTAGAGGAAAAAAAAAATAACCTGAGTGAAATGCACTTTGTGGACTATTCCAGACATTCCCATTTAATGATCTGAGTCACACTGCATGTCTCCTGTGCTTAAAATGAATTTATGTGGAGAAAGTGACACTCCAGGTCTTCTCAATCCTTTGGTTAAATTTCTGACCATTAACATTTCCCACAGATTTTAGAGATGTGACCATCAGAATTGGTGGGCAATTCTGCTTCTCTCAGTTCATGAAATTCTCATTCTTTTGGTTTCACAGCCAAAAAAAAAAAAGAGGTAAAACTTGAAAAAAAATTCATTTATATGTGTCTTAAATGTATTTTCAAAAACACCAACAATTAACCTTTCAATAGATCAGCTTTGCCAAAAATCTGATGGGTTTCATGGAACTAAAATGAAGAAAATTAAAATGATTCATATTTGAACAAGATCATGTTCGTGCTCATATACACAGATTTTGTAGAATCAGATTATATCTAAATAATGACATTTGATCCAGTCAGTTTTTTCAAGTATAAATTCTTGCTATACTTTCTATACTTATAATTTTATCTATTACATGTAGAGCCCCTTTCTACACATTATAATAATTAGTACTCATATAAAATATGTTTCCTTACATCCTGGGTGTTGTTTGTCTATCAAACACTGTGAAGTGCTAATTTGTAAGAAGTGTTTTTACTTTTTAAGGCAATATTTAGTCAATTTTGATTTATCTATAAAAAATGAGCATTTCACAATAAACTTCTTGCCAAAAAAAAAAGAAAAGAAAAAGAAAATTAATAGAAAGCACTGTAACCTAAGTCCTTTTAGATCCAAATCTTATGCACTGTTCCTGACCCTGAGATTTCTGCTTAGCTGAAATACTTTAAAATGCATCCCGAGGGTTTGAAAATTAGTCTCAAAATTAGCCAACACATGTTATTCAAAAATCCACAGAATAGAAATGTGACCTTGAAATTTTTGTAATTGTTTCATATTGCCTCTTAAAAATTTAGGACATTTTATAGCTATAAATTAAACTATATATTGTCTGCATTTATAAATGTATTAACCCTATAACTAGTAATTAAAACCTAAAATAAAAAGGAATTCACACTAAGAACCAAAACACACCAGCCTAACAAATGTGTGTGAGAGGAGGGAGCTGTACATTGTTTTTGTTCATTCAGAGCTGAAAACCAAATAGCATCTAAGCTCTCTATATTTCAATGCCTTAATATTGTTTGTGTTAATAATGCCCTGCCATTTACATTGGCATATGCATTGTGAGCGTGGAAAAATAAAAATAAATTCATTTTAGAAATTAAGAAGGCAAGGTTCAGCATTAATGCTGACTTGTCTCTCTCTAGTTCAGTTTCTTCACTTCTTGTACAAGCACAGCTTTAATGTTGCACAAGTCCTGGAATTGGACTTTATTTAGGATATTCCTCGCTTGTTCCCTAATTTATAGACTTGCTTTCTGCAACAGGGATCTTGATAGGGCTTTTTTTCCTCATTTCTTCACTCAATGACCACATAATTATCTGCCTGTTTGGTTAAATTCCTGAATTTGGGATCAAATAAATTCCTTGCATATAAATGAGCATATCAAGTACAAGGAACATATCAATTCCAAATCAGTGATTTGTCTCCTTGCATTACAGGCTGCTTTCTCCAAAGGCATCACTTTACATTTTGCACTTCACCAAGTGCAAGACTGAGCTTGCAGTTCTGGGCATTTCTGAAGCCTCCTGCTCTCCCTCAAATCCTGCAGGATTTGCTGAAACAATCCTTGTGGAGGACAACCGTGGTTGCCTAAGGAAATGCAGAATACAGAAGTTTACAGCTTATCAGCAAGTCCTGATTACTGTTTGTTCTTTATTGTCAAAAAGGGATGAGAGATTTCCTTGTCTCTCTCTGCTGCTGTTTTCTTTTTAAATTTCCCCCTCTTTTCTTTCTTTTCCATTGTTCTCCATTTTCTTTGTCATTTAAGCTTTCTGTAACTTCACCACTGTCATTCAAACTACTGGCAAAATGTCTCCAGAGAGTGTTCACGTGTTCATAAAAAACATATTTTAAATCTATATAACTCTTCTTGACCAGCGATCTCATTTTATATCAGGGAGAGAGAGAGAGAGAATTTCCCATTTACAAAACAAATGCTCCACATTTTTCTCTATTCCTTCAAAGCGGCCTTTCCATAATACATTTATAGTGTTGGTGTTGTAACACGATTTTTCAGGCAGGAGTTTCCTTCCAGGTCCATAACACAGCCCACTAAATCTTGTGGCCGGGCGATGATGAGCGAGGAGAGCGAACGATGCCGGGCTGACAATTCTCAAAAGCAGGAGCACTTTTCTGCCAAAATAACCGCTCACAGCTGCCTCCTCATTTCCTGGGGAAGTCAAGGTGTTCCCCTGGACCCACTTTGCAGCTCTGTGATCACGCCAGCGTTGCGGTGTTGCTCCGTAACCCGTGCAGATCAATCCAGCCTCGTTAGCATCGCCCCGGCCTCGTTCCTGCAGCCTGCTGCCAGCCTCGTCTGCCAGGGTGGGCAGCTCTGGGAGCTGCATGTGCCAGCAGCCACAGCTGCTCTCCCTCTGCTCCTTCCCCAGCAGGACACTCCTTCTCCAGGGCTGGAACCCAGGACATTCCTCTGACTGCCCTGGATGGCTCGAGACTCTGCCAAGGGGCTCAGAGACCTTGGCATGGAGTCAAAGACACCTGTGCCTTCAATTTTAACCCATGGAAACCATTCCCAACTCTGTGTGAGGAGTTACAAGCCACAAGGGTTTGAGTGGAATGATAGTGAATTTGTCTCAGGGTGAAAAAGCAGAATTTTGGAGTTTTTAGAATGGGGATTCAAGAGGCAAGGTGGAGGAATCTGGGTGTGTCCTGTCCTTCTTCTCCTTCTTCTTGTCCTCCATCTTCTGCTGTGATGGGGCACTTCTGGATTGGTTTAGGGCAGAGGCAGACTGTCTAACATAGGTGATAGGTATTGGAAAATTATTGTAAATAAAGTACACATAGTTTTTAGTATAAAAAGCCAACACCACCCCGAGGGCGTCACTGTGCCGCAACCCGACCGGCTGGACAGACCTCAGCAGGTCAGAGAGAGAATGTAACAGATAAGGAAAAATAAACAACCTTAAAAACCAGAGCCAAAGAATCCCGACTTCTTCTTTGAGCGCAAAGCTAAGAAAAAAGACTTTCTAATACCTTGAGAGCCTTTTCAGCAACAACAAACCCAAGATGAAGGTGCACTCATTCTCCAGGCCTAGTGCTGCTCTCCAGGTGCCCGTGCCTGTCCCTGCTGAGATGGTCACAACCCACAGAAGAACACCATGAACTTCAGAAGGCTTCTTTCTGTTTATTTTAACAGCATGCTGTCTTTTATACCTTTCTACAAAGTTTATACCTATTCATTGGCTAGAATCAATGAACATAATGGTCATTGGTGGAGGGTGGTCTCCACCACTGTTTTCCACACACGTCCAACCGCAAGGCCCCCTCGTTTATCTTTTATTCTCTTCTGTTTCCATGTCAGCAGCCTTGGTAGAACTCCTTTCAGGGGCAAAGACAATTCTTATCAGCTTCTCTTCTTCAACTAACTCAACCTTCCACACTTGCCTTCCCAAATTCCAGCCCTGTTGGGACATGGGGACCTCAGCCACCCGCTCTCCCACTCCTTCCCAAAGCGTTTGCCTCACTGGTATCACACTACTCCCGAATGATGAGCTCCTCCCCACCTGAATTTCCAGCTTTATCCCTGTGCCCGTACTCCTAAATGCACCCTGGAGTGGCCAATGGAATCTGCACTCTGCAGCCATCCTGGGTTTTGGTACCTTGAGCAAGAGCTGCAGTCTGAATATTGCAACTTCCAGCAGGATTCAGGCACTGAGGTGACATCAGGTCTCAAGTTAAACATTTTCATGCTGCCAAAACCTTCTCTTTGCTTTTTGTATGGCCCAGGTCTTACCTTGCTGTACAGGGAGTTCACATCCATCATTATTCCATCTTCTGAAGAATCAGGCGGGATAAGTGTTCTCTTGTGTCCCTCTGTTTACTGCTTGGAGGTGACAAACCTGGGAAAGGTTTGGAAAAGTGTTTGTGACATTTTTTGAAGTTTTTTTTTTTTTCTCTCAGGAATTGCCTTACTAAACTAAAATCCTTCTTAGCTATCTCCTGCAAAGGTTAAACTGTGGCAAAATTGAAAGTTCAGTCACTATTAGAGAAATGGTATAAATTGCTGCAAATATTGGTAAATAGAAATGCACTCAAATCCAGAACAGAAACACAACACAGTATTCCAATAATTAATCACAGGAATAATTCATACGCAACACCTTCACTTCAGGACTTTAAATCAAATTTAACACTCGTTTTTCTAAGAGGTTATGCTTTGTTTCATCAGGAGGTGATGCATGGTGGAGAAATGGGTGAGACCTACAACTTGGTGCTACAGAAAATCAGCCTGGAGATTTGCTAAAAGGCAATTGGGCTAATACAAATATATTCTCTGCATATAAAAATATCTTACTCTCCAAAGCTCTACTGAGCTTCACACCACCAGAGTGAGGGGTGGTTGATACACCCAGAATGTGATTTTCTTATATCTCAAGTAATATTTTGAGAAAAATATGGTGTTTGACTCAGAATGTTAGTCTGAATGAGTGATTTCAGATATCAGTAATCACAATTTTGATGGAATATGAGTCATTTATCTAAAACCTGTAGGAAAAAAAAATATATGAATAACTGGTTCATTACATGCTTAGCTGGCTGAAAACAGAGCCAACACTTACCAGAAATTGTTTTCCTCCTGGACAATGACTGAATCTGGTGAGAGTGGGTCAAACCATCAGAGAGCAGAAGAGAATTCAACCTGAGAATATTTCAGCTGAACTTGACCATTATATTTTCTTCCCAGCTGCAAATGTTTTGCACACCCCCGAATTTGGGGATGATTGCAATCACATTTCTCTTCCTCCAGCCATAGAAAACCCTCAATGTAAATCATCCTTACTGGGTCCCAGAGTAGCTTCTCTGTTTTCTCATGGCTTGTGTGAAGCACAAACTTTTCAGTTTGAAAAGTGAAAATTTTGTATCAGACCAAAGTACAATTAAAAAATTATTTCTCTGTTTCAGTATCAAAACTGTGAAAATGGGTAATTAGGCAAAATCCAAAACCATTTGTATATTTTGGGGTCAGTAGGGACTATAACCATAACCTTTCTAACCCAAAAAAAAATTGTGCAGACAAAAGCATTTTATTCAAGACTAGATTCTCCTTATACACTTCATAATTTCCCAGGAAAATATTTACTTAAAAACTCACAGGCAAAATATATTTCATGGGGAAAAGGCTGCTGAATTTAAGTAGCATAGCAAAATACAGTGTTTTGACTGGCTTTCTACAGTTATTTTTTCATAACTTTTAATAATGTGTTTCACTTCTGGCTTATTCAATAAACAGCTCAATCACTTGATACTGAAATCACTCTCAAAATTTATTTCCTTCTATCAGGCATACGAACCAGTTTGTTATTTATAGGATGAATGTTATTATTGTAGGGTTTTCCATGGATGTTGACTGCCCACTACTGACTGATTGCCTGACCTTGGGAAAAACAAGATTACCACGACTCATTTTAAGGAAGTTTTACCAAGAAATTGATAGACTTTGGAGAGAAAAAGTGAGAAAACAAATCTAAATTAGTGGATTTCACTTCAGAAGTCATTTCAGCCTACTTGATGGGGGTTGAAGGGTGGGAGTTGGTTTGCTTTGGTGTTTTTTAGGAGTCAGAAGTATTTTAAAAATATGAAATTTGATTATTTCTCTCTGCCCAGGTCTGCAAACGCCCTCTGACAAAAGATCTCTGGAGATCAGTGTCAGACCTGCAGCCAGGGTCTTTCAGCACTCCCAAATTCTCTGGGTCCAAGCCAAGGTCAAACACTTCTCCTGCTGCCCAGGAGATGCTGCTCGGGATCTCCTCAGTGCAAATCTTTTCCCTCATCAGGAAAAATTCCCTTTTCGAGATCCTTCACTGGAGGATGCGCCCAGCTGCTATCAGGAGCTTTCCCTGGAAGAGTTCACATCACATAACAGCTCCAAGCCTTCATTTCAGCTCCAGCAGCCAAAGGCAAGGAAAAAAAAAAGAAAAAAAGGCTGAAGTTTGGTTTGTTTTTACCCAGGGAAAATCAGGACATGCCCCTGACATTGAGATGTCTGCCTGACATTCCAGAGAAATCCAGAAACTGTCACGTTTCCACTTGGAGCAAAAGCTTTGTCTTTGCATAACTACTCTTGGATTGGAGGGGCTATTTCAGATCCCTAATTTTATTTTTAGGACCTGTAAAGTTCCACATGTCAGAAGCTATAATCACTCCGAGTGTGCTTACAGTAAATTCATGCCAAAGAATGGATGCAATAAGGGAAACTGATCCCACAGAACCCAGGGGAAAAAAAAAAGAAATTACAAGAAAATTAAACAAAGACACTGTTAGAGCGAGAAAAATAAATTACAAAAGCCTTGTAGAATTACATTATCTTTCCTGCTGGAAATATCTCTGCTCGTGTCTAATCTTTTTCATAATAGTTTTGTATTGGTAGATCTCAATCATTTGTTAACACTCTGGTGCAATCAAATCCTTTTTTCCCCCTCTGTTGTTCTGTGTTGAGAAATTCCAGTTCCTAGGAAATTTCTTCCTCTGGCAGCTAAATTTCAGTAGTGTTGAATTTAATTTCATACGAACTGGTTCAGCACGGTCTACTTATTTCTGTAGATCTCAAATTTGAACTGATGATGTTATCAAATTCGGTGTATAAAAAGAAAAAAAAAGAAATTTGTTTTGTTTTGTTTTGGAAAGATCATTCATGAAAATATTACATTAAAGAAGTTTTAAGTCTGATCTGTGATAATCTCCTTGAATTTTCTTCCAGCCTGTCTGCCCTCCTTTTATTGTGCTCCAGCTTATATTTGCTCCAGCTAGTCCTAGATCATAATTCTCATAAATTTTCTATCAATTTCTATATTATACCACCTGAAATTATTCATTTAAATGGTTCAAGCTGTAAATATTCTATTTGACCTTAGAGGTTTCAGTTCCTGAAAGACAGAACTGTTAGACCACAAAGTCCAGACTATAGGTTGTACATACTGTAAATAAACTAAAGAGATACAAGCAAATGCACCAATTCTTACCAAATTAACATCTGAATGAATGTAATCAGAGTTTTTTAAGAGGTAATAAAATTCCCAGAGGAAAAGATTGAATTTTTTTTTTTGGACCAAGCTCCCAAAGGTACAGAACCACAGTGAACTTTGTATTAGAACTACTTTATGTGTCCATTGTACAGCTCTTCTGCAGTCTGAGTGATGCAGGCTGATATATAAAAATAACTAAATTTTTAAAAATCAAGGGAGTATAAATATTTCCTTGATGTATAAATATCAAGGAACTCTAAAACTACTCCTGATCTCCAAAGCTGAACCCCATCCCTGGATAGACACTGTTGGAATGTGTCATTAAAAATTCTTAAAATCACTGGACTCTGTTTAATCTGGAATTCTAAAAATATACATAGATTTACCATATACAAAGATTTTTTTTTTTATTACCATTTTAATTCTGTTCTATAGATCATTATTATAGAAGCAGACTGCAACTTCAGGAGGAGAATTCCAGATAAAGATCTGGAATATTTCCCTTTTCCCTGAGAAAAGGATGGAGCCTCTTTCCATCAGTGCCATTGCAATTGCAGGTGTTTACAACACATTGACTCATAAAAGAAACTTCTGGGGTTAGAGAACAGGTAAATTTTTACAAAATGAAAAAAATTTTGACCTTTTCTGCTTTGGAAAATGACAGTTTCTGACAGTGGCGGAAATCTTCCCATCTTCTCTCATGCAAAGAGGAAAAGCATCCTGGAAAAAAAAAAATTATTCCCATTTGGGCAAGTTTGTCTCGTTAGTTCCAATTGCAGAGAGAAGCCCAGTGCCTCATCTTTGGCTGTGCGTGAGCATCATCAACTGCCTGAGGGACTGGCAGGAAGGGGCAGGAAAAACAACAGCTACAGCCATTTTCACATCAGAACACAGCTGTAAGGAGAGATAATAATGATGCCCTCCTTATGCATAACATCCCTGTGTTTGGAGCACTTGGGAAAGGTTTTATTCCTCTCTGGAGAGCGGCTGCCCACAAATCAAGCTGCAGATTATGTTGGGAAGGGGTTGTCTGCTCTTCCAAATTGGACATCTCCCTCTTGCAGGTGAACAATGTGCAAAAAGGAAGCAGGGAGAAAGAGGAAATTAAGATTTGGATCCTAAAGATGAGGGCACCGAATGTGAGGGATGAAAAGGGAGCTTTTTTCTATTTTGTTCTTTCTGATTTCTCTGCAATGAGTGAGCAGTGAAGTGGCTGAATCCCACACTGGAAGCACATCACCACTGCTCTGACACAGGACACATCCAGTATCCCAAAATCAACATGCCAGCATTTCTGTTTGCCTTGCAGGAAGTCAAAACTCCTTATCAATAACACCAAGCTGTCCCATTCCTTATTAAAATTAAATTTTCATTGAAGCACACCCAGTCTGTCAATGCTAGCAGTTAGTTTTTTTAATTGAAACCGAGAAATTGCAAAATAAAACTATAAAATTATTTTATAGATCAGCCAGGCAGCCCTTTTCTTAGCAGAAAGTGCTGAATCCATACCCAGAGCACTTGAGGAAACACTTTAGGATTTTGGAGCCAGAAAAGACAGAAATCATGTTCATCCTGGATGGATGCAGTGGTCCACCACACCACACCACTTTCCCACAGCCCAGGGCCTTCACACCCACTCCTGGTGGTGTCAGGTTTCCAGAAACACAAGTTTTCCCAAAAGTTCTTGCAGGTGAAGTGCCCTTGTTGAGCAGCACTGTCAGGAAATTCTGAGGCCCCCATAAAATTGCACTTTACAGGCAGGATGGGAGCTCCCTCAGTCACTAATTACACACCTTGGATAACTGGTCCCATTTCACGACTCCCCGTGGAAATTCTTGTGGTACTTTTATTTTTTCCCCAACAACTACAACATTCTTCATTAATCATTTGGATGAATTTGGCATCCACACCAAGATGGCTCTGTCAAACAAAATTGAAACCATTTATGCCCTGGATTTCCTCAGTCCCTTATTTAATTGTTGGTTGTGTTTCCTCTCATGCAACTGTTGTTGGTTTCCAGAGCAAAGCTGGTCTCTGCACTTTGCATTGAGTAAACACAAGCCTGTCTGCTGGTTCAAAATCCTGGAGATTTATTAAAAATTAAATTAATTAATTAAAAACCCCACCAAGTTTAACTTCATTTTTAAAAAATAAAACTCAGTTTCTTCTGATCTTCATATGATAATAAACTTTCCTAATATTTTCCATTGAAGATTAATACACTTCTCTAGAAAGTTATATCTAATTTATGTGACTTTAAGGGTCATGCTTTAATAACAATGATGAAACACGATTATTACTTCCTAATGCTGAAATTACAGTTTTTACATTGTAAATTTTTCCTGCTATGCGCCCTGTGGCACTAACATTTTTATCACTCCATGTGTTTCTAGTTTTAAAACCTTTACCCCTGCTGTTTGAAAAATATTTCTCATTTTCGTCCCCTATGGAGTACAGAAATCCCTAAAGGCAAACCATTAGTGATCTTTCTGCCTTTTCCCAAACACTTATTATGATCACCAGTGTTGCTTCCACTGCCTCATTGGCTTTTGGTAAAGTATGCAAATGAGATGTTCAAAATACACACTTTTTGCAACTGTGCAAGTTCATACTGATTTATAAAATGGGAAGGCTATTAAAGTGACTGAAAATGTCAGCAAGATTTATGCATGGGTGACAAATTGTATTGGAAATGCTCATTTTTAACGTGCTGGCTTGGGCTCCTTCTCTTTTTTAAAAAGTATTGGATGTGATACACTTGCTTTAAGGCCATTTGCCCCTCCCATCTCCCCATTTGTTTTAAATAGACTCTGACAGTGGCTTTTTGACCAGGAAAATAAACAAAACTCTTCACATCGATTGTTTTGATCATGGAAAGCAGAAATCATTTCTCTTTTTGCTTGTGTTTATCTATGAAAATATTTAGGAAAACGCTTTCACCCCTCCTTTGGGATGAAACACTCATGGCCCAGACAGATCCTTCCAGGGAAAAATACCATATGCAAATACCATAAAGACCATTAAAAAAAAAAAAAAATGAACATGTGCCATCTACAAATAGAACAGCTACTAAATTTGCCAAACATGGATAAGGCAGACAAGGAACTATAAGAAAACCAGCAAAGAACCCCGGTGCTACAATTGCAGGATAAAAAGAAATATGTTATAAATCAATGAAAACACTGCAGAGCACTTCACAATAGCAAGGAAATGATGGAGGAATTTATGAGGGTTCATTTCAATTTCGGCACCGAAGGCAAAAGGAACCTCGTCCCTGATGTTAAAGAGAAAAGGTTTAGGCCCATAATCACACATCATATTATCAAATATGAACAGTCAGAAATGGCATAAAGAAAGAAAATCAACAAACTATTGAATGTCTTGAAACACCCATACATAATCTCAGAGGTATAATGAGAAATCCTGCTCTGATACCAACATATTTATAACTTCTGTCAACATGAACCACATTATGTGAGGGTTTAAACACTTTAAAGCATAGCATGTGCTAACAACACCAATATTAAGGGAGAGAAGCTGTGCTTTTGTGATTATTTTCCTCTGTTCCTGTGCACTGGGTTTGGTGCAAATCCCACTCCTGTGAAAGCTCAGACCAGGGCCTGGGTTTATTCAGAAATCCCAGTGCACAGGGTTTGAGCCACCCAACCCCGTGCCCAAGGTATTTAAGAGCCTCCTGCCAATAGACACCAGAGTTTCAACAGCATTTAGGGGCACATAAATGCAAGCAGAGCTTTTAATGAGCTGTTCCTCACCTGTTTTTGTTTTTAAAGCTGTACAGGAGCGAACATAACCCGAGAGTTCAGGGCTGTGATCATTTGGGTACCCACAGCCACCACAGATGCAGTCGCCCTCTTCCCAAACTCAAAATGCTTTAAAAGTTATTCTGCAATCCTTTGCATTGGAAAATTCAATACTGAGAACTTAATTCTACTTTTTATATTCAGATCAGTCAGTACCAGTACCATTATTGCTCTGATTTTCCTAATTAGTTCATTAAGTTGCATAATAATTGGTTTACTGCCACCCACTTTTTATGATGCTAGAACTGTGAAAATAAAATTGATTTAGGGCCTTATTCTGATCTATTATGCTTATTCACTCCCATATCCTGGTGCTTGCTGCAGGTTTTTTTCCCCCTTCATCTCTCAAAGTCTGCATATTTTTCCCTGGTTTCACTTAAAATGCAGCCCATATTCCAGTTTTATATAGGTGGGTTTCAGATGTGCATTTGACAAGTATAAACAAATAACCAAAGCATTTCCAATGGAAAACATCTGTCTCTCACCTTAGGAGGTCAAGATAAAACTCAGTGTGTGACATGCAACGTATGAATTTGAATTTATTTCCATTGTGCTAATGACATATATCAATGCCTTGACAGAAGTAGCTGGCATATTATATTAATGGGGCTCTGTCCTAAAAGTGACACTGGAATATCCAGACAAAAGCAGGAAATGGATGAGAAGAGAGCAACTCTTTGTTGCTAGATTGAGTGGTGGTTCAGTGTGTGGAACCCTGTCCTCCAACTACACAACCACGTAATTGTAAAAATGCCCATTCAATGCAGATGCCAGGTGCAATAGGAGAGAGGTAAATAGAATTCAGGCTTGGATTTGGGAAAAAATTGACATGATCCAAGATCTCCCCAGTGCTGGATTTATAGGGATGGCTGGAAGAGCATTCATTTCTTCCTGATCCATGATAAATGCATACCCATGTCCTTGTCCTGGGTATCACAGCCAGACCAAAGCAGCCACAAAAAGGATACAGGAGATGTGTTCAGAAAAAACTTAAAATTGGTTGTGGACATCAGGAATGGAATGGAATGGAATGGAATGGAATGGAATGGAATGGAATGGAATGGAATGGAAGAGGAAAAGCAGAGGACTCAACAGGTGAAATAAATTGCTCTTCCATCATTTATATTGCTTTCCCAAGAGTAGAAATACAACAAGGAATGCTCCATCTCTTCATCCATGGAACTCCAGAATGGTTTGGGTCAGAAAGGACCTTAAAGCTCATCTCTTTCCACCTGCTGCCATGGCAGGGACACCTTTCACTGTCCCAGGGTGCTTCAAGCCCCATCCAACCTGGCCTGGAACACTTCCAGAGATTCAGGGGCAGCCACAGCTTCTCTGTGCCAAGGCCTGCCCATCCTCACAGTAAAAAAATCCAGAGTGGAAAACACACAGCAACAGGAAAAAAAAAAAAAAAAAAAAAAAAAAAAAAGAGAAAGAAGAATGAACAAAATTATATATTTGCTTAGTGCCTGCACATTGGAGACACTTCTGCACACTCCCAAAACCCCAAAACCAAAGTTTCCAAAAAACCCTCCTCCCATCTCCTCCTGTGGAGAAAACCATCGAGTTCCCCACCTTGCAGCTCCCAGTGGCCCAATCCATCAGCCCAGCCCCAAGCTGTAGTGGTAGGATGAATAAAACTGAATTGGAAAGCAGCTACCAGAGGTTTTCATGAGGTTTTTGCTGCTCTTGGCCTGCTCTTTTTATTTTTGGCTGTCGACTTTGCAGCTTTTGGAAACGTGAACCTGATTTTCCCTCCAACAGCAGCGAGGAAGGGAAATCAGGTTCACGCAGTGGCTGAGTGCACCCCTGTGCATGTGCTTCAAAAGTTAAAAGTTTATTGAGATTGCAAACAGTTTAAATGTTATTGGGGATGCAATATGGTGCATTATCCTCCCGTGCTGACCAGATGGCAGCCTTAAACAAACGCCACCAACGCTTCCAAGGGAAGCGACACCGCTTTGGAGGTGGCCGAGCCCTCCCTGCCAGAAATGCCATTTTCCTCCCGGGTTCCAATCCACGATCACTGCATTAACTGCTCTGGAACATCGACTCCCAAAACTTTTCTGCCAACTGACTGCTGTCCACCCACCCTCAAAATTTCTCTGAGGCAACAAAGCACTGGTTTCACCAGGAATTTTGGTAAAAGCTCTCATGGAGACACGGTTGGCTCATATTGACAGGAACCAGTTCCTAAAGCATCTCAGTGAGGATGACTTCAGGCTATACTTTGAGAACACTTAATTAGTGTTAAATAGAGGTTAAAATTAGAGCTTTAGATCAACAGGAAGGAAGAAACCTGTGAAGGTGAGCAGGCCCTGGCACAGGGAGCCCAGAGCAGCTGTGGCTGCCCCTGGATCCTTTGAAGTGCCCAAGTCCTGGTTGGATAAAGCTTGGAGCACCCTGGGATGGTGGAATGTGTCCCTGCCGGTGGAACTGAGGAGCTTTAAGGTCCCTTCCAACCGCAAACTTTTCTGGGATTCTATGAACCACCATCAAACCCATTTTATTCACTCGTGACAAACCTGAAGCTCAATTTTCAAGAGAAAGATTCATCTGTGCTGCAGACCAAGTTCTCTCCATGCTGAGGGAACACTCATCTTACTACACAGATACTGCTGTTTTCCAGAAAAAGGCTGTGGAAGCAAGGACCAGTTCTCACCATTCCCCTTCCCTTAATCCATTTTCCCTGTTCTCCCACCACCTCATTTGTTGAACGTTTTGTCTCGATGTAAATATTTTCTAACACTGCAGTAAAGAATCCATTATAAAAGTGATTGAGATGTTTCGGGTAGTTTTGCTAAAAAGAGATGATTTGCACTTTTTTTTTTAACTGTACACTTGAAGGGAACTGATGTGAAGTTAGTGCTATAATAAAAATGTAAATAAAATTCATTATAGTTCATAGATTTCCTGATACCATCCTTATTGACTCAATATTACTGAAATACGTAAAAATAAATATAAAAATTATTTTGAGAGTACATCAGAACACCTTATTTTATCATCATAAAATAATAATGGAAAATCCCTTCAGGAAACACACAAAAAAAAAAGATGACATTTACAATACATGAATTTTCTTATGTTTTCCACAAGTTACATAAAATTAAATGTATATAATTAATGTTCCACTGTTTATGAGCAGCGCTGCTTTGCTCTTGCTGCATACGGTGTCCCAAAGCCAAGACATAAAATAGACCCATTGGAGCCAATTTCCCTGCAGGATCACAACATTTTTTATGGTTTCTTGTAACCATCTAAATCTCAGCACTCGAACGGTGTTTGTCAATGAATCTTTTAGCTTAATTACAAGATGTCACACGTGCTCTGTGACCTGTGCTTGAGGTCAGGGAACATTTATATGTCACTGGAGCAAATGGAGCTGTTAGCACTGAAATGCAGCATTCCTTGTGCTCCAACTGGAGCTGACAGACGTCAGGGATCGTTTGGAATCCTCGTTGCAAATTGTAATTTACTCCTGGGGTGTAAATCAGAAAGGATAAGCGTGTCTCAGATTTGGGGATTGGGATTTTTTTTGTCCTCACATCCATGGAATAACAAAAAAATTTGGGAGGACTCAGCCATGACCCCCTGCCCGAGCAGGGTCAGCTCTGTGGTCCAACCCTGTCGCTGAATACTCGATCCACTCTTGCCCTGCAAACTTCCAGGGGTGGAAATGGCTACTCTGGAAAAATTCCTGTCCTGCTTGATACCCTCATGGGGAAAAAGTTCTTCCACCTGTGCAGTGTGAAGCTCCAGCTTTCCAAGTAGTTCTGGTTGTCCCTCATCCCCCTGCCCCACACAAAGTTCTGAGCAAAGGGAGATGGTCACAGGTCACCATTTGTTGAACGTTTTGTCTCGATGTAAATATTTTCTAACACTGCAGTAAAGAATCCATTATAAAAGTGATTGAGATGTTTCGGGTAGTTTTGCTAAAAAGAGATGATTTGCACTTTTTTTTTTAACTGTACACTTGAAGGGAACTGATGTGAAGTTAGTGCTATAATAAAAATGTAAATAAAATTCATTATAGTTCATAGATTTTCTGATACCATCCTTATTGACTCAATATTACTGAAATACGTAAAAATAAATATAAAAATTATTTTGAGCGTACATCAGAACACCTTATTTTATCATCATAAAATAATAATGGAAAATCCCTTCAGGAAACACACACAAAAAAAAGATGACATTTACAATACATGAATTTTCTTATGTTTTCCACAAGTTACATAAAATTAAATGTATATAATTAATGTTCCACTGTTTATGAGCAGCGCTGCTTTGCTCTTGCTGCATACGGTGTCCCAAAGCCAAGACATAAAATAGACCCATTGGAGCCAATTTCCCTGCAGGATCACAACATTTTTTATGGTTTCTTGTAACCATCTAAATCTCAGCACTCGAACGGTGTTTGTCAATGAATCTTTTAGCTTAATTACAAGATGTCACACGTGCTCTGTGACCTGTGCTTGAGGTCAGGGAACATTTATATCTCACTGGAGCAAATGGAGCTGTTAGCACTGAAATGCAGCATTCCTTGTGCTCCAACTGGAGCTGACAGACGTCAGGGATCGTTTGGAATCCTCGTTACAAATTGTAATTTACTCCTGGGGTGTAAATCAGAAAGGATAAGCGTGTCTCAGATTTGGGGATTGGGATTTTTTTTGTCCTCACATCCATGGAATAACAGAAAAATTTGTGAGGACTCAGCCATGACCCCCTGCCCGAGCAGGGTCAGCTCTGTGGTCCAACCCTGTTGCTGAATACTCGATCCACTCTTGCCCTGCAAACTTCCAGGGGTGGAAATGGCTACTCTGGAAAAATTCCTGTCCCGACTGATACCCTCACGGGGAAAAAGTTCTTCCACCTGTGCAGTGTGAAGCTCCAGCTTTCCAAGTAGTTCTGGTTGTCCCTCACCCCCCTGCCCCACACAAAGTTCTGAGCAAAGGGAGGTGGTCACAGGTCACATCCCTGCTCTGGCTGCCCAGGACCACAGAGGAGAGGAACTGAATGGTTTAGGTTGGAAGGGACCTTAAAACTCATCTCTTCCCATGGGCAGGGACACCTCCCACTGTCCCAGGCTGCTCCAAGCCCCATCCAACCTGGCCTTGGGCACTTCCAGGAATCCAGGGGCAGCCACAGCTCCTCTGGGCAACCTGTGCATGGTCTTACCACCCTCATTATAAAAAATGAAGATGCAAACACATTGAGAGTTCCCCCTGTGGCCTCCTCAGGTCACTGATAAAGAGGTTATCACCAAAAGAGCCTCAGAGAGCCCTGCAGGTTCTATCACTTCTCACAGACATCCTGGGCTTACAGCTCCATCCTCCCATGAACTGCTGCCCTCTCTGAGCCTGCCCATCCAGACAGATTTGGGTGGGTTGTGCTGGTTTGGTCCCAGCTCCAGCTGAAAACACACCAACTCCTTCCTAGTCCATATTCGTTGAATACTGACCCATGCACTAAACTCTGAGAGGACAACAAATTTCAGGGAATTTCAGTGAGAAATTAAAATTTCGACTTTTCTGTCTTCATGAATAGAATAAGCTTCTGCAGCCTGGATAAATTTAAGGCTGTGACTACAAACATTTTAAACTCCATCAGTCATTCCATATCATCATATGGGAAAAGTGTTGTCTGGTGAGCACCACCTCAGCACAGGTTTGGAAACTGGGGGATTGAATCCCAGTTCTATTTTTAACATGAATTAGTCATTGTGTGGTCAGCTGAGAAACTAATCTCTGACCAGGCTCAGAGGGCATAATCATGGAATTATTTAGGTTAGAAAAGCCCTCCAAGACCATGGGGTCCAAGCTGTGCCCAATCCCCACCTTGTCCCCAGCCCAGAGCACTGAGCCATTGCAGGATGGGGACTCCAAACCTCCCTGAGCAGCCCCTTCCAATGCTCAGCCTCTCCCTCATTAACACAGGCTCTGATTGAGAGCAAAGTGACGTTCCCAGGCAGCCTGGGCTTGGCCACCACCACTGTCCATGGTGACATCCCTGCTGCACAGCCTCTGCTCCCTGCACACCACAAAACAAGCCACCAAAAGCCACCACTCTGGATTGGCAGCCAAGAATCAGAATCATTTTCTTCAGAATTATTCCAAATAAGCTCCAAAAGTCAGGAACAACACTCTCCCCGTTGCTAAAACCTCAGTACAGCTGTAACATTTAACCCAGCCCTGTAATTAGCTCTGGGTACAACTGAAAGAGTCTGACACCAAATCCAGGAAAAAAAAAAAAAAATTTTGCTTTTCTACAATGCATAAACAGGCATCTTTCTCTGTGCATTCCTCATTGGATCTTCAAGCCTCTGCCAACTTGATTACACAATTCTTAACTAAATATTTGCCAATTGCAGCTGCGATACTAAGTGGTGCTGCTTGAAAATTCCTTTAGCAAAAAGAAGAAAAACATCATTACAGCACTTTTATTTTTAGTGGCTTTTCTTCTAATGAAAAAAAAAATCCCTTTAAGTGTATTAGATAGCGTGCTGTAATGAATAAGAACTTAAAAAATATATATCTACCAATAATTTTATATTTATTGCACTTAATTTAACAAATTATCGCACAAACTACATAGGCAGCAGTTTTGCTGTGAAATTATTATACTTAAATGAACTTTTGACAATGTATTAATTACAAGGACATGACCACATTTATTCTGCTGATCCGGTAATTACATGCATTAAAGAAATATTTATTCAGAAACCATGTTGTGTACTTCAAAACAGGCTTTTATTGCCAGGCTACGTTTCTTGTATGCAAACTGCCTTCTTGCCATTTATGAGCCCTTTTCAAACTTTTACAGAGGACAGAAACACTGAGTAAACTCTGGGCTGAAACTTTCCCTGCGCATTTGAAAGGACCAGGACTCTCCATCAGACACAGACCTCAGGCTGGACAGAGAGTTTGGGGCAAATCTGCACTGATTTTGTCCTGCCTGGGCTTTATTTATTGTGCTGTTTTGTGGGGAAAATAGAAGAAAGAGGTTTAATAATCTGCATTTGAGCTGGCAACAAATTAATTTTTGTTTCCCAGATTTGAAGCTCACGCAACCCAGCACAGCTGTCACTGTGAGCCTAAAAGTGCACAACATTTTCCTTGCTGGATGTGGGGACATCCCTGATAATAAAGAGTCCTGACTTCATCACATTCCTGAGCACCCAATAAGCACAGGTGAAATGGAAAAGCCAAATTGGCCCCCAGGTTTTCTTTGCAGTTTGTGGTGCAGCCCTTTGAGTTTCACTCAACATCAAAACCTGTGAATGACTAAAAGAAGAAAACAAAAAAAATGAACACCAAAGGTCTTATCTCCAAAACTGAATCCAATTTTCTTTCTTAGCCAGTGCACATAAGCACTCAAATTTTCAATTATTTTTATTAACTTTTAAGGCTATCCAGTTCTGTTGCATTTGACAGCCAGTGCAAAAATTTGAAATATTCTCACTTCCATTACAATCTTTCCATTAAGAAACAGAGAACATCTTCACAAAAGGAGAATGTTTGTCTAAATAAAACCAACACATTTCTGTCCTTTTCTCTTAATGGATATTTCATAATGCCAGGAAACATTTAAGGAGTCCTCAAGTAATGAGTGTCTCTTGACTGTGAGCAACAGCCAAAGGTTAGAGTCACCTGATAAAAACCTCTGCATGTTAAAACAATCTAATTTTTCTCAGCAGTTGTTTTTAATTCTTATTATATAAGCCAGGATTGTTTTTAGCATGTCATTGCTTTCATTTTTAATGGAAACTTACAATGCATGTGAGGAAAGGGAAAAATTTGGAATTCTGAATGAACAGCCTTCATTTTCATAACCACCCTAGCCAAAAGAAACAGTTTGTCATAAAGGAAGGGATGTAACCCATTGTAATTTGTCTCCCACTATGAAATAACAAAGCAAAGCACTAAGGGAAACTGGCAGAGCAGCCCAAACATTTTTAAATGTGGGTTTAAGTTCATTCATGGTCTAAATCACTAAATTAATACATGGGGACGTTTCCTACCCACATGAAAAGATTTACTCTTGCAAATTGGAAGTGTCCAAGGAAAAACTGGATGTGACCAAGGTGGGGTTTGGTCTCAGGTTGGACTCGATGACCTTGGAGGGCTTTTCCAGCCTCAATGATTTAGTGATTCTGAGACTAGTTTGTGCCACTTTTTCCCAGTTTTTAGATATTTAGAGTGGCTGTCACGTACCTGGAATGTTTGATACCCAAGGATGATATCAGTCCTTGTTCCTCATCACTTTACAAGAACAAATGCCAGGGCTGACTAACTGGACACACTTTTATTTTTTTTAGTCTTTAAGAGGAGCCAACCAAGTCAAACAGGCCCATGTTTGGTTTGAGGCCAGCCCCAGCCCCTCGGACAGCAAAACAATGTCATGGTGTGATTTCAGACCTTTTCACTGCTGTAACAAACAGCAATTTTGGGTATAGGATAACTGCAGCAAGGTGGAAGCTGTGAAAGGTTATGCAAATGCGGGGAATTAGAATTCTATCTCAATGTCATTACATGTGTCTACTTAGATGCACATTTTCTGCTATGTTTAAGTTAAACAAAACACTAAATGACTGTGTCGTATGACATCTCATTAATATGTTTCTATTCACATCTGTGCCTTTAGTATTAAAAAAAATAGGCTGTTCCAGTGATAAGAGATTAAGTCCTTTAATTAGAAACAAATGACAAATCACTGTTAACCCCATGTGATGCTTTCTCAAACTTCCATCAAATATTCCCCTTAAAACATTATTAAGCACAAGTTCAGCAGATCTACTTCCTAGAAAGTGCTATTTAACAAAACCCAGGCAGGATGTTAATACTGAGGCTGAATTACAGGTTGCCAGAGCATTTCCTGCAAGGGGATTGACAGGGGATCATTTTGTTATGGGGCCACCTCCAGCGTGTTGTGACAACCAGTCATTACACCTCTGAGCACAGCACTCAGCTGTAGGTTTCTACAGGATGCAAATAGCTCCAAATGGGTTCAATTTAGAGACAGCAGATAATGTATCATTCACTTCTTTAAGGTAGAAGCTTTTAATTTTCAAGGAAAAAGAAAGAGGAGTACATTTCAGTCTCTGGGAATAAAGATCTGCTTAACAAAGCCCGCCAGAAAAAAAAAAAATAAATAAAAAAAATAAATAAATGGAGAGTAGCAATGACTATTATAAAAATAAAAAGCTTAACTTGCTTCTCCCCCTTGTCTCAGAGCCCCACAGGCTGTGTTAGCCCAGCACCCCTATTTACTTAGGATGCCACACAACGGCTCATTCCAAATCTGTGCTTTGCAACTGGTGACAAATACTGGGGAGTAAGATTTCCTATTTGCATAGCAACCCTTTCATCTCGAGTAGTCCCTACAGGTTTTGCCAAGTACCCACACAGAAGATCAAAATGGAGAGCAATAATTATTGACGACGACTGATTCACAGTACGGGCACGGCAAGAGGTGAAAAAATCAGATTTACCAAAACAACAGCAAAATAAAGAGACAGAAGATATCCAACCTGCTCAGAAATTACCATTTTTAGGAGCCACCAGAAAAAATTTGCTACTTCAAACCACAAACATAGCCCAAGGTATTGCAAGATTACACATTTTTGGAAGTGCTTTCTGTGTTGGAAACAAAGACAAAACTCCAGGTATGTAAAAAGCAACAGGTTAACAAAGGTTTTAATGAATCTTACGGCCTTCTGTCATCTTGTTCTTGCCTTGGAAGCTCCAAACACAAAATTTAAATAGTGCTGTATTTTCTCAAAGTCCACTTCCTTAGGGTATGGCATCTTATATATATATAATATATATATATAATAACAGAACATGCTATTTTGTTTAATGTGGATTTTTTTAAAATTTTAATATGAATACCTACATAAAGAGAGGTCAGTGGCAAATAAAATCCATTTTCTACAACCACCAGTCCATCACAGCCTTTAGCCAGTACTCCATACAACTTTAAGGACTTCTCTGTGTGTTATTTAGGTTTGGTTTGAGGGGTTTTTTCTCATCCACAACACTGTGATTTAACAAAAATAAATGTCAGCATCTGACCAAGCCAGACAGAAAATGTTTGTGCACTAAAAAAAAATGGTCCAATATGCAAATATGGGTGTTCTTCTGCAATCATACTGTAAATACAGTGCATGAGGGAAGTAACTTGCTAATATATCATATTATGTGATATATTTGAGAGCTGGAAATTTGGTATTGAGTGTATTTTTATTTGTCTTCAGAGTAAAGGAAGGAATATGCAAATCAAAAGCCAAAGCAAATTAAAGGTATTTTGTAATTGACATTTTAATTATCTTGTTTGGATATTATTCATTTTATTTATTCTCCTAAATGCAAACAATTCTGGACCACTGTATAAATATTATCTCCACTGGAAGCCGTCAGTACCTCTAATAAAAACGTACACTTGCTTGGCTACCAAATCCAATTAAACTTATTCTAAACATACTGTGCTCATTGTAACAATGTATTCCTGAATAACACACAAAAGACTTTGGAAAGAGGGGACAGTTTAAACCAGGCCACTGAAAAGACATAATTAGAGCTGTGTGGGCTTGGCAAAACCATCGCGACAAACGAGCCCGAGGTTACTTTTGCCAAAGCCCTCCAGGCTCACAGAGGTTTCATTACAGTGAGGAGAGCTTAATTCTGGTAAGTATCAGATATAATAGGGTGTAATCAAATATAAAATACCAATAATTTAAAAAAAAAGACAAGTGGGAAAGAAGAAACTGAGCCCTCCTCAATGAGAGTTAAAATACAAGCGTGTGTATTTGCTGGCTCGGTTACAAGTGGGTTCAGCCAGTGCAGGTTTGTTTGGGAAGAAGAAAACTTGAAGATGAATTGGTAGGATTAACACAAGCAATTTATTTTCTGGAAACTCTTTGTCTGAGCTTGGGCTCTGCCCACAAACCTCGCAGGGATTTCTGTATCTCCTGATTACCAAACACACACTCAGGATTTGCTCACGGGGCAGTCAAAGTTACTCAGGGTGGTTTCATCTTCGAGGCGGGTGAACTGCTCTAAAAAGGGGCATGTAAACAACTCCTCCAGCTTTGATTACCCTTGGACAAGAGACCAGAGAACGCTTTTGAAGGGTTTCAAAAGATTCCAATCTTCAGAGGGGAGTGAGAAGCTCTTGGTGACCTTCCTGTCCTCCACGGAGCAGGAGCACTCCCACCTGTGTGCGAGCAATGTCCCCAACACCGAGCAACAGAATCCTGGAAACTGGATTGTCCTTGTGAAATCTGAAATCTTTCCATTCAATCTGATAAAATTAGTCTTGAAAACCTGATATTCTGGGCGTGAGACAGGAGCTGGAAAGGTGGAATGTTCTCTCCCACCCCCTCATTTTGGTGGGTGCTGTGTGAAGCCCATTAAGGGAGCAAGGGGAACATCACACCCCTTCCATTTGGACGCCTAAATATAGACCTGGGAACCTCAATTTAGCTCAGTTTTGGCTTAGGCTTCAGTTGGAAGTGAAAGAGCTAAACCAGTTGTTAAACCACAACCTCACAAACCAGTAAGCTGGGGAGGAAATAAAAAGAAAATAAAAAAATAGAATCTTATGTGATGCTACTGCAGGAATCAGGAGATCAGGGATCAGTGGGTTTATAGCAATTCCCTTGATTCATTCCACATTTCTTCACTGGAGGGAGGATCAAGCAGCCACTGGTGTGAAGGTGTGACCAGCCCACAGGCCCTGCCACCCCACTGACACACTGGATGGAAATTTGGGGGGGACAAATGCCCCAGGTACCTCCATCCTCCCAAAAACCACCAGGGCAAGCAGGTCTGAAGCCATGCCAGCACCAACTTTTGCCCAAATTGTGATCCTTATACGCATTCCTGTGGGACAGAGGAATTGCTCCCAACCCTTCAGAGACCACAGGATATTTTGTCATCAGGGACATGTCAGAAAGGCACTCTGTGATCACAGCAATCACTGTGGACAGCCATAACAATAAATTTAAATTTAAATTTAAATTTAAATAATAATAATAATAATAATAATAATAATAATAATAATAATAATAATAATAATAATAGAAATAATAATAGAAATAATAGAAATAATAGAAATAATAATAATAATAATAATAATAATAATAATAATAATAATAATAATAATAATAATAATAATAATAATAATAATAATAATAATTTTTCATCTTCAAAGCAGTTTTAAAACATCTGCTAGCAGCTGTCCCCAGCTGCTGGTTAAAGAAGACAATAATTATAGCCCTGCTGACGCTTAGGGAGGCAGGGATTCCTGAGGGGATAACGATGCCATTCCAGTCACAGCCAAGCCTCATGGCTGCCATGTGACATTCCCACTGCCAGGTTCCATGGAAACACGTGGTTCTTCCCATCACACCAAGAAGAAGTGCAGGAACCAACATCTTGGTGCTCTCAGGCCTCCCTCATCCTCCATCCCAGTAGGAAACACTGCACTGGGAAAGTGCCATAATTTTGAGGGAACAGAGGAGAATTCAAGAATGGAGTTTTGGATTTTTAATGTCTTTTTTCTTTAAATTTGAATTAGGATCTGCAGTATGCCAGGACTTCTTTTTCCATGCAGTCTCACCTAGGACCCAGAGGGATTGTTGAATTGAAATCAGATGCATGAACCCCTCACCACCCCTTTACCTCTCATCCATGAGCTCATGGATGGGAAATTTGCAAATTAGAGCCATGACCTGCCTGTGAATGCATTTTAAATTTTATTATAACAGCTCCATGCAACCGTAGCCTTTAAAGTCAATTAATAGTTTCCAGTTTACAAACTCCTTTACTTGCCCATCTCAAAACCAGCCACTTATTTTTAGGGAAATTAGTGCCACCAGAAATCTGGACAACCCCTCCACCTGCAAGGAATGCAAAGATGTCTCTCAAGCATTCTGTGCAAATGTAAAGTCCACAAATTGCTGTGAGAGCACACATTGGTGTACAGAAATGTTAATTTTAGTTCTAAGCACTGATTTTTTGGATCTGAATCTTAAACATATTGAATTCAGATGAAGTATCTCCCTGGAAGCCAAGTCTCCAAAAGGTAGATTGCTCCCAACCATCACCTTCCCCAGCCCTGGTGTGGCTCCTCCCCTCACAGTTCAGTTCCCATCCTGGCACATAAAACAACCTGATTTTTAGAAAAAATAATTATTTAATTAATATTAATAAATAAAATTGTGCAAATAACTCAGGTTCTGGAGACTCTTTGCTTTTGTAGAACGTTGTAGTCCAAACCCACAGCCTGATAAGAACCTGAAATCCCAGGGGGGAAACTCTATTTAACCCCCAGTTCAACTTCTAATGAAAGGAAACAGAGAAATGTAGCTATAATTCAAGATATCATATGGAAGTCTGTTCAAAGTTTTTTCAAAAATATAAATTACAAGAGATTATTGATTTTTAAAAAGCTTACTTCAACAATCAGCTTTCTATCTCATTCTATTCCACTCTCTCTCGTTTATTCATTTCCTTATGTAAAAGAATTTAACCAAAGGAAACTAGCATTTTAATTCAATTTCTCCTATAAAATATATAATTTTATTTTGTCATAATGGCTGCTTTTATTTCCAGAGTCAGATTTTATTTAAATTTCAGTCCATTAGGAACAAAACTTGCCATTTTCTGATAAACAAAATCAGCAGGGAAGCCTCTTCAAACTAGGAATGTATTTTCTATCAACCTTTGTTCTAGCTGGTCTAAATGACAGGTATATTCCACTTTTCCTGCATTTAGTTTTAAAGATTCTATGGGGAGAAGGGTGAATAAAGAGAGTGACATTTTTAACAACAAAACTAGCAATCAGAAAAGCAGCCCAATGACAGGCATGTGGAAGAAATGGGGGGAAAAAA
Source organism: Emberiza elegans (assembly GCA_024865655.1). Taxonomy (NCBI): domain Eukaryota; kingdom Metazoa; phylum Chordata; class Aves; order Passeriformes; family Fringillidae; genus Emberiza; species Emberiza elegans. Next base: position 32,037,562 of record JALJVW010003518.1, read on the forward strand.
AAGAAAAATAAAAAAATATCTGATCCATTGCTTCGGACCACCAAAGAGGACTAATATGAGTCATTAACAGAAAACCGTTAATTTTCCTCCCTGTGACTGTTGTTTGTAGAAGTGCTCAAACCTTTGAGGTTCAGTCATTTAACTGTTTCTTGGAAGGTTGGAAAAGAGACACCAAGGAATTCTTTAAAAGGAAAAGAAGGCAAAAAACTTCTAAAAAAAATAAATATAGATGTAGAATTGGCTAAAAAAAAAAAATACAGATTGTTGCTTAAAGCTGCTCTTAGCTGAGCCAGAAATCTAATGGGGAGATGACAGCATTCCTGACATTCTGCCATGTTGGGTTTGAGTCACACCACCATGGCCAAAGCCATCTCACGTCCCTCTGAAGCTCTAAATTCTGAGGGAAATCCAGCCAGGGATTGGGCCAGGGATCTAAATTTCTCCCAAAGGGTGGAAATTTAGATCCCTGGCCCAATCCCAGGCTGGTTTTCCCTCAGAATTCCCCCCTAATTCAGCATTTGGCTCGGAAGGAGGTGACAATCTTGAGGGCAGAGTGAGGAGCCACCGTCAGCACGCGTAGAGCTGCCTCTCCAACCAGAGCTCTGAAGTGAACATCAAAATGTTTGTTGGGTCCATGGCATTCCTCAGCCAAGCCTGGAGTCACACCACTGCCTTCTGGGGACTTCTAAAAATTGTTTTCCTCATGTGACTGTGTTCGCAGGGGTCTTAGGATGAGGGAAGAGACCAGGATTTGACTCCACATTTCAGAAGGCTTGATTTATTATTTTACAATATATATTATATTAAAACTATACTAAAAGAATAGAAGAAAGGGTTTCATCAGAAGGCTGGCTAAGAATAGAATAGCAAAGAATGATCACAAAGGTTTGTGGCTCGGACAGAGAGTCCAAGCCAGCTGACTGTGATTGGCCATTAATTAGAAACAACTAACATGGGCCAATCAAAGATCTACTTGTTGCATCCCACAGCAGCAGATAATCATTGTTTACATTTTGCTCCTGAGGCCTCTCAGCTTCTCAGGAGGATAAATCCTAAGGGAAGGATTTTTGATAAAAGATGTCTGCGACATCCTCACAACACGGCACAGAGTGACCCTGCGGCCACCAGAAAACGACGAGCGCCTTGGATGGAGGAGTGGCACCAGCGCTTTAATGCCAAGATGGGATTTGGAAGGTTCTTCCAAAGCCTTTGCTGAAGGAAAAGCCACAACTCCATGGAGGGAATGGGTGGATGCTGTGACCCAAGGTCCAGAATTCCTGTTCCACAGCGACCAGGCAGCTTGGAGCAGTGGCTCAACAGACACTGGATGGCTCCACAGCCAAGGCTGGGCAAAGGAACTGCAGGAAATGAGGAAACAAAGGAAGGAAACAAAGGAAACGAGGCTGTTTCCAGCAGAAATCCCCACTCTGGCTTAATGACTACAGTTCTAAAGTCTTCAATCTAGTGTTGGGGAAGAAAATCATTTAGGCCCATTCTAAGTAGATCTGGGAAGTTGGATGCTGCAGGCAGGACCTTCTCACAGCAAACCAGAGGCAGCAGCACACAGCCTTCCAATCATTTAGGTTGGAAAAGACCTCTAAGATCGTTGAACTCAACCATGCTTTCCCAGAATCTTTAAGGCTGGAAAACGCCTCTAAAATCATAGGGTTTAACCGTGATTTGCTGCAGGAGCCAAGGAGAGCAGGAATTAGCAGGTATTTTGCTAACCTAAAATGTTTCCAGAACCCCAAGCAATGTTTCTCCTGGGAAATATTAACAAGCAAAATTACGGACTGAGCCTGTGGCCTCTAAACCAGTTTCCTTCAGGCTTTGGGAAGCGGTTGAGCCCCTCTGCAGGGCATCACCCCCCCATTCTCACTGTAAGAAGGGAGAAAGGCAGCTGGATAAATCCACACCATGCTCAGCACCTGGAGAATTCCCAAAATCCCAGGTCTGGCTGGGGGGGGAGCTCCTTTGGTAGCTCCTGGAACATTTTCTAAAATCTCTTCTCTAGCACTGACCTTTCTGGTTGAAAAAGTCCAGATTCCTCTGAGCTTTGTTTTGTTTGTTACTAATTCTGACGTGAGGATTCGCAGGGTATTCCAAAAGGGGAGTGAAACGAAGGAGTTATTGCAGCCCTAAGAGACTTAAAGGATTATTTCCTTGTAAAATACAAATGACAGTTTTCCTGTAATGTTTCTTCTCCATAATGCACATGTTAATCCGTAATTTCCTTTGCCAGATGCAGTGTAATCCTCCTCCTGCAGACACCACGGCACAACTGCTGTTGAGAAAACAGCAGCAAGAGGAGCTCATCCATTCTGAGATGGTGAAAAAAAACAGCTTCACCAACCAAATTTTTGGGTTCTCCTTGCAGCAGGCACTCAGCCTGATACAGAAAGCTGCAGCTCTGCATTCAGAGCTCATTTCTCTATAAAAAAATAGCAAAATTGGGGCCTGATTTCAACCAAACTCCTCCTTTGAGGTGTGATAGGAGTCACCCAAAATGCTGTTTTGCAGCAAACCCTAAATCAATGTATGGAAATTCCCATGAATGGGTCACAACTCACTCATTTACCAGTTGCTTTTTTGCTCCTTTTTGAGGATTCCTTACACAAAGAGGAATTTTTTTAATCTTATGCAGGCTCAGTAAATTAGTTTAGAAACAACATCTTAAAAGTCTTTAAGTAGAAAAGCAAATCCAGCGTGTTAAGGAACAAATCTGGCACACCCCATTAATAAGTAAATAAAGGATCTGGATGGATTTGTAGAAAGGAGAGGGAAAAGGCTACAAAAACACACAAAACTTCATTTTCAGTGAATTGGGGGTTGTTTTCATTAAGCTTCTTTAGATGATTTGGTATTATTTCCTCAAAATAATTTTTTCCTCATTGTGCTAGGTTGAGTTCCTCCCCCAGCTATGACAGAAGGAATAATTACCTTCCTCATTAGTGCTACCTACACCATGAGTGCCAATTAATCTGGTGATGATATTGAGTGGAACCAGTTTGGGGGATTACAGAGCATGGACCCCTCAAGGAATTCGGAGGCTGGCCTGGGGTCCCCCGCATCCTCACTGTGCAGGATTTTCAGTGGAATTCACCCTTTTCCAAGGTACTGAGAAAGACTTAAATCCCGCTTTTTCTGAACATTTCCAGAGAGATACAACAGTGATATTTCAAATTCTGCTTTCTCCTGCTCCAGCTTCTTTCCCTCCCTGAACAAATTTGTGCATGAGCTGATCAGCAAACGCTGAGTGATAACAAAGCCAGGTACTGCAGAGTTCATTAAAGTCATCCAGGTGTTTGCACCCACTCAGGTAAGGAGAGAATGATGCAGCAACATAATTTACATCCTATTTCAGTGCCATCCAAGTGCCAAATCCAGCAGTTCCCGTCCCATCTCTCCAACCACAACACCGCAAAAACTGCAGAAGGAAACCCTGGCAGTATTTTGTTGCATTCATTCTTTGAAAATCATTCCTCCCCAAAACCTCAGATTCCAGAGAGACGCTCCGATTTTAGATTTAAATAATTAAGAACATGAAAGAGTTGCAAGAGGAGGAATGTGGTACCAAACCCACACTCAGCATCTCCCTCTCCCCCAAATGTGGGACTGGCAGGACCCCAAACACGACCTCAGATCTGGGGGCAAGCTTAGGGAGATCTGGACAGGAATTTGTTGCATTTCCTGCATCCAGCAGCTGAAGGTGATATAAAAAATAACATAGCTTTGTGTTTAAAGTCAGTTTACAGCTATCCAAGAGATCCTGGAGATCTCAATATTCCCACTCCATCTCCACCAAATACGCTCAAGCAATGCACGCTGCAAACCCCTCATCTCCAGTAATTAAAGTGTAAGAAGGAATGTGAAGACACTGCATTGTCTAAAGCACCAAATTCCACAGTTCTCCAAGATTAATGCCCCATTCCTGTAACTTGGTTGTTCTTGGCTTAAGTATTCAACATAATGCTGCTCATTACAGGGAGCAGTGACATCTCTATCCAAGGGGGAAATACGGTTCAAGTCAGCTTTCGTGTTTAAATATTAGTAGTAAATTCAAATTCAATTTCACATGATCAGTGTATGTGACACTAACTACATCAAGGTAGACTTGGGGATTTCTCAGCTCCGTATTGAAGAGAATTACATGACTGAAAACTAATTAGGGAAGCACATAAAGTGAATTTATTTAGTATTCTCTTGTATGTAGTTAACTTCAAGTAATGTATCAAATTTCCCACAGAAAAGAAAAAACTGTGGCTACATAACACTGAACAAAATGCATCAGAAATCAGATCTAGCAAATTATCCTTATTTTTCTCCTCTTTTAAAACTGAAAAATGTTTAAGCTGTAATGAAAAAATTATAATAGTAGGGATTTTTCCTCTGGAGGAGCTCTCTGGTACCCTGTCTCATGAGGGGAATTGGAAACAGCTGCCATGGAAGAAGAGCAAGCAGTCAAAAGTTATTTGTCCCTCTGACCAGACAGCACCTGAATTTTGCTTCCTGAGGCTCTGGGGTGCATTTCTGGCAGCAGTGCCCTGCCCAGAGCCCGGCAGCTGCTCCGCAAGCAGGACTGTGACACTGGCACCCACACAGAGCAGGATGGCCCCAGCACTGCTCAGAGCTAACGTGTGCCAAAATCCACTCCTAAATCTTTCCTCTCATCCCTCACACACTTTCCTGCTGGTTATTAAAGCCTTTAGAATGAACCCAGCTCCCCCAAGTTCTCCTTCTCGCCTCAATGCTCACCTCAACTTCCTGAAGGGTGGCTGTGGTGAGCTGGGGGTCGGTCTCTTCCTCCAGGCAACCACAGACAGAACAAGAGGGCACAGTCTCAAGCTGCGGCAAGGGAGATACAGGCTAGAATTAAGGAGGAAGTTTTTCACAAAAAGAGTGGTCAAATATTTGAATCATCTACCCAGGGAGGTGGGGGAGTCACCATCCCTGGATGTGTTTAAAAAAAGACGGGATGTGGCACTTGGTGCCATGATCTAGTTGAGGTGTTAGGACATGGGTTGGACTCGATGATCTTGAAGGTCTCTTCCAACCTAGAAATTCTGTGATTCTGTGATTCTGTGCTGGCACACTCAGGCTCTCCATCCTCTCCCTCTCCTCTCAAAGGGGATAGAAAGGAAATAGTTAAAAAGGTAAACCAAAAACCTTTCCCTCCTCTGATCCCTGCACCCACCAGGTCTGCTGGCAGCCAGGCTGAGCCCAGCCCTGCCTGCAGCCTTGGGTGGCACTGGTGACAACACCCTACCTCCAAACACCCAATAAATGTTCCAGCCGGCTTTTGCTGCCTGTGATAAATGATAAATATGACAATAGATGTCTTATCAAGTGTTTATCTCCCATTGTCTGGCTTTGAGCTGAGCATTAAGTCTAAGTGCTGCTGGGGCTGGGCATTAACGAAGCCATTTGTGATAAATGGAGCAGCCTTGGAGGGTCACTGAGGCTTTGACAAGCTTTCCATAGGCACTTTTCCCTGTAATGTTTTTGCTCTTTTGTTTTTTACCACCCAATTGAAGTAATTGCATTGTTAGAACAATAATAAAATATGTTATTAATTGGGAATAAACAAATAAAGCTGGGTCTCCTGAAGGCACTGGAATAAGAGGGTGATGTGGCTGCAGTGGCAAAGGGATCCATTCCTTTCACTACCTGCAGTGCTGTCCTGAAAAGCAGAGCAAATAACAATATTTCAGAGTCATGTGATGAATTATTGATGAATGATAGGTGATTAATTTCAAAGAAACTTTAAGAATCACTGCTGGAACCAGGTAGTGCCTTCAGCTTCAGCCTGGGTTTGTGCTTCTCTCCCTAGGGCAAAGCTCTTTTTGCAGCATCACACCTCAAAATAACAATAATATCTGAAATAGGAGCCTCACTGAGCTCTGCTTATTGACACATTAGAATGGGATCTGTGGCTAAAAGCCGCTTTTTATTCCCCATGTTCCTATTTATCATCCTATGCACGGGAAAGGAAATCTTGAACTCATCTTTTGGGTGGGAAGCCTCCAACGTGCAGCCACTGCCTCCTGCATCAACACAACACCACCCCAAATTTGAGCTCTGCTTGCACATTCAGGTTCAACCATCAACCCTAGCTTGAAAATGAGGGGGCAAAGAGGGATCTCCTCCTGCTGGAACCAGAGCTGGGAGCAGGAGAGGGGAGCTCAGCTCCAGGGCTGCCCATGGCGCTCCCAGGGCAGCTCCAGCCCGGCCTCCAAACACCACGAGTCACATCAGGCAAATCCTGGCCTGGGGGAGAATCTATTTTTTGACTTAGGCACGCTCAGGGAAGGCTAAAGTGATGAGCAAACAGATTTTTGTGGCTGCAGTTCTAAGCTGTGTTGACTGTGGAGCGGGGGGACCATCCTCTGGCATCAGGAGAGGATTTTGCCCACAGTTGGGAAGTCAAACTCTGCTCCTGCCAGCCTGGGAATGTCCTTCAGGGCCTTGGTGTCCCCAAAAGCTGAGCTTTCTTACTCAACTAGCACATTTGCTAAGGGACAGAAGGCTGAAGTTTGAAAAAAAAAATGTAAAGGAGAACTTTCCAGCTTTTTCTCGACATGAATTTTTGGTACATGGATTGCTGCTAAATGCCCAGGGTTTTCCAAAATGGGACCCTACTTCCACCCTTTTGGTACAAGAGGCAGTGATACAACTGTTATATCCAATAAAAATAGCAAAGTTTAAAGTTAAATAGAAAAATATTAAAGTAAGCATTTACTAATATGACACACAAGGACCAAAAATAGATGGGGAACAAAACAGGGGACTTTGATTACAAAACCAAGACAAACCCCTGATTTTAATACAAACATTTCACAAATCTCTCAATGAAAGCTCAACAGCTAATTGCTTATCTGGTGACTTAAATGTGTAAGTTTGTGCATTATATAAACAGAAAATCAAAACTACCTCCTTTTCTTTCGAACACTGGAAATGTGCATGAGGGATTTTTTTATCTCCCTTACAGATTAATTTTCCTGGGCTTAATATAAGTGAAATAATATTCAACCAATATTTTTCTTTCGGCAAGCAGAACATTTGGCGAGAATTTGGGGTGAGTTTTTTGGTTGTTTGAGTTGTTTTTTTTCTTTTATATTCATAGTCCGTATCCTAGATATGAAAGAGCAATATGAATTTTCTGCCATGGACAACAATTTTGGGATATGATGGGATTGTTGGGAGTGTCAGTGCAGGGCCAGGAGCTGGACTTCCATGATCCTTGTGGGTCCCTTCCAATTAAGGATATTTTATGATTCTCTGCTTTTTTTTTTTTTTTTTTAAGCAGTCAAATAAATCCTGAAAATTTCAGCCTCCCAAAGCCAAAATTTCAGCCACTAGTGATGGTTCCATGCACAAGGTGTCAGGAGAAGGGGAAGGAAGGGAAAGCATCCTGCATCCCACATCCTTCCAAGCCAAAGAACAAGCTCTGCTCTGAAGGCGTTTTTCCTTCTGCAAAACCAGTTTAAATTTTAAAAAATCGGTTTTACAATGTCTTCATGAGGATGTTTCAAATGCCACCTGATTCAGCATTGAGTTTTTTGATAGAAACAAGATATTTAGGACAAAAGGCTGTTCACAGCTTCAAAATTGTCCACATAAGCACAGAGAGAGGGGGATGATGTTGGACCTTATTACTCACGGCAAAGCCTAATAAAAATAAATAACCACAACCACAGAAACCAACCATGAATATCAGAACTCGTTTCTAATTATTATATTTGATTTTGTCTTGAATATTCAACCCAGCTCAAATACTGGGTGAAAATATTAAAATATTTTTACATAATATTTTATCACGATATTTTATTCCCCTGCCTAAACTCCCAAAATAAGGAACAAAAGGCTGGAAAAGATGATCTGTATAAAAGTGATGCTCAGTGAGCTGGGTGACCCCAAAGGGAAGGATCAGCAGTGATAAGTTTGTACATAGATGGGTGGGAGCTGCAAAGAATTTGCTCCCTGTGTCCACTTCAAAAAGGATAAATAGGAACAGGCTGGAACTGCTGAGGAGGAGATTTTGATTAGACATTAACAAAAAACAAAAAGAGCCTATAGAGATTGTGGAAAGTCCATCAGTGGTGATGTAAAGAGCCAGTTAGACAAGGATCTGTCACGAAGGATTTGGGCACAGCTGATCCTGCCTCCAAGCCCTATTTCCTATAATATCTGTGCTCTTCTCCCTCTACTTGCACAGTTAATTCAGATTTTTTTTTCTCCCCATGTGAGAATATTTTCCTATTTTTACTTCATTTGTAAATGAAACATGTTCAATACTCTTATTTTTCATTTTTTATTTTTCCTGGAACTTCAGGCATCAAGAATTCACTAAGTATTTTAAAATACAAGTGCAGCCTTCAGGAAAGTAAAATTGTGGTTTCTCTTTATGTCTATTTTCGTTTAACAAATAGCACACATTAAAGTAAACATTTATCAATATGACACACAAGTGACAAATTAAAAACTTGATGAAACCAAAATAGAATGAGTAAATTACACTAAAACACTAAACCCAACTGGCACCAGGCATTGAGATGCCTGAAGAGTAAACTTTCCTTCCTCTGATATCTCAGATCATGATGGGAGAAAAAAAAAAGATCTTGCTAAGAAACATTCCCCCTGTCCTGATTTAAACCAAAGATTAAAATGAAGATGAAAAGATGTAGACAAAATTATTTTGGTCAAAGAACAAACAACCCATAATTCTCACAAAGATTAAATGTGGATTTATCTCCAGGATCTGTTGCTTTTTATCAGAGAGGTCTTGGAAGGAAGAGACAAGAGGAACTGCAATGCAAACTGAAAACCACCCAGGAAATTTTCCTGAGTTTGGAAATAGTTTGAATGACGTCCTCGGGGCGTTTCCAGAAATAGAAATGCCCAGTGCTCAAGTACAGCAAGGAAAGCAAATATCCCTGCTGCAGCAAAATCCAAAATAGGCCTGGAGCCTTCCAACCCTCCCATCATCATTCCTTTAACCTTGTCCCTCTTGCCCATGCGAGCTCTGGGTGCCTGTGACCCACCCAAGGCGTTGGCACCAGGAGGAATTCATGGCACTTCCATTCCTCAGAGCAGCCTCTCCATCCTTCCTTTCCAAAGCATTTTTCCTCTGAGATTTTTTCCTGTTTGCCCCACACGTTCCATTTTTCAGTCAGTGCTGAACATTGCTGCCTTCCAAGTCTTTCCCATCCGTTCTTATTTTATTTTTCATTTTAAACCTTTAAAATTTATTTTCATTTTAAACCTTTAAAATTTTTAAAACCATTAACATTTAATATGGTTTAAAATTTTAATTTCAAACCATATTAAAAATTTCCTTTGTTATTCCTATACGCACACAGACCATATAATCTGCCTTCTTTCTACCTTCCTCAAACCAACTTCCTACTGCAAACACTCCAATCTACTGGAATTTTTATCCAAAACTCGAGGCAAATTCTTGTCTTTCATAACATGCTCAACAACAAAAGTTACATGTTAGAACTGATTAACTGAATCAAAATCTGATGGATAAATCAGAAAAATGTCTTGGGTTTTAATCCCTTTTTTTACTCCCCATTGCAGCCTTTGCTTCAGGAGCTGCTTCTTGGAGCCCTCTACCAATGGGATGTAAAATTCTGTCAATTAGGCTGAAGTTTAGAAAAAGTTAAGCTGCTAATTTGGTCTCTAATCACCTAACACAAAAATCCCAGTGTTTTGTAATGACATCATGCATAATCATAAGGCAGAATGGGATGCCATCTGTTTTGCACCATTTCCCTTTGTCTTATTAATCAGAACTTATTTCTGTATCTCACTTTTTCTACTCCATGTAGATAACTCAATGCGTTCAATACCTTTTTTTTTTTTAATACAGGATTTATCTGAGCCTCAGGTTCTCACAATTCTGTCAGCTCACGAATAAAGTCAGAATGAAATTAGTTCTCCTTATTTCTTGTATTATTTCAGCTATGTGTTTAAGTAGCAAATAACTCCTACAACCCACAAAAAAGTCATAAATGTAAAAAAAAACATTTTTAAACATTCTTCCTCAAAAATTTTAAGGATCAAAATGATTCTCATGAGCAAAATTAATTTAATACTTAGGTACAGAAGCTATTTCACCAGTCACTGTTAGTCTTGCTTCGCTTCAACCTCTCATTATAACAAGTACTCCAGATCCTGCATGTTTCTAGGAAGAAAAATACCTGATTTAAGGTCAGCCCAGAGTAGTTTTAGGATATTTAGGGTGACAACCTTTCCCTCAGCTCCTTCAGAACCCTCTTGGTGCCCAAACCCCACAAGCAGCACCTGTAGGGACTCAATCCTTCCTGGGAGATGGGGGCTGACTGAAAAAATACCCAATATGATGTTCCTAAACTAAAATACTGTTACAGCTTGAAAAATAAACTGATTTATTATCAATTTACCTCTGTGGAATGTGTCCCCGCCTGTTTCCCCACCCTCAAACAGGAATATCCCTCCCAGCACAAACTCCTTCTGTGCCCACACCTCGGCTGGAAATTACCGAGCACATGGCAGCGTTTCCCCAGAACAAAATAACACCGTGAAGGCTGCAGAATGTGCTTCTCCAGCATAAAGCATCTGGCTTCACAGTTCATCAGGAGTTTCTTTTTTCCTCTTACGGCTTCGTGGATAACTTTTTTTACGTCCTGTTTAGAGGCAGCAGTAAATTGGCATTTCCAAAGTCTCAGTTTGAGCGAAGCTGCAGCAGCCACACGTCCTTAGTGGCTTTATCAACCTCGGCCCCTCTCTCCTGCCTCTCCTGGCAGTTTCCTGCATGGAATGTTTGCATGGAACTCGTGGGGTTGTTTTTAGTTTGCCTTTTTTAGCTATTTCCTTTCTATCCCCTTTACAGGCTGCTTGTGCTGACTGAGCTGGGAATTCTTGGAGCTTCATCAGTTCAGGCCTCCCTTCTCTCCTTTATTTAGGGATAAATCATGCAGAGAATCAGAGAATAATTTGGGTTGGAACGGACCTTAATGTCCACCTTGTTCTAACCCTCCTTTAGAGCAGGGCTGTCCCCCACTTATCCACTTTCTCATGTAATTTATATTAATTAATTGTGGTGGGGATCAAGTCCAGGCTGGGAGTTTCGCTGCAGGCAGCACAAGCACAGCCTCCTACCCCAAAATCTCCTGTTTGACTCTGGCAAAGGTAGAATTGATCTGAATTTTTCAACAAATTCCAGGCAGCCTTTGCAAAAGTGCAGGTTTTAAACCAGGCTTTTACACAGAACACCTTGGAATATAAAATTCCTCCAAAGGCCTGGCAGGGAAACGGGGATGCTGAGCGCCTGGACCAGCTTGGAATGAGCAGAAATTCCCTGAGCATCCCCAGTCCAAGCCCTGCTGCCCCAGGGTCTCTCACCACCCCGGAAAACCAGGGTGGGTAAATTCCTGCTCCTCAAAAAGTTCAGAGAGTGATTTTGTCTTGGGTTTGTAGCACTGTCCCTTCCCCACCAGTTCCTTGGGGCTTCCTGGTGGAGGAACACCATCTCTAAACATTTCCATCATTATAAATAAATAAAAATTACAGTTTTACACAAAAACACCCCAAAAAAGTTCATAAAATACAACTCAACTATATAAAAAAAACCCAAATTAATTTCCTCCAAATACCAAAACCTTTTCAAATTCTAAATCAAATACTCATTCAAAAAAAAAAAACCAACCCTACAAATCCAACCTATAAAAATCACCCTTGAAGCCCTCTCTGAAAACCAGTCCCTTCTTCCAAAATAATCTGGATTTTCTACAGATTATCATCCCCTTTCCTTATTTATCACTCCCCCAGTTCTTGTGTGATCTGCACGCATTAAAAGTTTTTTTTTCCAGGTCGTTACTCATTCCATGGAAACGCTTTATGCCATGGCTGGATCTCCATGAGATGGTGCTGCAAACATCCCCATTACTTTTTTGCAATTAGTTTACCACTTTTAAATCTGCTTAATAGGGGCCACAGTCATTTTTTATGCCCTAATTTTCCTTTATTGAGATGTTGTGCAGCACTAAGTCAAGGATAGGATTTTCAGTACATTATGGCAGCTCCAGAAGTTTTATCAGTCCCTTTAGCTCAGATCTTTGCTCCCAAAGCCTGGAATCTTGGAGCCAGCTGGCAGCCAAACTTCCTCTCAATTCTGTAATTTCAGCTAAATTAATTCTATCTAAGTTCATATCTGTAATTTTTACCATGACCAGTGCCAAGACCTAACCTTTTATAAAAGCAGTTCAGCCAGTGTCTTAAATATAAATAAAATGAGAATTTTTTTATAGAAATAGAAATTTAAATAGAAATAGAAATTTGAATAGAAAAAGAAATTTAAATAAAAAAAGAAATTTAAATAGAAAACTATAAGGTTCATCAAAATAAGTCATATTTATCAAAATAAGTCATATTTATAAAAATAAATCATATTTAACCAGATTCAGATGTGGGGTAAACTGCTGCTTTGTTTTTTTATTTTCCTGTTTCATTTGGCTTGGTTTGGGTGTTGTGTTTTGTTGGTTTGTTTTTTTTTTTTAATACACTCCCTCTGGCAGAAATTATTCTCTTTTGGGAAATGATCCTTCCCCCAAGAAAATAATTTAAGCCCTTTTCTTGCAACAAAACCACTGTAAATTCATCTTTGGAAAGGGTGTCTTCAAGTTAATAATTATTTCTGCCTTAGTTAGAGAGTAAAAGGTCTCTCATGCAGATTTTTTAATTCAATCAGACAATTCAAGGTAAGATTTCTCTCTTTTAGGATTCTCTAAAGGGTTTGGGTGTTTAATTCATTTCAACAGGTCTCTGACCAGCACGGAAAGCCTTTTTGCTGTGATTTATTGGCTTGTCTAGCAATAGATCTCCCAATAAAAGCTGGAGGAAGGAAGGAGCAGCTTGGAAAATTATAACATATATGTAATGGCGTATCCAAAATGTTCTGAAAGACCATGAAGATTTTTTTTTTTCCATAGCATGCTTGTTTTTCAGCTTTTACCAATATTTTTCCTCAACACTCTGGGAAATTGAGAACTGATTTTTGAGCCTGTGACTGCAATGATCCAGCAATTCATGTGAACAAGTCAACCAGGAAGATTTTTTATTTATATTATTTCCACTCAGAAGATGCTTTAACCAGTTTTTTAGCCTGAAAGTCTGGTGATGGTGAATATTCCTGTGGAATCAGGTGGATCCTTGGCAGGGGCACTTGGGAACAGATAAAATTGACATTCTCCTGTTTATTTGAATGGCTTTGTCTGAATTAATGAGCTCCAGCTTCCAGTCTTTGAGAGCTGCACCTCAGTTTTGGTGGTGGTGCACAATAAAGAAGACTTAGATCCATTCATAGCTATTTTTATGGATATTAAACACATATGTGTGTATATGCAAATAAAACAGGTTCATGTACCAGTTTCCATAGTTATTCCGGTTTTCCCCCATTTTCCTATGAGTGTATTTTTCTCAATTAAGAAAAAACAATTAATCACATGTTATAACCAAGAAAAGTAAATATTTTCACCCAAAACCTCCATGTCTGATGCATATTCCCAAAAGGCAGGAGGTGTCCCCAGCCACTCCAGCTCAGAATTCCATCATGCCATCCATCCTGCCCAATATTTGCCTGTGGCCTCTGGACCTGAGTCAGTTCTCTCTCCTTGCTCAGCCAAGGATGGATCATTAGGCTCACAGCAATTAGATTTTACTCTAAATCAGCAAAAAGAAGACTTCCCCCAATCCCATTTACAACATACTTGGAGAAAATAGGTACAATTTCCAATCTCAGCCTCCCTTCTGCTCCATTGTTATACAAAATGGGCACCAAAAGCTACACATAACTATAAAATGATTATGATTTATCTGGGTATTTTGTTCCTTTAATCTATTAGGCCAATTGTCCTAATTTAACTAAGTAATTCTGTTAATTTAACTTCGGGGTTAATCTTGCTTTAAGAACACTTTTTGCTGAACAGGAAGACCATGCTCAGCTGGTGCATTTTCTTTTTCAGACCTGAATGTAACCTTTTTAAAAAAAAACAAAATAAACAACAAAAGTTTCTAGTATATCATGTGATCAATAGATACAAGTACCTTCATTTTTTAAATTAGTCCACGGCTATTTTCCTTTTACTGTTGTATAAACAGGGGATTGAAGGGTAAAATAGTTAAAACTTAATGCTATAGTGCTAATGTGGCTTTTAAATCACGTCAGCAGCAATCACTGCATTATAATTAACAATTTATTGAACCAGCAATAAAATGAACATCACATTACTTCTTAAAGCAGCAGAATAAAATGGCTAATAAATAGCATAAGCCAGACAAATTGCAGAGTAATAGAAATTTTCTTAAGATTTATAGTGTGCAGAAAGATGGATGTGCTATTAGTAGGAGCTCCAATACTTGACAAAATTCTTTTTGCAAAGACATAGTTACCAGGCATGTCAGAGTTCACAAGTCTAAGTGGTTTATCCAAATTTCAGCTCGCTGCTATTACAGTGGGAAATACTCATTACAAGGTTTTGTAACTGCAAGCAATGTGTACATTTGCCAACATTCAAACTGCTACTGCCAAAAAGATACTAAAATATTTTATAAACTGTCAAATAACAAGTCTGCTCGCTTAATCTGAGTCTATTTTCTACTTCCCAGGCAGGAAAACCTCCCAGGCCTGATTCCTGGGGTCTCCGCTCGGGCAGAACGTCCCTCGGCATCTCTGAGTTCCCACCAGTTTTCCCCTTATGGGAAGGGCTGGGTTGGGCCTGGAGAGAGGGGGAAGAGCCATTGGGGAGGAAATGTGGATGGAGTGGAGCTGGGATCTCCGTGAAACACCTCGTTTCTCCCAGGGCTGGGGTTAGGGGGAAGAAGCACCGCGCTGCGCTTTCAGTGTTCCTGCTGTTCGCTCGTGTTGTGATTCCTCATGTCAAGAGTGTCTCTCTTACGTTCTGGTTTCAGCATAACAGATGCAGCTTTACATGACGTGTCACAACATGGAGCATCAACTGGAAGGAGTCTAAAAGTGATTTTTTTTTTTTTTTTTTTTCAATTTTCTTTGGGGGAAAAAATAAAAAAAGACAAAAAAAAACATCCCGCTCTGTTTTTCGCTGAAAAGTGTGGTGAGGGAGTTTCCCTCAGCCACTGTAAGGAAAAGACTTTCACTCTTTTATTTTAAACTGAGATACATCCAGCAACTCATGCCCAAATTTCAGGTTTATTTGACGTACAAACCTTGATGTGAAATGGAGTTAATCCCAGCAGCAATTAGCTGTGAGACAATGGGGGCTGGTGCACATCTTCAATAATGCAGCACTCCCTGAACCTTGAAGATAAATTACAATTCTCTGACTGGCTGAAGGTGATGTTGATAACGTGGTGAGATTGTTATTCTACCATTTTTTCCAAAAAAAAATCTAATTTCCTAATGGCTGTGCTTTTCCAACAGGGAATCCTGCTGGAAACATCTTCAACCTCTTCTCTGGGAGACCATGGGGGAAGCTGAGCACACAAGGAAGGGAATTCCTGGATTTCCATCACCCCACAGTCACGGCTGGGCTTCCAGCTCCATGAGGGTTGGGAACAAATGGATTTTACCCAACCCAAGCCTTTCTGTGGTGCCCATGGATTTCAAATAGACTGAAATAATAATAAAAATAAAGCTCTGAATAAATGGGTGAGCACCAGCCTGGCTGCACTGGAGTTACCATTGACACAATCTGAGAAGGGGAGTTTGGTCTCCACAGACCAAGCAGGATTTTCCTAAGCTGAATTCAACAAAACTAGATATTTTTGCCTTTATTAACGAACTCCTCTAAAGAAAACCCTCAAGAAACACCAAGAATTGCCTCCTTGAGACCTTCCTTACCCCTGCCCCTCAATCCTGGCAAGATTTTCCCCTCAGTCTTGGCTCTGAAGAGGCTGGAGCTCTTTGTTTGAACAGCAAACCTGACCTGAAGATCAGGAGGACCCAGGAGAGCACAAAAATCCCAAAGATGCAGGTTCAGCCTCAGGTACCAACATTAGAGCGTTAAACTGATTCCAGACCTGCTGGGGTTCAATGCCCAGGACAAAAGGCCACAGCACAAAGCTCAGGAGGACATGTTAATGTTCCTCATTTCTGCACAGTGATGGGGTGTAAAGAGGGGAGGGAGTTGACAATCCCAACTGAAAATTCACATTTTGCGGAGTGCCCAAAAGCAAAAAGAGCCATAACCCCCTTGGAGAGCAAACAGGAATAAACCAGAGCCATAGGGGCTTTCCCTACTGTTATTCCAGCTGTTATTCACTGATGGCAACAGGTTTTTTTGCAGAAAAATACCAATACTTCATATCAGCTATGAAAGCTACCAAGGCACCCAATAAACACTTAAAAAAATTCTCGATTAAGAAAGTATTAAGTTGAGAACCTTCCCCTTGTTTATATCTAAAGCATTTGTGATCAAGGTACAATTTCTGAAAGAACAAAACTGATAATGGTAGAAATAATGGTAAAAACAAAATAATAATGGTATAATGAATTAAAAATATTTCAAAAGAAAGTCTTTTCTCTTATTTCAAAGTGAAGGAGGACCTATGCCACCTCCTAATATGCTGAGGACATTAAAATTATTAAAAACTACTGAAAAAGTCACACAAGACTTTTATTCCATGTACAACCCACTCTTCTCTATTGGTTCTGAATAAAACTCTAAACTTCAGATAAACGTCTGACTCAAATTAGGAAATAAAAAATACAACATAAACCACTTTAAAATATTAATAATTACACCATATGAGTCAGTGTCTGTGTTTTTCACCATGCTGAAGAAATAGCTGGGTGGACCAAAGTGAATTTTTGTTGTAGGGGTCCTAAAATAACAAATACCCAAAAGCCAAGTCTGGTGCAGTTTTGCTGAAGGTGAGAACTGGAAATTCACTATATGAAAATAAATCTCTCTGAAATTCAGGTGCTGCCTCCCATTAACTGCACCAAACACTGCCAAAAAATCAAAGTATTTCACCGTGGGAAATGGAAATCAGCATGGAAATTAATTAATTCATCCATTCCATCAGCTGGACCACACCAAATTCTGTATTATACTCAGCTTGATTCAGGTTTTAGTGAACTATTCAACAGCTCAGCCTTCTCTGAGATGGAAAATATTTTAGAAATTTTAGCCATGTAGAGACATCATTTTTATACGTGTTAAACACAGACATTTAATTTTTTGGAAGCAAACAGGTGAAAACAAAACTGGTAATGCTTGAAGTGTAAGAAACAATTGATACAGAAAATTGCCAAGGCTGATATCTGATCCCTGGACATTCCCTTCACTGTTCCAGCTGTGGCTGTGCTGCTGGAACCAACTAAATCCAAAGGGTTCATGCCTTAAATTTGGGGAAAAACAAAAAAAAAAAAAAAAAAAAAAGAAAAACCAAACAAATACACAAAATAAAATAAAAAAAAATTAAAACCAAACTGGGGTAAAAAAAAATAAAAATCAGTGAGACACCAACCATCAAAACTCTTGCAGGAGAGACCAACAATGATTTCCCAGAATTATTTCCTCGACAGAAAAACCTGCAGGCTTTGGGTGAAGGAAAAGATGAGAAATAAATCACTGAAAATGCTGGGTTGGAAGGAACCCTCAGGAGGATGGAGTCCAGTCCAGTGAAACACCAGTGCAGCCCTTCTGCAGTGGGCAGAGGAAAATATCTGAGTTTGACTAAAAATTCATTGAAAAATATATGAATAACAGGGTCTGACTTCTTCCAAGCTCTCCATTATTACCTGGAGAAGTTCAATAATGTCTATTTGTTGGCAAACCAGAAGGCAACAGGAATTAAAGGGTGCCCAGAAAACATCCAAGCCTGTTAAATAGGAAAAATCCATCTTTAGAAGAGAGAATTAAAATACTTGAGTGTTTTTTAAATGAATGGGTCACATCTATTTATTTGGTTGTTTTTTATTTTTGGATTTTCTTTGTAGAAATAACTTTCATGTGGAAAAAAAACTGCAGCCTAGTAAGGCATGTAGATTTTGGAGGATGAAAAGCTGCAGTAAATCCCTATATTTTAGATAATGGCTTAAAGGAATTAAGTGAAACAAGAATTTATAATAAAGAACTTTGTTACCCTGGAATCTATTCCACAAAACTCTCACAAACTGCTCAAACCAACACTTCAAGTGTCACAAGTGCTTTCAGATTTTTAAACCTGTGGCCCTCAGTGGCCAAGCTCATGGCCAGAGCTGTGCCTTGGCCATCATATATTTATTTTTTGGGCCAATGCTGATGGTGACAGGGGAGTAAAAACAAAGGAAATGCAGATTTTTTGTGTCTGCCTTTTACATTTTTGCCACAACTGCATGGATGGACATCAGGGAAAATACACAAAGATTTTCCAAAGATTCTCCCTACAATCTGTGGGATTTGTTGGTCAGCTCCAGAAGGCAAAACTGATGCTAAATAATCTCCCCAAGGGCAGCACACCTTGGAAATTCACTTTAAAATGGTTTTTGCCAGGTGGGCATATCCAGAAAAACCTTGTGGAGTGCACAATAAATGACTGTGCAGAACATCATCTCTCCAAAGCACTGAACAGCAAACATCAAATATCAGGAAATTGTCGCACAGAATATCAGGATCATGCGTCTAAACCAAGGAGAACCCTGGGGAGAAGAAGGAAAAGCCTCAGTGAAATTGTTCCAACTTTCACTGTGGTAGAAGAACCACTGGAATACCAAAACACCCAAAATGTGTTAAATATTTCTCATTTCAGGATCTAAAAACATACATTTCTTTCCCAGTGAAGTCAAAGGCTCTACCAAAGCAGCGATTTCTAGGAAAAATTAATTCAGGGCTTAGAATTTCCAAATTCACCATGGAAGGGTTTAATTTATTATAAATTGGTTTTGTTTTTGGAACAACACACGCTGGCTTGACAAACACCTACTAAAGGGGCACACACAGAATTTCGGGACAAAGAAAAAGCTATTAAACAACTGCCTTAAAAAATTCTAAATCTCCTGTTATAAATGTAAATAAGTGGGACAGGAGGGAAGGACAGGAATCAGCTAAAATATTTATGAAAGAAAAAGTTTGAGCTAAAAAAGCTTTTATTTGGTTGGGTCTTTTTAAGAATCACCAAGTCTTTGGGAGGATTTTTTAGCTGCTCACCTGATGCTGCCTCATAAGAGGTTTCATTAAATGTGCTGAAGTAATTTTAAAAACTTGAGCAAGGCCTGTCAGATTTTTGCAGTTTACACAAACCAGGTGTTTCTGGTGGGAGCAAATTTTCCTACTGCTGCCCCTGAATCTCAGCCTATCCTAAAAAGGAGAAACAAAAAAAATGGAGAAACAAAAAAAAGGGGAGAAACAAAAAAAAAGGGGAGAAACAAAAAAAAAAGGAAAAAAAAAGGAAAAACAAAAAGAAAAGAGAAACAAAAAAAGGAGAAACAAAAAAAGGAGAAACAAAAAAAGGAAAAACAAAAAAAAATGGAGAAACAAAAAAAAAGGAGAAACAAAAAAAATGGAGAAAAAAAAAGGAGAAACAAAAAAAATGGAGAAACAAAAAAAAGGGGGAGAAACAAAAAAATGGAGAAACAAAAAAAATGGAGAAACAAAAAAAATGGAGAAAAAAAAAAAAAAGGAAAAACAAAAAAATGGAAAAAAAAAAAAAGGAGAAACAAAAAAAAGGAGAAACAAAAAAAGGGAAAAACAAAAAAAGGAAAAAAAAAAAAAAAGGAAAAACAAAAAAAAGGAAAAAAAAAAAAAAGGAAAAAAAAAAAAAAAAAAAAAAAAAAAGGAAAAACAAAAAAAAGGAAAAACAAAAAAAAAAAAAAAAAAAAAAAAAGAAAAAAAAAAAAAAAGGAAAAAGAACCTTTACTCAGTTTCCCCAACCACCTGGGGAAGGTGGGAAAAACCCTGCTTTAAGGGAGGATTTGAAGGGAAATACTGAGATAAGAGTTTGAAAGGTAAGGGAGGCTCCTCCCAGGTTAATTCCTTATGGGCAGGAACAGCACCAGGCCTTAGAGCAATAAAAATCTGCCCTGATTTGGGGACAGCACCAAAACTGTGACCAGAGGGCTCCAACATGGCACTGATGATCAATCTGAGCAGTGAAAGTCTCTTTTCTATCTCTGTCCTGGCAGATCTGATATAAAATCAGCACCTCTTGTGAAAGGAATACTGTATTTTAGCCAAAATAATTCCAAAAACTTAAAATCTTCCAAATGCTCCCTGTTTAGAGCCCAGACCATCTGAATTTTGGGGCACCACAAGGATGGATCACAGCCTGGAGGAATCTCCATGCACCTGATGTGAATTTAGATTCCATGTAAGAAGTGTCAGAGCTCTCACAACTCTTCCCTGTGCTCTTGATTAATAAAATCAGAGAAAAACCAGGATTTTTCCAGCACTGCATGTCAACAGAATGGGTTGGGGTTAAAGAAACCTTAAAATCCTTCTTGTTCCACCCCTTTTCTGTGGGCAGGGACATTTCCACTATCTCAGATTGCTCCAAACCCTGCCCAACCTGACCTTGAACACTTCCAGGGATTTAATGTCTGCCAGAGATACTCTTAAAGAAAAATCAGGCAAAGGATGCTACAAAACTCCCTCATTTCCAAGTAAAATTTGGAAAGAAATGCATGAAGTAGACACAAAGCTACAAAGTTTTCCCAGACACTTGGAAAAACCCCATTGCCTGGAATCTCTGACCTTCAGAGCACAGATTTGTTGGTGCAGAATGAAGTTGAACCAATGGAATTTCAAAATAAACTCTTAATTATTTAAAAATTTTTAAACAGAATAGATGCTTTGGGCACTGCCCTTCCTGAGAGGGGTTTTACTCCACTCTAAATCCCCAACCTTTTGTCTGGTTTGCAATGCTAGAAACAGCTGGATATTTACTAATCAAAACCATTTTATTGAGAATGTTAAGATTTTGTGTGGATTCTGAGCCCCAGTTATGGCACAGGAATGTCAAACTGCAAAATCTCATCCAAAATTCCCACCCCAGAGGTTTCTCGTTGGAGCCAAGGATGGATAAAGTCCCTGGGAGAACACAAGAACTCCAAAATCACTTTTCTCCACTGCCCACACGTATTTATGACATAAAAGGAAAAATTAAAACTTGCCCTAGATTAAAAATATTACTTTTTATATCAATTTAAATTATTGAACAATGAGTCTAGTGTCAAAAACATGAAATGTGGCTTTCCATGGGATTTCACAGACAGCTGACCTGCAAGGCTCAGTGATTTTTTCATTGAGGAACTTCTGAGAACTACAGCAGGAAAGGGTTCTGGGCAGTGGAAAGGAACACAACACGGAAATAAACAATTTAGCAAGGTTATTCAAAGCAAAAATATTCAGAATTCAGAAGTGAAAAGGAATAGCAACAACAAAAGGAACTTCCAGGGATTTAATGTCTGCCAGAGATACTCTTAAAGAAAAATCAGGCAAAGGATGCTACAAAACTCCCTCATTTCCAAGTAAAATTTGGAAAGAAATGCATGAAGTAGACACAAAGCTACAAAGTTTTCCCAGACACTTGGAAAAACCCCATTGCCTGGAATCTCTGACCTTCAGAGCACAGATTTGTTGGTGCAGAATGAAGTTGAACCAACGGAATTTCAAAATAAACTCTTAATTATTTAAAAATTTTTAAACAGAATAGATGCTTTGGGCACTGCCCTTCCTGAGAGGGGTTTTACTCCACTCTAAATCCCCAACCTTGTGTCTGGTTTGCAATGCTAGAAACAGCTGGATATTTACTAACCAAAACCGTTTTATTGAGAATGTTAAGATTTTGTGTGGATTCCGAGCCCCAGTTATGGCACAGGAATGTCAAACTGCAAAATCTCATCCAGAGCTCCCACCCCAGAGGTTTCTCATTGGAGCCAAGGATGGATAAAGTCCCTGGGAGAACACAAGAACTCCAAAATCACTTTTCTCCACTGCCCACACGTATTTATGACATAAAAGGAAAAATTAAAACTTGTCCTAGATTAAAAATATTACTTTTTATATCAATTTAAATTGTTGAACAATGGGTCTAGTGTCAAAAACATGAAATGTGGCTTTCCATGGGATTTCACAGACAGCTGACCTGCAAGGCTCAGTGATTTTTTCATTGAGGAACTTCTGAGAACTACAGCAGGAAAGGGTTCTGGGCAGTGGAAAGGAACACAACACGGAAATAAACAAATTAGCAAGGTTATTCAAAGCAAAAATATTCAGAATTCAGAAGTGAAAAAGGAATAGCAACAACAAAGACGTGACCAAGGAATAGCAAACACCCATAACTGCTCAGCACTGGGGAACAACCTTAAAATTCCAGGGGGAAAAACACAAGGAAGCATAAAAATCAACTAAAAAACCCAATATTATCCTCATTTCTGCCTCTGATTGCACCTACATCTGGGAGGACAAATCCTCATATCCAACAGCAGCAGCAGAGCAATCCCACAGCTTAATCCAAAAAAAACCACCTGGGGAAAGGGACTCACCTGAAAGCAGCAACACTGATTCCTCCCAGGTGAGCTCAGCAGGTGAAACCAGCCCAGCTCCCAGCTGGGGCTCTGGGGCTGCTGGTGCCCGAAAAAAGGATGAAATTGGGAGAAAATGACATAAACACTCACAGGTGGGGGCTCAGAAAGGCACCACACCTCAGGAGGTTTTTTTGTCACAGATATTTCAATATAAAGTCAGGTTCTCACCCTCTTCAAAGAATCCAGGCCAGAGGCTGCATCTTGGATTCAGGATTTTCATTTATTTTAAATATCTGTCTGGATTTTTTTTTGTCAGTGATATTTCATGATGAAGTCAGAAGTTCTCACCCCCATCAAAGAATCCAGGCCAGTGGCTGCATCTTGGATTCAGGATTTTCATTTATTTTCATTATCTGTCTGCATTACTTCCTCTTTACTGGGCACACCACCTAGAAGAGGTGACATTTTTGTAAAGAAAGGAAGCACCAGCTCTTGGATTTGGATATTTCTTGCACGCAGTTTGTGCCACACTAAAAGTGTCCCAATTTCCTCAGCTGGGCAGAGCGGGGGGGCAGGAGCAGCATGGCAGTTTAGGGCTGACTCTGGGATCTTCTGAGGCCACACCTGCAGGCTGTGGGGTGCAGGTGAGCCCATCCCAGGTGGGATCCACTTGGGGCTGCTCTGGGGCGTTTGGAGGTCATGGAATGGGTTGGGATGGACCTCAAAGCCCATCCAGTGCCATCCCCTGCCATGGCAGGGACACCTCCCACTGTCCCAGGCTGCTCCAACCTGGCCTTGGGCACTGCCAGGGATGCAGGGGCAGCCCCAGCTGCTCTGAGAATTCCCAATTCCCAATGTCCCATCCATCCCTGCCCTCTGGCAGTGGGAGCCATTCCCTGGCTCCTGTCCCTCCATCCCTTGTCCCCAGTCCCTCTGCAGCTCTCCTGGAGCCCCTCCAGGCCCTGCCAGGAGCTCTGAGGTCTCTCTGGAGCCTTCCCTGCTCCAGACACCATCCACAATTCCGTGTGCTGCTGTGCTCCAGCATCAGGATTTGGAGGTGCCATGGGGAGAAGGCAGGGAGGGGTAAGAAAAGGAGATCTTTGGAACAATTATTTTGGGGTATTCTGTCTCCAGAGAGAATCTCCAGTCATTGGAGCATCTCCGTGGCCTCCTCAGGACCCACTCCAGAGCTTCTCTGTGCCAGGGCCCCTCCTCCCTCCCAGCCAGGAATTCCCAGTTCCCAATGTCCCATCCATCCCTGCCCTCTGGCACTGGGAGCCATTCCCTGGCTCCTGTCCCTCCATCCCTTGTCCCCAGTCCCTCTCCAGCTCTCCTGGAGCCCCTCCAGGCCCTGCCAGGGGCTCTGAGCTCTCCCTGCAGCCTTCCCTGCTCCAGGGGAACATTCCCAGCTCTCCCAGCCTGGCTCCAGCCCTGCAGCAGCTCCTCTGGACTCTCTCCAGCATCTCCACTAAAACAAAGGTGAACAGTAAAACAAAAATTCTGAGTTAAAATGGGACCACACGGATTTCAGTGGACATTGGGTAGGAAAATGCAGCACTTTGTGTCCAGGCTCTGCTCCTCTCAGCATCCCACAGGCCCATCCATCCATCCTGGAACCCATCTGGGAACGCACTGATGCTTCAGGAGGGTGTCCCTGAGCATTTTAATTCTGTTAAAACCAAAATAATGATAAACAAGGATAATAGTTACAAAAATTCGCCCTCCCAAAAGAGTCCTAGAAATCCTAATTTACTGGCTGGTAGCTGGTAAAACAGAAATAGAGTAACTTAATAATCTGAGCATAGCAGTTTTCAGGAAGGAAAATTAACTAATTCATTATCACTTCTAATTTGCTGAGGCATAGCTGCCATATTTGTAAAATCAGCAGGTTCAGAAAAAAAGCAAGTTTTTAATGAATGTTCTTTTTCTCCCCTGCCCAGATCCAGAAATGATACAATTACTTAGCTCCCTCTAGTGCCGATTCCTAAAATAAATTTCCCGCTAATGACTGCGCTCACCAATGTAATCATCGGAGCAAATTAAAAATTCACTTGGCAATAATTAACTAGTGAACTCTCAAAGGATGGAGTAAATTGCCATGAACCAAAGCAGAATTCAACTGGTGTCACAATTACAAAGAAAGGTCAAGCGCAGGCTTTCTGCAATAACAAAAATCTGCCAGCCACGGGCACACTTCGTGGGCTTGGAACGATCCAGGCACGCGTGCCAGGGAGGAGCAGCAGGCAGGGAACAGGGGCAGCGCACAGAGCAGCCCTCTGACATTTCCAATCCCATCATTAAAGAGTTTATTTTTGCATTGTTCTGTTGAATTGTACTGCTCATTTCCAAGGTTTCGTGATTTGACGTTCAGAAGATGCCCCGTGCTGAAATAAGACACCTAAAATTATATTTAAATTATTAATATTTTATTTTTAATTACTTATTTAATTTTATTTATTTATATTTTATTATATTTTATTTATTATATGTTATTTATATTAATTCTTAAAATTAAAATGTAATCATTAAAAACTCATAGCTAATAACCATAAATATCAAATATCACATATCTAGTAATAATATATTAAATATATTATTGCATTATATTATTCTATAACTAGAATATGTTACTATAAATTTAATTAAAATTATAATATATTATTATAAATTATTACAAATTTAATTAATTAAAATTAATTATTACTGTCATTTATATTGTTGTGTATCATGTTATTCTATAACTATAATATATATTAATGTTATTTTAATTATATTAGTATATAATATTATTGTATATTATTATATGATAAATATCTAAAATTATATATCTAATAATAACAAAACCAACAAATATATATCAATAATAATAACAGTACATCCAGAGGAATCCCTGTGCTCATCCAGATGTTGGAGGAAAAAGGCACAACAAGGACAGGAAGGTTCCTCATCTTTTGTTTCTGCTGTGCTTACACTCGAAGTTAAAATAACCCTGAAAAAAAATTTTAAAAAAAAAAATATTATTTGCAAGAATGTTTGGGGGTTTCTTATCATTGTGGGCTGGATGTTCTATACCATGTTTGTGGATTTCTTTCCTTTGTTTCCACACACAAAACACATCAAGAGAAAGGATTTTCTGAGCAGGACGAATGCTGCAGTCACCTTTTATTTGGAGTTTTAATGCCTGCATCACCTTTTATTTGGAGTTTTAATGCCGTGGCCATTCTGCAAACACAGGGCTGTGAGACAGCTCAGGCTGAACGTGGAGGAGATGCCACCAGAGAGGAGGTGCAAAAATCCCCATTCAATGGGCACCTTTGGGAAAAAGCATCTCAGCAAACTGCCACAGGGCTGGGGTGGGCTGGATACTGGCAGGAATTTTAGGGGGAAGGTGGGGAGGCCCTGGAATGGAATTCCCAGAGAAATTGCGGCCGCTCCTGTCCAAGGCCAGGCTGGATGGGGCTCGGAGCAGCCTGGGGTGGTGGCAGGTGTTCCTGCCATGGCAGAGTGGCATGGGATGAACTTTAAGGTCCCTTCCAACCCATCCTGGCTTTTGTGCTGGTTAAAACCTCTCCAACCATCACCTCCTGCCCCTTTTCCAGGCTGTTCAGCTGCATTTCTCTGCTGGTTTGGGACAACTTTCACCACGTGAGAGTAGCTGTGACTTTTCTGAAAGGACACTGAGCCCCCTGGGAACACCACCCTCAGGCTGTGCTGTGGAAACTGAACCAAACATTTATATTTTAAAAACCCCAAACGAAGCTCCTGCTTAGGATGTGAAGGACAGGGCAGTCCACACTGCCAAGTGATCTGATCCACAATTCAGTCTCCGTTCTGCAGGAAAAATGAGCCTCAGGTCGTAGAAATGGATTTAAACATCCCAGTCATACAAGCTATCCTGAAAATATTTGTAAAAATATGTGATTATCTGGAAATTTTTATGACTTGGTAGGAAAGGAAAAACAGGAAGGGAAAAACAGGAAGGGAAAGGAAAGGGAAAGGAAAGGGAAAGGAAAGGGAAAGGGAAAGGAAAGGGAAAGGAAAGGGAAAGGAAAAAATCCATAGCAAAACATGTAAACTTAATTCAGAACCAAATTTTAGCTAAATTCAACTTTCTTGAAAACTCACAGAATTACATTTTCAACCTCCAGAATAATATCTCACGCCAAACAGCCTGTAGGTGCTACTGACAAATGATAATTATTTTAATTACGTGGTTTCCACATTATAATTTTGTTTGTGTGACTATAATATCTAATTTGTCAATATTTATAATAATTATTACATATAATTGTAGTATTAGGTATTCAATATTAAATATTTTATTTTCCAAGTGTTCAAGGCAAGGCTGGACAGGGTTTGGAGCAACCTGAGATAGTGGAAGGTGTCCCTGCCCTTGCATGGGTGGGATGGGATGGACTTCGAGATGCCTTCCAACCTACATTCATTTAGAATTCTGTGATTCAATAATCCTATATATTATTATTATTATTATGGTCCATGTTTTATAAATAATATACTTTCATATATTATCATAACTTATATATATTGTTATACTTCCATATATTATAATAAGTCACACATTTCAATGGCTTCTTTCCCTGGCCGATACTTCCATAAAATAAAAAAGCAAACAAAACCAAAAGGAAGAAGCCATCAGTGGTATTAAAGCACTGATAAATCCACCACATCCCTGCCAAGGGATCAGTGCTCCCAAAAACCCAACCTGAGGGACTGTTGAACATCATTCTGTTAAAAAGGAAGGTGGATTTGGAGATAAATCATCCAGCAGGAATTTCCAAATTCTAAACACTGCTGAAGCAGCATCTGCAGCTCAGTATAAAGGTGCTCAGCCCCAAATTAACCCACCACAGAATTATTGGGATTTATTTGCATGAGGAAGGAATGATGGGGATTGTGCAGAATGCAGGCAACCAACCTCCAGCCTCCAGAGCAAAACCTAAACTGGACTCAGCTGTGGAAGAGCAGCACAGGTTTGAATTTATTTCCAAATTGCTGATTATTTCAAGACTTGCAGCACATGTTTCTCTTTCACATGATTACAAGACAAGTGGCCCGGTATCATTTTTTAAAGGCATTAGAAAATTTTCCATGGGTTTTAGTGGTTTTAAAGGCCGCCTAACTCTAGAGCTGTATGCAGTAAACACACATCAAAGGTGCTTTTAGGAATTATTATCGTCTGATGAGAAGAGCTCTTTTAAAAGCTCTGCCTCCATCCAGAGGTTCCCAATCCCCCTCCTCCTGCGGCTGTCCCATCCCTGGGTTGGGATAAACTTCCTGAGATTCCTGGCATCCTTTGCCTGCCGAACTCCAGCACCCTCCTTGGGAGTCAGCAGCACAAGGGGGCTCCTAAGGCTGCCCAAATCAAATCGTTCAATCATTCAAATCATTAAATCTCCCTTGATTTAATAGATTTAATAGAGCTCTGTCTGCACTTCGTAGCACTTGAAGCCATCCCCTAAAAAGGAGTGCTTAGGAGCACTACAAAATCAGTAGCTGGCAATCTCTGCATGTAGAACTACCTAAAAAAGCACTGGAATTTATTTTTTGTT
Source organism: Emberiza elegans (assembly GCA_024865655.1). Taxonomy (NCBI): domain Eukaryota; kingdom Metazoa; phylum Chordata; class Aves; order Passeriformes; family Fringillidae; genus Emberiza; species Emberiza elegans. The sequence continues at coordinate 32,065,600 of JALJVW010003518.1, forward strand.
TTAAAGGCAGCTTCTTCAGGCAAAGGGAAGTGGCTGCAGGATTTAATTTGCTCTGCTTTGATTTCTTGTTTCTTTAAACTTTTGCCAAAGGTGATGGGAATGCCAGATGCACATTTTTTTGGTGCGCTGTAAAATCCAAATAAATACAAATAGCATATGCTTGGGTTTGGTGTTTCCCCTATGATTTTTTTTTTCCCCCTGTGGAAAAAGCAGTCAGTAGGAAAATAGGTATTTCCAGTCAGTCATGAGAGCAGCCACAATGAGGATTCAGTAAATCTCTCTTAAAGAATCATTTACAGAGGGACTGGGAGATGAAGAGACATTTTCCTGCACATGAAGAGATTTGTAATCAGCAGTTTTCTTTTGTGCCTGCAATTGATGCTTCCAAAATTACATTTACTGGAGCACCGGTGTTTAATGTTGCAGACTGAAAAAACAAACAGGAATGAGCAAAACCAAACAGAGTGGAATTCTCAGATGTTCAGATTTCTTACAAAGGTGCTTTATGGCTCACTTGAATTCAGTTAGTACTCAAAAATAACTCCTAAAAAGATTTCTTCCAGTGGTCTGAAGTTTGACATTCATTCACTGTATGGGAAAATGAGATTCTTCTAATATAAATTTCATGAAAACTGTCCAGGATACCTTAAAATCAATATTTGTAAAGCAGAATATTTAAAAACCAGCAGTTATAATGAGAGCATCAGTTCATTATATCTGCATGTACAGCTTAAATTCCTTAAATTCTTGGAATTTTTTTAAGCATAGCCTGAAGTACTCAAAGTTTTACACCACAAGAAATTTCTGCTTACTGGAAAGGAAATCAAATGTGGGTTTGATTAATTGCTGTAGTCACATATTAAAAACTTTTGCTTCTTATCCCATTAAAAGTAACACTAATGAGCAATGGCTGTGACCTTCAAGGGGAAAGCCACGTGTGCTCCAACCCCTCAATATTCACCACCCAAATTTAATCTTTATAATGGACACCTTAAAAGGAATCTGATAGGAAATACTAAGAGCTGCTCCAAAAGTAAAACACTTAAGGAAGATTTTGATTAATGCCTCGTGATTAATCAATTGATTAATACAGTTTTCAATACAGATGTGAGGACAGTGTCTACTTTAATCAACCCTCCTGAACATGGTGAAGACAAATGATGTGGGTTTTTTTGTCGATTGAAAAAACAAAGCCCATTTTAGCAGTTATGTAAATTACAAGGCAAGCCTTCCTTACGATGCCCAGATTTTCCCTTTTACAAAAAAACCTTCCACACAGGAACTGTTAATTAGGTAATTGTCATCCTTTTGGGAAGGAACTCGCTATGAACCTAAAAGTAGTCCCACTTTCAGCCAAATGAGTGCACTTCTTTAAAGAAATTGTTTTAGAATTGCACTATAATCCATATTTAAAGTCCCTCTCCCTGATATTTCTTTATTCTGAGACTGTTTCTAATTTGTGATTATGCTTTCCACCATACTAAAACTGAAATCTTTATTCCAGTCAAAAATAATCACCCCGTAATTACTGTGACAAAGTGCCCAAGCTGTATCATTGTGGCCATTCCGACTAATGATATTGTATTAGAATGCCGAGCAATAGACTTCAAATGGAAAATATAATTATGTGCATTAGTTTGTCTAAGCATTTATAAGATCACATATCCATCAGTTATCAGGTCTCATAAAAAAAGCCATATATCACTGTCACTGCTGGTTTTGTTATTGGAAATGGGGGCTGTTGTGGACTCGGCTTAGGATGTGTGCCTCAAATTCCACTTTTTCTCTTGTCCAGTAAATCCTTGAGAGCTGGACTCCTGTAAAATGAGCAGAATTTTCCGCTGGTGGCACGGGAACAGATTACTTGACAGTTTCACCAGAGCTTAACTCAATGTTTGAGGTGCCAAATAATCTTGGAGATGTGTTTGACTGTACTGTGCATAAAGTGGCTCACAGAACCACGGGATCTTTGAGGTTGGAAAAGCCCTCCCAGAATATAACCTCCAAGCTGTGCCCACCTTGTCCCCATCCCAGAGCACTCAGTGCCACCTCCAGGATTTCCTTGGACACCTCCAGGGATGGGCACTGCAAACCTCCCTGGGCAGATCCTTCCAAGGCTTGACCACCCTTTCCACGGAGAAATTCCTGCTGATGTCCAACCTGATCCTCCCTGAGGAATTCTCCAGCCCTTCCCCATCTCTATTCCCTTCTCTGGACACATTCCATCCCCCGTCTCCTCTCTTGTCAGGAGGGGCCCAGAAATGATGCCAAGATTGGGGGTGCCTCACCAGTGGGTAAATCTTGGCTGAGCATCTCAATTTCTCCTGTTTTCAGAGATGAGGAATCACCTGAGCACCCTCCAAGCATCCTGAGCAAGCTGAGCACCAACCCAGCTTCACCTTGGCAGATCTGCACTTTAATTCCACTCAGGTTCTTACTCAGCATGGTTTCCTTTGCTTTGGAAAACTAAACTGTTTAGGAGACTGGTAGGGAGAGTCCTTTCCAACCTAAACAATTCCGTGATTCTGTGTCAAGGAGGACACATGGAATAATGGAATAACAGAATGGTTTGGGTTGGAAAGGATTTTAAAACTCATCTTGTTCCACCCCCAACACCTTCCACTATCCCAAAACCTTCCCAACCAGGTCTTGGGCACTTCCAGGGATCCAGGGGCAGCTGCAGCTTCTCTTCTGTGCCAGGGCCTCCCCACGTATCATCACACAACAAAGTTATTACATCACCTATTTCTACATAACAATGATGAGTTACCCGCAGAAAACATAAATAACATTTTTCCCCCTCTTTTTTGGGTCATCTGAGCTGCATCTCTGTGGTTTTGACACCCTGCTGAAATAACACCGCGCTGCGTTTTGGTGCCAGTATAAATTTCAGCCATCCAAACCAGGCTGTGTATTTGAACTGACAAAGAATAAATTATTTGCATCTGGCATAACTGATGGCTGTGTCAAAGCCCTGGCATATAATTCTTAATCTTAGAGATGCCTGTTTACTTGTGCATAAGATAGCAGTGCTGAGTCTCTTCCCAGAACAATTATCAAGTTATTGCTACGGGCGAGCCTGGAACTTCCAGGGAGAGCCACATGAAAATTCAGCCATGCTGGAGCAGCCTGAGAGGGGTGTTGTGGATCAGAGCTCACTGCTCTGCTCTCCCCCTCTGTGCTCCCAGGAAAATGGGAATCGGAGCGTGCCAGGCGGGCACGGAGCCGCAGGGGTTTAACTTTGGGTGTTTAACTTTGCTTCCATGGGCTTCCCAGGACAAGGAGAATGTCACTCACCCTCCTCCATGGGCTGAGAACCTTCTGGGATAATCTACATGCTGTAATACAAGATATTTTTTTAAATGGAAACTAACTTTCAATGAGCAAGGAGTTGTTTATTGGGGGTTTTCCTTATGGTTGGTTTTAATTAATAGTGGTTTTATATGTTCAGAAAGAAAATCCACCAGTGCAGACCTGGAGAATGTTTAAAAATGTTGTTTTTCCAGGAGAATTGTCACTGATTTTTATTAATCCTGTAGTTTGTGATGGCTGGGTTTTATCTGATGTGGTGTGGTTTTTGTTTATATTTATATTTATATTTATATTTATATTTATATTTATATTTATATTTATATTTATATTTATATTTATATTTATATTTATATTTATATTTATATCTGTATTTATATCTGCATTTTATGTTTATATTCATGTTTATTTTATATTTATGTTTGTAGATATGTTTATATTTAGATTTAATAGCCTATTGTATTTGATACTCAAATATGCAACAAAAACACGAGAACTACAAGTTTTCAAAGGAACCTTCATTGCATCCACCTGACTTTACCCCAATAAAGAGCTGGGGCTCGATTTGGGAAGATGAATAGGCCCTGAAATTCCTGCCTCTTTATTAGCAGAATTAATTTTAAAGGGTCAATGTACATCCTAGAAAATTTGTCTCCTATTAAGATGTCCAGATGTTTTTGGTCTCTCTGTCTGACATTCCCACCATCAGAATAAATTGTATTTCCAGCCTAATGCAATAGATAAGAGAGAGGAATAAATCTCATCCAGTTCAGTTGATAAAATTAACATGCTGATGATATTTTAATGTTTCCATATAATCAAGGGAGCATGGATCATGCCTCCACCAGTTCCAGTGTAATTCTCTTCTTTAATCTTTTCTCAAGGAAGGAAGAATCGAGCGTTAGAGAGGATTATGCAGCCAACAGTGCTCCAGTCTTGGGGCGAGTCGTTCGCGGTGCGGTCGAGCGGCTTTGCCCCGAGAGATGGGGACAGCGCCAGCCTCGTGCAGTGCCACCGTGTCCCTCACCCGTCCTGGCTGCTGCTGGGGAAGCTCCACTGAGCTGGAGAATGGCATGAGCACCCCAGAGCCACTCAGCCCCCAGGTGACCCCGCGCACAGAATCGTCCTTGGCGCACGCGGAGGGAACGGGAGCGGCTCCGGAGCTGGGGCCCAAAACCGCTGGGGGAGGAAAGTGGCATGGGGCAGCTGGAAATAAAACTGACTTTGTGATCAAGGGCAGACCAAAGGGAGCCAAGGGAAAGGAGATGGACAGGAGAAAGGAAAAGGAGAAAGGGGAGAGCAGAAAGAGGGGAAGAGAAGAGGAAGGAAAGGGAAAAAATGGAAATGGAAATGGAAATGGAAATGGAAATGGAAATGGAAATGGAAATGGAAATGGAAATGGAAATGCAAATGGAAATGAAAATGGAAATGCAAATGGAAATGGAAAGGGGAAAGTGCAATGGGGAAAAGGGAAAGAGAGGAAAGAGGGAGAGGAAGGAAGGAAGGGAAGGGAAGGGAAGGGAAGGAAAGGAAGGGAAGGGAAGGGAAGGAAGGGAAGGGAAGGAAGGAAGGGAAGGGAAGGGAAGGGAAGGGAAGGAAGGAAGGAAGGGAAGGGGAAGGAAGGGAAGGAAGGGAAGGGAAGGGAAGGAAGGAAGGGAAGGGAAGGAAGGAAGGGAAGGGAAGGGAAGGGGGAAGGGAAGGGAAGGGAAGGGAAGGGAAGGGAAGGGAAGGGAAGGGAAGGGAAGGGAAGGGAAGGGAAGGGAAGGGAAGGGAAAATAAATGGAAGGGAAAATAAATGAAAAGGAAAAAGGAAAAAGGAAAAAAAGTAAAAGGAAATGCAAAAGGAAAAGAAATGAAAAAGAAATAAAAAGGAAATGAAAAGGAAATATCCCTGAATTGAGCCTAGGAATTATTCCTGCTTGGTAGAAATTATTGGTTTGTGGTGGAATTCTTCAGGTGGAAGAATGCATTTGAAGGGGTTTGAAGACCCAATTCCCACTACATTTTGATGCTCTCTGGGGATTTCACTGATTCTCAGAGGCTTTAAACTCCTGGATTTAGTCTGTACTGTTAGAAACATCAAGATGCATTCTCTTCACATATTTGCAAGGGAAACATTCATCAAGTCCAGGAATAAATGGGACACATCAACAATCAGAATATATTCATATAATCTCCCTACTGTGTGTACTCAGCTTCCTTTGGCATAGTTAAAAATAGAAATGTTAAATGAGGAAATTAGTGTAACATTGTTATAAGTTATTGCAACAATTGTATCATTGCTACAATTACTGTACACATAGTTAAAAACTAATTTAGAGACAAAAACAAAGAGAGACTCTCCAAACTGAAAAGCAGCGAAACTTCTTTTTAATAATATGAAAACTTGATTCCAAAATAATTCCTCTGTCTTTGCAGGTGGTCTGTGAGCTGGGCAGAAACCTGCTCAAGGGGCAGGGGAAAGGCAGAGGTGACACAGAAAAGGTCCAGTGCAAGGCCCAGAGACAACCCACAGAGCAATTGTTTCAAACCACCTCCAGAAGGAATTTCTGCAAGGAAATGATTGTTAAACATTGGAAAGAGCTGCCCAGGGAGGTATGGAATACCCATCCCTGGAGGTGTCCAAGAAATTCCTGGATGTGGCACTCAGTGCTCTGGGCTGGGGACAAGGTGGGGATTGGGCACAGCTTGGACTCCATGGGCTTGGAGGTCTTTTCCAACCTCAATGATCCTGGGATTTCCACATCAGGAAAATGAGACAGCAGAGACACGTTTTGGGGGTGTAGGAGGGTGAGGTAGAGGATACACAGGTTTGAATCTCACGTCCTACAAGCCCTAAAAACCCAATCCCATTTTCCTTGGGGTGAGCAATATGTTTGCAATTCCATCCTCCAACTCTAGAAATTAGTTCTTTTTCCCATGGAAAATGAACCTCCATTTGCAGCCACACACTGGTCGACAGCTGGGTGCCAACCTGAAAATTTGCAAATTTTGCAGGATTTCTCCCAAAGCAAAGCTGCCACCAACTAGGACCCTGCATGCCCTTAGAGCCCTAAATGCCACCTCTGAGCTGATACCCAGACCATAAGGAAATTACTTTTCCATGGAAAGTGGCCTCCATTTGCAACCGCTCACACTGGCTGACAGTGGGGTACCAACGTCAAACCCAAAAATTTGCAAACTTTACATGATTTCTCCCAAACCAAACTTCCAGCATCTAGAACCCTGCATGCCCTTAGAGCTCTAATTACCACCTCTGAGCTGACACCCTGACCCTGGGGAATTGAGTTTTTTTCCCATGGAAAGTGGCCTTTGTTTGTGGCCGCTCACACTGGCCAATAGCGGTATGTCGATGTCAAAATTTACAAACTTTGCAGGATTTCTCCCAAACCAAACTTCCAGCAACTAGAACACAGTGTGCCCTTAGAGCCCTAAATGCCACCTCTGAGATGATACTCAGGCCCTGGGGAAATGAATTCTTTTTCCCATGGAAAATGGCCTCCATTTGCAGCTGCTCACACTGGCCAACAGTGGGGTGCTGATGCCAAAACCTACAAGTTTGCAAACTATAAAGGTTTCTCCCAAACCAAACTTCCAGCAACTAGAACACAGCATGTCCTAAGAGCCCTAAATGCCACCTCTGAGCTGACACCCAGACCCTGGGGAAACTACTTCTTTTCCCATGGAAAGTGGACTCCATTTGCAGCCACTCACTGGCCAACAGCGGCATGCCAACATCAAAATTTACAAACTTTGCCGGATTCCTCCCAAACCGAATCTGGAATTTCCCCAGCCTTGGGCAGAAGAGGAGAAGCACCAAAGCCGTGCCATCCCCCTGGAGCTCTCCCACGTGCCCAGAGGTGCCCAACACGTGTGCTCAGAGCCGCAGGGGCAGAGCGCTCACCCCGAGCTCGTCAGTCACGGCTCTGGCGGTGATCTCAGCGCTCCTGGAGCGGCTCAGACGCCGCGGGACCGCTCGGAGCTGTCAGCGCATTTCCAGCAGATTGATGGCTCCGAGGACCTCCAGTGTGGAGGGTAATGTTAAGGATCTGCAGTTACTCAGCTGAGGCTGAGATGAGGGATGCCTCCTTTCCAGGCCTGGTTATTGAATTTGAAAACCCTCATAGGTTTTGCTGTCACTGGTGTTGCTGGAAAGGGACTATTACAGGGATGAGTTAAAAAGGAATGACTGGGAGAAGAAGCTTAAAGGAAAACGAAGATGTATCTTTATGGTTCTCAGGTTAACGCAGCGACAAAAAAGATAAAGTTTCACTGTAAAGTAAAAAAAAAATAATAATCATTGTGTTAGATTCTGGTCCTTAGCACAGCTTTTTTTTACAGCCAAAACCACCTTAATGGAGAAGATCAGAGCCAAAACACATTTTGTACAAAATTTTACCCTAAGCAGAGGCTCACCATGAACTGAAATGCAATTTCCATATTCTGTTTCACTGACTTTATTCTATTTCATAATGAGTAGCCTTCAACACCAGGTAAAAAAATAATTAAAGACAGAAAACAGGCTGTAAATAAGTGCCAAGTCATAGAAACACTAAAAACCAGACCAACCCCAAAAAAAAAAGAAAAACCCCCTATTTTTTTTTAACTTGTTACATTTGAAAGGAAAAGAACTATTGTTTATCATGTAATTACACCTCATTTTCTGTATAAAATCATTTTTATTCCTGAAAGAAGATATAATATTAGCCCTCTGCCTTCCCAGTCCCACACATTCCTTCCCTTACCCACACACAGCTCCTTGAACTGATTATGCTGCACATTTGGCCTTCATTGTTCAAGGTATCTTGGTGTAATGAACACTTTATGCAACTTAATGAGTATAAAATGTCAAAAAAAATCAGAATGGGAACTTATGAAAAATCTTGGAGCAATAAATTTAATTTTTAAGTGGTGAACCTGGCTGTACATCTGCAAGTTTGTGAGAAATATGGTTAAAAAAAATAATAATATAGTCCTGAATATGTATCTCTCACACCTGGGACTGGTTTCTTTGCACCAGCAAGCACCATATTTGTTAAATTACATGTACATTTTTCATTAAGAAGCAGGAAGTAGCCAACATAGTCAGGTATAGCTGGAAGGGAAAGCTTCCCCCTAAAAAGAATTGTTTTGGAAAGAAATCTTTTCTGAACTTTCATCTGTGACCTAAAACCGAGGGTCATCAGCTCATTTTGCTGACTGGGAGGTCCATGGGAAAAGCAGGATTTAGTGAATTTTGTTGGGAATTGAATGCTTAAGTTTCTCCTCCAGAGGTAGGAAGAAGGCTGCCCCTCTCTTCTTCCAACTTCCTGGAGATATTTTATTTCTTAACCCTTTATCCATCTCCCAGTACCTTCGATGAAACCACCGGCAGGATTTTGGTAGTTCCAGCAGGGCACTAATTATCCACAAAATGGACTCATAAATTCAGGGAGTGATTTATTGCTCTGGGATCCCTCTTTCCCTCTCCAGCACTGCCTGGAGCACAACCCACCCCTGCTTTCATCTGGTTTTTCAGCCAACCAAGACCCTTTGCAGAACTTTAACTTCTTCAGTGAACCAATGGTATAAAACCTCCCCTGTAAAACAAAAGGTAAAGCTGCTCACAAGGATTTTTTTTCCTCTCCTTTTCATCTCTCAATGAAATATTTAATGAATCAATCAATGGAAAGTCTCTAGGCAGGAGGGTTCTAAACTCACTGCCATAAGTAGGCATTTAATTTTGATTTACTGAGGTGGTTATTGCTTATTAATCAGATAACATTATGAAAGCTGAGTACGTGTGTGTCAGTTGTACATTAATTAGTTACTAAAGTAAGAGAAGCTAAAGAGCACCAGGAGCTGCTTCCATGTCCCCTGAATTAATTTAATTACAAGGAAAAATTCCAGAGCCCATTCTTCCACTTGGGTAACCGTTCATATGAAAACAAATTGCAACAAATAGTGAGGTCTTCAGAAAAAACAAAAACAGCTTCTGGAAGTCACATAAGCAGCAGATAAATGTTAAAAACTTCATTGAAAAAAAAAATTCTAGTAATTTTTTTGTCAACAGATTTATCAAGTGTATGCAGGAGAATCAGATGTTCCTTTTTTTTCAGAATTATCCATGCTGTGACTTAGGAACAGTTTGATTGTAAAGGACATCCCATACTAAGGCCAGATACCTCACAAATTCCAATTCCTAATAATTCTCGGTGGCCCATCATATCTTGATACGTTTTCACTTTTTCTTCAAATATTTCTCTGAAATATTCATTGGGCACAGCTCACTAATGGAAAATACCCAATATTGTCAGTGTTTTGCTCTGCCAGCCCTCACTGCTCCTGCTGCAGGGAAATGTTCTGGAATCCATGGATTTATTCCCAGGGGTGAGATTTATCCCCTCACTTGCCTCTCTTTCCCCACCACTCTGGTTTACGTTCCCTCACCAGCACAGGGTGAAAGAAACTCTCTAGATTTCATAATAGTTCTATAAATTTTGGAAATTTGGCTGTGGTGAGAAGAGTATTTCTTAGAAAGCACACACATATTTACACTCAGCATATTTAAATAATTTGCTGCAGCTGAGTGTAAATCCCAAGGAGTAATTCCAGTTTTTTCCTGGTGCTATCCCAATGTAGGAAGGTGAGGAGTCTGCCAGGTTGGTGTTTGTCCTCCCCTGTCACCTCCTGCCCAGCTGGGCCCTTTCCCAGTGCCAAAGCCAGCACCTCTCCAAGTCCTGGGAATGTAAAAACAAAAACAAACAGCCTGGGTCATGTGGTGACAAACACAGTTCAAAGTGCCATTATCGCTCCTTCTCGTGGTGATAATTAATCCCATCATCGCTATCATAATGAGAAGCCACGTTTGGAAAATGCTGATTGAAAACCTTCAATGTAACAAATACAGTCACTCACTGCCCTTTCAGCCTGAGGGATTCTTGCATTTGCTGTTGATTAGCACAGTCTTCCGAAGAATTTTTATGCCCCAATCCAAACTTTTCTAGTGTCCTTATGTCTCACTTCATGATTTTTTAAAATGTTCCATTCTAGCATGAAGTGCCAGGATTGCACTTTCGCTCATTAGTTTGTGATGGATCTTTAATCAAAATTTTTTTTCCTGATTTCTCTCCCTCTCCCAGTGACAAAGGAAGGCAAAAAAAATTGAGAGATATTGTCATGGTTTAACCTCAGCCAGCAGCTAAATCCCACACAGCCACCTGCTCCCTCCCTCTCCGTGGGATGGGGAGGAAAACTGGAGACACCTGGGGGTTAGGCAGGGCCAGGTTAATAATTGAAATCAATTATGTTAATAATTTTATTATTAATCATAATGAAGAGGGAGGTGGGAAGGGAAGGGAAGGGGAAGGGAAGGGAAGGGAAGGGAAGGGAAGGGAAGGCGGAAAAAGAAGGGAAGGAAGGAAGGAGAAAGAAAAGAGGGGGAGGAAAAGGGGGGAATGGGGGGGGGAAATGAGGGGAAAGGAGGGAAAAAAGGGGGGGGGGAAAAGATGAAAAGGAAAAAAAAAGGAAAAAGGGAAAAATAAATGGAAAAATGGAACAGTGAGCTCTGAATTGCCATAATAATAAGAAAAAGAGGTGGCTTAGGGAGCTGACCCCATGCAATGCCATGGACTGGCCCTTGATTCCAGGCCTTCCCACCAGGCAGAATTCCAGCCCCTCCTGCAGCTGCTGAGCCTCCCATTAGCACAGACTCTCCTTTCAACTCTTCAGACATCTTTATGAACATTTTGAAGCTGATAAATAACCTGAGCCTGTCCCACAGACACTCCTCTTCTGCAAGGTTGATCAGGCAAATCTAAAGTACATTAGATAAGCACTGCATTTTTAGAGGCCTCAGATTTGTCTCCAGTTTTCAGCTCACCATTGGGCTGTGCACACTCAAAATGAGGTGTGTGAAATCCAAAACTCCCTGTAAACAACCCAGTAAATCCTGAACTTCAAAAATATTCGTGAGATCTGTTCTGCACATACCATATTTCCATAATCTGTAGATCTAGAGATAGGGAATGACCTGATACAGGTTAAATTTAAGCCTTGCACAGTAAACAAAGGTAAAATGGTTGATCAGAGGGGCTTCTCCCAGTGCTTTTATCTCTTCTGGATATATTAATTGGCTGTACACATATGCAGAATCATTACATGACAAATTAAAAAGGGGCACATAATAAGCTTGTCACCATAAATCATGCAATAAACATCTGAATGAGAAAATTTAATAAACAATATGTTCCCACAACAGCCTCATCCCCTTCCATTAAATCCATAACCCCCCTAGGACTTGTTGTACTATTCTCTATTCCTGACTACACATTATCTACTAAAAGAAGCAGAAAAAACCAAAAAAAGCACAACTCACCATGCCTGGATATGTCTCTTTCTCTCACATTTTGGTCTGGCAGTTTGTTTTCTGTGGCAAGGATTCCAGCCTGTGGCTATTTTGGATGGAAAATGGTATTCTCCTACATGAACATTCCCTTCATTTTAAAAATGTTTCTAATTTGCATCAAGAAACTCAGTGAATGGGTGAACGGGATATTCCCAGAGGAAGATCTCCTTGTAGATGGTTACTGTGCCTTTTTAAGGCCAACAGCTTGGATTGGGATTCTTTCATCCCATAGGAACAGGGATCATTCTCAACCAGCTTCTCCAACAAGGACTGGTGCAGATATGGCAAAATGAAGTTTCTTTTTTGCAAATATTTTGGTGCAGCAAGCTCTGTCTTTGCTGGAAATAAACCACTTTTCCCAGCCTAAAATTCCTTAGTAGATATTTTCTTTTAGAAAGAAAGTCGATCTTCTTCTGGAGAACGCAGTGGGATTTAAACCTTTTCCTTCACAGCACTCCAAAGTGACTTTGGACAAATGGCTGTTAATCCTACACTGCTCAGGTGTCAGAACTGATCCTATTGAACAATTTTGATAATTAATTTGACAGAGGATGCGACTACAGCAATTAAACTGTTTTTCCTGACATGAGTTTGGAAGGCAGCACCAGCTCTGAGGAATTTCAGACGACAGGTAAATGAAATGATCTGGGGACTTCAATGACGGACATAGGACAACATTTAGAAGCACAAAACTTCCAGTTCAGGAGTTTAGGAATGAATAATTGGTTGAGGGTTTTTTTGGAAATGGAAGGGGTTTTTTGGAAATGGAAATTTTGAGGTTGTTTTTGGAAATGGAAGAAGAAGGCAAAGATGTCATGATGTGCTGAATATAAATCACTGATGCAACAGCTCCATGAGCACAAAATGGTGGGTTGCATCTTATGATGGGGAAGGAATAATATTCTCATTAAAAACAGGAGAATATTCCCATTATTCTACAAGCACCATGTTGGGGTTTCCTAGTGCTGCAGACTGTTCACATTCAGAAAATTCATCAAAATATGGAAAAGGGAGACTTGGGAAAAGTCCAACCTCTCTTAAGTGACAAGAATGAAAAAAAGTCATTTATTTAGGCCAGCATAAAGAATGAGGACTTGGCTAAGACTAGTTTAAATCATTAGGCAAGGCTGGTGCAAACATGAACTGGCCACAGATACATTCAGACTATTAAGAGAATATGTCTGAAGGATCTTTAGGAAGGAGAAAGGTTTGCCCTTGGTAGTCAAACAAATTACTTTAAATTACAGTTGTCACTTTATAAACCCAATTCCATTGTATACTTCCCTGGAAAAGCTGGGGAATTTTGTAGCCCTTGCTGTCATTCTGAATATGTTGAGCATTTCTTGTCTATTCCATGACATTGGAAATGAGATCCTGACACCTTTAGAGTTGCTCCAAAATCCCAGGAAGCACCAAAAGATGTGAGGGCTTAAGGGTCCCAGATTTATTGGCACTCTTTGATTTGGATCTGTCAGCCAGAACGGCGTTTTACACCCCATATAAAGATGTGGATCGTCATAAAATGCTATTGCAGCACCTCATGTCTCTGTAAATATGGATAAATGTATAGCTAATGAATATAGATAAGAAATATAGGTAATAAACATATTATCTAAATATAAATATGGATAATCACAGGTACCACACACATGAGCCCATACATGGCACAGGCTCTCTAGACAAGAATGGATCTCAAAGTGAAGTGTAAATGTATGCTGAGATTTGTATTATTATGACATTAAACAATAAATGTGTGTTAAACAGCCTGTTTTGTTATTTCCACTCACTCTAAACACAGGGTGCAGCCTCCCCCCAGACAAACTGCAGAGACAATCCATGCTCTTAAACCATATTTTCTTATGCTAAAACCTTCCATCTTTTGCAAATAACTCATCTGATTTCCATGATCATAAAGAACTGGATAACACCAAATTATAACAACAGCAATCAGGGGCATGGGGAGCAAGAGGATCCTCGATTGCAGCCCATGCATCACTCAACGGCCCCCCAGAAGAAGAGATTGAAAAGCACATCAATTCACATAACTTCCTCCAGTGCCCATTGTCCTTTTCAGTTCCTAATGATGCTAAAGTGTCTCCATGATTAAAATTTAAAGGTTTCCCAGTAACCAAGTAATTTGCCCAAAACTCCTTATCTAGCACTCACCACGAAGACTCTGATTTTAATATACCATTAATCAAGCTCCAGCCAAGTTTACTACTGATACTTTCAATTACAGAGGAACTAACTTCATTCTTCTCAGTGTGGCAGTGAGAGACCACTTCTCTGATTAGCCACAGCCCCTAAAAACAGATGGATAACAGGGCTGGGCTGGATGCACTTTCCTGAAGGAACTATTTGTTGGGAATTACGATTCAGCAAACAAAATTGGATCACTCTGCTGCAGGATAATCTTCAGCCAAATTTTGAGCCTAATTATAATAAAAGCCATGAGGCGGTTTCAAGTTTTACGGTGTAACAATAACATGGGGCTTGATGGAATGGAAATTGACACCACAGCAAACCAAGCTCCAAATACCCACGGATTTCCCACCACAAACATTCCCACAAATGCCCGTGGTGCCTGTTTAATTGAGGCACATGAATAGATCCACCATCTTCAATAGGACATCTCGTGCTCTAAAGTGACGCACGTGCACAAGCGATTGCACGATCGGTTATCAGAAAATGATCCCCGGTACAATTTATAAGAATTCCAACAGATTGCAAATAGCTATGATTTGTCACACAACATCTGGTCTCTTCTCTCCACAATCAAATGGACAAATGGAAATAACAATACAGGCTGTGAAATCGCAGCTTGGAAAAAACAATTAGAGGGAGAGGGACCCCTACCTTACCCTGCTGCAGTGATGGAATTTGCACGGGGCTGCCTGGCTCAGCTAATGAAGAGTCAGTGCTCATTTGAGCTCCAGTGTGGTTGCCACAAAAGAAATATTTAATTCTGAACTTGTTATCACAGCTGCAGTCAAAATTTCAGGCAGAACAGGATGGTCTTGTTACTGCCCCAAGAAAAACTTTACCTGTTCTGAAGGATCGACACCCTGTTGAGATGGGCAAAATTTTAATGTTTTACTTAAATACATCAGCATTATCATTATTTATATATCTATATATTGTCACTACATTGACTAGATAGTTCTGGATGCAGCTGGCCATTAATTGTATTTAATTCACCAAGAGAACATTAGAGCACATACCTTCCAAAATTGCAAGAACTGTCTCAGCGGTGAAATCAGAGGGACAGGTAACAATTAACTTGGCTGCAAATTAGGAATATCCATCACTAAGCTCACATTTGTGCAATACAATTTAAACTGAAAGGATATATGCAAAAATGTTGAGAAAAAAAAATAAAAGAGGGTGTTTACAACAACAGCAACTGAGACAGATTTCCATTGACAGCACTACTCAAAGTGTCTGGATGGCACCGTCTGCTGGTAAGTTTGATTATCTGGTGAAAAATCAGTTTGATAGTTAAGAAAAGAGCAGTGAAACATCTGAGTTTCCTGTCATTCAATCCCAGCCTCCACAGAGGAGTTGAGATTCTTCACATTAGTTTAAAAAAAGTTTGAGCTCTTATGTGGAAGCCTCTTTTACTTAGAGGAGAGATATTTCCATGAGGTAACACACTTCCTTTATGTTGCTGTCCAAAGAAATGAGAGATTTGGGTGTTCTGTCAAATAATGGGTAAATCTGTTCTTTTTGGAGTGACCTCAGCACCAACCTCCTCTCTGTAGAACATCAGCACAGCTCTGAGAACAGTGATGTCAATGCAACATCCAGGCACGGAACTTCACTTTTTTTGGTATTCATCCAAAAGTTCCCAAATTTCTGCTGCTTTTACTCTTCTTTCAGAATTTTTGTTCCCCCGCAATAAGTGGAATAGATAAGGCATACAAAAGAAAAATAAAACCACTAAGATTGTTCCTGAAGTTCTCCTTCATCCCAAACACAGAAATACCTTTTTGGAAGATTTACAACGTTAACCAATTCTTTTCTGTCAAGTAGCAATTTTTTGGCAGATCCCTTTTGCATGATTCATGAAGGACCAGTAAAAGGCTAATTGTTCAAATTAATTTGCGTAAATGACTAAGCAAGAGATAACAAAATTACATCTGCACTTGTTTGGCAAAGATTCAATAGCAGTGGCCCTGTACTGCCAGCTGCTTCCAGACAACACTCTCGCAGAAATTAAAAGCTACAAATATTAATTAATACACTTTTTTGGTACGTTAATTTGCACTGAAAGGTTCCGGAGTACAAAACTGCTGAGAAGATGAACCATGATAATTAGAATTAATGGGATGGATGCATGTTTTTTGCAGCTGAAGTTTTAAAAACCCATGAATGGAACTGGGAACTTGGAACTGACATCCTCATAAATCTCTATGATAATGCTGCTATTAGTATTAGAGGGATTAAGCGCCATGGCTCCGGCGTTATCCATCACATGACACGTTGTATCCCATCTGTCACCGCCGCGCCCCAGATGTGAGCGCTGTCCTTGAGGAAGCCGCCTGAAAAGCTCTGGGAATTCAAGGAATTGCAGGATGGATGGATGGCTCGGCCCCCTGACTCCCCAGCAGGAATAATGGCCGGTGCTCTGTTCTTGTCCCCAGGGCTTGAGACTCCCCTGAATTGGAGCAGGAATAATGGCCGGTGCTCTGTTCTTGTCAGCTCAGGGCATTTTTAGGGCAGGCAAATGGAGCTCGGCTGAGGCATTGAAACAACAAATAATTTTACCTGAAATCAGTAATTAGTTCCTTATTACTTGAGCAAATACTCCGTCAGCCTGAATTGGAGATAAATCAGCAACAGCCAAATGTCACCGGTTTTATTGGTCACTCCTTCCCCTTGCTGGGAGTTGGGTGCCTCTGGAACTGGTTTTTACTGGGGCTCACCCCAATCATTTGGCATTTTTTAGGGCAGCCAGCACCAATGGGGCTCCACTGAGGGCATTGAAACAACAAATAATTTTACATGAAATCAGTAATTAGTTACTTTACCTGCTTCACAACGTTATCTACTCATTTGCACAATGCAAGTCCCCTTCTCCATGTATAGAGTATCTACAGGGACCCCTGTGGCAGGGAGGAATGATGAGGAGAACTCCATCTTATCAGAAGGCTAATTAATTACTTTATTATACTATATTATTCTATATTATATTACGTTATATTACATCTAAACTGAACCTGCCAAGCACTCAGCTCTGCACAGAATCTTGTGACTCTCAGCCCACAGTCCCGACACACACACCCACACCTGGCCCTGACAGACCAAGGAAACAAAACACCATCAATTTGGGTAAACAATCTCCATCTTGCACTCTGCTTTTGCACAAACACAGGCACAGCAAATGAAAAGAATTGTTTTTCCTTTCTCTGAGGTTCCAAGAATGTGAAACTCAGAAATATTCCTGGGAAGAATCGTGCCTTGCTTTTCTGTGTGAAGAGAAATGTGGCTACATCCATGGAAATACTGTTTCAATAAAACAAAATTTTAAATGTGTCCTGTCTTTAAATTTTGCCTGGAAAATTAACTTCAAATTTTATCTTAGGGCTCTCCAAACTTCTGAAAAATTATTGTATTTTACATCTTAAAAATACTTCACAGGGACACGGATATGAGACCATGCTGCTCATTTCACTAATTAGTTTCAATGCTAAGGAAGGCTCTAGAGAAGGAAGTTTCAAGCTTTCAAAGGTAAGAAGTTCTCAAACAGGACTTTTCCTTCTATTTTGAATGATGCCTGTGCATACAGGCAATAGAATTGGTGAGAAAGGCTGGACCAGAAGGGAGGTCTGAGAAAGACCAGACAGAGGAGATTATCCTGGGAAGGAGCACCTTCCTCACCCTTCCCAAAAACCACTCCAAGGTGTTCAAAGCCTCCCAAAAAAGCCAGCACTAGCAACATCAAACAGAGAATAGGATCCAGAATATTTTCCCCTTGAGTATTTTGGTAGGAAAACCCTCAAAATTATGTGAACATAATTTATTAGAATTATTAGAACTTATTGTTGGTGGAATTCTTGGGGGGATGCCTTGTGCAGAGCCAGGAGATGGAATTCCATGATCCTTCAAGAATCCCTTTCAACTCAGGATGTTGTATGATTCTGCTTATATTTTTGTTCCTTTATTTTGAATAATTGGACCATTCTGAATTATTGGATCATTTTCCTCTTGTACAACAACTCTGCTTCTATTCTGCTTTTATTCACCTACATGGTATAAAAAAAAAATAAAAATAACAACTTTTTATGTCCCTTCCTGATGACATCATGGAATAAAATAAAAAACTCTCCTTGACCCTGACCCCGAGCATGTGGGTCATTAATTTTGTGCAGTCAGACTGCTCATGGTCTCACAGCTCATGAGAACTCAACCCAAATCTTCCATTCCTTGGATCAATCACAGAGCACAGCAGCAAGGGTTGGTGCTCAGCTCCCCAAACCCAGATTTCACAGCCCCATCCAGCAAAAAAAGGCTGGAAAACACAAATTTTATTAATCTTTCAGAGCTTATATTTAGAGCAATAATTAAAATGTATTATAATTTATTAATGACTCTGAATTATAGAATATGTGAATATTTTCCCTCAACAATACTGCTATGTTTGTGCTCCAAAATATTCACCCAGGTGGGCAGAAACCAATCAGCCTCAGAAATTAATACATTTCAATTAATTAGGATCTTTTTCCTTTCTGCAGTCTGAAGACACTTTTTACCCCTACACAGAGATGTGAGAAAGAATTGCTCTGTGAATCATGTGGGGTAAATACACGGAGAGGTTTTGAGCCAATTTAAATAAGGGATTAAAGAGAAAACTGAATAAAGTTGTGAACCCCAACTCCCAGATAACTCAGGAAGAGAAAACAGGATCATGGAGAAAACAGGGTGCAACACCAAGTCATTCCTAATCATTTCAATTGTTAAAAAGAAAATAAAATCTGAGTGAAAAAAAAATATACCATCGACAAAATTTTGCATTTCTGCAGCAGAAAATCCAAAGCACTTCATCGATGCTTCTGTGGGTTATGATCCTGATATTCCCAGTGGATAATCATCATCAATACAGCTTGGAAAAAGTGACAGGAAGGGGTTAAACTTTACCCAGAGCACAAGAAAACTCAGTTTCAGAGGGAGGCAAAGCCCCAGCTGGATCCCAGAGCTGCCCAGGATGCTGGCCCAGAATGTTCCATGGGTGGCACCCACTGGGCAGGGAGGACCTGGGAACAGGGTTTTTTAATTCTCATTGCAGCACGTGGAATTTGTGGAATTGGAGAGCCTGCCAAAGATCAGCTGGAGCTATCAGGAGTTTGGTAGGCATGGAATTCCTCTGAAATATAATTATCACCTCTGTGCTGTCCCATTAAAGCAAAGAGAAACTGTGGTGGCTGTCATGGACTTTGGTTTTGGTTTTTCTGTCTTTAATCAGCACACTGGGCTTGCTGAGACTTCCCAAAACTCTGCATTTTGGTTTTGGTTATTTTTGTGTTTTTTGGTGTGTGACTGGTATTTTTGGTATTTTATTCTGGCTTTTTTTGGTGTATCATTTTGAGAAAACTTTCACCTTTTTTTATGCTGCTGTCACTTCTCCCTCACAGCCACATCATAAAACCAATTCCTGGCCATTCCTGACACTAAAATTCATGCTAAGAGTAACTTGAAGAGCTTAATTATTAATTAAATGAACTTCCTTTAGGCTGTAATAATAGACCAGCATTACTAGAAAGAGTACTTAAATTTGCATTTATGGCCCTTTACTGAAACCATTTGCTTCCCTTGAGACAATTCTTCTTTCTTCCATCTCATCAGTCTCATGGCCCAGCACAGGGCATCAAAACTGTCATTATCAGTCCTTGGTCTGATTGATACAGAAGATTTTGGGAATATTTGGTGTTTCTAGGGATCTAAAAGCAGTAAGTAGGCAGCTGTCACCCAAAATTAGGGGAATTTGTGCCACAGGGCAGGTAGGAAATGGATTACGGCGGTCACTGAAAATAGACCAAAATACCCTCACCCACATCCAGTGCCCATAAAGCTCCTGGAATTCTGGACACATGGATAAATCAAATTTGGGGAGGAGGTTGACCACCATCAGCCCAAATAAAAATAGTAAAATGAAAATATACAATAAACCACCCCCAAATGAGAATATCCTGGGCACCAATCTCATTTCCCTGGCAGTCTTTTGGTGACTCTCAGAAACGGCTCCTGGTGGCAAAGGGACAGTGCCAACCTGAATTCCCGTGTGGAGAATTCATACAGGGAGAATAGAAAGCATCTCAGAAATCCATTCAATTTTCCAATTTTGCAGTGCCTCCACAAGAGCACTAAAGGAGCGTGTGCAGGTTCCTTTGAGGACAACATCCCCCCGGACATGGCACTGAACCCACCACCCAGGGCTGGCTTTCTTTCCCCACATTCCTTCATTTTCCCCCTAGGAAGAGGAATTACAACATAAAAGCTGAAAACATGCACCCCAGCCATGCTCCCTCCTTCCTGCCACCCAGCAGACCTTGTTCTCTGATTTTATGGGACACCCTGGTGACTCTTTAGCACACCCTGTTTGTCGTAAATAAAACCAGGTGGGACCTGCAGGACCCAACCCTCTGATACACAAAGCGTTTGCACATAAAGTCTGGGCTTGGCATCCTGGTGGGGGTTTAGATCATGGAATCCCAGGATGGTAAGGTTTAAATCGTGGAATCC
Organism: Emberiza elegans; assembly: GCA_024865655.1. NCBI lineage: Eukaryota > Metazoa > Chordata > Aves > Passeriformes > Fringillidae > Emberiza > Emberiza elegans. The sequence continues at coordinate 32,086,034 of JALJVW010003518.1, forward strand.
CAGGATGGTAAGGCTCAAATCGTGGAATCCCAGGATGGTAAGGCTTAAATCATGGAATCCCAGGATGGTAAGGCTCAAATCGTGGAATCTCAGGATGGTAAGGCTCAAATCGTGGAATCCCAGGATGGTTTGGGTTGAAGGTTGGAGGCCATGCCATTCCACCCCTCTGCCATGGGCAGGGACACCTTCCACTGTGCCAGGGTGCTCCTGACCAACCTGGCCTCGGGCACTCTCAGGGAACCTGTGCCAGGGCTTCACCACTCCCTGAGTAAAGCTGGACTTTTGAAAGGGATAAGAGTTGGTGTTTCATCATGTTTTAGCCCAAATATCTCTGCATCAAATACTTTGCTCTTCTTCAAAGAGAAACCCCACAATGTCACTGAGCAATAAACGAACATTCCCGGTCAGTGCTCTCACGCAAAATTTGCATGGGCAATTCTGCTTGTGTTCCTTTCCCTCGAAACATCCCTGCCTTGCTTGGAATATTTTGGTTGTTTCCGTGAAGGAAACAGGAGAAAAGCTGCAGGAAATGAAGTCCTGTGGTTCTCCAGGGAGCAGCTGTGGGTGTCGGAGGGGCTGCCTTGATCCAAGCAGCTTACGCCGTATCAGCCCCGTCCTGCAGGACCCTGTCAGGGGGTGGTGAGGAAAAAGTGATTTATATTTGTGCCTCAGACATCCTAATTCCCTCATGCACAGTTTCAATGGAGAGAGACACCAAGAGCTTTAGAAATGTGTGGCTAATTATACATCTCATCAAATGCTCAACACTTAAACTCGTGATGAGCACAAAGCACTTGTCTGCTCCGCCACCTATCCCCTTCCTGGGATGTCCTTTTTAATGGTCTCTTATGTAAAGAGAGTTGGCTGCTTAAATATTTGAAGTCTGCCAGTTTAAAAGATTTAAAGTATTTTTAAAATGCAGAATAGATTTGGGTTTTGTGCGCTCTTATCGTTCAAGAAAAACCTTTGCTGATACTTTTTTTTAATTAAAAAAATCCCTTTGGGCTATGAATGCCAAGTTTGAGCCTGGAGGGAATTTTTATTGCAGATATAAACCCCTGGAAATCAGAGTATGTACACATCTACCACCGAGCCTGATAAACCCTTGACTGTGACACTGCTACTGAGGGCTGCTATAATATCTGATGACAAAACTGACAGATTACTTCTGATGAGAATGTGGAACCCTTTTTGTTTTTAACTTGACCCTGAAGACATGTCATAACATTTGTAATATCTGCAATAAAGTGTCAACCATAGTGCTCTAAGACTGCTGGAGCTTGGAGTTAAGCTTTCAGTTTAGTGCTCCTACAGCTTTCAATTTCAAATAAAAAAGGACTCTTAATTTCCTTTTGGACAGTCCAAGCCCAGTAGAACTGCACTAATTTGTCTTGGCAAATATGAAGTGGTAGTGGGGAGCACGACTGCTGGAGAGGAAATCCAGAGGAACAGAGCAAAATAAAATAAACCTATCAATCGTCTCCACATAAATGGGGGATTTACAGTTCAGCAGGAACGATCTTGAGAGGGGATGGCAATAAAAGGAGTGTCAGTGACCACCTCAGTGGCAGGGCTGGCTGGATTTCGGGCTAACATTTCACTGTGACCCTCCAGCTGCACAAGGTTCAAGTATTTTGAGGCTAAAATAAAAATTAAAATGTCAGGGCTATCTCCCATCCCCATGCAGTCAGAGGTGATGCTTTTATTGTTCAATCAGGGCAGAGGCGATGCTTTGATTGTTCAATTGTGGGAGAGGTGATGCTTTGGTTGTTCAATTAGGAGACAGGAACCCCCTGGGTGGGTCTCCCCAACCCCGTTATCTCCCATGATTTGGACTCCTCTTGACCCACGTTGGGACCAGAGCATCATCAGGGTTTGGAAAGACCCCTGAGATCACAGAGCCTCACCACAAAGGATGGCCATAAAAAAAAAACCAATCTTGCCATGGATGCCACATCTCCTCCTTGGCTCAGAAACTGCATTTCTAAAGGTGCTCTGGACCAGAGAATCCCCACTTCTCTGATAATCTGGTCCCAAAATTAATAGCTTGATATAAAAGTAAGCACCAGGCGCAGGGCTGTGAAAGACAATATTTTGCTGCCACTAACAAGGGCTGATTTCTTTGTCTAAGTGTACAATATAGTCAAATCGAGCTTTATTTCCCAAGAGACGAGATACTTCATTTATTTGTGCAACTTCCTCAGACTTTATATTCTTGTGTGTTTCAGGACTTCAGCAGTTGCCTCCTTGTAATATTTCAGCTTTTAAGCTGTTTTCTTGCCTCACTGAACTCACATAAGATACATCTGAAAGCTTTAGTACAAATTTACTTCGAATAAAGTCTTCAATTCATTTTCATGGCACCAAAAAGACAGCTTTAATAACTGCAATGACAAATAAACTGGAAATCATTCCAGGCCTTTTCACTTAACTGACAAGTAGAACGCTCTCATAATGAGCCGCAGGTTTTACGTTTTCTCTTTGACCATAATAGCTTCATTTAAGAGCGTCAGACCCTGACACTTCATCATTTATCTACATTATTTCTCATCTTCTTTCAAATAAATTATGGAATACTAGACTGAGCACATAAAAACAAAGTGACTTGTTATCTGTAAACAGCAAGATAAATTGTCCAGAAGTTCCTCATTTAGTTCCTTTTAAATTTAAGGGCAAGTTATTGGATGTACCTTTTTTTTTCCCCATCCCAATTTTTTGCATTTTTTTACAGCCATCTTATTCTGTTGCCAGTGGCCTTTGTGCAGCCATCCAAAGCCTGATGATAGTGCAAAAGGCATAAAATAATTCCATTATCCCAAGGTTGGACAGGGTAGTGCGGAAAAGAAAAAAAAATAATAAAAATGTTGAAAAACCAAATCAAATCAACAACTTCCATGGATATTTCTCTCCATCTGCAAAACTCCTTATCTGTAATACATCTTGTCAGCCTGGCAAATGTGACACATCCAAAGTAATGAACAGTGGGGCTGTGGCTGTCCTCGCCCTCAGAAGGAGCTGATATTTCCCGCCAGCCAAGACCCCCCTTCCCGCCTGGAATACATTAATTCCTGCCTCTGAGTTCACATTCCCTTCATTTCCCAACCACACTGTCCTCGACACAATTAGCAACCTTGCTTTTGTGTTTTAATTAGTGGTGACAGATGAAATCTAGAGAGGTTGGGTTTAAGGACACCCCGTGTGTCCCCAGTGCGCTCTCCCTGTGTGAGAAATCACATTTTCCCAATTTTGTGGTTTTCCCAAACCACGTTTTCCCAACATTCCAGGGTGGGGAGACCCCTCAGAGCCTGAGCCCAGTCCTCAACTGGAATTTGTGCAGCCCTCAGCATGTTTAACCCTGCCAGGGGGGGGATTCTTGGGACCATTCCTGGAAACGAGCACAGAGGGTGTCTCCAGCAGAATTCCCATGGATAATGTCACCATGATGGTTTCTGAAAAATCCCTTCACCAGGATTTCTCCTCCAGGGAAGATGAGAAGCCTCAGCTTCTCCATGTTTTGCTGCTCTGGAATGTGATTTGGAGAATTGTTTACCCAGCATGTGAATTGTTTTAATTCAATGTCCAATCACAGAGCCAGCTGTGTCAGACTCTCTGAGTCTGTCACAGGTTTTTATTATTCATTCCTTTCTAGTTTTGGATGTCTCCTTTCTCTTTCTTTAGTACAGTTTTAGTATGTCATTTCTTTTAATGTAATATAATATAATATAATATCATAAAATAATAAATCAGCCTTCTGAGAACTCAGAGTCAGATTCTCATCTCTGACCTCGTCCTGGGGACCCTCACAACACCACAACAGATAAATCCACAGATTTATCAACAGATAAAGCCTCAGTCCCAGCTGGTTTTAAGCCTTATGTTTCCAAACAAAGTGGAAACCAGAAAAGCAAAATGTAGGTAGGAAGGCTTCACAGATTTGTCCCTTTTTTTACCTTGAAGGATTTCTTTAAAAAGAACAGAATTGCAGTGGCGATGGATTCCCTGGGCGTTCCTCATGCCAAGAGAGACTCTGTCACTCACCACTGTCCTTGGGAAGACAAGGAACTGGAAAGGGCACGAAAAACTGCAAAGGACAGCCCACCCAAAATGGTGCAGCTCATTGGACTTTGGGTTTTGGGGCAATTTTAGACAGAGACTGAGCTGAGACATGAGGACATTCCCAGGGGTGGAGCCAAGATCCCAAGGTTTGGGTGATGCTCAGTCTGGGGACAAACTGGGCAGTGGAATCACAAGGGTTAACAGGCTGAATAAATTCATTAACAGGTGAAAAATTCACACAGGAGTTCCACCAACCCCACAGAGCAGAAAGGCACCTACATCAGGAAATTAGGGGACTGGAATTTTCTGATTTTTGAGGCACCATCAGGTTGAGCTGGCACCGTCCCTTTGCCACCAGGAGCCATTTCTGAGAGTCACCAAAAGACTGCCAGGAAATGAGATTGGTGCCCAGGATATTCTCATTTGGGGGTGGTTTATTGCATATTTTAATTTTTTATTATTTTATTTATGTCTGATGGTCATTATCCTCCTCCTCAAATTTGATTTATCCACGTGTCCAGAATGACAGGAGTTTTGTGGGCACTGGATGTGGTGAGGGTAGTTTGGTATATTCTCATTTTCTACCTGCCATTCCCATCATGGAGCTGTGGAATTCCAAGATTCCCAACCCCACAGACACGGCCAGGATTACACAAAATAAATTTGCATGATTGGAGAAGGGTTTTCATAGGATTCCTCAGCACGTTTGAGGTCATACCTTGACCTTTTTGAATTTCCAGGTAATTTTCCTGCCAAGCTTTTCCTTTCCCTCTCCAAATGCTGGCACTGTGGGCACCCAGCCATCCTGCAATTCAATCATGTTCTCTGTGCAGAGCAGGCAATAATCAAATAAAGGCAAAAATAAGAGTTTAAGCTGAGGTTCCCATCAGCTGCAATTCCATATACATAACATTTTAATTATATCTCATCTCCAGTGTAATAGTTAGAGATGCCATTTGATACAGCTTTTTTTTTATTATTATTATTTTATTTGAAAAATTAACTCTAACCAAATTAGCAAAAATAAAGTAGTAAAAGTTAATTGGGAATTATCTACTCCAAAATAACTCTTACTGGTAAATGCTTTGTGTGGTTATAAAAGGCTGATAAATATAATTGTATTTATGTTATGAGTATCATGTTTAATTTACTGTACTTGGTTGTTAGACAGCATTTTATGCAGGCCTCATAAGTGAGCTTCACATTATTGCTTGTATTGCTTTTAAAACAAAAAAATCACCCTCAGATGCAGCACATGGGAAATGCCCAGACTTGAAACAAGGTGATCCAGAGAAATATTTGGGATGAGCTGCATCTCCCTGAGCTAAAAATCAGAGTTTTTAGGATGGGACATGCTCAGTGCCCATGGTTTAAGGACCAGGATGATTTTTGGGATCCATGGGCAGTTACAGCCCAGGGCACAACAGGAGGGTGATGCTGGAAAAACGGGGAATTTCTCTTTTTTTTAAACACTTATTCTTCAGTTAATGCAGTTTTGGTCAGATGTTTTTACATTCCAGAATGCACAAGTCAGGGCAGTTTATTTTGTGGGTTTCTCTGTTTTGCTCTGGTTTGGGAGCAGACTTGAGGCTGTGCCACTTTTCTGTTGCTGTTATTAAAAATTACCCACAAAAAGTCTTGGCAAACTTGGGAAGACTGGAAATCTGCACCTACTCTGTGATTTTTCATACAATTTATACTGGAAATCTGCACCTACTCTGTGCTTTTTCATACCATTCACACTGGAATTCTGTGCCTACCCTGTGCTCTTTCATATCATTTAAAATAAAGAGAAACCCTAAAAAGAAGGTAGAATATCTCTTTAATAAAGTTAAGACTTTAAAAAACCTCAAGACTGGACAAAATCGTCTCTGAAAAAATAAAAGTAAAATCCAGCCCGTGATCTCTGTGGAGCAAATCAGCCCCAATCTCAATACTCTTAGTGACATCCTCAGAATAGAAAATAAAGAGGCTAAAATGTGCTGATTTTTGTCCCAATTTTAAGATTTTCCCATTATTTTTCTCATTTCTAAATACATATCTTTGAATGCAGAGTGCTGGCAGTACCCAGTGACCATGAAACTCTTTAATTTCCATCACTGATGGGTGGCATATGGAATGGATAAATTAATCCATTCCTTGATTATTTGGAAGAAATGTCACAGGACGCCACAATTTGCACCCTCCTCTTGGTCACCATTTACTTTATCCTGCCTCTGGACAAATTCCTGAAGTATCCTTGCAACATTAAAAAAAAAAAATCAAAAAATATACTTTAAAAGTAATTTATATTGAATGCTCATATTTCCTTTTAAACCACTGCAGCTCACAAAAATAAAAATCTGAGATTCTCATGCAATTGCAGAAGTGGGGCCAGAACACAAACTCTACAAAATGAATATTGGAAATTCCAAAGCACATGTGGATCTGGAAGATTTTAGGCAAAGAATCCAACCAAAAATCCTTTCTTTGGAGCAAAGCCATTGGCAGCAATGACTTTTTTTACTCTGGAATACCAGAAAATCACCATATATTTTTAATTAAAGAAGGAGAATGTTTCTCTTCAACTCCCCCAAATCTCCTCCAGCTTGGCCTGGTTTCTGTTATTTCTGTTCTGGATACATGGCTGCAAGATTTATTGTATCAGATTAAAAGTAAAGGCTATTAATGTCAGATTCCACAGGGATTTTTCGTTAAGGCTTCTTGGTTTTACTTTATTTATAAATTATCATCTTGAGGCTTGTAAAAAGGGCTTTCCCCCCTCTTATCCCAATGACATTGTAATTTATATTGCTGGTAGTTTCATAGGAGAATTCAATTAAGAATTACAATTTGTTTCCTTATAACAGCAGCTAAACAGGGGCTGTCTCGTGTCTCTACACGCAAGCTATTAACAGATTTTACAGTGTTAAGAGCGCCAAAAAATATAATATATTGTGCACCAAAACCTTTTAAAAAAAGTTCAGCCATTTAGTTTGGGTGGACACAAAAGTGATTGTGCAGCTTGCATGGTATTTACCCACCTACATGGCCCAGGAGAAGGATCTTGCACTGAGATTTTTAACTGCTCTAGAGGAAAGACTGAAAAAGTTCTCTTGAGTTCTCTCTGCTCTCCTTTGAGGTGACCTGCTTGGATATGGGCTAGGAATTCTTCCCTGGGAGAGTGGGGAGGAGCTGGAATGGAATTCCCAGAGCAGCTGGGGCTGCCCCTGGATCCCTGGCAGTGCCCAATGCCAGGCTGGAGCAGCCTGGGACAGTGGAAATGTCCCTGCCCATGGCCTGGGTGCCACTGGATGGGCTTTAAGCCCCTTCCAACCCAAACCATTCCATGATTCTATCGTGTCTTGAGCCTTGCAATGTCATTTTCCCAAAGCTTGGGCTCACAAACACTGCTGATGTTCCCTTGACTTTCTGCTTCAGCAACCCTGAGATATCTCAAGGCGTAAATTTACTATTTGATACAAACAAAGAGGATAATTATTAACCAAGAGCCAAAATTCCAGGGACAGAAAGCACTCAGGAAAAGAGAAAGGAAAGCTCCTGCCCCATCCAGTCCCAGCACGAGGCTGTAACACCTCAGTTCCCAGCCAAGGCCAGTGAGCACAGAAATTACAGACACATCTGCTCCAGATGTTGGAGTTGCATTGTGCACCAGCATTTTTCACAATAGCCTGAAAAAGTTTGCATTCCTTCTCTACAGCAGGTTGGTTATTATTCTTATCATTTCTGCTGAGATTAATGTTCATTAAAGGCACTAGATGACAGCTGCAAAGATTGAGAGCTGTTGCCAGACAAATGATACTGGAGCAGCAGCAGCAGAGCAGGTTTTCCTCAATGCTGTGCACATCTGCACAAAATTATGGAATCCTCAGCGTGGGAAGTTTTCATGGACATGGTTGGAGGCACCAAGGAGCCCTGGAATGGTCACACCAACCCATGGCTTCATTCAGGGACTGGGGAGCGTACAACCAAATGTTGTCTGACATGGAGCGCACAGAAAGGAACATCCTGATCACCCAAGTTCTACAATAAACCTCGTGATTGCAGAGAAAATTATGGTTTTATGAGGCTTTAAAGTCACTTGGACACACAGCATTTTATAGAATCATGGAGACATTTGGGTTGGAAAAGCCCTCCAAGACCATGGAGCCCCAGCTGTGCCCCGTGCCCACCTTGTCCCCAGCCCAGAGCTCTGGGTGCCACATCCAGTCATTCCTTGGACACCTCCAAGGATGGGGATTCCAAACCTCCCTGGGCAGCACATTCTTGTGTTTAACTGTCAAAATCCAGGAAACTCCTCTGGCTGCCCTGGAGGGCTTCAGCCCCTGCCCATGGGGCTCAGAGACCTTGGCACAGAGCCCAGGACCCTCGTGCCTTTGATTTAGCCCTTGGAAAAAACAATTACCAACCGTGTATGAAGGATTACAAGCCTCGACAGTTTAAGTAGAATGATAGTGAATTTATCACAGGGTGAAAAAATAGATTTTGGGGTTTTTAGAATGGGGGTTCAGGGGGCAAGATGGAGGAATCTGGGCGTGTCCAGCCTTTCTCCTTCTTCTTCTTGGCCTCCATCTCCTGCTGGGATGGTGGCACTTTGGGATTGGTTTAGAGTAGAAGCTCACTGTCTAACACAGGTGATGGGCATTGGGCAGTAATTGTAAATATTGTACAGGCAGTTTTTAGTATAAAAAGATAACACCGCCCTGGGGCAGGCAGAGTGCCTCTGTCTGTCCTGCTGAGCTGACCTGGGCTGGGCAGGAGAGAGAATTTTATAGATAAGGAACAATGAACAACCCTGAGAGCGAGAAAGGAAGAGTTCTGACTCCTTCTTCAACTGCTGGGCTGGGAAAAAAGACTTTCTGACATATCTTGGGGTCTCTCATAGCAGCAGAGACTCCGAGATTTAACAACACTTCCAGTGAAGAAATTCCTCCTGATGCCCAAGCTGAACCTCCCCTTGTGCAGCTTCAGGCACAAACCCTCTTTTCCTGTCACTGCCTGGGAAGAAAGTCCAACACCCCCCCCTGTTCCTACAACAAATATTTGCCACAAAATTCACAAACCTGTTCTCACACGCCATAAAAATACTGATTTTTTCTGTTCTGACACAGCCAAAGGTGCCTCAGACATGGGAATAAGGCAGTGAAAAATGAAGTGATTGAGTCAGGACGAGCTTGGCAAGGTAAGTGAGCATCAGTTTCCCTTTCCCTTTTAAAGCTGTCACATTGCTCCTGCTCCCTGTGTTTCCAGCAGTGAAGGATCCCTGTGCTTCCCCGAGACAAAGGATGGGCTGGGAAGCTCTGTCTTCTGAAGTGATGAGTTAAAGAACACCGCAGGAGTACTTGCCAAATCATACCACCATTATTAATTCAGGCATGATGAAAGTGTTCATTTTAGCTATAATCATGTAATTCATCAAAATACTACTAGAGCATATCATTGGGAACTATTACACTGATAGAGCACCTTATTGCACCTTCCCCCAAAGCAGGAAATGGAGTTTTTGATGCTTATCTGCTGAAAAGCAATTCAGTTTGGGATTTTGGAAGTGCTATCTTATGGTACAATAAAAAAAAAAAATAAACAACATTTCAAACATATTTTCTTGTACTTGGATGATGTTGTTATTATGTTTGGGGGTGATTATCTTCAACGATGAAGTTTAAAAATGGTGCAGCACTGAAATGTTGCATTTACCCGGTGCTGAAGGAACTGCTGGGTTATGAATATACAAAGTATGAAATTTAAATGTAGATTTTTGATCTGCCCCCTTTTAAAACAACCTCAGAGGCCAGCATCTGGCTGCCACAAGATAGGGGGGGTTTGGAGTTTTTTTAATGACAAACAATACTTGTAAAAAACTGTATCCCATGATAATTCTCAGGATGTTCAAAGGGACTTGGGCTCTGAGGGAACAGCAGATCCTGATCCCATCATGATTGCCCTCATGTTCTGACTCCTAAATTACAGGAAAAAACAAATAAATTATTTGGGGGTTTTTTGTTGTTTTTTTTTTCAAAGAAATGTGAGATTCTGTTGATTTTCTGGATTACCTGTGGGTGTCACAGCAGCGCTGACTGAGGCACCTCAGCAATTTCCAAAGAACAATTAACAAGGTGTTAATTGGTAATAGCATTAATGTTAATGTTAACAAGGTTAATATTATATTATTATGTACTGAGTCCACAGAAACAGCATAAAACTGAGCAGGACATTAGTAAGAGATACCCCATGTAAAGCAAATATCTCACCAATATCTGAATCCATAATCCGACGAAAGAGATGATGTTCAAAGATTTCATATGGAGCGATAAAAAATAAGGATGGGATGGGAGTCAATTTTAGGGCTTTTTCCTTCTTAAATTTTATAAAGGAAAAATAAATAGACAACCTCCATGGCACGGCAAGGTCCTTATAGATACATCACTGTAAATTAATTCCATTGTAAGCTAATTCCACTGAGACAAAACACAGAGGAAGCTGAACTGCCTCACTTTCTTGGACCTAACCATGGAGAAAGCTCAAACAATTAAAAAAGTTGTTAATTGTCTACATCAGGAAGGCTCCACTACTGCAAACAGAAAAGGAGCAAATTCGCCATTCCCAGTCCCAGCCCAAATCCCAGAAAAGCAGACAAATGCAGGTGAGACACAGAAACAGCATAATACTGAGCAGGACATCAGTAAGAGATACCCCATGTAAAGCAAATATCTCACCAATCCATAGCCTGATGAAAGAGATGATTTTCAAGGACTTAATTTGAAGCGATAAAAAATTAGGATGGGATGGGAGTCAATTTTGGGGCTTTTTCCTTCTTAAATTTTATAAAGGAAATACAAATAGACAACCTCCATGGCACGGCAAGGTCCTTAAGTAGATACATCACTGTAAATTAATTCCAGTGAGACAAAACACAGAGGAAGCTGAACTGCCTCACTTCCTTGGACCTAACCATGGAGAAAGCTCAAACAATTAAAAAAGTTGTTAATTGTCCACATCAGGAAGGCTCCACTACTGCAAACAGAAAAGGAGCAAATTCCCCATTCCCAGTCCCAGCCCAAATCCCAGAAAAGCAGAGGAATGAGACACAGAAAGGGACAGGTCTGGGAGAGCCAGCATCAAGCTCAGACCCTTCCTTCTCTCTCTGCCTTTTCCCCCCTCCAGCAAGGACAGCAGCTGGAATTTGGGGTTGGAGGGGTAGGAATGAGCCTGCACAGGTGCACACACACCTGCAGCACCAGGTGGAGATGCCTGATGGGTGCCCTGCACAAATTTGGTGCCAACCTCTCAAATTTTAGTCCATCGTTATTTATCAAATATCTTTTAATCTACAGCAAAACAGCCCTGGAAAAGGAATAAGATGTAAATTCACAACGAACAGCTCTTATAAACAGAACCCTCCCTCGGGGACTTCACAAATTTTTCTGGATGCTACCCCCTGAACTATGGCAGGCTTTTATTCTCGATACATCAAGGCACAAATTCTTTTCCTTCAGGAAAAAAATGGGGTCTCAAGTCAGTTGCAGAGGGCAGAGATGTGTAAAAACTCTCCCAAGATGATGATGAATACAATAATGAATGAATAATGGAGATAATTCTAATATTATTAGAATATAAATTAGGCCTCTATATCTGGAAATCAGAACCACAGTTACACACATCCAGCTCCTATTTTCCCTCTTGGTGTGGGGATTTTGATTTGTCTTTTAGTACCTAAATCTGTTTCTACACTAAATGGATGAGTATTTTAACTCCAATATGAACTTGGAGGTCTTTTTCCTCACCTTAAAAATTCCATTGGCCTACAGTGTACAGGTCTCCTCCACAGAACCCTCAGAATAATTTCAATTATTATAAATGCTTATGAAACTGCCCAGTTTTACATGTGTTTATATTAAAGCTGAAGAAGCAGTAAATTATTGTTGGAAGCAATGTTTTATGTTGAATATTCAAGTAGGCTAATAACATTTACTATTTTCTATTCAGTAATTATTTGAGAGTAATTAGGAGCTAATGGCCACCAGTTTATAGCTATTATAGCACTCCAACTTGGCTTTTATGTGATCCTTTTGTTTATTTTCGTTGTAATTGTCTCTGCAACCCCCTTCTCCTCCACTCCTCGAAGAACTCAAAATCCTGGGAAATTAGTTGGCCACAGAAAAAAAAATTATTTCCCCTTCAAGGAAGCTCTTTCAATTCTCCAGCTGCAAAAGTGATTAAATTTAAGCATGTGACTGATTATATGGAGTGATTTACTGGGATGAGCAGGAGTGGAAGGTGCATCCACACACACCTGGCTCCTCCAGGATTTTATGTCTTGCGGAAAAAGTGACTAAAACTCCTTTTGTCCCATCTTCCAGTAAGAAATGGAGGTTCCATTGCTGCAGCAATCCCACACCAGGAGGATGAAGCAATTTCACAGCAAAAGGAGGTTTTCACGTGATTCCCTATGAGCAATTCCTGAATGCTGCAGTGGATCCAATGAGGTTTTCACATGATTCCTATGAGCAATTCCTAAATGCTGCAGTGGATCCAATGAGGTTTTCACATGATTCCCTCTGAGCAATTCCTGAATGCTGCAGTGGATCCAATGAGGTTTTCTCGTGATTCCTTGTGAGCAAGCTCCTAAATGCTGCAGTGGATCCAATGAGGTTTTCACGTGATTCCCTATGAGCAATTCCTGAATGCTGCAGTGGATCCAATGAGGTTTTCACGTGATTCCCTTTGAGCAAGTTCCTGAATGATGCAGTGGATCAAATGAGGTTTTCACATGATTCCCTATGAGCAAGTTCCTAAATGCTGCAGTGGATCCAATGAGGTTTTCACGTGGTTCCCTTTGAGCAATTCCTGAATGCTGCAGTGGATCCAATGAGGTTTTCACGTGGTTCCCTTTGAGCGAGTTCTGAAGAGCTGCAATGGATCCAAGATTTTCCACATCTCAAGGAGTGTCCAGGAGTGGCAGCACTGCTGGAGCAGCACATCTGGGCTTGGCACAGAGGAGCTTTGGAGCCCAGGCTGAGCCCCAGCCTGGCACAGCTCCACAGACACACCCATGTGGGACCAGCTTGGCAGCCAAAAAAATTACAAAATAAATGAATACTCAGTAATTTCATGCTAAAAAAACTTTATGTGTCAAACAGCAAAATCCCCATGGAGCAAGATAAAAAGCCAGGCCTAAATGAATTACACCTGGAACCAGAGAGTGGGTTGGGATGGAACAGACCTTAAAGCTCATCCCATTCCAACCCCATTCCATGACAGGGACACCTTCCACTGTCCCAGGCTGCTCCAAGCCCAATGCCCAGCCTGGCCTTGGACATTCCAGGGATCCAGGGGCAGCCCCAGCTGCTCTGGCAATCCCAGCCCAGCCAGGAATTCCCAATGTCCCATCCATCCCTGCCCTCTGGCACTGGGAGCCATTCCCTGGCTCCTGTCCCTCCCTCCCTTGTCCCCAGCCCCTCTCCAGCTCTCCTGGAGCCCCTCCAGGCCCTGCCAGGGGCTCTGAGCTCTGCCTGGAGCCTTCCCTGCTCCAGGGGAACATTCCCAGCCCTGCCAGCCTGGCTCCAGAGCAGAATTCCAGCTCTCAGAGCTTCTCCATGGCCTCCTGTGGGGCCGTTGAGTGGACCAGGCTCCTAACCCAAGGTGTCCTACACTGCACATCTCCTACAAGATGAAGCAAACCCTAAAACTTGAGGATTTGCTGCCAGCTACCCTACAGACGTTTTTAACCAGGAAATTTTCATTCCACTCAAGGAAAACTTCCAGAAAAAAAAAAAAAACACTGAAGGAAGCACATTTACAAAACTAAGAAGAAAGTCAATATTTAGCTCCAAAAATCTGTTTTGTTGCAGTGAACCATTGGAGGGAACAACTCTGCTCTGCTTCCCAAGCTTCTCCATACCTGTATCAGGGGAAGGAGCCTCAGGAAACAGAGCTGCACCTTCAGTCAGCAGAAAGTGCTATGGAAAAAAAACCCAAATTACAAAAAAGAATCAAATAAGGCATGACAAGAGTGACCCCAAAGCATCACTGCACTGAGGGGGACAGGGGACAGCAAAGTGACAGGAAAAACCATGGATTTAACTACTCCTGAACTTTATCACTAGGCTACATTTTGCTGTAAAATAAGCTCACTTGTGGTGGTTTTTTTTTTTTTTAATCATTATCTAAGCTCATAAGCAATATTTCTGAAAGAAGAGACTGGTAGATATAACAAAATAATGATGAAAATCTCATTTGCTTAATAAAATTCCTTTGATTTTAAATCAAAAATGATCTCCATCCATTTGAACTTTAACTACCTAATTTTGTCTTGCATTTCAGATAACACACAGTAAATGCAATTTGTCATCATAAACGTATTATTATTTAATCATATGAAACTTTTGGTTTATCTCGAGAAAATATTTATGGTAGTTTTAATACAGGGGATCCATTCTTGACAGAAATGATGAAACAGATTTATCACCCTTGACAAATTATATTGCAAAACCTCCTCTCCTGGCTGCTTACAACAAGAATATTAACAACACATACAACTGGAAAACCACCTGTGATCCTCATTTTTTTAGGCCCAAATCCCCTTTTCATGGACACTCCACACTACTTGGAATGTGAGTTACTTAGAAGAGTAATTCTCTGAGTGACTGAAACCTGTAGCCCTTTAAATCAAACTAAGCAGTGTTTTATTAAAGTGCCCAGCAAATCAATCTAAATCCAGGGATAATAAAGCCCTAATCAGGTGGTAGAAAAAATAATAGGTTGTCATGCATGAGGAAAAATAGGCAATCATGGAATGTTTTCTTTAATTAGGTCGTGTAAAGTGGAAGGACTGAGTAGGAACTGGCAAGACATTCATCATGAGCAAGGTGGGAAATTATTGAGATTACTGAGGAAGGAGAATTGAGTGTGAAATGCTAAGATTTGACTGGACAGAAAATTAAAACTGGTTTTCTGCTCGTGTCACTTGCTCTTGGCAACCCCTTGGCAGGTATGGCTTTTCCAAGGAGTGGGAATCCAGAGACTTCTGCACTTTAAAGACCCCAAATAACTCCTTCTAACTTTTAATTGTATTAAAAGTTCTGCCTGTGTCTCCCAGAGTGGAAATTCATGTCCAAGGAGTTTTAGATGGAAAAATTATGTCAGAAAACCAATGGCTGCTCCAAAGTAAATGGTTATTCCTCCTATCCCAGGTCACCCAGACATTGTCATGCATCGGAGCCACTTTAAAAATCACAAACACCATGAAGGGGATTATTTAGGCAGGCGATGGAATTTCCTAAGTTAAGGAAAATGTCGTAGCCCATTAAACAACTATTAACATTATTGTTATTACAAAACTGCTTTTGAGCCATCCAGCGCTGAATTCACAACTATCATGCATAAAAATATCAATAGCATTAAGGTAAAATTATAAATACCCTGAAAAATAATATCCTGGAGCCTTCTAGAGACTTTCTAATTAAGGAATTTATAACGCACTTTAATTTAGGTGGTACTTTTAATACCTGTCCTAAGTTTTAGGCAGCACAGGATACACAGAGAACTCCTGACTTTCCCAGCTCTGACAACTTTTCAGTATTACCAAGGCATGGGGTCTCTGTCCCCTCTCATTTCATTAAGAAAATTATCATTTTGGAATTCCATATTTATAAATGTCATCAAAATAGGTTTGGGTTTGGTTTTTTTTCCATTATTGGCTTATGAGAGAGGGAGGGAACCTTGACTCTTGCTGCTTCCTTCTCTCACCATTATGTTTGGTGGTGTTTTCCATAATGCAAATGCAGAGAAAATTCCTAAACATCTTTAATTCTGACCTTACCAACAAAAGCTTCCTCCTCCTAAAATCACTACAAGAGCAGAATTAATTTTAAACTTAGGCTGGCTTCAAACCTGTCTTCTTTCAGGCAAACTTTTCTTCTTCTAGGTTCTTCAAACCTCTCTTCTGTTTCATGAAAATTGCATCACTAAGACCTCCAAACATTTTGCTCAGCTGAGATCTCACTATTTCCTTATAAAAACTGCTGCTGAGGGGTATCCATGAATTAATTCCATTCTGCAGATTTTCTGGGAGTGGTGGAAACTGGGAGCTCTTCAGCAAAAGCCAACGGAGATGTTCTCCCACTTTGGAGCCAGCAGCTCCGGAAAAACAAACACGGGCAAGGGCAGGAGTTGACAAATCAAATCCTGATTGTTGTCAGATTTTTACACAAAGTTTGTTCAGAGAAAGTCTTCAGGAAAATAACCAAGTCTGAGCTTGAAACTTGGGCTTGTTCCTCTCCGAATGAGCATTCCCTGTTTCCCCACAGGAGCGCTAAGATGGTGGGATAACTGACAAACGGAGCTGTGTTCCCTTCTCTGTTGTTTTAAGAGTAAATAAAAACGCTTCTTAGAAGAATTTTCACATCAAAAAGAAGATCCAAGGCCATTTTTTCCTTATTAACCAGGCTGACCTCGGGGCTGGCATTGAGGATTCTCTGGGGAGGCTGCTCAGCTGGGTGGGGATGTGAGAGACCGCCGGGTTTGGGATCACGGAACCGTTCAGGGTGGGAAAGACCTCCAGGATCATCAAACCCAAGGCACTGCCACCTCCAGCCCATCCCTCCCGCAGCACAGAGCCACAAATCACTTGTCACCAACTTTGATCCACCTTGTTTCAGGTGGTTTCCCCCCCTGTGTCTATTATTTCTGCCAAGAGACCCGTGAAAATTAAATACAGCCCCCATCCCTGCTCGAGTGACCCGGCGCTCCATCATGCCAGGGCGTAATGGCAATAAATCATTTCAGCTTTAATCTATTGTTATTGATGAACCTACAATTATTTGTCATCTAATATGCTGAAAATGATGACCAAAGAAATAGATCAAGTTTTTTTTTTCTTTCTTCTCCCAAGTACGGCATTGATGGATTGTATCCCTAAACTGTTATTACACTTATAATGTACTCCTCTGCTATGACAGCACAGCTAGTTTTTTAATCATTCCATAGTAATCAACTTAAGACAACACAGCAAGACTCATAACTCATGTTCTTTTCATTTTTGGCAGTGATGGGAAATGAAAATGTTTTTATTCTTTTGAAATAATTCTTACCTGACTAGGCTGAAGATTGCTTTAAAATTGTAAATAAATGGTTGTTTATTGAGCTGGAACTGAAAAGTGACACATTAAAATGCCCGTTTCTGAAGAAAAAATAATAATTTAGGCCTGAGTGGAGCTGGAGTTGGTTAAAGAAATACTTTGTTTTTCTTTTAACTGGTTCAGTGCTAACTGAAATCTCACTTACTGGTTAAGTGATACAAGCAAGGCTCTAATTTTCCCATTTAGGAGCAGAGTTAGTCTGCAAACACAGACTGGCTCAGGAAAGGAATCGCAGGGTGCATTTTCCAAAAGTCCCTTTGAAAATCTGCAGCCTTGGGAGCCACTTTGCGCTTCCAGTAACAACTCGGAGGCAGGACACGATCTAGAAATCACCTGAAGTGTGGCAGATTGACTGGAAGCTGTAAAAATCTCCTGGAAGAGGAAAACCTCAGTCATTCCGCCAGGAATTGTCAGGATGGGAATATCAGATGCTGCTTTCTAGGAGTTACCTCGCTTCTTCAAAATGCATGCAATGTAGAAGAGGAGAAACCTCTTCAGGAAACTCTTTCTGGATTAAAAAAAATGGTCTGGAAAAACCTGGCAACCCTACCAAAAAACATACAATAATAACAACAAACATTTTAAAATAAACCAATGGTTACTCTGTTCTGATGGGTTTATATATCATTTTACACAGATAGAGAGATGGATGGATGGATGGATGGATGGATGGATGGATGGATGGATGGATGGATGGATGGATGGATGGATAAAAATTATGGGATTAGTCCCGTTAAATGGACTAATGAGAACTTTTTGAACTACTTTCTTGCCCAACAGCCCTTGCACTGCTCACAGCACCTTTCCCTCACTTCACATTTATCTCCATATATTTCTATCTATTTCTGTGGCAATTTTCAACCACATTGCAGGGTCGTATCTTTGGCTGAACAAAACCCAACCTCCTTCTTTGCTCAGATGAAACTACATCCAAATTTTCCTGACAACCATCATGACCAACTCTTTCCTTCTTGACCTTTGGCAGAGCCAGAAGAAAACAAAACCCTGTCAGCCCAGCTCTTCCTCTGCACCTTGTCCATCTTTGGGGGTGATTAAGGTGTGCTCTGGAACCTGTGTGTGGACTTCCTGTTGGAGACACAGCACAAAAACCCCATAAAATAGTAATTTTTTAAATTATTTTATGGGGAAAGTAGAGCAACACTTGCCACACACAGGGGAGAGCTGCAGGCAGCAAGTCCAAGCTCTGGCGCGGCTCCAGCCTCACACCTCACCCAGGGATCAGCTCTATCCATGAGGAATTGGGATAAATTCCTCCCTGTTTAACAGCTTTTCACCAATCCTTTGCATGGCCCTGATGAAAAAAAAAAAAAAAAGGACTGGAAAAATCTGGCATTGCAACCCTACCAAAAACCCTCCACTAATAACAACAAAAATTTCAAAATAAATCAATGGTGACTCTGTTGTGATGGGCTTATATATAATTATATATGTATAAATTATGGATTAGTCCCATTAAATGGACTAATGAGAACTTTTTGAATTACTTTATTGCCCAACAATTCCTGTACAGCCCTGTGATATAAAACACCTCTTCCTAGAATGAGGAACATTTTCTTTTCCTTTAGGAACCCTCATTCCCTCCCTGTTCTGGTTGGATTTTCCCTGTTCTGGTTGGATTTCTCACCCCTCACTTGTTGCAAATGCCTGCAGCAATTTCCATCACATCACCTCTGGTGCTCTCTACAAAACATTTCTTTATCAGTTGCACAGCACTGGGGCAGCAGAGATCCACTCCACACCTCCTCAGCGACAAGAATAACCAGTTCTGGAACATAAATTATCACATCTGCACCAAAAGCAGGCAGCACTCCACTCCAGAAATCTGCTTTGTTCCTGAATGTGGGAAAACCATCAATCGTGCCTGTTTTAATGGGAAATGACTAACAAATAATTAATGGGGAATGTTACTGTTAAAAAACAACAGCAGAAAGACCCAACAAACAACACCCAAAGTGCTGTCTGTTTAGCCACCCTTCACACTCAGCTCTATTTGCTTTTTCCTGAATTTACTTAGGGAATTATGGATGTTGCTAACTTGCTCGGATCTCCTTGCCTTCAGCCATCATTATCAGTTATCTTTAGGGGTAATCATTTTTCTTAAAATCATGACCCATTTGATATCTTAAAAACAGCAACATTAATTTTCATTTGTCACAGAGCAGGGTATAAATTGGCTAAATGATAATAGCATTCTTCTGGTAATCCTACATGATTAACCCAAATACTGCCAAAATAAAAAAAACCATTCATTTGTATCCCAGGCAAAGGGAGCCACGATCCATGAGTTAGAGAAGGAAAAGGGTCCACTAATAACAACAAAAATTTCAAAATAAATCAATGGTGACTCTGTTGTGATGGGCTTATATATAATTATATATGAATAAATTATGGATTAGTCCCATTAAATGGACTAATGAGAACTTTTTGAATTACTTTATTGCCCAACAATTCCTGTACAGCCCTGTGATATAAAACACCTCTTCCTAGAATGAGGAACATTTTCTTTTCCTTTAGGAACCCTCATTCCCTCCCTGTTCTGGTTGGATTTTCCCTGTTCTGGTTGGATTTCTCACCCCTCACTTGTTGCAAATGCCTGCAGTAATTTCCATCACATCACCTCTGGTGCTCACTACAAAACATTTCTTTATCAGTTGCACAGCACTGGGGCAGCAGAGATCCACTCCACACCTCCTCAGCGACAAGAATAACCAATTCTGGAACATAAATTATCACATCTGCACCAAAAGCAGGCAGCACTCCACTCCAGAAATCTGCTTTGGTTACTGAATGTGGGGAAAACCATCAATCATGCCTGTTTTAATGGGAAATGACTAACAAATAATTAATGGGGAATGTTACACTTAAAACAACAGCAGAAAGACCCAACAAACAACACCCAAAGTGCTGCCTGTTTAGCCACCCTTCACACTCAGCTCTATTTGCTTTTTCCCTGAATTTACTTAGGGAATTATGGATGTTGCTAACTTGCTCGGATCTCCTTGCCTTCAGCCATCATTATCAGTTATCTTTAGGGGTAATCATTTTTCTTAAAATCATGACCCATTTGATATCTTAAAAACAGCAACATTAATTTTCATTTGTCACAGAGCAGGGTATAAATTGGCTAAATGATAATAGCATTCTTCTCGAGTAATCAGTTCTACATGATTAACCCAAATATTGCCAAAATATTGTTTACCATTCATTTGTATCCCAGGCAAAGGGGAGCCACGATCCATGAGTTAGAGAAGGATTAATTTAGGGTCTGATCTGTATTAAAACTTGCCACGATGATTCATAATCATCTGACTGGATATTTATCCTGACAAAACCCTTTCATTTGGGGAACTCTTCATCACATGATGCCCAAAAGCCTCATTGCTTCCTCGGGCTTGATACACCACAGAAAGGCAAATATGGGTTTGGGGTCGGATTTGGGGTTTTTTATGGACTCCTAACTTTTTTCACCGCTTCATTTTATTTTCTTGCTGCAGGAGCATGGAGCCGATGGTCTTTACCACCATCTAGTGGATTTAATGACTTACAACAAGCCACAATGATATCAAAATAAAAATAGGGATAAAAATATTCAATCTGTAATATATATGGAATTAGTCCATTTTATGGTAAGCACAACATTATTTCTCACACTGCGTGCACTCATGCGTGCTGTGGCTTGTAATACAACACTATAAAAACGGACAAGAATTCTGAATCAGTGGCTCACTGATAGAACAGGAAAGAATTACCCCAGTGAGAGGTTTAGATTGGGTATTAGGGAAAAATTCCTTCGTGGAAAGGGTTGTCCAGCCCTGGCACAGCTGCCCAGGGCAGAGGTGGAGTCCCCATCCCTGGAGGGACTCCAAAGCCACGTGGAGGTGGCACCTGGGGACGTGGGGCAGTGCTGGGGAATGGTTGGAGTTGATGCTGGGTTTTTCCAACCCAAACCATTCCCTGATTCCACTTTCTCCTTTTTAAAATGCCTGGTCACTTTGCCCCTCAAGCAGCAAAACCATCCACACCTAAACTACAGCTTTTAATGACAATTTTTCCCCCTATCTTATCAAAATAGATTCCAACTTCCCCCCCAAAAAGACGTTTCAAGTGGACACTTCTGCCCATTAGCTGGAGGTGGGAAAGAGGAGGGAGTTCTCCATGCTGGATTTAGTGATAAAAGTCTGGGTGTTCTTTGTGTTACAGCATCCAGAGATGATTTTTGAGACAGCATTTTTGGATTTTGGATATTTTTGGATATTCCTTTATCTGCATATTGGAGAAAATACCTCCATTATATAAGGAGATCCCCGCCATGGTGGAAAAAGTATAAAAGGTTTGCCTGATTTAATAATATTTTTTAATTAAAGAATAATTGTTTGGCGGTCATGCAGACCTGTTTTTCTTTCTCCACATGAAGCAGGATGGACCTAAATTGATTCCTGTGCTTTCCATGACACCACAAAACATGGACCAATATTTTATCCCCAAAGAACCAAGTGGCCCAGGGACTCTGCAGATTTCTTCCCTCAGGAAAGGGATGGGCAGCACCACCAGCACTTCCCTCTCAGAGGGCCTTTTGTGGTACCCGAGAGGTCAAAAATGCACCTCAAAAACCAAATTAACTCAAGATTTGCCTCCAGCTTTCTTCCATTTTTCTCCCAGCCCCATCCAGCCTGGCTTGGACACTTTCAGGGATGGGACATTCTCCACCTTCCATGAAAACTTTTGCCAGTGTTTCACCACCTTCGCTGTAAAAACTTTGTCATAACCAACCTAAACCAACCCTCTTTTCATTTAAAATTCTTCAATCAGCATTTTAAATTTTAAAATGCTGAATTACCGGCAACTACCCAGCGCTTTATTTTAAACTCCGGCCTTAAAAAAAAAAAAAAAAAAAAAAAAAGGAAAATAAAATTTAAGTGAAGCAAAAGCCCCCAGAAACAGCTTCTCTCATTGATAGCCAGCAGAGGACTGTGTCCTTCCTGGAGGGAGCTCCTTGGATTTTGCACCTGATTGAGCCCCAGCCCAGGGTCAGCGCCACGCTCTGGGTGACTCAGTGCTCTGCCTGTCTGCCTGACAATCTCCACAGGGTACAGGGCCATCTACTTGTGTGCCCCAATTAGCACTGCTAATTGGGGCACAAAATCTCTGCAAATCTTTTTTTTTCTCCTTTTTTTTTTTCTTTTTAAATCAACCACCATTCTGGGAATGGCGAGCGGGCGCTGAAGCAGGAGGGGCCTGCCCTGCCCTGCTCCTCAACTGTGGCACAGAGAGAGTGGAAAGTTATAGGGTTGGGAGAACCATGGAATTCCAGGATGGTTTGGGTGAGAGGGACGTCAAAGTTCATTTTTCCACCCCCTGCCATGAGCAGGGACAGCTTCCACCATCCCAGATTGCTCCGAGCCCTGTCCAACCTGGCCTTGGACACTTTCAGGGGCAGCCACAGCTTCTCTGGGCACCTCGTGCCAGGGCCTCCCCTCCCTCCCAGCCAGGAATTCCTTCCTAAAATCCAATCTAAATCCAGTTTTTTCAGCTAAAATCCGTAGCATGTGGATAAAGGCAGGACTTTTCTGATAATATCAAGTTTCTTTCATTTTTCTTCAACAATCCAGAAGTGTATTTGATGAAAATGTGCAGGAGAAGGCAGAGGTTTAAATGCAATTATTTCAGCTGTGTGCCAGATTCCACAGGCACTGACTGATAGAGCAACTCTTTCAGCATCAACATTCTGATATTTTCACACAGAAATGGCCCTTCAGATGCCACGAGAATGATTACTATTTGTTTTTAACTCAGACTTGCAAATTTGCTTGTGTAAAATCAGGCAGAAAAACCTTTGCACACACAAAAATCAGCTCGCTCAGAATCAAGAGATACTCACTGGATCATTGCTGTGGCTGATGCTCCAAACAGAATCCCAGACTGGAACATAAATATTTATCAATTCAAAGAGGATATGCAAAAGGAACAGCCTAGAAAATGAGATGCATTTTGCTTTTCTATGATGCCATTTGGTAACACTGCAAAGGAATTATTGTGCACTCCTCCAGCTCACACACTCCCCATTGCAGAAGTGCAAACTGAGTTTATTGTGAAATATTATAATAATAAAAGAACAATTATCTCTTCCCCAGAAGCTTCAAGCCTAAATCACCTCCCGTGCATAATTCAGGATGATGTGAAAAAAAATCTCAATATTTAGAAAGGACCTTGTCCCATTGCTCCAGTCAGGAGCTGAAGGGTACGAAACCAGGATATTGACAACTTGGACTTGCTATTTGTGGGTGTTATTTCAGGGTCACTGAAACAGCACAGGGAAAAGAACTTTATCTATGGAAAGTTTGTGAACATCCTGCTCCAAAGCCTCCGTCCCAACTGGACAAGATGGGACATGGAGAAAGGGTTGGTCCTGAGAATTCAGCTTTAAGAGCTTCCTTTGTTGCACTTTCCATGAGCTTTTTACCTTAAAATAAAAAATTATATATATATATAAAGATATTTTTTATATTTATATATAAAGATATAAAACCAATTAAAAATAAAAATTAAATAATATACATGTATAAAGATTATATTAAAATTTATATATCTAAAGGTTTTTTAAAATCTTTATATGTAAAGACAAAATCAATTAAAATAAAAATTAAATAATATATATAAAGATTATATTAAAATTATATATAAAGGGTTTTTTTAATCTTTATATATAAAGACATAAAATCAATTAAAAATAAAAATTAAATAAAATTATCTGCTTTTATGGCTCTATCCTAAATTACAAGTTTGCTCCTATTTCATTGTGACTTTAATTGTTCATACTGTAACACTTTAAATAACCAAGCTCAGACACATGCTAAGGTTCCAGGGGAACAAATGCTGAGCCAAAACACACAGCCAAATAATTTTTCAAATTCCACATTCCAGGTGGCCCCTCCGGAGCATTTCCCCATGGCCCCAGGTCCTGCTGTAGGCCCAGGTGCAGGAGGCATTTTCTGCCCTGAGTGATCGCTCCTGGGAAGAGCTGACTCCAGGGCGGGTGTGGAGGCTCCTGGCCCTTCAGCTGAGCCAAAATCCCTTTGCCGTGGATTTGGGAACAAGAGAGTGACTCCCCATGGTCCCCTGAGCTGGGACATCCATCTCCAGCAGGGCCCATCGGGATTTGTCCCCTTTAAACCCCCACAAACACAGCCAATGCTTCTGGAGCTGCTCAACAACAGCTTGGGGACAACAAAATCCCAGCAGAGATGGATGGAAGGCATTGCTGGGCTGCTTTGGTGCCAGGAAATACCTGTGCCTTCCCCTGGGTCACACCCAGAGCTCCAGGGTTGTGACACCAGCATTGCCGCCCTTTGTCACCCACCCCTTCAGCACCCAGAACTGCACAATGACATTTTTTATGCAGTCTGGGTGAATTATTCCCACATCTTGGCCTGTGAAATAATTCCCTCATTGCTGCTGCTGCAGCCTTTGTGTCACTTATTCCTGAGGGATTAAAGGGACCCCTCAGCTCCAATTCCTGCCTCAGGATTCACTTCCCAACCACCCCAGGCTGGGATGGCTGGGAAGTGGGAAGATGTGGGAAAAATTCACCCTGAGTGGTCCAGGGACACAAGGAGGTCTCCCAGGAGCCATCCAGCAGATTTTCACAAAAACCTGTCTCATTTTATCTCCCAACCAAATTGCCCCAAGCCCCATCCAACCTGGCCTTGAACACTTCCAGGGATGGGGCAGCCAAAACTGAAACTCTGAACTGAACTTCAGAACTCAATTGAAAATTCTGAAGTAATTATTTTAATTTATATTGAGAACAATTCCTTCAGTAAAGCAAATTTTCAAGAAATTTTTCCCCCACAGGAAGATTAAAATCTCCAAATGTTTGGAGCGTGATACAAAGGAAGGAGCTGCAGGGACTGGGTGCATCTGAGAAGGAAAAACTTTTGGAACAGAAATTGGTATGGAAATAATCTACACCCACCCTATGGAAAGCCTGACATATGCTAAGGTCAGGCTCGTGCTAACTCAGAAAATCTTTTCTAAGCTGAATCCTTAAAGGAGGATGATTTAAATTAATAGGTACAAATACCCTCAGCTCCCAGTGACTGCAATCAGAGGCAGAGGTCAGGGGAGAAGAAAGAAGATTGGAAAAGGCACAGTTTGACCTGACAGCATCCTCCTGATGTGTGGCTTTGGGGTTGCCCTGTGCAGGGCCAGGAGCTGGATTTGATGATCCTTGTGGGTCCCTTCTGACCCACAACATTCCATGAGAAGGACAAAGAAAGGGTGCTCCTCGAAAATCCAATTTATGGGCACAGAGGTGGAGGTGAGGAACTGTAAAATCAGCATTTCTACGCCAGATATTCCTGGTACAGGATATTTGGGAATAACAGAGAGGAGTTTCAGGGCTCACACCCTCACAGCAGGCTGGCAATGCCCCTTCTCCAAAGTGACCTCCAGCCACCACCTCCGAGGGCACAGACAATCCCAAGGGACCTGCACAGGTCAGTCTGTCCCTGGAGACTCCAGCCCAGCCCCACATTCCTCCTGGGAATGCCAAACCCTCTGCCCAGCCCTGTTCCTCCTGGGAATGCCAAACCCTCGGCCTCCAGCACAAACCAGGATTTCCTATGCAAATCACATGGGCAAGAATGGATCCAACAGGACAGAGCTAATCAATGACAGCACTTCTATGGAGGAACCCTGCTTGGGGAAACTCTGGGCCACAAATAATTCACGTCCCCTTTATTAAATAATTAGATATTAACAGAGAACCACTGATTAGGCTGCACGGCTGTGATAGCGTGTATTTTCTCTCTTGACTTTGTCACCGAGGTCACCAAAGCACCCAAAGACAAGGAAGAGAGAGGGAGACAGAGCATGGGCATGGCTGGAGAGAGAAGCCTTTCATTAACCTTCCTGATCCCCCATAATTTCATGTGTCAGCAGCTAATCAGCCACTCACTGACATCATCAAGGGACAGGGAGAAAAGATGTCCCCAGGGACCGATCACTTCTCACAGGAGAAAATCTACACTCGCACCAGGAGCGTGAGCGGATTGTGCAGATAAATAAAGTGGGTTTGCATTATAATCACTGCCTCAATTTATGTTTATGCTGTTGGCAACAGTGATTTATATCCAGCATGATGAAGAACATAGTGAAAGGAGACAGTCCTTGATAGCCCAACCCTTTCAGACTTTGCCTCATACTTTGTCACTTAAAAAACAAGAATATCATCTCCTTGCTGGTCCACAGCTTTATTAGTGCCACTGGTTTGCCAGACAGAAGAGGAAATACAAGGGATGCTACATTTTTCAGAGCTGGATTTTAATCATTCTGTATTTCCCTTAATACTTTTATCCTGAAAGATTTTGTAAATCTAATCAACACAGCAGTTAATTCATCCGCAGCCAACAGGAAGTCCCCTCGTAAGCAGGATAGAGATGTGTCTTTACCAGTGCCACCAAAAGGGCAGGGACATGGAGGGGACACCAGGGCACAACAAATGATGCTGGTCAGGGGCTGTGGGGTTGCACACCTGAGTTTCCAGGGTTACCTGGGATCTACAGATGGATGAACAGCCTGTGTCCTTCAAAAGGTTTCCCAAAGGAACGTGGTGCTGAGGGAGAAGGGAATATCCTGCTGAGCATCCCTGGCTCTGCCCAGGAGAAGTGGCAGCTTGTCTGTCTGTCTGTCCAGCCTGGATGGGATTTTATGGGGTCCCACTGTGATGCCTCAGGTTTGGCTTTTCTGTGTTTCAGGCTCTGTGCTGCTTTAGTGTGCAGCTCTGAGCTTCACATTCAGCGTTGCTGAGCTCTGTGCACAGAGCAGGGAGACAAAACAATTCCTGCTCCAGCTGGGCACCAAGGACAAATGATCCAAATCTCAGCCCAGGAGCACAAACCCCGTGGGCTGCAGAGAGAAAAACAAGCAGGGTGGGACTGCAGGGGCTGAAGCTGGAATGGGACAATGAACTGCAAGGGGCAAATGGAGCAGAGCTGATCCCAGGGAGAGACCCCGGGAGCGCTCGTGCATTTTGGGGCCATTTGGGTTCATCTTGGGTGCAGCCCTGGCTGGGCTCTGGTGCTGCCCAAGGTGGGTCCATGGAGGAGATGCTTGGGATAAATCCCTGCTTTATTCTGGGACTCTGCCCAGCCTCTGCTCCAGGTCAGCCTCAAGGCATCGCCTGGAGCTGCAGGGGTCTTCAACAAGGAAGAGGAGGAAGCAGGGACAGAGGTGCCTCACCCCCCAAAAGCCAGCCTTAAACCCTCCACCACTTTCCATGGGGATAGATTTTATATTTGGAAATATAAAATATATTCATCCATGCCTGGATGGTCTTTCCACACTCCAGGCATCAATTTAACAAAGCCCACCCTCGATCCTAAAGGTCTTTTCCATCCCAGATGATTCCATGATCATTTGGAAAGCCAGAGGACATCCCCTCACACATTTCCCACAGCAGCACCCTCAAGTCCAGCTCAGCACCATGCTGCACAAACATGAGGCACTGAACCAAAAATAATCTCAAATATCTATTCCTTGGTCATCATTATCTCATG
Source organism: Emberiza elegans (assembly GCA_024865655.1). NCBI lineage: Eukaryota > Metazoa > Chordata > Aves > Passeriformes > Fringillidae > Emberiza > Emberiza elegans. The sequence continues at coordinate 32,113,806 of JALJVW010003518.1, forward strand.
GATTAACGGATTTGTGGAGCTGGACCTGATTTTGCAGGTTGCTGGAATTCCTAAATCCTGTTAGCTGATGCCCACATATTCTGTTTCTCATTGACCATCCAGAAGGAGAAATCCTATGTCCTCATATGGAAAAATGTCCCAAACCCCAATTAGGCATCATAAATTTATAAATAACACATCACTATCAACAATCTCAATAAAGACTTTCCAAAGAGCCAGGTTGGCTTGGATGCAGGAGATTGATTTGTATCCAAAGGAGTATCCAAAACTTAATCAAAATATTGCTTAATCATGGTTTCAGTGCAGAAGAACCTCAACTTGCAGTCCTTCAAAATGGAAAAATAGAAATTTCTGCCATGTACTGGCAAAGAACTTTGAGGAAATATAGAAAATACATCATGGTATAGGGAAAAAAATACAGAAAAAAATAATGTAAAAAATGATTTTGGACTATGGGGAATACTACTGCTGAATTCTGCTTGGAATTGGCCTTTATTTTCTACTGGAATAGATGTTGCCCTTACAGCACACAGATCTTACAGAGTAGATTTCTATTGGTTTTTCTGAACTTTGGAGAGTTATGAGCTAAAAAATAACTCATAGAGGGACAGTCACTTAATTTTACACAATTGCTGAAAACAGTAATAAACCAATGACAGCCCCACATCACTGAATTAGTAACTTTACAAACACAGGTGATAAGATGAACAGATATACATTTATATTGACTGCAAAACAGTAGTGGAAAATATTATTTTTGTAAAGAGTTGCACCTTTTTTTTAACTGTAATTAAATCTTTCCAAATATATAGATATGCAAATAAATCTATTCCAAACTCCATTTTTAGTAGCACCTCTTCTCTTGGCACTGGCAGGTTCTGCACCTACTCATGTTCCTCACCAAACAGTGCTAACCTGGAACTGAAACTGTTGGGAATCCCGAATTCCCCCTTGGAATCTTCATTGCAGCTGCTTTGTTGGACATGAATATTGGAATTTCTGGGGAGCTGTGTCTAAATCTCTCTGTTCTAGCTCAAATCATGAACACATGGATTGTAGCACAAATAAATCAACAGCAGAGCGAGGAAATTGCCTCTGAGGAGCAGCTGCCACCAACACGTTCAAACCACACCAAAATCAAAGGTGAAATAATTTTTTCCTAATATTGAGACTATTTCCTCTTTAATTTTGAATGGTTTTTGGGAAGCAGAACATCACTAAGAGAGAAACTTTTGCATCTCCCCCATGATTTTCATTTACTAATGTGTCCATTTCTTCATCTTTAATTCCAACTATGCTGCAAAATTCAAATTTGGAATAAAAAAAATAAACGAAATGTCACATTACTTTAATTATTTTTTTCTAGCATGGTATTGATTTATCCTGTCCTAGAGCTCATCTCTACTTATTAGGGCTTTTCTTTTTGCTCATATCTAGCTCTCCTACAAGGTTAATTTATAAATAAAAAGCTGAATTTAGCTCAGTTTTACTTTCATTAAACTGGTTCATAATTGAGAATAAGGATTTTTGAACCCCATTTTTTCTGTGTGAGCTGGGTGTCATCTTTAGGCATAAAAACAACCTTAAATGACCACATCCTTAAACAAAACTTACACAGAAAGAGAAACGAGCAATAAATAGAGCAAAGTCTAAACCCAAGGTGAAAATGGGATTTTCCGAGAGTCATCTTTGCCACGGGTCCATGTAAATGAATTTGCCAAATGCAGCCCAAGGTTCCCCAGAGTTCTGGGGGTGCCATGGGATAGGAAATTCAGTAAATTTATATATAAACAATGTATAAATTCTCCTCATATGCAGAAGCTGCCTCTGACACAGCCTCATTATACGGTTTCTTCTTCTGGGGAGAGAATAACTTTCACACCTAAAAATATGCACTTTCAGGTACTAAATGTTAAATATCTCCACTCCCACCTACCCCAGCATTACCAAATTCTCTCTTTTTGCTGCTATCCACCTACCCTGAAGTTACCAAAAAGCTTTTTTTTTTTTTTTTTTTTTTTTTGCTGTTGGTGCTGTGAAGAGGACACAGCCAACCTTTGTAATTTTAATTTTCTTCAAGAATCCCCAGAAAGAGGTGTAAATTGTTCCTTTCAAGGCACCGAGAGCTTTGTTTGGCTTTAAAAACCAAAATCTGGTCTTCAAGAACTCCTGAATGTCAGCACATCTCTGATTCCCAAAATATGTGGTTTAGGGAGGGATGTGGAGCCTGTTTCCCACTCCAGGATAATTCCAGCATTAATTTTCACCTCTAATTGTTTCCTCCTCCAACAGCCCCACGGAGAGGGACTCCCAGCCCTTCATTGCACATAACTTAGCACAGCATTAAATTTGCCTAAATTGCGCTCCAGTGCTGCCACACTGCTGACCCTCCAGTCTGTAAACAAATACATTTGTTCTCCATATATTTATGGTTTTGTCTTCTAAATGGTGAGAAAATGAGCCTGGAATCTTCATATTGTAATTGTATCATCAAAGCCTGTTGAGAATACGATAAAGTAACCAGAAGTTAAATTATCAATAAGAGTCATTTATTTTGCATTTTTATTTTAAAGAATACTTATGAGAATTGTGATAAATTAGCAGTGACAAACTACTTCTTGCAGGCTGATTTTGTGTGGAGAGTTTAATTAAACATTGCAGCTGTTTATCTCTATGGTGATTAAATTTTCATATGTAAATTACATGTATTAAGATCAAGATACTTATGTAAATGTCACTTGCCTTAATGTTTTGTGTTACTGTTATTAACATCTCACCATCAGCTTGTAATCTTCTTGTATTGCATTACGCCGCCGTGCACGACATGACTAAAATAAGTAGATTTATATCTTAATAACAAACAAGTTTTTAAAAAGAACATCTCGCTATGTAATTGAGATGTAGATAAAAAAAATTAAAAAATTAAATAAATAAATGAGGGGGAACTGGTGGGAATTTGATTGGCTCGAGCTGTGTTTGTGGCACTTGGGGACGTGGTTTGGGGATGGGGTCGATGGCCTTGGAGGGGCTCCTCAAACTGAACAATTGCAAGGGTGCCTCCCATCTGTCTGCAAACAATATCTGAACTGGGAAGCAAAATTTTTACACACAGGGGCCAAGAACAATTTTGCCAGGAGCAATTGTGTTACTCCTGTGGGGGAGAGCAGGATCATTTCACTGCACCTAGCTGAGAGCAAAAACTTCAGCTGGACACCTAAAAACCCACTGGGAATAACTCTCCCATCTGCTTAGAGCAGCTGAGGGCATCATGTCTTACTCTGTGTTGTCCCCACCAACTAAAAAGCAGAATTCCATTGTAGATCCGATACAAACCCTTTCTACAACAACAAACCAGATTTACATTTCGAGCAGAGAAAAAAGCTCAGGATCCACCCACATCCATTTCCAACAACCAAAAGAAACCCCTAAGAGGTCACAAATATTTCTTTAGCAATAGAACTTCAAACTCCTGGAACTCACAGTGAGTCAAAAGAAAAAAATTACTGAGATTCACCATTTACTAAATTTTCTACCTATTTTTTCTACTCTTGCTGTACCCTGGTATGTATCATTCTTACTCCCTTTGATGATAAAAATTAACTACAGGTTATAATAGAGCTATAGGAAGATCTGCCATCTGATCTTGGTTATCAGACAGAGGGAAGTTCTGAATACACAAAGTTCCAACTCTAATGCAAGGAAGACTTTTCATTATGCCAGTCATGCTTGGAGCCTTCAGACAGGCAGACACTCATTGATAGCAGGAAATCAAATTCATCGTTTGCAAAAACAAATTAAGAGCCCAAATTGCAGTAGGCAATACACAGAAAATGAGATAAAACCTCTTGGGATTAATTTCTATTGAGGAATCCATAGGTTCTGTAGGATCTCAGAGTCAGCCCTGGCTGCTGTGGTGGGCAGGAAGAAAGGGAAAGATCCCTGGGGAAGGGGGCTTCATCTTCCCCCACTGCCATCCAGAGGGCACATCATCCCCAGGATCTACTCCAAAGCACTGAAACACTTTGAAAATGCCCCAGATTTCAGTTGGATTTTAAGAAAAAGTTTTTTATAGAAAGAGTGATAAAGTACTGGAATGTCTGCTGGGGGAGGTGGTGGAGTCATCATCTCTGGATGTGTTTAAATAAAGCCTGGATGTGGCACTGGGTGCCAGGGTTTAGTTGAGGTGGGTTGGGTTGGTCTCAATGATCTTGAAGGTCTCTTCCTGTTGGAACCCTGGTTCCTGCTGGGAATTTCGGAGTTTCTGTGCTGGCAGGCACTGACCCCCAGGAGAACACTGCACTGACCTGAGGCTGTGGAGAAACTTCCAAAATGGAACGGTGGAACTGGGATTGTGGGTGTGGAGTTTGGATAGAAGTGTGTGACATCACAGGGTGGGAAACTGAGAGTTTAAGGGTTTAGAATAGAGTAATGTGTATAGAGCAAGGTGGAGGGTTTAGGGTGAAGGCTGGTCCTTGTCCTTCACCTCTCCTCCATGGGTTTGGGTGGTTTTGTGTAATTGGACAAAAAAGTCCACACTGCAGGGCATGGGTATTTGGTAATTAGGTTAAATTGAAAATAATTGAGGTGTCATTTCTTAATTGGACAGTTTATCCATAAAAGGCCTTGTAGAGAGAGAGATGGGGCTCCATTTTTAGTGTGTCAGAGTGAAGTGCTGCAGAACTCAGGGTTTGGGAGACTGTGACATAGATAAAAAATAATAAACATCTGGGTCCCAAGAAGAAATACCCTCTCACACATTTAATCCCAACCCTGGCAAAAAAAGAAGCAAAGGATCAGCATCTTCCAACCTGGTGATTCTGTGAAATAACCGTGTGGATGTTCTGATGGGTAAATCAAAGACGAGGCTCGGAAGGAGTTCAGTGACTCTCTCAGTGCTGTGTGCTTTGAAGGAAGTGCAGCTGGCACAAGGAATTTGCAGATATTTTAATGGGCACCGTCCCTCAGTGCCAAAAATTCCATCTGATGAGAGCCTCACTTTGTACTCTTAGGGTGTCCCAAACACATCTCCCCCAACAGCTGCAATCCCTAAACCCACCCTGAGCTGCCCTTTTATTTTAGACTCTTCAATTACACCCCAAACACACTTTGGGGATTAAATCCATTTCCTTACAGAATTTTCTATTTCCAAATTTAAAATATACAATATCTGTCCTTTAAATACACTCACACGTTTAACTGCTATAAAAGTGGCTTTTTTTCCTTTTCCCAGCACCTGATTTTACATCTTGCTAGAGGATGTTAGCAATGTTTAGACTGCCTTAAAGTCCTTATCCATGGCTTGATGCTCCCACACACCCCAGCTCTGCTCTGCCTCTAGCACATTATTCCAGCCTTCATCTGTCCAGCTAAAAAGATGAGGGCAACATTTTGGAGATTACCAACCTTCCACCAAAGAATGGGATGGATTCTTGAAACATGAATTTTTCTAGAATTAATTGTTGCTGAGTGCCACTCACTCTACTCTGAAGAGGCAAAGAACAATCTACCCTGAAGACCATTGAAAATTTACCTTTGAAGGTTCTTTTTCAAGTCAAAAGTTTTGTGGGGTTCGGTTTCAGTGGAATTAATGCCTGTGTTTGCAACTGTTCCTTCTTGTGCAAAACCTGCTGTGGCAAGAGAATAAACCTTTCCCAATTTCATGGACAGCAACAACCTCAATTAATTGGGAATTGAATATCACAGCACGTTGGGGTTTTCTCTCCTGTATGGAGCAAGTCTTTGATGGGAAACTCCAACCTGTGACACTTTCCCATCTGAAATGGGGCAGAATTTTTGCAGCTGCAGAAAGACCTAATCCAAACATGGAAAACTGGTTCTGAGTGCCTTTTCCAATGTGGGAGAAGCCTCCAGGCTACCAAGGGGAAAGACAAAAGCACCATATTTTCATTTCACAGATCCTCCTTCACCGGCAGCTCCATACTCAATGGATTTCTTGGACATTAAAGTGTTTTTCAGATAAGTGAAGGATTTGTCCTTGCATCCACCAATGGATTCATTTTCTATCTCTGTGCTTGCAGCAGTTCAGGCTGGAGTGTCCTGGTTTATCACCACCACAGCCACGGCATGAGAAATGGAGTGTGGGACCACAAGGAGACAGAGACAAGAGGAGCAGGCTAATTGTGTGAGGAAAGCTCCTGCTTCTCCACACAAATCTCTCTCATCATCCCCAGTCAAGGAGAAAGGGTGAAATACTGTTCATGGGGCTGTGGAAATGACTGCATTATCCTAAAGATTGCCTGGATCTCTCCACAGCTCTTAAACACAGACAGCTCATGATGAAGTTCACCACCAGGCGTTTTTCTTCAACAAGAAAACCTACTTGTGCTATTTAAGGGTTAGTTTGCCATAAAACTTCCTCTATTCACTGGCTGACTGTCTACAGAAAATAATAACCCTGAGTAATGATCATAGCCAGGATAGCTGGCAGCAGGTCCACCACAATTACCAGAAGTTAATTAGAATTATTAAAATAACAAACACGAGGCCACCGATGTTATACGTCTACATTTAATAATGGAACTCAACGGTGCATCTGATTCATGAACTACATTTATTATTTTAAAGCCTTTTCTTCCTTACCAAATTAAATATTGATGGATTATCCTCTCCAGAATCAGTTGGTGGATTGGATTCTATTTATACAGGTCCTAAAAATTCAGCTTTAGAGCAGAACTATAAAGAGTCTCTTGTCTCCCCGAACGGTAAAATAACTTGCAGTTCATTTTTGCTTGTTGCTGCCCTCTCCACAGTGTTCTGTTTGGAAAATGAAATTCCAGACTTAAAACCAATTTGCCAGACAATTTCATCAAACACGGTTTCACCTCCTGTTGCTGATTTAATCCAAATTTATTTAAGGCCACACTTGCAAGAAATTTCAAGTTCAAGTTGTCAACATCTTTGCACCCACGTGAACCCTAATAATTTTAACATGCACAGCCTCCTACAGTTTTAATTTTCAAGGGCATTTCAACACCTCTCTGCTCCCTGACATGCTGGGCTGTGCCCCTCCTGCCTCCTTCCTTCACACCACGATTATTTTAATCAGACAACTCAGAACAGATTGAACACGTGTTTACTCCACTCCAGCATGTGCACAGTGTTGTAAAGAGCCTGGCTTTATTTTTAGATCCTAAAAGTGAATTATGCAGCGCATGGGATCAGGAGAGAATTTTTAAGCTTTTACATTGGTGGGTTTGAGGAGGAATTGCTGACACACATCGCACTGCCTTACACAGGCAAGCATTGTCAGGGCCATGCATCATCACATTTTCTGTTCATTTTTTTTAACCAAATCAACCCATTTTCAGGCCACTGTTCTCCTCAGCCGTTTGGCAAAAGGCAAGTATCAGTTTCACTGCGATAATTGAAAATACACAGAGCTCCCTGAGCTGCTCAGAAGATTTTCTTTTGAGGTACAAGAAAAAGTTCAATTCTCCTTTCCCTATCCAGCTACTTGGTCATCAGCCTTCCTCTATCCTTTATGTATGAGAGAAAAACATATAGATACTTTGAAGTTTTACACATACATACATAAAAATTATAGTTTCTCAATATTTTAAAGAAAACAATTCCTAAAGGAAATTGGTAAAAAAAAAAAAAATTATCTATTCAAACACCAAAAATTACAAGTCAGGTACTGGATTTGCATCCACTCTCCCTTCAATTACTTACTGTGGGTTCAAATAACCCGAAGTAATTAAGGAAGAAGGAATATAAGATTCAAGAGAACCCTTAAAAAAGCTGAGAGATCTTCAGGCTATAAATTGCTTTTCCAAACTTCACAAAGCAAAAGGGATGAAGAGGTAGAAAATGCAGCTCCACTAAAATGATTTAAAAAAAAAGATTTATACTTCCTATAAAAGAAAGTGTGTCCAGATTATTCTCACTGTGAGAACAACCCTTCCAACCCAAACTAACCTAGGATTCTACAAAAGTTTAAAATTAATAGAGGAAGGAAAGAGCTTTTCCTGCAGCTGGAACTTGAACCAGATTTTGGTGTCAAATACTGTGGGACCAACCAATCCAAGGAGCTGGTAGAGCAAAACACACCAAAGAGCTGAGCTGAGCTTCCAGAAAAAGGCTCTGCACAAATTCTGGGGGAAACACTGTGAGTCTGGGAAACAGCTTGCTGTGAGAACAAGTTAGAGACTCTCAGTCTAAAAATAAGAGTTCAACAACAACTTGCCACAGTGTAAGAGCACTAATAAAGCCCAGCCTTTAAATACCACCCTCTGAAATGGGCCACACACAGGAGGTCCAACAGGACCCAGCCCACCAGGGAACACAACTTGGCTTCTTCCTCCCTCCTCCAGCAGGAACACGAGGCCACGGAGACTCCCACACTCCCTCCTTGACCACTTCAACACTTCCAGCCTGCTCCTCTGTGTTTCCCAGAATATCTGGGGATTTTCCTTAATTAAATGATTTCACACCGTATTATCTGTGGTTAACACAAACCCAAGCTTTGCTAATTTGATCTCCACACGTCTGGCACCATTTGCTCAGGCTCTGGCACCACCTCTGAACGTGGCCTGAGCTTGACCTCTTAGGCTCAGTCCTAAACCTTTCACAGGACCCTCGAATGTCCCAAGCCAGAGGTTGAACAAAACCCAGCATTAGGATTTAGAAAGCATCCAGCTGAATTGCAGATTAATTAAATAATCATTAGTTTTTCATAAATAGGCATCATTTCTCAGGGAAGTTTGTCCTTCCAGTGAGGCACTGGAAAAGAAGCAAATTTAGGACTTCATTACCCTCTTTTCTCCTTCTTTCATGCTCACCATTCCCCTCTTTTGGTTCAAACCTTGGCCATTGTAGATGAACAGTTCTTTTTCTTTACATTATTGTGAAAACATCTTTTTTATTGCCATTCCATCATTAATTTTTCCCACTTTCCTGCTGCCCATGTTGAGCCCCATGCCCTGAATGGCACGAGGTTGTGCACATCCAACATGGGCTCCCCCAAAACATGGGGAATAATCCAATTTGTTCAACTTTGACCCTGAGTGGACACCTGGATTCCCTCCCTCTGACTTTTAGAACCTCCCTTCTGTAAATTTTCAAGTGTTGGTGCCAGCTTTGCTGGTTAGAGCAAGAGGAAGCAACCTCAAGTTTTGCCAGGGGAGATTAAGCTGGATATCAGGAAAATTTCTTCCCTCAAAAGTTTCATCACAGCCCATGGCAGTGCTGGAGTCCCCATGCCTGGAAGGATTTAAAAGCCATGTGGATGTGGTGCTTGGGGACAGGGGTGGCCTTGGCAGTGCTGGGCAATGTTTGTCCTCCATGGTCTCAGAGGGTTTTTCCAACGTGAATGGTTCTAGGATTCTGTGATCCTCATTCTCTGAGGATGCTAAACCCAATTTTATTGGTTTTGCTTTTCTCCAGCCCAAACAGCCACTCTGCATTCCCATGAGAGCTTCTCCCTGTCAGAAAACAGCCCAATGACACTTGAAACTTGTCCAAACTCTGGTTTGAACAGCTGAGAAGTTTTAGAAGTCGGATGCCTCACCAAAACCTCCACAGCGAGCTCTGTGAGCGCCCAAAATAACAAATCACTGAAACTTTGAGCTGGGGTGTCATTTCTGATTGCTGGGGCTGAGTCAAAGGGAGCCTTGTCACCGACTCCCAAGTTCCCATGAAGCCAGCCCTCTGTGCCCCAGCTCCCCAATCAAAATTCCACCCAGCGGAAGTGTGAAAATATTTTCAGTGTATTTATTAGCACCTCCTCTCGCTCAGAAGGCAAACAGAACGATGAGATCTCAGGAGAGTGAAAGACAGAATATTAGCCCCCTGTGCTGCCAGTGCTCCCAAATTTCTGCCAATTCTTGTCACTCCCGACCCCGGGCGGCCTCACGCGGTTTTATTTAATCAGCCCATTTCCAAATTCTTGGGAAAAAACAAATGAAGTTAAATAACAAATAGCATAAATATTTTAATAGGCCTTCACATTACCAACTGCCAGACCAGCTGTCTAAACTGCAAGAGTTTTGGAGGCTTTTTTTTTTTTTTTGTAATATATTTAATTTTTTTTTCTTTTTTACAAAGCAGAAACACATACGTCTGTGCCTCCAAAGGCATCTGTCTCCGGAGTGAACCCTGGCCTTGGGCACTGTGGCACAGATGCTCCATGGGGACACTTGGAGGGTGCTGGGTCCCATCTCTGCAGCCTCTCCATGCTCCCACGGGAAGTGGAAAGAGGAAAAAACGAGTCCTGAGCTCAGTGTTAAAACCTCGGATTCCTCCCTGAATAATTCTTGGCAGAAAAGAAGATGGAAAATAATTCAAATATTGTGTATTCACCTGCAAACCAATAAAAATCAGCTTTGCTTTGTGTGGAATGTCTGGTTTTCCAAGGCCATGATCTCAAAGAGCAGGTCTGACTTCCTCCAGACAATATTTAGGGAATCTGGCTTTTGTGACAGCCTGGCCTAGTGGGAAATGTCCCTGCCCATGGCAGGGCTTGGAGTGAGATGAGCTTTAAGGTCCCTTCCAGCCCAAACCAGTCTGGAATTCTAAACATGAGGAAGAGGATGGTCGGAACCCCACACCCCAAAAGGACCAGCTCAGGTGGAGGGGGGTTGAGTATCTACAGGTGAGTATTTAATAAAATGTTCATAGAGGGAAAGGAGGCTTTGAATCTGTCAGTGAAACACCTGTTACTGAATTAAAAATAAAAATGGAAAATCTTAATAAAATGCTCCCAAGCCCAATGCCTTCTTAGGCAAATCTAATTTCAAATACTGTGAAACTAGGAGCGAGGAAACAGTAATTTCCCAAAAGAAGGAAATAACTACAATTTAAAAATATAATTGATGATGCAAGTTTCGGCTATGAAATCTGAAAAGAAACAGTCTCACCCCCTTATGACACTGAAACAGTGAGAGGAGGATGAAAATTCCTTCTTCCTTTTGTGTCTCATCTAGGCTAAACTCCATGAAAATTCAGTTTTTAAAGACAGGGCTAATTCCCTCTGACTGCAGAAGAGAGATGAGCTCACCAGCTGAATTTTAAGGAAAAAATTTCCACTACAGAAACTGGAAGTGTCCCATGGAATGGACACTGAGTAGACCCAAGTTCCACATCATGAAAGTGCACAGGGATAACCATGGAGAAATTCTCAATCTGAACAGAAAATACATTTTAGATAGACATATTTATATAGATATATGTAAATATCTATCTATATATATATATATCAATAGCCATATAGATATATATAAACATCTATATAGTTATTTATATTTTAAATAATCATTTTAATGATTATAAAATAAGATATTTTACTTTTACATATTTAAAGTAACATCAGACCATATATAGTGTGTCTATATATGACTTATAGACACACTATATATACTGATGTAATTTAATTAATATTCACGAAGCAGCAGCAGTTGATTGCCAAATTTTGTCCTATTCTGAGCACCCTGATTTCCATTAGGAACACTGATTTTCCTACAACACCGTATTAATAACCTGCTGTCTGTGTCCTACAAGTTTAGGTCAAACTTATTTGGAGCCTAGGGAACAGTTAACATTCAGGGAAAAAATTCTTTAAAATTCTTTAAAGTATTTAAAAACACTTACTATTGCTTAGCTTTAAGTTTTCTAGAATTCTGCATGATAGAAATCTTGTGATCTTTTTGGGATTTGATTCCCAGAATGGTTTGGGTTGGAGGGAACAGAAGAGCTCAGCAATGTTTTCCCTTTTCTCAGCCTCTCCAGCAGTGGAAAGGTCCCTATACAACTGTGTGAAAACTGCTGGTTTTGGGAGAAAAAAATGGGGAATTTTGGGTTTTGCTTGCAGAGGAAGCAGCTGAAGTTTGTGTGGTGCCACCACGCGAGGGAGCCCTGTCCTCAAAAATTCACAGATTTAGGGGCCACAAAAAAAGCAGGAACGAGCCTGCAGCTCCAGGGGGATGCCAAAAACCAGAGCCCCATGCCCATCACAAACCCCAAATCATCCCAGCCAAGCCATGGGAGAGCTGGGGAGAAAGGGAATCCTCAAATGGAGAGAAAAAATGATATTTTTTATTCTACTCTCATTTATATTTGAACAGAGAAAAAGTTTATAGTTAAAACAGTGAGGTGCATCATATCTGTCTGAAAACCACTGTAAGCTCATAATAATATCCATCAAATTCACAGGCAAAGAGTAAGGCAAAACTGAATCTGCAACTATCACAGACATAAAACTTCTATATTTTTCCCCATAAATTATGTTGCTGTCCCCCAGTGAGTATTTTGAAATATCCACACAAAAGGGTTTAAGCACAAAACCCAAACGTCTCCCACCAACCTATTCTGGCATAATTCATTACCAAGCAGGGGCTAAAGCAGCCAAGGTGGTTTTCCACCACACAGAAATGTTTACAATATTTAAATCACAACTTAAATGAGTCAAATTGAGCTTGCTCTGGCATCGTGATCCTCCCCTCCCTGTTGCTGTCATGTGCACTGAACATGACCCAGGGTTCCCATGGAAAAGGGAATTGTAATCACAGCCTAAAACTCCATCAGCAGTGAAGGGAGCTGGATGGGCTTCCCACAGCCCTAAATCCACTCCTTTCTGATGTCAAACATTCAATTCAAAACCCAAGCAACAATTTCCTGCAAAACAACATTTCCTGCAACCCTGTGCCACTTGCACGGCAGAAAACCCCACAATCAACTTCTGCGGGTTCATCCACCACCACAGAGATGGCTGAAGGGTTGGCACAAAGTCATGAAGTCGAAGATGGTTGAAGGTTTGGCACAAAGTCGTGAAGTCAAGGGTTGCCAGCAGCACTCAGCCCTCACAATGCTGCTGGACACAATGGGGTGCAGAGACAGCGCCTCCCCGGACTGAGGGATCCCCTCCCAAATATCATAACCCCAAGGCTGGGAGAGGCAAGACTCAGGAATAAGAGGAATTCCTGAATTGGAAGGTGCCACAGAACTTTCAGAAGAAAGCAGAAATCACTCCGTAATGGAATGGTTTGGGTTGGAAGGGGCCTTAAAGGTCATCCATTTCCACCCCTGACACCTTTCACTGTCCCAGGTTGCTCCAAGCTCCATCCAACCTGGCCTTGCAGACTTCCAGGGATCCAGGGGAAGCCACAGCTGCTCTGGGCACCCTGTGCCAGGGCCTGACCACCCTCACAGGGAACAATTCCTTCCCAGTATCCCATTTAACCCACTCTGTGTCATTCTGAATTCATTCCCCCTTGTCCCATCCCTCCATCCCTTGTCCAAAGTCCCTCTGCAGTTTCTTGGAGCCCCTTCAGGCACTGAACCCTGGCTCCCCTCAGATACAGGTTTTACTGAGCAAATTTGAAAATTATCAGTAGCTAAGTTCATAATTTATCAAGAGTCTTCCTGAAATGCTAAAATACAAGAATGTTTCTCCTACCTCACATTCCTCCACGGCACCTTCGTGTCACATCAAATGTTTTGCAAACTCTAATTATAACAATTACTTTCAGGAGGTGTCTTCGCACCGCAAGCCAAAACATTAGGGAACATCATTACACACCTGTCCCCAGTCTCTCACTTCTTCTACAAGGCCACATGATCCAAAAGCTCCAAGACAAAACTTCTGAGACTCAGCCTCCACCCACACCGGGCTCCCGCGCTCCCTGACTCCAACCCGCGTGTGCCGGCGCGGGCGGCGGAACGGGAGACAAGCGGCATGGGAAGCTCCAGGGCCTCCTAAACAATAATTGCCAGGAAATGGGAGAGCCTTTGTGCACTGCATCCTCCTCACAAGGGGTCTCATTTTCTCTCTTGGCTTGTATTAACTTAGTCTGTAATTAGAAGGGCTGCAATCCCTCTGATAAAGCAACATGATTGCTTTGCTCTTCACTTCTTGGCTCCCTGTGTTGAGCCACCCGTGTCACACGGATGCCTCAGGGTTGGCTTTTCTGTGTTTCAGACTCTGTGCTGCTTTAGTGTGCAGCTCTGAGCTTCACATTCAGCCTTGCTGAGCTCTGTGCCCAGAGCAGGGAGACAAAACAATTCCTGCTCCAGCTGGGCACCAAGGACAAATGACCCAAATCTCAGCCCAGGAGCACAAACCCCGTGGGCTGCAGAGAGAAAAACAAGCAGGGTGGGACTGCAGGGGCTGAAGCTGGAATGGGACAATGAACTGCAAGGGGCAAATGGAGCAGAGCTGAGCCCAGGGAGAGACCCCTGGGCCATTTGGGTTCATCTTGGGTGCAGCCCTGGCTGGGCTCTGGTGCTGCCCAAGGTGGATCCATGGAGGAGATCCTTGGGATAAATCCCTGCTTTACTCTGGAACTCTGTCTAGTCTCTGTTCTAGGTCATCCCTCACAAGGCATCAACACCATTAATGTTTCTAATTAATAAACAATATTTCATTTCTTTCAGGTATTTACTGATGCATAATAATCACAGAATCCTAGAGTGGCTGTGGTTGCAAGAGACCTCCAAGCCCATCATTTTCCCTTCCCTCACCTTCCACTATCCCACGTTGCACGGAGATCTGCCCAAGCTTGGCCTTGGACACTTTCAGGGATGGGACATCTCCAATTTCTGGGTTCCTCCACCCACAGGGAGCAGATTTGGTAACGGGAACTCCATACCTGTGCCAGAGCCCAGGGAAGCCAAGGATCCCTTCAGACATTTAGGATGCCTGCACACACTTGGGTGTTAATATGAATTTAACACCCTGTGAAGGCAGCACTGCATGCCCAGGAAAGAATGGAAGGTAAAGCCTTCCCTGGATCAGCCATGCACATTTCCTCCTCACACACACATTGGATTACAGTGGTTGGATCAAGTCCTCAGTGCCTCGTGCTCCTTTTCTCCCCAAATATGATTTGGAAAAACTAACGACTCGACAAAGAAACATCCTCATGGTTCCCTAAAAATTCTGTTTCCCATTTTTCTAAATTAACCATTAAGCACATCAGCATCACATCAAGCCCTCCATCCCTTGCCAGACCCTCAGTGGCCCAGGAGCCCTGCAGGGAGCTGTCCCCACACTGCCCACCCCTGACCACAGGGGTTGGGAAGGGATGCTGCTCCCACCATCCCACTGCACTCCCGTGGTTTCATCCTGGCTAGGAGTCATTTCCTTGGATGCCAACAGGGGACTGAGCAGATTTATACAGGCCTGTGTGGTGTGCACAAGAACCACAGGCTGTGCTTTCCCTCCCTTTGGCCATCCCACTCCCTTAACCCAGGACCAGAGGGAAGATGGGCAGCAGGACTGGCAACACTTCATAAATCAAAATTCCATGAAGTGACATCATGTCACGGACATATTTTATGAAAAATCCTTTTGCTAGGATTTTTCCTCCTGAGAAGCTGAGAGGCCTCAGGAACAAAATGCAAACAATGGTTATCTGCTGCTGTGGAATGCAACAGGTGCATCTGGGATTGGTCTCATGTGGTTGTTTTTAATTAATGGCCAATCACAGCCCAGCTGGCTCAGACTCCCTGGTCTGTCACAAGATTTTATTATCATTCCATTTTCTTTTCTATTCCTTGCAAGCGTTTCTAATTAATAAACAATATTTCATTTCTTTCAGGTATTTACTGATGCATAATAATCACAGAATCCTAGAGTGGCTGTGGTTGCAAGAGACCTCCAAGCCCATCATTTTCCCTTCCCTCACCTTCCACTATCCCACGTTGCACGGAGATCTGCCCAAGCTTGGCCTTGGACACTTTCAGGGATGGGACATCTCCAATTTCTGGGTTCCTCCACCCACAGGGAGCAGATTTGGTAACGGGAACTCCATACCTGTGCCAGAGCCCAGGGAAGCCAAGGATCCCTTCAGACATTTAGGATGCCTGCACACACTTGGGTGTTAATATGAATTTAACACCCTGTGAAGGCAGCACTGCATGCCCAGGAAAGAATGGAAGGTAAAGCCTTCCCTGGATCAGCCATGCACATTTCCTCCTCACACACACATTGGATTACAGTGGTTGGATCAAGTCCTCAGTGCCTCGTGCTCCTTTTCTCCCCAAATATGATTTGGAAAAACTAACGACTCGACAAAGAAACATCCTCATGGTTCCCTAAAAATTCTGTTTCCCATTTTTCTAAATTAACCATTAAGCACATCAGCATCACATCAAGCCCTCCATCCCTTGCCAGACCCTCAGTGGCCCAGGAGCCCTGCAGGGAGCTGTCCCCACACTGCCCACCCCTGACCACAGGGGTTGGGAAGGGATGCTGCTCCCACCATCCCACTGCACTCCCGTGGTTTCATCCTGGCTAGGAGTCATTTCCTTGGATGCCAACAGGGGACTGAGCAGATTTATACAGGCCTGTGTGGTGTGCACAAGAACCACAGGCTGTGCTTTCCCTCCCTTTGGCCATCCCACTCCCTTAACCCAGGACCAGAGGGAAGATGGGCAGCAGGACTGGCAACACTTCATAAATCAAAATTCCATGAAGTGACATCATGTCACGGACATATTTTATGAAAAATCCTTTTGCTAGGATTTTTCCTCCTGAGAAGCTGAGAGGCCTCAGGAACAAAATGCAAACAATGGTTATCTGCTGCTGTGGGATGCAACAGGTGCATCTGGAATTGGTCTCATGTGGTTGTTTTTAATTAATGGCCAATCACAGCCCAGCTGGCTCAGACTCCCTGGTCTGTCACAAGATTTTATTATCATTCCATTTTCTTTTCTATTCCTTGCAAGCCTTCTGATGAAATCCTTCCTTCTAGTCTTTCAATGTAGTTTTAATATAGCATTTTCTTTTAATAGAATATGTATCATAAAATAATCAATCAGCCTTCTGAAACATGGAGTCAACATTCTCATCTCTCCCCTCCTCCTGGGACCCCTGTGAACACCAGCACTACATCAAACTGCCATCAGTACCTGGAGCTGCTTTCCAGAGGAACAGTAACAGTAGGAGTAACAGACCTCATGGACAGGGATCTTTTCTTAATTTCCTCCTTTCTTAATTTCACCACCTCTTTGGAACTGTCCCAGGCCAGGCTGGACAGGGCTTGGAGCAGCCTGGGACAGGTGGAAGGTGTCCCTGCCCATGGCAGGGTGGAATGAGATGGACTTTAAGGTCCCCTCCAACCCAAACCAGTCTGGGATTTTAAGATTTTCTGATTCTATTACTCGCCCATCACACCAGCCAAGTATTTCTCTAAGTAATTGCTTAGCATACGGCCCAGGAATTCACAGCTCACAGCTCAGAATGGGAAGCCAAGGTTGGAGACTTCTCAGATAAATATCAGTGAAATCTGTCCCTCACAACAAAGTCACTGATGTAGATATTGAAATACCAATTAAAAGCCCTCAGAAATTTCACTTACACATCTATCCAGAGCTCCTGTTTGTCTGCGAGCTAGAAATAAATAGATTTGTTAGCATTTGTAGATAATGGCTGCTTGAGTAAATAGAATTTCAGATCTGAAACATCTCAACTTTACAGAGAAGGTCCTGGTACCATCACCTGCCACAATTTACATGGATTTATCATTTATCTCTCAGAAACAAAAATTACACTTGGTAAAATCAGTAGAAATCAAACAAAATATAGCCCATGCTTAAAAAAACCACATAATTACACAAAGCATTATTCAATTTTTAGTAAAACATAAGGGCTGTTATTGCAGCAGATTTTGCAAAGCATATGAAGCAAAATCGTTTAGTATTAGGTTAAGTTGGATTTTTACATATCTGAAGAAACAACACCAAGAGAAAGAAAACTTAGGAGTGAAACACCCTCATTCATGCTGAACCAAAACTTTCAAATGTCTAAAGCATCCTTTTAAATCAGTTTTTCTTCACTTATTAATGGAGTTGCCAGGTCTTCCATCTCCTTGCAATAAACCCTAATTCTGGTTAGGCTGGAACTGAAGGGAAAGTGTTCAGCACTGCCACGGCTCAGATTAGAAGTTATAACCAATCCTACTCCTTCCAGAAATGACCCTTCTGGAGAATATCTTTATTTTATTTATTTATTTTATTAACTGCTGTCTGAGTAGCCTGCTCAGAATACAAAAGACAAACAACCCTTCCCTCTCCCTGTAACAATTAGCAGCCATGATAAAGCTCCCATTTCCAACTCAGTTAATTTAGCATGTCAAAAAGCAATCTTTGCCTGGTAATTTCAATGCACTGAATGTCACAGAAAGGCCAAGTGACAGATTGCTGCATTTCAGTCAGAACACTCATCCTACTAAAAATGTAATCACTGATGTTCAGATCTCATTTGATATGCACTGTACAATATTTGGGTTGGGGGCAGCCTTTGGCATCTTCTTTGCCCCCCTCTTGTACAATAAAAAATTGAATTCATGTTGCATTCTGAGTTCTACCATCAGTTTTAACAATCACACAGACAGGCAAGCCTAGACCACAACACTTCAATGGAATTCTGAGTTTATACTGAATAATCTGGAATTCGCTCCTCGCAGAGCAATTCTGAGTTCAGACTCAATAACGCTGGCGAGAAGCGAAAGTCTGATTCCAAGTCACACTCAGGAGGCTGCAAAGTCCATCAAAAATAAATTAAAACCCTTTACCAACCATTAGCATGCCCTGTGTTTAATCACATTCCCCAGACTCCGTCACTGCAGGATGGAGAGGCTCCAGCTGGAAGCTGAATTTCAGGGCTCTGTCATGTGCCTCGTGCCCCATTTCCAGCAAGCTTTCCATGAATCTATTTGTTACAAATTATTTTGATGTACCAGCAATTTATTTGTCTTCTTTCCCAAGAATAGCTTCATAAGCTCGCCACATTCCAAATCTAAATAACACATATGCTCCATGTTTAACAAACTCCAGTTGGTGCCTCATATGTGTACTTTTCCTTTTAATTCCAAGGAAAGGGCTGCAGAGCACTGGGGATCAGGCACCAGCGTGGGTGAACTCCCTGAATCCCTGCTTTTCAATTGTCAGGCAGCAATTGACTGAAATTGGGGAAAAATGATTTTTCTGACAGCCTTTGAGAAGTCAGTGGCTCCAAAACTTTTCCAAGTCTCCTGTGTCTATCAGATGCTCAGTCAGGTGTGTGGCATCTCCTCCTTGCAGTGCCCATCATTGGCGTGCCATGGCACTCTGAGGCTGGTGACTTTAATTCACACTTCAGGTGTGAGGGAATTTGGAAAAATTATTGATTTTTGCCCAAATTGTCCCAACAAATAAGTGGTGGGAAAAGGAGCTACGCTGGACAATGAGGAGTTACAAGAGTGAGGATCTAAGGCACAGCCATTTATGCAACAGCTTGTTCTAACTCTTTTTAATATTTACACTAAATTCTAGGTCAGCTGGAGTGGTGGGCAGGAGATCAAGCCCTTGATGAGGCATTAACTGCATGTCCAAACCTGTCCCTGGGAAAGCAGCAGAGATTATCTCACTTCAGGCTCTGCTTTTCCCCCCCTGTTCCCCTTCCCATCTCCCCACGTGACCTGGCACACCTGGACAGCCCCACCAGCAAATTAATTAAGGATTAAGATGAGTCCTGGATGGAGACAGGACCACTCTGAGCCTCTAGACACCAATGTATGGAAAAGAGCATTGGAAACACAGGTGTTTCCATCCCAGCCCTTACTAATCCCCTAAGGAAGTGCCTCCTGCACAGTATCAGATCATAAACAGTAATGAGCACTTTAATTAATATTACCCCACTGCCAGGGAGAGATCTCAGATGTAAATTCAATAAATCATGGCTCTTCGCAGGCAGTGTGGATGCAACCTGAAAGGGTGGTCTCAATCCCTAAAATTACCTCAAACAAATTCCTTGAGCATAAACACAAATCTGCATCCAAATTCCCTTCCCAACTGGCTTCTTAATACAGATCTCCTCATTTAAAGTAATTTTATCTGCACAAAAGAGTTCAAGGTTCAGGGAGGAACAGTAAGAAAAAAGAATAGAGTGGAGGAATTCCCATAACACCCCAAGATTCACAGAGAAATGTTCCTGAAGCAGGTTATTTCCAAGAGATGGCAGCCAGCAATGCCCATTATGTTTTGTGTTCTTTCTGGATGGGTAGAAAGAACTGCACCTCTAAGTAATAAGAAAAACTTTAGTTCATTAAACAAACCTTAAGGGGAAGAGCAAATGAGAAGTGTTTTATATTCAGTGTCATCAATTCAGCTGAAAACATGTTTGTACCACTCCATGAAATGAATGCTTTTTATAGAGCCGTTCCTGCCAACGTTGCCTCATGAACATAATAAAATTAAACATGTAAAACCAACTCTGGAGATGGCAACAAATAAATTCCAGAGAAACAGTAACACAAAGTAACACGCATTCCTAAACAAACTGTTTGTGGACTAAAAGGAGAAAAAAATAGGTGAAATGAGGAAAGAATCGTGCAGGGGGGGACGGAATTCATACAGAGGTCAGGGAAAGGGATTTTTCAGCCTTTCTTTTCCAATGTGTTTCTGAAGCCCCAACATTACAGCATTGGCAGCACCACCCCAGACCACAAAAGTGATTCATTACGGACATTTGTGCACTTGATCCACTGGTGGAAGTCACCATGGAAGAAGGATCAGCTCTGTCCCCAAAGTGTGGCCTCACTCCACTTGCTGATCCTGGTGGCAATGGAATCATGGATTCAAATGGAAAAGGTCTTTAAACCACCTTTAAAGCCACATCCACACAGCTTTTAAATCCCTCCAGAAATGAGAACTCCACCACTGCCCTGAGCAGATGATCCTTTTGGGAAGAAATTGCTCCCAAAACCCAGCCTGAGGCCATTCCCTCTCTTCCTGTCCCTGTTCCCTGGGAGCAGAACCCGACCCCTTTGGCTGTCCCCTCCTCTCAGGGACTTGTGCAGAGCCACAAGGTCCCCCCTGAGCCTCCTTTTCTCCCTCCTTAGGACAGGGATCCTTGTCCAAGGGACATTAGCACCACCCCACAGCAGGATCACCCCAAGGACTCAGCCCCTGCTGCTGCTGCTGCCCACGGGGAGGGTCAGGACTCTTCCCAAAGCCTGCCAAAAATTCAGACAAATCCTCACATTTCTGTCTTCTATTCCTCAGCAAAACAAAACAACCAAAAAAAAAAAATCCAGGTTAAAAGGAGGATGAAGGAGGCAGTTTCATTTTGGGCTTTTCTGTAGGTTGTTTTTGGGCTAGAACAAGCCCATCCCTCCGTTCATTCCCCTCCCCAGGCAGCAGGGACAAGGATTCTCCCTGACTGCCACCCAGAAGAGCTGAAAGGAGGCACACAAAGCACACAAAGCCCTCCAAAGTTATGCCACAGTCATCAAATACCAGAGGAGTTTGGAAACCACTATTGTGGCCCCGAGTAGGAGCAAACCTCTCCAAATAAGGCAGCATTTCTCCTCCAACGTGCAGGAATTGGCAGCTCCCCTGCTGGAGTTTATGTAAGATTTCTCAAACAGATCAGCCAACTAACAAATGTCAAAGAGCCTTCCTGGCTTTGGAGGGACTTTCATTGCAGGAGGGGATTCTCATGAGGTTGGGAGCTGGGAAATGAATATCCATGCTGCCAGGATGGAGGTGAAGGAGGATTCCAAACAATGAGTGGTGAATTGATGAGGAATGGCCATGCTGCCACCCCAAAGTGTCCCCTCTCACATCCCCATGTGGGCAATTTGCAGAAAAATGGGCATTTCCAGAAAAACGGGGGTTCAGGATCACATTACAGCAGAGGATCAAAAAGCAACATGGCCTGACAAACATGAGATACTACTGAGACAACCTTAATGTGCAGACAAAATATTCTAGAAGGGTCTCAGAGAGATCTGTATTTTTAATACTTAGCTATGTTTACTTACCTCAGAAGATTGACTAAGTAAATTCAGCTTCACTTTCCAGCAAAAGGCTGCAGGACAATTACTTAAACCTTACTGGAAAGGAGATCTTAAAACCAGGCTATCCTGGTTAACCAAGACATGATATGGCAAGTGCTTAGCAACACTCTTTCCCAATTTTTTTAACCTCCACCAGCCTCCCACGGAGAATGACAAGGAGTTATTACCTCCTGACAATGAGCTCTTTCTTCTGCTTCTTGTCCCATTAGGCCCTGATCTCTGCTGCTTCTGCACAGAAGGTATTTTGAATATCTAAAAACCTAAAAGACGTGATTGTATGCACAAAAGGCTCTTCAGAGCAGGGAGGGTTTGGGGCTCCTGTACACACAAAAAAAACCCCTCAGAATAAAGCACCCAGCTTATTTTGCCCCTAAAGTGTTCAGCATTTCAGATGCAATTTCAGATTCCAGCATACTTCAGAGCAATGGTGGCACTGAAATATTTAAGGTTCATTATTTTATTGTTTATTAAGCTGCCCATCAGAATTAGTGAAGTTTATACTTGCATTCACTTAGGTATTTTATATAATAAAAATATGCAACAAACCATTGACATAGTCAAATGAAACAGAAAGAAAACCCAGATCTGTGGGATTGGAAGGCTCGAGGCACACCTATGGCTTTTTTACCTTCATATACAGAGCAAGAAGCACAGATCAGCATCTGTTTCACTGCCACATCTCAATCCTAAAATATATTCCCACACAGACAGCAAATTAAAAAGGAGCCAGAGCCAATCAGCTGTTTGGGGGCGCTGAATAAAAGAGGCTTTGATCCATGGTCACAGAGAAAAGGTAAGATGGGCTTTCAGCAGGGTTTGAGGGGCTAAACACAGAGCAGCAAATCAGGGAATAGGTTTAATTCCACTTTTCCCACTTGAAATCTTTTCTCACACCATGCATAAAGACAAACAGCTGATGGCAGGAGAGAGAAGGGCAAAACACATTTGGGAAGACACAAGAAAAGGGTTTTTTTTTCTTGCCTCCTTCTCTGCAAACTCCACTCTGGTTGGATCATCCCTTCCAGCAGCATGAGGTCAGGCCCGAGCTCTTTGATGTGGACAATTAATAACTCTTATCATCACTTGATTTATCTCTCTCTAACATGTGTGCATCACATGGAGATGGACTGGGTGAGTTATTACCTTGTGGAGCCAAGCAAAGAATTTTGTTTTTACTGTCCTGAAGTTCTTATTTCCTAACTTGAATAAGAAATACCACAGATCTATATTTCAAGAGGGACACAAGTGATGTCTTTGCCTAAACACATGCCTGATTTATTATTCAGATTTATAACTGTACTCTCTTCAGTGTTTGAGTTACACATTTTTTTCTCTGCTGAACAACAAGGATTAAATCTTCACCAGAATGCCTAGATTTAAGCCTAATTTCCCCATGCACCATTCTCCTGCCTCCTGCAGCCCTGAGGTTCCATGACTAAGTTCTTCCTGCTGCCACAAACTGATTTTTCAAACGCGAGATTTCTCTTGTCTGGCGCATGCACAGAATACCACAAAATCCAATCATGGTGTCTGCACTGAGTAAATCTTTGTTCAAGTCTGACTACAGAGGCTCAGGGCACCCTTTTCCTCCACAGCTCACTGGAGGCAGCTCTGAGGGAGGCAAAGAACAACAGGATTCCTCCAAGGACATTTCTGAACCAGCCCCAGGAAAGCGCCACTGAGCAAACAGGCTTTCATAGTTCAGCATTCAGCTCCTGAGTTACATTTGGTGAAAAATAACTCCCAATATAACACAATCAATCACCGCATTGCACAGAGGAGTTTTCAGCCCAAAAGTGTCTTTTCTGTACAACTGGCAAGGATAAATGGGAGAAAATCTCTGATACCTTTTCACTTTCATGACCCTGAATACTGCCCTTTGTCTTCAAGTCCAGAGCCAGCTGAACAGAGAGAATTTAAGCCAAGGAGAGCTGAGCCATAATTCTCCTTCCATGGCTGTGGCAAATACACCAATTCTGGTTTATTGGTTCAAAGCCATTAATGAATGTCAGTGGCCAAACCATGAAGGTTTCTGCAGCTCTACATCCAAACTGGAGTTGGGCATCCCAAAATCAAATAAAAATGCAAGACTAGGAGCTCTCCATTGAATTTATCAGAGTTATTCTCTATCTTGACAGCAGCAGCTGTAGCCGGCAGCAGTTTCATCCCAATCTGTATCCACGAGGTATCAGCATTTCAGAGTCACCCTGACATCCTGGGAAACTTTCACTGCCAGGTAAAACTCAGATAAAACTGAGAATATCACAACAGCAACACCCAGGCATCTCTGAAATTTAATATTTTTACAAGGTGGAGGAGTCGGGCTCTCCCTGAGGGTCCCAGAACAAACTGATTTTCCCCAGCCCACACAAAGCCAAACCCACCCTCAGTGCAAACTCTGCCCCTTTCCAGGCCAAGGTCCCCTCTCAAGCTGTGCCAGGAGAGGTTTACATTGGATACCAGGAAAAAATTGTTCTCTGAAGTCGTGGTCAGGAATGGAGGGCGTTGGCCAAAGGTGGGACTTGGTGATCTTGGGGGTCTTTCCTGCCCTCAATGATTCTGTCATTCTGGCAGCTTCCAGAAAGACACCAAATTAAACCTCAGCCTGAAGGAGCCTGAGGAAAGGCAGTCAAGCTATTGATTATACTGAGCTGCAGAGCCCTCTTCTTCTGCCAAAATTTGTCTGTGAGAGGGCAGAAGACAAAAGCTTTTTGAAAAACCCTCTTTGCTGAATTAAATCTATTCCCTCTGGGCATTTGCTCCATCATAAAGATATAAAGATATATTTTCATTGCAGTCAAGATTTAGCCTTTTCCAGACTTTATTTTCCATCCAGTCAAACTGATCTGCAATTATTAATAAACAGTAAAATAATTTAAGAACAAAGAATAAAAGTGTATTTAAAGTTAAGCCAAAATATAAAACTAGAGACGGTGCTTGTGTCTGTTAACTCAGAAATTAATCTGAGCCTGAAGAAAAGCCCATGGCAAGTTTAATATTTCAATTACGGTTTTAGAGAAGCAGAAATAGCTAATCCAACATCTTCCATGGTGCCTTTCTGCTATGGACACAGCTTCCAACATGAACCTGATACACAAATGGGGCAATTACAGCAAACTGGGTTTTCTTTATGAGTATTTCTCCAACAAGTTACTTTTAAATGAGATGTTTTGATATTTCCCACAGTCCTGAACCATATGGGAATCAAGAAAGTATTAAAGATGAACAGAAACCTTGCTAATCAAAGGTACAAAACATATAAAGCTCCTCTGAGCTACAATAACCCTGTGGCTGCATGAGCTGCTGGATAAACAGAACAACCCAGATAAAGAAGAACTGGAAAGGGATTAATTAAATCAGAAGCAATAAAGACATATTAAAAATATTTCTAGAAAGAATAAATCAAATCACAGATACATTATTATGGGGTCAGCAGTGCTATTATGGGAAGGATCTTTGTACTGGTCCCTCCCTGCTCATTCCCCAGGTAATCAGATGGGTCACAGGACTGAAGCATCCCAGTGACTCCCAGCTGCCCAGGATGGTCCTTCCTAATGCCCTTCTAGATTAAAAAAAAATGATCATTTTTCAGGGATTAAAAGCACACAATATCCTATAAAAAGACCAGAATCTTTCCTAAGCAAGAATGAAGCCCCAAGCGATGCCTAAGACAGGTGGATATTATCAGAGCATCCTCCCTGGAAACCTTCATTTGTTTGCAAGTCAAAGTCCTGAAAGGATTTCTGACATTCCCAGTGAAAAGATCTCGAGTCAAGACTCAGCTCAGCAATTTAATTCAGCTTGTTTTGTTGTCTCAGTTGTTTGTTCAGTATTTATTGCCAGGCTTTGTTTTCCTGTCGCCTCCATACCCACTCCACTGCCCTTGTTTATCACGTGGCTCTCCACACACTCAAAATCCTCTGAGCTTCCTTTCAAGTAACTTGGGGAAAAAAAAAAAAAAAAAAAATCACAGTATGAGTTCATGAAACAATGTATGAATAAGTCATTTCCTCCTTTAAATACACCTCTGAGTAAATGATCCAGAGACTTTTCAAGAACCATTTACATAACAGTCGCTGATACAGGCTTCAAATTTTCATGTCAATCTCAGGATGGCATTTTAAATCACCCCATTTTCCTAAATGAGGTGAGAGAATTTTAAGAGCAGATTTTGCCAACTTCTAGACCCCTTCTTTTAGACCCAAATCTTTAAATGGTGAATTCTCCTCATCCCTCTCCATTTGGGCTAGAGCAGAAATGTCAGCAGTGCTCTGGGTGTATAACCTATAATCCAAACACAGTTGGGTGCTACTTCAAATACATTTTCTTTTACGACTACAAATGCCATAAATTTCAGCAACTGTCAATCCCACTTCACAGCCTGCAGCTTGAAAATAAAATTTGGAGGCTTTGCTAGATGTGAGTAACCATCTACTGCAGTACTACTGGGAAGACACCTATGAATCACAAGATGCTCAACTAGTTGCAAATAAATTTAGGTAATTTCCAGGCAATATTCATAGACAAGTAAACAAGAGAGTGGAATTTGATTTCTGAGGTGTTGTGAGCACACCCAATCCTTCCTTGGGCTCAGGAACCAAGAAGAGGCTCAAAGGTGAATCTGCCCCCCAAATCTTGACGGAGTTGGAAGGGCAGTGAGGAACGTGGGGGGACAGGCTCTGCTCCCAGGGAACAAGGGACAGGAAGAGGAAACAGCCTCAAGTTCTGCCACGGGAGGTTTAGGTTGGATATTAGGGATTTTTTCCCAAAAGAGTCACCTAGCAGGACAGTGGTGGAGCCCCCATCCCTGGAGGGATTTCAAAGCCGCGCGGATGTGGCACCTGGGGACAAGGGGCAGTGGTGGCAGGGCTGGGGAGTGGTGGGACTCTGATCCAAGAGGACTTTCCCTCTGTGACTGCTCCAGAGAAGTTTCTGGATGTGGTTCCTGCAGCAGCAGGATTGCTCTGAAGGCACCAAGGGCCACATGGGAATTCATCAACCACATGGGATCATCACGAGCTCCATGTGCTGCTCCAGGGCTCCACTGGGAGCTTTTCCTTGGCCTTGGGATGCTGCAGGAATTCCCTGGGATTGCACAGATGGAGCCAAGGACTTCTCTGCCAGCCTGAGAACAGGAAACCAGTGCTCAGATGAGCTTCTCTTGGAATGTCTTTACTCTCAGAGGTCTTGGGGCACAAAGGGAAGGGCAGAGATGGAGACTGGGATCTCTGGCACGGTGGGAATCTCTTTGGGGTCCAGCCTCTACATCCACAACACCCCTGATTAAATTTTGTGCTGAGCCAGGAGTTTGGGCAATGGAGGGGTAAAAGAGCTCATCCATAGCAGTTGGCACTTTTGTTCCAGTGACCTGAAAGAACCCAGGGGGTTGGGAGCCATAAATTCCCAAATGTGGTGCCACATTTCTTTTTTTGGCACCAAGTCCAAATGCCCAAAATGAGGACAGGTGACTTTGACGTGCCCCACGATCAGAGGCAGCAGTTGTGACACTGAGAGACTCCCAGCCCCAGAAAAGGCCATTCTTCAAGTTCACTGCAAAGGTCACAGCCTTGGAGGGGTGGAATCCAAAAGTACGACGAGATTTAGAACAGAGCTGGAGGAGAAGACAAAGCAGCCAGGGGAAGGGAAGTGGCAGGAAGGCTGAACTCCAGGAAAAAAAAGGGCATGGAAAAGGCAAAGGGAGCTCACAAAGGGAATCTGCAAAGAGTCAGGGGGTGAGGACCTGTGACCCTGCTCCAGCTGAGCACTGGGGCACCCCGGCTGCTCTGAAAGGAGCCCAGCAAGAGCTGCAGCCCATCACTTTTATCAGCAGAAATCCATGCAGAGCTCACCCCCACGCTGGGCAGCAAACCCTGGGAGGATTTCTCAGACAACCTACAAGCACCAGGCTGAGAAAAAGGACAGCACTGCCAGAGGAGAGGGAATGCAGAAAGATGATGCGAAAATCAGGGAATAGAAAAAGCCGGTGTCAAAACCAGCAGAAATCAGAGCCTAAGTGCCTTTTTCTGGTAGGAATCATGGTTTTAGCCAATTTCAACAGGTAGTGGTGCCAACTGTGCTGCACAATAAACACTGGAGAAGAGGCTTTGGAGAACATACCCGTCACCACGGCGTGACATGTTAGTGCTGCCTGCTTCCCAGAGTGAGAACAAACAGCAAAATCCAACTCCTAATGAAGTCAAACAACCCAAAAAGGAAAAGAGCAAAAGGAAACACTCAGTCTGTCTCTCTCCCCCATCACCAAACACATTAGCAAAATGGAGTGTTCATGATTAATTCACATTGCTTTCCCACCGTCTCTCCTGCTGGAGCAGCACAAAACCCAGCCCATTGTTTCTGCTCCCTGAGGATGCAGGAGCTTGGTGGCATCTCCAGCAGAGCTCTGGAATTTTTCCCAGCAAGCTCCAGGATGTCTGCAGGGATTTCACCTGTTTGGTGACAATTCCAGAGTGTCAGTGCCAGGAGGGGATTTGTCAGAGCTCTGCTCCTGCTGTCCCCCGACGGACAAAATCCTGCAGCATCACTGCAGCCATGATATTTTATGGAAAATCCTTTCCTTAGGATTTTTTTCTCCTGAGAAGCTGAGAGGCCTCAGGAACAAAATGCAAGCAATGGTTATCTGCTGCTGTGGGATGCAACAGGTGCATCTGGGATTGGTCTCATGTGGTTGTTTCTAATTAATGGCCAATCACAGCCAGCTGGCTCAGACTCTCTGGTCAGTCACAAGCCTTTGTGATCATTCTTTTTCTATTCTTAGCCAGCCTTCTGATGAAATCCTCTCTACTATTCTTTTAGTATAGTTTTAATATCATATATATCATAAAATAATCAATCAGCCTTCTGAAACATGGAGTCAACGTTCTCGTCTCTTCCCTCATCCTAAAACCCCTGCGAACACCGTTGCACTATTTTAGGGCTCAAGGCACCAAAATTAGGCCATAAAAACTCAGAGAGAGCAGATCTTTACAGTACTGAGATGGGCACCATGGCTGGATAGAGAGATAATTAGAAGTTAGTGACAATTTGCACAATGTACAAGGAGAAAAAGGCTTTTCTTTTAAAAAGAAGAAAGCTAAAAACGCTTCGACTCTACTACACCCCATAAAAGCCAGCTTTTTGAAGCTATTTCAATTAAGCCCAGCAAACTCTTCAAAAATCTTTCAGATTGTTCCAGATCTCACCTGACTCTGTTCTACATTTTCAGGCAAGGGGAAAAAAAAAAAGTTATTTTACTTTGAAAATCTACATAATTAAAACCAGCACTGTCTTCTGATTGATAAAGTTTCAAGTGACAGCTTTGCAGCAAGCTGCCTCCCACACAGAAGCAATTTGTAAAAGCCTTTCAGAGTTTTATGTAACTGAAAAATCCGAGTTGCTTTCATCCAGGTCTTTCTTTCCAGCCCCAGTTTAAATGTGGCTGCAAGGAACTGCAACAAATAGATGCCTGAATATAAGATTAATTTAGGGACCAAACATTTTGTCTAATGATCAGGCACAGACCGAGCAAAGGCTTTTTCTTGTTGTTCTTATGTATTTGGCAAATTTTGAAACAATTTTATCCTTAAAGCCCAACTTAAACCTGAATTTTTCAAGCACAGCTGGTCACACAACACTTTTGCCACCAGCTCAAATTGGCTTTTAAGTTCCCCTGAGAGCAAAACCCAAATGAATTGAAACAACAAAAGAATAAAAGATGGCATTAATTCGTTCCCTGGGCTGGCAAATACAAACCCGCGTTTGTTTTTTCAGCCATGCAGCACCTCCAGCACTAGAGGGAGTACCCAAAAAAGCTGAATATTTCCTTCAGCAAAACCTGAGCATGAGTTACAAAACTCATCTGAATCCATGTATTCTCTGAGATTTTGAAAGCTGGTAGGGATTACACAATTAATTGCATATAAATTCACCTAGTGGTTTTTAAGAATTGAAGCTCTTAGGAAATAACCTAAGCCTCAAACCCCTCACCTTTATCAGCCTCCCCAAGCAAATCAAGAGTTTTTAAGGTAAAAAAGTAAAGGTAATGCACTGTAAAAACAACAAAAAAATTAAAGCAAAGTAGCTGAATCAATGTTGGCCCAATATAGTTCAGGAAAACAAATTTTTGTTAAATGCAAACCTCACTAGTGGGTTTTTTTCTAAAAAACTGATCTAGTTCTTATAACCAAATAATTGTAACATTTACAGGCCAAGCACTGTAATGTCCCACAAATGCAGTAGAAACTGAGTGAAAACGCCGATTATTGAAAAACAAGAGAGAAAAAGATGTCAAAAAGAGTAAAATACTGTGAAAATGTCAAGATATTTCTATTTTAGCACAGTAGAAAATGGGAAAAACTTGTAAAAAACTTTGTAAAACATTGGAAACTATGAGAGGTTTATTCTGTGTGGCCCACATCTTTGTCCTTTGGGTTTGTTTGTCCATTTGCTGGTTTTTGGTTTGTTTCTTTTTTTCCTAACCATTCTTATGTGTTGTGTTGTTATCTGTGACTCTCCTGGTCCCCCTTTAGGCACTGGAAGGTCTCAAACTTCATTCCCAAACACTGGAACCACTGGAAGAATTTAGTGCAATACAACAAACAACTATGTCCATCCACAAATTCCCTGGCCTGACTCTCTCTGGTGAGCAATTCCTGACTCTCCTGGAGCAGGTGTTTGGAGCAGACACCTCCAGAGGTCTCACAGATGTGGTTGCTCTGGTTTCTCAGTTTGTAGAAAAACTTATAAAATATTGGAAACAATGAGAGGTTCATTTTATGTGGCCCACATCTTTGTCCTTTGGGTTTGTTTGGCTATTTGCTGCTTTTTGGTTTGTTTCTTTTTTTCCTAACCCTTCTTATGTGTTGTATTGTTACCTGTGACTCTCCTGGAAGGCACTGGAAGGTCTCAAACTTCATTCCCAAACACTGGAACTACTGGAAGAATTTAGTGCAATACAAAAACCACCACATCCATCCACAAATTCCTGACCAGACTCTCTCTGGTGAGCAATTCCTGACTCTCCTGGAGCAGGTGTTTGGAGCAGACACCTCCAGAGGTCTCACAGATGTGGTTGCTCTGGTTTCTCAGTTTGTAGAAAATGGGAAAAACTTGTAAAATATTGGAAACTATGAGATGTTTATTTCCCACATCTTTGTCTTGTGGGTTTGTTTGGCTATTTGCTGGTTTGTAGAGCTGGTTTTTAATTTCTTTTTTTTCTAACCCTTTCTTGTGTGCTGTGTTGTTACCTGTGACTCTCCTGGTGCCCCTTTAGGCACTGGAAGGTCACAAACTTCATTCCCAAACACTGGAACCACTGTCAGAATTCAGTGCAATACAACAAACAACCACATCCATCCACAAATTCCTGGCCAGACTCTCTCTGGTGAGCAATTCCTGACTCTCCTGGAGCAGGTGTTTGGAGCAGACACCTCCAGAGGTCTCACAGATGTGGTTGCTCTGGTTTCTCAGTTTGTAGAAAATGGGAAAAACTTGTAAAATATTGGAAACTATGAGACGTTTATTTCCCACATCTTTGTCTTGTGGGTTTGTTTGGCTATTTGCTGGTTTGCTTGTAGAGCTGGTTTTTCATTTGTTTCCTTGTTTTCTAACCCTTTCTTGTGTGCTGTGTTGTTACCTGTGACTCTCCAGGAGCCCCTTTAGGCACTGCAAGGTCTCAAACTTCATTCCCAAACACTGGAACCGCTGTAAGAATTCAGTGCAATACAACAAACCACCACATCCATCCACAAATTCCTGGCCAGAAGAAGGGAAGGACCCAGACCTTTCCCACTGGCTCCCTACCCTGATGAGAAGCAGACAATCTTGAGCTGCTTCCTGCAAATCTGGAGGGTTTTGCTTCCCACAGACAGTGACAGCAGCCTGAGTGATGGGTGAAAACCCTCAAGACAGCAAACCCTGAACAACCTTTGCCAGGCACATTTCAATGATTTGCTTCTTCAGTCAGACTTTTCTCTTTTGTTCCAGCTCTGTTGTGATCCCTCAACATATCCAAGTATTACTTAATTCAGGAGTTTGTCACATAAAAGCCATTTTTATTCTTCTTTAGAGGAGGTTTTCATTAGACATTTGTTCTTGCTGGGGAGCATTCTTAACAGAAAAAAAGAAAACCCTATATTAATGGTATTTTTCAAACCAGAGTGCTAAATACTTATTAAACCTTTTTTTTTTTTTTTTTGCAACTTACTTGCTAATGGAACTTGCTTTTTTAACCTTCCCATTAAAAGAGAAAGTAACCACTGCCAAAAAAAAAAAAGGAGAAATTTGGAAATTCTGCCGCTCCTCCTGTGTAATTTTGTCCTGTTGTGTGTGACCCTTTCAAAGGGCGAGCGTGGAAAAAGAAAACATTTGTGTGGCAGCAATGGCCCCGTGTCTGTGAGGCACTTGCCACACCAGCTGCAGGGATCAATCTCCTGTTACAGATAGACTGAGCCTGCAGAGCAGCCAAAATGGAATGTTAATTCAGGCTCAGCCGTGCTAAAGCCAGGCAGGGCTCGGGGCATTCTTGGGGGAAAACGAGGGCTCCACAAAAACCTTGCTCTGAGAAGGGCCTTGGCAAAGTATTTCACATTTCCAATTTCTCTGGTTAGCTTGAGCCTAAGAGAAAACATCACCCTTGGAAAACCCTTCTCACTATTTTGTCTGTGTTTCCTGTTGCCTTTTGACACCTGCTGGCTCAGGCTTTTTTTCCAGAAAAACTCATTCCCTGTCCCCTTCCATTGCCTTTATCTCCTCAAAGAGTTATTGTGTTCTTCCAAGCCAAGCAAAGATATTTGCCCATTATTCATTATTATTTCTGCTTTATTCAGATTCCTGCCCATCCATCTGTGGGATTATGGGGATAGAGCAAAGACAGGATTTCCCACATCCAATAATTTAAGTCCAAAACACCACACATCCAGCCCAGCACTGTTTTTTTTTTCTTGGATTCAAGCATGGAAGCAAATTTCTGTGGGTTAAGGACCCAAAATAAGTCTCTGCAGGGTTTTTGGCCAAATTGAAGGTTAAACTATAGAAACATGAAATACCTGAGCCTTCAGAAATCATGAAAATTATTCCAAATTAAGCCAAAAACCAAAGGGAGAATTACATAAACAACAGCTCCAAAAAGAAATCCAGTGTCAAAATAAACTCCTGATGTTCTCCTGACACCCAGCATCTGGGGGAAAAGGGCAGGGAAAAGCAAAGTCAGCCCAGCCTCGATATTTTCACTGCCGGTGCTTCCCAGCAGTTCTGAGCTGTTGTGGCTCTGGGAAGATTTTGCTCTCCCTGAGGAGCATCTCCCACTGCACTTCCAGGTGCACAAGGCTGGGCCAAGCCTGTTCCAGGAGATCATTTCTCATGGTTTTATCCATTGTCATGCACAAACCAAAGCAACTGTTGCTTGTCCACCAGAACAGGCAGCCAGGGAAAGCTCAGGGCACGTTCATGACTCCAAACCATCAGGGGAAAAAATAAATTATTGAACTTCCTTTCGTGTCCTCCAGACTCTGCCCTGATCTCCTTTGCTCTTGCAAACCTCTCTGCAATCAGGGATTTCAGCAACAGAGACAAAACTGCCTCTGACTTTCCGTCAGACACTCACAGGTGCTTTTCAAAACTTTGTATTCATTAAAAACATGGAAAACTTCATCCACCTGAGATCATGCCCACATGAAAAGGTGATTTTTTTTTCCCAGACTAGATGAGATAATTTAAATTTTTGGTAAATTTTGAGAGTGTAAGGACTAAGTCTATATGGAGCTCAGAAATTATTCACTTCTCACGAAAGTCAGGACCAAAACCACTATGAATTTATGTTCTCCATAAGTTTTCCAGGATAAATGGGATAAAGTCTGACCAGTTGCATCAAAGCCTGAGATGGGCTCTGAGCAGCACCACAATATCTGTGCACTGTGAGGAACAAAAGGAAAAATCCAAAGAAAAAAAACAACAAAACCTGTTTTTAAATCATTTGCATCAAAAGGAGCCTTTGCTCTCAGGTTATAGACACAGAACATACTTGTTGTCACTCAGCTGTTACACAACTTCAACTAAGCACTGTTAATTATCTAATACTGAGCCACTTCTCCTACTTCAAAGTAATTTTCCATCCTATTAGTTTTTATATCAGAAGTCATGCAGAACTGACTCTATTTATCTTTTGCTCTCTGGTAAAAGTTAGAGTTTCTTAAAGCTCAGATCTGAAGAAAAGCTTAATACCCCTCTTAATTTGTCACCCATCTGAAAACTGAACTTGAAATAATTTGCAGAAGCTCTTCCACACAGGTCCTTTGTTTTAACTGAACTTTTCTTTTTCCCACAGGAAAGCTAATTTAGTATGACTTGCCACTATGAAAATTAAAATTCTTGGGCTAATTAATTTTTGTACCTGAAAGTGAATATTACTTTTTTTTTTTTTTCCTTCCGTTTTTAACACCTCCCTCTAAAATGTACAGTCCTTGCCACGTAAAACCAAAGGAGAGATAGAAGAGTTTTCAGGAATTCAGAAACTTCACAGGAATCAGAAGGTTTATCAGGAATTACTTTACAGGGGGATAGAAGTTTTTCATCTCTACAAGTAGCTGAAAAACAAAATCTGGAGGCAATGGGAGTTTCCATTATAGAACTTTAGCGTGGTGGGACAGGAACACATGAACTCTCCAACCTCATTTCCACAAGTAAAAAGCAGGAGACCCATTAAAAGCAATTTTTAGAGGCAGAGATGAGATATACTCATTGCATTGTTTGATAAATCCATAAGAGTGGAAAGAAATAATTGTCCTGTACTTGCACCCCAAAGGGGTGAAGCTCATCCCAGGAGGACCAAGGAGATGACGTCAAGCAAACTGGGCTTTGACACCAAAATTATTTTATTGCATCATCTGGGCCTTAGATATTTTGCTGTTATTTTCTTTCACCTACAACTTCCTCTATAAGTATTTCCCCACCAAAATAACCCCATATTTTACACCAAACACGACAGATCTTCCTGCTGTTCATCTCTGCAGCCCATTTCTCACTCTGGATTTTCCCTAGTAATAAAACAAGACCACACTCACTTATATTTGCCAACAGAAGAGCTAAGAGCAACCTCAACAATTGCAGTAAGCCCAGTAATAAATTGAAGGCACTTACCTCACCCATACAAATGGCTCTGTGCAGTGTCCAGAATGCAGAAGAGGTGACATTTCACAGCCAGGTGTGACGTGGGACTTCTTGAAGGAGCAGGGCTGGAGGATGTTCCCCACATGCTGTTCCCAGCAGGATTTGCCTCCCCACTTTGCCTTCCCCAACAAAGCACCCAAAACTCTACCAAGGCCATTTAGGGGTGGGACAGAGCCCAGGGTGGAAGGTAATTGGAGCCAAGTCTGATGAGAAGCAGCTTAGCCTGGAGAAAATGAGGCTCAGGTTGGACTTTATTGCTCCCACCAGCTCCTGCCAGGAGGGTG
Source organism: Emberiza elegans (assembly GCA_024865655.1). Taxonomy (NCBI): domain Eukaryota; kingdom Metazoa; phylum Chordata; class Aves; order Passeriformes; family Fringillidae; genus Emberiza; species Emberiza elegans. Next base: position 32,149,048 of record JALJVW010003518.1, read on the forward strand.
CAGTCAGCTGGGGATGAGGCTCTGCTCCCAGGGCACAAGGGACAGGACATGAGGAAATGGCCTTGAGTTGCACTAGAGGAGATTTAGGTCCAATATTGGGAAAATGCCTTCACTGAAAGGGTGACCAGGGCAGTGGGGGAGTCCCCGTGTCTGGAGGGATTTCACAGCCCTGTGGATGTGGCGCTTGGGGACATGGGGCAGAGGTGGGGAATGGTTGCACTGGATGGGCTCAGAGGCTCCCAGGATTCTGGGACATGCACACAGAGTTTGCCCACTTCTCCAGCTGTGCCGTGTCCCTCAGTGATGGATGCACACCATAAGCTGCAGAACAGTTGTTTTCTTCCCCATGCACACCCTGGAAGCACAAAACCACTGTTTTCTGTGCTCCCTTTCCCTCTGCCCTCGTTCATCTTTCCACACCACGGATGGTCTGGCTGAAAGCTTTCACAGAATTGATCTGAGACTCTGGAATGGACAAAGCAGCACCTGCTGAACGTGTGACTGGGCTGGGGATCAGCTCCTTTCCCTGCCTCTTATTCCTCAGGGCTTTCCAACCACCAAACCTCCATCCTGCAGGTGTTGAGAGTATTTGTGGAAACCCAGACTGTGAAATGGGCACAAGCAACACCCCACAGGTCAGACACCACAGGCATTTGGGTCCAGTCTCACACGGATTTCCAAGGATAAAAGTTTCAGCCTCAAATTTTCTGGGAAAAAAAAAAAAAAAAAAAAAAAAACATGTTCGGTTATTTGAAGCTTTTGAACCCTGAGGAATGAGGGCTGCTGTGAGCCAGGGGGGTAGCATTGTATTTGTGGGGTGCCCAGACAAAGGAAGGGAGGAATGATGAATCTGACTCCATGTTCTCAAAGGCTAATTTATTATTTTATGATACTATATTATATTAAAGAACACTAAACTAAACTATACTAATACAGAAAGGATACTTACAGAAGGCTAAAAAGATAATAATGAAAACTCCTGACTCTTTCCAGAGCCCCAACAGCTTGACACTGATTGGTCATTGAGTCAAAACAATTCACATGAAACCAATGAAACAGTCACCTGTGGGTAAACAATCTCCAGACATTCCACATGAGCACAACACAGGAGAAGCAAATGAGATAAGAATTGTTTCCCTTTTTCTCTGAGGCTTCTCAGCCTCCCAGGAGAAAATCCTGGGTGGAGGATTCTTCTCCTGGGAAGATGAGAAGCCTCAGAGAAAAAGAAAAAACAATATTATCTCCTGTTTTTCTCCTCTGTTTTGCTGTTTTGGAACATGGTTGGGGATTGTTTATCCAACGGGTGATTGTTTCATTGGTTTCATGTGAATTGTTTTAACCTAGTGACCAATCACTGTCCAGCTGGGTCAGGACCCTGGAGAGAGTCACAAGTTTTTGATTATATCTTGTTAAGCCTTCTGTCTGTATCCTTTCTGTATTCTTTGGTATAGTTTTAGTATAGCATTCTTTAATATAATATAATATGATAAAATAATAAATTAGTCTTCTAAGAACATGGAGTCAGATTCTCAATTCCTCCTTCATCCTGGGGACCCCAAAAATACCACACACCCCCAGGAAGCAGTGGCGATTCTCAGCAGCACAAAACCACTCCCCAAACCCATTTTCCAAACTTTTTTCCCAGTTTGGGAGCTGCACTTTTGCATTGGAACACAAAGCTGGGTATTTATGCAGCTCAGGATGTCTGAGGCAGCAACAGATAAAAATGACTTTTTCAACTCCAATCTTCATGTTATAAACTGAACTTTTCACACATTCAGGTTTTAGGGAAAGAAACACCATGTTTTATCAGTGCATCCTATAAAAGGAGCTGCACATGAAGCACCTCATCAGATGAACATCCCAACCAATCTTCACTGATTCTCCTTCTACTTGAACCATTCACCCATAAATTATCACCTTCCCCAGTCATTTTTCCTGTAGTAGGTAACATTTTTCTGAATCCAAGTATGATAAATGCAATATTGCATAAAATAATGAAGTTTACACTTATTAAATTAATCAGAATTCACAAGACATCAATGTCCAGGCTAAAAACAACTTTTGAGACATGACAGGAAATGCAGATATTTAATAAAAATGTGCAGGGAAGTTTTGGAGGGGTTTTTTCCTGTCAATTTCTGATTTTCTATTTTTTTCTGTTCTAACCCTCTCCAGCACCAGGGGAGCCTCACAGGATCTGTGATCTCACTCTGGAGCACATCCATAACAAAACCTGCAGCTGTTTTCCTGGATTCTGTTGTGAAAACAGACTTTTGGCAAAACATGATTATTTTGGAACTCTGCAAGGACATTTCATGTTGCACACTGCAGGTATTTTTACTTAAATCTTACAAAAAAGGTGTCTTTGTCTTGGAGATTCAGTTTTCCAGAGACATCCATCAAGAATCATGTCAGCTGTCAAGCATAAATCAATTAACCTCTGCTGAGTAATTCTTTTTAATTACTTGAAAAGCAAAACCTTTAGAGGTAAGCCTGTGACTTTTTAGGGTTTTTAATAAGACATTATTTTGCTGTTTACGTTGGTCTGGATCCTGGTGGTTTGTAAGTGTGGTTTCAGCCCTTATAAATAATCAGTAATAAATAGACACCCATAATTCAAGGCCAGCCCAGGATCTGTCACTGCTCTGCCTGAGCAGTATTTCAAAATGCACCAGAGAGATGCTTCTGTTCTTTTCCAACCTGCAAGGGGAAGAAGTGACACCTAAGGCTATGTCTACATTATTTATACCACTTTGATAGATTAAATCTTTACCACAAGGCTGAGATTTTCAAACATGCCTGAAAATGTTTAAAGATTCCACAGGTGCTCTTCCCCAGTGCAAACAAAGGCTTCTCTTTGTAGTGCGAAAACAAAATTAAAATGGAGCAAAACCCTGGGAGCCGTAGGTGGTGCTTCCAACAAAATCCTTGACTGGACATGTTGGATTCATTTATTTTTAACTCAAATATATTTGGAACTCAGCAGAGCAATGCCTGTATAAATGTGGGGTGGGTGGTTTGCGCCACGTCCCCAAGGGCCACATCCAGCACCTCCCGAGCACTTCCAGAGGTGCTGACTCCACCACATCCCTGGGCAGATATTCCAGAGTCTCACCACACCTGCAGGGAATATTTCTTTCTCTGATATGTCATCTGAACCTCCCCTGGTGCAACTTAAGGCCATTTTCTCTTGTCCTTTCACTTGGGACACAAGAGAAGATCCTGACCCCAGCCCACTCATCCTTCCTGCCAGGGCTCACTGCGGCTCCCCTGAGCCTCCTCCTCTCCAGAAAACCACTGACATTGATTTGTTTTCTAATTCTAAAACTGCTTAATCATTTCCAAATTTGGAGGCAAGCAAGAATTAGAAGATTAAAAACCTCTAACCCACACCTGAGTCTGCCATTAGGGTTAGAACGGTCTGAAATGAATTCTCTGCTAACTCAAAATACAATGGAATTAATGGAACAGTTTGGTCCTTCACTTTGCAGCTGAAGAAAGATGTTGAGCTCCTTTAAGATCAGTAACAGCTCAAGTGGAAGACGATGTCAAAATATTCTTTATTTTGATCACTGTAAGCTAACAATGACCACTGGATTTTGCATTCCTTATGTGTCTATGACCAGAACAAAAGGCCAGAATTTGAGGCCTCATTTCAGCCTAAAATTGCTTTAAAATGTGCCTTCTGAAATAGATGTCTTCCTTCTAATTCCCAAGGAGTTCACAATCATATTTTTAGAAAGGCAATTTGGAATTTAGCAAATACAGATACTTGGAAGTGTCTCTGTGCTTTCCTACTTTCACAAAAAGACATTAAGGTCATATATTTTTTTTCTGGAGTGGAGATGACTTTGGGGTGGATGTAACCATGGCTACCCCACTCGAAATCAAACCAAACTGCTGAATTTGGAAGTCACAGAAATGTACAGAATGCACATGATTTGATCCACAATAATTGTGACTCAGATTTTTGGAAAACCTTCTCAGTTGCTATTCCCAAAAAGGGAAGAGGAGAGACCAAATCCATCCATGGATCTCTTTGCCCATTTTGTAGCATCCGCTCAAATGTTGCCATCACCCTCAACCCTAATTTTTCTTTCAATTGAGGTTTTACTGACCTGTCCTACAGGAAATGACCTCAAGCTGTGCCAGTGGAGGTCCAGGTTGGACATCAGGAGGAATTTCTTCACGGAAAGGGCTGTCAAGTGTTGTTGGGAGGTTTGGAGTCTCCATCCCTGGTGGTGTCCAAGGAAAATCTGGAGGTGGCACTCAGTGCTCAGGGCTGGTGACAATTTGGGGACTGGGCACACCATTGACTTGGTGATCCTTGAGATCTTTTCCAACCTCAGTGATCCTGGGATTCCCTGACCAGTCCCTAGCCCAAAGTCTTTATATTGTTATTTAGTTTGTTTTTTGTTAGTTTCTCCCCTCACCAGAGACACCGTGAACTTCAAGAATCAGGAATCTGCTCCCCTCCTTTCAAACTAATTAAGTAGAAATGAGAAAAATCAGATGTCATCCAAATTATGTAGGTTAAAAAAGCACACTGCCCTACTCAGTGCTTTGTTCAGTCAGCTCTGCTCTTATTTCAGGAAGGTTTTACTATAGAAACCAGGGCCCTTCAAAATCTAAGACTAATAGGGGTGAGTGACAGGTATATTCATTTCTGAGGAGTGATGACACTGTTTTAAATATTTAATGCACTGACAAACATATGGAAAGAAAATAATATGAAGTTGGCTTTTGCACAATAACACCATATTTCCTGTCTCTTTCCATGTTGCAGCCACATTACAGAGAGCTGTAAAAGAAGGAAAATGGCAGATTTCAAATCAGTTATCCTGGTGCTACCAGCTTTCAAAAAATTATTTTTCCCCCCATTTTCTTCATTTTTCTAGTGCAATCAATAAATAGGCCATGGCCATCAATCTCCCCACCACACAGCAATATTTTATTTCCAAACTGATGGCTTCCCATGATGAATTACAGTCATTACAATGGAATTAATGGAACAGTTTGGTCCTTCACTTTGCAGCTGAAGAAAGATGTTGAGCTCCTTTAAGATCAGTAACAGCTCAAGTGGAAGACGATGTCAAAATATTCTTTATTTTGATCACTGTAAGCTAACAATGACCACTGGATTTTGCATTCTTATGTGTCTATGACCAGAACAAAAGGCCAGAATTTGAGGCCTCATTTCAGCCTAAAATTGCTTTAAAATGTGCCTTCTGAAATAGATGTCTTCCTTCTAATTCCCAAGGAGTTCACAATCATATTTTTAGAAAGGCAATTTGGAATTTAGCAAATACAGATACTTGGAAGTGTCTCTGTGCTTTCCTACTTTCACAAAAAGACATTAAGGTCATATATTTTTTTTCTGGAGTGGAGATGACTTTGGGGTGGATGTAACCATGGCTACCCCACTCGAAATCAAACCAAACTGCTGAATTTGGAAGTCACAGAAATGTACAGAATGCACATGATTTGATCCACAATAATTGTGACTCAGATTTTTGGAAAACCTTCTCAGTTGCTATTCCCAAAAAGGGAAGAGGAGAGACCAAATCCATCCATGGATCTCTTTGCCCATTTTGTAGCATCCGCTCAAATGTTGCCATCACCCTCAACCCCTAATTTTTCTTTCAATTGAGGTTTTACTGACCTGTCCTACAGGAAATGACCTCAAGCTGTGCCAGTGGAGGTCCAGGTTGGACATCAGGAGGAATTTCTTCACGGAAAGGGCTGTCAAGTGTTGTTGGGAGGTTTGGAGTCTCCATCCCTGGTGGTGTCCAAGGAAAATCTGGAGGTGGCACTCAGTGCTCAGGGCTGGTGACAATTTGGGGACTGGGCACACCATTGACTTGGTGATCCTTGAGATCTTTTCCAACCTCAGTGATCCTGGGATTCCCTGACCAGTCCCTAGCCCAAAGTCTTTATATTGTTATTTAGTTTGTTTTTTGTTAGTTTCTCCCCTCACCAGAGACACCGTGAACTTCAAGAATCAGGAATCTGCTCCCCTCCTTTCAAACTAATTAAGTAGAAATGAGAAAAATCAGATGTCATCCAAATTATGTAGGTTAAAAAAGCACACTGCCCTACTCAGTGCTTTGTTCAGTCAGCTCTGCTCTTATTTCAGGAAGGTTTTACTATAGAAACCAGGGCCCTTCAAAATCTAAGACTAATAGGGGTGAGTGACAGGTATATTCATTTCTGAGGAGTGATGACACTGTTTTAAATATTTAATGCACTGACAAACATATGGAAAGAAAATAATATGAAGTTGGCTTTTGCACAATAACACCATATTTCCTGTCTCTTTCCATGTTGCAGCCACATTACAGAGAGCTGTAAAAGAAGGAAAATGGCAGATTTCAAATCAGTTATCCTGGTGCTACCAGCTTTCAAAAAATTATTTTTCCCCCCATTTTCTTCATTTTTCTAGTGCAATCAATAAATAGGCCATGGCCATCAATCTCCCCACCACACAGCAATATTTTATTTCCAAACTGATGGCTTCCCATGATGAATTACAGTCATTAGGAAGCATGACAGCCTGTTAGAGTGCCTTCAGCACATGTGCAAGTGGTGCTGACAGAAGAAAGTGGGGGTTGTTATTATTATTATTATTATTATTATTATTATTATTATTATTATTATTATTATTATCATCATCATCATCATCATCATCATCATCATCACCATCATCATCTACATTTGGGATCACAGAATCCCCAAAAGGTTTGGGTTGAAGGGACCTTAAAGCTCATCTCATTCCAACCCCTGCCAAGAGCAGCAGTGCCACCCACACCAAGATGTAAATATTACCCTGAGCATGGATCATTCTGGACAGCCCATCAGAGACAAATTTAACTTTTTCCAAACATTTAAAATGACATTTCAAGGTTTTTTTTTTCCCCTGAATAGATATTTTGTGTTTGCAACTGTTAGATCTGCAACCTTCAAACGCAGTTTTGTGGCCACGTATTTGGATAGATCAACACTTAGGTTACTAAAACATGAAAATCAATCAAAAATAAAATTATCTGGAGGATTTATCTGCTCTCCAGATACACTGGGACGTCTACAAATACAGGATCACGGCTGCAAATGGAATTGGAGCTTGGCATCTGCAACTCAGCAAGACAAAGAATACTCTTAGTAAATAATTACACACGTAACAGAACTGAGCTCAGCAATGCTGAGCTTAACAGGCTGCCAGGAGTCTGAGCTGAGCTCAGTGGAAGAGACTCCCTGTGCCAGGGAAGCAGAACAGCTTTTTTGAGACCTTTCTTCTCAATCTTTTCCTACGTAAAAACCTTTTTCTTTTTTTTTTTTTTGCTACCGTACTGGGAGCAGCACACGTAAAAGCGAGGCGTCTTCAGATGGGAATGAAAATAGGTGCCTGCAATGCCTCTAATGTCACAAAAATCCCCCCTGGCAGGAGGCACAGGCAGAGGACAGACAGTGGAAATGGGGACTGGGGCTGGAGGATTCATCCTCTGGAGCAGTGGGATCAGCAGGGGGGAGAGGTGAGGTGGGAGAGGGAGCAGAAAGGGATAAAAGCCCTGGGATAAAGCCTGGGAGGAAATTTAGTGAAGGCACAAGGAGTGGTGGAAGTGAGGGAAGGGAAGAAATGCTCCCCATCCTCCTCCCTTTTCATTCTGAGCCACCCAAAGCTGAGATTAGAGCTAAAAGCTTCCACTGACAAACTTAATGGTCTTCAGATCCAAAATGTACCAGGACACCCTGTGGTGCTTCTGGATCTGGGAACAAACACCAGCTCCAAAGGAGCTGCAGGTGACAGCACAAAATGGGAGCTCAGGTAACAATTAACATAATTATCATTGTTTTCTGTGCCATGAACCTCAAAAAATTCCAGAAACATCTGAAAGCAAGGAAAGAAGTCAAATTTTATTGGGGGGGAAGGGAAAGAAGTTGAATTTTATTGGAGAAAAGGGGGAAAAATGGCAAACCCACAAAGCAAAACAGAAGAGGAAGGAAATATAAATGATAAATTTGTGCTGAAAAAATAATGAGGAGGCCATAGGTAATGATCAGAATTTAGAGTAATATTTTCTCACTGGCTACTGGGAGGGGCTCCAAGATTGCAATTGAATGATGGGTTCCAGGTGGGATGTTCAGAAATAATCAAAGAGGAACTTCTGACAAATTAACAGGGACTAAATTGTTTCTTTTGCAAAATCTTGCAGCGAACACAAGCTTTGAAATTCTCCCCTGAATTTTGCTAAAGCATCCAGAAAAGTTTAGGGGGAAACTTCCCACTGGAAGAGCAAACAGCCAGCATGCTCAAAGGAATGGAGAGTAAGGAATAATTTGGGTTGTGGCGGGCACAACTCCAGGACCAGATCAGCTTGGAGCATAAATAAGTAAATTTTAAAAATAAAAAGTAAAGATTATTTTTTTAAATGAATAAATATAAATATTTTTTAAATTTTTAAATAAAATAAAACAGAGATGGGTACAACTGGAGTGCTTGAAAATCAAAGTTTAAAGGAAAACAAAAGGCACATAACAATAAATGTGCAACAAAAATATAAACTGTAGGGAGCTGCTCCAGATGACAATGAAATGAGGCAAACCCAAACTTATATAGAGGGCAGGGAACCAATGAACATAGAGAAACTGAAACCATACCTAATATAGAACACAAGACTAACCAATCAGGAAGCAGGGCTCAGAACATAACTTTATATGGAATAACTTAATCTGGATAACTGCTCCCATCATTCCTTTCTTCTTATCACAGCTTGTGGGGAATGGGGCACCCTTCCAGGGCATGGCCCTGCTAGGCTATCACAAGGAGATAGCCCTGGCAGTGTCCCAGGCCAGGCTGGAGGGGACTTGGAGCAGCCTGGGACAGGGGGAGGTGTCCCTGCCCATTGGGTGAACTTTAAGGTCCCCTCAACCCAAACCATTCCATGACTTGCTGAATTTCTTCTGCCCCTACCAAACTGACTTTGCTCTATGCATGTCCAAACCTGTCAGAACCCAGGACACCCCTCTGGCTGTCCTGAGCAGCCAAGACCCCTGCCAGGGGGCTCAGAGGCCCTGGCACAGAGCCCAGGTGGTTTTGATTATGACCCATGGAGCGAGTTACCAACCTTAGATGAAGATCTGCAAGCCACGACAGTTTAACCAGGGTGATAGTGAATTTATCACAGGGTGACAAAGTAGATTTTGAGGTTTTTAGAATGGGGCAAGATGGAGGAATCTGGGTGTGTCCAGCCTTTCTCCTTCTTCTTGGTCTCCATCTTCTGCTGTGATGGTGGCACTTTGGGATTGGTTTAGAGTAGAAGCTCACTGTCTAACATAGGTGACAGGTATTGGGAAGTTATTGTAAATATTGTACAGGTAGTTTTTTGTATAAAGACATAACACCACCCTGGAGCAAGCAGAATGCCTCTGTCTATCCTGCTGAAAGGACCTCAGCTGGACAGGAGAAAATATTTTATAGATAAGAAACAATAAACAACCTTGAGACCGAGAACTGAGAGCTCTGACTCCTTCTTCAAGCTCTGGGCTGGGAACAGAGAATTTCTGACACATCTCAGGGTCACTGTGAGCACCAAAAGCCCTGAGACACAAACCCTGCTGAATTCCCTCATTCCACCTGCACTGATGGACACCAGGAAGCCCAGCCTAGGGCAGGCTGCAGATCCCAGCACAGAGCTTTGTACTTTTCTATCTGGTTCAGCAAGAACCTCCTTGGAAAGACAGGAATAACACAGCAGCTGTCAGTCGTTGCAAGTGCCTTGTCTCCTTTATTCCTTTCCATTTTCCAGCTGGGTGCGGTGACCCACTGGTCAGCAGCAAGAACCTGCTCTGGGTACATCTGCAGCACCCAAACCTGGAGATTTCCTTGGCCAGAAGAGCAGATTCAGTCCCATCCAGGCCAATATTAACTCCTGTTCCAGAACCTTCCTGCTTTTACACTGCGACGGATCCGAGCCCATTGCACTTTTTTTTTTGGGTTTTTTTTTCATTCCATGCAAGCTGCCATCTTGTGAGGAAGGAGGAATAAACATATGGATTCGAAATATGTTGGAATAATCACTTTCTGCACTGATACTTGTCTGTCTGTGTAGACATCAGAGAACACATAATAGTAGCTTTGTGCATGCTGTGTTATTTCACACCGCCTCCCATTTCACACGGAAAAGGCATTTGACTTTGTCTAATACAGCCTGGATTTCTCATGGATTTACCACCCAGAAGAAGCCAACTGTCTAAAGCAGCCCTGTTTATCTCAGCAAAAAGACTGGAAATTTAAAGTATGAAGTGGTAAAAGAGCATCAGTGACCAATGGCCAATGAAGATAAAGGTCACAGACTGTGCCTGAGGGCACACTTCACTATTTTTTCAAGGAAAAAGGGAAAAGAATCTTGCTAAAGAGTTGTTGATGACTTATGCACTTAAAACTTACACTGTTCAGACTTTAAAATGATATAAATTTAGAAACACCACTGACATAACTTTATTAGAAGCCACGAAAAATCCATAGAATAACTAAGCATGACATTTAAGGAGCTCATTTAGCTTTCGAAAGACCACATGGAGCCAATTGCACATGGAACAACAATGCAGGGATTTATATTCTAAAGTTATTTGGATATTCAGACAAGAAAGAATTTGAGGAGAGGGAGAGAAGTAAGTGAGGAGCAGAGACATTCCTCTGTCTGTTCTCCTGCATGATTAATAAGCAAATTACATCTCCTCTCTTCCTTCTCCAACATTTCTGAAGCGTATCTGGTCTTTTTGGGAATGTATCTTAGTATGCCAAGTAGCTGCCAAGACTTCCACACTCTCCATGCAGATGATTAAACTGGTCAAAATATTGTTGTGTGAAAAAATGAGTAAGAGGATAATGAATCCTTGGATTTGGAGTCGTCTGTGAAACCTCAGAAGAAATCTGGCAGCAGGGAACACACTCAGGATGGAAGGGAGAAGGGAAGGGAGACAGGAGGTCTCAAAAACATGTCCTGCATCAGAACTGCTCAGGGCTTTGTGCCTCTTTGTAGCTGAATTTATGCAATTGTGTTCCTGTTATTCAGGGTGCCCATTGAATAAATGTGGATATGAAGGAACACAACAATTTTCTCACAAAAATCAGCCCCTGAAGTGACCAGTTTCACCATCAAGAATTTGAATTAATTTGTGCTGTGCCCCCTGTCTGGAAGGACAATGCCATGAATTTCCATCAGTGTTTTTCCAAAGCCTCTGGTATGAGCATGGCACACCCACACCACTGCTCACCTCACCTTTTCTCACCTGAAAAATGGGAAAGAACTGCTGGCATCACAAGGGCTTTGCTTTAATTAATTACATCTTCCCCCAGCAGAGCTTTCAGCTCACAGTGCTATTATTAATATTATTGAGGTACAGATCCTCCACACTAATGAGGATCCTGGCAAGATGTGCAACTCCATTGGCTACACAGGGAAAATATGAAAGTTTTGGGTTTGGGCTTTGATCTGGGTGTGCTTTCGTTAATTAGAGCAAAATATTTCAGCACCTGAAGGGGAACAATAAAAGAGCTGGAGAGGGGCTTTTTGCAAAGGAATGGAATGACAGGACAAGGGGGAGTGAATTCACAATGACAGAGGGCAGGGTTAGGTGGGAATTTGGGAAGGAATTGTTCCCTGGGACAGAGGGGAGGCCCTGAGAAGCTGTGGCTGCCCCTGGTTCCCCTGGAAGTGCCCAAGGCCAGGTTCAGATGTGTCATGTTGGAAATAAAAGCAAAAAATTCACCTCTTTCCGTGGTGTGTTTGGAAGAGCTCAGGTGTGATGAGGAGCAGATGGGGGAGCCGGGCAGGGGCTGGAGAATCCCTGAGGGAGCCGGGAAGGGGCTGGAGGAAGGGAGCTGGAGAATCCCTGAGGGAGCAGGCAGGGCCGGAGAGAGGGGAGCCGGGCAGGGGCTGGAGAATCCCTGAGGGGAGGGCAGGGGCTGGGAATCCCTGGAGAATCCCTGGAGAGGGGAAGGGCCTGGCAGGGCGGGCAGGGCCTGGAGAATCCCTGAGGGGCCGGGCAGGGCCTGGAGAATCCCCCGGGCAGGGCCTGGAGAATCCCTGAGGGGCGGGCAGGGCTCACCTGGAGCAAAGGAGGATCCCCAGGGATCTTTTCCCTCTCTGGAATTCCCTGCCAGGAGGGCACAGCCGGGGGGGTCGGGCTCTGCTCCCAGGGACCAGGGACAGGAGCAGAGGCAACGGCCTCAGGCTGGGTTAAATTGGATATTTGGGAAAATCTCTTCCATCAAAGGTCTGTCCAGCCTGGCACAGCTGCCCAGGGCAGTGGTGGAGCCCCCATCCCTGGAGGGTTTAAAAGCCCTGTGGATGGATGTGGCACTTGGGGACAGGGTGGCCTTGGCTATAGTGGATACTTTTGGCCCCAACGAAGGGGAGAGAATGATGAGGAGGACTCCATCTTATCAGAAGGCTAATTAATTACTTAATTATACCATATTATTCTATACTATATTACACTATATTCCATTACATCTAAGCTGAATCTGCCAAGCACTCCACTGCACACAACTGCACAGAATCTTGTGACTGTCTGTGGTGCTGTTCACAGGGGTCCCAGGACCAGGGAAGAGACAAGAATGTTGCCTCCATGTTTCAGAAGGCTGGTTTATTATTTTATGATATATATTATATTAAAAGAAAATGATATATTAAAACTGTACTAAAAGAACAGAAGAAAGGATTTAATCAGAAGGCTACCAAAGGAATGGAAAAGAATGATAATAAAATCTTGTGACTGACCGGAGTCTGAGCCAGCTGGCTGGGATTGGCCATTAATTAAAACAACCAACCTGGGCCAACCCCAGATGCACCTGTTGCATCCCACAGCAGCAGATAACCATTGTTTGCATTTTGTTCCTGAGGCCTCTCAGCTTCTCAGGAGAAAAAATCCTAAGGAAAGGATTTTGCATAAAATGTGTCTGTGACAACTGTCAGCCAATAGTCCCAACACACACACACACCTGGCCCTGACAGGCCAAGGAAACAAAACCCCATCACTCTGGGCAAACAATCTCCACATTGCATTCTACTTTTGCACAAACACAGACACAGCAAATGAGGTAAGAATTGTTTCCATTCTCTGAGATCCAGAGAATGTGAATCTCAGAAATATTCTTGGGAAGAATCGTGCCTTGCTTTTCTCTGTGAAGAGAAACGTGGTGACACTTGGCAACACTGGGAATGCTTGGACTCTCTGGTCTGAGAGGGCTTTTCCACCCTCAGCCATTGCCCTGATTCCAGAGTGAATCCCAGATTCTCCCCTGCTGTGCCTTTTCAGGGATCCGAGGCCAAGGAAAGCCCTGCGATCTGTAAATGCTCCCCTCAGCTCCCGCACAGCCACGCTCCCAGCCTGATTTCCATGCTGACAGTTTCGCTCCATTTGTTGAATTGTAAACCATGGAAAGCTCAGCAATAAAACGTCTGCAATCTGGAGCAGTAATGGGAGGAATGTCTCATAAACAAGATAAGTTGTTTCTTGCCAATATTGTTACACTTCATAAATACGAACTCGAGTCTGTTTTGCGTCTCCTAGATCAGTAGCAGACTTTTATTTTAATTAAACACAACATATAAAATATTCATTTAAAAAACAAACATCATTGTTTTAAAGACATTGTGCTAAATTAAATTACAGAGCTTTTGCCATCAAGTTCTTGCACAAAAGAACAATTTGGAATTGAGTGGATTGAGGCAGCACAAGTGTCCATCAAGAAGCTGGTAGCTGCCCCATGAATAAATAAACTATTTCTATTTCCTGATAAGTGCTTGTATGAACCCAGTCCAATTCCCAAAGACTTCTCATTCCAGCTGGGGCTGTAATTAAGAAAGTTTATCACCTGGCAGCAAGGAAGATGCTGCCAGTCCCACTTTCTGCAGCACAACTCCTGAGTTTTCACTTCCCACAGATGTAATTTATGGTCTCATTTCATTAAATTAATGTTGGGTATCTATGATAGAGCCGTTTTCAACAGTGTCTGCCCCAAAAGTACTTTAATTTTGAAATTTACCCCTGCAGCTTGAGGGTCTCAAATACAACCACAACAGGTTAGCTCGAGCCTCATTCAATGCAAATCTTATTCCTGGTTTAGTAACACAAATCCAGCTCCTGGGTTTAGCTCAGAATCCAAACACATTTCTTCTGACACAAGCCTCAGTGATGACATAAATTACAGAAAGCAAGTTTTTAAACTGGCAGCATGGAAGAATTTTAGGAATTGAGAAGAAATTAGCCAGAAACAGCTGAATACTGAATTTTCAGTAGAACCAGCAGCCCCCAACCATGGCCTGGAAGGCACCAGCCGCACATTTCCTTCATGGTCAACATGGAAAATTGAATCCCCAGTTGTAAGTCTACCAAAACTTGAATAGAGAAGGCAGGACTTGATTCAGAAACTCCATAGCTGAGAGCAAAACTCAGCTGCATCACATCTCCATTCTGTGTCTTTAAATAAAAGTTTAAAATAACTGAAACTGCTCAATTATGGCTTTTTCTGTGTGACACCAGAGTGCAACACAGACCAGTAGCCAGAGGCAGACTGGCCAAAGCTTTACATTGATTTAATTCCATCCTTAATCCAGGAGGAAAATGGAAGGAATGGGAAAACCAAGAAGCAGCATTAGTGTCCTGCTAAAACTTCAGCCTTCTGTGGAATTTCAGCAGAGAATAAATGGTAAATATGAAATTACTCAAGTTTTGAGATGCGCCTGTATCTTGGGTCATTAAAAAACAAGATGTGATTTAAATGCTTATTGCTCAAGTTATTTTCCAGAAGAGAAGTCCTCAATCAGAGCCAGCTTCAGGAAGATGAAGAAGAGATGCAATAAAATCTCTGTCCTGTCAAGCTCAACAACCTGGAGCAGTCTTGGAGTCCTCCAACTCTGGGACAAGACAGGGAAACTCTTTTTCCTATTTTTTTTTTTTTTTTTAATAAAAAACAAAAGAAACAATCCATGGGCTGAGTGGGGATCTCATTCTCAACAGGGGCCTTCACACCCTTCCTTCCTCAGGGATCCTTCTCTGGGATTTGCCATATTTTAAGCTTTAAATCCAACTTTTTCCCAAGGAAAAAAAAAAAAGAAAGGATTAAAAAGATGGATTTAAGGCTTGAAATTTTGTGGTGAAATATAGTTTTTGCCAAAAAGGATGAATTACAAAATGCACAAACCTCAGCCATCACCTTTATTCCAGGTCTGATGTCTGATAAATTACATCATTTACCAGGGAATAAATGCAAAAAGAGCACAAAACACCCTTTTCTTCAGATGCTCATCTACTGCAGGAATCATCTCAGCTTATTTATTTTCAGTTTGCAATTTCTAAACTCAATAACTGGTTCTAATAAGCAAGATCATAGTCTTTAATTTTTTTTTAAAGACCCTGTTCAATTTCCTCTTATTTTCTGCAAATGAATTGTTTTTATTAAAAGTAGAGCTGGTTTTGGCAACAGGCTAGATGCTTTTAACTCCTAATAGAGACTTTCCCCAATCTCTTAATTTGGCAGGGCCCAAGTTTGCATTCCAAATTGCTTTTAGTACCTCTGCTGATCCATTACACACAGATATGGTGAAAGACTGAAGTCATTTTAGCTGATTTTATAATACTGTAGAATTTCTACATTAAATAGCTTTAAAAGACAAACCACACTGGGAATATTTCTATTCCTGGTCAATTTATATTAATAAAAAAACCAGCATAGGAATAAATTACAGGAACAAAAAAGTGGCACTGATCAGACCAAGGATTGGATGCAGTAGAGATGGGGGAAAGGGATTATTTGTACTTCCAGATTGAGGAGGAATCTGGGAATTAGGATTCCTGCCTGATTTTTTTTTAATCCAAGCTTACCAAAATGTAAATTCAAGCCTGGAACAAAAGCTTCAAACTCCTCATGGGAGATCAGGGTGAGTATTGAGTGAACTAATTCAGCCTCTGCTTCCTGTAAGCCTGAGACACAGCACTTGGTGCTTTAATCACACAGTCATTTATTGTTATAAAATGTAAAATTACTAAATTGGGCTGAGAGTCAATCCATCACCAAACTGGGCAGTAAATGCTCTTCATATGGATTCCTAGTCTGGGCTGTTTCCTGATCAGTATTTCCCTCTAATGAAAAACTTTCAATGCTTTCAGATTTCGAGACAACAGAGCAATAAACATTGTCAGTGAGTCCCTTTCGTAGCCCATGAGATGTAAAATCACCAGGTGGATCCTCTCTGCTTGCCCTAAAACCTGGGTGAGATTTATTCAGAATAAATCCTGAGCTGTAGTGGCTCAGAAAGGATGGGGACACATCAATCGCCCTTGCTCCTCAGTGGGCTCTAAGCAAATTCAGCTTTTCCTCTCCCCTCTTTCCATGGATCCCAAGCTGTGCTGGGGGTGCTGATGGACAATCCCACAGCCTGGGTGGTGATGCCCTGGAGCAGAGGCTGGGCAGAGTCCCAGAATAAAGCAGGGATTTATCCCAAGGATCTCCTCCATGGATCCACCTTGGGCAGCACCAGAGCCCAGCCAGGGCTGCACCCAAGATGAACCCAAATGGCCCCAAAATGCACGAGCGCTCCCGGGGTCTCTCCCTGGGATCAGCTCTGCTCCATTTGCCCCTTGCAGTTCATTGTCCCATCCCAGCTTCAGCCCCTGCAGTCCCACCCTGCTTGTTTTTCTCTCTGCAGCCCACGGGGTTTGTGCTCCTGGGCTGAGATTTGGATCATTTGTCCTTGGTCCCTGTGGCATTCACATTCTCTGGAAAAATTTTTCTCCTGGGAAGCTGAGAAGCCTCAGAGAAAAGGAAAACAATTCTATCTCATTTGCTTCTCCTGTGTTTTGCTGCTTTGGAATGTGTTTGGAGATTGTTTACCAACAGGTGATTGTTTAATTGGTTTCATGTGAATTGTTTTGATTCATTGGCCAATCAGGGCCAAGATGTGTCCAGGGCTCTGGAGAGAGTCACAAGTTTTCATTAATATCTCTTTAGTATTAAGTAAGTATCCTTTCTGTATCCTTTAGTATTGTATAGTATTTTTTAATATAATGCAGTATCACAAAGTAATAAATTAGCTTTCTGAGAACATGGAGTCAGATGCATCATTCCTGCCTTCATTGGGGCTTTCCCTGCAAATACAAGAGATCCCCAGCTGGAGCAGGAATTGTTTTGTCTCCCTGCTCTGTGCACAGAGCTCAGCAACGCTGAATGTGAAGCTCAGAGCTGCACACTAAAGCAGCACAGAGCCTGAAACACAGAAAAGCCAAACCCTGAGGCAGCTGGAATTCCAGGGGCAGGAGATTTGCACTTCTCCCAGGACCACACATCCATCAGCAAGGCAACACCAAACTCCTCTTTGGCTGAGGAACACAGAATTCCAGGCTCAGTAGCCCCAAAAAGGCACTAAAATGTCTCAGTGCTAACAGGCCTGCCCAGACCCCTTCCACTTCTGCACATTTTTATCATCCCACAGAGCTTTAGGGAGTCACCACCTTCTCTAATAAAAGCCTGAAAAAAGCTGGGCTTCTGAAGGATTTGGGTTGGCTTTGTATGGCCGAAGCCTCTCTGTTCCCTGAGCAAACACCACCCCCCAGCCCCTCACTCTCACGTCCCTCCTTTTCCACGCTGACCAGGGAAGTCTGAGCCTCCCTTGGATATCATATTCCTGACAAATCATAAATATTTGCATTGTGTGAAAGAAGTGACTCGCTGGGGGGATTTTATTTCAGCATAAACCCCGAGGATTATTACTGGCATTGCCAAATAAATTCGTATGCAAATCTTTGCCACCTTAATTCAGCACACCAAGAGTTTGCCCAGGCTGAGATTCCTGAGGAGTGTCACAGAATCATGGAATTATGGAATCATTGATGTTGGAAGAGACCTTCAAGATCATTAAACTCAAGCATCAACTGACACCACCATCCCAAATAAACCCTGTGCTAGTGTTTAGCCATTCTTTCTATGGAGAAATTGTCCCTAATACCCAACCTGGACCTCCCCTGGCGCAACTTGAGGCTGTTTCCTCTCCTGTCCCTTGTTCCTTGGGAGAAGAAAGGCAGGAACCTGCAGGAAATGCTGATAAACCCAGGGAGATGTCCCAGCCTTGGAACTGAGCTGTGCTACTGAGCCTACAATTTCCCCTGCTCACTGAAGCAGCCTTGTGCTGGTAAAATCCAATTGGAATAAATCACTCCTTTTTTCCTGATTGTTATTTATCTGGAGTGGCTGAGAACTGTGTTTTTGCTGATCTGAATGAATTGCTATTCTAAATAACAACTAAATTAACTTTGGTGTTTCCATTAGCATAGTGAGAGCCTTGAGCTGGTTATTTTATAATCACTCAAACTGCATTTTTATTCAGCAGCTTTATCACAACATTTTCCTAAACTAGAACTTGCAGAGCATTTAGCAAACTGAGGGAAGTTACCAATGTCAATATCAGCAGTAGAACACAAGCAGAAAAAATGAAAATCTCACAATCATTAAGGTTGGGAAAGATCTCAAAGATCATCATGTCCAACCTTCAACTGGATACCAACTTGTCAACTAAACCAGAGCACAAAATTTTGCTCATTTTTGAGTCTCTAATCATTTTTGGAATACTTAAATTCTGTCCCATTTTTTGGGGAAAATTTTTAAAACTTTTTTGGGAAAACTGATAACCCAAAGTTATCAGCAGGATGTGCTGAAAAATTGTTGCTGTAAAAGTTCTGTTCTCCAGGGAATGTATGAAGCATCCGGGTGGAATGAAGCGTGTTGGGAATTCCTCATGGAATGTTTCAGCAGGTGTGTGAGCATGGTCACACCTCCTGAGCAGGAGTGGGAATATGGAATTTTATTACCACACCATTTAGGCAAAGCAGACCTTTAGAAAAATATATCCCCAAGCTTTCTGCCAATTTAAACACTTTCTCACACCTTATAACTGTTATTAAAAATGCTTCAGCAAATCCCCAGGTATCCTTATTTTTCCCAGATGTGTCCAATATTCCTCAAATATGCACAATCCTAATAAACAGCCACGTTTGTGGTGCAAATTCATGGAAACCTCTCACGGTGCTCAGATGGGATCCCTGGAGCTGGTAATTCCCAGCATCATGAAATTAAGGAGCAACCCTGGTATTTTTCAGCTGGACCAAAGTCCAGCTCAGCACCATTTCCCAAAGTTAACGAAATTTACTTCCATCAATTCTAAATATATGTGGAGCTAAATATAGTAAAGCTCAAGTTGAAAAATCACGGCTAAAGCAACATACACTGAGCCTCAGTCTGTGCACCAGCTGTGGGGAAAAATGTGCTGAAAAGTAGAACATTTCGTCTCTTTTCATTTATCAAACATTCAGTTGCAAACACACAGTCATCTGTTTAAGAAGAGCTGAGAATCTGTTAAAATTATTCATTTGATGGTCTTCTGAATTTAAATCGCAATTTTCTCTGGAATTTGAATTCTCAGGTAACTCTTTCTGGATAAATGCTTTCAATCAAAAAAAGGTCTTTTTTTAAAAATGTACTTTTATATTTCAGCAACAATTTTTCATTTATTTGTTTATTTATAATTTATTTGTTAATATATGCAATGACACTTTTCTAGACAGTTGTAAAACACATACCTACATCAGGATACAGATTAATGAACCAACCTGGCTGCTGGGATAAATTCAGATATTAATTTATTTCCTTTTTCCCATGTTATCATAGATAAGGGGATTGCTAATGCCACGTCAAATTTGACATTTCCATCTCTCCCAAAGAAGGATTGTGCTGTTTTTCCAATTCACCATGCATGGATCTGTGTGAGGAGGAATAAGCACCCAGGTGGAGTCCAGATGAAAGATTTTGGGCAGATCTAGGATTTTATCATTTCTTTCCTTTTAAAACCTGCAAGGATAGCAAAGGATGGTTGGAAGTGGTGGCTCTCTGTGAGCCAAATCAAACTTTCACTCTCTAGAACAGTTGTCTGGATTGAACTGATTCTGGGCAGTCTCTAAAGCCAAGACTAAGAGAGGTTTTTACTTTTTCTCCTCACACACTCCCATTCCTTCAGTGGCTGTGTCCTGTTTGAGCCCCACTTCTAATCCTCCTCATGATCCCTCTTTCCCTTCTTCCTTGCACATTCCCTTGACATTTTGCTCTCCTTTCCCTCAATAGGACAAACCTGTAGTTGTCTCTGTCATCTTAAAAATGTCTGATGCTACCATTGACAGTCACCCCATTGCCCTTTCTATTTTTCTGTCATTTTTTTTTTTTTTTTTTTTTTTTTTTCCTCGTTTGATCTCCTTCTCCCTCCTTTCTTTGAGTTCTCTGCTGCTGCTTTGCCATCTCTCTCTGCCGTCCTCTTCCAGGTTCCCTCCCTTGGGATTCCTTCAGCTCTCCCAAAGAACCTCCCAAGGACCACAGCAAATCTCATTTACTCCTCAAACTCAAAACCACGATTCCACCCGATTTTTTTAAACCACAAATCACCTCATTTCCTTGCCAGCTCTTTTTCTTTGTTTTCCCCTTGACCTAAACCTCCAAGGCTCCATCTCTTTTCCCTCCCTCCCTGCTCCCAGGCGGGGAGGATGTTCCTTGCAGACACCCCTACATCGCATCTCTCATCAGCAGCTTTGACGTCTCTTCACATTTGAGGACACCCTCCCACTCTGCTGCCTCCTCATCCTCTGTCAGATGCTTCCCAAAAAGCCACGGCGTTCCTGGTGACAGGAAAAGGGTTCAGCAAAGTGCTGGCACCCGAGTGCTCTGCCAGTGAACCTCCCACACCGCGGGACAAAAATAAACAACAACAGGCAGAGATATGGCTCAGCAACCATATGCTTGGGATTTTTGGCTATCACCAAAAGAATGGGAAGCTCTGGCTCCTTGAGAATCAAACCACCCATAAAGCAAAAAAAAAAAAAATTATCATCCATCATGCAGATAAGTTTGAAGCCCAGACAATCTGATGAAGTGCATTGGCTCGTGTTTGTTAATTCTTAGAGAACTATTTTTGATTGTTAAATTGTCTGTTAGGTTGTTTTTCCTCCCAGCTCCCAGCCCCAGACAGCTGGAGGTGTTTAAAGGAAAAGTAATGTGCTTTTTTTTTTTTCCACAATATGGAGAATTCCTATTCTTATATTAGTTTTTATTCTTAGAAGCTTGAGCTGAAATTTGAGTTCCACTGCAATGCTTCCACTAATTGCCTTGAATAATTCAAATTTTACCACTCTCAAGGGCACAACTGGAGCCAGACTGTTCTAAGCCATATTTGTTACTCTGGAGCCAACAAAATAAGTCCATTTTATGTTGTAGAGCACGCTGAGCTTAAGTTACATTATTTTGTTTGCTTCAAATTTAGACAAGTGAAAAGAAAAAAAATCACAGTGGGTCGACTTTGCCAAAGGAGCCCACCAAGAAACTCAGAAGAAGCCCAATTTTACTTTGGAAGCAGCAGGAACACATCAAAAACTGCAGCATAACCCTGAAAATTGTCCTTTGTGGAAGAAAATTAGCAAAGGCCTGAACTGTGGGATCTCTCTATTTTTGGCTCAAGAGAGAAATTCTGAAGCTGCTGATGATTTGAAATGGGTCCTGAAGAGAAGGAAGGAAGGAAATTAGATTTTTTTTTAACTTACAAAATTGTCTTGCCTGTGTAATAACACTGAGCATGACTGTCACTCCGAAGACATATTAGCTCATTTAGGTAATTAGTGTGAGCAGCATGTTTCCCTGCTTATTCCATTCAATTATAGGGTGCTCACTTTGTCATTACTGGAGTATCTTAATGTGACTTGTAATTAGTGTAATTACAATCCAATGTTAATTATATCTGCCACTTAGACATAATTTTATATAGTAATGGTCTTATTCTCAATAACCTTATTATGTTGTTTATTCAAACAGGAATTTAGCCTTCTTTCATGCGTCAAATATGGAGATTACAAAAAGTACTGCCTGTCATTTTTGTAGTTATGACTCGGGGAGCTTCGCCTTGCAAAATCATATTTGGGGCAATCAATGAATGGAGCAAACCCAATTATAGGCCCTGATTATTAGAGACATGCTGAACTCACAGAAATGATTTGCACAGGAGGCACATTAAGTCATGCCGTGGTTCGTGAGAGCCTCACAGAGAGGTCAGGGGCTGTAAATTAACCGGGGAACAAGAGATGGGACACACAAAGTCTGGGTGATGCTGCTGGTGGTGCTCTTATCAGCAGGGTAAGAAACTAGCAGGAGCAGATGTGGCCAAAAGAAAAATCCTGGGAAAAGGTCCCCAGTGTCAGGGACACCTTTTGGTACAGGGATTACACATCAAAAGGTTAAAACTGATGAGCAGTTTTAATTTTTCATAGGTTTCCTCTCTCTGATCAACAGTCAGGGGCTGCAAATTAACCAGGGAACAAGAGATGGGACACACTCTGTGTCTGATCACTTCTAGTGTCTGGTGGTGGTGCTCTTATTAGCAGGGTAAGCAAATTAACCGGGGAACAAGAGATGGGACACACAAAGTCTGGGTGCTGCTTCTAGTGTGTACTTCTAGTGCTGCTGCTGCTCTTATTAGCAGGGTAAGAAACTAGCAGGAGTAGAAGTGGCCAAAACAACTCCTGGGAAAAGATTCCCAGTGTTAGAGATGCCTTTTTGTAAAGGGATTACACACCTGATAAGCAGTTTTGATTTTTCACAGGTTTCCTCTCTCTGATCAACATTTAGGGGCTGTAAATTAACCAGGGAACAAGAGATGGGACACACAAAGTCTGGGTGATGCTGCTGCTGCTGGTGCTTTATTAGCAGGGTAAGAAACTAGCAGGAGTAGAAGTGGCCAAAAAAAAAATCCTGGGAAAAGATTCCCGGTGTAGGGACACGTTTATGTACAGGGATTGCATATCTGATGAGCAATTTTGATTTTTCACAGGTTTCCTCTCTCTGATCAACAGCATTTTTGGGGGTTCAGCCACACTCTGGGTATAATTCCCAAGAGAGGGGTTTTGCAGGGTCTTTGCTGATGCCTGAGATTTGTTTCCCACTGTGGGAATGGAGTTCTGCTTCTTTTCCTATGAGGAAATGCTGGGAGAGCTGGGAATGTTCCCCTAGAGAAGGGAAGGCTCCAGGCAGAGCTCAGAGCCCCTGGCAGGGCCTGAAGGGCTCCAGGAGAGCTGGAGAGGGACTGGGGACAAGGGATGGAGGGACAGGAGCCAGGGAATGGCTCCCACTGCCAGAGGGCAGGGATGGATGGGACATTGGGAACTGGGAATTCCTGGCTGGGCTGGGATTGCCAGAGCAGCTGGGGCTGTCCCTGGATCCCTGGAAGTGTCCAAGGCCAGGCTTGGAGCACCCTGGGATATGGAAGATGTTCCTGCCCATGGGACAACCCCAACCATTCTGGAATTTTATGAAGAAAAACTGAAAGACATGTGCCAGGAAAATCCTTGGTGCCCTGGCACTGGGTGCATTCCCAGAGCACCAGACTGGAATAAAAATGCAGGAAATGCAGCCAGAGGGGTCTCAGCACCTCCTTGCACTGGCCCCACCACTGGCCACTACAGCCAGACAGCAAAGACAGATTCCTTCTGTAAAATCAGTTTTTTTAGGAATTAACCCCAACCTGGAATAAACACTCCGGAAGCAAAGTGCTCTCCAGGCCAAATCCCCCTCTGCCCCACACTGCCTTAAGGGCTACCTCAAAAGGCCACAGTGAAAGACATTTGGATTAAAAAGCCCTAAAAGAGCCAGTCCAAACAAAGCGGATATTTGTGCCTCCAGAGAGGCCCACCAGGACAAGTCCCACATGACAAACATCAGTCCTGCTGTTTAATGCACAATGCTGAAGAGTGCCATAAGAACCCCAGGAGCAGAGAAGGGAATTTGGCAGCTCTCCAGGAGATGGAAACCAAGATCCTCCTAATCCACCTCTTTTACTGAGCCTGAGAAGGGTTTCAAGCTTTGAGCTCTCTCTTTGGAGGCAAATGAATCATCCAGATTTCCATGGCTCACGGTGATGTCCCAAGACAGCTGCCAGCTCTCTGTGAGCTCAGGAAAAACCAAAGAGTTTCAGAATGAAAGCGGAGAGTCAGTGAAAATAGAAGCAAATCGGGATGTGGACACCAGGGAATGATGCTTAACCCAGCTGGAAAAGCAGGAGACATTCCCCAGTCCTGAAGGGAGCCTTAGGGAGCAAATCCCACAGGGAGCTGAGCCCCTTCCAATGGATGATCCTTAAGGTGCCTTCCATCCTGAACCACTCTGTAATTCCATGATTTTGGGAACTATTTGATCACTCTTCCATGCAAGAAGTTTCCTTAGTCCCTTTATGTTTCTCCCACATAAAATGTGGGGTTTTTACCACTAAATCTTGCATTTGGTGGGTATGAAACCTGCTTGGATTCTCTTTGTGCAAAACTATAACAGACCCTAGAATAGTCATTTTTAATGATCCAAAGGAAATAGAATAGTCGTTTTTAATGATCTAGAATAGTCATTTTTAGAATAGTCATTTTTAATGATCCAAAGGAAAAGCAAAAATACTTCTTTTTGTTGTTTTTGAGGAGTTGCACAGAGCACATCGGGATTACCAGAGTTCTGAAGTTTTATGGTTATTTTAACCTTTTTTGGTAATTTCACATGTGAAAGTACCTCAAAATCCAAAACACAGCTCCATGCTCTGCATTGCTTATTTAGCTATTGCAGCATTAGGTGATCAAATATATCAGTTGGTTATACAGTAACTGTAATTTATTGTTCCTGCAATACAAATCTTAATGGCACTTCTGCATAAACAGTGTTTTCCCACTGGCTGCCAAGTAAATCATATTTCTGCCAGTAACACTCAGTAAACTGACATTTCTACCTGTTTCACTTGCTTTGTTTTCCTGATTTTTTAACTCAAAGTTCATCTCCTCAGAGCAGGCAGTGGATTTAGAGCTCCCCAGTCACCAAAGTCCCTCATTCCTCACCTTGTGCAGTGTGCCACAACACCAGGGCTGCAGCAATCACCAGTTGGATTTTATTGCTTAAATACATCAGCAAAGGCATCTCTGGAATGTGCATTCAGACCCAGGAATTAACCATTAACCAGCAGCTTTCCTAACAAAGCTCTCCCACTCTTTTGGTAGCTGAAAGGCCACAGCAGGAGGAGCAGATCTGCAGTGTAAGAAATGTCTTTTCTCTCTTCCTAAACCAGTGCAAAGTTACCTGTCAGAAGAGGTTGTTCCCTACATTTTACTGGGATTTCTGGACAAAACAACATCTCTGCCCTCTCTAAAGGAAAATTCTGGTTGGAAATGAATTCAAGCTGATTGATGCAGGCTGGGTTGGACAGGGCTTGGAGCAGTCTGGGACAATGGAAGTGTCCCTGCTCATGGCAGCGGTGGCACTGGATGAGCTTTGAGCTCCTTTCCAACACAAACCAGTCTCAGTTTTTAAGTCTTTCATTTCCAAGCAGAATTTTCCTCTGGCTGGAGTGGGGCAGGGATGGTTTTTTGTCCAGAAATCCCAGTAAAATGTAGGGAACAACCTCTTCTGACAGGTGACTTTGCTCTGGTTTTAGGGCAGCAGGTGGGAAGAGAGAAAAGACATTTCTTACACTGCAGATCTGCTCCTCCTGCTGTGGCCTTTCAGCTACCAGAAGAGTGGGAGAGCTTTGTCAGGAAAGCTGCTGGTTAATGGCACACACATTTTCAGTCCTAGAAAAGACTGGGAGCTGGTTCCTGCCTCCATCTCCTCCCTGGATTTGTTTCCCTTTGAGAGCTCACTTTTGAGCCCACCTGTGCAGCTCCACTGCCTGACCAGGAGAGACATCCCAGGCAGCCCCAGGATGGATTTCTGCCCTCCACAAACCTCCCCAAACTGTGGGATTTGTCCACCCTGGATTCCATCTGGATGAGGCCAAAGATACCAAGGCCCATCCACCTCATCCAAGGAAGGAACAAGCTCCACCATGGTGCTCCTCAGGAAGGTTTCCTCACGTGCTGCCATGACATCTCCACAGAAGAACTTTTCACTCCAGAGGGATTTAATTTCAGTAATTAACTACCTTAGTATTAAAATCCATTCCCTCATTTTTAACCAACTCTTCCCTGCTGTGATTTTTTGCTGTCATTACTCATGTTCTATCAACTAGAGGCATGGAAAAAAAATGTTTATTTTCTCTTCCCAACCCTTTCCATATCTGAGGATTTATTGTTGTTGGGCATCCTGAAGGAGAGCACAGAGCAAGGACTAAATCTGGGAAGTTTGAGTGGCCTCTTCCTCCTCAGGCTCTCCCTATCCATCCCTGCAGGTTTCCCTCTGCACCTTCCCCACCCTAAAGTCCTCTTTTCACAGAATCACCAAATCATTGAGGCTGGAAAAGACCTTTAAGACTGAGTCCAACCAGCATTGCCAAGGCCACCACTGCCCCACGTCCCCAAGTGCCACATGCCTTTGGAATCCCTCCAGGGATTTCAAGAGGGATTTCTCTGGTAGGAAAAAAAAAAAGAAATTAAATCCAGGGATTTCATTTCAATTTTTTTTCACCAGGGAAATCCAGGAATTTCATTTCCAGGTACTCCACCACTGCCCTGGGAAGCTGTGCCAGGGCTGGACAACCCTTTCCATGAAGGAATTTTCCCTAATAACCAACCTAAACCTTTGCTGGTTTAACTTGAAACCATCTCCTCCTTTCCAAACCCCTTGCTGTGACTGGGAGGACAGAGAGTCCCAGCCAAGCCCACTTTGTCTCCCATCCCCACGATATCTCCTGAGCCCCCACACCCCAGAGATGGGGTCTCAAACACC
The DNA here is from genome assembly GCA_024865655.1 of Emberiza elegans. Taxonomy (NCBI): domain Eukaryota; kingdom Metazoa; phylum Chordata; class Aves; order Passeriformes; family Fringillidae; genus Emberiza; species Emberiza elegans. The sequence goes on from JALJVW010003518.1 coordinate 32,175,827, forward strand.
CAGAGCTTCCAGGGAGCTCATGGCTCATGCCTGGAGCACAGCTGGAACTCCCAGGCTGGGCTGTGGTGAAAAACCAGCAGCAGCTCTGCCCCATCACTGCTCAGACACCCCATCCAAGAGCCTCGCCCCATTCCTGCCTTCCCATGCAGCCTCTCCATGCCCAGGATGTCAAGGCTGAAGCACCTGATGGATTGGGGCAATTACTGTATCTCAGACATACAAGTCACACTAATGCACAGCAAATACAGCTCGCCCTTAATTACAGCTACAGACATGGACATTTGTTTTTCTTAGTAATTAAAATGTTCTATTGTGCTTAATACTGTTATCTGTATTCTTTGGTTAAGTGCAATTTAATTTGCTTTAAGAAAGCTGGGTATAATTTAAAATGAAAAATGTTTCCCTTCTGGTATTTTTCCCCCCCTAATGCTATTGTTTGCCATGACTGCAGATCTGGAGCCCAGCAACTTCTGGGTTTGTTCTCCAAGTTTCTGGAAGGTGATGCTGTTCCAAAACCAAACTAAAAACCATTTATTTGTGACTGATTCTGGTGATTTCCTGGTTGCTCCTGGTTGCCAAAGCACTTGGTGGGATGAAGGAGGTCCCTGAGGCATTTCCAGGGCAAAGGAGCTTTCACAAGGGAGGCAGAGGCGGCACTGGGGTCCCTGGGGTCCCCTGGCCATGGCTGAGGTGCTGTAAGGAGAAACATGGATTAGGATCATGGATTGGGTTGGATGGGACCAATGGATGGGTTGGGTGGGACCCCACAGATCCTCTCATTCCAAATCTCCTGCCATGGGCAGGGTCACCTTCCATGCGTCCCCATTCCATCCCAGCAGTCCCAGGCTGCTCCCAGCCCCATCCAACCTGGCCACAGCCACTTCCTGACCAGCCTGTGCCAGGGCCTCACCACCCTCACAGGGAAGCATCAATTATTATTAATTAATTCAAAAACAGCGGACAGGACTCTCCCTAAGCCCTCTAAGGTCCCCAACAAAAGGGGAAATGTTTTTGGATGCTCCACATCTGAGAAATAAAAAATCCCAGTGGGGCTGGAAGCAGCTCAGTCCCACATCCACCTGCGCAAGGAACCAGAAAACTTCTTCCTCATCATTTTTTAACCCAAAAACAGGTGGGAAGGTCTGCAGACATAAATTTGCTCTGCCACCAAGGTTGTCGCTGTTATTATTTGCCTTGTCAGAGCTCAGAAGGAATTCCTTCCCTGCAGGAAGTGGTTGTGTTTCTCGGTTTCTCCTGTCCCCAATGAGGCCACCACCCTCTGGAATGAGCTCCCCCAGAAGGATGCAGGGCAGGAGTCACGGGAAGGAGCAGCTCAGGGATAAACACTGCAGCCTGTGGGACTGGCTGCCCTGTGTCCCACACTGCCCAGGAAGGGATCCAGCCCCAGGGCTCCAAACCGCACTCTGGCTGGCTCTGTTTCTGGGGAAAAGGGGTTTTTGTAAACACCACGGGGCTCTCGAAGAACGTCCTGGCCGGGCTGTGCTGCACAAACAAAGCCCTTTCCAAACCTCTCTGCTCAGCCTCGTGCCAGCAGCTGACTTTCCCCATCTCACAGGGTCACAGGAACTGGGATGTTGTGAAATCGCCCCGCAGAGATGACCTGCTTTAATCTCGGCTGTCATTTCGCACACTCTAGGAAGGATGGAGCAATGTTTAAACATCATCCACTCCCTTCCTGTAAATTCCTCTGCTGTTTCTGCTGCTTATCTCAAGCTGGAGGATCTCAAACTGAATCTGAACCCCTGCAGGACTCATTAGGAGAGCACAGAAATCATGGTGCCAATACTCAAAAGAGGTCACAAATTTCTGGTCCAGAACTTTGGTTCTTTAGCTCAAGACCTGAGTTTTCCCCAGCCCACATTCCACACACAGGTTTGGTTTTGTCAGGCTATAAAAAATTTTGAATTTCAAAGCAGAATTTTGTTCAACATGAAATACAGTCCTATTCAAACCCAAATTCCAGTATCAACATTATTGTCAATTATTATATTATATAATAATAAAATTGTATATAATTTTATATAATTATAAAATAGGTTGCCCAGAGAAGAGGTGGATTGCCCACCCCTGGAAATACTCAAGGCCACCTGGGATGCTGTTGTCTGCAATTTTTTCTCAAATTTAGGGAGATCCAAAGCTTGCAAAATAATAAACATCACAAAACCTCATGGCATAGCAACAGAAAATTGAGGGAGGAGAGGGGTGGTGTTAATTCAGAATAAACCTTCTTCCTCCCCTAGAAAGCATCCCAAAACCCACACAGTTAATGAATGAAGTGTGCACTTGTAATGAGGATAAAAACAAAGAATATTTCTCACTATTTAATGACAGTTTTGGGTCTTTCAAACTGAAAATTTGAAAATTAAAAGAATATTTCTCACTATTTAATGAACAAAAGGTCAACTTTCAAACAGAAAATTTTAAAATGCTGTAAGAATTTGTAAAATCAATTAATGAATTTACACTAATTCAATGTAAATTAATTACATTAATTAATGTGATTAATTACTGTAATTTCAGGGACTCAGTGTAGTGTAAGCCTGTTACCAGGGTCTCTCCTTGGCTGTTTCCCTGCCTTTGCCACCCTCCTGTGACTGTGGCTCCTTCCACTCCACCGCCCTGAACCCATCCCACAGCTGTGAATTTGTTCCACGTGCCACTCTTAAATCCTAAACCACAAAGGCCCAAACAGAATTCATTTCTTTTCCTGGTTTTGTGGTTATTTTTTTTTTCCCTCCTGGCAGACAAATCCCTGCCAGAATTCTGCCTTGCTGCACTGCCCTGGCCTGGGGTTTCACTGACACAAACTAAAATCACAACTTGTGCTCTCAGAATTTAACTGTGCTGCTTAACCTCTGTTCAAAATTCCCACTTTCCCTTGTGGCATGCAGCCATGGAATGCAGAAACCCTGCTGGTCTGCATCCACCTGAACCCCTCCCTCTGTCCTCTGATAATATAATTAATATATATACAATTAAGCATAATTAATTATCCAGCCAAAGCTCACTCCTCTGAAAAGCACCAGTCAGATAACCCAGCTCTGTGTCAGGCCCCATAAAGTACTTTGAAAAGCAATATGTACAATTGCAATTTTCCAGCAGAGACCCAAACAAATTAGCAGCTTGTATTCCTCTGTGCTTTGCTAATAATTTGTTTGCAGTGCTGTAATGAGGGCAGGAAATAGTAGCAGCCTAATTAAACTGGGGTGGGTGGGGAGCAAACCATCAATCCTGCTTAGCTGAGCCCCCCATGTGCTGGCAAGAAATGATTTTTGAAAAAATAATAATAAATTCAAGGGCTAAGCAGAAGCAGAGTGAAAATGACTTTGATTGTATTTACACGAGTTATTTATCAAAATCTTTACCAAGACTGCCTGATGTTCCATCCCACCACAGGGAACAGTGGATTCATCCCCAAACTCACTGATCTAAATGCTGCATGGAGGACCAGGCCACAGAACAGAGATGTTGCACAAATTTCCTTCTCCTTTATGAAATTAAGCTGCTTTGAATCCACAAAAAAAAAAACCCACCTACATTTATGGCTCAAGGAATTTCTGGCCTCAGCAGCAACACCCCAGCAAAGGGCAGCAGCATCAGCAGAACTCTGTTTTCCACCCAGCTCACCTGCAGCACTGACAGAAAATGTCCTTTCTGTGGGAATTGGGCCTCAGCTGCAGGAGGAGCTCCCCGTGTCCTCCTCGGGCAGCGCCCTGCAGTGGGAGCAGGTGTTTATGGAAGGTGATTTTCTGCTGGTTTTGGGACATCGGCTTTCAGGAACGTGAAAGCAGGTGAGTTCCTGGGTCAGGAGAGCATTCCCTGATTGACAGATTTTTTTTTTTTTTCCAGATTTTTCCTGGATTTCCCCCAGTTTTTTTCTGGAATTTTCCTGTATTTTTCCCATCTTTTTTCCTGGGTTTTCCCATTTTTCCCCAGATTTCCCCTGTATTTTTTCCCAGATTTCCCCCATATTTTCCCCGTATTTTTTTTCAGATTTCCCCAGGTTTTTCCTGTATTTTTCCCTGACTTTTCCAGATTTCCAGCAGATTTTTCCTAGATATTTTCCCAAGATTTTTCCTGCATTCTTTCCCAGATTTCCCCCAGATTTTTCCTAAATTCTCAGGTTTTCTAATATTTTCCCCTCATTTCCTCCTGATTTCCCCTGATTTTTTCCCAGATTTTCCTGTGTTTCCCCAGATTTTGTCCCAGATTTCCCTCGGGTTTTTCCTAGAATTTTTCCCAGATTTTTCCAAGGTTTTTGCCCGATTTGTTCCCAGATTTTCCCAGAATTTCCCCAGATTCCCCCTGGATCTTTTCCCCTGAATTTTCCCAGAATTCCCATCTTTTTCCCAGAATTTTTCCAGGAATTCTCCTGGATTTTCTCCAGATTTTTCCCAGATTTTTCCCAGATTTGTCCAGGACTCCCGTATTTCCTGTGCATTTTCCCCAAATTCCTGGATTTTCCCCACAACTCCCTATATTCTCCCTGGATTTTTCCCTAATTCCCAGGTTTTTCCTGGATTTTTCCTGGTTTTTTTGCACACCCATTTAACCTGGAGCCATGAATTTTTCACTGTTGGAGCAAACACAGCAAAAATGAGTCCTAATTCCACTCAGTGCACTCTCCTCACACCACCAGGGGAAACTGCAGATGTCTGTCCATGGGAAGCAAAGAGAGAAAACACAAAATTCCAGCATTTCAGGGGAATCAATCCCTCATATTTTTGGAAATCTTAATCCACAGAAAGTTATCACACAAGCCCCAGATCCAGAATTTACAAGGTGTTCCTGCAGCGTTTGTGGCAGACATAAGAGCACCCCCTGGGTCAGGATTCAGCATTGCCACATTCAGGCTTTTCCCATATTTCCTTCAGGTATTCCACTTGTTGGTCCATTTGGACATCACAGCACAGAATCATAAATGTTGGAAAACACCTCCAAAATCACCAAGTCCAACCTCTGACCAAACACCTCCACTCCCACTAAACCACATCACCCACCAAGTGCCGCATCTACTCCTTTTTTGAGGACTTCCAAGGATGGTGACTCCACCACTTCCCCATTCCAATGCCTGATCAGTCTTTGAGTGAAGAATTCTTTCCTCATATCTAATCCAGGCCTCCCCTGGTGAAAATATTTCTCTGTCCTGCTGATGCCTTGTTCAGGCTGCCCTGGAGCAGGGGCTGGGCAGAGTCCCAGAATAAAGCAGGGATTTATCCCAAGCATCTCCTCCATGGATGCACCCTGGGCAGCACCAGAGCCCAGCCAGGGCTGCACCCAAGATGAACCCAAATGGCCCCAAAATGCACGAGCGCTCCCGGGGTCTCTCCCTGGGATCAGCTCTGCTCCATTTGCACCTTGCAGTTCATTGTCCCATTCCAGCTTCAGCCCCTGCAGTCCCACCCTGCTTGTTTTTCTCTCTGCAGCCCACGGGGTTTGTGCTCCTGGGCTGAGATTTGGGTCATTTGTCCTTGGTGCCCAGCTGGAACAGGAATTGTTTTGTCTCCCTGCTCTGGGCACAGAGCTCAGCATCCCTTACACATTATCCCTTTTACACTAAAGCAGCACAGAGCCTGAAACACAAAAGCCAAACCTGAGGCATCAGTTCATCACTGGTTGCCCAAGAGAAGATGCTGGCCCCCACTTCACCACATCTTCCTGCCAGGAGTTGTAGAGAAAAAACTTGCTCAGACTTACCTGAAAAACTGTCCATAATATCAGCAGGAATAACAGCAAATATTAACAGGAAAACCAAAGAACTTCATAGACATTCAAGATAAAAAATGGATGTTTAAAATTGCATTAAACCAGTATCTCCTTCCACAGAAAGAGTTGTGGGGACCTGAAGAACATTAAAGGCTTTTTTCAGCTGGACTCAGTAAACCCCATTTGAGGTGAGAGCTGCACCTGAGGATCTCCATGCCCATCCCATCTCACAGCCCCTAATGGTTTCATTCATCAAGGAACAAAAAGGGTTAAAGCTTTGGAAACTAATTGAACATGAAGTGAGCCAAGTGTATTTCACTACACACAAGAAGAGCTGAAATATCTCAAAACCCAGAAGAACTCTGCAATGAGATTCCAGAAGCCCAGTGTGTCATGAGACAGTTGACAGAAAATACTCCTGAAAATACCCCTGAATTAACATTAAAAATAAATAAAATATTCCTGAATTAACATTAAATCTCCAGCAGAGCATTTGCCCTGATCTCCCTGGGAGCCAGGCTGAACTTATCTATCATTTATCTGATATTAGCATCTATTTATTTCCAAACTGAGCTTGCAGCTTTTCTCATTACACAGAATTTCATCCAAATAAATAGATCTGGTGCTAATAAATCCCCTGGCTTGCAGTCACTGGCACAGCAGGTGTAATATCTGATGTAAATAATGTATTCAAGATGTTCCCTTAAATCAAGAGTTAGACCATGGTGCTGAGACTCCTGCCTGAGGGCTCTAAACCCCTGTGTAATATTAATTATAATTACCTCATTAAGCTGCTGCTTTAGCACCTTTACACCAAAGCAGTGCCACAGAGGGAATTTGAAGGAATCCCCTATTTCCTAAAGTAAATCATGGCAAGGTTGGGATCTCTGCTCCTGAAGCATCCCAGGAAATGTCCTTCAGAACCTGCTAGAGACAGAGACCAATCCCAAAGAGCTGAAAACTGTGGGGAGAAAAACAGCAAATAAAGCAGAGTTTATTATGAGGATAGTATTAACAGAAATTATTATTATTTGTTTTCACTGTTTTTGCCCCAAAATTTGTATTTTTAAGCCAATATCTTCTTGGGATCATCTTAGGTCTGTGGCGAAGCTGACACCATCTGTCAAAAATGGCATCACGTGTAGGGCAGTAAATCCAAAAGCACCAGATAATCCTAGAATTCCTAAACTGCCTGCTGTTAGGGAGGTTCTGGGAATCCCAAAAGTGGGGCAGGGAGCAGTGGAGGACTGACCACGTGTGGCCACTCAGCTGCCACACTGCACAACATCAACTCTCTGAACTGAACCTGGAACTCAACATCATCCAAGTTTGTGCTCAGATGCCTCAAAACCACTCTAGAATGATGTTTCATGGAGAGTCTTGTGTTTGTGACTTCGTTTTCCTCTTTTATGTCAGTTGAGTCCCATGTCACACAAAGGGATTCTCCAGAGCTGTGGGGAATGTCCAGAAAACCAGGAAGTTTTCACCACCAGAATATAGAAATTAAAATGCAGCTTTCATCATTCTTCTACTCCCAATATTAAACTGGAGAGGCAAAAGGTGCTGCCAGGAGAATTTGGAACGCTGCACACATCCTTACATTCACAAACTCCCTGAGAACATTGGTTGGGAGGAGACACGTGAGTGTTTCCTGCGCATTAATCACCAGTGGTGGGTTTCAGCAGATTTAGCCTTCAGTTGAAGATGTAAAGTTTTCCATAAGAAGTAGCAGGAGTTACCTGCTTAATCAGCTTAAACTCTCCACAAGAGGCCTAATTTCCATATTTAAGTGTTGGTTTGGGGTTTTTTTAAACAGAACCCTTATTTTGCCATGGTCAGGACAAGTTACTTAAGGGCCCCACATTTCATTTATAGAACAGAATGTGAACATTTCCCTGTGGTTGTCTCTCATTTGGGGTGAAGAACACAGCAGGAAGACCATCTATAATATAGAATTTTACATCAATAATCTATATTGTTTTCCATTTCAGTCTTTGCTTTTCCCAGCCCTGGTTTCAGGAAGGAATTGTGCTGGCACAGGATGGGATGAGGTGAAAGCCAGAACCATCCATAGCCCCAGGGGCTCATACCAAGACACAAAGCCAGCCCGAAAAGCCACAGGGATATTTGAGAAGCCACCAGGTAAAGGCTGAACAAAGAGCCCTTCTCACAGCTCTCCCCACAAAGAGGCCACATCTGAAGGGATCTGTTCTCACACAAGGCAGACGTTCACAAAAATACACATTTTAATTCCCTTTCAACACCACGCTCCTCTTCACAGCTCTGTTTTTAGGGTATTTGTGGTGTTTGCTTGAGTTATCACACACCTATCAGAGATGCACCTCTTCAGGTCTGGCACATATTCCAGCCTCGACCTGGAAAACTTTTCATACTTCCCAATCTCTCCACATAAAACACAGGCAGGCGCAAGGACACAAATAAATACAATTAAATTCTGGTTAGGGTAAATTAACTTTTTGTCTTCTGAGCATCTTATTGAGTGATGATTTTGGGGAAATGTGAAATGTTCAGCTCTGAACCAAGCTGTGTCAAACTTATTGCCAAGTCTAACAAAGGGCTCCTGTGAAACACACCTCTTCTGTGGAATATACTGTAATTGTACTTTTTGAAAGCAATGTCAAATCATTGACATCGACTTGGTGTTCCACGGGAAAAGTTACAATATATAGAAGCTGTAAATTAGACCCTAATCCAAACTTATCACTTTGATAGTTGTTAGACAGACTATTTGGGTGCCTATTTAGCTCTGTGATTTTTCCCATTCCTTTTTCAAGCTGTTGTCTTTCCCTCAGATTTTCCAAGTTGGATTTTCCGATAACCTGCATGATAAATGTATGGTGCAGTTACAGCACAGTGAAGTTAAACTCAAGCCAAATCACGAAATGCAAACTCTCCAAGGATTTATGAAGAGAAAAATCAGGGCCTGGCAGATGAAATGCAGGTTGCAGGACTTTGGGCTGTGAGTTGCAAAGCATATTCCTGAAAAACAAAAATCCACATAAGTTGCAAACTGAGCACTTATCCCATTTATCATTAGCACATCTTTTTAAAATTCAACTTGTCTAATTCATGTTTTTTTCAAATACAGGGAATAACCCAATCTGTGCTTCCATTAGTGAGCACTGACACCCAACAGCAACATCCCAATGAAGCCAAATATTGGTCCTGAGTGTCTCCAAGGTGCCTCCCCAAGACCATAGACACGGCCATGACACTCCCAACCCAACCCAAAACACTCCTTAGAAAGCTGGAAGAATCCTGAAAGGTTCAGGCTGAGCAGAAACTGGCGTGGAATGGATTTGCAGGCAGAAATTCCTGCAGTGAGGGAGCAGGATCTGGAGTTCTCCTGGTTAATCACCATCAGATGTAGAATGTGTTCATGATCAGCTCCTTTGGTGCTGTTTCATACAGCCACCACAGAGATTTCAGAGGGAGATTGTGCCTTCCAGATTTAAAAGGATGATTGTGCCTTCCAGATTTAAAAGGATGATTGCACCTTCCAGATGGGAATGAAAACACAGCAACACTCATGAGCAAACAGAGGACCAAAAAATAAAGAAAAGCATATTTCCCAGAGAAAACAAGTTCTTGTTCTCTTGAGGAGCCTCCCTCAACTGCCACAGTGATGACAACAAAGCCCACTTTAGGAATAAATTTAAGGGAGATTTTTTAAAATATGATTTGGGGGCATTTTTCTTGTTTTGCTCTTCCTAACACAGTCATGTGGCCTAACTAGCACAGGCCAAACACAGGCAGGAGATGAACCCCACCTCTAATTCCTGATATCCCACAACTTCCCAAGTGGGAGACACATTTACACAGCAGATTTAAGGCTGCAAATTCGCAGAGAGCATTTACTGAGGAGAGAACATCTATTTCACAGAGTCTGAGGGACATGCTGACAGCACTGTGCCTGCTGGCATCTCCCTGGAATGCCTAGGTCTTTCTGGAAGCTGAGGATGTCCTCCCTCAGTGGAAGCTGAAGATATCCTCCTTCAGATATTCCAGACAATATCTGCCTTCCCCCAATATCCCTGGAAGTGTCCAAGGCCAGGCTGGACGGGGCTTGGAACAATCTGGGATGGTGGAAGGTGTCCCTGCCCATGGCAGGGGTGGCACTGAGTGGTCTTCAAGGTCTCTTCCAACCCAAACCATTCCATGATTCTTGCTAGAAAACAGCTTTTCCATCCCACACTCTGGAAAAAGCCCCCTCAGCACTTTTCCACCTCAATTGCAGTGTTTTACATTGGGTCTCTGCTGAGACCATCAGGACAGAGTTTCAAACCAAGAAGCTGCAAACGCTCTCACACGTTGGCTGTATTTTAACAGTTGAAGTTTTGAGGTTGGCTCGGTTCAAACCCAAATCCAGAGGGAAATACAACAAGGGACACGAGTTCCATGTGCCCAACAAACCCATTTACCACGGTTTTGCCAGCTGCCACAGGAACCCTGTGGATTCTTTGCTTCTCTTTTGCCAGGGTCAGGATTAAATGTGTGAGAGGGTATTTCTTGTTGGGACTCAGGTGTTTGTTTGTTCTTATCTGTGTCACAGTCTCACAAACCCTGAGTTCTGCAGCACTTCACTCTGACAAACTAAAAATGGAGCTGTGTCTCTCTCTCTCTACAAGGCCTTTTGAGGATAAACTGTCCAATTAAGAAATGACACCTCAATTATTTTCAATTTAACCCAATAACCAATCACTCATGTCCTGCAATGGGGACTTTTAATCCAATTTCAGAAAATCACCTAAACCCATGGAGAAGAAAGAGAAGAAAGAGAAGGAGAAGGAGAAAGAGAAGGAGAAGGAGAAGGAGAAGGAGAAGGAGAAGGAGAAGGAGAGGAGAAGGAGAAGGAGAAGGAGAAGGAGAAGGAGAAGGAGAAGGAGAAGGAGAAGGAGAAGGAGAAGGAGAAGGAGAAGGAGAAGGAGAAGGAGAAGGAGAAGGAGAAGGAGAAGGAGAAGGAGAAGGAGAAGGAGAAGGAGAAGGAGAAGGAGAAGAACAAGGAGCAGCCTCCACCCTAAACCCTCCACCTTGCTCTATTCACATTACTCTATTCTAAACCCTTAAACTCTCAGTTTTCCACCCTGTGATATCACACACTTCCATCCAAACTCCACACCCACAATCCCAGTTCCACCATTCCATTTTGGAAGCTTCTCCACAGCCTCAGGTCAGTGCAGTGTTCTCCTGGGGGCCAGTGCCTGCCAGCACAGAAACTCTGAAATTCCCAGCACAGAAATTCTGAAATTCCCAGCAGCCAGGGTTCCAACAGAGCCCCTCCACCAGTGACTGTGGTGGCTGAGCCCCAGATCTCTGCCACACCTTCACAGCCCACGATGCTCCTCTCACTGCTCCCCGAGCCTTCCAGCTCCATCCTCCCCACTCCTAACATTTCGAACAGCTGAGAAGCTGCCAATTTTTTTTTTTTTTTTTTTTTTGAAGGCAACCTATTTCCAGAACTGTTTCTCTACCTCAAGATGTGTAATTTCTCCCAAAACACCCCTCTGGAGCAGAGCCCAGGACTGGCAATATGTTCCCCAGGAGCAGGGAAAGGTTTACGTTTCAATACCTATTGCACCTGTCACCATAATACCAGGCATTTTCCACCCACGGCGCAGGAGAGAATCCAAACTTCCTGTGGGATGTGCAAAACTCGCTCTCAGCCTTGGGAGCCATCCAGGCATGGTTATCAGGAAGAGAAAAGCTATTTCTGCTGGCTTGCAGGAATTGATGGCACCATTTAATGTCTTGTCTTTATATGCAAGTGTGTCTAACCCAGTTTCTCCACAGCTGCTGTGACGTAAATAAATTCAGTATTATCTCCATTTTACATTGTAGGGTGGAATATAAATAGTCTTGGAACTTGCGCTGGGCATAATTCAGTGTTGAAGACATTGAGGACAATTCACCCATAGAGCTGCCTAACACAACACAAAATATTTGACCTGCTTCAGGTACAGCAGGACAAAAATATTTTCTGTGATCTGTAGATGCATCTCCCAAAGTAGGATGGTATTTCTGGGGAAAAAATATTGTTGGGTTGATCATTTTTTATCATTGTAAAATGAGGCTTCAACGGCTCCTTTAGAACAGTAAATCCCTACTGCAGTGATCAGGAAATATTAGTATATTATACACGATGAAGCCCTAAAATATCCACACTTGCTTTACAGAATTAGCTCCACTTGAATGGTAACTACGTGTAAAATCCTGATTTTTTTTTTTATTTCTGCACATCCTATTACCTAATCAGACAAAATAATTTGCTCCAGCTGAATTTACTAGAGGAAAATATCTCTTGGTACCTATAATTTTACTTCAGGCTTTCCCTCTTAAGGTAGAAGTGTTTCAGCGGCAGGCTGGAGTGAAACTCCATCATTGCCAGGAAAACCCAATCCACCCTTAGAAACACCTAACCCAGAAAAGGAGATCCAAATTGAGAGGGTTTTTAACCATAAATACAGCTTTGGGCAGCAAAACACCTCCTATTTTGTTTCAGCAATAAATCACTTCCCTGACTTGAGTTAGTAATGAGATTTTTAATCATGTGGATTGAACATATCCTGGAGTTAATAAAAAAGTATGGCTTCCTCTTTATCTTTAATAAAAGATTTGTACACTGCTCAAATGATCAGTATTACGTTTTTAAAGAACCTGAGATTGATGTTTTCAATTCTCCTTCCTATTTTTCCAGGCTTTTATAATTCAAAGGTAATACAGGGAAGAGTTAATAATTCATGAGGTAATTTTAAGGCTTTTATTCAGAACCCTTTTGCCTATTGACTTAAGGATGTGCCATAAAATATCCAGGTATTACTATCCCAGCAATTTGCAGCTCTGCACAGATGAAATCTCTGAATTTATGCAAGTCAGGATTTGTGTTTAAGAATCAGAGCACATCATTCCAGCCTTGGAAGGGTACAGGGGGAGGAAATAGCTTTCCAGCACTATTTAAACGAGAGTATTTCATGTCTTCACACAGTTCTGCTTTTTCGCCCTTGTTTGCAGGTTTATTCTTGATGGAGTTATTTTTGCAGTTGCCAAGAGACAAAGGAGCTGGGGGAATATTTTTAAAAAGGTAAATTCTGCTGCACGAGTCCTGTGCTCCCACCTGCACGAGCTCCAAACCGAGCCCTCCGCTCTGGGAGAGCTCAGCTGGACAAAAACCACAACAACAACAACAAAAATGGGCTTGTTTGAAATGAAAACATCCAAAGTGGCTCCCAGTTAATACAATCCAAGAATATCCCATGTCAGTCGCTAATGGATGCAAGGTTGGTGGCGCTGGGATGAGGCAGGGAGGGGCAGTAGTGTCCCCACAGCCTCTCTTGTCACAGAGCAGCCACCTCCAAATGCCATTCCGTGAGCTGGCTGCAGAATTCATCCAAAAATTCCTCAGAAAAGTGGAATTTTTGATTGTAACTGTCACTTGTTTGCAATGAAGAATGGAAGTGAAAATGGGGTTTGGGGGTGCAGTATTTGATTCCTGTAAATTAATTTTTTTTATTAAGAAAAACCAAAACCCAAACCTCTCTTAATTTGTTATTTAATCTTTTCCTCTCAGAGTTGCTCATCGGAGTGTGTGTGGTTATCTCTACAAAATACTGGATCAATAACTGCCAAACTTCAATACAGAATTTGATATTGGGGAGGAATTCTTCCCTGTGAGGGTGGGCAGGCCCTGGCACTGGGTGCCCAGAGCAGCTGGGGCTGCCCCTGGATCCCTGGCAGTGCCCAAGGCCAGGCTGGATGGGTCTTGGGGCAGCCTGGGACAGTGGGAGGTGTCCCTGCCATGGCAGGGGTGGAATTGGATGGGCTTTGAGGTCCCTTCCAGCCCAAACCAGTCCATGATTCCATGATATTTGTTAAGGCTTTTTTACCTACTTTAAATAACCAAGGCATTTTTACCACTGTGTGTTCTACTTCCAGCTACAGCAATCACCCATCTCCCACAAGGCTTCAGGGAATGCCAACTAACAACAGTAGAGATCAATGAAAATTGGGGTTAATTAATAATTCTACCTCTAAGACAGAGCACAGAGCTCAGGTGAGCACTGAGCCATCATTTACTGCCATGAAAATCATCAGCCCCACCTTTGTCAGCATTTCCCTACATGGACAAACTGGAGATCCTGTGCCTGTTCCTTTAAGTTTGATAAACAGGACCCAAATTTTACCATCCCAAGGAAAACGATGTCTTTAGGAATTTATAGTGACATCAGCTGGATTATATTTAATTTCAGGCCACCTCTGTGCTCCATCCTCTGTTCTCCATCCAGTTCTCTCTGAACTCCTCTTCTTGGTTTGACCTCAGAGTCCCAAAAACTCCTGCCTAAAGTTTCCTGCATCTCTTCTGCAGCTCCAAAAATGCAAATTGCTGTCAGGTTCTTCAGCTCCCTCTGAGAGACAGGCAGCATATGTCATGTGCATTATTCAGAGCTTTCCATGGCTGCTTTTCCAGGGAGGTTTAAAAAGGAACAGCAAAGCGTGTGTCAAACCCAAAGCCTTTGCCACAATCAAGATAATCATGAAGTGACATAAAGCCTAAAGCTGGACTAGCTCAGGGGTTTGTTTCAAATGTAACAGGATAGCAATGCAATAAATTTAATGCTCTTTTAGCCAGACAGGACTGAAGGTGCACTTTACACAGCTGAGGTCTTTTGTAGATGAAACTCAGAGGAAATAGTTCAAGAGGAAACTGGAAAATGTAGTTTTTGTTACCCTGAGGAGCAGGTAAACCATGGTAGTGAAGCACAATGAGAACAGTTTCCTTTGTGCTCAGCTGAAAAATAAACACATTTTCCCTATAATGAGTGGCCTTTCAAAATCCTGAGAGCATCTCCCACTCAAGAGAGGAGCAGAGGAATTTCACAGTGGGCACACAAATCCTGGGAGCTACTGACATTGTTCCTCTTGGTCACACAACCACATCTCTGCCCTCCAAGATAAATCTCCTGGGAAAACCCAGACTCACAGAAACACCCCAAGAAGACCCTTCCTTACAGGGCCCCTGGAGATTCTGTCACCTGCATTTCCACAGCAAACAGAGGTAAATAAATTGCTCAGAATTATGCAAAGCCGTGGATGTAATTCAGTACACAACAGCAAACAAGGTGTGTGAGTGGAAGTGTAAATTCTGTGATCCTTGTTCATGCTCCCAAAGATTCAGTTTCTGTGCATTTGTTGAGCATTATTAGAAACAGCCCAGCCAACAAAGAAAACCCCAAATCCTGCCCTAACTAAGGTTAAAAAAAAAAATCCCAAACCTTTGAGTGACTCCTAGCACTCAGCCTAGAAGTGCCTGCCAGGAAAAAGGGAATTTTGGAGATGGCATCTCATCAATTTTCTTCATTTGTGTCAGAAGTTGAGCAGCTGTCTCCTTACCAGACTGAAGTGGAGCCAAAAACCTTGTCAGGCAGCCAAAGAAAAAAGCACTTCAGAGGAGCTCATCTCCAAGACCCCAAAGGGTATCACATTTTGGAGCGGGCATGTGTTAATATTCCTGCCCCAGTATCAATTGGCAGAGTTCTGCAGCAGGAGGGGGAAAAAAAGGCTGCTTTGTTTGTTTATGCTGCCTGCTCAGGGAAAGCAGGATGCCACACATACTTGAACCACGAGTTTGTTTATTTGTTTATTTGCTTATGGCCAGCAAAAGGATTTTGGCTTTATCTTCCCTGAGCTGGGGAGGAAAGTGAAATAAGATGCAGCTCCATGGATGCACCTGGATTTTGTGAAAAGTCCAGAAAAAGGGGAGGGGGAGAGAAAGAGGGAAAAATTTCTCAGCACCAGTGTCTCTGTTACCAAAAGGGAGGATAATTTCTCTGTTAACATTACAAAGAAAACAAGGGTTTGTTTTTTAATTAGGTTTTATTTCAAATGTAATGCACTTTTTTTCCCCATTGGTTGTCGCCGAGTTAATGTGTAGAAATAAATGTATACAAAGTGAGCTCTCCACATTATGCCCTTCTCACAATGGCAAACTCAATGACTTCAAAATTTCCTAAAAATTCTTTTAGGGGACACAGCACACAGAGAGGCCAGCAGAGCTCTGTTGTTCCCAGGCACTGCAAGGATTTCAGTATGGAATAATCCCAGTGAAATCCAGTGTTTGAATGAGCTCCCAGCTCCCGCAGCCTGGGATGGTGAGAGGCTGGGAAAGCCCAGCTCTAAATTTGTGCCTTCCTCAGCACGTGCTGGGCTGAGGCTCCTTCAGGGCAGCCCTCAGAGGAGCTCTGTGCTCCCCACACAGGGCGGGTGTGCTGAAGGCAGCAATCAAATTCCAGCAGTTATTGCACCAGGAGCTCTGCCAAGTGGGATCCAGCAGGGGAAGGCACAGTTTGATCAAAGTGAGAGAAGTTATTGATCTTAATTCAACCCAGAGCAGCAGCCAGGGAATTCACAGAACTCACAGAATCACAGGGTTGGAAGAGACCTTAAAGATCACAGAGTCCAACCCAGCCCCAACACCTCAGCTAAACCCTGGCACCCAGTGCCACATCCAGGCTCAGTTAAACACACCCAGGGATGGGGACTCCACCACCTCCCCAGACCTTTATCACCCTTTCTGTAAAAAACTTTTTCCTAAAATCCAACCTGTATCTCCCTTGGTGCCGTTTGAGGCTGTGTCCTCTGCTTCTGTCCTGGAGAAAGAGCCCAGCCCCAGCTGAGCACAGGCACCTTTCAGGAACTGCAGAGAGGGATGAGGGCAGCCCTGAGTCTCCTTTTCTCCAGGCTAAACAGCAAAGGAGGTCCTGGCATCCTCCTTTGTCATCAGAGTCCCAAATGTCCACAGAGCATGGCAGATAGAGGGGTCTGAACTCTCCCAAGACATATTTTTGTGATCCTTTTAACCTAAAAAACACATTTTGTCCCCTTTGTGTGTGACAGTTCCACTCCTGAGCAGATCCCACTGAGCAGGATCTGGGTGCCAGGAGGAGACAAGAACCAGGATTTGCTGCTCTCTGTCTGTGGGATGGGGCTCCCTCGGACCACATTTCAGAGCAGGAGGAGTCTGCACCTGCAGCCATGGCACCATATTGGTTAATCTGATTTTGATAGAATGGTTTGGGTTGGAAGAGGACAGACCTCATCCAGTCCCACCCCTGGACACTTCCACTACCCCATCCAGCCTGGCCTTGGACACTGCCAGGGATGCAGGAGGATGAACCTGTCAATTATCCACCACACAGAGGTGCCACACACAAGGTCAGAATTAATGAGAATAAATAAAGGAAGGAGCAGACATTCAGATCCTCCTTCACCAACCATCTTCTCTCAACCAGCTTTTCCCCAAAATGTTTATTTACTACACAGCCAGGCTTTTGGCAGCCTTCCCACTGCAAAATGTGCTTCCCAGATATTACAAAGTGAACTCCAAATGAAAAAAGACTTTTTTGTTCTTAGGTCTCCCTTCCTTCCACACAGATGTCGGTTCAGAGTTTTGCCTTTAAGGCACAGTTTTGCCCAGAATTTCTCAAATACTCAGTTAAAAAGAGATGAGTCCACAGACCATTGCCAAAAAGGAGATTTCCTATGTGGTCTTCAGCAAACTGCTTTAAATAGACCTCTATTTATCAAAGCAATGCTTCCTTACTTTTCACAGGTCTAGAAATGCAAAGAAAAAATGTACATGAGAAATCCTTGCTGTTGTATTTCTAGCATGTTTAAATAATATTTTTAAAAATCAGGAGAACAATAGATCAACAAGGTTTTGGCATTCAGGTATTGCATGGTGGGAAATAAGAGTTGTTTAGAGCTCAACAGAAGAAAGCAAAGAATAGAAAATAACAGTGATGTGAGGGGATGATGTTCCCTTATTTCAGTGTAGAATCATCAGAGAATCATGGAATGGTTTGGATTGGAAAGGACCTTAAAGTTCATCTCATCCCAGGGCATGGGCAGGGACATTCTCCACTCCTCCAGGTTGTCCAGTCTGGCCTTGGACACTTCCAGGAATGTATATGTATATATAGATATACATGCACATATCCATTTTTTAAAATTATTATTTATATTAATATTATATATTTTATTATATTTATTCTATATTGTCCAATCTGGCCTTGGACTAGATATACATATATATATATACAACTATTTTGATTATTATTTATATTAATATTATATATTTTCTTATTCACAGTAATATTATCTATTTTATTATATTTAGCACAGTTTGGCCAATCTGCCTTTGGACACTTCCAGGGAGATATATACATATATATCTGTCCTTGGAATAGATATACATATCCAAGTATTTTAAAATATTATTTATATTCATATTATATATTTTATTATTTACATTCATATTATTTATTTTATTATATTTAGTCCAGCTTGTCCAGTCTGCCCTTGGACACTTCAGGATATATATATATATATATATATATATATACACACACACACATATCCAACTTTTGTTAATTATAATTTATATTAATATTATCTATTTTATTATACTTAGTCCAAGTTGTCCAATCTGGCCTTGGACTATATCTATCTATCTATCAATCTATCTCTCTCTCTATATATATACACATCCAACTATTTCTATTATTATTTAAATTAAAATTATATATTTTGTTATTCATATAAATATGATATATTTTGTAATATTTAGTACAGCTTGGCCAATCTGGCCTTGGACTATATCTATCTATATATATACACACATCCAACTATTTTTATTATAATTTATATTAAAATTAAATATTTTATTATTCATATCAATATGATATATTTTGTTTTATTTATTCCAGGTTGTCCAATCTGGCCTTGGAATATATATACATATCCTACTATTTTTTAATATTATTTATATTCATATTATATATTTTATTATTTATATTCATATTATATATTTTACTATATTTAGTCCAGCTTGTCCAATTTGCCCTTGGACACTTCCGGGATACACACACACACATATATATATATATATACATTTACACATATCCAACTCTTTTTCACAATGAAGTTCCAGTCACAATCAAGCCACCAAGCCCTCTCAAAACCCCAGCTATTAAAGCAAACTAGTAAGAAAATATCGTGGTTTATCTCCTTTCCCTGCAGGCCAGCAGAGCCTGGACTCTGCGCAGGCACTGCCGGGCTGGGAGCTCCTGCTGACAAATTCCCGGGCTGCCAGTGCTCGGTGATGACATTCAGGAGCCTCCCGGCTGCGCTCCTGGGACCCGTGAAGGCAGGGAAATGTGGGGATTGGCAGCAGGCTCTGGCAGATGAGCTGCCTTGCAGATGACACCAGGGATGCTGCCAGGCTGACGTGGAACTCTCCTCTTGATTTGTTGTTGTTGTTGTTGTTGTTGTCATTCCAAAGATCTTTCTTAGAGCTCTGCTGGGCTCCCAGTGCCTGCTCTCCTGACTCTCCTGTTTACTTCTTTGACTCTGCAAAGTGCTGGGATGGCTCAGCTCGGTTGTCTCAGCTCTGCTTATATGGAATTGACATGGATCAGTGTTTGTTCTGGAAAATTTCCCTCTTTCTCTTCAGTATTTCAGTGCACTATCCTGTGGTGGTGTTTGCAGGGTCCCAGGACGAGGGAGGAGATGAGAATGTTGACTCCATGTTTCAGAAGGCTGATTGATTATTTTATGATATATATATTATATTAAAACTATACCAAAAGAATAGAAGAAAGGATTTCATCAGAAGGCTTGCAAGGAATAGAAAGGAAAATGGAATGATAATAAAATCTTGTGATGACCAGAGAGTCCGAGCCAGCTGACTGTGATTGGCCATTAATTAGAAACAACCACATGAGACCAATCCCAGATGCACCTGTTGCATCCCACAGCAGCAGATAATTATTGTTTACATTTTGTTCCTGAGGCCTCTCAGCTTCTCAGGATTTTTCAGAAAATATCATGGCTACACTGCTCCACAGATGTGCCCTAGCTCATTTCTCTGTTCAAAATAACTTGCAATTCACTGCAAGGGATCCCTCCAGAAGCTGTTGAAATTATTGTGCCTGGAGAGTTGGGATCTTGCAGACCACTCAGAGAGAAGGAAAAATTCCTTACTGGAGACAAAAGGAGCTGATGTGCAGTTCCAGCACTGAGTGCTGAACTGTCCTGACTCCATCCAAAGCTGGGTGATGTGGGAGGCTCTCAAAGAAATCACAGGAATAAAACCCCAGACTGGTTTGGGTTGGAAGGGACCTGAAAGATCATCTGGATCCACCCCCTGCCATGGGCAGGGACACCTTCCACTGTCCCAGAGTGCTCCAACCTGGCCTGGGACATATCCAGGGGCAGCCACAGCCCAGGAATTCCCTCAAAATGTCCCATCCATCCCTGCCCTCTGGCAGTGGGAGCCATTCCCTGGCTCCTGTCCCTCCATCCCTTGTCCCCAGTCCCTCTCCAGCTCTCCTGGAGCCCCTTCAGGCCCTGCCAGGGGCTCTGAGCTCTGCCTGGATCCTTCCCTTCTCCAGGGGAACATTCCCAGCTCTCCCAGCCTGGCTCCAGAGGGGCTCCAGCCCTGCAGCAGCTCCGTGGCCTCCTCTGGATTTCCTCCAGCAGCTCCAGGTCCTTCTCATGCTGGAGATACCAGGCCTGGACAGGATATTCATTTATAATTTGGATTACTCTTCATAGTTTTTCTCCTCCTTGAGCTCTTTGCCAGCACCATTGAAATGTTCAGCTGAGATCTGTGCCCAGATTTAAATAAGACACAGAATCAGGTGACAAAAAGCTCAGCTTGATTTCTCATGGTTGTTTTTCTGATGCTGCTCCTGTAGCAATGTAGATCCCTGACTTGGATTTATAAAAAAATAGATAATATATTATATTCATTGTATTTATTATATTATCTATGCAATATAATAAATCCAATCAAATAGCATAGGATATCACAGGCATTTTAACAAAGGTTAATTGTGGTATTAACTGTTCTCCCTGTACAGACTTTTAATGTGAGAAATGTTTCACACATTTAAAGCTCCCTTTAATCACCAGACCTCAAGGCCACACTCCTCATTCACAGCTGAGTAGCTTCCACTAGGAGAAAACACAGATTTTTTTCCTGAGAAAAGCTCAGTCTTTATATGAATAATGAAATACTATTCATTAAACAGACACATTAAAAAAAAAAGTTGAATTCCTGGGTGGTTCTATAATACCTTTAAGAGTAGGAATCATCCACCAAAAATTTTCAAGAGAAGCCTTCAGGTTATTGCTCACAGTGAGAAATGGAGAGAAAGCAAAACTCTCTGGACTCCCAAAATAACCCTCCCTCTGTCTTTTGCTGTCTCTGATTATTGAGGGAGAAAGCAAAATGCTCTGCAATAGATTTGCATGAATCACAGCACCAAATGCACAGGGAGCTGTGATTAGGGGTGAATTCCTGCAGGAGGGAACAGGGAATCACCTGCACCGAGCCTGTGCCTCGAGAAATCCAGGAGGAAGACAAGGAGGTGCTCTGCTCTCTGTGCCAGAAGCAAGGACAGGACAGGGACTGCAGAAAACTTAATAATTAACTGAAATTATTCTCAATATTTCAAGTGATTTCAAATTCACAGCATCTTCCTCACCCTTCTTTCGGATTTTGATGCTCCTGAGTAGGATGGGAAAATGTCTCTTGAAAGTGGGACGAAAATATCCAGGAGAAGGGTTTGTTTAACAAGAGCCCGAAGCAGGGAACAGTTCATTCCCAGCCTGTTTCTCAAGACAGCAAACGCACAGAATCATTACTGATCCCCCTCCTTTTTTCATCTTTTTGAGAACTCTTGCACAATCTGCTGTTCCCCAGCAAGAATTCACCACTCTGGAGCCTTGTTTTTCTATTCACCCCAAAAGCTGCAAGTTTCCCTTCAAACTCTGCACGTCATCCTCATCAAATCCTACACGGAAATGGGCATTAAGTGTTTTGTTTACTCATAAATTGGCCGGGCCACAACAAAGAACAGAATGTAAAGAATGAACTCCCTTTGCAAAAGTCATTCAGAGCCAAACAAAAGCCTTTACCTTCCCCAAAACAGATTTTTCCAAGTGGGCCTCCTCTCTTTCTGAATTGCTCAGCATTACAGGGAGCTCTCAGATAACTCAGAAACATTTGAGAGCCAAGCTAAAAACAGAAGGAATGAGAAAGTTCTCCTGCATCTGATTTTTTTTTTTTTTCATTAAAAAGGCATTAAGAAAATATGGGCTTTTCACCAGTGCGCTGTGAACAAGCAGCCTCTTTGCCCATGACGTGCAGGGACCTGCTGGATGCAGGCTCCTTCCAACTTCCCCTGGGCTGTGGCAGCTGGATGGATTTGTTTCCACCTGCTCTCCCCGTTTGTCATTCCTGAGGTATGCTGCAGAAAGCCAGGTTAGCTCCAAACTGTCAGCCTGGCTGCAGCCAGAACTCTTCATTTTTATTATCTGATCACATCCCTGCGAGTGCTCCTTTCATTCCCATCGCCACACCTCTGCACCCATGGAGAAAAGATGGAGTTTGGGTTTGTTTTTTTTTTAATGAAAATGCCCATTTTTAAAATCCTCAAAGGAAACCCACATGTGGCCAGTCCTATGGATCTGCTCCTTCCCCACTGCTTGCTCCAGGAGTTACAAACTCCTGCAGTCCCTGGAGAAGGGATTGTCCAAACATGGCTGCAGAGACCAAAATGCTTCTGAAAGAGATTAAAATCTCATTAAAAATGTTAAACACCTAATCTCATTAAAAATGTTAAAAACCTCTGTCCCCAAACCCTTTGAAAGACTGGCTGCCTCCATCTCCTGTGGTGGTGTTGGAAATAAAGCTGCCAGAGAGATCTTCTCCCATTCCTGCCGAATTTCAGGGGGCTAGGACAGAGTGGGTGTGGGGAGGGAAGGTATCTCGAGTACAAGAAAGGATGATTATCAAGTCTAAAGAGAGCACGTCATAAAATGAAGAAATATAAGGCTATTTTTAAAGCAATTATTTTGTTTTCAAGCTGGAAACGTGCTGCAGTATTCCCCCTCTGCTTGGCATTCCAGAGGAGGTGTTGCATTTAGCTACAGCAAAATCAATTCCCTGGAAGAGAAGAAAACTGAAACACTGGCAGCAAAATAGGAAAGCAGAAGAGGAGAGTTTTGTTTCCTCTGTTTTGATAGGGAATTATGTTTTCCAAACTTGATCAGCTCCCAGGCCCAGCTCTGCTGTGACACGCACAGTGATTCCCTGAGAGGGTTTGTGCAGAAGGCACCCCTGGTACCTCAGAAAAGTGTCAGTTCAGAGCAATCCCTTCACCCCTCAACCTGCATAATTTATCCAGGCATATTCTGGAAGTTCAGAAGCCTCTCCAAGAAGTTAGAAAGATTTAAGAACTTTTGGGGAGAAAGAAAAAAAAATAAATAAAAAATGTGACCTGTTACGTAAACCTGTATTTTAAGAAGTGAACTAGAGACAGGAGGAAGGATCACAGGGGTTGGACACATACCCAGCTGTCCCAATTTGGCGGAGCTGTTTTAGCTGTCAGCGTGTGAATTCTTAATGTGTGATGATTATAAAGTAAGGAGAGGGAGCTCTGCTCCCTCATTGGAATTATTTTGCCTTTTTCTCCGAGGAACAGACCCAGAACTGCTGCCCCAGCTCAGACCCACACCTCAAAACCCCTTCCAAACATTAAACCTCGAATATTGATTTATTAAGATCCAAAGTGATAAAATCCTGCTTATCCCAGGCTCAAATTTTCCTGACACCTCCACTAATTACACACCATAATGAAATCCCAGAAGCACTGAAATAATTGTTCCAGCAGGAACTCAGCCAGCAGAACACCTATGGAAGCTTCTTTCCCTTCACTCATCGCTGTGGGAAGCAATCTCAGAGTCCTCTCCAAAAACCCCCTCAAACAGATGTCTTGCAGCACAGCAAGACATGATCAAATTCAGACTTGGAGAGAGCATGTTCCAAAATCCCTCGGAGAGAGAGTTTTGCCAGGCACACCTTATCACCCACAGAAAAGGGAGGGGGTGCAGGGAGGGCACCTTCACTGGCACAGGGGGAACACACAGGGAAAAGCAGCTCTGTGACCTGTCCACATCCAGGTGTGACCAAAAAACTCCTTAACCCTCAGCAATACCCTTATCTCTGCCTGGAGATAGAATCTCGGGATCATGGAATTGTTCAGGTTGGAAAAAACCTCCAAGATCATCCAGTCCAACCACTCCCAGACCTGCCAAGGCCACTCTGCCCCATGTCCCCAAGAGCTACATTCACATGGCTTTGAAATCCCTCCAGGAATGGGGAATCCACCTCTGCCCAGGGCCGGACAACCCTTTCTGTCAAAAAATTCTCCTCATGTCCACCCTGAGCTGCCCTGGCCCAGCCTGAGGCCGTTCCCTCTGCTCCTGTCCCTGGTCCCTGGGAGCAGAGCCCGACCCCCCCGGCTGTGCCCTCCTGGCAGGGAATTCCAGAGAGGGAAAAGATCCCTGGGGATCCTCCTTTGCTCCAGGTGAGCCCTGCCCGGCTCCCTCAGGGATTCTCCAGCCCCTGCCCGGCTCCCTCAGGGATTCTCCAGCCCCTTCCCAGCTCCCTCAGGGATTCTCCAGCCCCTGCCCGGCTCCCTCAGGGATTCTCCAGCCCCTGCCCGTCTCCCTCAGGGATTCTCTCTAGGCCCCTTCCCAGCTCCATTCCCTTATATGGCCCTGCTCCAGCCCCTCAGCCCTTTGCCATGAGGGGAAAATCAAAAAGTGAAAGAAAATGTGAGGGAGGGAAAAAATGAGGGGAGTCTGAGGAAGGCTTTGATGCAGAGCTTTTCCCTTCTGGATCCTCCTTTTCTCTAGGCCGAGCCCTTCCTGGCTCCCTCAGGGATTCTCCAGCCCCTTCCCCAGCTGGGTTCCCTGCCCTGAACACCCTCAGGGCGATCTCCAGCCCAGGTTATGAATGCTCCATGTCCCTGCTGTCCCTTGGAAGCCTGACAGAAGTTTCCATGCTGGGAGCATCCAGGACAGCTGAGCCAGAGCTGGAGCAGCATCGGGAATTGTCCCCAGTGGATGGACCAGGTGGCCACCAGCCCCAGCTCCTGCTGCCTGCACGCCCAGCTCCATTACCAGGCAATCCTGAGACAGATTCACAGCTTTCCCAAGAAAACATTTCCAAGTGGGATCGAATTTTTTGCTGTTTTAAAACCAACATTAGCAAACGCGACTGCACGGTGCGCAGATCTGTCAGATTTGTTCTCAGCTGCAATCCTGAAACGTGTCATTATCGTGTGCTGTGTGAGCAAAGCTGGGCCTGGCTGCCATGTGACTGAGCTCTAAATTAGTTTATGGGTAAAGTTCCTTCCCAATGTGCTCCATCTTTCACTCCATCTTATCTTAATGAGCTCTTAACCTCTTAAAAATAAGTTACTGCCAAGGAGGCTAAATACAGGGTACTAAATTCTCCAAGAGAGCCACAGGGATGGATGGCCCTGCTCAGGTAGCTCTGCTGTCCTTGAACACAACTTCTGCAGCTTCCAAGTGCCCTGGAAAAAATAATTTCCACTGCATTCATTGTAAAATTCATTTGTGATTACAAGGTCGTGCTATTTTTTATAAAGTGTGGGAAATGATCATCTGAAAAATGTGCATTTCTCCTGGCAAAACCCCAGGGTTCCTGCACTTGCAACCTCAGCATTTTGGTTCTGGATTCCTTTTTAAAAATGAAAATATGACTCCATGCAAAGTGTCATAGAATATCCTGAGTTGGAAGGGGCCCACAAGAATCATCAGAGTGTGACACCTGCCTTTGGCACAGGGTAATTGACTTAATCCCAGAACAATCCCTTTCACCAGGAACCTTTGCTGGAAGGACAGAAATCTCGTGGATTGTCATCCTGCTTGGGCTGAAAGCGTTCCAGGTGTCTCCAGAAGGCACCTGAGCACATCCAGAGGGTGCCACAGGCACTGGGATCTGGTCCCTGCTGGGATCCAGAGCATCCAACACCCCCATGGGCACATTCCATGGGAAGCAGCCCCTCCCCACCCTGGAACTGAAGCTGCCTCCACCGCCACATTCAGCCAGAGGGGCAGCACATTTTATATAAAATAATTATGTCACTTAATCCCCTCATACCCCTGGGTAAAGCTGCTGTTTGAGAAGCCAGGGAGCAGCCCACAGACCAGAGGCTTTGCTGGATTTGTGCCTTTCCAGGAACACCTTGTACAACTTTTGAGCAGAGAGATGGAAAACAAGACGTGGAATTCTGGACTTCCTTAGCAAGGATATTCCAAGGGCTGGACCCCCTCTGGAGCCAGGCTGGGAGAGCTGGGAATGTTCCCCTGGAGCAGGGAAGGCTCCAGGCAGAGCTCAGAGCCCCTGGCAGGGCCTGAAGGGCTCCAGGAGAGCTGCAGAGGGACTGGGGACAAGGGATGGAGGGACAGGAGCCAGGGAATGGCTCCCAGTGCCAGAGGGCAGGGATGGATGGGACATTGGGAACTGGGAATTCCCAGAGCAGCTGGGGCTGCCCCTGCATCCCTGGCAGTGTCCCAGGCCAGGGCGGACACGGCTTGGAGCAGCCGGAACAGTGGGAGGTGTCCCTGGGCATGGCACTGGACGATCCTTAAGTTCCCTTCCCACCCAAACCATTCCATGACTCGAAAACAGGAGCTACTCCCACCCTGTGTCCATTAAATGTGATTTTATCACCGCGTTATTAAAAGAAGATAAAAAGTCATTAGAATTTCCTTTTAAAATCCCCACTTTCTTGTGCTTCACAGCTGGCCCATAATTCACGTTGGGAGTTGCAAGAAGTAGGGGATGTACAAACTGTCTCCCACGCCCTGTCTGCTCAGGAAACTCACTGTCATGTGGAATTCATAACTTTTTTTTTTTAAATACATATAATTTCAAGGTCATGGTCCAGCATCTCTGATTCATGGTAATAAAGGTTGCACAAGAAGAGAACTGTGTAGAGCAAAGGTTAATTGAAATCTCCTTCCTAACAAAACCCAACTGCAAAGCTGCTGCTTCCAGACACAAATCCCTGCAGCACTACTGATCTTTAATTCCTGATTGCCAGGTTTGGGGATTCAGTGCCTTTAGACAAGAGCAGCAGGAGGCAGGGAGGGGAAGCAAAGAGCCTTCCCAGCCCTGCAGCTCCTGGGATGCTCCTGGGCTGTTCCAGGACAATTCCTCAATGTCACACACCGGGTTTGTGACACCTCAGCCCTGGAGTTTTCAGGCAGCGTCAAAAACCCCGAGATCAGAACTCTGTGCCAGCCTCAAGGATTTAGACACCAGAGGCAGCTCTTGAACTCCCAAAGTAGGAGACAGCTTTGAAAGAACCCTTTTTAACTGCTGGGTCTGATTATTTTGGGAGTCTCTTTCATACCAGTGAGGGCTGGACGTGCCCTTTTGTGCCACAGCTCTGACCGCTGGGGATTTGGGAAGGATCCCATACCTGACCAGACTCCCAGCAGCATCAGGAGGTCTGGCAGCCACGAGATTGTGCTAAAAAAATAAATGAGATGTGAAAAAAGCAGCAGAGGAGGAGAGGAAAGGATGGAAAAGCGACGGGAGAGTAACGAAATGGCATTTTCTGAGCATGAAGAATGATTACAGAGGTCAGAACTGAAGCTGCTGCAGGAGTTTCTGATTAAATCCTGCTTTGTTCCAAAGTGCTGACGTGCAGAACTCCAAATGGTTTGGGGAAGGTATCAATCTGATAGGAGCCCTTCCTGCAGGGTCATTTGCCTACTTGCTTTACTCGAAACCTTGGCTCCTGTACAGCTGCTCGGATGGGCTATTGGGAAAGGCACGTTCCCAGGCTCCCCAGAAACTCGGGATTAAAGGGAATTAATTATTGATACAAGTCTCTGCTCTGCATGTTTGCCTTATCAAATCATCTGTAGCTGTGCCTGTGGCACGGGAGGAGCACATCTGAGATCTTCTAATGATGCAAAAATCTCCTTCAAGGGGCAGCCAAGGCGAGCAAGGCTCCTGCTCTGGGCTCCTTTCCCAAAAAATGAGGGGGGAAATAAGAAGTGCAAATGTTATGGGGGAGTTTTAAAGAGTTAAAACTCCCCTGTTTCTATCAGCAAATCATTGGATTGGTGCTGCCTGCTCTGGTGGGCCCTGACTTTGTGGGATAATGAATTTCCATGGTGAAATCCAAATGTCCTGGGCATTTGGGGCTGGGGTAGGCTGTGAAAACCAACTCCAGCTCCCTCCAGCCACTCCACTTTTGGCCTGGGATGGGATGTCTGAAGCTGTGCTGCTTTCTCCTGATCTGAGCAGGCAGCAGAGGGATGTGGGATCAGGATCTAGGGATGTGGGATCCAGGGATGTGGGATCCAGGGATCTGGGATCAGGATCCAGGGATGTGGGATCAGGATCCAGATCCAGGGATGTGGGATCCAGGGATGTAGGATCAGGATCCAGGGATGTGGGATCCAGGATCCAGGGATGTGGGATCCAGGATCCAGGGATGTGGGATCAGGATCCAGGGATGTGGGATGTGGGATGCAGGGATGTAGGATCAAGATCCAGGGATGTGGGATGCAGGATCCAGGGATGTAGGATCAAGATCCAGGGATGGGATCCAGGATCCAGGGATGTAGGGATCAGGGATGTGGGATCCAGGGATGTGGGATGCAGGGATGTGGGATGCAGGGATGCTCTGCACTGTGCACCGATGCCATTAGGTGGTGCTTGAAACAGAAGATTGCAAGAAAGAAAAGCAAGAGCTGCCCAGGCAGCCTGCTCAATCAATATTTTATTCTAACAATTAAAAAATTAAAAATAAAAATACCAAAAAAACAAAACAAAAAAGAGAGAGGGATGGAAACCTTTAAAAAAAAAGCTCATTCTAGGATTCAGTTCCCCATTTAAAAATCTGATTTCTAGGCCTTGGCAGAGCTGAGTAATTAAATAAATAAATAAATAGTCAACTCTTCCTCCTGCCTGGAGCAGCTCTGCTCACACACACACACACAAACTCTCCCTTAAATCAGCCTCTGATATTTCTGTGCTCAGCCAAACCTGCTCATCATGCCTTAGATCCCTATCTCCCTGCTAAGGTTGATAACTGGATTTCCAGTAAGTTTTGAGTCACAGATTGAAACACTGTTTAATGCACCAGCTTGAAAATGGGTTTCCAGGAAAACTGTCCAAGGAAAAGCTCGCTAGGAGTTGGGAAGAAGGAGCCTTGGTTGAGCTTGGGAAAGCAGAGCTCCCTCCCTTTCCCTTCTCTGGCAAACACCTCCTGGCAGCAGGTAGATATTTATATATTTACACATTTTCACAGCTTCCCTTCAGAACTGCATTCATGGCAAATGGCCTGTGCTAAGCACTGACAAAAGTTCATCAATTAAATAATTGCATCCTATTAGATTTAACAGCCACAAATAAATTTGTGCCTCCAGTGCTGTGTAACCCTTTAGAAAATTCCTGACTTCCTACACCCGCCTAAGATCCAGGAGCTGGATCCTTGTGGGGCCCTTCCAATCCAGGATATTCCTGGATTCTACGAAAAAGCAATTCTTTTAGTTCTTTTTTTCTCCAGCTCCTTTATAATTTCAATTCTTCCATTATTGAATTATCATGAAATAGTGAATAATCATTCATTATTCATGCTCTCTGTGCCACTCTCGATTTTATAGCAACTATATTTTAACAACTCTTACAGCAAAGGGCAGAATGGCTGCAGATGGAAAAGAAATACAGAATTATAGATCATGGAATCATTAAGGTTGGAAAAGCCCTTAAAATCATTGAGTCCAGCTGCTGCCCAGCACTGCCCCATGTCCCCAAGTGCCACACAGATAATTTTTGCATTTTTTTCAGGGATTGGAACTGCACCACTGCCATGGGCAGCTGTGCCAGGGCTGGACAGCCCTTTGCATTGATAATTTTTCCCTAAAATCCAATCTAAACCTCCTCTGGCCCAACTTGAAGCCATTTCCTCTTCTCCTGTCACAGATACGCTCCAGGAATTGTTAATGAAGATACTTATAAACTTAAAATTTGCAGAATAATTAAAATAGAAATACTTTGAGAAATTCGGGGCTTAGCAAAGGAGAACTGCTTGTCATATGTGTATGAGGACTCAGAGATCATAAAATGAGAACAAAGCAGCATTCCCTCTTCTTCATGAGTTACCTGAAACACTGTGAGGTGGGAGGGACAAAATATATAAAGGGAGGCAGCTGATCCATTTTCAAGCCTCTCTCGTTCCTTTTAGGCTTTAAATTTCACATAAATATTTCTTTAAATGCACACATCTCTGTACCAAAACTACCATTTGAGAAGCTTCCAAAACTTGGCTTTTAATTAAAGCCATGAAAGTATAATGCTCACACTGAATAAGTATCAAAAATAGAGACAAAACTGAGAAAATATGCAGGCATTTTTCTTGGGGTTTGTCAGGCACTGCAAAGACAATTAAGTTTCTTTTCTTCACTGTACATATAATACTCAGAAGTGAAAGCTTAATTAACTTGTCAGAAACTCTGGCATCTCTTTTCTTGAGCTGCTGAACCCACCTTCCCCAAAGACTTGAAGGAAAAAAAAAAAAAAAACCCTGAATGCTCGAGCTGAAATACCTGATCATGCATGACATTCCTGTCCTGTTGCACAGTTTGTCTGTCATTACCAGAGGGTTTTTTATCCATCTGGGTGAGCACACTCTGTTTCCATTTGTCTGGGAATGTCTCAGAGCTGTAACTGCTCCCAGACGATGGCCCCAGTGCCGGAGCAGTGGGATGCGCTGCCACTCATTCCAGCGTGCACACATTCCTCAGGAAAATCCTGCAACTTGCACCAAAATGTCCTCAGCCACCTGGGGTTCCTGCCAGTTCAAGGCCCTGAGCTCTGCTGTGAAACTTTTCCTCTTTGGGAAAGAAAAACTTTTGTTACCCCTTGACACCAATTCCGCATCCCTGGGCGGATTGAAGAGCTGGGGAGATGTGGCATTTGGGGACACGGGCCAGAGGTGGCCTTGGCACTCCTGGGAGAACACTGGACTTGATCTGAGAGGGCTTTCCCAGCCTGGTGACCCGTAGGATTGTACATGCTCACTTTTCTGGGCAGACTGAGTGGGATTTAGGTGCAGGAAGAAGCAGAATCCCAAAGCAGAGGCAGGTTCCTGCTGAGCAGCCCTGTTCCCTGCTCTGTGTGGGTATTTCACATTTCTCCTGCTGAGCCCAGGGCCAGCTGTGGCCAATAAGTCCCTGCCAGCAAGCCCTGCCTGGAATTGTGCTGGGAGCAGCTGGAGGAGTGACTCCTGACCCTGCTTCCAAGAACCAGGAGAGTTTTAGGGAAAAGCAGGAGCCCCCATGCCCTGCAGCATCTCCCTCCTTCTCCTTCCTCTTCCCCACATGTTGCTCCAAAGGCCCTTCCTTCAGCCAAGGTTAACCTCACAAACCTAATGCCACCACTTACTTCAGCTTGGCACGTGCAAGGAGCGGCTTTCACAATTTTAGGGGATTTTTAAAGCAGTTTTTCAACCTGAGCTCACTTAAGTCTGAAAAATATTGTACTTTATCCTGCTGTAATCTCCTCTCCAGGATCTGCATGTTTAACCAAAGAGCAAAGGTCCAGGTGCTTCTCTGCATTAGTAATGACCCAACGTCTCCTCCTCAATAATGCAACACAGGCCAGAGCACAGCAGCCTTGAGCTCCCTCATTTTAAAAATGGATTAAAACTTCCAGGCAGCACAAGGGAGCAGAAATTGGTGGGGTTTTTTCCAAGGTGATGCATTCCAGGGGTAATTTTTCACCTCCCATATAAATCACCTTCTTTAATTCTCAGCTAACTTTGCTGCTCTGTTTCCAGCACTGTCCTGGGTTTTAGTGAGCTCTGGGATCTGGCTGTTCAACAGGAATTCCAAGCCCAAGCAATCCTACATAAAACATCCTGTTGCAAAACCCTTGTCTCTTCTGATAGATATTAAAACCAAACACACACAACTCTCAACCACCCCACACAAGTTCATGTTTCAGGTCTTTTTTTTTTTTCCCTTAAAAATAAAAATAAATTTAGATTTCACATTCTCCAGAGACTCACACAGACCCAATGTGAGAGTTTTCAGGACAATTCTCTCCATACAAAAGGGAACTTTTCTGCAATGCATCATTTTCTCCCCAGGCCTCTCTGGGCACTGCTGGTGGCTTGCAGAACACCTGGAATAATGTGGAATAAGGCCCCCATCTCTGGGGGTTTTTTGCCTCTACAATGAATTATAATTCTTTGGTTTGAAGTGTGGCAGCTCTCAGGAAATTCCTGGTTCAGATCTCCACCCACCAGGACAGGAGCTCCAGTAGCTGATGAGCACTGGCCATGTGTCTGTATTTATCAGCTTAAAGCCAAAACCAGGCACTGGGATGGGCTTAGAGCTGGGACAATCAGCGGGAATAAAACACACCTTGAAGGTTCTCCAGGAAAAGGGAGAACCATCAACTCCTAGGCACAAACTCCTGGGGTAAACCCCTGTATCTGCACTTTCACCACGTGCCCAGGAGGCCCCACATTCTAAACCCTGATTTTTCTCCTCTCTGCAAAATCTAAACACACAAATGAGCCATTTTCCTGGATGAACATAAACACAAATCCCTGGATGCTCGTTGGGAATTCTGCCCCCACTCCCACCAGCACAGGGCAATAATCCTTCCCCCATCACAGATTTAGATTAGCAGTGGCAGCAGTATTAAAAGGGGCCTCTGGAGCAGGGAAAGACGTGCTGGGAGTGTGGGCAGGGTGTTTCCCACATCTGTTTTGCAGGTATTAACGCTCAGGAGGCACGGTGGTTTGCAAGGGATAACAGCTCCTGCCTTTTCCCCGGGGCCAGCGCTCCCCTGCCACATCGCTGTCCCTCCAGAGCCACAGAACCTTTCATTGCTTTCCTACAGCTCCAGGCCCAGCCATAAAACACATAAAACCCCCCAGCTGGGACACAATTAGTGCTCTGAAACACAGGGAAACCACATCTGGCCAACGAGCGAGGGAGCTCAGGGAGCGCTTGACTCCAAACCGAATCTCCAAGGGGGAACAAATCTGCTCCAGAGCCTGCCTGAGCTGTGCAGTTGTGTTTTGTGCTCTCCCCTGCTCCTGAGCCTGGCTGAGCTTCGCAATTGTGCTTTGGGGACTCTCCTCCTGTTCCTGAGACTGCCTGAGCTGTGCAGTTGTGCTTTGGGGTCTCCCCTCTTCCTGAGCCTGGCTGAGCTTTGCAGTTGTGTTTTGGGCTCTCCTCCTGCCTTTGGGTTCTCCCCTCTTCCTGAGCCTGGCTGAGCTTTGCAAGTTGTTCTTTGTGTTCTCCTCCTGCTTTTGAGCCTGGCTGAGCTCTGCAGTTGTGCTTTGGGCTCTCCCCCTGCCCCGTTTTTTGGGTAAAATGAACGAATCCCTGCCTCCCAAGCTGTTGCATAAATCCTGCTCACATCAAGGCTGGCTCTGGTCCCACGCAGACAAATGCCAGCCCCAGTGAGGTGTCTGTGGTCAGAGCTGAGGCTTTTCCAAACAAGCCTGGAGGTGTTTGTTCATCAAAGCCCCGAGCTCCAGCCAGGCCTGCTGGAAACACAGGTTCCCTAACATCCAGCGTGCCCAAAACATTGAAACTTCACCAAAGTAAACTTGGAAGTGGGAAGGGAAAATGTCCAAGGTTTGATACAGAAATGAACTGTCCTGGAGTTGCTGTTCATGTTTTATGGAGATTATTCTGCCTGTTACACCACTGTGTTTTATATAGTTATTTGTTTGTTTGTTTGTTCATTATTAATTTAATATATCTATCTTTTATATATTTATATGTAAATAAAATACGTGTGAAAATATAAATATAAATATAAATATAAATATAAATATAAATATAAATATAAATATAAATATAAATATAAATATAAATATAAATATAAATATAAATATAAATATAAATATAAATATAAATATAAATATAAATATAAATATAAATATAAATATAAATATAAATATAAATATAAATATAAATATAAATATAAATATAAATATAAATAGTGGTGTAACCAGCAGAATAATCTCCATTTTATTGTATATATATTATATATATACAATATATATAATAGATATTGTATGTATTTATATATACATATAATTTATATTCTTTTTATATATTTTATTTTTATATACATAAAATATATGCATTTTATTTTTTATTATTTATATTATATATCATATTTATATTTATTTTATATTTATATTTTATATTTATTTTTTTTTTTTTTTTATTTCCTGTGTCTATCAGACCCCCCCAGCATTTGCTCCAACCTCAAAGGATATATTTGGCCTTGAAAAATTTGCATTTTGAAAAAAAAAGATAGAATCCAATGGCTGAATATCAAAATGGACTGACAGACCCGTGTGGCAAGGAGGTAATTTTATCCTCACACTCAGAAATTCAGTCCCCAAACTTTATAAATTCAGGTTCTGCCCTTGGGATCTGCCAGCCCACTACCAGTAAAATACACACACCCCTAAAAAGCAGCTTATTTGGGGTTAGAAAATCTAGAAAAAGATCTGTCAATGGAAATAATTGATCCCTGGGTGCCCAGGAAATGGAGTTTTGTTGATATTCATGATTCAGGGGAGGAACAGGAAGTTATTCATTAGAATAATGGAAACAAACAGGGCAAACATTTCCACCAGTTCAGCGTCCCAGTCTGCGTGCTGGTGATTTTCAAGCCGTATTTGATTACGTGTGTGCTACACCTCTGAGCAGAACCACAGAATCACAGAACCATTTAATTGGGAAAAGCCTCTGAGTGCCTCTCCCGGGGCATTGTAGAACCTGAAATCTCCTCTCATCTCGCTGGGGAAACACCACATTTATTTTCCATTTATGTTCCATTTATGTTCCATTCCCACATGAAACTTCCTAGCAGAGCATTCAAACCATGCCCCCCCTCCAGGACCCACACCAGGCTGGGGGCAAAAAACCCAACAACAAACCTGCAAACCTCAGGATTATTGTCAAGAATGTGTTTCCATACACAAATAAATCAGCATTGCAAATGCAATTAGCCATTTTAATTAATGGGAGCTATTATTTGTTGACGTGAGCAGCACGCTGGTGGCAGGAATGTGGTTAAGGAGCACAAAAAAAAGAGCTGGGATGTGATTTACAGCTTTCCCTGCTGGGATTGACACCCACAGCAAAGCCCAAGGAGAGCCAAAAGTCCAGAAATGCCTTTTGTTTTTTTTTTTTACCATTCTTTAACAGATATGTCACTGAAATGCACCCTTGTGGCTCGAGCAGCTACACTTTGCCTTTCTGTGGTTAATTAGAGCAGCAGAAATCTTGCAAAATGCACTGGCAAATATCTCAAAATCTTGGTGACTCACAAGGTTTGACCAGTTCCTTTCATTTGCTGATTCATGACAAAGAGCAGGAGGAAAAAGTGGACTGGGATGGTTTGGGGCAGCAAAAAAATTGTTTCAAGATGAGTTTGATGAAATTGTTTGAAGTGATGAGTGCACCTAAGTACTGTGAAATGCTGGTGAGAAGAGGTTTGGCTTTGTCTCCTGCAGAATTTGGTACAAAATTTGTATAAATATTAAAAAATAAAAATAAAAATAAAAATAAAAATAAAAATAAAAATAAAAATAAAAATAAATATAAATATAAATATAAATATAAATATAAATATATAAATAACATATATAACATATATAACATATATAATATATAACATATATAACATATATAACATATACATTAATTATAGATATAAATATAGATATATATATTATATAAATATAAGTATAAATATAAATGTAAATATAAATGCAAATATAAATATAAATAGTTTTTCTCTTAAAATTAGTCCTGTACAACATTAAAACAGCACCAAGGTCCACCAGCTACAATATTTACATCCAATTCCTCTTGTTTTTTTCTCTCTTGTAAATAAATATATTGAATGGAAAGGCACAGGAGAATAAATATTTTTGTTAAAAAATTACAATATTTACATTCAACTCCACCTGTATTTTTTATTTATTTTAAATTTAAATTAAATTTAAGTTTTCTCTCTTTTAAATAGGTACATTGAATGGAAGGGTACAAGAGAATAAACATCTATTGTAAAAATTACCTAGTTTGCTTCATTTTATCACTGTTGTAAAGTGCTCTGATTTTTCAGGAATTTTTATGGGGTTTTTTTTTCTGAGAAAAATACCTTTTTTATGGTTTTTTTTTTTCTGAAAACTTTTGGTCAAAGTTTGGACTTGGTAATCTTTGGAGGTCTTTTCCAACATAATGATTTTAAGGTTTGATTCCATTTTTGCTGTGTGGGAAGGGAGGGAGACAAACTTGCAGAGATGTAGTAAAGAAACACCTGTACAAGCTGTGCCTTTTCTCCAAAACAAAAACCCTTTTGACCAGTTTGGGAGAAATAAGGACTCCAAGCAGCATGAACTGTACAGATAAATAAAGACATTGCTGACATTTGTCTACAAAACATTTCGCAAAAAAGACATTTCAGATGGAATCCGAGCGCCGAAGGAACACCAGCAGTTTATGTTTGTTATTTCAGAAAATTCTCAATGAAAGTGTCAGCTCCAAGAGGAGGCTGAAGAAATCTGCTCCAGACTCCCAGAAATGACTGAACCAACAGCTTTTAATTGAATTTCAAACGACTGCAGGCGCCTTTCGCTCAGCACCCCGTTCCATGGAGATCCAGTTGGATCTAGGTAATAATCAGATTACTCCTGGGTTTCTGCCTGGAGCCTGGCAAACGCTGCCAGGAGGGAATATGCAACATGTTGTGGGGTTAAGGAAGCCTAGCACGGTGCCAACATCACACTGTGACATTGCCTGCGGAGTGTGAAAGGATTATATCCTGTCTTAACATACCACTTCCCCCATGCCAGAAAATGGGAAAGGCTCTAATCACCCAGCAAGTATGCGAGGCACTAAATATAACCCCAAATATAAACCCAAAGCCCTCACTGCTGCTGCTGCTGCTGCAGGATCGAGTTTCCCTTCAGAGCAGCTCTGCTCCCAGCAGTGCCTCTGAAATCTGGGGCTGGGGGTTCTCATATTTATGGCATCTTGGTGATTTCCAGATGAAATCAGACTGGAAGGAAAGGAGCAGAGGGTTGGTGTTGGGCTGGTTTTTTTTAATACAAGCCATGCAAACTTACTCCAGGTCTGGGTTCTTTCCAAGTCACGCATTACTGAACAACAAAGATTTGGCAGCCAGATTTTTTACAGCTAATTTTTTTTCTTTCTTTTTTTTTTCTTCATTCTGGCTGCTTGAGTCAGAACTGAATCGTAGCTCTGCTCGCCTTCATACGTACTGGGTCTGCAGCAGGAAAAGTAGGTCAGGGAAGATAAAAACAAGAGAAACCAGGACAAAACTGTGCCCTTACCAAAGGAGATGGCAAAGCAGGAA
This sequence comes from Emberiza elegans, assembly GCA_024865655.1. NCBI lineage: Eukaryota > Metazoa > Chordata > Aves > Passeriformes > Fringillidae > Emberiza > Emberiza elegans. The sequence goes on from JALJVW010003518.1 coordinate 32,212,896, forward strand.
TTTACCAGGGCGAGGAACTCTGGTGATGCACAAGGGCTGGATGGCACGGGAGCCATTTGAGTGAGTTACAGTGAGGCCACTTTTGTACATTCCAGCATGGAATCCTGAGGGTGGAAACACCTTTAAGAAACACCTTTGGGTCAGGGAACACCTTTAAGATCATTGAGTCCCACCAAAACCAGCACTGCCAAGGTAAACACTAATCATGTCCCCAAGTGTCACATCCATCCACACCCTCCAGGCATGGGGACTCCACCTCTGCCTTTTCCATGAAGGAATTTTCCTGAATATCCAACTTAAACCCTCTCTGGAGTAACCTGAGGCCATTTCCTCTTCCTTCTCCTGCCTCGGGAGCAGAGCCTGACCCTCACCTGGGCACACCCTCCCTTCAGGGAGCTGAGGAGTTGGGAAGGTCCTCCCTGAGCCTCTTCAGTGCTGTCCTGACTTTCAAAAACTTTGAATTTGGCACTGTGGTCACTCAGAGCTGCTTTTCCCACCCCTCCAAGGGCTGATTTGCCTCTCCAGAAGGGGCTCATGGCCAGCCACGGCTGATGGGCCACGGGTTGGCTCCAGCAGGTCCTGGAAGCTTTGCTGAGGAGCTGGGTGGCTCCAGCAGGTCCTGGAGTCTTTACTGAGGAGGTGGGTGGCTCCAGCAGGTCATGGAGGCTTTGCTGAGGAGCTGGGTGGCTCCAGGAGGTCCTGGAAGTTTTTTAAGGAGCTGGGTGGCTCCAGCAGATCCTGGAAGGCTTTGCTAAGGCCCAGAGGGGCTCCAGCATGTCCTGGAGGCTTTGATAAGGCCCAGAGGGGCTCCAGCATGTCCTGGAGGCTTTGCTGAGGAGCTCTGTGGCTCCAGCAGGTCCTGGAGGCTTTGCTGAGGAGCTCTGTGGCTCCAGCAGGTCCTGGAGGCTTTGCTGAGGAGCTCTGTGGCTCCAGCAGGTCCTGGAGGCTTTGCTGAGGAGCTCTGTGGCTGGCCAGCCCCAGGCTGAGGAGATGAGGCAGGAGCACTGCAGATATTCCCATGGAAGTGTGGGATAATGGTGCCAGGGGCTCACCACACCAAAGCACGGAGAAATGGGAGCATCACATGGGAAACCATAATGGAGCAGAAGGAAACAACAGATCTTTGATGCTTTCCATTTTAAAAAAGTCATTATTAAAATAAGAGACTAAAAATGTAGATTTTTTAATGCCTTTTTATGCTGGTGAAAATATTTGGCCAGGGTACGTCATCTCCTGCATCTTGATTTGCTTAAAGTGTAAATGTGGTGACCTTTAAAAACTGGAACAAAATGTGCTAGAGAGGTTTTATTGTTTTATTATAAAATGATCAAAAAATACAATTGGGAAGAAGAAAGGAGGCACCTTTTCCCTAAGTAACCATTAATGCTCATGCCCTTTAATACTAGCTATAATTTAAATCTAGTTATAATTAAAGTCTTTAATTTTCTCCTTAAACCCATCTAATCAATGTTACACTTTCTCCTCTACTTTTTGTTTTCAAGAATTAATCAAATTAATGTTCCTCCTAAACCCGCACATTTGTACTCAGTTATGCTGTAGCTGCTTCTGATAACATCATTTCATTTCCATCTGACCTCTGATCAGGCAAACAATTTTAAATAGTGCCAAGGAATATATATTATAGCCAAAAAAAAAAAAAAAGCATCTATCATAATTACAAACTAAAGATTTAAGACCTCCAGAATTGCATCAGACATTTTCCCGTTTGTCTGTAAATCAAAATAGTGTTTCCAAATCAGACTTTAAAGGCAAGTTGAAATAGCTTCAATAATTTGCACTTCTTCCCAGAAAGACTTAAGCCACCCACAAGAGAAAGTCAAAAAACCAACGGCTGCAGCAGAACTTGATGCCTAAAAAAGGAACCAGAAAGTTCTGTCTGGATGGAAGTGGAAAAGGCCAATTAATGAGCAGACAGAACAAACAAAAATGAGCATTATTGGTAATATGAAAAGACAAATATACAAGAAGAGTTCTTGAATATCTTTGATATTGTACTGGTGAGAAAGATGGCTACTTAAATAAATGAAGACATCTCAGTAAAGGTTTTTTCCATCTTTTCTTAAGGAGGAGGTAGATATTTCCTAAGTGCAGCTTCCCCATTTCCCCTGCTCAACACTTGCAGCCCAACTTTTGCTCTGATAATCAGACTGAGGGACTTGTGCCCATGGAGAAAAATCTGCAATTGCTAAATTGGGTCAGATTAACCCAGGTGCTGTTCTATGGACTAGATCCAGATGGGATTTGGGATCTTTGGGTGCTGGCCCAAAAGACCACTGTTTCTTGTTTCAGAAGAGGTTTCCTAGATGTGTCAGCTGATCCATGAGCAAATCCAGAAGGAATGGACAGTCCTGCTCCCCTGCTCTCACTCCAGCTGCATGTCCCCACCACATCCCTCCAGCCACTCTGACCCCTCCACAAGCCAGTTTACCCTGACCCTAACCTTAACCCTAACCCTGAACTGGCAGTAACTTTACACAGAAAAAAAAATATATTTTCTACCAGCTCCATTCTTCAAGCAGCAGGAGAAAGTGAGAAAAAAACAATTTCCACACCAGCTGAAAAAGGAGATAAGGTAGGGACAAGTCTGTGGTGGCTCCTATATTTTACAGGTGTATTCTCATTACATTTTCAGGAGTAGGTATTGTATCCTTGCAATATAGCAAATCTGCTCAGTATCTGACTTTTATTTTTGTTTCTGCTTCATTTTTTTCTCAACCTAAAAATAGAGTTGTTGGACCAGCTCTTGCCACCCAAGAGAAATTTCCTCTCTGAAGCCACCCCTGAAACAAAGCTCCCCTCTCTTCAGAGACAAAGGCAGCTAATCTTTGATCTGAGTGAAACCAAAGGCTCAGGCCCTGAAATTCAAGCCAAACACAGACAATAAAGCCAGCAGTAATCGAAGTATCAATTGCAATAACAGCTACTTGCAGCAATATTTCCCATTTCCACGGTCTTTTTACATCAAAAGTTCTCCGGCTCTTTGCAGCAGCTCTTTGAGGCTATGAAGAACAGCCAGATCCTTGTGCAAATTTTGGGAGCTCACAAACACACAGGGTGCCACCAAACTGAAAATCTAATTTCAGATAGGAGCTGGAAGTGACTTTGGAATGAGAAACTCAACGCTGATGCCAAGAAGATCAATAAGAACCAGGCGTCGCTTAAGCTGTTCCCCTTTATGCCCATTATTACCACTGACAGGTAGTCCTCGGGTTTTGATTCTCTTTCTGGGTGATGGAAGGAAATGTGGCAGGAGCTGGGGATCCAGGAAAGAGCAGGTGTTTGATCATCTTTTGGGGGATGAGGGAAAGGAGTCATTCCCAGGAGCAGGTGGTCCCTGGGGCCTGTCAAGTGACTGGATGGATGTGGCCGTGATTGACAGCTTCTGTGCTGGCTGTCAGGGGGGCTCGCTTCAGCGGCAGCAAGTTGCCAGGGACATATGGCAGCAAAGGGACAGCCAAATTTTAGGAGCACTTTGACAATGTAGGCTATAAAAATACCTTCTCTGGAGCTTCTGGTGCCGCTGGGAGGAGGCACGGGAGGGGAGTGGAGAGGGCAGGACACCTGAGAGCACCCTGAGTGAGGCTCAGGGGAGCTCCCAGCTCAGGAGAGACAAGCTGGGGGTCCCCAGAGTGACTGTCCCAGTCCCAGGGCAGCCACACAGCCACCTCCACCCTGTAAGGAGCCCTGTCCCCTGACCCACAGCCACCCAGGATAAACCCATTGCTACCTGGAAAAGAGACATGGCAGAGGATTTCCTGCTCCTCAGGAGCCTGAGGAACCAGCTGGGAATCTCCATCTCAGAGGGCACGGGGCTCTGGCAGGGCTGTGGAGAAACTGGGGGAGCAGAACACCTGTGTAGGACACAGCTCCTCTGTAGGACACAGTTCCTCTGTAGGACACAGCACCTGAGTGGGACACAGCCCTGTAGGACACAGATCCATTGTGGGATACAACACCTGTGTAGGACACAGCCCTGTGTAGGACACAACCCAATAGGACACAACACCTGTGTAGGACAAATCACCTCTGTAAGACACAGCCCTATAGGACACAGCATCTGTAGGACAAAGCCTTATAGGACACAGCATCTCTGTAGGACAAATCGCCTCTGTAGGACACAGCTCTGTAAGATACAACACCTTTGTAGGACACAGCCCTATGGGACACAGCCCAGTGTAGGACAAATCACCTGTGTAGGACACAACCCTACAGGACACAACCCTGTAGAACACAGCCCTGTGTAGGACACAGCCCTGTGTAGGACAAATCCCCTCTGTAGGACACAACCCTACAGGGCACAGCCCTGTAGGACACAGCCCTGTGTAGGACACAGCCCTGTGTAGGACAAATCCCCTCTGTAGGACACAACCGTACAGGGCACAGCCCTGTAGGACACAGCCCTGTGTAGGACACAGCCTCACCTGTGCCCCACAGGACCAAGCAGAAGGCAGGAGCCAGAGGCAGAGCAGGGAAACCAAAGCAGCCCTGGCCCAGGGCCAGCCCCAGAGCAGCCCCGCACCGAAGCTCCTGCCCCACACGCTGCACTCCCAGGGATGTGCAGCCCCACAAACAGGAGTTTCCTATTTCTTTTAATTAATAGAATTTGCCTCCAGGCTTTTGGGAGCGTTCAGACAACCATTGTTGCTGGTGTTCCCACACTTTCCCTTCCACGCTTCTCTGCTGTTGCAAAACTCAGAGACAATGACACAAAACAGTGAGAGTTCAAAAAAACTCCAGGAATGTCATCGTCTGTCCCAGGAACTGCTGGGCCCCTCTCAGCCCCTGCACAGATGGCACCTCAAAGCCTGCAAATGTCCCCACCAGGCCAGCACTGAGCAAGCTGCTGGCACATTCAAATGCCTCTTCTTGCAATTTATATTCTGCATAGGTTTTGAATGCTTTATCAATCTCGCAGGAGATAACATCCAAACAAACAAGAAAGGGGTTTAATGATAAACCCTATCAGAAGATGTTATCTTTCAGCTGTTAAATGCTGCGTTTGGCCAAAGCAGATGGAGACAGACCGAGATATGCATTTGGAAATGAAAAGAAACACTGACAGTGGGCTGATTACAGTGATCTCAGTGGATGACTTGCATATGACTGTGACAATCCTGTGAATACAGAGATTATCTTGCAGGGATGGATTATATATTATTACAGACCATTAGGTCCATCTCCTAAGTCTCACCATTTTAATGGCACATTTCACATCATGCAAATATTGGGGGAAAGCACCCATTTTCTCTCACCTTTTTCAGCATTGTTGATCCCCAGACTAAATTTATCCATGACCAGCGAGAGAAGGCATGTATTTGAGTTAAATGAGACTCAACAATTCATTTCAGCAGTGCACAGAAAGCAATCACACCACCCTCTCAATAAAACCTCCTAACACCCGTCCTGGGATATCCCACCACAGAGACAGGAGCTGATGGAGCAGCAGTGGCTCAGCCAGACAGATTTATTGCAATCCTTGAAGAGATGAGGGGTCCTTCCACCCTTAGATACTGGTTAAAATATGAACTATGAAGAAATGGAGGGAAGAGCCTCTCCAGGGCTGAGCACCAGCAGAAAATGGGGAGCAAACCACCAAGTTTCCCCCCACAGGGTGCTGTAAAAATATTTCCTGCAGCTTCTCTCCATGAGAAAGTCAGCAAAGTCCCTGAGTCTCTCCTGGTTTCTTGCCAAAGCCATATGAAAACACAATTGTTGCCTGATTTCAACATATAATGTGACACAGGCTTGATAAATACCGGGCTGAAGTTCATAGGCTTTGGAGAGATGTTTCATTGCATGTCTAAAGGGCTTGATCCCGTTCCAGCTGAAGTCAATGGACGTTCTCTCATTTACCACAGGACAAGGCCCCAAAGCCTTGAAGGAATCCAGCCTTGCTGTTATAAAACCCAGCCTCTCGTGGCCAGAAATGTTCCAGGCTCTTGAAAAAGCCAGGCTGACAAAATGCAAATCAGTCACTTGGTGCAAACCCACGTTACAGCCCAGCACAAACCATCTAATTCCATTTCCATCTCCTTTGCTGCTGTCTCTCTGCCTGCGTGAAGCATTTGCACTACAAGGTTTTTAATGTCCTGCAGCTGGGTCTGCTGGAAAGGGCTGCAGGACACGAATTTAAGGCAGCAAAAGCCACTCTGAAGGCAGGCTCAAGTACTGAGCACAGCAACATCTCCTCAGTGGTTCGTATTTGTCGTTGAAGAAGCAGTTTTAATGTTTAAAAACCAGATGCAACCTTGAACTGAAGCTCCCTTGAGCTCATTAAAAATTTTATTCTCTAATATGAACCCATCACTTAAAAGAAATAATTTTAGGCTAATATTTGTTGTGGAACTCCTTATGAGGATTCCTCCTAATAGGATGTGAAGAGCTTTTTCTCATGGCTGTTGAACAGACCTGAAATTAGGACCACTTAGTTAATTAAAATATTGTTAAAAATGGGTCCAATGAAAATAAACATTTATGTTCTAAACTCTGACATTGTACTTCTGCCTTCTCTTGGAAATCACGCCACGAAAAAGAACTTCTCTCCAGTAATAGAGACATAATCTGAACATCAAAGAGTAAAAGTGCAACATCCAGATGTTGAAATGCCAGCACATCACACTTGGAAGATGCAGCAATCCCAAATTCTGTTCTTCCTTTAATCAGAAGTCCAACAAACCCCCAAGATTCTGATAACAAATTATATCCTTTGGGAGAAATCTCTTCCTCCTGCCACTGTACAATCCATAAATTTGACAGGAAATCAATCAGTACCACTGCAAGAGCATTTTAAAGAAAATCCCTATTGAATTCTTGAGAAAACTAAAGAGAATACCAAAGAATCAGAAATTCCTACCCTGAGCTCCTTTGGAACAACCTCCCAACGGTTTCTTTCCCAAATCAGAAACATCTTTGGAAATGAATCAGATATTTCTCACACATTAGCACTGCCTTCCCCCAGTAACAATAAGGACATTTCAGCATGACAGGGATAAACTTTGCTTTTTTGAAATCCTGCAGATTCCCAGACACGTCAAAGATAAAACGGCAAAAACACAACTTTTGGCTACAGCTTTTGGGGAGAAAGCAACAATCAACACTTTTAAAATAATAACCAGGTCATCAGATCCTCTCCTTGTGACGTAGATGTTGATATCTTCCAAATTCCTGCCCTTCAAAAAACACTGAGGGAATTGGGATTGTTCAGCCTGGAGAAGAGAAGGATCTGGGGTGACCTAATTCTGGTCTCCCAGCGCCTGAAGGGAGTTGACATGGGGGAGTGGCTTCCCACTGACAGAGGGTAAGTTTAGATGTGATATGAGGATTAAATTCTTCCCTCTGGGGGTGGTGAGGCTCTGGAATTGTCCCAGGCCAGGTTGGATGGGGCTTGGAGCACCCTGGGATAGTGGAAGGTGCCTCTGTCCATGTCAGGGGGGTTGGAATTGGGTGATCTTTAAGGTCCCTTTCCATCCCAAACCATTCTGGGATTCCATGAAAGAGCTCAAAACCCCTCACAATGGGATATTCAAATCTCTGGACCAGCAGCCTGGTGGTGGGAGGATTCCTCTGCTTTTCCTTGTGCTGCCACATGACAAAACCACAGGAATAAAAGGAGAAAGGTTATGAGCAAAACCAGCTCTTGAGAATCACACCTTCCATAGCCAGGACTTGGTGCTTTTCATGGCAAACAATGACACCAGAAAGTTGTTAAAGTTTGTGGTTTGGTGTGCAGGACCCTCCAGCTGTGCCCACATGTGGTACAGACCCATCTCTGGTGAAATTCACCCTGGATTAATCCCCACAGAGAGGTGAAATCCCAGGGAAATCTTTAGGGGACAAAGCCACCCTGTCACCAGCCCACAGCTCCAGCCACTCACCCTGAGATGGACAATGCCAGGGTGACCTCCAGGAAGGTGACAACACAGAATTCCCAGAATCACAGAATGACCAGATCAAGACCATGGGGTCCAACCCAGCCCCAACACCTCAGCCAAACCCTGGCACCCAGTGCCACATCCAGGCTTTGTTAAACACACCCAGGGATGGGGACTCCACCACCTCTCTGAGCAGCCATTCCAGAACTTTGTCACTATTTTTCCAGAACTATTTTTCCTAATATCCAACCTAAACTTCCCTTGGCACAGCTTGAGGCTGTGTGCTCTGGTTCTGTCAGTTCCTGGAGACAGAGCCCAGCCCCAGTGGGCACAGGCCCCTTTCAGGAGCTGTGCAGAGGGATGGGGGCACCCCTGAGTCTCCTTTTCTCCAGGCTGGGCACCTCCAGCTCCCTCAGGGCTTCCTCCCAGGGTTTGTGTTGCCAACGAGCTGCTCCTGACCAAACCTCCCCAAAAGCCTGGCTGGAGGCTGTGGGGAAGGGGACGCCACAACCAGTTCCACCCAGAACATTTGGAAAAAGAGAGTTGTGGTGAGTGAGTCCTGCCAGCACGGGGGAGGATGTGCTCCAAGGATCCTCCAGCCATTCCTCTCCTTGCTGGCTTCCAGAGGGAGCCAGACATCCCTCCCCAGCGAGCTGAGGCACACGGGGAAGCTGAGAACCACCCAAATTTCAGAGTGTAGGGGGACGGCCAGGACAGTTTCATTACTTCCACAGTGGAGCTGATGATATTTTGGTCGTGCAGTTTTGGATTTAGGCACTGAAGTCTGCCTCACTGCTAAATCCTTTTTTGGATTTGGCCTTAAAACCTTATGTTCAGCAGCATTTGTTTTATCTTCGAGACTTAGAACACAAGGAGAATTTGGCTTGACTATTTTCTTTCTTCATTCACACGAGGAATCCTGTGAATTCATGGGGATGGAAATATGATAATAATCCCTCCTTTAAATTCATCCCCATTATGGGACACTGAGGCTGCAGAGCCACGCAGAGCACAAAGGAAGAGCTTCTCAGTTCAGGATGTCAAATGTGCCTCCAGATTTCTTGGGTTTCACTGCAGCACTGAACTAGACTTTTGGTAGCAGAATGTGAGCTCTTTTAAAAATAGTTTAGACAAGACATTTGGTAGAAAATGTTAAAGCATATTAACTAGTGAATAAAAACTAACACAGGAAAATGTACTTTCTAAGCTGTGGAGCTGCTGCAGTCATGGCTGTGTGAGACCTGTAACTCTGTCTCAAAAGATTTAAGCAAATTATACATAATGGGCCAGCAAATTTTATATAATGAGGCCATTTCTGTTCTGTTTTATACTTTTCTTTTTAATTCATTGCATAAATGTAACAGAGCAGAAGTCGCTGCTATATGCTTATTTTATTTAAGTGTCTGTCAAAGAATAAGAGAAATCAAACAAAAAAATGCATTTCTCAAAGCAATTTGATCATAAATATTTACTGGCAGGGCTTTATTTAGTCTGCTGAAACAACAGACACGAAATTAAGAGCACCTTGTTAATTAGAAGGCTTTTGTTCAAAGCTTTGGAGTAAAATAAGTAATTCTAAATGTGCAAGTGTTTGCATTTAGTCAGTGTATATAAAACACACAGTTTTCTCCAGCAGGGAGCTGCAATCGGAGCACGCATCCAATTGTGGCTGTTACTCCACAGGAATCTTTACATTTTTACAAGGACGGGCAGAATATACATTTTTAGTGAATTCAAATGATTTTTGTTTTTAGAAAAACTGTCAGAGATTTTTTCACCAGCGGGATGAAATAGCTGCAGTACGTTCAGCGCTTCCACAAAACGCCTCAATTTAGGGTCCTCCAGACTCATAAAGGGAGCGGCCAAAGGTAATTTGGAAGCGCTGAGTGGACAAAATCCCGCGGGAGATTTTTTTTTGGGGGGAAAGCTAGAGCAAGTTTCTGAAGTGCAGTGGAAAGTCTCTTCAGAGAAGTGATGCTGTACAAGAGGAGAAGCACCAGATGGCAAACTGGCAGAGTGTGCTGCTCTGCCAAAACGAGCGTGTCAGGAGAAGGAGGAAAGTGGAATCAGACGAACGGAAGGAGATAAGGAGTGATTTGATTTGGAACCACAAGAGCTGTCAGGAGATGAGGAGGAGTTTGGCTGAACTTTGTGGAAGTGAGAAGCTTCCTGCAAAGCAGGGCAACGAGTTTGTGCTCCCTCAGTGAAAAGGGAGCGCTCTGTGTGCTCCCAAGGTGGGCTGAATGTGCTCGGAATCCCAAATTATGGCTCGTCGAGGGAGAGGAAGTTCTGCTTCAGAACGGGGTTATTCATTCTGAGTGCTCTGAAGGAACCTGGCTGAACCTGCGGCTCAGTGCAGGTGACATCACCCAAACCCCTCAAGCTAAGGAACCAACAGTGGAAATAAATATTTCCCTGAAGGCAGCAGGGGTGTAAAATAAAAATAAAGTATCAGTGAGGACAGGGATGGGCAATCCCGTGACAAGGGAATTAATACTGTAAATACAAACCAGACCTTTCACTGCCCTCGTTGCTGATCCCAATGCATGGGTTAAGCCTGGCATAGAGAACAAAATCATTGAGTTTTTGGGGTTCTGCATCAATTCAGTTCTACAAATGTGAGGGCACCCGTGCCAGCTCACAGGAGCCCCTCATAGAGTCATCACCAGCACTCCCTGTCCCCTCTCCTTATCAGTCTCAACAGCCCCTGATAAATGAGAGCATTCACACACCCACTTTATCTCACAAAACAACCTCTTTCCCCTATCAGAAGGCACAGGGATTTCATAGACACATTAATGGCACATTTACAGACATGAATAGGCATAAATAGACATTCACAGGCTGGGCACATGTGGAGCACAGAAAGTCAACCCAAAACATCCCAATGAGGTTTACAGGAAGCACAGACTAAGGGTGACAAACAGCAAAAAACAATTAAATGATGGTCCGCTCCTAAATTCTTTAAATACGTATAAATGCAACATTTAGAAATCTATCTCCTGTTTACATTTAGAGCCACAGAAGCAGAATTGTTCAGGTTGGAAAAGCCCTTGAGATCGTTGAGTCCAGCCTAACCCAGCACTGCCCAGCCCACCACTAACCCTTGTCCTTAAGTGCCACAAAATTCATATTTTTTATTCTTCCAGAGGGTAATTAATTATTCTATCTGAGAGGCTTTTGGAGAAAGCCAGTAATTTGGTTTAAGAAATATAAATTTCCCTTTTGAAGTGTCATGAGGTGAAAAAACTGCCTTGTAATTTTTTTTTTTTTTGTAATTCTAATTTTTCTAATGAAATTCTGTTTAGAAAGGCAGTGAGAAGACTGGCGAAAGTGTAATTGAGATTAGCAGAAGTTAACAGAAATCATGTTTGAAATACAACAAATTCTCATTGCTGTTGTGTGTTACTACATACACCTGACCTTACTAAAACAGGAATTCTTACCAAAAATTCCAATCTACTTTTCTGTGATTCTCCTAATTATTTTGGCTTGATGCACACTCTTTAATCTCTCCAGTCAGTCTTTGATCCCTGGCTGCTCTGCAGGCTCCAAGGAGCCCCTTCCCAAGGTGAATAAATACAGGAAAATGCCAGGGAGAAAAATAAAACCAAACAGTGCTCAGCCAAAGCTCACTCCAAAGGAAAATCTCCTTTCTGCCATGAGAAATGTGAATAAACATCGACTTGTCATTTGTGTCCATGGCTAAAACTCAGCTTAGAGGCATGGGACAAATGTTCCAAACTTCAGCTCCTGAGATTTATTCCTAAAATTCCATTTATTTGTGCTGCAGCTGACAATTACAGAGCCACCACATCACGGAATCATTTGGGTTGGAAAATCTCTCTGGGATCATTGAGTCCAAGCAGTGCCTGATCCCCACCTTGTTCCTTGGACACCTCCAGGGATGGCGACTCCAAAATTCCCTGGGCAGTTCCAATGCTTTACCAATTTACCAATTAAAATAGCAGGATCAAAGCGTCCCTCAGAACCAAACCAGCTTTCATGCTTTTAGAAATAACAAACTCTGGTAGATAAAATGTAAAAATATACCTTATTTTTAGTCCAAATATACCTTATTTTTAGTCAAATATATTTTATTTCAAATATATTTTTATATTTTTAATCACAATATACCTTTGTGCATCCATATTAATTACTGATTTATAGTCCAACAACCCCAAGCTCATTTAATACATCATATAAATGCTGTAGAGACATCATGGAATCATTTGGGTTGGAAAATCCCTCTGGGATCATTGAGTCCAAGCAGTGCCTGATCCCCACCTTGTTCCTTGGACACCTCCAGGGATGGCGACTCCAAAATTCCCTGGGCAGTTCCAATGCTTTATCAATTTACCAATTTACCAATCCCCACTCAGAACCCTCCCAGTTTTCATGCTTTAAGAAATAACAAACTCTGGTAGATAAAATGTAAAAATATACCTTATTTTTAGTCCAAATATGCCTTATTTTTAGTCAAATATATTTTATTTCAAATATATTTTTATATTTTTAGTCAAAATATAACTCTCTGCCTCCATATTAGTTACTGATTTATAGTCCAACAATCCTCAGCTTGTTTAATACATGGTATGAATGCTGTAAAGTTATTCCAAATTACATTTCACCTGGAAAACAACCCTGTGAGGCAGCAGGGAATCTTTGGGATAAATACCAGGAGGCGCAGCACTGTGGCTCCTGCTTCCCTGCAATCATTAATGTCACTGAGTCTGAAGGTGGATCTTAGCTCAGAGGAGTTTTTGAAAGGTGAAAAACCTCAACTGTTTTTCTTAGCTCTGCTTCAGCCCATGCAAGTTCACACACAGGGAGTATCTGAGAGATCTAGAAGGGAAAAAAACCTTTAATCAGGATTATTACAGATGACAGAGGAAAGATTTCTTTAATTAATGGTCCTTGCTGGCAACCTGTGCCACTGTAAAATTAGCTCCAAATTTGTTCTGCCATGTTTATGGGCTCCAGTTCAAAAATCCATGGAGTGTGGAGTGTTTTACAAGCTCCTGCAGCAGCTCTGAGAAGCAGGTGGTTGGACTCAGTGTGAGGAGAAAATAAATGCAACCATTTATCTAGAACAATTTGCAACCCTCCAGGAGAGCTCAGATACCAAAGCAGGGACAACTCCAGCGTATCCAGGGAGCAGCACAGCTCCAGAGGGGCTGGATTTGCACAAGAAATCTGCAAAATAATTCTGCTGCCAGGGAGGAGGGAAGGGGCGCTGCACACCCCCAGAGCTGCAGCTCCCACTTACCTCTCCCAAACCTCGTTTTTCCTGCCAGCTTTTTATCCAGCTCTCTGCTTTTGACATCGTTAATCAAGTCTGTCAGGAGCTCTGCAATAGTTAATTAACTAATTAATTGCTTTGCACGCCTGAGTGGAGTGGAAAGCACTGCCAAGGCTGACTTTGTTTATCACAGAATCCCAGAGTGGGTTGGGTTGGGTTGGGTTGGGTTGGGTTGGGTTGGGTTGGGAGAGACCCTAGAGCTCATCCCTGCCATGGCAGGGACACCTTCCACTGTCCCAGGCTGCTCCAAGCCCTGTCCAGCCTGGCCTTGGGCATTCCAGGGATCCAGGGGCAGCCACAGCTGCTCTGGGCACCTGTGCCAGGATCTCCAGGGATTCCAAGGCCATAGGGCAAAAAAATATATATATTTTCCTAGTGACAGTCTTCCCATCACAGGCTGAACTTTTGAGGATTTAGGTTTTTCTGTTTCAAACATCCCAGCCACCTGGAGCTTGTTCTCATGCTTTCCTCCAACATCCCCTTTTCGAAATGAAGCATTTTTCCTGCTTCAAATCTACTTTGGAAAGCTAAATTTAGCCCAGCAGAGGTTCTCACCTCACTACAATTCCTCTCCCTGCTGCACAGGTGTCTTCCCAAGGATTGGGAAGTCACCAGGATGAGCCCCCAGAGCAGCTGCTGGAATCTGTGACTGCAGGAATCGCTGGTACAGATGCAGGTGCAGCTGCAGAGCCATCAGGCACCAGGCACAAGTCCTTCAGGGCTGATAAAACATGCACTGCATCTGTTCCACACAAGGAGGAGGCACAGAGCGAGTTCATTCCTCGTTTCTCCTTTTTTCCACTTTTCCCTTTTTTTGTTTTTTAAGTCCAACTGAACTCGAAATCCGTTTCCACTGATCTGTTGTTTGGTCTTCTAAGCAACTTGGCTTGGTAATTTTATGTTACTTAGATCTGCTCCAGGGCAGCTTAAAATTCAGTCCGTGAGGTTTGGCGCTACTCCATGCTTTCTCCAAGGTGAAGCACCACATGGAAGTTGTGCTATTGGGTTTCTGATTTTTTTTTCCAATAATGGAGCATTGCAGGTGAAATTGAGGCAGAAATCTGATGTATTTCCAGCCCCCTGGTACTGTCAGCCATGGAGCATCGTCTTGCTCATCTTTTGTGTTTGATGAGGAAAAGCTCCGGGAATTGGGATAACTCAGCCTGGAGATGAGAAGCTTTGGGGGGAACTCATTGTGGCCTTCCAGAACCAGAAAGAGCCAGCAGGAAAAATGGAGAAAAGCTATTTACAAGGGCCTGGAGTGACAGGACAAGGGAGAATGGTTTGCCACAGCCAGAGGGCATGGACAGATGGGATACTGAGAAGGAATTCCTGGCTGGGAGTGATGTCGTATCAAGGCTGCCCTGGAGCAGAGGCTGGGCAGAGTCCCAGAATAAAGCAGGGATTTATCCCAAGGATCTCCTCCATGGACCCACCTTGGGCAGCACCAGAGCCCAGCCAGGGCTGCACCCAAGATGAACCCAAATGGCCCCAAAATGCACGAGCGCTCCCGGGGTCTCTCCCTGGGATCAGCTCTGCTCCATTTGCACCTTGCAGTTCATTGTCCCATTCCAGCTTCAGCCCCTGCAGTCCCACCCTGCTTGTTTTTCTCTCTGCAGCCCACGGGGTTTGTGCTCCTGGGCTGAGATTTGGGTCATTTGTCCTTGGTGCCCAGCTGGAGCAGGAATTGTTTTGTCTCCCTGCTCTGGGCACAGAGCTCAGCAACGCTGAATGTGAAGCTCAGAGCTGCACACTAAAGCAGCACAGAGCCTGAAACATAGAAAAGCCAAACCTGAGGCACCAGGAGGGTGGGCAGGCCCTGGCACAGGGTGCCCAGAGCAGCTGGGCTGCCCCTGGATCCCTGGCAGTGTCTAAAGCCAGGTTGGAGAGGGCTTGGAGCAGCCTGGGACAGTGGAAGGTGTCCCTGCCCATGGCAGGGGTGGCACTGGATGAGCTTTAAGTTCATTTCCATCCCAAACCATTCTGGGATTTTCATTAGGCTCCTTTTCTTCAAAGCTGTCACCTTTTTGCTGTGTTTTGTTTGTTTTAATTCAAGCATTTTCTGGGCACAGGATGAGATGAGGGAGCCGCAACAGCACCTTTGGACCTCACCATTTATAAGATTCTTCACCTTGGATGTGTCATTTCACCCTCTATTCCCTATTTTATTCATCTCTGATCACCCCAGGAGCCATTCTCACATTGCACTGCAAACACAGCCAAGCAGCAGCACGTGGGAGACAAAGGTTATTTCTCTGGGATTCTGCCCTAAGCACAGAACAATATTTCTGTCGCCCAAACCCCTCCCCAGGCTGCAGGGACAGCAAATTCCTTGTGTTCCAGGCCACGTTCCCTGAAGGGTATCATGGAAAAGCTCAGTGCACACCAAGCCCACCAGGTTCATTAATATTTCGTCAGTTTAATGTCCCTAACCCAGCAAATGAACAAGTGGGTCATTGATCCAGCCTGGAGTGGCTGCCTTGGCAGAAGCAAACAACATTCAGGGCAGCACAATGCAATTTCGGGTGTGCTGCTAGGAACAAAGAGCACAGCCCATATTTCTGGGGTGGGGGGTTCCTAGGAAACTGTGACCCTGGGAACAGCCTGCCAGGTCCCATGGGCCTGCAGCTGAATGGGAGCTCCCAGAAAAGACCATCCCTGTGTTTGGGAATGCAGGAGAAGAGAACTGCCTTTGTCCAGCAGGGCCCTTTCCCACCATCAGGTCTGACCTGGCCGTGTCTCCTGCAGGAATTATACAGAGAGAACAATGAGCAGAATAAATGAGTCAACAATAAGACTTGCATGTGGTTTGGGTTTTTTTTTTTTTTTAACCACCTTCTTATCACAGCACAAAAAAGTGCTTTCCTCATACATTATAAAATGAGCCTCACAGACAAAATATCATGGAAAGGAAGTAATGATATGATTTATCTGTAATTAGAAAGACTTAAACTCACACTTTTCTTTCTGTATCTTGAAGAATGACAAAGATTGGAATCAACAACCTGGATAAAATAAAGATTGCCCTGTGCTCTCTGTAATTTTTCCTACCCCTGGGATTTGCTTCACTTCTTTCTATTCAAAACTTTGCTATGGGCTTGAGATAAATTCTTTACTTCAATAAACTCTGTTCTCTTTTCACTCAGGATTTCCATATAACCCTTTCTTTTCCTACTACAGGATGAAAAACCATCTAGATCATAGTTTGTGACTAACAATTACTCAAATCTGAAAATGTTTTTCCTTTGGGGTGATGAACGAGGGTTTTTTTCTGCATTGGGAAACAGAGCAAGACCTCAGTGATTAAAAGACAAGAACCCCAGGATTAAATATGTTCTATACACAGATTTATCTATCAAACCTCTCTGCACACACGTGCACGCACTGACAACATCACTCAGCCTCACACCAGTGTGAACAAGTTTTGCAGCCAAGCCACATTCCATTAAAAGGAGTTAATTTTCTACAGCCCCTCTCAGTGTCCCCCCTCCTTAGGAATTTCGTTTTCAAATTAAATCCAAGCACTTTGAGATTTATTAAAAAAAAAACAAAACAACAAAACTTTTCAAACCTCATAGCAGCCTCCTTTCCATGGCTCACATGAAATGGCAGATTTGGGGCCCTTGTCATGGTGATCTGAAACAAAATCTGCTGCTCTTTAGGGCCTTGGGTGGGGAAAGCAGGGCCTGAGAGCCCAAATAACGTGCTCAGGGAATTTGGCAGGATGCAAAGATGTAGGAAAAGTCAAGCAGATGTAGGGGATGCAGGGCAATGCTGGACACGGGGTCTGGTGGTTTCAACTTGATGTTGTTTTTAAACAAAATTTGCCATCACCTTTAAGTGCCCAGGGTGTGAGCAGAGCATTTCTGAGTCCAGCGTGGCAGGGAAAGAGCAGAGGAAAAAGGAGAGCACAACATCCAGCACACGCTAAAGATTAAATATTGCTTCAGTCTTCAGTTATTAATTATGTTTGGTCCTTAAAGAGAAAAGGCACTTGGATCATTTCCTTAAGTCTGGTCATAGTCCAGTTGTTATATTCTTATGTATTTATGTTTCATTTCAAGAGAGAAAGATTGTTTTAAAACTAAAGAAATCACTTCAAAGGTTTGCAGAGATCGCTGACTTGGACTCACATGAGAACACATCATTTGTCCAGCCCCTTATGAAAAATACTTGAAATACAAAAAACAAAACAAAAAGAAAAATAATAACTCCCTCAAGAAAACACTTCGTTCAACTTTCAAAACATAAGAAATGTTGCTGGCATTAAAACCCCAACATCTTTACTTGATGAAGCTCCACTTGTGCTCTGTGTTTTACAAACCACATAAATATCCCAGAGATCCAAATTTCAGAGCTTTCCCTTGGGTCCCAGGCTATTTTCTGTGTGAAATCACCCAGGTGAGGGCTGCCTGCTCCTGGAAAGTTGGGGCGTTCTCTGGCCCGGCTGCTGTGCAGACACTCAGTGTCTGCTGTCTGCCCCGCAGTGAAAACAAACTTGGTCCCACGTTCCAAGTGGGATTTTGCCATCTGTCCCTGCGTTTGCGGGGCTATTTCCATTTCCAGCTCATACCAAACAAATTCCACCTCCAGCACCAGGAGCACTTCAAAAGGGATCATGTGCATGGGGGAACGTGCCTGGGAGTCGGGGGACCCTGCATCTGTTCCCAGCTTTAAATCTTGTTTGGCAGCGTGGCATTAAAGGCTGCTGGAGTGGGGAGGGATCCATGTTACCGCGTCCAGCAGGGCCATAAAATCCCCAAATTCCCTCACTCCACGGTTTTCCGGGCTGCGAGCACCCCACTCTCAGCTGAGGTGTGGGAAATTGTGACAGACAGGTCGTGGCTCTCTGTGCAGGGTGAAAGGGTAATAAAAATAGGCTGATCTGAAACACCATTAGTTCCAGGAATTTTTAGTTAATGGTGGCTGAAAATGGAGAATCTCCAAGCATTTTACACACATGAATTCTCTATGGGGTTTAGTGTGAAACAGGCTTTAAAAGTAGGGATTTTTTCTGTTTCTCCCCTTTTTTAGGGCTCTCTCAGCAGTATTTCATGAGCTTGTTTGTGAACCTGAACAGAGGAAAATTAAGGGTTTTTTTATATATAAAAAAGCAAACCAGAGGCTGATTTGACACATATAGAATCCCTCCAGCCCTCTCTGAAGGGGGAACCTCAGCCCTTGGTTGTTCCTCCTCCCCCAAAAGCAGAGCCTGTGCAGAGCTGCCAACTCTCATTCTTTTGCTATGAGACACTCTCATTTATTGTCTCAATTTCAATCTGCCCCAGGCCCAAAATAAAGGCAGTCACCATTGATTGCAGGAGGATATTTAGAAACATTCCAATTCTTTCGCAGCCAATTAGATGACCATAAATTGGCAACTCAATAAACTTCCTGCTGGGGGTTTGGTTGCTGCACCAACACCTCCTTCACCCCCTTCACCCAAACTTTAACTTTTGACCAAATAAAACACAAAAGGGGGTGGCAAGTGGGACAAAAGAACCTCCCTGCCCTTCAGCAAACTTAAAAATGTCCCACCGTGTAGAGGGAATGACGCAAACAATATAAAATAAAGAAGCATAAAATACTCCTGATTATATTTTGGAACAATTTCCCCCTTGGTCATGCAACTCCTCAGGGAGAGAGAGCAGAACAAAATAATAAATTCAGCTACACCAGAGACACAACTTCTGCCCGTTGGAGCACTTTGATGTGCACACAAACAAGTGCAGTGCAGATGCTTGGCTTTTCCCCTTGCCAGCAAGCTCGGAGCAGATGGGATGGAAGGAGGATTCCAAAAGGGCTGCACATAAGGACAGAGATCCCCAGAGGTGCTAATAATCCTGATTTTCCTCTGTAAGATGCTGTGCCTCAGATGTTTGATCAATAACTTCGCATCTGAGCAACTTGTAGGATGCAAAGCTGGCTTGTGTTTCAAAAATGCCACCAATAAAAGCGCTGGGCAGCAACAGTTAAGAAAGATCTGTGCTGGAAAACAAAGTGAACTTTTAGAGAGCATCACTTCGGCAAAATAAGTCAAAAAAAAGGCAGGGAAATGAATAAAAAAATTATAAAGTACAAGTGGTTTGAAAAGCGGCTCCAAATGGCCCCACCAGCAGCAGCTGGGTGTGGAAATGTGGACACAAAGCACAAAAACTCACGTGGCTCCTCCACACACATCCCATGCAGAAGCAAGGAAATAAAGGAGCTGTTTCAGATGTTGTTCAAGCACTCTCAGCATTTTCTCTGCTATTTTAATCATGTTTACTACAGTAATGCCTGAAGAGCCAAGCATGGAGAGACTCATTTGGTGATATCGAGGCATAGTTAAGTCCCTGCTTTATTTTCTAAGCAGATGCTGCTCATGATTTTCCTGCTCATATTTGATCATTTCTTCAAATAACAGCTATAACTGAGAAAAGAATTGAGAAAACATTCTGTGACAGATTTTCATGTTCTGGATTAACTGGAAAGCATAATCTGATCCTGGAGTCGTGCTGTCGAGGAGTGATTTGACACATCACTCCCATCTAAGTGCTGCTTTATTTCCTGCCTGGATGGGGGAGCAAACTCTTTGAACTGGACATAATCACACGTGGATGTGAGGCACTGCTGTGCCAGGGATAAATTGCATTTTGCTGCTTGTGGCACTGAGGTTTCTGTCCCAAGGGCTCACTCAAAATGCAGCACAGCTAAAGAAATGCAATTTTCCACCACATTTTGGAAGTATTGGCGCACGTGGGAAGAGGTCAGGAGGGTGCTCAGGGCACCAGGTGAGTTCTGCATCAGACCCACCTCTCCTGGATCTTTTGGGGATTTATTCAAACTAAACTCCACTGGTGGCAGTAGCAGAGAAGATCTGATTTCAACAGATGACAAACCCACAGCAAAAGGGTTGATACCGTGATTAAAATAGCTCTTAAAATCAACTAATTATTAAAAAAAAAAAAAGAAGCCAACCCAAAAATGAGCTTAAGATTTATGTTCCATCTTCCTCAGAGCTCTTTTCCTCCAGTGCATTAATCAAGCTAAAAGCAGGGCAGGGATGGTTGTTTGCATAAGCCGAGTCAAATATATTTTAGCTGTTGCCGTTGAAAGAAAAAAGAATTATTTTGCAGGAACCGAAGCTCAAACATTATAATACATGCAAAAAAGGCAGCCCAATTAGATTCCTTTATCCCCAGCATATGGCAGAGAGGTACAAGCTATGCACTAATGTCTCTGCAGAGCTATTTTGGGATGGTATGAGGCTGCAATCTGAGAGGAGTGGTGACAGATCCACAGGCACAACTGGGTTACATTCGTCAGGGATGCGCCTGGAGAGCTCCTCCCAGCCAGGAACTTCAGAGCAAGCTGCAGAAAGTTCCCTCCCCAGTCCCTGTGCTCCTGAAATTTGCTGGAAAACGAGAGGGCAGGAGGAATGTTCAGTGGACAGCAAGCTTCAGAGTGGGGAAGTGTGACCCGCTGGCGCTGCACAAACTGGGAGGTGACATCAGTGACAAACAGTGACAAGACCTCTCTTTATCCCTTCACAGGCTTTTTTCCCAGTAAAGACTTTATGTATTCAGGTTTAAATATTCAACTTTTGCGTGCATTAATGTCTCTGCTTCAGTCTAAACTTGGTTTAAACTTTAATCAGCAGGGAGAACTCACTGAGCCCGCTCGGCATCGGCGCTGCTTCCAACACTCGCAGTCTGACAGTGCAGCAGGATAAATATCTGAGGGATGGATATTCCATTTGCGCAGGAGTAAACAGGTTCTTTCAGAGAGGCAGCTTCAAAGCCTTGTAAAAACCCGCGAAGAAATCCAAGTTCCTCTGAAAACTGCAGCAAAATTCCCAATGATTTTGATAGGGACAGGGGGCTGGAAATAAATGTTTAAGGTCTCTTCCAACCCCAACCATTCTGTGATTCCAGGATTCTCATACCCTGGAAATTCAGCAGACAAGCTGAGAGGCTGACCTATATAATCTGTGGCTGATAATCTGCAGGACAGACCTCGTTTTGCTTTGATAAATTTTTCTGGATGGGGAGGAGAGGTCAGGATCAGTAGTGGCAAGAAGAGGAGTCCCAGTAGGAATGAATGGGCTTGATGGTCTTTCCTTGATGATGGACACACAGAGGGTTTTGCCTTGTTCTGCATTATCCCTTTTCCTGATTATATTGGCAAAGACAGAACTTTCCCTGCTCCTTTGTCACTTTTTTTGAACAGGGGAAGTCACAGCCCATCGCTGTCTTCATCTCTGGTTAGGAACACGTTAGGAAGCAAAATAACCAGATTCTGTTTTATCCTTAAATGAAACAGGTTTAAATACATTCATGGAATGGCATCCAGCTCAGAGGAGATTGCAGGGGAGGAGAGGGGGAATATCTGCAGCCTGGGATGATCGAGTGCCAGAGGGGTGAGGGCACAGACCCCCATCCCTCCATGGCTCCATCCTGCCTGCAGCACCAACCTTTCCCCATGGATCCCACAGCCTGGGAGCAGGGATTGTTTACAGAACGGCTTCTGTCCCTCCCAGAGCAGCAGCTGCACTCCAGCACATCCCAGTGGGTTGGAAATTCCAGGGAAAAGGTGATGGCAGGTACTGAGCACCCCTGCTCCAGCTGGGTAGCACATGAGATGGGAATGTGGGGTTAATGACAGTGACAGATCAAACTGCACAACAGTTCAGAAACAGAAAGAAGACATAAATCCCATTTGCTTCTATTAAACAACTTGATAATTATTCTGTCTGGAGAACTTTATCCCTAGGGAACAGCCCCTATCAGCCCAGGTGCCCCACACTGCACCACGAGCCTTTCTGGGATTTGTAAGCAAACACTAAAACCAGTCCAAATGTGAATTGCTGCTTGGTGTGTGAGCTCAGAGAAACAGAACTGCTCTTTTCCTTGTAAATGCAAACCCAGCTTTATCTGTTATTGATGCCAAGGAGTCGCTATCTGCGCATCCGTTTGATAAAAACATCACAACTTTAATTGCTAAATAATCTTGTACAAGGCAGGGTTATTCCGAGTGCCGAGCTCTCTCTCTCACTTCAGCTCCTCAGAGGGTACTTTCTGGAAGGATTTGCATGGCAGTCAAAGCATGCAAAAATTTATAAATACCAACACAGATGCCAACATGTCGGGAGAAATGTAGTTATAACATTTGAAAGCTAGGAAGAAATTAATGTTGATCCTGATTGGAACAGTCACTGTATTTGCAGTGTCTGGAGATAGTTTTTTTTTTAATTTAAAAAATAAAACAACAACAACAACATAAATTCTGTTTGCAGAAAATCCTCCATGTCCCAAACTCCATTTCTTGGCCCCAACATGACAGTGTTACAGGAAGAGAAGAACAGTTTATTTAAAACAGTTCCAGGATTTAAGGCTGAGCTGACACAACTAATTTTTCCATCCAAACATTGCCGGCTCCAACACAGGCATCAGCTCCAAATCAGCCATCCTGGAAGTTGGGCCCATGCTAAGAGCAGACAGAACTCATGTTCCTGCTGGTGGGATTGCACAAATCACCACAGGCTGAGCAAAAGCAGAGTCTCTCCCCAGGATCCTCTCCCCAAAACCTCCTGGTGTGGCTGTTCCAGACTTTAAATCATTCCTGCAGCACCTGAGGCTGTGGAAACTCCCTGGTGTATAAACAAAACTCTGTCTGAGAGTGCAGGTGGAAGGAAAGGGAAATTTTCTGCACAGCGATGCTCTCAAAGGATTTAAAATACTTCATGCCTACTACTTAATTAATTTCCTAACAGAGCACTTAATGCTGGGGAGAGGGATGAAGGGATGAGGAATGAAGCTACAGGATTTACTCACAGCCCAAGGCAAACTGGGAAGAGTCTCCTATGTGGTGCAACAAAATCCAGCATCAGGTTAAAACAAACTCTTTAGATGGGATTTGGGAAGGAATTGTTCCCTGGGAGGGTGGGCAGGCCCTGGCACAGGTGCCCAGAGCAGCTGTGGTTGTCCCTGGATCCCTGGGAGTGTCTGAGGCAAGGCTGGATGGGGCTTGGAGCAGCCTGGAATGGTGAAAGGCATCCCTGTCCATGGCAGGGGGTTAGAACTGAATGAATTTAAAGGTCCCTTTCAACCCAAACCATTCGAGGATTCCACAAAGTTTGATTTCAGCATTTCTAAACCCTTCCTCGTGTCACTAGAGAACAGTTTTCCATGTTAAGAAAACTGCACAGAGAGAAGGAGAATAGCACATCTGGGAAAAGAAATGGGAATGCTGACCCCCAATTCCTTCCCAGACAGGTGAGAAAGAGAATAGCACATCTGGGAAAAGAAATGGGAATGCTGACCCCCAGTTCCTTCCCAGACAGGTGAGAAACAGGATAGCACATTTGGGGAAAAGAAATGGGAATGGTGACCCCCAGTTCCTTCCCAGATAGGTGAAGTCCTCCTTATTGGCGATGGGAATGTCCCCATCAGTGCTGGCACACCCATGGCAGCACTGCAAGAAAAGCATCTTCCTCTGCAAGAAAAGCATCCCCAGACTGGGGTAAAATCAGCCAGTTCTGCCTCCCACAGCCATCACAACCACGGGGGGACAGGAGTTTGCCCTTTGTCATTAATTTGATGCCATTGCCTTTTCCTCTCACTTCAGAGCCAGGTCTGCAGGGAGCAGGGACAGCTGAGCCACAGCAGTGTCAGGACACATTAGGGCTCGTCAGGGCTGCTCAGACTAAAGCCTTCAGGACTTGGTTTTGCTGGCAAAGGTGAAAACTTAGTTTAGCTTCTAATGACTTCTCATCCACCCAATAGAATCCCCTGGGTTAAACAGAAAGAAAAAAAAAAAAGGGCAAACACAAAAATTTCAGAGTTTCTCACTTTCTCCATTTCATCTTTGCTTTCAATGCAGTCCCCCTACCATCTTAAACCCAGCTTTGATGAAAGGAGCTAAAGGTGACTCTGATGCACTGGATTAAAGAAAAAGTATCACAATCTCTCTGTTTTCAGTTTCGGGTGTGTTGGAAAACCTGTAAGTTTAGGTGTAAATACCTTAAAACCATTCTGATGAACAGATTTAGGTGACACATTATTCTGCAGGGCAGGCTGAGACAGAGACTCTATTTTCTTTCTCATGTTAGGGAAAATTGTTAAAAAGCTATTTTTTAAAAAATGCTGATAAACAGCTTAAATTAGATTTGATCTTAGCCAAAGGTGGAGATCAGACCTTTGAAAATGGAATTGCCTTTCTAATTTGCCCTGGGCTTTGGACAGCTCCATGGGGATGGGGATGGATGGGGACATGGAATCCAAGAGCATCACCAGGCACAGTCCCAAGGTGGGCTGCAATGGGATCCTGGGGCATGGGCAGGAGCTGGAGGGAACATGGCCCCTCTAAAAATATCTTTTAATAAAAATCTTTAGGAAAACTAAAATGCTTTTCCCTGGCTCCTGCCAGACAGGGCCTCTGGGCAGCCCCTCAGCACTGAGCAGTGCCACCAAGAGCTTTTTCAGCAGCTCAATTTGTCCAAAACCATGACAATCTACAGACCCTTTCTAAATGAAACAAGCCAATGAACCCAGGGATTTCTGATAAATGTGTTCCAAAAGGCATCCATAAAGATCACGGCTTCACATTTTCACCAATACATCAATTGCTGTGTTTAAATTTAAAAAGCATATGAGGTAATGGAGTCTACATTTACTTTGAGGATGTGTCCAAACAGAAATGAGCTTTGCTATGCAATAGCAAGGGGTTATATATTGATTTTGGAAGCCAAGCTCTCCATGCTTCTCTACAAACATCAGATATTTCACAAAGGCCTTAATGCTACTTACATTGCATTAGGGATGGACAAATCTGTTTGGGCAAAACGTGCCAAAGCTGAAACAAATTCCACGTCTGAGAAAAGTTTGGTCACTTCTTACCACTGACATTCCTTGCCTGTGTCCAGTTCCAGGTGGAATCCAGAACAGTGAAATCCCGGGAAGGTCTCTGCTTGGATGACCAGAAGCAGGAAGCAGAAGTCACAGAGCTCAGCCTGGTCCTGAGCCTGAGCTTCAGAGAGCATTTGGGTCCAGAGCCATTCTTGGGTGACAGCTCTGTAAACATCGTGAGCAAACACATCTTAGGAAGTGCTCAGCCCCTCCTGGCTGCCCTGGGAAGTTGAGTGACTTTGAAAAGGCAGCCAAAGTTTTGGGATCGTGTCCATGTCACAGAAGTTTGCAGCAGAGATCTGCTGGATGAAGTCCATCCTCATGATCGCACAGTGCTTCCCTTTAAAGAGCATCATCACACCCCTGAGCCACTGAACATTCACTTGCTGCCAAACACTCAAAGGCACACACTCCAACCCTAAAAAGGAATCAGAAAATCTCGCCGCCCCGCTCGCTTCGTTTCCCCAAATGTTATTTTTTGATGGAGCTCTTTGAAGCTCAGCTTTTCCCCAGAACATCCTGGAGGACAGAGAGTGTCAGAGCAGCCCATCCACACATCTGATTGTCAGCTCCTGACTCTGAACCCAGAGCTTGGTGCAGCGTGGCCATGAGATCCCTGCTGTCCCCTAAATAAAGTTCCCATCTCAATAGTTCAAAGCCACGGTGCCATATGCCAAATGACACGAATAGCTGCTTCATCTTTATAATTAACTTCAACTCCCTTGACTTGTCTGCCTGCTTGGTGGTGTTTGGCTGCTTCTCCCCAGCTTGGTGTGATCGGAACTGTGCAAATCTCTTTGGAAATTTCTCCTTCACCAAGGTCATCCCTACTCAGGACCAAGCAGGAGAAAGGCCTGTGGCACTGACCCCACTTGCTTCCCCTCCTCACTTGGAATTCTCTCCTTCCCTGACACCCTGGGTTTCATCTCCATAGGCCAGTCCATAATCCATCCCAATGGCTCTTCTCCTGAGCTATTCTTAACCTTAAAAACCCCACCAGACTGTGGTGTCACAGGCAGTCTCCTGTTCCTTTGAAACAAGGACTGAAATAAAGCAGCTCTTCCCTTCTTACACTGGTAATTGTGGCTATTTTCAAAGATATTTTGGGAGATTTATTATTTATTTATGGGTTTTTTCCCTTCCTCCCTTTCACTCCAGTGAAGCCACACACAAATATCGGATTTCTGCCTTTTACTCTTTCAGAGAATCACAGAATGCCAGCATGGTTTGGGTTGAAAAGAACCTTAAAGCCCCTCCAGCGACCCTGCCATGGGCAGGGACACCTTCCATGATACCAGGTTGCTCCAAGCCCTGTCCAACCTGGCCTTGGGCACTGCCAGGGATCCAGGGGCAGCCACAGCCCAGGAATTCCCAATGTCCCATCCATCCCTGCCCTCTGGCACTGGGAGCCATTCTGCCTGAGCCTCCTGTCCCTCCAGCTCTCCCAGCCTGGCTCCAGAGCAGAATTCCAGCTCTCAGAGCTTCTCCATGGAACCCTCTGGGCTCTCTCCAGTAGCTCCAGGTCCTGCTGATGCTGGACCCAGGTTTGGGGGAGCTCTCCTCTATTTGTGCTATTTCACCTTCCTGCTCTCCCTGAGCTGAACCTTCTGCTGGGGAACCCCAAGTTCTCCTCATGGCTCTGCCTTCAGCTCCTTCGTGGATCAGCACCAATTCTCCCAAAAAACATTGATATTTTTCCTGCTTTCTCTGCTCGTTGACCAGGAGCTCCTCAGGACAAGGCAGTCCCCAAAACCACATTGGATTTAGCATTCCCTCCCTTCCCTTCAATCCTTTTAAGCTTTTTCACCGAAAATATCCATTTCCAAGTCACAGTCTTCCATTTTATCATTTCCTGTGAATAAACTACATTTCTGGTTTTCTCTTGCTTTCTCTCCCCCTACTTTCCCTTATGTCCTCATTCCCCATGCCTGAACTTCCTCCTCTTTTCAGCAGCAAATGTGAGAAAAAGGGGGAAAAGAGGTGAAGTGGAGGCAAAACCAAACATTTGGAATATTTTCCCTGCGAAGGCACAAATATAAAGGCGTTCTCCCCATTCAGCAAGAACAACAGAAGGAAAAGCAATTGAAAATATACAAGAATTGTCACAATTTCCTCATTTTTAACCATCCCTAGAAAATAAACGGGAGCTATTCAGCCATGAGTACATTTCACTGAAGTGACACTTAACAATCCAAAAATATGGCATTTCATTTTGCATTTCTCTCTGAGCAGGAGATAATTTCATCTGTGGCTGCTGCAACAGCTGCACTGCTCCCCAAAAATTCCTTGTTTGAGATGAAATTTTCCTTGAAATTTTGGAGATGAATTTTCCTTGTTTGAGATGAAAAAGAGGGTGAAAAATCATCCTGGATTCAGGTTTTGGGTGTCTTTTTTCCTTTGGTTTAAAGTCAGAGTTTCACATTAAAATTATTATGAGAATTAATTTTTACAGCCAAATTACATCCAAATGGAAATGCCATTTTCTTTATCCATCTGAAGCCAAAGATGGTTTCTGTTGCCACAAAATTGGAATCTCTTGCCTCCTACAGCTGGGAAATCACCTGGGAAGTGCTGGACACTGACAATTCCTACTGACACCACATTTGGAGGTTAAGATCCAAGTTCAATCAATCCACTGAAAACAATGACTGGATCCAAATCCAGCTGCTCTGCCAGGGAAATGAATAATTTCACCTATTCCACAGTGGGGTTTATAGAATATTAAATCCTCCTCTTTTGTCTCAGTCACTTTTGCCAGGAAAGGAGGGAAAACCAGGGAAAATCTCAATGCAGGCACAGCATCTCACTGGCACAGCCAAGGAGGGACTTGTGGGGTGAATCATGGAATTATTGAGGTTGGAAAAGACCTTTTAGATCCTCTAATCCAACCATTATAAAACATTTGTCCATTTAACCATTAAAATGGGCCATGTTTTCTTCTGATTCTTAGATATGAGGTGAGGTGGAAGGGGCTGGAAAGGAGAACCCCACAAAACCTCCCTTGGCTTGAAGAACTTCAAGGTTCATCTCAATATCTTTTACAGGGAAAAAAAAGAAAATAAAAGCTGCATTTCTAAATTAAAACCCCCAAAAATCACCTAAGTAAGGAAGCAAATATTCTCTGTATTCTCTAATAAATTGTATGTGGTGTAAACACCAGTCTCAGAGCAGCAAGGCAGAAAGGTTCAGCACAATCTGCAATGTGTGTGCTGGAAAATATCCCTTTTAACTCTGCAAAACATTATCTTTTAATGGCACGCGAGATCAGCCATAAAGTTTCGCTTTAACCTTGTTTCCCTTCCATGCGATTTTTTATTTACTTAGATAATATTAAATATTTGATGCCATAAAATGTGTTCCTGACCCAACAGATCTTTAAATATCTCCTTTTTCTGACCGATATCTGTGTCTCTGTGTGCTGGCCAAGTTCAAACCCAGTCTAAACAACTTCCTGGCTTCACAGTGCATTAAAACAGCTGCCAGCCCTGTGCTTTTTTGCTCTATTTCACAGTTCCAACTGCTCCAAAAGCATTAAATTTCCACTCATGTTTAGTAACAGGGATGTAAATACAAAAATGTTCCATAGTATGGAGACATCCCCGTATTTTTTGGACCCTTATTGTTTAAACACTTCACTAAACAGAGCAATACATTCAATTTCCAGTAGAATATGACAGGAATGTGCATTATTTTTTGAGTGAGGGTATAACTTGATGTGATATTTAAGCAAAGATGGCTGCATGAAGATTATTTCCTGGAAATCAATATTCCACGGGGGAGAGCTGATGTCTCAAGTACATGGGAGAGTCATTGACTCCAGCTGCCTGTGACGTGGAAAATAGTCTACATGGAGGCTGTTGGGGCTGGAAATGAAAAGTATGGGAATATGGATTTTTATATGCATTATGGAGTTCACAATTGCAACACTCTGCTTGAGACAATCCCAGGAAATTAATGTCCTATGTATTGCACACATCACTGCAAATCTATTCCGCAGAATCACAGGATCATTAAGGTTGGAAACAGCTCCAAGGTCATCCAGTCCCAGCTGTGCCCAATGCCCACCTTGTCCCCAGCCCAGAGCCCTGAGGGCCACCTCCAGGAGTTCCTGGGACACCTCCAGGGATGGGCACTGCAAACCTCCCTGGGCAGCTCCAATCCCTGAGGCCCCTTTCCATGGGGAAATTCCTGCTGTGCCCACCCTGAGCTGCCCTGGGCCAGCCTGAGGCCGTTCCCTCTGCTCCTGTCCCTGTTCCCTGGGAGCAGAGCCTGACCCCCCGGCTGTGCCCTCCTGGCAGGGAATTCCAGAGAGGAAATCCCTGGGGATCCCCCTTTGCTCCAGGGATCCTGCCCGGCTCCTCCAGGTCCAGGCCCTGCCCGGCTCCCTCAGGGATTCTCCAGGCCCTGCCCGGCTCCCTCAGGGATTCTCCAGGCCCTGCCCGGCTCCCTCAGGGATTCTCCGGCCCCTTCCCAGCTCTGTTCCCTTCAGGGTCTCTCCTGCCATGAGGGGAAAATCAAAAAGTGGGAGAAAATGGGAGGAAAAAAAGAAGTGCCAGCCCTGGGGCCTCCTGCACACATGGGCACCCCTGGGCTCATGTCCAGCCCCTGTCACCAGCACCCCCGGGGCCTTTCCCAGCTTTCCATCCCCTCTGCCCCAGCCTGGAGGTGCAGGAGGTTGTTGTGACCCAAAGGCAGGACCCAGCACTCAGACTTGTACCTCATCCAGTTGGCCTCATCCCACAGTTCCAGCCTGTCCAGATCCCTCCGCAGAACTTCCTGCCCTCATCGCATGGCTCCAGCCTGTCCACATCCCCCTGCAGAACCTCCTGCCCTCATCCCACAGTTCCAGCCTGTCCACATCCCTCTGCAGAACCTCCTGCCCTCATCCCATGGTTCCAGCCTGTCCACATCCCTCCACAGAACCTCCTGCCCTCATCCCATGGTTCCAGCCTGTCCACATCCCTCTGCAGAACCTCCTGCCCTCATCCCATGGCTCCAGCCTGTCCACATCCCTCCACAGAACCTCCTGCCCTCATCCCATGGCTCCAGCCTGTCCCCATCCCTCCACAGAACCTCCTGCCCTCATCCCATGGCTCCAGCCTGTCCACATCCCTCTGCAGAACCTCCTGCCCTCATCCCATGGCTCCAGCCTGTCCACATCCCTCTGCAGAACCTCCTGCCCTCCAGCAGCCCAACACCCCCACTCATCTTGGTGTCCACAGCAAATTTCCTGAGGGTTCCTCAATCCCCTTGCCCATATCATCAATAAAGACAATAAACAGGGCTGGCCACGGGCCCTGGGGACACCTCTGGTGATGGGACACCAGCTGGATGTGGCACCAGTCCCCACCACTCCCCAGACCCAGCCAACAGCCTGTTCTCAACCAAAGGAAGAGTGATCCTGTCCAAGCATGGCCTGCAGTTCCTCCAGGAGATACCATGGAGATGTGTCCAAGGTCATGCTGAAGTCTCATCCCCAGCCTTTCCCTCCTCCACCAACTGGGTCACCTGGCCATGGAAGGAGCCCGTGAATGCCACAGCTCAATCAGCCCTATTTCCATAAGATATTGGTGATGTTTGCCAGTATTATTTCCATGAGGTGGGAGCCTAAAATAAAGCAGTGGGTGTAGGCAAATTCCAGGGATGTTCTCCTCAGTGCTTCTTGCATCACAGCTGGAAGGAGGATGAGGCAGTGGCCAGGTCCCAGAGTCAGGAATGTGACAGCACGGCCCAAGGCCAGCTCAGAATTACACACTAATTTTTTTTTTTTTTTTTTGTTAATTACAAACGTTTCTGTATTGGGAAAGTGGGACGCAGTTAATGTGTAATTAACTCGTTTGGGCAAGTCCCAGCCCTCTGCTGAAAACTCCACCTCCTTTTATCTGATCCATCCACGCCCTTGAGTGCCTGCAACGCTGCATGGGGTGCGTGGGATTGCTCTGATGGCAGATTCCCAACTTTACATAATGTAAACAAAACAGCTCCCTTCAGCAACTCCTTGCCTCCCCTGTAAAATTGCTTCGAGACCCAGGAGTGCAAGAAAAATCAAGCTGTGGCCTATAAGGCAGAGGAAAAGAAATTAAATCACTTTTAAAAGAAGGTCTCTAGGGTGAGGGCAACACCAAGGCAGAGAAATTCCAAGAAAGTGATTTTGTGCTGTTCAAAAAAACCCCAACAAACTCAACCAGCTGAACCCAAAACTCCCCAGTGCCAGGGGCAGTGCTGGGAAGTCTGAACCCACAGCTGGTTCACCACCAGTGGAAATAACATTTGTCCCTCTCTCTCCAGCCGAGCAGGAAATTACACTTGGGAATCTGAAAGTTTTTAAGATGCCTAAAAGTGTAATTAGGTGTACAGGATGCCAGCAAGGATCCTCCATGCTCAGAAATGGAGATTTGCAGAGGCAGAAGTCCAGAAATCCTGGGCACAAAGCTAATTTAATGTCTCCCTGGCCAGCGAACAGCCCCAGCACTGGGACTGCAGAGGCAATAACGAAATTCCAGCGAGGATCCATCTGCTGAAGGGCTGAAAATGAGGGATGCTCCCTGTGCTGAGCCAGCCTGGCTTTAATTAGCAAGGTGTTAAGGCACCTGAGTAGCAAACACAGTCACATCTCCTGGCTCTTCCCAGAGGTGAAACTGAGGGGATTCCAGTCCTTCCCCCCATTTCCAGCTAAAGAAGGGTGAAGCAGCCCCTTCCTCATTAAACCAGGCAAGAGCAGATGGCTGGAGCGGGGTTTGGGGACCCTCTGAGTGACAGCAGGTGGACAGATTTGAAGAGAAAATCCTGGGGGGTGCAGGGGGGCACGGAGGGCTCTGTGCAGGAGTTTGAGATGGTTTTGGTGGGAAGGACACGAGGTTTCCTGCAAGCTGGAGCTGCCTTGCTGTGCTGAACCTCTCCCAGGCAGCCTGTGCTGCTCTGATCCCAGCAGAAGCATCGGGAGGAGCCCCTGGAATGTCCAAATGGCAAAAGGAGACGTCCCCAGCTGATCACCCCTCGCACAGGATCGCTCCCTGGTACTGCTTCCATGTTTTCGTGTCGCCGCTCTGGCACTCTGAACATTTGTCTTTGGCACTTCAGATATTTCTGACTGCTTTCTCAGCCCCTAGTGCTGGAAGAATTTTACCTAAAAAGTGAAGAGAAATTCATTTTTCCTTTCCTTTTTTAACTTTCCATAGTCTTGGCAGCAAACTGTGTCATGATGATGTTGGCAACAACATATTTGTGGCAGAAGGAAGAAAGAGAATCATAAAATATATGAAAGAAAAAGTTGACATTTTAATGAAATACCTTGTAACTTCTTGGAAAAAAGTTATTAAAATGCAGTCAGTTTATAGCTGTTTGTACAGATAGGAGGAGGAGGAGACTTGCTCCTGAGGCCTGTAATAAAAATCGCTTGTTACCCAAAAGTAATAATGGCTGGAAATTATTTTCAAAATTCATTACTGGAGAGAATTTTAAATTTGGGACATTCTGGGCTTTTCTGAGTACTTGAAGATTGCTGGCACATGCCTGAGCTTTGGGAGAGCAGCCTGCCATGTTCCTCAGAAGAGGGAGCAGAATGATGGAGCATCTCCTGCTCCTTCCCTGGCTGCTCACTCAGCTCCAAAGGAGAGAGTTTATCTCAAATGCTGCTCTGCCAGCCCGTGGAACCAGAGAATATCCTGAGCTGGAAGGGACCCACAGGATCATCACGTCCAACTCCAATTTCTGCCAGTGTTCCCAGCCCCTGCAAAGGTTCTGCCTGCCTTTGGAGAGGGAGAGATGCAGCTCTGAGCACACTCCAGCCCAGGGATTCCTCCTTATTTGTCTTCCTTCCTTCCATCCATTGCATCCAACCTCTGGAACTCTCATTCTAACACAAATCCCAGGAAAAGCCTCTTGTTGCAAAGCAAGGTGGCTCTGGCACCAGCTGCAGCAGCTGAGGATAACAGAGCACCCACACCTGGATGTTCTTCACAGAACATGAACATTCCCAGACATGGATTTATAGAACAAGTGGAACACTGGCAGAGCTTTACTCCCACCTTCTCCCCCCAGAATGGGCTGTATGTACGAATAAAGGGCAAAGAGTGACCACTGAACTGTCAAAGAGTCACCAATTAATGTTCAGAGCAGGACCTCAGGGCCCCCTGCACCATAAAGGGATTTCCAGGCCCAAACAAACCTGCTTGGTTTGGTGCCTCCTGTCTCACCTTTCCAAAATGAATTACAGGTAAATCTTGGAAAAATTACACTTCCCATTCGTTTTGGCTACAGCTGTAGGAAGGACAGCTGTTGCATTTCTGGATGGATTCTGACATTTTGATTTAATTCCAAGCCAAATAAACTCCCTGCTGTGTTTAACCAGACCCCATGATGAAGAGCTGAGACATTTCTTACACAGTTTGACATCATAAAGCAAAAAAGGAGTTTCAAATGGAAGACTCATCTCAAGATTAGAATAGTAAGGACTGAAAAAATTCTGTAGAAATACAAACTGAAATTTCTGCCCCTCTCCAGAATGAACCCGCAGCCTCTGCCCTTCCTTGCAGCAGCACTCACAGCTGTGTAACACAGATCAGGAGCTGAAGGGCTAAATGCAAACCTGACAGGAAACAGGGAGGAACATGCAGTCAGAGAGGAGTTTGCAGCAGGATCAGCTGCCTGACCCATCCCTCAGCTCCTGGGCAGGCACGTGAGCCCAGCCACAGCTGCTCCCACTGCCACTTAAGGCCACTATCATTATGTTTAATGAGCTTCAGTTCCAGCTCTGGCAGAGGCCTGGCAGTCTGTGCTGGGTCACACGATTCCCAGGTTCTCTGGGTGTCCCACCAGGGCAGGAGAACTGGTTGTGACTCTCAGGGCTCCTCCCTGAGAGCTCTGGGCCAGGAGGCACTTCCCTGGTTGGGGCAAGGAGGGGCTACAGGAGATCCGATTCTGTAGAAAGTTTTCTGCCTCCCCAAACTGGGTCTGGGTTTAAAGCTCTGCAGGGCAGTGACTGTCCCTCAGTGTGTGTTTGCTCAGGGGGGAGGAGAAAATGTCCCCAGCCTCACTTGGGATAGCAGAACTCCAGACAGATCAGCTCCTGCCACAAGACTCTGATGAGCAATTTAATCATGGAATGGTTTGGGTTAGGAGAGATTTTAGAGATTATTTCATTCCAAACCCCTGCCATGGGCAGGGCACCTTCCACTGTACCAGGGCACTCCAAGCCCCATCCAACCTGTCCTTGGACACTTCCAGGGGCAGCCACAGCTTCTCTGAACCTTTCAGTTTTATTATTAGGAGATAACAGTTCCAAAAATTATCCTTAAATATTTCCAAGACAATGCTTCATCCACAGGCAGAGCAATGGAACACCAGACACATAAATACTCCACAGTAGAATAAAATATTCTATACTCTGGAGCAGCAAAGTGCCCACCCAGCACAGATACACTTATGGGATTCTGGGGATTGTGTTCCTGCCTGGAGCCATAAAAGCAGAGCAGAAATAGAGCACAAAAAGCAGAACCCTGATCAATTATTGGCCCTGCAGAATCCAGGCTGCTTTGGCAGATCAGCTGAAAATCTCACAGCCTGGAGAAAGGCCTCGGTAACCAAATAAATTTTCTTTTATTGGCAGCTACTGATAAAGATTTCAAGCACTGGGCTGGATAGAGGGAATTTAAATGCACATTGACAATTAAAACTCTGGGTCACCACCACGCTGTGCTAATGCCACTTTGGGAAAGCTTACGTTATTTTTGTGTCATTTGCGTTCTGTTCAAGAACTTTCTTATTAATTATCACACAAACTTCAGTTAATAATCAATTCATGCCACAATTATCGTATCAGTTCTACTGCCTAATTAAAAACTGGTGAGTGATTGGAATTCCAATATAGTGATACAGGCGCAGGCTGCAATCCTAAACAAATACAAGTGTAAAGTTACTGAACAAAAGATTATCTAAGCTTTAATATCAACTGGAAAAACTCTTTCCCTCTGGATCATTAACTTCCAGCCCTATTATTACATACAAATGCCCAATTTCTGCTAATTCCCAACGCTAATTCCTTTTAATCATTATTTTGTATATATTGTGTTAAGGCTTTTCACTTGTTTACATTTGCATAATTATAGCAATTGTCTTCTAAGCTTCACTCTGCTGAAATCATTCTAATTTGGGATTTAGCCCATTTTTAAAGATTAGTTGACTTGTGTGGAGCAACATATCTGGGCTTGGTGCTGCCTGGATCTCGTGTGAGTCAGAGCAAGCACAAGGAGCAGTTTGGAAGGCTCAGGAAAGGGACAAAGTGGAATATCCACATTAATGTTCAGCAAAGATGTGAGCACAGCACAGCAAACAGAGCTTCTCTGGGCTAACCTTTCCTTTATGGGTGTGGTAGCCCTGGGAATATCACTCACAAAGCAGTGGGCCAGCAGCTCTGATGTCCCCTGAGGAGCTGCTCCTCTGAGGAACTCCTACTTCCACCTACTCCTGCTTGGAAATCATTTGGTGCTTTGCCCCTCTCTGCCCAGAGGACACCTTGAGTGTTGGGTGCAGTTTTGGGCACCCCAAGATGAGGAAGATGTTAAACTATCAGAGAGGGTCCAAAGGAGGGCACCGAAGGTGGTGAGGGGTCTGTGAGGGGCTGAGGGCTCTGAGAGGAGCCTGAGACCCATCCCAGCTCCAGCTTCCTGGGGAGGGGAAGAGGAGGCTGATCAGTGACCCAGGGAATGGCAGGAGCTGTGCCACGGAGGGTGAGGTTGGATTCAGGAAAGGTTCTTCCCCCAGAAGGTGCTGGGCCCTGCCCAGGCTCCCCAGGGAATGGGCACATTCCCAAGAGCTCCAGGAGCATTTGGGCAACACTCCCAGGGATACCCAAGGTGGGATTGTTGGGATGCAGGGCCAGGAGCGGGGCTGGATGATCCTTGTGCTCCCTTCCAACTCACCATATTCTGATTTTTTTTTCTTGTGTTCCCACTAAAGCAGCCCCAGCCTGGAGCCGTCCCCAGGCTCCAGCAGGGAACAGCAGTGAGGACTCATCTCCCTCCTCATCCATGGCCTTATCTTCCTTTAGTGCTCCTGTTATGCCTTGATCATCCATCAGCCTGACTGCTTCCCTGGCAAGCTTCCTGCCTCTGATCTGCTCAGAAAACTTTTTGTTAGTAGCTTTTCCACATCCAGTAAGTGCTTGGAATCTGCTTGGCTTCCCTTTCGCTTTTAAATTGAGAGGCTGCATTTTTTTCCTTTAAAAAAAAAAAAACACCAAACCCAAACCAAACCTAATAACTCCTTTGTATGTCAGTTTATATTTTCTTTTTGGCATATCTTCCTGAAAATAATTATGTTGTGCATATTTGTGTTGAGTAGTAAAATAAGTTGTTGCCCTTAAAGCATCTAAGCCGCCTACAAACATATTCTCCTCTTAGCTGCTCCTTTAATTTCCTTTTAATTATCTTCCTCGTTATTAGGCAGTTCCTCTGTAGGTGCATTGAGTTTTTTTAAGGTACTTTTTTCCCCCTCCTACAAGGATCCTCACTGTTGTGATGACTCCAGGCTGGCTTTTTCACACAGGGGTTGAAGGGGATGAAGAACTGAAGTCCCTGAGGAATTCTCCTTCCTTGTGCCAAGTGTTTTATTGTCACAAAGTGTGTGTGGAATGGTGCACCAGGCTTTATTGTCACAAAGTGTGTGTGGAATGGAGCACCAGGTTTTACTGTCACAAAGTGTGTGGGGAATGGTGCACCAGGCTTTATTGTCACAAAGTGTGTGTGGAATGGTGCACCAGGCTTTATTGTCACAAAGTGTGTGTGGAATGGTGCACCAGGTTTTATTGTCACAAAGTGTGTGGGGAATGGAGCACCAGGCTGTGGCACTGTCAGCCTCAGCAGGGATGACCCAGCTCACCCTTCCTGGGCTTTTTGTCATCCCTGTGGCTGTTTTATCACCAGGACCTTGAATTCTCCCACTGTTGGGAATTGATGTCTTGAGTTTTGGCCATCACTTTATTATTTATTTCTGGTTTTATTATTATATTTCTGTTTCCATGATCCTTCCACCTCAGGATATTCCCTGATTCTCAGATTCTGTCCCCTGAGCTTTCAGACCTGTGCTGGTCACATCAAAGCACTCCCAGGGCTGGGGCTGATCTCGTTGTGTGTCCCCAGGTTTGTCACAAACATTTCACATTCTCAACGATTCCCAACCTGGGCTTCACCTGACTTTCTTCCAGAATAAAATTTCCGTGGCTTCTTCTTTCCAGGATGTTTTATCCTGAACTTTGTCCATATCTCCTGGCTTCCTTTCACTTCACCCTCTTATCTGTGTAATTATTAGTGCTGGGAGAGCAGAGCTCCTCTCTGCTGTAGGTTATCTATATTTCAAAAGCTTCTCATCCCAATACCTTCCAGAGCCTTTTCTCTGCTTTCTGCCTCTCTCTCCCTGCCCTTTGAAGCTTCTCAGCTCCCTTTCATGTGATGCCAATCCAACTTTCCTCCTTCCATACCTATGCTCTGAAATATGCTGCTGTACACACGCAGATGAGATAATCTGCAGCTTATTAAAAGCAGAGCTATCAAAAGACCATCAGCAGCGCTCAATAACGCAAGGCAGGGCCCTCAAATTTTATGCAAAGGAGATATTAAGAAGTTGTTCCTTTGAGAAAAGGGATGAACTGATGTTCGGGTTGTGCTCTGTTCTGTGTAGGGTGTGATTTAGGATAAAAACACAAAACAGAGTGATAGCTTAAGGATGAAACCCCTTCTTGGTGCCTAAAAATTCCTGGACTTGTAAACAGGCATTTTCTCCCTAATCAATCCTAGAAATAAGTATCATTTTCCCTTCCAATGCTGTAACAAACTGAAGCATTAAACTGTGTGGTGCTTGTGTCCTGCCTGTGTTTCCTTTGCTTTTCCAAAATAAATGAAAAATGATTGCTGCCCATTTCAGTTACCTGTTCCTTGCCCAAACATCTGCTAGATGGTTTAGCCTATCAGAGATAGGCCAAAAAAATGAGGCTATATCCACTTAAGGTTTATTTTCGTTTATTTCAGGAGAAGAGCAAAAAGGGGAATTAACTCTTTGCTGGCTGCCCATGTCTAGAGTGAGTGAATCAAAGTAAGGCTCTTCACAGCCCAGACAAACCCTGCATGTTCCCTCCATGTGTCACCACACCTTTTAAAACAACTTTAAATGTAGGACCTCTGATAAGCATAATTTCACTTATCTGGGACTCAGAGGCAAGAGGAGGGGGAAAAAAAAAAAGGACTCAACTCTTTTTGCATACAAAACAGTCCTCAATAATTTTTTCAAAACAAAACATCAAATGCGTCGGTTCCCTCAGATGTTGCAGATGAATGCAGTTGTCACCCTGCCAGTGTGGGAGGATCATCTCCCCAAGCCTGAGAGCAGCAGCAGCAGCAGCAGCAGCAGGGGCTGGGTCCTTTGCAGGCTCTGTTTGTGTGCACAGGCTGATCTGGGGCTCTGGCCCCTTCCTTCTGTCCCTGCAGGCCCAGAGGGCACCAGCCTCCCATCTGTCACTCACCCAGCAGTTTTGTTCCTCTGCAGCTTCAGGCAGTGGCAATTTGTGTAGGTGAGGGAGGGAGGGAACTCTCTCATGGATTTCTGGTTTAAATCAGGGTACCTGGGGAGTGGCTGGGGGAAGCTGGATAAGGGGTGGAGGAACAGGAAGGGCTCCAGGCACAGGACAGGCACATGTCCCACACAGAGCTGGAGATCCTTTCCATATGTAAAAAACAAACAAAAAAAGAGCCAAATAATTTCTTCTTTTTGATATTTTCCATGTGAATGAGCAAAAGCAAGATTCAGAGGCATGGGATGCCCAGAGAAGCTGTGGCTGCTCCACCCTGGAATGTCCAAAGCCAGGCTGGACAGGGCTTGGAGCAACCTGGGATAGTGGAAGGTGTCCCTGCCCATGGCAGGGGGTGGAATAAAATGATCTTTCAGGTCCCTTCCAACCCAAACCATTACTCCATGAAAAATTTCTACAAAATGCTGTCAAAAATTCACACTTCAAAATCAAAAAATATAAAACAATCATTAATTTCATTTCTCTTTCAGTTTTCCCCAGCTCTAAGGCTGAGTTCGAGGAATTATCTCTGTGATTCCAGCAGAAGTCTCTGCCTCATGATCAGAAAATGATTTCTGAAAGAAGGACATAATGATGCAAATGAATCAATTTGCAAAAGGTCTGCTCTGATACCGAACATGCATAAAATATACATGAGCTACCCTGAATAGCAACTGTGCAGTTAGGGAA
Source organism: Emberiza elegans (assembly GCA_024865655.1). NCBI lineage: Eukaryota > Metazoa > Chordata > Aves > Passeriformes > Fringillidae > Emberiza > Emberiza elegans. The sequence continues at coordinate 32,252,226 of JALJVW010003518.1, forward strand.
GCAATAAGTGTAATTATCATCCTGGATTACTTAAAATACAAAATGGCATCAAATTCCAGTAGCCAATACAAATGCAATGACAATTTTGGTTGCACATAATACTTTTTTGCCTTTGAATGGGAGATAAGAGATAAATGCAAAATGCAAATCATCTTGGTATGAAGTAAATTCTAATTTAAATATGATCTGTGGGACTGCAGCTCTTGCTGCTTTTAGATTTTAGGCAACAGTTCACTGTCCTGCTTTTGGGGGAGAAGGGGAAAGGAGCTAAATTCAGGGTTAATTTGTATTGATTTTTGTTAGATCTCAATTTTGAAATTTATTTGGATAATGTATCTTAGAACAGCTACAATAATTACCAGGACAAGCAGTTAAATAGGAACTCAGAATACCAGACTGGTTTGGGATGGAAAAGACCTTAAAACCCATCTGAGGGGCTGTGATTTTGGGATTAATGCTCACCACAGCTGCCTTCATAGCTGCCCCTTCCAACGAGGATTCTCAGAAAATAATGACCGGGACAACACCAATAATTAACAGATCATGAAAAGATGTTAAAATTCCATCAGAAAGAAGGATTTGCTCCGTGTCTCACATTCCAAATGCAAGGAGCACATGCACAAGCTGTATCCTAAGGATGGCTATTACTGGAGATAAATGTTATGATCTCTAATTATTATTTGCTGTACACCTCTGCAGTTATAACATCTGCTTAGTTCGTGCCTCCATGGGGTCCCTCTGAGCTGGGGAGAAAATATCCCTGTGGTATTTAATTATTTGAGATAAAACCCCACCTCCCAAACCAGAAATCCTAGAGAATTCCAGAGCTGGCTGGTGTTTGGAGCCAGAAGCATGCTCAGGTCACAGGAAGCAAAGCTGGAGGGTTTGTGTCAGCTCAACAAGCCGCAGAGAACTCCCAGCCCTGCAGGACTTTGTCCCCAGTCTCAGTTTAAAAGAGGATCCACGCTCAGGCTGGAACAGTTGCACAGATTTGGAACCATCAGGCTGCTCTCAATTTAGGAAAGTTCTGCCCCTCCCACCTCAAAGGAAAGTATGAGGAATCACAGACTGTGAAAACGGGAAGGATTTGAGATGGGTAACTGCAAGTCTTGAGTTTCTGAAATGCAGCAGCACAAGCCTGGGTTAAGTGAGGCTTTTTGGGGAAATCAGCCCTATCCACAGAGTCCCAGATTTCTGGATATTGACCTTTGGAATGCTGGACAAATTGGAATATTCCCTCTAACCACTGCCCTGCCCACGGGTCACTCAGCAATCCCAGCCTGGGAAAGTGCACAGAATGTGCTCCTGAACCCCAACTCCTCACACCAGACCCACTGAACTTCCCACCTACACCAGCATCCTCAGAAATCCAGCCAAGATTGTGCTCAGCATCCTCAGAAATCCAACCAAGATCGTGCTCAGCATCCTCAGAAATCCAGCCAAGATTGTGCTCAGCATCCTCAGAAATCCAACCAAGATTGTGCTCAGCATCCTCAGAAATCCAACCAAGATCGTGCTCAGCATCCTCAGAAATCCAACCAAGATCGTGCTCAGCATCCTCAGAAATCCAGCCAAGATTGTGCTCAGCATCCCCAGAAATCCAACCAAGCATCCCCAGAAATCCAAACAAAACTTCAGGAAATTTTGAGAGGATTAAACATGGATCCTGCTGTGCTGGGAGGTGATGGCAGCCCAGAGTCCCAGATTTTGGATATTGACCTTTGGAATGCTGGACAAATTGGGATATTCCCTTTAACCACTGCCCTGCCCACGGGTCACTCAGCAATCCCAGCCTGGGAATGTGCACAGAGACCTTCCCAGCTGTGCCCCTGAACCCCAGCTCCTCCTGAACTTCCCACCTACACCAAGTTTGTGCTCAGCTGTAGCCATGATATTTTCTGGAAAATCCTTTCCTTAGGATTTTTCCTCCTGAGAAGCTGAGAGGCCTCAGGAACAAAATGCAAGCAATGGTTATCTGCTGCTGTGGGATGCAACAGGTGCATCTGGGATTGGGCTCATGGGGTTGTTTCTAATTAATGGCCAATCACAGTCCAGCTGCCTCAGACTCTCTGTATGAGCCACAAGCTTTTTTTATCATTCCATTCCTTTGCTATTCTTAGCCAGCCTTCTGATGAAATCCTTTCTTCTATTCTTTTAGTATAGTTTTAATGTAATATATATATTATAAAATAATCGATCGGCCTTCTGAAACATGGAGTCAACATTCTCATCTTTTCCCTCGTGCTGGGACGCCTGTGGACACCACCACACTCAGCATCCCCAGAAGTCCAAGCAAGACTTCAGGAAGTTTTGAGAGGATTAAAGGTGGATCCTGCTGTGCTGGGAGGTGATGGGCAGCGCAGCAGGCAGCGTTCCTCAAAGGGATGGTTTTGTCCTAGAAAGCAAATCCCTCCTTGGCACTGTGGGCTTTAATCAGCCCTGTTCAGTTCAGGATTTGAACAAAAAAAGCAGCAGCTTGGCCCTTCCACACGCAAACAGAACAATTCAGGAATGCAGCAGGATCATTTCTTAGGGATTTCTGCTGTTGTTCTTTCTCCTCGTGCCCGTGTCTCAGCAATATCGAAACCCCAACGGGGAAAGGATGAAATTCATTAAATGTCTTGTATAAATCATGGATTGTTTTGCTCCCTGGCTGACTAAGAAGTTAAAAAATAAATGAGTGTGCTTTGGCAGCTCTGCACGTGGGTATCACCTAGTTCTGAATAATATTTACATGATTTAAGAACGGGCCAGTCCCTTGAACTGAAAATGTGAGTTTAGTGTTGAATTAAAGAGGACTAGAAATAATTAATGCAGACATCCTGAAACAACAGGATGAAGGGCTAATCCTGCTATACTTGGAATTACAAAAAACTAAATCATTTTATGTAGCTGTCAAACCAGTTTACTCGAGGGGTGAAAGAAATGCTGATTTTTTTTTTCAGTTCTACACTTTTCATTTGAATATAGGTCAGAGGTTTGAGTGCTGAGTAGCAGGGGATCAGAAAACCAGTTGTTTTCTAGGAGAAAATTCAAGCAGTAGGAAAGATTAGAAAACTTCCTTCATTGTCTACTCTCAACTCCAACATCTGGAATGCAAAAGCACTGAAAACACAGAATTTGAAAATTTTTTTTTGTGGTGCTCCTCTCTTCAACATTAACTCAAACATTATTTGGGTTCCTACTTCTTCCCAGGACTTCCTAGGTAACTTTGGGAATATATGGAGCATATTTCCTGCCCTTCTGTCAGCACTCCCAAATTCCCAGTCTCTCTGGGCCCTTGTGCAGGTCCTGCTCATGCTGATATTGCAAGTTCAGGCCTGTGCATGATTGTTGTCATTAGAGGAAATATTTTCTAGCAGCTACATGATGGGTTGGGTCACGATGCTCCATCCTGGAAATGTTCCAGGCCAGGCTGGATGGGGCTTGGAGCAACCTGGGACAGTGGAAGGAGTCCCTGCCCTGGCACAGAGGTGGAATTGGATGAACTTTAAAGTCCCTTCAAAGCCAAACCAGTCTGGGATTCTGAGCTGGATGGGAATGTTCTGTTAAATATATTTTTGTTTAAAGAAAATAGAAAAAAAAAAGAAAATCGAAAGAAAAAAAATTCATTTTGCATGACACTGTATTTTTTCTGATTGGGCCAACAATTCCAATTCCCAACTTGTTTTATCTTGGAAAATAAACCATTTTCAGCCAGAAAAGGAGCCAGTGTTTTGTTCTCAGTCATTTCTCTGCAGGCTGCTGCCCTCCCAAGTCATCCCTGAGACTCCAAACTTGATTTTTCCACCCAAATTCTCTGCACTCTTTGATAATTCTTTGATAAACTTGCGCAAGGTGGGTGTCTGAATAAACTTGTACAAGGTGGGTTCCAGCCACAAAGCTGAACCTTTGCTCTGCCAAGGCCAGTGGCTCATTTGGGATGGGCGTATCCAACCCCACCACCTCGTGGGACATTTTTCACCCAGGACCATGAAATGTAAACTCCCTGCACGTGTGTGGAGCCATCTGGCACCAGAGCTGCAGCTGGAACACACAGAGGGAGCCAATTGCCATCACCTGAGCTGCCAACTTGCCGCAAAAAAAAATCCAGCCAGGCTCTTTCCAGGCAGCAGGAATGTTTGTGTGCTATGGGGAAGGGAAAACAGAATGAGGAATCTCTGAGGAAAGCCTAAAACAGGAAATTAAGAAAGCCCCTTTAACGATGCACGTGGGGTGGAAAGGAGGGAAGGCAGGACTCAGCACATAAAGCTCTTTCATGGAAATGGGAACAGGCTGATGGTGGAAAGAATAAAAAAAAAAAAAAGGCTTGTGCTGGGAATGGTGAAATGGAGCAGGGAGCTATAACCCAAAGTCTCACCATGCCATAATTCAGGTGTTGCAGCTGCAGTTTGCCTAAAAAAAAGTGAATTCCTCGCTGAAGGAGAGCATGATTTCCAATTTTTCTGTGAGAGCTGTTGGGTGCAAGAGGGGCTTTGGCAGGTTTGAGTTGTAACCACAAAGATAAGTACCTGTTGCCTGGGGAAATACAGCAATTTCCTACCACCAGGACATTCCACACCCACTGAAAGGAGCAGCAAAAGGCAAAGAAAAGGTGAAGAATGAACGTGGTAGCTCAGGGCTCCTTGAGTGGCTGGTGAAAAAAAAATTGGGAAATACCAGATTGGCTTTGTGTAAATGAAGAAATGGAGACAAACCCAGAAAATGAGGCTGTTTTTGCCTCATCAAACAAACCGACAGCAAGAGGAAAGGAGATTGCTAGAAGATACATTTTTTAAAGTGCTGTTTATGTTCCTGGCCATCTGAAATGATCGCCTTTGATTTATTGGTGCAGGATGTATTGCTGCAGCAGCTGAAGTGATGATAATAGGGCAGGAAAAATATTGATGCTGTTATTTGGTGATGGATTGAGGCCCCACGGACCCAGCACGGGGATTTGTCAATGGGAACTTTGCAAATGATGCTCCTGGACGTCTGTGAACAAAGGGAACTGGAGGAGAACTGCCAGCACCTCCCACTGCTGAGGTGCACAAGGACTCCTTCAGAGGAATGCTTCAATTAAGGAGGATTAATTGCAATGGAGTGGTCACTGCAGCCATCCCGGCCTGAAATTCCCTGTCATCCCAACACCACCATTCCACCAGATCCCAGCGTTTTATTTACCAATCAATTGCCACAGTGATGTGATTTTTCCAGCTACCTATCCTCCCAGTTTATTTCATCTCCTGAAAATATTTGGCACCTTTGCATCCCTCAAAGGGAAATTCTTTGATCTGCGTAAATCCTTATTTTTGTGTCCTAAATTGTTGCACAAAGAAAGAGCTTGGCAAACAATGGTAAAGAAACTACTATTAGCAAAGAAAGATGCCTTGCCACCCACTGATCCAGCCCATGGAGTGGCACCTGCATTTTTTTTCAGTTCATGTGGTTGCAAAGCTTTTCACTAAAGGTACAGAAATGAAAAAAAAAACCCACAATGTCAACGCGCCGTGTTTACCAAGTGAAGGATTGCAGCCACGTGACAATCCTTGAGGACTCGGGAGCCAAGGCACTTGTCAATCTGCATTTCTGGAATTTCTGCCCCTTCTTCTCAATTATGGAGCAGGGCTTTAACACACGGAGCCCGTGCCACGGCTGGTGGTGCTCACTCCGCTGAGCGGCAGAGCCAACCCCCGGCTCCCACACTCCCGTCACGGCGTGTGAACCTCAGCTGCTGCTTTTATTGATGCTGGCAGACAAAAGGATAAAAATAATCATCAGAAGTGCTACAACAAGACAACAAATAAAGGATTTGATAATTGTGGGTAGAGCTGTCAGATGGATGTTGGAGCTGCCAACAGATGAATGTTGCGTTGTGGCGCGCAGGGACCCTTCGCGTGTTGTCAGACTTCGCAACAATGAAGAGTCAAACAAAATAATCAGGCAGCAGAATAGGAATTTCCAACTGCTCCTGTGGTGCTTTGGTTTGAAATTCTGTGTCCCTGAAAGACAAGGGTGGGGTATTTTCTGGGTGTCCCAGACCCCCACCACTGAACCGTGCAAATTCCCTCTCTCCATCAGAAGGCAGCGAAATGTTTGGACACAAGCTCGGGTCCCAGAAGCAAAAGCAGGAACTGCTCCTTCCTCAGCTGGGGGGTCCTGCTGGGCTGCAGGAGCGAAGCTGATCCACAGATTTGTGCTGCTGAAGCACAGGGCTCCCAGTCCTGCCCTTCCCTCCCTTCCCTGCAGCCTCCTGGACGTCTCCCATGAACCAGAGCAGCACGAGCCAGTGGAGAGCTCAGAAGAAAAGAGTTCTCTGCCAGGTTAAAACCACAAGAGAAGGATCTGACAAGGGCTGGAGCAGGGCAGGTGGAGGGAGGAAGAGAAGAAGAAAGCAGGACCTTTCCTTCCTGAGGGGACAAGCTGCAGGAGCCACATTCCTTTAACCTGGGCAGCCCACGGGGCTGACCTGACCTGCTCCAACACAGCTCAGCCAAGCCCTGCCCGTGATTGCAACTCAGGTGTCTCTAAATGGTGTTCAGTGCACAGGGGAGAAATCATCTGATGGGGAGAAATTCCACTGACCCATCTTCACCCACAGCCTTGCACACCCCAGCTGTCCCTACCCAGGGCAGGGGTTGGAATAATGTGAGCTTTAAGCTCCCCTCCGACCCAGCCAGTCTGGGATTCTCTGATTCTCTGATTTTCTGATTTGTGTCTCAGCTGACGAGAAAGACAAATATATATTCACCTCCTTAAAAGGAGCAATCCTTACAGCACCAGGAGTTTCTAAGCAATGACAAATGGATTAGCAGAACGAACAGCAGAAAGCCCCAAGATGGATTTTCTGGGATGGGAAGGAGAATTGGAGAATCAGCAGAAATTATTCCATACCTCAACTAAAATTTGACATTCAGGTAACTAAACCAGAGCAATCAAGTTATGCTGTGAAAACTAAGAAAGGCAGAGGAGCTCCTTCTGCCAGGCCCAAGTGGGATGGGAAACGACCTGCTCTGTGATTTTGGCTCCCCAAATGCCCTCCCGTGAGCCCAGGGAAAAGCATTCCCTGCCACCAAGTGCCCTGTGGGGTCACACTGGGCTGCACTGGGACAGCCCAGCAGAAACACCAGCACAGAACTCAGGCAAACAACAGGCAGCACTTCCCTGGATTCCCAAGGATTGTCACCCTGGGAAGGGAACACCTCAGCCTCTCAGAAATCCCCTGGTCACCTCCAGCACATAAAGGTCCCTGCACAGAAGGTCAAACTCAGGCTGCTGACCCCAAAAATTCCCTATTAGCAGCCTTAAACTGCTCCGGAGTTACTCCATGATTTTCCTAGGCACCGATAGGAATCTTCTGCTTCTATTTTGAAAAAAAAACAAATGAAAATAACACAGAATTCATTTGAAAGGAAAAGCAGCCCACCATTTCCATATTACCTGCCATGCAGGAAGTAGCTGGTTTTTACTGCAGGGAGCTGGGAGCCTGAGGATAGATAAACAAATAGGCACAAGGAAAGAGGGGAGATGAAACACCCAGAGCTTGCTGGATATACATCCAAATTATTTAAAGGAGGCGCCAGGGGAGGCTCTGCCTTTGAGCTGGAGCACAATTAGCTGGGAGATGAGTGGCACCTCAACTCCTGAGCTGGGGTTACCCAAGGCAGGCACGAGGATCCTCCCTGCTCCCGTCTCCGCAGCCTCCCGGCGGCATCTCAGAGGCATCTGCATCCCTTCCCCTGCCAAAACCCCTTGGCACTGCTCTGCAAATCAATGGCAAGGAGAGGCTCCAAGGAAGGAGCAGAGAGGGTGGGAGGAACCCGAGGTGAACAGCACAAGATGAAAGAAAAACGGGATTGAGGAACGGCTGCGATAAGAAAAAGTCCGGGAGAAACTAAAGAGGCTTCGCAGGTGTCTTGTGAGGCTTCTCCCATGGGCAGAAATCTCCCTGCTGGCTTCTCCCCAGGGATTGTTTTGCTGTTTTGGGTTTAGGTTCGGGGATTTTTCAGGTTTTGGGGCGGCAGAGCTCATGGGGTTGCAGGCAGCAGAAAGGAAAACAGCACTTTTTGAGTTATCTGCGAAGAAAAGGGAGATCTGCGGGCTCAGTCTCGAGGGTGATGGAAATAGGGGTGGCCTGAGCCACTCCTGACACCTGTCACCCATGGAATCATGGAATATCCTCCTCACACCTATCACCTATGGAATCGTGGAATATCCTGATTAGAAGGGACCCACAAAGACCATCAAAGTCCAATTTCATTGCTTTCCATCACTCCTCCATCCCTAACAAATCCCAGGATTTTTGCCTTTAAATTAGGGCCTGGCCCCTTAATGCTGTTCAAGTTCCTTACAGACCATGTTATCTGTAAATTAACAGAGGTATTTGGCTCTTTAAATTGCCTTTATCATTGAAAAATGTAACACTTCTGGATCCACCAAATTTTGGATTTAAAATTTTAGATTTTATGCCTAGAACTGAAAAGCTCTTTGCTCTCATTTGGAGATCAAGTGTTAACCCACATGTTCAAACTTTGCTACAGGCTTGCCTGAGAAGAACCAAAAAGTTAAACCTTGACATTCATGAGGGTAAAGCATCCAATATTTTTTAAAGATCTGCCCTGATTCCTTTGGGATGTGGACTTTCAGAGCCTACTCAGGCAGAACTTCAACCATAGAATGCCAGACTGCACTGGGTTGGAAGGGACCTTAAGGATTATCCAGTGCCACCCCTGCCATGGCAGAAACACCTTCCATGATCCAGATTGCTCCTAGCTCTGTCCAGCCTGGCCTTGGGCACTGCCAGGGATCCGGGGGCAGCCCCAGCTGCTCTGGCAATCCCAGCCCAGCCAGGAATTCCCAATTCCCAATGTCCCATCCATCCCTGCCCTCTGGCAGTGGGAGCCATTCCCTGGCTCCTGTCCCTCCATCCCTTGTCCCCAGTCCCTCTCCAGCTCTCCTGGAGCCCCTTCAGGCCCTGCCTTCTGTTCTCCAGGCTGAAGAATCCCAAATCTCTCATCCTTCCTAAGTACATGGAAAAACATTTCCCTCCCCAGCTTTGTACCAGAAGTATCCCAGAGCACCAAGGGCACCGCTGTTGCACCTAAATCTGCGGGAGGCTCTGCTGTCCCATGAACCCAGCCAGAGCCAGGCAGGTCTGACCCCTCCTGCCCAAGCTGCCACTGGGTGCAATTAAGGAGCCCTAATTGATCATTCCATGGCAGGCTGGCCAATCCCAAACGCTCCGGCTCCTTCCAAACCACGGGCCAGGATTCCCCTTGCACTGCTGCAGAGCCAGGCCTTGACACAACGATTTACTGCCAGTGCCAGTCACTGTCTGCTGAGGGGCTGCCTGGGCATCCTCTCCTTCAGAGTGACTGATACCCTGCAGCACCGACAGCACAACAAACAACTCCTGCAGACAGCACAGAAATACCCTGACAACTCAGGGCCTTTAACCCCTGCAGCTCCAGCACCTTCCCAGGGCCCTCCTGGGATTCGATGCACAGCACAGGGGAAGGACAGCAGGGAGCTGCCAGCCTGGGAACACGTGCTCTGGAAGTTGGGAAGGTGGGAAGTTGGGAAATTCGTTCAGAGCAGCAAAAAGAAAAACTAAACAAAAAAAACAAACAAAAAACAAACAAAAAAAAAAAAAAAAAAAAAAAAAAAAACAAAAAAAACAAAAAAAAAAAAAACAAAACAAAACAAAAACAAAACAAAAAAAAAAAAAAAAAAACCAAAAACAAAAACCAAACAAAAAACCAAACAAAACAAAAAACCCAAAACAAAAAACAAAAAAAAAAAACACAAAACCAAAAAACCAAAAAAAAAACAAAAAAAAAAAAAAAAACCCCAAAAACAAAACCCAAAAAAAAAAAAAAACACCAAAAAAAACCCCAAAAACAAAACCCCCCACCAATAAAAATAAAACCCCCACAAAAACCCACAAAAAACCCAACAAAAAACAAACGGGGAAAAAAAAAACCACAACAACAAAAAATAAGAAGAAAAAAACACAAAAACACAACTCAACCCCCAAAAAAATAAAGCCTCACAACTTTTCAACTTAACTCTTGAGTCACCATGGAGGGGAGGAAGTATGAGAGATTCGTGGCAATTTTTTTTTTTTTGAGTTTGCTTCAGGCTTTTAATGCTCTCAAATTGAAATTAGATGAAAATTTGGGGATTTAAGTATTTCCTTAGGCATTTGTTTAATTTAAATTACTTTATTAAAAAAATAAATCTATTTTTCCGAGTGAAATTGCAATTCCAGTCAATAATGTTTCGTTCTGTGTAATATATGGAGGTCTTGTAGTGAAAGGACCATGGGGAATGGATTCCCACTGCCAGGGGGCAGGGATGGATGGGATATTGGGAACTGGGAATTCCAGGCTGGGAAGGTGGGGAGGCCCTGGAATGGAATTCCCAGATTTGCTGGGGCTGCCCTGGATCCCTGGAATGCCCAAGGCCAGGCTGGATGGGGCTTGGAGCACCCTGGGGCAGTGGAAGGTGTCCCTGCCATGGCAGGGGTGGCACTGGATAATCCTTAAGGTCCCTTCCAACCCAAACACTCTGGGATCCTGTGACAATTGCCTTCATCCAGCCCAAGCCTCAGCCTCCTGTCCCGTGGCTCCATCTCCGGCAGGATCCATTTATGGACAGAGCAGAGGGGAAGGAATTGCACTGCTCGTGTTTTTGGATTTTAAACAAGCAGCCTGTGTTGGTTTTACAGACTGTTGGGAGTTTTCAATTTCAGCCTGTAGGGAAAACAATTATTTGGTGGAACAGAGCTCTCCCCTCATTTTCCTGGCCAGAGGTTGCACTTTTAAGCTGTCCCAGCCATCCATGTACAACCAAAGGCATCAAAGCATAGACACAAACCTGATGAGCTTGCAGAGCATTTGGGCCCTAGTTTTTATTTCCCTACCAGTATTGATAACATTTTTTTTTATCTTGCCTAACACTGATTTCTAATTTCCTGCCTCTGGGACTCTGAGTTGTGCTGGAACTTGGGAAATTGGGAAACTTGGGAAAAAAAGCAGGACAAGCTGTGCTGAGCTCCACAATGCCTTGATTCCAGCTCTCCATCTTGCCTCTGCTATCCATGGGTAAGGCCAATGGAAGGTGCAGAGAGCCTGAACAGTGCCAGGGAAAGGAATCTGCTGCTAATTGGCTTTAGGCTGCAGCAGGGAAACCTTTCTAGATCTCCCTCTAGGCAAAGAGGAAAAAGGAATATTAGATCAAAAGTGAGCTGAGCATGTACAAGCTGGTGCTGTGGCTAATGCTGGAGGATGGCAGAGGTTCAGACTGTGTGAGGAGAGAGATTCCAACCCACTTTGAAATCTTGCAGGGGAAGCCTTCAGTTTTAGCCCATAAACACTCCCAGTGACAACCCACAGACAAGCCAGAAGATTAGGAGAACACAAGTAGGGTAATTAATCTCACACAGACACCAAAGCTCTGTGAGAATTTAGAAAATTAATGATTTGTTCGTGTTGATGTGGCCTCCTTCCCTTGCTCCAGTTTTCCCAAAACTTGGGCATCGAGCACGCTTTGCAAATCATTTTAACCAACAAGCTGCTGCAAACCAGGCACAGGAAAAGTAAAAGAAAAACAAAGCAGGGGCCACAGAGGTGGATTTGGGAGGAATAATTAGAAGCATTTCAATTAAATACACATAGCGAAGCCAAGCAATACCTATGGGCAATATATCTGTCAACACACACGTGAAGGATGTAAACAGAAAGAATGGAAAGGAAAGATTTAGTGCGGCTCACTGGGCATAGCTGGGAGTGGTGTGATTAAATTAAGAAAGATAATTCAGGTTGAATTTGAAGAACAACTTCCTGACAGTGGAAGGTTTCAGCTTCAAACACGCTCCCAAGCAAGCAGTTAATCCCCTCTCTTTAAAACATGACTGGGCAGGAGCCCTCGTACCTGCACAGTGGGGAACAGGGGAGCTTCTGCCAGAAGATGGATTGGGAAATGAAATAAGCCTTTAATTTCTTTAATGTCTGTGAATCTCCCAGTGGGGACAAGAAAACAGAGAGAAAAAGAGCCAGGTGGGAAGCAGAGAGGGAGACCCGTCCTAAAGTCAGAGTTCACTGGATTTCTTGGAGAAAATCATATAGTGTTGCTGTAAAAGAAATAAAAAGTGATGCCAGGCAGAGGAGGTGAAAGTGCTGGGGTGGAGCTCAGCATGACCCTGGCAATTTGTGATCAGAGAGCCATGGAACGGGTTAGGTTGGAAAAGCCCTCCAAGATCAGTGAGCCCCAGCAGTGCCAGGGCCACCCCTGTCCCCAAGGGACGCACATTCATGGCTTTGAACAGCTCCAGGGATGGACACGCCACCTCTTCCTGGGCAGCTGTGCCAATGCCTGACCACCCTTCCAGAGAAGAAATTGCTCCCAGTATCCCATCTAAGCCTCCCCAGGCACAGCCTGAGGCCGTTTCCTCTCATCCTGGTTTTTCCCTCAAGGTTTCCAAGCAGCTGCGCCTCAGTCCATGGCAGCACCTCTCTGGCGGTACACAGATTTTCCTCTTCCAGCAAGCCTCAAGCTTGGTTTGAACAGCACAACTTAGTGAAGACTCGGCCTCAGCTTCACTTCTCCAGAGCCAATCCAGCAGGGATGTGTGGATCCCTCCTCCTCCACCCTCCATCCTCCAGCCAGCTTCTCCCCATCCCCTCCACCCTCTCCCCACCACCATCCCAAAAAAAAAAAAAAAAAAAAAAAAAAGAAGGGATGAGACTTGCTAAGTCTCATTATCCTGCCACACAAATTAAATCAACTAAGGAGAGGCAAACTGAAGAGCTTTGCCCAAGGTTACAATCATATTCAGAGGCAAAGCCAAGACTAGAGCTAGAATCCTGCTTTCTCCTGGAATGTTTAGACTACAGCTCCTGCAGCAAATGCTTTCACACTTTATAGTGTTTACTAACTTCATAATGTCTGCTCGCACACTGCTCTGCCTGGAGGAGCTACACCAGAGGGAATTTAATCAATGGGAAATAAATGTCATTATTAGGAATTGGGTAAGGCAGCACTTAAGGGATAGTTGGGCAGATTCTGTTGTTTCAGGAGAAAGCCAAGAGTTTTGGTATTGCTGTAAGGGTGGAAAAATCCCCACAGGGATTATTCAGGCTTCACTTGGAAGTCCTGGAAGTGCAAATCACCATCCATCATCTTTATGGTGCATCACATCACCTGAGGTATGAAGTAATCATCTAAAAATGCACTGCCTGACACGGCCATGGCTCCAATCAATAACCTCCATGATTGGAGAACGTAAAGGAAAATCTTTTATTCTACTGCTGCCTTGTTTTTATACAGAGCCCTCCATTATCAGCATGGCACAAGCGCAGAACTCACCTGACATGGATTGAAAACATCATTTTAGAAATAAAAAATGATTGGCTCTGGATTAACTCTGGAATATCAAAGGTGGTTCAAGCACAGTGCTCTCTTTGTCTGCACATAGTGTTTGCCAAGTTCTTGTTCACAGATGTGCATTCAAAAATATATGGGAAAAGGGAAATCAATGCCATGTTCCTGTACCACCAACCCAGGGATCTCAAGCGCCAGCTCATGCCCACTTGGGAGGTGATTCCAGCCAGCACAGCCTGGGGAAAAATGGGAACTGCACAGGCTGGAACAACTAATGCTGCAATTTAAACCCAGGGGTTTGTCTCTGCAATCAGCTCACACAACTGGGGCTGCCTCCCCAAGGGAATCTCAGGAGCTGGGTTTGGAAGGACACAAAACATCACTTTAACCACCCATGTTCCATGCAGGATCCCAGGAACATCGTGGGCAAACAGTTGGTGTTCCAAAGGTTCATCACCGAACTGCCACAGACTGGTTCTTAAGGGGGAAAATGAAAATACATAGAAGAATATTCTCCACATAGGAGTTGCACACAGGCACGTCAGGCTGTAAATTGAAACCACACCTATCTGAGTTAAATGCCACATATTACATTTTATATTGTATTTATGTGAGTACATGATGCCCGAGTGCTGTGGTTTTTAGGGAAGGGCCCTCCCCTGCTGCTTTTGGAGAACTGGGGCAGGCAGGAGATGGGTGGGGCTGTGCTACAGGGCTGCACAGAGCATGAAAACATGGATTGGGGCTGGGATGTGAAGGTCTGCCTCTCCTTTTACCTGTTTCTCTTTCTAAAGGTAAGAGGCACTTCACACAACCACAGAATTATTGAACAATGGATTATTCTGAGTGGGAATGGACCTACAAGGAAGGGACACCTCCCACCACCCCAGGTTGCTCCTGGAAATCATCATCCCAGGAAATTTCTCTCTCAGAATGGTGTTTCCCTCCTGTAACTTTTTCACACGTGATCAGACTCTCTCTCTCTCTCTCTCTTTCTCTCAGTCTCATTCTTTTTTCACTCTTGCAAAATACTCCCAGCTTCAATTGCAGCGTTTGGAGCCAACACGTCTGGCTGGAGCTGCTCTGTCATTCAGAGTCTTATTATGCAAATAAAACATAGACAAGCTGTAAGTTCCAATTGAATCCAAACACCCCGGAGCATCCAATAAATGGAGACATCTAAAAAACAGAACTCCATGGATGGCACACATTTGTCATCCAGCTGAGAAATCTGAGATAGGGAGATGAATAAGAGCAAATTTACAAATGTCAAGAAGCTTCAGGATCCTTTCCCCCGTTTCTGTTGCTTCAGGGAAGAGTTGAGACCCAGGAATACAAAAAAATCCCCTCATGGAATGGCAAGCTGTGTTTGCACTTCTTTCTTTCCCTGGAAGCTGATCTGGGGAACAAGGGGCTTCACTTGGGAGTTGTTATTTTTGCAAATATTTCTCAGGTTCCTAAATCAGAGATGAACAACTTTAACAGACCCCTTCCAAGCCACACTTCAGCTGCTTTACAAAAAGAATTTTTAAAAATTAACCAAAAAAAGAGACAAAAATCAAATATTAAACATTTTCTTAATGCTTTGAAAGCAGAATTATCATTAGATCATAGACTGAGGCCTGTGCTAGAATAACCAATATTTTAAACAAATAATGAGAGCCACAAAATATCAATTAAGGTTAATGCACAATGGAAGAGATTCTAATTAATATTTACAATTTAGCAATAGCCTGTTGTTAATATTGAAAATATTAACAAGGAAATTGCCAGTTTCTAATTGGAATATTGAAGAGGCCAAAAGGCCTCAAGCAGCAGAAGACACTGATATTCCTGACAATTTAAGGAAAAGTCACACTGAATTTCTGTTTGCCCTCCTTACAGAATTTCTATAATCACAGCAGGTCTGAAATGGGTATTTAGAAGTGAAACAATTCAAAGTTTGAAATGCAACCTTTTCATGCTGCAGCAGGCTTGGAACTGGCTGGGATGTGCCACCAGTACAGACCAGTCCCTAAATCCCATCGATCCCAGTCCAATGTGATCTCCAGGGATGCTGTGGATAGCCATGAGGGTAAGGAGTGCTGCTGAGAGTCTGGCTGCCATGAAACGAGTGTTTATGGAGGTTTGCAGCTGGTTTTGGGTCAAATTCAGTGGATCCCTGGATGTGGAGGATGGAATATTTGTGCCCTGTCCAGACACTGAACAGCAGTGGTAGATGAGCAAGGCAGGACTGATCCAAGAGAACTGAAAGAATTCCTGCAAATTCAAGGATTCCTTCATCCCTAGCATGTACTGACTGTGGGATTGGGGTTGTCTGTGGCCCTCACATTCTCTGCAAAAATCCCTTTGCCCAGGATTTTTCTCCTGGGAAGCCGCAGAGAAAAGGGAAACAATTCTTATCACATTTGCTTCTCCTGTGTTGTGCTCACATGTGGAATGTGTTTGGGGATTGTTTATCCAACAGGTGACTGTTTCAGTGGATTCTGGCGTGAGTTTTGACTTATTGGCCAATCAGTGCCAAGATGTGTTGAGAGAGTCACGAGTTTTCATTATTAGCTTTTTAGCTCTGTAAATGTCCTTTCTGTATTCTTTAGTATAGTTTAGTATTCTTTTATACAATATAGTATCTTAAAATAATAATTTAGCCTTCTGAGAACATGGAGTCAGATTCACCATTCCTTCCTTCATTGAGACACCCTGCAATAACAATAGCTGACCACTCCAAAGGTCTCTCCAGCTGCCCCAGTCCCAGTGGAGCTGGCAGGGTCCCCCCAGGACGGGGGTTCCTCCCCTGTGCTCCCCCAGGGATCAAAGCACCTCCCCACAAAACTCCTCTGCATTAGCTCACCCCTGCTGGTCAGAGCAACACTCTAAATTATTAAAAACACGGAGAATTCCAAGCTCCATCCCCTCAGCTGCCACAATAAATCAGCAGAGCCCCGAGTGGCTGAGCAGCCTCAGCTCAGCTTACAGCAGATGAGAGCAGGGCTTTGTCTCCATTTCCTCCAGCGCCTGCGAGGCTGCTCCCACTGGAAATCTCACAGGGCACCAATTAGCTGAGGGAATTTTTTCACACATTTTGTTGTCAGCGCTGTCACGTTTCTCCAGGTCGTCCTTGGCTTCCTACAGCTGCCAAATGAGGGCTGTGATATAAATACAGAAGGGAGATAAAATCAGATTCCAAGATTATTTGCTGTCTCCAGTGGTTTTTCCCTCTGGAACGAAGCTGCTGATATCCCCTCACCAGGGCTCGTGTGCATTTCACTGGCAGCAGTGACCTCAGGAACAGGTGGTGCCTTGGATCATTACTGAAAGCGAGTATCCATAACAATAATTTCCAAACACGATTTATTTTTTTTTCCCAAGCATATTCCACATGCAAAGAGGCAGAAGGGAAGTGTCTTGTATTTACTTTTACTGGAAGAGCGTGATGGACTGGTCCTGACATCACTTTGTTTTGCAGAGGCTCAGCTCAGATATAATTACAGTGACAAAGAGAGCCACCCTCCCTCGGATGGGTGCCACAGCAGTGCCAGGGAATTCAGGGATGCCTGCACGCAGCCAAAAGGGTTTTATGGATTCCACAGCAGCCTGAGCCTGCGCCAGTGCAAGGCCTGGGGAGATCCCAAAAGGTGTCAGCACTGGCAATGCCTTGACACTGTTGCTTTGTACTCAACCAGGGAGCAGGATATCTCATCAGTCACCTATTTTACCATTAAAAAGAAAAAAAATTTAAATTTAAACAATCAGTGGCCAAGTAAAATTCTGTAGTAAAATTCTGTAGTAAAATTCTGTAGTAAAATTCTGTAGTAAAATTCTGCTCATAGCAGAAAGTGGCATTGCAGCAAATATGAATTGTTGCTTTTGATAACAGCAATTTTAATTGATTTAAACATTTTTTAGAAGGGATGGACTGAAGAATGGGACTGAAACAGGCATCTGCTGGAGCACCCCAGACAAGACCACGCAGATCCCCCTCAAGAGAGGAGGATCCCCTCCCTTCCTTCTCTTACACAGAGTTCCAGTCCCATCCCACAAGCAGCAAGAGCAAACAGCCTCAAGTTGCACCGAGAGACGTTCAGATTGGATATTCTGGAAAATTCCTTCATGGAAAGGTCTGCCCAGCCCTGGCACAGCTGCCCAGGGCAGGGGGGGAGTCCCCATCCCTGGAGGGGTCTCAAAGCTCTGTGGATGTGGCACTTGGGGACACTGTGGCCTTGGCAGTGCTGGGGACTCGACGCTCTTGGAGGGTTTTTCCACCCTAAACCATTCCATGTGCCCTCCCCTGCCTCTTCGTAGGAGCCACGAGTTTTGGCACAACAGGGAACATTTATTACTCTGTGTTTGCACAGTCCCCAGCAAGCAGAGACCTCCTTCTGGACAAGCTGGAGGTTGTTGGAATAAAAGGATCATTAAGGAATTAGGACAGCATTAGAACTCAGCTGGGGGCTCACTGAGGTGTGGCTTCATGCTGGCAACCTTTGGTTTAGTATTAGCTTGTCCCATTATCTTCACAGGATGTCAAATAAGTCCTTTGAGACAAAAATGTACCAAAAAACTTGGGGGAAAAAAAGGTGTAAAATGCTGAATAAAAATCATTAAAAATGTGAGGTTTGAAATATTCTGATTTCACCACCATCTCATTTAATGAACTCGGAGCATTTCCCAAAGGCCCTGGTGAATTTTATCTCCCTGACATCCTACAGCCACTAAAAGCCCTCCCTGGGATTGACAAAACTTGAACTCCAGTGTATCCCAAATTGGCTCCTTGATGGTTTTGCCTATTGTGTAGAGGAGAGCCCTGAGCTTTCAGGCTTTCTCTCTCTTTCATTATATTTTTTCCCCAAGAATGCTGACTTTCATGAATATTAAATCCCATTTCCCAAAAGCAGCTATTTATTGAGCCTGTTTGCCCTTTATTACCCAAAAAACAGAATGCTTGTATTTCTCCTCGCTGTGTAAAGATGCTTCCCAAGTAATCCAAGACGCTACTTTCATGTTTGTTCAATAAGTATTTCAAGATGTTGCTATTTTGATAATGTGCTGACTTATACATAATTCACAGCGATGCAAAGTTTAATAATATCTCCCAGCTCTGAGGGAAAAGGAGTTCTCAGTGCTGAGCCCAGCTCTGGAGCAAAGAGTTTTTCTGGTTTGTTTGGCGAAAGGATCCAGAGCTGCCATTCCCCAACGCGCTTCCTCTGCTGAAGGAGGAAATAAATAAATAAATAAATAAAACCAAAATAAATCACTGGATTCCTGAGCTCACACACACACCTCCTGCAGGGGAGGAAGATGGAATGATAATCCCTCATGGAGGAGATCCCTGCCCATCTCGCTGAGGAAGGAATTGCTCAAACACCGTTCCACCCACCAATCCCTTCACTGATTAATTGTCCATCGGAAAGATTTTAACCAGGAATTCTGACCTGACCTTCACAAGGAAACAGATGAAAGTATGAGAATCGTGGATGACAATGTCATTTCCTGGGTTTCTTGGAGGCTGTGCACTCAGGAATGTTTGCGTTTCACCACCAGTTCTGGGTTTAAACCTGCTGGAAATTTTCACAGAACCACAGAATCCCAGAATGGTTTGGGTTGGAAGGACCTTAAAGCTCATCTCAGCTATAAAGCTGGTCATCAACTTTGCACTGTTTTACCCCCTGCCATAGACAGGGACACCTTCCACTATCCCAGGGTACTCCAAGCCCTGCCCAGCCTGGCCTTGGACATGATGGGAAGTCAACAACATCCTTTTTTGCCAATGAAAGAAAAGGATTATCTGCCTTCAAATACCTGCCATTAAATACACCCTAACAAAATACACATTATTGCTTCAGTTTCTGGGATTTTCAGAGCTTTCATGAATTTTTTTTCCCAGTCTGGTAGGAAGGTATCTCTCTCCACATCTAAGATACAACACGCAGAAATTTGGGAAATTCACCCCTTCCACAAGATCAGAATATTTGACAGACAAGGTCCAATTTCTGCCAAGTACAGCCAGAAACCCAGGTGGATTTCTGAAGGAAACCTCCCTCATCTCCAACCATCTCATCCTGGAGACTCCTTAGCCATCAAGCAGGATGGCAGTGTGAGAATAATCCAGATTTCAGCATCTGATGCTGTCCCACAAGAAGAGCAAAACGCTTGGAGAAAAAAAGTAAAAACTTGTGCGACACTGGAACATGGTGTGACTGCCTGAACCTCACCCCACCAGCGAGGTCACACCCTTCCCAGCAGAAACCCTTGGAGAAAAAAACATAAAAACTTGTGTGACACTGGAGCATGGTGTGAGCGCCTGGACCTTGCCCCATCAGCAAGGTCACACCCTTCCCAACAAAAACTCTTGGAGAAAAATCCAAAAACTTGTGTGACAGTGGAACATGGTGTGAGTGCCTGAACCTCATCCCACCAGCGAGGTCACACCCTTCCCAGCAGAAACTCTTGGAGGAAGAAAGTAAAAACTTGTGTGACACTGGAACGTGGTGTGAATGGCTGAACCTCATCCCACCAGTGAGGTCACACCCTTCCCAGCAGAAACTCTTGGAGAAAAATCCAAAAACTTATGTGACAGTGGAACATGGTGTGAGTGCCTGAACCTCATCTCACCAGCAAGAAATCCCACCAGACCAGGGCATGACTTCACCCTTGTCCTGCCCGAGCTGTGTCCCAGCCATGTTTGGAGCGCCTGGCTCGGGGCGGGATGCGGGAGAGACGCGATGTTCCCGGCTCGGCGGTGCCAGCGCGCGGCTTTTGCCTCCCTGCTCCAGCCAGGGAGCCCCATCTGTGCCTGGGAGTCCCATCTGTCAGGCGGAGATGATTCCTCCTGCAGATCCCGGTGCTCGGAGCCGCGGGAAAGGCAGCGCGGGGAAGAGGAAGGAATGACGAAGGCGTTTCGAACACACGGCGATCTTTCCGCTCAGGGGGGTTTGTTTTTGCAGGATGCATTCAGGGAAAATAGGAATTGATTCATTTGTAAGGTGAAGGTAGGGGGAGAAATAAAGAAGTGAAACTCCAGTCTCGCTGCTTTCCTTGTTTCTGTCCACAATTCATCTCATCCTGCTTTCAAGACTGGGGTGTCTTGGCATCTACCCTCAGATTAAATCTATTTCTTTGTGAGTAGAGCAATAAATCAGGATGGGCTTCACCTGCTGCTCCAGCACTTTTCTCCTCATTCCAATTGCCTCACTCTCCAACTGCTTTTTACCAATCTCACTAAAACAGAGCTTAAATGAAACAAAACTTGGGCAACTCCACAGAAGGATCCCTTCCTCTCCCTACCTACGTGTAGAGTACTTTACCTTACTAGCACCATCATTTGTAGGGTTACAAATCAAATTTACGCCCCACAGTGGGTTTGCAGCTGCTACAAATGCTGCTGTCAATGAAAGTATGGAAATTTGGATTGTAAATTACGAAAAATTTCACCTCTCTAGGGGTGGTCAAGCACTAGATTAGGTTGCCCAGGGAAGTGGTGGAGTTGCCACCCCTGGAAGTGTTCCAAAAATGCATGGATGTGGCACCTGGGGACATGGGTTAGTGGTGGCCTTGGCAGTGCTGGGGGAATGGTTGGACTCGATGGTCTGAGAGGTCTCTTCCAACCTGAACCTTTCCATGATTCTAATTTAGACAAGCAAAAAATCTGTTCAGTCAAAACAAATTTTTGTTTTCACATCTTAAACTCATGGCATGTAATGGACCCTCTGGAAACTGCCAATTGTCCCATAATTACCAAAACATTCCAGTCTCCAACACTCCTCACCCAGCAGCCCTCAGGAGCTCCTCTATGGTACCAATCTCTCCCCAGCTGTACATTATGAGTGAGCAAGATGTAACAAATTAAAGAGTGGTTTGAGAACATTAAAATGCCAAACATATTGAAAAATGCTAAACAAAAAATCTGGGTCTTCTGCCTCTCTGCATGAATCACTGCCAACAACTACAACCTGATCTGTAACAGCAGAAAATTACAAACAGGAAGAAGGAAAACAAAAAAACCTGCCTTGAATGAGCGAGCCCCGCTCTCGCTCTGCTGCTACGCCAAGGAGCACATTAAAAATGGAAATGGGACTAGGAGAAGGACAGGGTCATGAGGAAAACAAATGGGGACAGAGCCTTCAATCATTCACAGAACAAATATTCCCGTGTCACAACTCAAGGGAAGCCCATTTTCCAGCCATTCCAGTAATCAGCTGCACTAAACAAGCCATACTTTATACCGAAAACTGTGTAAAATTACCTAATTCTCCCATTATAGGCAGGAGGATCTATGTATAGCACGGAAGGAACGAGCCCTGGGTGCCCTTACCAGACTGTGCTCTGTTGGCAGTGTTGTGTGGGATAAATCTCTCCTCCTCAGAGCTCTCTCCCCGCTTCCTGTGCTTCTCTTATGCAATGCACACTAAAATAGGAGAGTTTTGCTTGCCCTTTCCCAGCTGTCTTCCCCCAAAAACTCTGAAGGATTGGGTAATAGCCCAAACCTCATTAAAAGCAAAGAGCAGGGATTGGGAAAGGTTTATGCCCCACTTTGGGGATGCAGTGATGGGGGGGTTGGTGCTGCTCACCTGACCATCAGTGCAGAGGGATGGGACCTGGGAAGGGCAGGGATGGAGCTGCTCCTCTATGACAAACAAATATTCCAAACCCCATGGATGGGATTTTCAGCCTGGGAAGAGCCCAAAGCTTTCACTGAAAGCCTAAAATTGTTTGTGTAAAGACAGACCTGTGGCAACAGCAGAGCTGAACCAAATCAAGCTGAATCTTGGGCCAACACCTGACCACATTTAAACTTAAATATGAATGCTGATTTCTGGAGAAGAGACAGCTCCAGAGAGAACTTAGAGCTCCTTGAGGGGCCTAAAGGAGCTCTAGGAGAGCTGGAGAGGGACTGGGGACAAGGGTTGGAGGGACAGAACATGTGGAAAGGCATTAATTGTCACTCTTTGTCACTTGGAAGCCAGTCCCCTTGTCCTGTCACTCCATGCCCTTGGAAACTCTTCTCTTTGCCTTTGACTAAGCAAAATGCTGTCTCACTGCACAGCACCACGTCCTTATGATTATCCCAAGGAAGAGACTGTGAATGTGCAGCTTGGGGCATCCAATCCCACCAAGGGTGAAGAATTCTTGGCTAATTTAGGAAGAAAGCACTTTGGGTGCTGAGCAGCAGCGTGTACCCAGGACAGACTGCAGCCAGGACACACGGCCAGAATGAACAAACAGCAGCCTTTTGGTGGAGAGCTGCAAATAATGATGGGCTTCCAGGTGCCTAAATCATAATTCTCTTTCTGTCCCCAGAACGTACTGGGCATTGTTGCTGTGAGGGATAAGGACCCACAGGATTCCCTGAACGTTTTGATCTTGGAGCCGTGGCTCTGTGTTAATACTTGTCCTGCTATTCAGCTCTTGCCCCAAAATTAGGTGCTCTCCAGCCCCTCATAAAGCTATTGACACAACTCAGTGGTTTAAACCAGTGTTACACAAAGTTCAGACTGGATCAGAATCCTCAGTGAGGCAGGATGGAAATCTGCTCCCTGGAGACCTGTGATTGCTTGAAGGAAGATGACGAGGAGCACAAGCCTTTGGATTTAGGGAAAAAAATTCACTTTGTGTAGTGAATTTCCTGTCTTGTTTTCCTTTCCCATTTTTATTACTTAGTAAGCATTCAGGAAAAACTGGATCTTTGCTTTTGAGATATTCTGCACCTGCTGTCTCGCCTACAAAAACGCTGTTTTCAATTCAAAGCAATAAAACACTGCAATTAATCTAAATCACATCATTACAGTTGGAGCCGAGACTCACAAAATTGGCTCCCTCTACCTCGGCGTGCACCACTTATCTTATTTTCCCAAATATTTTCCAAACCCATTTTGCTGTTCTTTCCTCTTGGAATGTGGTGGGTATTTGATTGTTGGTGTGCTATCCATTTGGGATTGGATGGCCCAGAGACTGCAGGGCATGGATCCTGGATGCACAGGTTTGGATGGAGACACATCCCTGCACCCAGGACAGTTCCAGCTGGAAAATTAAAGCTGGGAGAAATACCAAGGGAACTAAATTCCCACCAAAAAATGCTCCAGCAGATGTTGCAGAGGCCTCCAGACACTGGTGGGCTCCTGGTGATGCTGAACATCACATCCAAGAGCTCCATAGAAAATCTCCATCATGTCAGAAACTCAACAACCACCCACAGGGAACGCTGAGAATGGGCTGGGAAAAAAGGCCACACATTGCCATGCCATGCCTGGGCACCATGTGTTCCCTGCACGGGTAGGTTCTGTGCCACTGATGCCTCAGGTTTGGCTTTTCTGTGTTTCAGACTCTGTGCTGCTTTAGTGTGCAGCTCTGAGCTTCACATTCAGCGTTGCTGAGCTCTGTGCACAGAGCAGGGAGACAAAACAATTCCTGCTCCAGCTGGGCACCAAGGACAAATGGCCCAAATCTCAGCCCAGGAGCACAAACCCCGTGGGCTGCAGAGAGGAAAACAAGCAGGGTGGGACTGCAGGGGCTGAAGCTGGAATGGGACAATGAACTGCAAGGTGCAAATGGAGCAGAGCTGAGCCCAGGGAGAGACCCCGGGAGCGCTCGTGCATTTTGGGGCCATTTGGGTTCATCTTGGGTGCAGCCCTGGCTGGGCTCTGGTGCTGCCCAAGGTGGGTCCATGGAGGAGATCCTTGGGATAAATCCCTGCTTTATGCTGGGACTCTGCCCAGCTCCTGTTCTAGGTCAGCATTCACAAGACATCACCACAAACCCAAAATAGGAGGAGCTGCACCCAAAGAGTTGATCCCATGGTGATTGGGATCAACTGATTTGATCAGTTGATTCCACAGGCACATTGCATCATGTTCCATTTAAAATCCACGTGCCAAATAAAATTACTTTCTTTACCATCTTCTTGGTAATCCCACATCAAAATCTAGTCAGAGATAACTTTCACTTATATTTGCTGATTCTGGAATTGCATGGGTGGTATTTTTGGGTTTTTTCAATAAATTAATTTATTGACTGCCATGTTCTCCGTTCTTGAAACAATCCTTACAAATTCATCTTCTTGCTGTTATTAAGATACAAAAGGGTGGACAAAAAAAATGCACAGTGACAGAAAAGAAAGATGAAAAGGTCTCTCAGGAATTTCCACTTCAATTCCCAAGCAGGAATTCTCTCCAGAGCTTTCCAAGCCACAGTGGAAGCACATTACACCTGAAGTGACACAAATAAGTATGGAACAAAGATGCAGCTCGTGGCTACCAGAGGAATGAATCATTCCTTTTATCAGATTTCCTGTCCATCATTCCTTTTTTTAATCAGATTTCCTATCCTTACTTTGAATAAACTTTGCCAGATTGCCTGGACTCAAACACACAGACAAATTTTTATTCTGTCATTAGGAATGAAGAAGTTGGAAGTTTGTATTAATGAGCTTGAAAGCAGAAAAAAGAGAGAGACTGTTCAGTGCAAGGTCCATTGAGTAATGTCCAAGGAAAATAATTTAATTCCTCTTCTTCTCAGTCCATGCAGGATAGGGCATAGTTGTGCCAAAAAAAATTACTTTTATTAAATAATTATCAACTGAAAGTTGAAATGTGCTCTGTGGCAAGGATCCCCACAAATAAGAAACATTTTTCAGACTTCACCTTTTGAATAGTGTTCAAAACTTCTGAATTCCATCCCTTGGTATCTCCCAAAAGTCCTCAGGAGGCAGCACCAACTGATCCAGGTTTTTGGATCCCAGGTTTTTGTTACACTCCTCCCACCACCATGACAATCCTTCCACTCCTTACTTCCAGCACCTTCTTAGCTCTCTTCCCCGGGCCCAATCCATCCTTGTGCTGTGTTTCCCATAAGGAATGGGGAGAGCAGGGTGATTTCCAGTTTGGGTATAAAAAGCTGTGAGGAAGAAGGAAATTGCTGTCCATATCCTGCCAGAAGGGGGTATAAATAAAGTGCTGAGGTGTAAGGGATGAGGCACCTCGGCCACGCAGAGGAAATGAGCTCCTCTCACTCGCACATATTTCTCTGATGGCTCCTCCTGACGCTTTTGCTGAGACCACCAGAGGTGTTTTATGTCATTATATGCTCATTTTCTCTCCACTTTCTTCCTTTAATGACATCAAGACTCTTCTGTTTCCTCTGTTGTCCAGATTAATATCTTTCCCTGCTATCTCAGGTCTCTGAACCAAGTTTCTCCTGCTCCAAGGAGATCTCAGGAAAGAACAGACTGTTTAAACCCCAAATTTCCATTTTTCCATTGAAACCCGAAATGTTTCTCCAAAGAGTTTGTGGATTTCTTTTGGGGTAAAATATGTTGTAGAAGCCAAAATTTAAAAGAAGTCTTTAGCTACAACTTTTGTAGAGTTTGAAGGAGATACTACAGAAGCGTCATCTGGGGAGAGAGATACTATGGAAGCATAATCTGGGGATTTGTTTAAGGAAATAAATCCTAATCCCAACTAATTTTTTTCTCAGATCCTTTCATCATCAAAAACAAGTAATCACAGTCACAGAATGATTTGTGTTGGAAGGGCCCTTAAAGCTCATTCAGTCCCACACCAGCCATGGGCAGGGACACCTTCCACTGCTCCAAGCTCCATCCAACCTGGACCTGGGCTCTTCCAGGGATCCAGGGGCAGCCCCAGCTGCTCTGGCAATCCCAGCCCAGCCAGGAATTCCCAGTTCCCAATGTCCCATCCATCCCTGCCCTCTGGCACTGGGAGCCATTCCCTGGCTCCTGTCCCTCCATCCCTTGTCCCCAGTCCCTCTCCAGCTCTCCTGGAGCCCCTCCAGGCCCTGCCAGGGGCTCTGAGCTCTGCCTGGAGCCTTCCCTTCTCCAGGGGAACATTCCCAGCTCTCCCATTTGTTGTTAAAATGCAGATCAGGAGCAGAAATAGGAGGAGAAGAAAATGAAATAAATTAAATACTTTTGAAAGAATAGAAGCGACCAATTAAAAAAATGTCCTCCACACCAAAAATCCAAACCAACCCAAAAACATAAAGCAAAGAAGGGAATTATTCCCACCATCAATTTAGAAAGTCACGAGTGACACTCGGATATGGGATGGGTTTGGGCTTTCCTCTGTTGCAAAAAGGCCTTTCCACAAAGCCCGAGTGCTCTTTGCCACATTTCTTGGAAAACAACAGCTGTGTTTATCCCGATAGCAGGATCCTGATGACTTGATGATAGGCTAATCTGCTGGAATTCCAAGTGTGACTGTCCTGCAGGAATCTTTGCCCAGCACCACACAATGGCCCCTGGATGACACAAATCCTTGGAGATACTTCTGGCCAGTCTGGAAGGTTTCCCTTATCCTGGTTAGTTCCCTGAATTTCTTGCAGCACACACTCTATTTTTCAGGGTTTTTTTGGAATAATTCCCTCATGCATCAATGTCAGGAGGTAATTCCACAACATAAACAATTTCTGTGCCGTGCACCCGGACCAGAGGGATGGATGCAGGACATTGAATTATAATGGCAACAAGCTCAGCATCCAGGAAATCAGGGATATAAATCCAGCGGGACTGGCAGTGCTCTCCATGGAACAATACAGACACAGTGCCTCAGCAGGCAGCTTACAGAATATATCAAATGATCCAGGGGGAAAGCAGCCATATGAAAGCAGCTGAATTAATGCCATGGAGGCAAGGAAGGAGCTTGC
Source organism: Emberiza elegans (assembly GCA_024865655.1). Classification (NCBI taxonomy): domain Eukaryota; kingdom Metazoa; phylum Chordata; class Aves; order Passeriformes; family Fringillidae; genus Emberiza; species Emberiza elegans. The sequence goes on from JALJVW010003518.1 coordinate 32,279,244, forward strand.
AGACAAATGCCAGAGGGGATGCCCAGAAAATCACAAAGTCTGGTTTACTCAGCACTTCTACTAAAAAAAGGGGAAACTATGAGTAAATAGCATTTTCTCCACACCTCTGTTCTGTGTTACTGAACAATATTTAAATATAAGCTATATATAATATAGCTTATATTTAAATATATTAAATTATTTAATTTATTATTAAATATTTAAATATATTAAATATATTGTTATAATATATTGTAAATATACTATATATTATATAAATATAATATAGTGGACATAAAGACTACAAGTCCAGGTTGGACAAGGCTTGGAGCAGCCTGGGACAGTGGAAGGTGTCCCTGCCCATGGCAGGGGTGGAATGAGATGGGCTTTAAGATTCCTTCCAACCCAAACCAGTCTGGGATTCTGGGATTCTGTGAAATCAGCTGGGATTGGGAATGAGGACTGCGGTAGAAAAGGAACAGGGACAGTGGGGTGAGGGGTCAGGGTGGCCCCATTGGGCACTGCAGCCCATGGGAATGCTCAGAGGAGCAGGGAGGGATGCAGGACACACAGGGAACCAGGCAATATTTCCACGTTTCAGACCCCAAACACCATTTCATTTCCCTTTTTTAAACCCACAGCACATTTAGATCCACTCCCAGGCCAAAGGCATCTTAGTTTCCTTAGCTGCAATTTAGGTAATTTGGGAAAATTTTCATTTATTGAGAATTTATTGCAGAGCTGTTTCCTGATCTTTCCGCCTGCATTACTGCTTCCAACAGAAATGCAGCTCTCCACTGATACATTAAAAACCCTTTGGGGAACACCAAAGATCTCCTGAGCACAGCCAAGAAGAGCAAGACGGCAAGAGCCTCTTGCAAGGCAGTGAAGAAGGAGTTCAGAGTTTTCAGCTCCACATTTACTTTGATATCTCCACCCTCAGCCACCAAGAGGTCTGGGAGCACAGCAGATCTCCTGCTTCAAGACCAGACAGCAGCGAGATAAAAATCAACACTAAGGTGGGCCTGCACCCAGAGCCCATGAGAATAATGATGAATCACAGCCCTTCTGAGCACGTGCACCTCAGCTTTGCTCAGTTACAGCTTCTCCTCCTGCTCCACACCTTTATCTGCTCCACATTTTACACCCCACAGAGTTTGTTACAGATGAGGCCATTGCACAGTCCTGAAAAGACCAATACATCATCTCCGCCACGTAAGGAATACGCGATGTCTCCATAAAGCCATCTGCTATTTGTTTAGTGATGCTCAGTAATGATTTATTGCTTCCTTCTAGGTCGTTGATAGAAACATCTAGAACCAACCTCAACGTCTCCCTACCAGGAATTTGTTTCTCAGTTATCATCTCTTTAAGCTCCCCTTTGAAATCAGACAGTTGCCAGCTCAAATTATTTAATATGTGCCAGGTAATGATTTATAATTCTTAATCAACATTTCAAACAAGCTTCCTTTTAGGTCATTGATAGAAACATCTAGAACCAACCTCAAAATCTCCCTACCAGGAATTTGTTTCTCAGTTATCATCTCTTTAAGCTCCCCTTTAAAGCAGTTGCCAGCTCAAGTTATTTAATATGTGCCAGATAAAGATTTATAGTTCTTAATCAACATTTCGAACAAGCCCCACTTCAAATGTTTCATTCAAGTTTAGGTTTATTCCAGTCTCTTTTTGAGCTAACCTGCACTCTTCAGAAAAATTAAAAATAGAATAAAAGATCAGGTTGGCTTGACCCTCTCCAATTCCAAAACACCCTATTGACTGGCCATTTACTGCTCCCATTTATTTCTTTATTCATACCATTTTATAGCCCTTCCTATTATTTTTTTTTTCTCTGAACTCAGGAAGCAATTTCATCTCTGCTTTTGTCTGTAAGTAGGTATTTAATTACATAGCCCCAATCTGCATAGAAATAGAGCCACTTAATCATTTCCTTGCCCATCTTCAAGACATAACTCAGATTGTTTTCCCACTGAATCCCCAACCAACAGAGCATTTTAAAGCAAAGCTGATGTATTCTTGTTTTCCAATATTACAGACTGGTCCTTATCTTACCTCTCCTAGAACAACAATAAAATTAATCCCAAATACCCCTAAAAAATCTAACCAAGTGGTGATTCAGGAAAAACAGATTGATTTATGTGTAGTTGTACATAAATACAATCCAATCAATGCAGATGGTTCTCTCCAAGTGTATTATCAGCGCTGATGGACTGAATAAAATCGGTGTCATTTTCCCCTCACATGACTGAAATCCTCTTGGCTGGAAAATTAACCACAAGTAACGTCTTTGAGCTCTCCAGATTGAAAAATAGGCAAGAGATTTCTTCTGCATTTCAAATATGCAGCCAAAAGAAGCTCAAACATTTACATAGCCAAAGTATGAAAGAGCTTAGCTCTTAAAAATCAATAAGATGCCCTTAAATCAATTAGAAAATTTCCATCCTCGTGGTGCAAAAATGGATCTTAAATATTTCTAGAAAGTTATTATTTTAATAGTTATATCACTGCGCCCCATAGAGCTGGCTCTCCAGACCCCCAGAAATGGGATAATTTCTGCAGTTTCCTGTTTCTTTCTGAATCCAGCACGCATTCCCAGAGGAGCAGGGTTCACCTCCACCAGCTCCCAGCTCTGCTCCAGCCCAAAGCCAAGCCAGGCTTGGCCACCTCCACCTGCACAAAGTTCTTCATTCTCTCTCTGGAAGAGCCATGCAGATAATCGGATAATTTCCTTTCCTTTCCCTAATTAAAATGCAGCATGACCTTAATGCCATGGTGAGTGCTGTCAGTTCATTACTCATCTCTCAAACCACGTTCCCATCCATTTTTTCTATTCCCAGCCTATTCAGGAGCTCTGTCCAGGCACTCTGCAGGGATGGAGGTCTCCAGCTGAACTGCTGCTGCTTCTGAGCGCTGAGACTCTGAGAGCTTTCCCTACTCATCCCCAGATCCCTTCCTACACAGGAAACTCTACAAATGGTCCATCCACAGTTTGTTTCCAAGGGAATTAATCCTTGCACCACCTCAGGCGATTGCCATCATTAATAAACCAAGGCTCAGGTGGGATTTTCCCTGTGGTGGAGTCTGCAGCAGCTCCATGAGCCAAAGGGGCTTTTGGAGGTGCCACAGAACCTCTCCTCACCAGCAAGGCTTCCACAGAACCCTGGGGTTATTTTTTCTTGCAAGTTTAATATCAACATTCCTGTTCTTCAAGAAGGTTTATAAAAAAGAGGAACAATGATTTTTTTTTTAGAAGGGCAGATAGTGATAGGACAAGGGGGAACAAGTTTTATTTAAAAGAGGAGATATTTAGATAGGAAATCAGGAAGAAATTTATCACTGTGAAGGTGGGCAGGCCCTGGCACAGGTGCCCAAAGAAGCTGTGGCTGCCCCTGGATCCCTGGAAGTGTCCAAGGCCAGGCTGGAATAACCTGGGATAGTGGAAGGTGTCTCTGCCATGGCAGGGGTGGCACTGGATGAGCTTTAAGGTCCCTTACAATTCAATCAATTCTGATATTTTTATTCTACAACTCCTAAAACATTATTTTTCACCTTTGTACTGAACACCAAGGGAGCAGCAGCCCAGCTCCCAGAATGGGAAGATTGAAAAAGTAAATATAAAACTCTTCCAACATCAGAATTTAAAAGCCAATTGATGTTTCTTAATGTCATCAAGGTCTGGGTTTCTGCTGCTCCTGGAGAAAGCCTGGCTGCCTGAATTGACATCTCTGCTCAAGCCCTTTTGCAGCATTGTGAAATGAGAATAACCAGTAATACAATGTATATTTATACTATAATTTCAATCATTAAATAAAATGTCACTGCATACACACAGCTGCTTTTTGGAGAGCAACAGTAATTTCCTGCTTTTCAATGACTTGAACAAATGTGGTGAGTTTTATTTAAAAGTCTTTTTGCTTGTTTCATAATTGGTGAATTCTTGCGCCAAAGCACCCAAACAATTCGGAGAATTGCAAGAGAAAACTGAATTAACTTTCAATCACTCCGTGGCACAATATGCCTGTAGGAGTTGGAAAAGCACAAAGGCAGGCAGTAATCTCCTGGTTTCCTTCCTGCTGGTAATCCTGGCCTGGCTTGGAGAGGGTTCTTGCACTTCAGGTGGAACAGCTGACAAGAGCCCGAGAGTTATCTGTGCATCTTCTTAGAGGTGATGAAATCAGATTGTCACTGTCGGAACTGACTTTCCCACATTGTTGTATTTTTATAACCCTAAAGCACCTGTTTTCTTTGCAGAAAGGAAAAAAAAATCCTTTATGGAAAGTGATGACACTGAAAAATAAAAGGAAATATTTCCCAGTGGTCCTGGCCCAGCAGGAATTCCTCAGGAATGGGGATGAAGCAGAGATTGAAACTGCCAGGATTAAATTATGTCCTAAGTCTTCAGAGCCACTTGAAATTTATAAAACCCACAAGTTTACAAAGTCTGAATAAGACAAGGCTATCTACTAATGTTCAAAAATTTAATAATTAAATTCTTACCCTTAATTTAATTGCCTTCTCCCTGTTTCCCATAGAAGGCCTGGCTCTGGGTTAATATCCATAAGAGGTGACTTTGACTCCCTGGAAAGATTTCCATTTGATCACCAGAATAGTACAAAGGATTTCACACAAATCCTCCTAATTTACTGTGCATACATCACTGCCATCACTCTTCAAAAGAACTATTTTGTCTGCTACTTGCAGCACTCTTTAGCTCTCACACACACACACACACACAGAGATATGTATTTATGTATGGGAAATACGTGGAGTTCCTCACCAGCTTCCTAAAAATACAGCTCATTCAAATAAAGCTGCTCCTGTGGGAAATGCACAGATATTTGGGAAAAAGCAGAGAGGAGGGAGATTCTATCATGGTTTTATTTATAAATATTAAATTTGGACATTTGAGAAGGGCTGTCCAGTGCAGGTGACAACTGGCAATGGGGGCAGTTGTGGAAATGGTTTGACTTTGTTTATTGGTTGTTAAGAATTCAAAATGCAACATTGTCAAATTCTGAAAGATTTCCTATCCTTTGGGGCTGGATTCATTTATAGGCCAGCCAATGAAATCTGGATTTGAATAAGAAAATAATCCTAATGAATACTGACAAGAATGTTACAGATCTGTCTTGGCAAGGAGACCAAGGGCTTGGACAGGAAGTGTGACAAGCCACTTATTTCCTATAATATTTTGGTAGTGAGATCATTGGCAACAAAAAGGCTCCAATTAATTAAAACCTGGTGCATGTGCTGAAACTCTAGGTCGAGGTTATCACAAAATTCATCTGAGCAGAAAACCAAGCAAGAAATTGAGACCCTGAGCCCTTTCCTCAGTGACACATCAGATTTCCATTGTCATTATTTGTGCCCTTCCTTATTCTGATTCCTCAGTCATCCAGTGAGGCCCTGAATAAAATAAATAACCTTATTAATTATGTACAGACAGGTTTTGTTGATTTCATTAATATGTATTGAATTCTGTGTCTCCACGTAAGGTCAGAATGAAGAAAGGATTTCTTTTTTTTTTTATTATTATTATTATTATTTCTGTTCTGGGAGTTTGTCCCAGTGATGTGAGGGGGAGATATGTCCATGCACACATTCCCATCCATATTCCCATATGGATGGACAGGCCAGCCACGGGATGTTTCCAGCATCTGGTTAACAGCACCCAAAATTATCAGTCAAAATACAAATAACGAAAGCAGTGTGGAAATACCCATCCCTTTTGGAGCAAAAATTGTCATTTTTACCATTAATTTACCATTTCCAACGTGCCTCCAAACATGACCTGGCACATTGGAACTGTGGGGTTGGAACTGGATGAAATTTAAGGTCCCTTCCAACCCAAACCATCCCGTGACTCTGATTCCATGGACACATCAATAGGAGCAAAAAGAACCTTCAACTGCTGCGTTCAGTCCTGCAGAAAGGAGCTGAAAAAGCTGAAAAGTCCAATTTTCCAGCTGCTAATCCTGTTAAATGCTGGAGAGGAGAGGAGAGGAGAGGAGAGGAGAGGAGAGGAGAGGAGAGGAGAGGAGAGGAGAGGAGAGGAGAGGAGAGGAGAGGGAGAGGAGAGGAGAGGAGAGGAGAGGGGAGGGAGAGAGGAGAGGAGAGAGAGGAGAGGAGAGGAGAGGAGAGGAGAGGAGAGGAGAGGAGAGGAGAGGAGAGGAGAGGAGAGGAGAGGAGGGAGGAGAGGAGAGAGGAGAGGAGAGAGAGGAGAGGAGAGGAGAGGAGGAGAGGAGAGGAGAGGGAGAGGGAGAGGATCCACTCCTCTCTCTTCTCTTCTCTTCTCTTCTCTTCTCTTCTCTTCTCTTCTCTTCTCTTCTCTTCTCTTCTCTTCTCTTCTCTTCTCTTCTCTTCTCTTCTCTTCTCTTCTCTTCCCTTCTCTTCTCTTCCCCTTCTCTCTTCTCCCTCCCTCCCTTCAGACAGCTATAATTTATTAAGCAAACCACCTGGCACCAGCAGACAAACTCCAAGTCTCTGTTTTTCCATTACCACTCGGGGGAGAAAGTCTCCAAGACGAGCACAAAGGTAGAGGGATCGATAGGGGAGGAGGAGGGCAGCTCAATCACCCTGGTGTCCCTCTCTGCCCCCAAAGCTGCTCCATTTCATCTCCCCCTCCTAGCTGGGCCTAATCTGGTCCCACACAGGTGTTCCCAGGCTGCTCTGAGCTCGCCTGGAGTGACCTGAGTCTGGTTTTAATTGCTTAACAAAGGTAATTTTATTAGCCAGATAAAGATATAGGAACAGTAATAAGCTGGCTTCGAAATATCAAGAGCCTTTCAAGATTGGATTTTTAGTTAGCTTGCTGCTCTTTCTTTAGGATCTAATTGATTTTCTTGACATCTCTTTAGCCTGGCATCCTGCCTGCCTAAGTACTTTATCTGACCTTCAGGCTCTTTGCCAGGTATCGATCCAATCCCTCCCGTGGCTGGGCTGGAGCTGCTCTCCCAACTTTGATAAGGGCTAAAACGTCCCCAGCTCCAGCCAGACAGGAACTCAGTGGCCACCAAATTTCTCTCATCCTGCTCTGCCTCTCTCCTTACTCTGAGCAACACTGAAATCAGATCCTAGGCAGGCCATATGTGCTTGTATTCCGAATTTCTCTTCCAGGAAATATTTTAGCAAAAAAAAAAAATACATCCTAAAGTGAAAGTGTTTGGATAGAATTCTCAACTAAGAGCTAAAATAAAGCTTTTCTGAAATAGAAACAAACTTGAGCTGTTAAATAAAATATCAAAACAAAAAAAAAAGGGTGGGGGGAAAGGAAGTTGAATTTTTCAGTAGCATCTCATGCCCCCAAATACATGAAAATATTCTGGACATTTCCAAACTTTTAAGGAAAGTAAAAGGATAGGATTTTTTATCTTTAATAACACTTCCAAGACAGCAATTTATTATAAATTACTAGTGGCAAAGCACAACACAAATGGCAAATGGGAAATAAAGACTGAACATAAAACTTGCTAAATTATTGCAACAACAGTCAAGGTTGAGTTTTCCCAGATCCCACTTCCCTCGTGCAAGGCCTTGTAGCCACGTTTTTAGAGCCATTAAGATAAGATTGCTATCGGCTGTTTCCTCCAGAAGTTTTATTGTGGAACGGCTGCAGCACGAGGCAGAAGGGAGCACATGGATCCTGTCCTGGGTGGAGACTCCTGACTCCATTTGTGTCTGCAGCTCATTAAAATGGCAGCACACAACACAAGGGTTTGGGACTTGGAGCTCCACAAGAGCAGCAGCCAAAGCTCTGAGATGGACAAAGGAGTTTGCAGACTCCAAAGAATTGTTCAGATTTTGCCAGCAGAGTTTTTTAAATTTTTTTTTTGTTAGTTTTATACCCAAAAATCCAGTGAGGAGCCGTGGTTTCGTGAGGAAACTCAAGACTCAGGAAGCAGTGGCTGAGTCCTAACATTGACCTGAAATGCTCTTCCCAACAATGGAATTTTTCAGTCTCCCTAAAATACTGACAATGAATTCTGTGGATAAATACATTAAAAATTGTATTCAAGGACTTGTTAGAGAGCAGAACAAATACCATGGGCGGACAAGAGCCATGGTGGGAGATGCTCAATATGAGTGGAACTGCCCTGGATGCAAAACATTCACTAAAATATTCTGTATCTATATGCTCCTTATACTTGCTCAAATAATTAAAATAGATCCAATTTTCAAAAGCTAGGTTTATCAGCCCCTCATGAAAAGATAGGGATTAACAGGAGAGTAAATGGAGGTACTTGTGTCCCAAATTCTTGTAAAGAAGAGGGTTTTTTTCTCTTCTTCTAAGAGAGTAAACTGCACTGAGGGAAAACTTCAGCAGGGAAAATCAGGGATTTTTCAAGTGATGAGGAAAATGGTATAAACAGCCCATTCCATTAAAGGCCCTTTTCAATCCACCTTGGTCACATCTTGCCCACAGATGTTTAGGAAACATGCTCCCCTTCACCTGCCCTCGACATGCTCTGTCTCCCCACCTTGCTCCTACCAACCTGGAAAGAGGCTTAAAAAGTCCTCTCACTTTATCAAGGCTGTCCAGAGGGATAACTGAAGTTACAATTAAGATTTTGTGGACTGATGCACTATTTAAGTCCATTTGGCCTCCCTCCCACGAGTGCCAAGCTGCTCCATATAGGAGCAGGACAGGAAGACGCCGCGCAGACGCTTTGGCACGGCCCCAGCAGAGCATCAGATCCTGCAGAGAGCCTCTGGGAGCTTTGACTGAGGCTGGCTGAGGTCCTGGGTCGTAAAACAAATGCATCTGACAGGGAAGTGAGCACTGAAGTCAGGGGGATCAGCAGAACTGGAGCCCTGATGGATGGGGCTTCTCATCTCACAGGGACCCAGCTCAAGGCTCCCCTGCGCACCCCAGTTCCCTCCTGCTGCAGGAAATTCCTGCTGGGCTCCCTCAAATTCTGCTCAGCTGGACGAGTTGGAGATAAGGAAGGTGAGGAAGGATCCTGCTGCAGCTCTGAGGGCCCACTGCTCCACCTGGAAGGGGAAAATCCCACAGGAATTGCCATGGGATTGGTCCCCAGGCTGGACCTCATCTGGGTGTGACCCCCAAACTTCACAAAGAGCTGTTGTAGTGCCCACTGCTCCACCTGGAAAATGAAAATCCCAAAGGAATTGCCATGGGAATGGTCCCCAGGCAGGAGTTCAGCTGAATGTGATGCCCCCAAATTTCACAAAGAGCTGCTGAAGTGTCCACTGCTCCACCTTAAAAAGGAAAATCCCAAAGAAATTGCCATGGGAATAGTGCAGGCTGGAGGTCAGCTGGATGTGACTGTTGCCAAATTTCACAAAGGTCTCTTGAAGTGCCCATTGCTCCACCTGGATGGGGAAAATCCCACAGGAACTGTCATGGGAATGGTCCACAGGCAGAAGCTCAGCTGGATGTGATGTCCCCAAATTTCACAAAGGGCTGCTGAAGTGCTCACTGCTCCACTTTAAAAAGGAAAATCCCAAAGAAATTGCCATGGGAATAGTGAAGGCTGGAGCTCAGCTGGATGTGATGTTCCCAAACTTCACAAAGGGCTGTTGTAGTGCCCACTGCTCCACCTGGAAAATGAAAATCCCACAGGAATTGCCATGGGAATAGTGAAGGCTGGAGCTCAGCTGGATGTGATGCCCCCAAATTTCACAAAGGGCTGTTGTAGTGCCCACTGCTCCACCTGGATGGGGAAAATCCCACAGGAATTGCCATGGGATTGGTCCCCAAGCAGGAGCTCAGCTGGATGTGACCCTCCAGCCTCCCCTGGGAGCAGCCAAGGAATTCGGGGTGGAGAGGGAGGGATGAAAATGTCAAGGCTGTTCTGAAAGTGGGCAATAGTGACTGTAGCTCAGGAGAAATCTGGGTTAGGGAATGTGGTTAAATGGGACATGGGGCCAGCAGGGGTGGGAGAGATGTGCAGAATCTGCTTTCCTTATCTTTAGGGAAGGATTAATTTGCTTTAGTTGCAATCAGCCTTTTTCCCTTACAGGTGCTGACATTTCACCCAGATTTCTCCATTTCTGTGGGGATATTGAGGATTTGGAGCCAGTGATTTTACTTTATTATTATTATCATTGTTACTGACACCAGCTGAATAAACCAGATTCTCCAGAAACTTCACTAGGGCTGGAAAATTTCTTTATCATCAATGACCATGGTATTTAGTAGCAAACCTTTTTTCTCTCCTTTTATCACAAGTTATAAGATTTTCCAAGCTTTTAATAAATTGTTTCACTGAGAGGTTTGAGAATTTAGAGCCTATTTAGTTGTTACATTTCTATTTCACAAACCTGTTCTAAAATGGCTTTTTCCTCTCTCTGATAATGTTTTAACTTTGGTTTAGTGAATTTTTAAATATAGGCTGAACGTGCTTTTTAGCAGAGATATCACTTAAAGGAACTTAATGGAATAAAACTTAAAATTTGGTTATTATCTCTACATCATACAAATGTGGAGTGAATTTTCAAGCTGAAATTTCTGTTCTTAGACAATCTGCTCCTATTTCCGATTATTTATGTTCTCTGAGACATTCCTGACCTTGCAGGTCTCATTTTTATTGTGATCCCACCCTGCCCCAATTCCATGTTATCACAAACCCTCTTAGAGCAGCACAATGTCCTGACCTGATATATTTTAATACTTGTTTTTCTGTATTCCTTTATTCCTGATTTTATTTATTTCTCATTTTCAGGATCTTTTACACAGATGTTTCCCAGAACTTGGAATTTCCTACATATTTTATTTTCAGTGAAGGTCACATCTTACACAGAACCTCCCGAACAAATAATTTAAAACACAAGTATCTGACACCCACATTTGAATGTAGAACAAGACTTGAGGTGAAACTCATCCAGTTGAGTCTGTAATGACACCATTCCCCTTTCCCACAGGATGGGATATTGGGATAATGTTTATCCAGCTTCAAAAGGAACAAAAAAAATCACTCAAACACAGATATTATTTTAAAAGACTGGAAAGAATTAAAATACAAAACATTTCCAGGTGCTATTTGCCATACCAAGACCTACCATAGATTTAAATATTATAATTTTTAGTCAAAATAAAAACAGCAACAATGCCACGGATGAACAGTTTTTGAAATCCAACACAAACTCGAGCAAAATTCCTGATTAATTTTGGCAGGAGCAGAAGTTTACTACACAGAAAAGGAAGCAGCTGAATATCACTATGAGGATACAATTAATAACTTGATTACATCCTCACTTCTTCAGAATCTGGCTCAGATTGGGCTGAAAGCATCCTGTAAAACCACAAAGGGATTTTTCCACATTATCCAGTGCTGACCCTTGAGGTGCCTTGGCCTTGGGTTGACTGGAAGGAGGTTCCAGATTAAATGAGATTTATTGAAAAGCCTGTTCAGTCCTGCTTCTCTTGCAGCATCCTCAAAATACATGTCTGTATCTCTTTCATGGTGACTGAATTTCTCCCCAAAGAGAGTTTGATCCATAAAAGTGCTGCTTTAATCATCATTGACTTAATGATTCCTTTGCAATGTCAATTAAACGGGATGAAAAATTAAACCATTTACAGAACACGAGGACCTTTTTAAATTACACATTTCAAAAATATTATTTAAAATTCGAGTTATATAATCCTTTTAGAACTGTCAAAGAATAATGCTGCTCTAACATTTGACTCATTACTCATGCCAATGCTTGTTGGAACTCAGGGAGTTGGCAGATATTTAAATACCAAACTCAGTAGAAATGAAGAAATTAGCAGGGTGCAACAGCAGAATGAGCTGGTGCTCTGCAGGAGGGGGGCACACACCATGCAGGTGACAAAGCCTCTTAAACATTGCATTTTACACTGCTAATGTCACAGTAAAGCCCCTAATTATAGAAAAAACTTTGTATTTCTGTAAATTAAATCATATACCCAGCGTGGGTTTCTACTTCTGTTCCTGGAAAACACGGTGAGCCATTTAGCTGGGAATATTTCTCCTCATTTCAGCTGGTTTTTTTCCCTCTCCATCCTTCCTTCCCCACACCCACACCTCTGAATGGGGGTTTTACTCTCGATTTTTTCATTTAATTTTCTCAGAAAGTTCCCTCCATCCTGCTGACTGCCTGGAGCGGCTCTACAATTCCACATTTTCCACTCCAATGTGTTTTATTTCAGCACCCAGCAGCAGCAGGGAGAGCCACCAGCTCTCTCTTCTTGCTGCTGCCTCTCTGATGGGAAAGAGGGTGAGATGATCTATCAGGGACGTGTAGGAATGTGGGATTTCCCCTGCAGGGAAACACATCCAAAGCAGCCCAAAATCACACAAGAAAGGCTCCTTTGGCCTCTCCCCACCCAGCTCCAGCTCACGGGGGCTGTCATGTGAGTATCAGGGGGAGCCTTATCATGAAGGGAAGCAAACAAAACCCCGCAGCTAGGCTGGCAATAAAGGGCACCATTCATGGAGCTGCTCCTTTTCCCAACAGCCATCATGCAATCCCATGCAGGAATTAGCAGGAGGCACTAAAAGAAGGGCAGGCAGCCAAATTGCCAGGATAATTTCTGTCCATCGGCGCCACTGGGGAGTTCTGTCAGGGTAAAGTCCCATGGCACCACCAAAACCCACCCAGACCTCTTAAATCATCAATACCCTCTGGAAATGACTCTGCCCCTTCCCTCCCTCCACCTTTTATATTCATGGATTCGTTTGGAAGTATAAAAATTGCACAGGAAAAGCAGAGATGCCCAAGAATAAAGGAAAACCCCAAACCAAATAGTCCTAAAAGACTTCCAATGGCCAACATTCCCTCTAAATAAACAGATTCCTTCAAAGCCCCTCACTTGTGCCAGTCTGTCAGCACAGAATGCTGGTTGTCACTAATTTAGGAAGTGCCAGTGGGTTGGGACTGATGCAGAATCATGGAATATGCTGAGCTGGCAGGGATCCACCAGGATGATCCAATTTTGCTCCTGGCCCTGCCCAGGACATCCCAACCATCCCACCCTGTCCCTGAGAGTGTTGGATCCACCAGGATCATCCAGTCCTGCTCCTGGCCCTGCCCAGCACGCCCCAACAATCCCACTGTGTCCCTGAGAGCGTTGGATCCACCAGGATGATCCAGTCCTGCTCCTGGCCCTGCCCAGCACACCCCAACAATCCCACCCTGTCCCTGAGAGCGTTGGATCCACCAGGATGATCCAATTCTGCTCCTGGCCCTGCCCAGCACACCCCAACAATCCCACTGAGCCCTGAGAACGTTGGATCCACCAGGATCACCCAGTCCTGCTCCCAACAATCCCACTGTGCCCTGAGAGCGTTGGATCCACCAGGATGATCCAGTCCTGCTCCTGGCCCTGCCCAGCACGCCCCAACAATCCCACCCTGTCCCTGAGAGCGTTGGATCCACCAGGATGATCCAGTCCTGCTCCTGGCCCTGCCCAGCATGCCCCAACAATCCCACCCTGCCCTGAGAGCGTTGTCTCAACTCTCCTGGAGTTCTGGCAACCTTGGGAATGTGACCATTCCCTGAAGAGCCTCTCCAGTGCCCCAGCACCCTCTGGGAGAAAAACCTTTCCCTGATTTAGGGCATAAATCCCTGAGATGTCTCCTAAGCACACAGGAGGCAGCAACACAAATACTTTGGAATTTGTTTTCAGCTTCATTTCCCAAAACCAGACTTTTTTACCTTCTGTGAAACATTAGCAATGAAGAGCACTGCTCCAAAGTTCTCAAGCTGGAGAAACATTTTTGTTGTTGCTGAATGAACACTCAATATTTTTGGTCTCCTGGGACCAGAGGACCCTCAGGTACCTCCTAGGTGGGATTTACTTCCACAGGAAATTCCACTAAACCTCAGCCACAAGGAGGTTCACAAGCCATTCCTCTCCATCACCTCAAACCCTGCAATTTGATAATCCAAATTCAAAAGCAGCAAGATCATGACAGACCATGAAAGAAAGGATGAGCTGTGTTAACCCCAGATTATTTCTTATTAGCCATTAATACCATTTTTTTCCCGTGCAATTTTCCCAAGACAAGATACTGGATCTTCCTAAGACACTAAAAAGATAAAATAAAATAAAACCCACTCGATATTACACCCAGCTGGGGAGGAGTACAAAAGGCAGCTCAAGCACAGGGAAGATACCACCAAGAATTTAAGCTTTTTATTTTTATAAGCAGAATCAGGAAGGTTAAATGAGGGGAAGACTCCAAACAGTGCTGAAAATAATTTCAGAACTCTCCCAGCCGTATTTAAACAAGAGGATGGTGACAAGTAATTTATCAGCAAGGAGTGATAGTGATTTCTGATGTTATCACAATTATCGAGCCATTACTACGAGATAAGCCAATATATTGCTCCTTGTTGCTCTGTGCATCATCCTGCTGTGTAACAGCCACTTATTTATATATTCCTCACAAACAGCATTGGTATTTAGCAGCTCATTTTTTTCCCAGTGTTCTCAAACTCTGCTTCGTGCTGAGCTCCCATCTGAGTAGCCACAACCAAAACCCATTTTCACAGGAAAATTCAGCAAGTTATTTGTAACTGTGGGGCAATATCCTCAACCATAATTACCATTCTTTAAGGAGAGAAAGAACAGAAAGAAATAAATATCACCCTAATTATTTCCTAGCCCAACTGTGGATTTTGCAGAAGATGGTTATTTTAAACAAGGGGAGAATCTTTGCAGCAGAACTTTATTATTATGAGTTCTAATCATGCAGCTTGCCACCCTCTGGGAGGTGAAACACCTCGAGGAGAGGTTTAAAACAGGAGGTGTGTGATGTCTCAGCTGCTCACAGAGGAGCCTCTTGGTTTAATTTGCTGATGTGGCTGGGTTTGATCCATGATCCCAGTCCTGATAGAAACACATCTCTTCCTTCTGCCAGTCCTGCCATGGCCTGGTGAGCCCTGGCAGCAAAACAGAGCAGGCTCCTGGGGCCAGGAGATCCAAGAAATGGGTTTGTCAAAGTGCTTGTGCACCAGTGTGACAGTGTTCACAGGGGTTTTCTGATTGGGGAAGAGACGAAGATCTGACTCCATGTTTCAGAAGGCTGATTGATTATTTTATTATATATATTACATTAAAACTATACTAAAAGAACAGAGGAAAAGGTTTCATCAGAAGGCTGGCTAAGAATAGAATAGGAAGGAATGATAACAAAGGTTTGTGGCTCAGCTCTGTGTCCAAGCCAACTGGGCTGTGATTGGCCATTAATTAGAAACATCCAACATGGACCGATCCCAGATGCACCTGTTGCATCCCACAGCAGCAGATAACCATTGTTTGCATTTTGTTCCTGAGGCCTCCCAGCTTCTCAGGAGGAAAAATCCCAGG
This sequence comes from Emberiza elegans, assembly GCA_024865655.1. Classification (NCBI taxonomy): domain Eukaryota; kingdom Metazoa; phylum Chordata; class Aves; order Passeriformes; family Fringillidae; genus Emberiza; species Emberiza elegans. The sequence goes on from JALJVW010003518.1 coordinate 32,294,542, forward strand.
GAAAGGATTTTTCATAAAAGATGTCGGTGACACACCAGCAGCTTGAAAGGATTTGTTCTGATGTCTGAAACAAAGCCAGCTCACAGCAGCACCTCTGAAATTCAGCTCTTATCAGAGTGGTACTGCAAACACATCCCAGTGTTCACACCATGGCAGCTCCATCCTGCACCCAGGGGCATTTCTGGACAGGTTTCCATAGCAGTTTGTTGAGGTTGCTCCCAAGTGGCTGAGGTGCACTTGCATTAAGGGATTTCCATGGTGCACTTCATGTTTTGGAGGAGGCACAGAATGAAAAGTGTTTTATAAGAAATAATGACCTGTAGCCATAATGTGACAGCTGGGAACAGGCACTGCCATCCAGCAAAGGACCAAGGGACCCTGTCCGTGTGCCCAGGCTTGTGAGGCACCTCAGGGTGCTGTGTCCAGCTCTGGCTCCTCAGCACAGCAGGGCCAGGAGCTCCTGGAGCTGAGCAAGGGCCTGGAGCATCTCAGAGCCCAGGAGAGGCTGAGGGAGCTGGGGCTGCTCAGCCTGGAGAGGAGCCCCAGGGAGAGAGAGGGGCCTCAGCCCTGGCTGTCCCTGGCTGTCCCTGGCTGTCCCTGGCTGTCTCTGCATGTCTCTGGGTGTCCCTGTGTGTCCTGGGTGTCCCTGGCTGTCCCTGGGTGCAGGACGGGCAGAGCAGGGCCAGGCTCTGCTCTGGGACCCAGCAATGGCACCAGAGGAACAGGCAGGGACCGATCCCAGCAATTCCCCTGCACAGGAGGCAGAACTTCTGCCCTGGACAGGAACCAAACTGGAACAGAGCTCAGAGTGCTCGTGGAGTCCCAGATGCTGTCTGGACACCATCCTGCGCCACTGTGGCCCCTTCCAGCCTGGCCCATCCCAGGATTCTGTGACCCAGCAGCTCAGAGGGACAGCCCCAAAGGTGGTCAGGGTGAAGCTGCTCCATGAGTGGAACATCCTGAGGGAAGGGCTGGAGAGGAGCTGGATACCCAGGGAGGTGTCCAGGGGAGGCCAGGCTGGGAGCAGAGCCCCTCCAGCAGCACCTGGAGCTCCCAAAAGCAGGAGGGGTCTGCAGTGCCCAGAGCCACTAATCCCAAGAGTGGGATAATGGGACAGGGAACAGGGAATTGCTACCCAGGGGCAGTAGCACTGACAACAAACTCTTCTCTAGGTCAGGAATGATCATCAGCACTCGGGTCTGACCAAACTGAACCCAGCCTTTCTCTGCCTGTGAAACACTGGAGGGTTTTTCCCCCATCTGTTTAAATTAATCTCATTAGATATGAATTAACAGAATATTGCTGAAGGAAATACATATTTTTTGTTCAGTTCCAATAAAACCTTGCTGTTCTCTGGGTAAAATGTTAAATATTTCCAAGCCAAATATATGGTGGGGGAAGGTACATAAACCTCGCCTCCCATTCCAATTGTCAGTACAAGCACTCCTTTTTCCCAGAGTTAATGGAATTAATGTCACTTGCTCAGTCAAGGGGCATTGCAAAGCCTGGGTCTTATCTGTGACGTGCACAGATAAACAGATTTACAAGGCAGGAGCTCCCATGGCACCTTGTCTTTCAAGGTCACAAGTTACACTGCAGAGGAGCCCATTCCAAGACATCCTCACAAATATTCCTAAATCAAAGCTAACAGAACAGGTTGATCTATATATTCACAGAGCCTATGGACATGCCCAAAAGATCAGCTGGGATAACTCTATTTTAAATTGCATTTACATCCTGCCTGGTTTGCCACACCTCTGTCTGCCAGAAAGCACATCAAACAATCAAACAATTCTTTTGTCTAAAGTTATCATCACTTCTTTTTCTAGGATTCAAATGAAAATCCAAGCAGAACAAAATTAAACCTAATACTCATTCTGTTGGTTAAATTAGACTGCATCTAAAGCATGAAACCAATTGTTCATATATCAGATTTATTCCTGCAGTGAACAGAAAGAATGATTTCTTTCAGGGAGCAAGATCCTATATTAAATATAAGTGTGGAACAGCACAAGCCCTGTCAGGCTCTGCTCTGCCTCAGAAACCCTTGCCCTTCCCTCAGTGAGCTGCTTACAAGACACAAAAAAATGAGATTAACAAATAACTGGGAGATAATGCCAGTAAGGCATCCTGGAAGACTTTTCCATTATTTGTATGATAATGAACACCTGCCTGTGGAGCTGTATTTCTCCTGGACATTTGCAGCAACTGCAACCAACAGAAAGAAAAAGAAACCAATTTTGTGGCCATCTATGTGGAGTGCCTTAGACCGAGGAGCTACAACTCAATTTTCTAAACCAGTTTTAAAACTCTATTACAACAAATTTCCTTGTTAAAAATAAATAAATAACCCAGCATGTATAAGCTGAAGGCCTTTTACAAGCTCTTAAAAACTGTGCTATGGGCTAGATCTTAGATTAATGTTTGTGATGCACACTGAAAACCTGTAAAGCATTTATGTAATTGCTGAGCATTATTATTTTTATTACTGCAACAGATGGAACCAATCCATCTTCGTAGATAATATCTCATAAATGATTCATTATTATTCCTTTAACCTAAAGTCTTTTCTATTTTGCAGATCCATGAGAAATAACTGTTAGGAGGCTCCATGCATAAAATAGTACATAAACTACCTAATGTCTTGCAAATGTAGTGGCCTTGCTGATGTTCAGGCCTTTTAATGTTCACATGGCTGCTGTTCCTCTCCCAGTCTGCTGCTCCTCCTCATTTTCCAGCGCTGCTTCCCAGGTGATGGAAAATATCACAGCAAACCGGGGCTAAATGGCAAATGTGGGCCAGAAAAACACAAATATCTCCCCAAAAAATACACAAAATAAGTTTATAATGTGGCACTCTTGGCTTTGATTGCTGAAAGACCAGAGTTCTGTGATCACACTGCCCATTCTCCCTTGGCCCAGTAACTTTTGGGCCAATTTTAATCCAATCAGAAAGCCAGGTAGAGGTCTCCCAGATATCATCTCCCATCAGCCTAATGAAGACTGATGGCCGGCAAAGGGCACAAATTGGTGCTGGCACTGGGAAAAAGGCTGAAATGGGAGCTCCTCAGTCCCCCCCAGGCCACACAGACACTCAGACAGAGCAGAGGCCACCTCCTGCCCACCCCAGAGCAGACAGACAGCCCACTGGTGATGCTCTGAATGGGGAAGAGCTTGTCTAGAAATGTATTAAAGCTTGGCGCAAGCAAAATAATCGTGACGATATCAGTGAGTGATGAGCCCAGCTTTTTAAATGTGAAAAAAGCTGATTTACACCTCAAAAAAAAAGCATGTCTTGGGTTGTTAGAAGAAAACACAGAGAGAGAAGTTAAACCAACCACATCTAAGTTATTATTTTGATACTGACCTTGGAAGAATCAATGGCCTCAACAATTCCCACAGCCCTAATCTGAAGGGCCAAATAATCCATGGGATGATTTGGGTTACTCAGTCACACACAGAGCAATTATCCAGTGTAACAGGAAAAGCTCATTGCAAGTGATGAGCCCTGGTGTGAAAAATAAATATCTGAAATATTTATGGACTTTATCAATGAAAAAATGACTGTTCTCTGAGTAATACAGACATTTTGGATGGGAACTAAAGGTTATTCTGCTTACTTTTGCCTCATGAAAGAGAGATCTTAGAGATTTTTTCCAGCCTAAACAATTCCATGATTCTACAGCCCAGTTTTTCCCAACTCCTTGACTCATTCCAAAACTAAAAGCCACAGCACCAGGAGCTTTCACCTGCTCCTCTACCTGTTAATTCTTCCTACCTTCACTAAGAAAAGGAAATAATTTTCAATTCCAATAAACCTCCAACCTTCAAGACCTCCTGCTCAAAGAGGAGCTTTGTTCATCATTAACACATATTTACTTTTGCAGGAGAGATGAGTTTGGAGGCTAAAACAGAGGAACTTTGCCACCAGGCACTTTGACATTTGCTCTCTTGTAAAAATGTTGTAAGGAGTTACTATTCCCTTGAAACCACATGAAAGCACCCCTTGAACAAGTGGAGCTATCTCTGACTTGAAAAGTCCCATGTGATCCCAGCCATCCCACTGCCAACCAGTTTCCAACCCATTCTGACTCACAAAAAAACAGTGAGCTGCCTTGAAAGCTCGCTCTAAAAATCTAAATTCATCTCCCATTTTCATGAAAATTCACGCAAAAACACAGTTTTCAATCCCCCGAAAAAGAAAAGTCAAATGTAGAATAATGTTTTTTCTAAGCAGCTTCAAATTCCAGGTTGGAATGAGGGAGTGTGGAGTTGGATACTCCTTTGGTCAAAGTCTTGGGATGACAGTACCCTCCTAAAAATCCTTCCCTAAGAGGAATCCTACAAAGGGCAGGGTTGAGACAACCTAGGAAAAATCTTCAAATCCTTCATCTCTGATTGAGCTGTTCAATATTCCACCAGAAAGACTGGCTTTTATTAATTGACCTCTTCAAAATAATTCTTTTCCCATTCCTCTTTTCACATAAAAGATGCCTTCCCTAAAAACCCAGCCCCAGATTTGTTCTTTTTGTGAATACCTCAGTTAAACACCACGAGCTCCATTTCACTCCAGACCCTTAAATGAAATGACTTTGCTGTAAGCAGGAGAACAAAATTTCCTCTAATTCCAGGCAATCCCTCTCATGAAGGGAAGTTTAAAAAATCCCTTACAGCTGGCACCAGGTGACTTCAACAACGTGGGTTTGATCAGTTATTAAACCAAGCCCTGCCTAGGAGGACAATGTGCCAGCAGAACTCCACTTTTCTCAGTGTTTTCCATGTTTTCCATGTTTTCCATATTTTCCTTGTGCTCAGCTGTCCTTGTGAAGAATCAAGTGGCTCCATTACCACTCAGGCCTGAGTGTGCACTTTTAATTTTGTTACTTAGATAATTCTTTTCTTTTAATTTTGTTACTTAGATAATTCTTTTCTTTTAAGAGGTTTTAAACACAACTCCCAACTGTTCAACATAACGAGGTTTCATTTACAAACTTCTAACGAGCACGAGGGCAGAGAGACAAGAAAAATCCCAGCTTTAAAAGACACATTATTTTACAGCAAGGGAGAGAACAGCAAGCACTCATCTGAGGTGATTGGTTAGGATGACAGCTCTGCAGTGAAATATATTTTCATTTCAGGAGCCCCCACAGCTATTTTGAATTTAATTGCATGGAAGACCACCAGGATTTCTTTCTCAAACACAAACCCAAAGCCTATCAGCAAAGAAACAACTCTTACGTGCAGGAAACCAATCTTTCTGAAGCCTACCACCAAAGAAACAATTATTGCGTGCAGGAAACCAATCTGAGATGTTGAAATGGGTTAAAAGGAACCAAAAAGGCAAAATAATGAAGGGAAGTGTGACTTTCAAGCGTGCACCAAACCGGGGTAAAAGGAGAAGTTTTAAATTAATTTATTAGCAGGGGGACAGTTGTACAGGAATAATGTTCCCCCATGGTCAGGGAGAGGTGGAATGATGGGAAAGGAGGGGTCTTCCCTTCTTTTTGTATCTCTGAGGAGCAGGAATAAGATTTAAAACACCTCTGAAGGTGCCCAGCATTGCCTTACCTTGCTGGAGGTGGGCTCAGGGATGTGGAGGGCACCAGGTTCAGAGAAGCTTGCAGCTGCCAAGAGAGAGAGAAAATGGGAATTACATTTTCCAGGTAAATTGGGGCATGTTTCGAAGCAGAATAATGTAAAAAAGACATGAGATTGCAAATTAATTCTGCAACATCTAATGCAGAAAATATTCCCCCTGCTGGGTCACGTTACAGGACAGTGAATATTTGATAATTTGGGAGCAGGGAATGGCTGGAGAAATGGGAAAGAGTGGGATAAAGGCAGGTAATGAAGGGTGGGTCTGCAGATAACCCACTCCAGAGAAAACGTGTGAAATTAGAATTGCTGAACTAGGGGGAAGGAAACACAAGTTACCAAATTGTGCTACTCTGACACTTCCCATTCTCAGAGAGCACATGAATCACGGAGAAGGCTGAATATTTGTCACAGCTGTGATTTCAGCATCAAAAAGAAATAATTTTAGCTCCAATTTTAGGGGAGTTTCCAGAAAATCTGTCAGTTCAGCCAACCGGATCCTAAACTTCTCCACGATCTTCTGCAAGAGGAGCTTTCTTTGGGGTTGGACCCAAAAAGGAACTCTAGAAACCACCATGGTGACCACACATGGTCAAGGGCCTTGGTGGCTTTGTGGACCACCCTGAGGTGTCACAAGCTTCATTTTGATGGTTTTGGGTGCTTTTAAACTGATGTGTGAGCTGAATATTTTTAATTTCAAAGATGAAGAACCGCCAGCAATACAAAAATATCAAAATGCTGAACCACAGCTTTTCGGTTTGGATGGTAAAAAACGATGCCCTTAAGTTTTCTGCTCTCCAAAGCAGTGGGGTTTTATTCTTGGCAGTGACAAAACTCCAGTTCCACCCGCAGTCCTGACTCACTGGGAGTGTTTGGGAGGGGAAGTGGCCTAGCTCCACAAGCCTGCACTAAGAGCTATAGCTGGCAGCAAAAAGGAATGGTTTATATTCCAAAAAAAAAATAGGATTCTGGAGTAAACAAACTATTTGCAAGTTCAGATTGGATTTTATAGCAGAGCAGAGGAGATATGAAACTTGGAAAGTATTTAAAAGCTCAAAGCAAAATATTTTATGTGAAACAAAATGTTGCATTCAATTCAAAGTTAATAGTTTCTGCTGGGGAAAAAAATGCCAACAATTCTGATTTTATTTTTCAAAGAGAATTTCTCTGTATTGCTCTTACAAATCCTGCCAAACACAGGCACACACATGAGTATATCCCAATTTTAACCCCCATGAGTCCAGGCTGACTTCCCACACTTATTGAATCACGAGCTGATGCAAACATTTGTATTTTCCCAGATTCCTGCTACCACCCAAAACTGAAAAATGGTTTTAAGTCACTCTAAAATGTCAAGAAGGAGATTTTGCTGGGGGTTAAATCAAGCCAAGGTGAGCTGCAGTGGAAGGGAGGTGTCCTGCTGGCTCCCTGCTTTACTGGGCTGCCCACACTCCATTTCTCCTCTCCTACCTTTGGCATCTGTCTCACTTTGTGGTGAATCAGTGCGGCAAACGAGGCAGCAAAGAACCAGCTCTCCCAAAAAAAGAGAGTTGTTTGCTTTGAGTTGAGCTCCCTGAATCAGCTCCTCACAGGGCAAACGAGCTCTGGGATCACATGGCTTGGGCAGCAGGAGGAAAAAAAAGATGGTTCTGTGATATCTGTGTAATGTTTTTACATCAGCTGAGTTTGGAGTTGTCTTGTCTCTAATCTAAGACCTTACAGCACCCCTCTGTTTCAGATCTCTCCTTTCAGGTACAAATCATCTGGTTTTATGCCCATTGAGAGAAGGAAAAACCCCAAACCTACCCACAATTTGAAAATTTCTCAAAAGCAATTACAAGGCAATTCATGCAGTTGTTTCTGGAATACAAAGGAGGCTAAGACTATTCTCAAATGTCTTTTTTGCAACAGCTCATAGGTTTTCCTTTTTTTCTCTATGAACCTTTATTATTGGAGCTCTCCTTCTCGGGCCCTGTGCACTCAGTGTTTTATGGATAAAGCCTCAGATTTTTGCTGCAGGCTCATGTTCCAGCCCCATGGAGGCTCAGCTGGCACTGCAAGACATCCCCAGCTTTCATTCCCACAGCAAACTGCTCAGGGAATGGGATTAAAACTCCTAATATCCCCCAGGATGACTCTCAGGCGCATCCTTGGGGACAGATCCGTCAGCTGCTTCACAGCTTGTGTTTAGCAAATACATTTTTTCCTGTGGAAATCCTGCCTAACAGGTTAAAAGGGGATTTTCCTTCTTTTTTTTCACTCTATAACCCACAGCAAAAACTGAAGTGTGATGATAGAAATAGCTAAAGCTGACCTGAGACCCCCCCAAGTCCTTCTTTTCATCCCCAGCACCTTCCATGCAGCACAGGGAACTCGGGATCAGACCAAGAGCTCCGCTTTGGAAAGCTCAGCCTGAAGGGAGGAGAGAAAATCCCTGCTCAGCCTCATCCCCGAGCTGATCCACTGGATCCCCATCCCAGGGGAGGTGTGGGAGCCTGGGAGGAGGTGGGAGGACAGGTCTGGCCCCTTCCACACTTTCAGGAGCTGCAGGGAAGAGCTGGTCCGAGACAAGAAACGTTCACAGGAAACCTTCCGCCTAAAATAGGCGTTGTTCTTCTACACCTCCCACTGAACAGTGGGTACAAGCCAGGAATACAGACTTTGGAAGCGGATTCCGAAGAGCTCTGAGGAATGCATCAAAAAGTCCATATGGTTTTGCCAAATCAAGTGTGCAGAAACTGGGTAAATTTAGCCGAGCGCCGAGGAGCTAAAATTTGTCTCGTTTGACCCAAGTGGAAGGAACGGAGTCATGAGGCTCTTAGACACAAATCCATCTGACTGAATCAGCTCGGGGAGGGCAGAAATTGATGAGTAACACGTTATTTCATGTGTGGAAACAAAAGGACACCTCGGCTCCCAGAGGAGCACCAAGGAACAGGAAAGCAATCCCCAGACAGGTCTAAATAATGCGACTTTCTCCAACATATTTAGGTGGTGAAATTCCGAGTGACAAGCGCTTGGCGCTCCGACAGCTGGGCCCACGGCTCCCAAGTTTTCCTCCTGTAGTTCCAAAGAGTGAAAGCTTTGTTTGAAACCGTGGTGGAAATTCTTACAATGAGACAGGAGGTGAAAGCTCTGAGGAGAGTGACGCGTTGCTCATTGTAAAAATCGCCGGTGCTCCGAAGAGTGAGGTGCCAAGAAAAGAAGGGAAGGCTTCCCGAGGCTCCCAACACCATCCTGTTTCCATCTGCACTGGGATAGCTCAGCCTGGCACTGCTCCTGCCATGCCCCTGGAGCACCCTGCAGATTTCCCAGCCACATCCCAAGAACATCTCTCTGGAGCCTTTGGAGGCTGTGCTCAAGGTCAGGCTCAACACCACAAAATTCCGGTGGCCGAAATTTTCCATGCACAAACTTACAGGAGTAAACCTTGACTAGGAGCTTCTCCCTCACCTCAGATCCTGGCCTCTTTTAGGCCTCTTATGACAAGAAGGACATTGAGGGGCTGGAGCGTGTCCAGGGAAGGGAACGGAGCTGAGAAGGGGCTAGAGCACCTGGAGGAGCTGGGAAAGGGCTCAGCCTGGAGAAAAGGAGGATCCAGAAGGGAAAAGCTCTGCATCAAAACCTTCCTCAGAGTCCCTTCACCTTTTTTTACCCTCACATTTTCTCCCACTTTTTGATTTTCCCCTCACAGCAGGAGAGACCCTGAAGGGAACAGAGCTGGGAAGGGGCCGGAGAATCCCTGAGGGAGCCGGGCAGGGGCTGGAGAATCCCTGAGGGAGCGGGCAGGGGGGCAGGGGCTGGAGAGGATCCCTGAGGGAGAGGAGGGGCTGGAGAATCCCTGAGGGAGCCGGGCAGGGCCTGGAGAATCCCTGAGGGAGCCTGGGCAGGGGCTGGAGAATCCCTGAGGGAGGCAGGGGCTGGGCAGCCGGGCTCACCTGGAGCAAAGGAGGATCCCCAGGGATCTTTTCCCTCTCTGGAATTCCCTGCCAGGAGGGCACAGCCGGGGGGGTCGGGCTCTGCTCCCAGGGACCAGGGACAGGAGCAGAGGGAACGGCCTCAGGCTGGCCCAGGGCAGCTCAGGGTGGATTTTGGGGCAATTCCTTCAGGAAAAGGTGCTCAGGTGGAGTCCCCATCCCTGCAGGGGTTTCACAGCCCTGTGGATGCAGCACTGGGGAGATGGGGCAGTGCTGGCCTTGCCAGTGCTGGGGAATGGTTGGACTCAACGATGTTTGAGGGTTTGTCCAATATTTACGATTATTTTATTCTCTCATTTCTGAACACTTCCTCCCCCTCCTCATCTGCCCTCTGTGACCAGAAGCTTCAGCAATATTCCCCTGAATTCCCCCTGGGAAACAGGTGGATTAGGATCCTACCAAAACCCCTATTTCTGACATTATTGCCGTGTCAAAAGAGTGGAGAATAATCAACCACCACACACAACAAAGTCTCCCAAATTTACACAACAAGGAAAAGTGCAACTAGAAAAGGAAGGGCAAGTTAAGCACCAATGATAATTTCAGTATAAGGCAATTATTTACAAAGCTGAATACAAAACTGTGAAGGGCAGTGTTTGTGTAATGGGAAATACAGGCGTGAACACATCTACAGGAAAGAGACACATGGAAGTCCTTTGGTGATTGAACTTGTGGAGTTAGCTAGAGAATATTTAAAGATTTAAAACTCATTTTAGTCACACTAAGCCAGCCCTTTCCATACACACAGAAATGTAGGAACCTGCTGATGGAACACCCAGGATGCTGTTCTGAAGACAGTGAAATCCCAGAATCCAGGAGCTGCAGGTGAATCTTGGCACTGAACAAGTTTTCCCACACAAACCTGCACTTTTAGAAATCTTCATCTATTAAAAAACATGATTATGTTTTTCAAAAACATCAGCCCATGGTTCTACAACTTTCACCATCCTTTCTTCCCCCTCAAACCTTTAATTAAGTCTCCACTCTGCTGCTTCCAAGCAGCAGCAGAAGCCTAATGGCTTCAGAATATTTCCTTACTAACTTCAAAACACCCAGACTTGCTGTGAGTTGCAGGCTTTGAACACGAGCTGCTTAAATAATCCCTTTTATTTTTATTTATTCTTGAAAATATCAGATTCTAATCCTCTCTAACCACTGCATTTAAAAAAAAACTGCACAGCTCTTTGGAATATTTTCCTTTTTTGCCACTTTAGTGATGAATCTATGTGTAACTATGCAGGATTTCTTACTTGAAAAGTGTTCACAGCTGCAAAAAAAAAGAAAAAGTATAAAAATGGTTTTCATCAGCAGATCTTAAGGAACTTTTACAAAGCACTGTCTCTAACAGATGGGGAACCTGAGATCCAGGCAGGATCTTCCCTAAGTCACACAACAAGGTATTGCAAGATGAGTTTCTGCTGTGTGAGCATTTTGCTCTCGTGGCTCTTTAGGACTACCCAGAATAAAGAGACTTTCAGGAAAGGTTTTAAAATAAAACCAGGTTTTATGGCATCAGATTGGGAGTTTTCTTTGATGGGAGGGAAACACACCCTCAAAAAGAGCACCTTGGGAGGATGAGGGGAGGAGAGAGCCTGGGATAGTGTGAAAGTAAATCTGCCACTATGAGTTTTGAATTGTGTGTTTTGCACAATAAAACATTGAATTCCACACTGGTTTGGGGTGGAAGGACCTCAAAACTCATCCCATCCCACCCCTGCCATGGGCAGGGACACCTTCCACCATCCCAGGCTGCTCCAGCCTGGCCTTGGACATTCCAGGGATGTGGTGGCCATGGACAGACACCTGAATACAAAACAGGAATTCCTACAGCTGTAGGAATTGTCCTGTGTTTTGCTGCTAAACAAAAATGCAGCAGAAGAAGTGAGCTTGGTCTTTCACATCACCACAAGCAAACATCACCTTCCAGTCTGAGTTAAACTGGGTTTTGAGCAGCTGAAGGTTAATACATAAACCTGTATTTTTATTTACTGTTGTAGAACATTCACGGCAGTTTTCTATAAACCTCCACTTATCCTGCCGGCAGTGCTGTGCTCCCCTCAGATTCCTCTGATGGATTAATAGAGCAGAGCCTGCTGTGAATGCAAGACACATTTCCTCACAGATTTGTTTGAAATATAAACTCGGGGCTTAGTTTGCTAAACATTTGTTTTCTTCCCATTTTGATATTTGGAAAGAAAATAGATAGCTCATAATTAGTCAAACATTCACTGGAGAATGAAATAACCACCAGTCCCTTTAATCTGTTGTTCAGAATTCTGCAGGATCTGGAGCTCTATAAATAAATCCTTGCTTGCTCTTTTTTATATTTGTACCAGTGGAAAGAAATCCTTGACTCTAACTCGCTAACAAAGACTTTAGCACTGCATTCTGAGGTGTGAACCAACAAGGAAAGTTATTATTTTTTATGACTTGCTCGTTTAAACAAAAAGAGGCAAAGTCTAAGACATTCAGATTTGTGACATCAAAGGAAGCGCTGCTCCTTGGCAGATATTTAATAAGGGATCCCAAGCCACTTTCTTGGTGGTCTGAGGTCACAGTTTCATATTTCAAAGGCTGGGAGTGAGGAGATTTCCATCTGCACGTGTCTCCTGGCCTGAAAGGGATCTTTAACAGCTCTGGAGGTGGCAGCTCCAGCGTCCTGCCCACCTCAGCTCACAGGAGAAGCAGGAACATTTGCCAAAGGGATTTCAGATGGGAATAACCCAACACTTCCAGGCTGAGCACACAGCCACTCAGCTGCACCATTCTTTTTATACATCTTGGTGGGATTTGTCCAGCTGGAAGTGTTCAGGAATTACAAGGCAGCTCCCAGCAGTTGCTAACTTGCAGCAGCGAAAATGGAAGGTTTGAAATAATTGCCCACTTTGCTCTGACACAAACCAATTCAGATGTTTTCAAAGTCCCAGTGACAGGCTGGAGAGCAACACTTCAAAATTGCTCTTCCAGCAAGTGGGAAACTGCTTTAATAAAATTTAGGGAACAATTCTGAGTTCAACAGAATAATCTTCTACTCTAGACCTACTTGAACACCTGAGAGGGAGAATAAATATTGAACCAACAGATCTGGGAACTGACTTGTTGGTACTTCATGTTTTGGGGGATGGGAAAGCTTGATGTTGTTCAGCTTTAAGTTCTGCCCTCGATTCAAACACACTGAAGCAAAATTCTTAAAGTCTAATGACGTTGGTTTGTTTTTTCAGCCCCTCTCAAATTTGTAACTTCTGGGTGCCAACAGGGTAATGCTGTGCTGAAGGAAATGAAATTCCTGTGTTACACAAATACTGCAGGGCAGGAGAGAGGGGTGGGAGATTAGGCTGACCTAACTCATCTATCACAGAGTCCCAGAGAGATTTGGGTTGGAATAAACTCCAACATCACAATCCACCTCTGCCATGGGTAGGGACCCTTCCAGTATCCCAGGCTGCTCCAAGCCCTGTCCAGCCTGGCCTTGACACTTCCAGGGATCCAGGGGCTGGGCACCCTGCCAGGGCCTGCCCACCCTCACAAGGAAGAATTTCTTACCAATATCTAATTAAAATCTCTTTTTTAGCTTAAAACCATTCCTCCTTGTCCTATCACCACCTGTCCATGTAAAAAGTCTCTCTCTTCTAAGTCCCTTCCCATGCCCATCCCCTGTACCCACCACCCAAACCAAGTCACTAATTGAAAGATTATTTCTGGTCTGTAATAAACAGCACACATTATTCCCATTCATTATTTTGCATAAAGAATGCAGGCCAATTTGTATTATTTATGTGAAATTAGAACATTGGGGGTGTAAAGCGTCTTCAGACTGGAAATTTGGCTGTTGCCTCACTGAGTAATTTGGTGTTTGCATTAAGGACTTGCTAACATTTCAATCAAGCAGAAGAGGTGATTACACAAGGTCTCTGCCAAAGAGGTTCAGTGGCTCCAAAACCTGAGGGCAGACAAAAGCCCAGGAAATGAAATAAGCAAAGTGTGTTCTCCTAAAGGCAAAGAATTCCAGAAGCCAGGAGCACAGAGGGGCTCACACTAAACCTGGCAGAGGGATGGCACTGAGCCTCTCCTGCCCAAGGTCTGCAACACCAGGCTGGGACTGAGGCAATACCACAGGCAGGGAGGGCACCAGATCCATAAGGGATGGCATTTTGGATTTGAGAGGTTTGGAGACCTAGGGGAAATGCAGAGGGTTTCTTTCCTCTCATCTCCATCATTAAAAACTTCCACAGCTGCGTTCATTTGCTCAGGATCGTTGAAAAAGTCTGATTTTCTTTAATGTTTGTGGGATCAGGCAAAGGTCAAGGCAGCTGTGCCCTTCAAAAATAGGTATTTTAGGACCATGAGGGCACTCTTATCAGCTCTTCAAGGTACAGAATTCTGGGCTGCAGGGCTGGTCTGAGGATTCCTTGAGAGGAATGCCCTGCAGTGATTTCCATCAGCCAGCTGATAAACTTCCCACAAACACCATTCCCATGGGAAAAAGACCTTCTGAATCCCAAGCAATTTTGGAACATCACCCAGGAGAAAGTATGACACAGCACAGATTCCAGAGCAGTAGTTTCAACCCTTGTGTTCTGTGAAAGAGAAATTTGTCTGTGGAGAAATTGGGAAGAGCTTTTTCTTGCACTTTGGTGCACATGATGAGGAGCTGGAACCATGAGAGGGAAACACATGGGAACAAAAACCATGGTGTGGACAGCAGGGAGCAGGAGCAAATATCCATACCAGGATCTCCGCTTGTACCCAAAATATCTTTACAGGGCACCCTGAGAGCTGCTTTCATCTCCAATCAGTTCAAAACAGACAAACAAACTGGAGAACATGGACACTGTGACATGTCCACCTCTTTTTGCAGCCTGGTCTCACTTGCTGAGACACCCTGAGCCAGGCTGGCTCTGTGGCTTAGGACAGAGCCCCCTGCCAGGACTAAAATACCCTGAAAATATTATTTCCCTGAGCTGAACCAACATTTATCAACCTTAAAGGTGTTTCCCTACAAAAAAGCACTGGGTCTACCTGGTCATGAAGCCTTGGACAGGCTGGGATACAATGGGAATACCAAATGCAGCAGCACCAAGATATTTCACAGTTGGATTTGGGATGGATTTGGGGCGTTCATCTGCACCACCAGGCAAGGAGGTGACAGCAAACACCCCAAAAAGCAGAACACAAAGCACAGGGCAAGGGTTTAAGCCCACCTGCAGCTTTAGGCCATGCTTTAGGTTCCACAGAAACTCCCAGGGGAGAAGCTGCAGCCATCTAATTCCTACAGCACTTCCACTCGGCTTTCAGGAGAAAACTGAAGTGGGAGTAGCAGTAGTTTCACACATACAAAAAGAGCCCTATTTTTAAGAGAAAAAAAAAGGGGGAAAAAAAAAAAGAAAAGGCTAAAGAAGCAGGAAGCGGAGGAGTAAATGACAGTGGTAGGGAGAAGAGATGTCTCCTTCCATTTAGACAAGCAGACATACTCTTGCAATTTAATGGATTAGAAGGACTCGGAGATATTTACTGTCTAGCCACGTAAGTACATTCCAGCTCTTGATTTGCTTTTAGCATCAA
This sequence comes from Emberiza elegans, assembly GCA_024865655.1. NCBI lineage: Eukaryota > Metazoa > Chordata > Aves > Passeriformes > Fringillidae > Emberiza > Emberiza elegans. The sequence goes on from JALJVW010003518.1 coordinate 32,309,675, forward strand.
AACCAGTCATATATTACATCAGTGGGATTCTTGTTTGTTGAAATAAGTGAATAATTTGGGGAGTATATTCAATTCACTCTTTTTACATTCCCTTGTTTCATCTGGTCTCAATTTCCACAAGATGCCGTTTGGGAAACTGCAGCTGGGAGCACGTGGCCAGTGAGACAGGTTGGTCAAGGGCTGACATCTCCACTCATTTGCTGGGCTGCATGTTAAATTAATAATGTTAATGTTAAATTAATAACATGCAGGCTGAGCTGGAATGAGCTTGACATGCATCACTTTGGGGGGTTTGGTGTGCAGAGTTCAGGGACTCAACTCAGCTGAGCCAATTTCATGGCTCATCTTTCATCCCCTCATTCTCAGCCTCCCCCATGTCCCCATTTCTCTCCTTCAAGATGAGCCACTTGGGGGGACTAAAATGGCACAAAAAACTTTTTTTTTTTTTTTCTTTTGGCAGTGTGGATTTTCTGCTGGTTTAGGGCTCTCAACTGGCTCCTGGAAAGGTCAAGAAGTCAGCACAGAAAATAAAGCCCATGCCAGGAAAAGAGGAAGGAACAGATTGCTGTGCCATCAACCCCGCCATCAAAGTACCTGGCAACGGCTTCACACTTGTTCTTCTCATGGGAAAAAAAAAAAAAAGTAACAGTTCTGAAATAGGTAGGATCTTGTTTCTATTGCTAAAGCCTGCGACTTCTGAAGTGACAACCTTCTGATGTTCTGTGGAGCAACCACCACGGCAACTTCCCCTAAAAAAATCTTAACCCGTCGTCCTTTTTTTCTATTGCAGGGCTGAAAATTCAGCCAGTCAGAGATAGCCAGTAAAAACAGAAACATCAGCCATCTAAATTCCCATAATATTGACTTGAAACAAAATACACCAGTGTTTACTCTATTGCTTTGGCGTGGGTTGGTTTGTTTGCAGTCAAACCGTAATTTATACTGGCTCCTCACATATTGATATGTTGAGGAAATAAACAGTAAATACTATTTCCAATCCATCTGTTTAACTTGTTAGAAAAACAACAGTCAGAGGCTTTTGAGAATTGTAGTTTTTCTGTACAAACCCAAATTGGGAACTGGAGCTTTGTTTCGCTCCGAGTGCTCTGTGTGGGTTTGGATGGAGTGTGGCTCCAGCCTGGATTCCCAGCTCTCGCCCCAGGTCCTGGCAGAGCTGTGGGCAGTTTGCAGGGATTGTCTGGAGGGGTCCCACCACATCTGGGAGCCTGGCTGGAGCCATCCCACTCCTCCCTGCTTCTCCTTGTCTGACACATGGCTGGGACTTTTAGGGAAAACCTCACCCACCAACAAGGAGCTTTCCAGGAACTCAGCTCCTTCCTTGTTCTCCTGCTGGCTCTGGAGTGGAGACTCATTGGGCATGAAAAATGGTTTTAATCTTCAGTTCTTCACAGAAAAATGAAGGTGTTGGTGTAATGTTCATTCTTGAAACTCATCAAGCACTGAGCGGCTTTTGTGGGCTGCTCTGTCCTAGGGGTAGCACTGCCCCGAGGGTTTCAGCTGGACAGGGACACACAGGGACACCACTGGACAAGGAGGTCTGGGAATTCATCCCACTCCAGCCTCGTGGTGCTTAAAGAAGCCAGGATGGACAGGGCTGGTCTTGTGGAAAGTGCCAGGTTGGAAATAGAGGGGTTTTAAGGCTCCTTCCCACCCAAACCATCCTGGGATTCTGGGTTTTTGTAAAAGCAGCAAAGCAGCCCCACAGTGCCCTGCATTGGCATTCAAGTGTTAAATGCTTTAGCAAGTGTCCAGCAGGGCACAGGCACCAAAGAGGGAACTTTGTTGGCCTGTCCACAAGAATTTCTTTAAGCCAGTAGAAATGAAGAGAAAAGGGAAAGGGAAAGGGAAAGGGAAAGGGAAAGGGAAAGGGAAAGGGAAAGGGAAAGGGAAAGGGAAAGGGAAAGGGAAAGGGAAAGGGAAAGGGAAGGGGAAGGGGAGAAGAAGGAAGGAAGAGAAGAAGAGAAAGGAAGAGGAAGGGAAGGGAAGGGAAGGGAAGGGAAGGGGAAGGGAAGGGAAGGGGAAGGGAAGGGAAGGAAGGGAAGGAAGGAAGGAAGGGGGAAGGGAGGGAAGGAAGGAAGGGAAGGGAAGGGAGAAGAAGGAAGGGAAGGGAAGGGAAGGAAAGAAGGGAAGGAAGGAAGAAGGAAGGGAAGGGAAGAGAAGAGGAAGAAGAGAAGGGAAGGAAGGAAGGGAAAAGAAAAGAAAAAGAAAAGGAAAAGGAAAAAAAAAAGAAAAGAAAAAAAAAGAAAAGAAAAGAAAAGAAAAGAAAAGAAAAGAAAAGAAAAGAAAAGAAAAGAAAAGAAAAGAAAAGAAAAGAAAAGAAAAGAAAAGAAAAGAAAAGAAAAGAAAAGAAAAGAAAAGAAAAGAAAAGAAAAGAAAAGAAAAGAAAAGAAAAGAAAAGAAAAGAAAAGAAGGAGGAGGAGAACAAGAATGAGGAGAATGAGGAGAATGAGGAGAACAAGGAAAAGAAAAATAAAAAGGAAAAAAACAAGGCAAACAGGAGAGCTTATTGCATACTCCAGCAGCTGGTTACCAGTAAGTGAGGGTGGGATTGTTTTGTGGTGGGATGGAGAGGAAAGGGTGAGATTTAAGGAAGAAGTTTTCCACAGTGAGAGTGGCAAAACACTGGCACAGGATCCCAGAGCAGCTGGGGCTGCCCCTGGATCCCTGGAATGCCCCAGGCCAGGTTGGACAGGGCTTGGAGCAGCCTGGGACAGTGGCAGGCTTCCCTGCCATGGCAGGGGTGAGATGGGATGAGCTTTCTAACCCAAACCAGGCTGGGATCCCCCCTCTGGCCTCAGCCACCAAGCAAGCAGGGCAGTGGAGTCCAGCTGCTTCCATCAGGATTGATGTTCTGCTGAAAGGTGGGGAACAAAACTCCTTCCCTTCAGCCTGTCATAGCCTGAGTGTGAGTAAAGCACTGCCAGGGAACGGGAGAGGGAAAAGTGTTTGTTGACTCGTGTACAACAAGAGGGAACTATCAGCTTTTAAAGGCTCAATTAAGCTGCTTTCAAGATCTAGGCCAGCAAGTTAGTACTGTGCTTTAAATATTAAAACTGTGGAGATGGATCTGAGCCTTACACTCCAGCCTCGAGGTAGGTAATTTAAACCATCTGCACTGCAGAGCTGCTGCTGGAGCCAATAAAAATATTTCATAATTACTTCTTGCTTCCTTTTTTCACCAGAATCAAATATCATCATTGTTAAAGGTCAGAAACATTCCACTTTTCAACACTTGGAGGAAAAATGCTTCTCTAGGTAGCCAGGAAAGGGTTTTCATAGCAGGAATATCCTCAGCTGTAGGCTATGAGCTTTTGAGGAGCAGGTTCCAGACTCTCATCAGATTTCTGACACCAGGAGATATCCCAATCATTTCATTTTGCTTCTGTGATTTCGAGTGCTTTCCCCACAACACCCACTCAGAAGAATCTTTCAATGTATTTTAGGTTCATTCCATATAAGCTGAAATCCCTTGATAAATTTTGCATTTCTTTTTGTAGCCTGTCCTGGTCAACTGCAGACCTTTTCTAAGAAAACAGAATTTGAGTGCCCTTAGCTTTTTGTGTGGTTTCCAGCTCTCTAACAATGGATTAAAATGCATAAACAGGCTACAGCTGCTCAACCTTCCAAATTCTGACACCTCCTTCCCTCCATTTGGGACTCCAGTCTCAATTTCTTTTTGTCTTTGACTTTTTCGTGGACTGAAATCCAATCCTTTTGTCTGCATCTGCTGCTAAAAGCCATTTCTCCCCAGCCCCAGCCCCATCCCTTGTGTCTCATCAAGCACATTCACATTTGGCTCAGAAAATCCCAACCAGAGCATTTCATGCCCAGCCACAGAGCACTGATGAGAGCAGCTCTCTGCTCCCTCCTTCTGCAATGACACAGCCTGGGTACCCCTTTATTTTGGGGGGGAATCAAACAGAATCTTATTTAAAAATGAGGGAACTGCCCTTTGGAAGACTTAAAAAATATATTGGTGGTTTTCTAAAGTAGGCAAAAATTTAAACTGCATTAGAATGCATATCAAAAGTGAAATTTTGCGTTTATTCAGTGGGTTGGACATTTCTGTGAAGCTGCCAAAGCCCACCAGGAAGGATTATCTCCTCAAGAGGGTTTTACCAAGGATTTTATCTCCTCAGGAAGGTTTTACCAAGGAGTAGCAGCCCCTTGGTGCCATCAGCCTTCCCAAGGTGCCACCGTCCCATTGGGAGCAGCAGGAATTCTGGCTCGCCACCATGAGATGAAATGCCATCCACCAGCTCTGAAGAATGCCCAGTGAAGCTGCTCAGGAGGCAGGAATGCCAGGAGCAGCACTGGGAAGCCATTCCAGACTGGCTCCCACAAGTCCTGCTGGCTCCTGTTGATCATTCCTGTGGCACCACGGGACAAACACAAAAAAATAAACCGGGAATGAAGGGAGCTCTGAGGAGCCCAGCCCTGAGGATTTCACCTGGACAAATGGGATTTGGGATGCCAAACCAACAGGAGGAACAAGCTGCAGGGCACAGGTGCAGGATGCTCATCCCAAGGAGCAGCTTCCATCCCCTGAACTGTGTATCCCAGCTTCATTCCAGCAGCTCCCACGCGAGGCTCCAGGAAAAATGAGCAGCATCAGACTAATGTGGAGCTAATGAAGGAAGTCAGGGCTGTCCCCAGAGTGAATTGTCACATTTACCTTCACAGGAGCAGATGGGAGAAGCAGGCTCCTGGAAGCTTCTGTGGGAGTTTCCAGCCAACAGCTCAAGGACTTGGAGACCTTGAGCTTTCAAAACGTGGCAGAGAATGGGCAGCTCTGGGTGTCTGCAGCTGACAGCAGTGAGCAGGCTCTGATTCCTGCACAGAACCTGCCAGCACAGTCACTCTGAGCTGGAGCAGGGCACTGTCACGGTGCCAGCCACGCCAGGGGTCACCAAGGCACCAGGGAGGGCTCTCCCCTCCAACAGGGTGGGGTGAGGATGGGCTCCAAGGCTCTGGGAATATCCCTAACCCAGCAGTGTTGATGCTGATCCAGCTCCTGGGGCAGGATAAAATCAAGGAATGATTCACAGAATCACAGATTGGATGGGAAAGGACCTTTAAAAGACATCCAGAGAAACTTCTCTGCTGTAGGCAGGGACACCTTCCACTGTCCCAGGGTGCTCCAAGCCCCATCCAGCCTGGCCTGGGAACATTCCAGGGATCCAGGGGCAACCTCAGCTGCTCTGGGCACCCTGTGCCACTGCCCTCATGGTAAAAACTCCTTCCTGATATCTAATCTAAATTAGATATCAGCCTAAATCCTTCAGTTTAAATCCATGAACCCTTGTCCTGTGGCCTTTAAGAGGTCCTGATAAAATTCCTGCCACCTGAGCAGCTTCACTGGGCATTCTTCAGAGCTGGCGGATGGCATTTCATCTCATGGTGGTGAGCCAGAATTCCTGCTGCTCCCAATGGGATGGTGGCACCTTGGGAAGGCTGATGGCACCAAGTGGCTGCTGCTCCTTGGTAAAATCTTCCTGAGGAGATAATCCTTCCTGGTGGGCTTTGGCAGCTTCACAGCGATGTCCAACCCACTGAATAAATACAAAATTTCACTTTTGATATGCATTCTAATGCAGTTTAAATATTTTGCCTACTTTAGAAAACCACCAATATATTTTTTAAAGTCTTCCAAAGGGCAGTTCCCTCATTTTTAAATAAAATTCTGTTTGATTCCCCCCCACAATAAAGGGGTACCCAGGCTGTGTCATTGCAGAAGGCGGGAGCAGAGAGCTGCTCTCATCAGTGCTCTGTGGCTGGGCATGAAATGCTCTGGTTGGGATTTTCTGAGCCAAATGTGAATGTGCTTGATGAGACACAAGGGGAAGGTATCTCCTTGCAGGCCCCTGGAAGAGCTGAGAGGCTTCAGTGAACCCTTCCCAGAGCCTCCCCTTGTCCTAATAACAACATTAATGCTGCTTGCACTGAACCAACCAGCCAACAAACATCCATGATGTGAACCAACCACCCAACAAACATCATCCATGGTGTGAACCAACCACCCAACAAACATCATCCATGGTGTGAACCAACCACCCAACAAACATCATCCATCCCCTTGTCCTAATAACAGCATTAATGCTGCTTGCACTGAACCAACCACTCAACAAACATCATCCATGGTGTGAACCAACCACTCAACAAACATCATCCATCCCCTTGTCCTAATAACAGCATTAATGCTGCTTGCACTGAACCAACCACTCAACAAACATCATCCATGGTGTGAACCAACCACCCAACAAACATCATCCATCCCCTTGTCCTAATAACAGCATTAATGCTGCTTGCACTGAACCAACCACCCAACAAACATCATCCATGATGTGAAAAACATGAGATCATTAAACACCAGAGACTTTAAATGAACATGATCTCAAGCACATCTGGCTCAGGGATATCCAGCAGCCCCAGCAAGGTCCTCCCAAGCCAGCAGAGCCCAGCACAGCCCGGCACACGCATCACAAGCATCCTCCTCCCTCCCTGGCTCCCCAGCCTGAAGGAGGCTCAGCTCAGCCCTTTGAAACATTCTCCTCCACCCACATTTCATCCCAGATGTTGGTACAGGCAGCAAATTCCTCAGCTGGGAACCAGGGAGCAGCATCCAGCAGGGTGGGTGAGCAGCTCCCTGCCCCAGCCAGCCAGGAGCTCCTGCTGGTGCTGCCATCCCTCAGCACCCATGTGCTGGTGCTCACAGGGGTTCTTGGGCGAGGGAAGAGACGAGGATCTGACTCCATGTTTCAGAAGGCTTGATTGATTATTTTATGGTCTATATTACATTAAAACTATGCTAAAAGAAGAGAAGGTTTCATCAGAAGGCTGGTTAAGAATAGGAATAGCAAAGAATGATAACAAAGCTTCTGTCTTGGACAGAGAGTCTGAACCAGCTGACTGTGATTGGCCATTAATTAGAAACAACCCCATGAGCCCAATCCCAGATGCACCTGTTGCATTCCACAGCAGCAGATAACCATTGTTTACATTTTATTCCTGAGGCCTCTCTCATCTTCTCAGGAGGAAAAATCCCAAGGAAAGGATTTTCCATAAAAGTTGTCTGTGACACACCCACCACCCCACTGCCCTGCCTCTCTTCTGGGGCCAAACTTTCCCCTGGCCAGGAGGAAAACCTGGCATTCTCATCTCATTTCCCCCTTTCCCCCTTTCCCACAGGCACACAGAAGATAAAAACGCAGAAATAAAAAATACTCAGAGAGGGTCAAATGCAAGAGCCACCTGACTTGTGTTTCTTTTAAACCCTTATTCCAATTCCCTTTGTTTCCATCGACCCCCTTTGACACCACCTCTGCAGAATCCCTAATCTGAAATAAGGGATTTCTGCAATATTCCCTATCACAGAAATCACCTGTGCACCCCCTGGAACCTCTTACCCCTCTTACCCTCTTACCTCTTTATTTCCTGTGGCAGACAAAAGTTGGAAGCACCGGCGCTTTTTTTCTGGACATCTTTGGAATCTCCTGTTCTTAAAAAAAAAACTGTAACCTTCATCACAAGCATGCATACAACTCTCAGGGAACAGAAATTAGTCTGTCCACACCATTTAAATTAATTAAATCACTGCAATACAGTATTTCCAGCAGCAGAAGGAAAACTCTTCCTTCCCTGGTTGACCCAGACAGGCCTGGAACTAAAGCAGGTATTTGTGCCTGAGTTGCACTCCCTGAGCAGCTCCTCCAGCTGGGCCTGACTGATGTGAAAAAGAGTGTCTGGGAGAGGGTTTGAGTCCTTTTCCCTTCAAATGGCTTTGTCTCTGAACTGGAAAATGGAGAGAAGCAAAGAAGTGCTCCTAGGTCCGGCTTACTGCAGAGAACTGAGCAGCACCAGCCTCAGAGCCCAGCTCTGCTCCAGTCCCTTCCCCACATTTATTTCTTCTGCTGCTACATGCAGAAGTAAAAGGCTCCAAGAGACTCCAAAATCAGTAAAAGGCAGAAGACTCCAAAATCTTCTAAGTTTGAAGTTGTGTTTGACCCTGCCTGGTGCAGATGTGACCCAGGAGCTCTGATGTGGCACAGAGAGATCAAAATTCAGAGTAAATTCTCTGCCTGTAAAGTTCTCTTGGATAACCAAAAATATCACAAAGAATTTATAAACTTCCTCAGTTATTCCAGATTTTTTTCAATGTTCACAAAGGTGCAGAAAATTCAACCCCCTGGTGGGGGACTTCACAGAAATTATTTCAATTTAATAGCCAATTATCCTCTGACATCTCTAGGTGCTTGGTTTTAGAAACAGAATTTTTTCAGAAAGTTCAGAGGAGGAAAAACTAAAGCTCCAAGTCTACAGCAGGACTAAATATTGCAATCACTTTTCATGCATTTTTTAAATGCTAATTTTGTTTGAAGTCCTTATACCATCTCCCCACACCTATGAATAAATAATCCCATGCCTGGGCATATTATATTTGTGTGCACAGGCAAAAATACAGCAATGAATCCTAATTCTTCCCTTCACCATCCAGCAGGCTGCAAACACCCAGCAGACAGGGCAAAAATGTGGGGTGGAATAAAGAAGAAATAAAGTTTACTTCTGAGAAAGAAGATTTTGGGGAAATCCAGGTGAGAGATCACTGAGGGCACCATTTTTAGAGGCTGCTCCCAAGTGGAATTTTTCTCTCCTGGGGGAGTTGATTAAACTTGTAAGAAAGTTACTGAAATTTTCCTTTCAGAGACACTCAGAAGAAGAAGAAGCAAAAAAGCTTCTCAAGGCAAGCAAAGTGAAGCTGGTAAAAGAAGAAAAATAGGAACCCTGTGGTCTCAATATTATACAAAAATGAGGAGAAGGAGCAGGGAACACTTTTCCTACTGGCTCTGGTGATCAAAGAGGATTAGGAGCTATTTAAGATCCATTGAGTGCTCTCTGTAATGGTGCTCCTTTTGCCCAAAGCCAAATGCTGAAAATGAAAGTCCAGTTTTCAAGGCCTTGAAGGAGAAAAGACTGAGGAGGGAATTGGTGGACAAAATAAAATTCCAAGTGCCATTCTGGGCAAGCTGGGCCAGGGGAAGTGTCCCTGCCCATGGCAGGGTGGGATGAGCTGAGCTTTAGTCCCTCCCAACCCAAACCGGCCTGGGATTCTCAGATTCCACAATTCTGCCATTTCTCCTGGACGCCAGGTTTCAGAAACAGAACAAACATTTACCCACCCAGCTTTGTTAACACATCCTGAAACTCCTGCTCTCCCCAGGAATGAAGAGCTCGAGCGATTCCCAGTGATGGGGCTCTGCTGCAGTCACTGGGGATCCTTTCTCCCACATTTAATGGGTGCCAGGTGTCACCTCCTGTCCCATCACTTCGGTCCTGCCTCATTCCATGCCAGCCCAGCGCAGGTAAGAACCAGAGAGCATTAAAACAGAGCAGGGGGGGAAAAAATAGATTCAGAGATGTCTGGGGGACAGATTACATTTAGTGCAAGAGCCGAGCAAGGAGAAAAGCTGCACCAGTTGGACTGCTGATGTCTCTGCTCAATCTCTCTCAGGCTGGCCATTTCTGCCTAATTCTTCCTGCAGGCATTGTTGGGAAAAGAACGAGTGGCAATATTTATAAAAGGCTGAGGGGGAGGATGAGGGAAGCACCAAATGTTGATTTACTGGGGGTGGGAGAGGCAGTCCTCACACCAGCACGGATTTCAAATTGAGAGTGGTTTTAGATGGGATATTGGGAAGAAATTCCTCCTTGTGAGGGTGGGCAGGCCCTGGAATAGAATTCCCAGAGCAGCTGTGGCTGCCCCTGGATCCCTGGCAGTGCCCAAGGCCAGGATGAACATTGGGATTTGGAGCACCCTGGGACAGTAGAAGCTGTCCCTGCCCATGTTATGCTTGGGACAACATGAGCTTTATGGTCCCTTCCAGCCCAAACCATTCTGAAATTCTATTTTATTGGCATCTCCCGGTGCTTCACAAGTCACAGGACACAGCCCCAGGCCCCACCACCACTCAGACTACAGCACCTATTAAAAAATGTTCTAAATACGTAGCAGAGACTGGTTTGAAATGTACCAGTCAGGCTGACATCAAGGACATGCTGCTACTGTTTCCAGTCCAGGAAGCCAGGTCATTTTGGGTTCCCATAAATAGAAAGTGGCAAGCCAGGGAAAAAAAAAAAAAAAAAACAAAAACACTCCAGATTCTTGTTGCAAAATTTTTCTCCTCCTGTTCTTGACTTGAAGCCAATGTAACCAAAAGATTGACCTACAGGAGCTCAGATTTCCTTCCTGTTTCTTCCCTCCCATGCCCAAGTTTCAAACTCCTGGCTGTGTTATCTGCAAACCCTGCTGGAGCTCCCTGCAACGGAGCTGAACATTCTGGGGGTGAGTTCTGGTAATTTCAGCGCTTCCAGTCTGAGCCAGCCCTGTCCCAGCACCAGCAGAGGTTCATTCCATCAGCACAGCCTGGTTTTTCTGCCAGCTCTCCTAAGGAAACACAGCAGCTCCCAGGCTGTGCCCCTGCTCTCCCTCTCCACCAAGGATGGGTTTGAACCCTTGGCCAGTTTCAACCACATTTAAGGAAAGGACAGAAATCCCCGTGTCCTTAGGGAGGGTGGAAGGGAAAGCAGAGATTCCCAAAGCAGGGCTCCAGCTCTGGGCATCAGATTCAGGTTTGGGATGCTGAGATTCTTAAATCTCATCTGGAATTGTTTTTCACTCCATTTGTTTCAGAGCAAGTCACAAGTTTGAGCTTATCCTGGAAAGGACCAAAATGATTCAAGAGGTGCTTGTTGGGTTTCTCTCTGAAATGGAGTGGATTTAGGTTGGATGTTGGGAAGGAATTTCTGGATTGGATGTATTAGGATATTGGATATTTCTGGTTGGATATGGGAAGGAATTTCTGGATTGGATGTATTAGGATATTGGATATTTCTGGTCGGATATTGGGAAGGAATTTCTGGATTGGATGTATTAGGATATTGGATATTTCTGGTTGGATATGGGGAAGGAATTTCTGGATTGGATGTATTAGGATATTGGATATTTCTGGTTGGGTATTGGGAAGGAATTTCTGGATTGGATGTATTAGGATATTGGATATTTCTGGTTGGATATTGGGAACGAATTTCTGGCTGGGAGGGTGGGGAGCCCCAGAGCAGCTGTGGCTGCCCCTGGATCCCTGGAAGTGTCCAAGGCCAGGTTGGACAAGGCTTGGAGCAGCCTGGGACAGTGGAATGTGTCCCTGGGCATGGCAGGGTGGCACTGGATGAGCTTTGAGGTCCCTTCCAACCCAAACCATTCCAGGATTCTGTGATTCAGTGATTCTGGGATTGACTCAAGCTCCACAGCTCCTCATAGGGAGCCTTAACAGGACTCCAATCCTTGAGCAGAGACTGCAGGGTGACCCTGCTGGGCCATGTCCTGGAGGAAGGGCTTCACCTGGACACCCACACTGAGCTTCCTGACCAAGCCCGAGCTCCCAAATCAAGACCCCAAATCCTGATGCTCAGAGAGCTCCTTCACCCTGACACCCCAAAGCCTCCTCCCGATTTAATCCTGAGTGTTTCCCAGTCACAAGCATCCCTGTGATCACAGCCTTAGCAGGGGCAGAGCCCACCCTGGCAGCCCAGAGCTGTGATCATTCTGCTTTCTGACTCCTTCCCAATGCCTGCAGAGAGAGATTTGATTTTATCATTAACTGCTAATGGCCAGCCCACACTGCAAACCCTTTATTATTCCTATTAGAGCCAGCCCAACAAGCTGAGGTGACAGACAAGGACTGGGAAAAAATAGCTAAAAGGTATCAAAAAACATACTTGTGCTCCAAGTTGCTGAAAAACACGTTATGGGCAGGCAGATATTTTTAGGCTGCCATAAACTGACAGGTGCCTACATTATGCTACAAGTCTTTAATCTATAAAATTGGATTTACAGCCAGTGCTTGCAGGAGAATGAATGTGCCTAACAGCCACAAAGACCCACATTCTCTGAGCACAAATTTAGGGCTCCCTCAGAACTGTAAAGAAGTGTGCACGTGCTCTTTTTACATTTTCTCCAGGTTTTAATGGCCCCAGAGTAGAAGGAGCTGGGGCAGGTGCTGGGATTTTTTTATTGTTGTTTTGGGTTGAGCTTTCACTTCTTCAAAGCTATAACAGCAGGTAACTTTTTCCTTGGAAAGCTGGCCTGGACTCAGGCTCTTTAAATAGCAAACAGTTTACTATTAACAGAATTTCCCACTAATGACTCCAGCTAAAGCCAGCCATTCCCAAAGGCTGCCCCAGCCAGTGCATCTGTTTTGACTGCAAAAACAAAAACTCACCAGCTGTACAGAAAGGATTTCTGCTCCAGTCTGCAAACAGAGCAGCTTATTTCACCACAAATGCTGTCAGGTCTTTGTCTGGCGGGCAGAAATCCGTCCCTGGTCGGATCTCCTCGCCACTAACGAAGACGTTGGGGAGCTTTGACTTATTGCAAAAAATATTTTGCTGTGTTAAATGACTTTAAATAATTATGGAGTTCGTACAACCCTGAACACTCGATTAGTGCTTCAGGATGAGCCTCGAAACCAAGTCTGGAGTGGAACCCAGGGTTTCATACCCAGTTTCCTCTGTATTCCAGACTGCCCAGCATCCTTTAGCATATGGATTTCTTTTTCCACACATTTCCAGCACAAATACCCACATATAACCTCTTTAAGGTCCCAAAACACACTCTTTCAACAGAGTGCTGATCCTGGTTATGTATTTGTAAATATTTCAAAGCCCAAAGAGCAGATTCCTTGTACTGACAGCAAAACAAGGGTTACTACAAGGACTGGGTATTTCGAACGCCTCTGATCAACCTCAGCAATCCTCATGGGACAAAACACTTTAATTCAAGTGGCTGCACCAATTCAATTCCCGGATTTATTTCACACTCCCAAAGAGCTTCTCCCAGTTAAAATTAACTCCTGGCCTTTCAACTCCAGCTGATGTTTCCACACATGGAATGTGCTGCAGGAAAACCCTGTTCCCTTCCCTCTCTCTGCAGGCGCTGGCATGGCAGAGGGTCAGAGCTCCAGCTGCCCACGGAGGTCTCTGAGGATGCTGTGCTCCTCAGAGATCCTGGATGCACCATTTTTCCATTTTTCCTTGGATCAGCACATTCCAATCATTCTTATTTTCTATAAGCACCACTTTGTCCTTTATCAATTTGATTTTGGTTGTAATCGAGGCCATTTTTATGGCCTCACAAGTTACTGGAAGTGAGAAAATCGTTATATTTAAAGCAGGATATGAAGCATTTCTTTTATACCTTCAGCAATGTAACTTGATTTCCCATTAATAACATCTAGATTTAATGTCTTACTGGTAAGTCTGCTTCAAAATAGGGAAGCTGAGTCACTCCAAAGTTGAATAGCTCGCCTGGATAAATTCATCAAATTAGATTCCCAGCCCAGATTCCAACCACTACAATGCCCTGTCCTCCAAAAGTTTCTCCAGGAAAATTCTCTCAGTGCTATTGAGTAATAAACTCTGCAGGTCCTGCTCCTCAAATGCCAGTGGGGAACAAAAAAAAAAAAATTACAAGTTCTGTAATAAACTTGGCAAACTTCTCCATGGAATCTGTGCCTCCTGTCTGACCTTAACTATCCCTGAACTTGAAGGACAGCAGGATTTAGTAATTTAAAACATAAATATTTCTGCTTTAAAGTTAATCCTGCAGAAGCATCCATCTTTTCTGTCCTTTTAGGAACAGGTTACTTATCCTCCCTGAGGAACTGAGTAATAAATACCAATTGTGCAATTCTAAGCAGTGAAAAGAAAATGTTGGTTTGGTTTTAGTAGGGGACAGGAGTAACTATAAGAGCAAATCATTAAGACAAATCAGTTCCTTATTCCATATCTGTGGGATGAAATGGATGCATCCTTCAGCAGATTCATCTGAACACTGAAAAGAGGGAAAATAAAAACCCCCAGAGCCAAGGAGGCCTCAAATCTCAGCAGCAGGAAAAGATTCCAGAGAGAAAAGTGAGAACCAATATCCCAATTAAGGGTGTCCAGCTCCTTTAAAATCCTGCTGCTTTATTTTAAAATCCTACAGGACAACAAGTGGCAGAGAGAGAAAGGAATTCCTGAAATCCAAGAAGTTTCTGGCAGCGTGGCTCCTCCCAGGAGCATTCCCAAACTCCAGGACACAGGCTCTCAGAGTGGAGTCAGAGGTCACCCCAAGGAGGAGCAGGAATTCCCTCCAGAAACGGTGATGTCAGCCCCAAGCACGAGATGGAAAGGATGCAGGAAACTTGTGAGCACTGCAGGAACAAACATTTCACTCGGGCACTGGCAGGGAGAGCAGGGATGGGCAGGGCAGCTCTGGGCAGGGCCAAAGCGGGGATGGCATCAGGAGCTCAGGGAGCAGATCCTGCCCTGCCCGTTCCTCCTGCTGCTCCACCCAGCCCAGAGCATTTGCATCCATCAGAAATCCGGATTTTGCACCCCCTTTGGAGGCTGGAAACGCCCACACTCCCTTGGCCAGTGGCTGAGATGCCTGCAACACAGAGAAGCGGTGGGGAATCAGTGATTTCCATGGAATTCCTGCTCCCTTCCATGGAATTCCTGCTCCTTTCCATGGAATTCCTGCTCCCTGGAACACAGAACCCACCTGGTTCTGAGCCTGCCATGGTCTGATGCTCCCTTTGCACCAGAGGCAGGCTGGGAGAACCGGTTTTGGACACCCACTAATTTCCACCTTCTGCTTTTGGAATTTTTAATGCCCACAAGAGCAGGGCTGAAGGGCTCTCCTGTGAGCAGGGAACAGCTGATCCTCAGTTCATGAAACCACAGCTCCAGCTTCCTTCACACTGTGAAAACTCCAGCTCCCTCAGCCTCATTTCTCTCCTGTGCAATAATTTCACAGCTGCCTTAGCAATTGTTCTTTTCTGGAATTTCTGCACCAACAACCATAAATCCCTTTTTTGCCTGAACTATCCAGATATTTATGAAATATTTCTTCCTTCCCTGCAGTTCAAAGTGAAAAGATGTGACATTTTAGAGCCTGCAAGCAGCACTTGTCCATGGCTGGCCCAAGGTGCAGGAGCCACCCCAGGTGGTTTGGAGAGAATGAGCTTAAGTAAATCACAGAATCATGGAATCACAGGAGGGTTGGAAGGGACCTTAAACCTCATCCAGTTCCATGGGCAGGGACAACTTCCACTGTCCCAGGGTGCTCCAAGCCCTGTCCAAGCTGGCCTTGGGCACTGCCAGGGGTCCAGGGGCAGCCACAGCCTCTCTGGGCACCTCCCCACTTGCACAGCCAAGAAATTTTTCCATAAGAAATGTCCTCCTATGCAATAGAATTCAGATGGAAAAAGGGATTTGAGCCCTGATTTACAGAGCTGAAAATCAGAATGGGAAGGAACCACGCTGGGAATTCCAGAGCTGCTGCTGCTGCTCCACCACAGCCAGAAAAGCTGGGAACTCACAGGATGCCACCAGCTTTCCCCACAACATTCTCACCTGCTATTCCCTGCCAGTCACTTCCTCTTCCTTCACCTTTATTCCTTGCTTTGCTGTTTGTTCTGTTGCCAATTATTTCCATATTTTCCTTCTGTGGGTGACTTCTCCCCCAGATATCTTGATGTCTGTGGAGCCACAAGGTTTTGCCATGCCAGATGAACCTTTCAGATAATTCCCAGTTTCCAGCAGCATTCCCCACTCCCAAATGTGCTCAGTGTGCATCAGGTTAGCTCTGGGAGGTTGTTCCTATTGATGTGGTGTTCATATCCATGGGCAAGCACAGGGGTGCATGTGCACACCTATCCCAAATAAATCCTGGAGCTGAGTCCTGTGAGTGCAACCAGGTTCCAGGCACTGGAGTACAGGGATATCCAGAAGAAAGTGCTCTGTTTTTCAGGGGTAATGAAATTTACTTCCCTACCCTTCAGAATTCAACGAGTCTGTGTGGCAACACAAGCTCTTTGTGTTAAGAAAAACTATTTCTATCTTTTTAGAAGAGTGGCCTTCAATAGTGCATTATCTCCATTGCAACGATTTTCTAACCAGAAAACCTCTTCTGAGTCATAATAAAACACATTTATGCAGCACTCGGAGCAAATTAGCCCAAAACTCCCCGAACAATGAGCACCAATCTTGAATTTAAGGAGGGAAGAGGACCTGGTAACAAGTTCCATCCTAGCTCAAGAGCAAACTGAATATAAAACTGGTGTCTTCGCAATTTCAGGGGAAGTGTTGCCCTTCTGCAGGGCTGAGAGCTTCACACTGTGCTGAGAATAAACTTGCAGACAGCAATGACAGCTGTGGGAAGGATGCCACGGAGGAAAATGTTCCAACCTTCCTCACAGCTGACAACAGGAGCAGTCACCCCCCAGAGCATCGCCCTGCTCAGGTACAGGGCCTCAGGCAAGGCTGGGGCTTGGAAGCAAAACAAAGCCAAGGTTTCTAAAGAGAAGTCAAAGGAGGGTGCTCAAAAATCAGATTGAACTGAGAAATTATCAATTTCTACATCGAGGTAATTTGCTGAATCCATAGCAGGCTTGTATCTCGCCAGGGAGAATGGGGAGATTCAAAGTGATCTCTAGGAATGATCAGGAAAAAATCAAGAGGAGGGGGATAAATGTATTTTGGGCATCCCCTGTCCCCATCATTGATAAATGGCAAATATCTGCACTGAGTCATGGTATGGGAACTAAATAAATAAAAATTAGCATCTAGGATCCATAATTGTTGGTGCCCCTTCCCTGGAAGAGTTCCAGGCTGGGCTGGATGGGGTTTGGAGCAGCCTGGTTCAGTGTCCGTGGGAAGGGGTGGAATTGGATGGGCTTTAAGCTTCAAATCCCATCCCAAACCATTCTGGGATTCTGTGATAAACTTTTTACTAATTTCCTTAAAATCATGTTGTAGGTACTGCCCTGTGACAGCCCCTGGGACTCCTCCTCACCATCCAGTATGGAAATTGCTGGTTTGTAATAAGATCAGAGACAGAAAGGGAAGAAAGCCCAGTTTGGAATTCCTGGTTTGTGTGTCATTATTTGGATGGAAGCGCTTGGAGTCTCAGCTGGGCACAGAGGCAGCAAACACCCCAGAAGGTGTGGCAGGAAGCTGTGGCCTGGTGCAGGAGAAAGTTCCTTGTCAAGCCCTGAGTCTTTGGAGATTCCCAGATAAAAGCACTGAAATCCAAGCCCCATCCATGAGAACAGGAGCTCTCTGTCGTGGAAGTTCAGATATTTTGGAGTGAACCCACACAGCGTGGGGAGAACCTTCCCCTCTCTCCCAGCTCTGGGATCTCCTGGACAGCTGCAGGCCTCCTGCAGGATCCCAGCCCTCTGCATGGAAAAAATCCAGGCAGAAAAGGAGTTGTTCTACCCCAGACCACACTGCAGCCCCCTCTGCCTACACCTCCCACCCAAGGGCAGAGCAGGGTTTGCATACAGAGCAAGAATTCCTTCTCCCATCCTGGATCCAGCCTCTGCTCCCCTTCTGAGGCCTGGAGGCTGCTCCAGAGGGGTTGGATTAAGCCTTTGTCTGACCCAGAGATGGGGCAGCTGAGAGGTGTTTCAAAATCTTTGATTCCATTTTCAGTCTCACGTGAAGGGTGGCACCACATAGATGTTACAATTCACACCATCACACTCAGAAGCCGAGCATGTAAACCTTTAAGAATTCTCTCCAGATCCATTTCCCCACACAGAGGCTCATTTAGGATCTGGGGATAAACATCCCAGGCTTTGCAGAGCCGCAGCCGTGCAGGTGTGGTGGTGCCCTGGGTGCCTTTATTTACTTTCCATGGGGTGATGCCAACTTCCCTGGCACTCTCGCTTCTCTCAGCTCCCAGCAGGAGCACGGTGGGTGAAGGAATGGCTGGAATGTGTTTGGTGGAGCAGAGTTTTCTGCTCTGCAATCACTTGCTGCTTCCTGAGAGAAAAACAAACAAACAAACAAACAAAACAAACAAAAAACAAAAACAAAACCAAAACAAAACACCAAAACACCAAAAAACAAACAAACAAACAAACAAAACAACAAAAAACAAAACAAAAAACCCAAACAAAAAAAACCCAACAAACAAAAAAAAAACAAAACAAAACAAAAAAAAAAAAAAAAAAACAAACAGAAAAACCAACAAAAAAAAAAAAACCCCAAAACAAAACAAAAACCCCACCAAAAAAAAAAAAAAGCAAACAAACAAAAACCCAACAAAACAAAACCTAAAAAAAACAAAAAACCACCAAAAAGCAAAAAAAAACCCAAAAAACCAACCAAACAAAAAACCAACAGAACAAAAAGCAAAACAAAAAAAAACAAAAACAAAGCAAAAAAAAACCAAAAAAAAAAACAAAAAAAAAACCCACCAAAAAAACCAAACACAAAACAAAAAAAAAAAAACAAACAAAAAAAAAAAACAAGAAAATCAACAAAAAAAAACCCAGAGGCTTCTTTTAATATCCCCCATTCAAAAATCTAGCTCAGGCCCCATTTTCTTGGGGTAAAGGAATGTTTTCTTAATGGGAATTATGCAAATAAAAACACGCCTAATTCGTTTTTCCCATCCGTTTGCTGCCTGCTGCACTCCAGCGTGCGGGGTCTCCGTATCTCCACCGTGATCCGTTCCTGTGTGCCTGCCCTGCAGAGCAAAGGGATGGAAATTGTGGAGCCGGTTCTCCAAGGCCAGCGCTGTCACAGCCGCACGAAGAGGCACCAGCGGAACGGGATCCGCCAGGAACAGCCTCAGCGTGAGGGAGTTCCCCAACTGGGCTGTCCCTGTGCCAGTGGAGCTGCTCCGCCAAGCTTCTCCCTTGGAACCAGGGCAGGAGGAGCTCCAAGATATTCCTGCTCTTTGCAGAGGCAGGAACGAACCCTCCTGGCTCCCACGGCTCTGCCTCAGCATGATCCAAAATCCAACAGAATCATGGAATGGTTTGGCTTGGAAAGGACCTTCAGACGATCTTCAGTTGGACCTTCAGAGGGCCAGCTCCAATTTCCAGGCTGGAGGAATCTTCTCCTCACTGGATAGGCAAAACAAACCCGGCCTGGGCTCTGCTGGTGCCACCAAAACCTTCACAAAAAAACCAGAATATTTCCAAGATGGGATTGTTGTTCCTCAAAAAGAAGGAGAATATTTTGTAGGGTAAAAAGAGCCTTCTGTTATCCTTTCCCCTCCTTTTCCCCTCTCTCTGTCAACAAAACCTGTTTTCTGCTGTGTTTGCTGATCCCTAATTACAATTAACACAAGATTTTTCCATTGTGGGAGCAGATAAATCTTTGTATCTGGTGCAACCCAAGAGCAGCTGCCCTCAGCTCTTTAACCCTTCTGGCTCCCACAGCTCCGCACCCTCTGCCTGAACAAGCTCCAAAATCCAACAGAATCATGGAGTGGTTTGGCTTGGAAGGGACCTTCAGAGGTCCAGCTCCAATTTCCAGGCTGGAGGCATCACTGGATGCCTTCTCCTCACTGGATAAACAGAGCAAACCCAGCCTGGGCTCTGCTGGTGCCACCAAAACCTTCACAAAAAAAACAGAATATTTCCAAGCTGGGACTGTTGTTCCTCAAAAAGAAGGAGCATATTTTGTAGGGTAAAAAGAGCCTTCTGTTCTGCAACAATTAATGCTGGATTTTTTCATTGTGGTAGCAGCTAAATCTCTGTCTCTTGTGCAACCCAAGAGCAGCTGCCCTCAGCTGTTTGACTTTAAAGCCCAGTTTCTCATTGCAAGCTTCCCAGTTGCTCCATATCCAGCATTTTCCTCCCTTAGCTGACATCTGAAATTCGTCCCTGGTTTACAAGGCTCCAGCAGGCATTTTTAGATGTATTCCTTAAATGTCATTTACAGAGGTTACTGCCTTGGAATATCTAAAAGCAACTGCAGCTGTATCTCCCTAAAAAAAGAAAACGAGTTCCATTTATATTGTATTCACGACACCAGAACCAAAAGCATCCATGGATTCCAAATTATTGAAGGATGTGCCTATTTTTGCTCCCACTATAATTGTGAGGAAAATAACCAACCCCCAAAAAAAACAAAAAAAAAAGTGACATATTTCATAACAAGAAGCACGCTTTTAAACCTCCATCCTGTTTCTTCTTGATATTCCAGCAGGATTTTTCAAAACACAAAGATATTGGAGAATCATGGAATGACTGAGGTTGGAAAAGAGCTCCAAGATCATCCAATCCAAGCTGTGCCCAATCCCCACCTTGTTCCCAAACCAGAGCACTGAGTGCCACATCCAGAAATTCCTTGGACATCCAGGCATCCCTCAGAGTTTTTACATCCACTCACTGTGCCTTTATAAATTCGGATTATTTTGGAAAATTAATCTCAAAAATAAAACTCCAATTTAAATCTTAACCTGTTGGATACTCGGTTTCCCTCTAATTCAGGATAAAGACAAAATAATTCTAATTCAACAGCCACCACTTGGGATTTAGATCAACATTTATCTCTTGTATCCTCGATGGAACCTCATCTGTTTCAAACCAAGCTGGTCCAAAATACTGGAATTTTTTTTATTTTTCCTACATTCCTCAATGATCTGTGGTGATTTTACTGTTTGGATTCTAAGGCTGACTTTGGCAATATTTAATCCGTTTTATTCATTTTTGCCATGATTATATTTCAGAAAAAGGACCATTTAAGGACAAAAAACCTAATTTTTCTCAAGATCATGTATGATTTCCACATGCAAGGATTTTTCTCATGCCGGTATTTGTCCAGTCAAGTGTTGAAATAAAATTTCAAACCCAGCACCATACCCAGCTCCCATGGTGGTAACAACCACAGTGCTTGGCCCAGGAAAGCGGGAAAAATGGGAAACTTCCCAACTGAAAATGAGGGAAATTTCCTGGGAGAGGAGTGGAACAAGAGCATTTCCAGTGAGTGACCAAGGCTCGGGGAGCACCCAGCAAAGGCACACAGAGGTACAGAGAAAAGGAATGTTAAATAATGGGAATATGAAAGCTTTGCTGGGCTGAGGGAGATGGTTCCAGGATGTTTGGGATGGTCCTAAGGGCAGAACCTGGCCTTGGCATGGGATGTGGCTTTGGGATGTCTGCTGGATGTTCCTGTTACACATCCAGGAGGAAATCTGTGGGATTTTCACTGACCTCCTGCTTAATGCTGAATTGTTGATTAGATGATTTTTTTGACTCAGAGATGGGGTAACAGAGGTGTTCTAAAAACTCTGATTCCATTTTCAGTCTCATGAGAAGGGTGAGACAATACAGATGTTAGAATTCACACCATCACAATCAGAAGCCAAATATTTCCCAATTACAATACATTATAAATGCTTCTTGGCCTATCAGCTTTTGCCACACCATGCTGTAAATGCCTTCAAGCCAATCATCTAAAATTACCCCTCGTGGCTCCTACTACAATGCATCTTTCATGGTTCTATTCCTCCAAAGTATCCAGTCTTTTTCGCATTTGTAGAATTTGTAGAATTTGTAGAATTTGTAGAATTTGTAGAATTTGTAGAATTAGTACAATTTGTAGAGTTTTTAGATTTTGTAGAATTCTCTACAAATCCATTTCCCACCCTGAATGAATGAGCTCTAATTGGAGCTAATTCTGGGATGAGGCAGGAGGTGAAGTCTGATCTCGCTGAGAATTTCACTGCAGACAGAGATGGGAGGTAAGGAAAGGAGTGGAGGAACAGCACAATTAGGGATCAAAAACTGCCCAACATTGCACCTACAGCACACAGGAGCTCCTGGCATCTCCTCAGCACCAGCATCAGGGGACAACCCGAGCTGGGAGGAGAATCCCAGTCCAACCTTCCTCCCCAAAACTCCAACTTCCTCAGAGTTAAAACCAACCACGCCCTGAAAACCTCCAAGGCGCCACCCCAACATTTCTGAGCGATTCTTCCCCAGCTTGGCTGTCTAATGAGGCAGAGGGATATTTTTAAATGCCCATGACACCATTAGCCAAGTTTAGCTCGGCTTTGGGTAAATAAACAGAACAAGCAAATCATTTGCAATGAGTTAATAGACAGATCCCCGAACGCACGGGAACACCACCTACGGATCCATAGAGCATATGGAACTTGTTGGGAGAGGAGATTGCATCTCCATCCTCCACAACAACAGTCAATAGCAGCTATAAATACCCCGGGGTTTGTCACATATTTGGGTTTTTTTGTCATTTGGAAGGTGGGAGAGCCCAAACAAGTGTGGCTGCAGCGGGGAAGTCGCTGCTCGCCGCGATTTCCAGGCACAATTATGCAGATTTGTTCACACAGCCTGCACAGATTTCTCACTGCTGCCCCTGACCCCAGCTCGGATAATCTATATTTTAGTGCTGCAAACCAGACTGGGAGGCTTTTTCTTGCTGACTGTGCTGAAAATCCAGCTCCAGGCTGCTCACAAGCAGCTTTTAATTGCTGTGAAGTCCCCCCCGGTCTTCCATAAAGACAACAACCAACAAACTCAGGGCTCTGGGAGAAGCAGGAGACACAGATTTCTCCACTGGACATTGAAATAGGAGAATCATGGTGGCAATAAACTGTCAGCAAGTACAAGGCAGATAAATAAAGAGGCTTTAATTTTCCTCTTGCAGCTCCAGCTCCCATCCCAAGCAGGCGGCAGCTCCTACTCACAGCTCCTTGCACACATGAGCAGCCACTCCAAGGTTCAGCTCCCCACGGAATTCTCTTTGCTCCGGCCTTTAATGTCCTTTTTGTGCCTGCCCTCACCCCCACTGCACACTTAACAGCCTTATTCCTCCCTTTGATATTTATATTTCAATATATTTCCTCCCACAGTTCCACAGAGCGGGCCCCACACTCTGTTTATTAGAAGCTTGGTTTACAAACAGCTTTTTTTGCTACAAATAATGAGAAAAAAAAAAATCAGGTAGATTTGGTGGGAATAATTTTGGCAATGCTTCTGCAGTGATCACATTCCACCAGCCACAGCCCCTTACACCAACCCAGCCCGAAAGTCCCGCAGGGTATTTTCCTCCATAAATCCAATTAGTATTAATTGGAGCCACATCCACGTTTTGAAAGAGAAACACAGGCTAAGAAGTGACTGATCAGAGTGGGATTAGTTACCTACCCCGACCACCAAAATGTGATGAGCACCAGGCAGAATTCCAGGCTGAGATTATTCCCTGCTCAATTCCCTGCGCTCCAGGATGAGAGCCATCAGAAGTTGCTCTTGCCCTTGAAATGATCTCTTTGCAGAAAAACTTTCTTCAGTCATCATCAGATTTTCTTGTCATTTCTCTAATCAGCACATGCTGCTGGAAAACTAATTTGGGGGAAAATACATATATATATCCACAGACATTAAAATCCACCTGCTGACTATATATAGCTATACTTAACATTTCAAAGTAAATGATACAGCCACACAGAAGAATCTCTTCATGGCTTTCAGACCCTTTTTGCTAATAAATCACTAATTCCCAAACTTTATTCATGAAAAACAGAAGGGGAGAGAAAATGAGTCTGGTTTATTTTAGGAAATGCAAAGGGAAGGATGTAACAATGGCTCTGGGATGCCTCCCTGTATTTCCAGAAGGATTTAAATCAGAATTTGTGGGAAGACATTCCAGTACAGCTTGAAACTGGGCTTTGTGGCAGTGGCTGCAGTGAACTAATATTAATTTTGGATTTTTTTTTAATTGATTGGTGTTAGAAAACTCTTCATAGGGCAGGTAAACTGGGCATACAAAATATTGGATGTTTATTTTAAAACACTGAAAGGACAAAAAAGTATGAAAAAAAACCCTAAAATACCTACATTGATGTCCCTTGTTAAAAATGAGAGTCAGAAATTAGTCCAGAGACCTTAAGTGAAGTTAAAATTTAAAAGAAGTAACAGAAACTAGTTTAACAGAAATCAGTTAACTGTAATTATACATATTTTATATACATACATATATATATGTATATATATATATATATATGATAAAGATAAGATAAAGATGGAGAACAGAAATTTTTTCACAAACCATAAAACAGGAACAGGAAATCTATTTTAAAAAACCCAGGAAAAAATCAGTTCCAACTACAACCTGCTGATGGGAAATTCCCGAGCAGCAGAAAGCTAAAGATGGCAAATACTGAATTTTAAGGAATTTCAAGGAATTTCTTGCTCAACCTTCACAGAGAAAACCCAAAAAGGCCCTAAATGTAAAGTGTAAATGCAGACTCATCCTGAGGTTGTCAGGGACTGCAATAAATAGATTTTCACACCTGTTCTCAACCCCACATCCAAAGCTTCTGTGACCCTATAAAATTCCCACTCCTTCCAAGTGGTGCCACAAACAAAAGGGAGGCAAAGAATTCTGGGGAGAAGCATTACAGCATTTTTATTTCTCATGAGAAAGAGGAAAACTCACTCCAAACTCATTTTAGCTGGGTTTTTCAAGGCACAGGACTCTTCCCAAAATGTTCTGTCCAGGTAGAATCAGCAATTCCTCCTAGCAAAGAATTTCCCAACCAAAAATCCTTTCTCAAGGAATGTTTAAGGCGGGTAGGAACAGAGACAGAAATTTAGTTTTTAAACTAAAACCTGCTCCTAAACACAGGGAGTGCTTCAGACCCAGATTTTATAGCAGAGTTAAACTAAAAATTCTGGAAGTTTATAATGGAAATGCTGACAGACCCTAAAATGCAGCGACACCAGTGTGTGTCACTATAATAAAGTGGCATTTAGGATTTTTTTTTTTTTTTGCTAGACTTTGATTCCTGCAAAGGTCACATTTGAATAAAACTATCAGTAAACCTCATTAAAAGTATCAGCTCTGCCAGAAAGGCCTTCTTTTTATTATTTCTTTTTTTTTTTAACCTAACTCGCACAGTTTTAAAGAACAAATTGTTTTTTCTCCAATTTTTCCTCCTGCATCCCTCTGGATGGAGACCCACAAAGGGCTGAGGAGGATGCAGGATTTCCCAGGAGCTGAATTCCCAGAGGATGAACACATTGGTTTTTCTCCAATTTTTTCTCCAATTAAAGAAGAAATTGTTTTTTCTCCTTTTTTTTTTTTTTCTCCAGTTAAAGAACAAGTTGGTTTTTTCTGCGATTTTTGCTCCTGCATCCCTCTGGATGGAGAGCCACAAAGGAGAGGAGGATGCAGGATTTCCCTGGAGCGGAATTCCCAGAGGATGGAGCACAGAGCCAGGCAAACCCTCTTGGCTCTGGCCCAAGCCTCTTTTCTCCCTGATTATATCCCCGTGGGGTGCTTAGGGAGCTTAAACACTGCATGGGATTTGCCAGCACAAGAAAGGTCCCTGAACCAAAATTCACCATCAGCTCTGCACTAAAAGGGAGCAGATTTCAGGGCACACGCACTCCTGCCTCTCTTGGCTTTGCTGCCTTCCCACCAGAATTCCATTTGTCTTGGAAAAATTATTAAGAGTTTGTTTCAACCACTGGAAGGGCTGCAAGTTCTGCCTAAAATTCAGTTTGCTGAGCGCTCTCCACTGGAAAATTCAGCGGAATTTATGATTTAAAATTTAGAATTGAAAGTTGTGAATTTAGGATTTGAAATTTAGGATTCAGAATTGCAAATGCAGGCATTAGGACACCAGGAGGTTTCCTTTTCCCAACAGGCTTTTAATACTTTGAGATTTAACAGAGATTTAAAGGCGGTGGTGTGGGGCTGCTGACGTGGACACCTGTTTTAGGATGTTTAGGGATAAATCCACAGCCCTCAGCTCCTTTGCCAGCTAAAGGAGGGGACAAATATCAGGGAATGATTCCCAGGAGCTGGATGGAATATCCCACGGCTTCAGAGGAGTTAAAAATCAAACCAAACAAAAAAAAAAATCACACATATAAAACTACTACTTCAAACTCTGGTGACTGTTTGGCTTCTTCTTCTTTGGGTTTAATATCTATACCAGTTTAAAATATCCTGTTTTCATACTGGGAATTATGGGAACTGCACAAAATGCATCTCCTCTAACCACTGCTCCATGTGCCACTTCCACAGAGCATTCTCCCAGGTGGGAAAACTGGAAAAGAAGGATTCACAAATGGAAAAGTAGAGTATTTATGGGACAGGGGTGGAAAATAAATCCTACCTATATATGTTGAACTCAAATTTGCTGTGTACAGCATTCTTAGAAAGTGGAGGAGAGTAATTTTTAATTTTGTATGAATTACCTGAATCCAAAAGGAAGTGTCTGTCCTTGTCTGGCTTATCCCAGATAAGCCAGATATCTGGCTTTTATTGCAATTATCAGCAATTCCTGGCCCTGGAAGTGCCCAAGGCCAGGCTGGACAGGGCTTGGACCACCCTGGGATAGGGAAAGGTGTCCCAGCCCATGGCAGGGGTGGGATTGGATGATCTTTAAGGTCCCTTCCAACCCAAACCATTCCAGGATTGTGGGATTCCCACAATTCTGTCCCTTCCTGAAGTGCCCTAAAAGGTCATTTTAGACTTTGCACACGGCTGAGCCCCACTCACTGTGCAAACCCTTGGCTCTGTGGGGTGTGAGGGGCTCAGGAAAGGCTCCCAAGATGAGAAATCAGAGATCACAAGTCTCCCAAACAAACCCAAAGTCACGGGACAATCCATTTGATTAATGAAGGAGCACATGGAAGCCCTGCCTCCCACATCAGTGGCTGCTGCTGGTTTTGCAGATTCTTCAGGGTCCTTTTGTCCTTCCCTGCTGTCCCCAGGCAGGGATTGCTCCGTGCTGGGCTCTCACCCACTTCCTCTGCCACGGGGAGAGGCTTTTTCCATGCTCCCCAAGGGAATCCTGCTGACCAAATCAAAGGGACAGCTTCCTCCTCCTGCCTCTGTCATCGCCACACAGGGGCAGGCCAAGGGCCTGTGGTTCCTGATGGCATCAGAGCAGCCCCAGAGAGCTCCGTGGGCAGAGCCAGGAGACTCCTGTGGTCACTGGGAAATCAGGAGGAGATGCCTGTGGTCACTGGGAAATCAGGAGCTCACTGAGTGAAACTCAGACTCTGCTAAAATGAGGGTCAGAAATCACCAACAGTCCACAAGGCCCATATGGACAATTCTCCTCCACTGTGGTACAGCTGGGAAAAGAGGTGGATGCTCCATCCCTGGAAGTGGCCAAGGCCAGGCTGGACAGTGGGGCTTGGAGCAGCCTGGAATAGTGGAAGGTGTCCCTGCCCATTGCAGGAGTGGAATGGGATGGGTTTAAGGCCCCTTCTTGATGCCTCAGGTTTATTTTTTCTATGTTTCAGGCTCTGTGCTGCTTTAGTGTAAAAGGGATAATGTGTAAGGGATGGTGAGCTCTGTGCACAGAGCAGGGAGACAAAACAATTCCTGCTCCAGCTGGGCACCAAGGACAAATGACCCAAATCTCAGCCCAGGAGCACAAACAACTGTGGAAGAGGTTTTACAGCAGCTTCTGTGAGCCACAGAGAAGTTTGACAGGAGGATCCATTTTTACGCCTGAAAGAATTTTCTACCAAGGTCTTTGACATAGAAAGAAAGAAAGAAAGAAGGATAAATAAGGGAAACTTGCAGCTGCCTGTTCCAATGACTGCTTTGTTTGTTCCTTGTGACCAATGAGTAAACTTAGGAGCTTTGTAAGAATGTATAAAAAGCATGTGTAAAAATATATATAATAAAATACAAACAATAAAATATATATAATAAAAACAGTTTGAAGCCTTCTGAAAAGGGAGTGTGTTGCTTTGTACTGTCTCTGTCTCCACTACAACAAACCCCGTGGGCTGGAGAGAGAAAAACAAGCAGGGTGGGACTGCAGGGGCTGAAGCTGGGATGGGACAATGAACTGCAAGGGGCAAATGGAGCAGAGCTGATCCCAGGGAGAGACCCCGGGAGCGCTCGTGCATTTTGGGGCCATTTGGGTTCATCTTGGGTGCAGCCCTGGCTGGGCTCTGGTGCTGCCCAAGGTGGATCCATGGAGGAGATCCTTGGGATAAATCCCTGCTTTATTCTGGGACTCTGCCCAGCCTCTGCTCCAGGGCAGCCTTCTCCAGGCATCATTCCAACACAAACCAGTCTGGGATTTTGGGATCTCATTCCCTTCAGTAGCCACACTCAACTTAGTATTGGTGGGGTTTTTTAACCCCCCAGATTTATGTTTAAGTTCAGCCCTATTTCTACATTTCAACTTCAGGATCTGCAAGTCATTTCAAGATAAAGGTGATTAACAGTTCTACCAGAACATGAATCCTTTGCTTCACATAAACTTTCTGCATGTATTTTTTCCCCTAATATCGCTCTTAAAAATTCTCTTTCACAGGTGGATTCCATCTGCATTAGGCTATTTTTTCCTTAATATTTTTAATTAACAAACACTTGTCCACAAGCTGAGTGTCCTCATTTTGTTATTTCTCGCTTCTCTTTCGATCTGTACCATTTCCTGCTCACGTTCTGCCTCTCCCGTGCTAATTACTGAGAGTTGGTAATCAACTTTGGGGTTGGTTCTGGTCGAGGCAGAGGGAGCAGAGTCAGCACTCCAGACCTGGAGCCATCCATAAATCTGGGAGAGGAGGCAGCTGAGACCAGCTCAGGGCTTCCAGATAAGGTGTCCCACGTTGCACTGGGATGAGATGCAGAAACCCCACAGTGACACATCCCAGAAAGAATGGCCAGGATTCCTCCCTGGAGTTCCACACGTGCCATGCCCGGACACAGTGCTCCTGACAGGGACACTCCTGGAAAACCAGGGAATTGTGGAATGGTTTGGGTTGGGAAGTGCCTTAAAGATTTTATTGTCCCACCTCTGCCATGGGCAGGGACACCTTCCCCCATCCCAGGCTGCTCCAAGCCTGGCCTTGGGCACTTCCAGGGACCCAGGGGCAGCCACGGCTGCTCTGGGAATCCCATCCCAGCCAGGAATTCCTTCCCAGTATCCCACCTAAACCTCCTCTCCTTCAGTCTGCCCCCCTTCCCCACATACCCAGCACACGTGCTTTGGGTTTCCCTGCTTTTCCAAGTGCGGATAATCACTGCCATCCCATAATCCCTCCCACTCCCCCAAGTGGAACTCAGCTATTCCATTAAAAGTGCACATCCTTGTAAATGTTTCCGGATTGCTGCTGCAAGGGAGCTTTTAATAAATCCACTCCCAATAGCTGTGAATGCTAATAGAAATAATCAATTCAGCACTTAACACTTCAATCACAAGACATATTTTTAGCCTATTACTGATAGCCATGTTATAAAAACAGAAGTCTGTTCTGTTCTGTGCTTTTCTGGTGGAAACACTGCCAGAAACAAGCAAAGAATATTTAAGCTTTTTTCCTCCTTATTTACTTGCTGTATCTCAGGCTAAAATAATAACACAGAAGCTCCACTTCGGCTCCACTGTTGTCTTGGTGAGTGTTTAGAACTTCAGGCTGGCAACAAGGTAAATATTTAGTGATTATTTGGATTCTCTTCAGCAGTGATATCCTCTGAATTTAATTTTTTGGGTAATATTTGAAACCATTTCAAATCCAGATTGAAGTTTTATTCCCTCATGTCTCACTATTTTTATTTTTTTTGTTTGTTTTGTTTTCCGTCTTGGAAAATTTGTTTTCTGGAGGTTTCTTAACTCGTTTTTTTTCACACATAAATACATATTTGAATATGTCATTTAAATTAGGAGAGCTTAGCATTCAGAGCAGCTCAATTGCCTTGCTGAAGGAAATGACCCTTGCAGCAACCATTGATTCTCTCTGCAGCCCCATCCACATCTTGATCCCAGCCATGAATTAATGACAAACATGTGCCTTGCTGCGCTGGAGTCAGGCAGATCTGGACAATCCACAGTTTGTCCAAGCACAGAGCTCGAGGCAATCTGGGGTGTTCAAGTTTCATGTAAGGATTTTAAATGGATTTGGCAGTGCCTGGAATGAGCTCCCGCTGATTTGGGATGTCTTGGTGCCAAACTGATGGTCCAGCTGAACAAGGCACACCCGGCCCCCAGAGCAGAGTGGAAACTCAGAAGCTCAGGGAGGAAAACCTCCTCAGGAAGGAGCAAATCCTACGGTCAGAACTGCAATTCCAGTGAGGCCCAGCTATCCAGGCAAAATCAAAAGCAATTCACACTTTTGGTTTGAAATTTGCCATCAGAAAAATGCAAACGATCACGTTTATTCAAATTTGGCTTTTCTTGAAGGGGACTTAAATTCTTCTTGAAGGGGACTTAAAAAGAGAGGGAAAAGGACTTTTTACATGGGCAGACAGAGACGGGACAAGGGGGAATGGGTTCAAACTTGAATATTGGGAAGGAATTCCTGGCTGTGAGGGTGGGAAGGGGCTGGGCTGGGATTCCCAGAGCAGCTGTGGCTGCCCTGGATCCCCGGCAGTGCCCAAGGCCGGGCTGGGATGGTGGAAGGTGTCCCTGGCATGGCCGGGGTGGGATGGGATGAGATTTAAGGTCCCTGCAGGCCCAGCCCTGCCTGTGGCTCCATGAATGGTCAGGAGTTCCATGGCATCTCTTTTGTCACATTCCCTCTGCAAGGAGCCCAACCTGTGGCTCCATGAATGGTCAGGAGTTCCATGGCATCACTTTTGTCACATTCCCTCTGCAAGGAGCCCAGCCTGTGGCTCCATGAATGATCAGGAGCTCCATGGCATCACTTTTGTCACATTCCCTCTGCAAGGAGCCCAACCTGTGACTCCATGAATGGTCAGGAGCTCCATGGCATCACTTTTGCCACATTCCCTCTGCAAGGAGCCCAGCCTGTGGCTCCATCAATGATCAGGAGTTCCATGGCATCACTTTTGTCACATTCCCTCTGCAAGGAGCCCAACCTGTGACTCCATCAATGATCAGGAGCTCCATGGCATCACTTTTGTCACATTCCCTCTGCAAGGAGCCCAGCCCCTCCTGAAGCAGGGACACACTCCTGTGCACTGGGACGGAGGCCAAAACCCAGGGCCTTTGGAGAAAGAACCAGGATTAATTATTCCAGGGATGCTGCCTTCCTCATCTCTGATGCATTTTCATTGATTACTCTAAGTGAACGTCTACAAACAACTGATACCCACATTTTAACCACCAATAAACGCAACTGCGGGGGGAAATAAATTTAAACAACCTCCAGCTAGAAACATCCTTTTTTTTTTTTTTTAATTTTTTTTTTAATTTTTTAAATTTGTGCTGAAGCAATAGCTGTGAGTGCAGCAGAAGGCCCAGAGCTTGTGAGGCTGAATTACACCCAAGGCATAAATGCATTGCCACTCTCCCCGTGCCTGGTGGCGTCAGGAGTCTGAGTCAGAGCCCTTAAGTGCAGAGAGGTCAATGCCAGCCCTCACCAGAACGTTCAGCCACTCTCCCAGACATTTTAATGTATCTATTAAATTTCTGCTTTATTAACCTTAGCTCAAAGCCCACAGTAATAACCCCACATCAATTAAAGCGGTTCCACAATTCCTAGACAAAGTTGAGAAGGAGGAAAGAAGGGGAGGCGGGGAGGGGGGGAAAAAAAAGGAAAGAAAAAAAGGAATGCATTTGCTTCTTTTCCAGTCTGAGCAAGGAGCGAGGAGAGCGGGATTGACATTTCTTCCTTTGGGAATGCAGGGATTCAGGCTGCAGGGTGATGTTTGCCCCACACCCAGCAAACACCTCAGGAAATCTCCTTAATTTCTGCCACAGCCAGCTCCACTCCAGCCTGGCAATAACCCCCACATGCCTAAATTCCTGAGCAAATCATGGAGTGAGGGACAATGGAGTGAGGGACAACGAGGGACAACGAGGGACAACGAGGAAAACGAGGGAAAACGAGGGACAACGAGGGACAATTCTTGTGTTTAAACCCTGGAAAACTCTGCCTGGCCCAGGTTTGTCCCTTTGGGCACACAGGAGGGGTTGCACCACTGCCCTTTTCCCAACCTGGAGATGAAACTGGAGGTGATTTTAGAAGGAGGAAACAGAAAAGGGAATTTTTGTTCTGAGGCCTTAGGGGGCAGTGATGGGAAGATGTCCATGAAAGTCAAAAACTTACTAAAATCTACTAAATCTACTAAAGTCACTGAACTTATAAAAAACATCTCGAGTTTCATTTCCAGCTTGGGAAAAAGACAGCAGCAGAAGGCAGGTATTGATCAGCAGCACTGATCTGGGCATTGATCTGGTATTGATCAGCAGCATTGATCAGGTATTGATCAGCAGCACTGATCTGGGCATTGATCTGGTATTGATCAGCAGCATTGATCAGGTATTGATCAGCAGCACTGGGTCTCCACTCATTGGGGTTTTCCCCTCTCCTGTCCCCACACCAGGAGCAGCTCCAGCCTAACTTTGGAAATTTTTACCCACCAAAGCCCTAATTCCACACTTTTCCATGCCCCAATTCCACACTTTTCCATGCCCAAATTCCACACTTTTCCATGCCCCAATTCCACACTTTTCCATGCCCCAATGCCACACTTTTCCATGCCCAAATTCCACACTTTTCCATGCCCCAATTCCACACTTTTCCGTGCCCCAATTCCACCCTTTTGCAGCTGGTTGGAGCTAAAGGCCCAGCCCAGGGCTGAAGGGCTGAGCTGGGCACAGCGACATTCCCAGCTTGTCCCAGAAGAACAGAGCTGCTGGAGGATCTCAGCCTGCTTAACCCCTTTAAAAAAGGGGGGTTTTCCCTAGGGAAAACCATTCACAAAGGGCAAAAAGTCAGGAAAATGAACATTTTCTTCTTTCGTCCTAGGCTGATCAAAATGCCACCCCAAATTTAAAAATATCAGGAATGGGGAATTGAGGAGGATCAAACTCCCATTTGGCACAAAACTCTGGGGATGTTTCTTCTCCTCTCCACTTTTTTCCATGTAAATTTCACCTTTTGCAATTGCTACTCTGGCTAAAATAGAATTTGGACCTGAAAACTCTTTGTCAAAGGATTATAAAGAATCTGTCCTGTCAAATTATTATAATTATCCTTTGAGCATGAGGTTTACTCCACGGAACAGTTTAAAAAAAAAAATCACTCTGCTCCTGAATATTTTCCTCCCAAAATCACAGAACCAGAGAATTCTTGATTCATTTGGGTTGGAAGGGATCTTAAAGCTCAGCCCATTCCAACCCCTGCCGTGGAGCACATGAAGGGAAAAAGGGATTAAAGGACAAGAGTTTGATACGGACAATACCCCATCCATGAACTTGCAGAGAGGCCCTGAGATGTTGAAATGTTGCCCTTCCCAACATAATTGCAGTTTAATATCGGGACCATCTGGAATTATTTATTTAAGCATCGTATGTGTTGCTGTTGCTATTTAAAGGACCTCTCTGTAAATTCAGGAAATGCTGTGCATATGCAAAGGTCCCCTAAAAATATAAGGAAATCACTTTTCAGATTTCTGGGACGCTTTCCTGCTGATTTTCCAGCCCCAGAGGAGCACTGGATTTCTGTTTCACCCAATTCCTTTGCCAACAGTCAATATCCCATTCTCTGCGACTCGTCCAATAATTCCAGTGTGGTTTCAAAAGTGATTTACAAACTGCAAGAGGCAGTGCAAGGAATACTTGGGTTTGCTTGGAATCATTGCATAACCAAGGCTGAAAAATCAAGAGCTTTTCATTAATTTCGTGTAAAGGAGCTACTTCAAGAATAAACATGAAAAATCAGAAATGTGGTAGGGGATGGTAACTCTGGGGCCTCTTTCAGCTCTGGAAAAGCTGAAATTTATGGATCGTTTAAATGCATCTGTTTGCTGGGCAAGTACTCAAAGAAAGAGTAAAAAATATTAAAAAAATAGAAAATTTCTGAAGTAAATGCAAAAATAAATTAGGCCTTGTGTGACACAAAAACTTGGCTAAAACATTTCTCAATACTCCTCTGGTCAAACTCCTTCCCCCTCTCACCCACTGAATTTAATCGTGAGTTAAAAAATAAGATATAGAGATTCTCAAGCTACAGTTTTAATTTTCCTTAAAAATCACTGGGACAAAAAGGCTCTGATTTAAGAGGCAACAGAGTTCTCGTGTTCCACTCCATGGTCAGCAGGAACTGGGGCTCTGCGCAGTAGAAAACAATTCCTGACCTTAGAGAGATGCATTAAAACCACAAACTCCTCCAGAGAATGCTCGGCCAAAGACCAAACCCTAATTTGAGGAGCTATTAAAAACCAAATCAAATTTAAAAAAGTCCAAGTGCTATCACTGCGTACCTAAGCCAAAAGTACAGATGACAAAAAAAAACAACCCAGCACATTTTTTTTGTTTTAAATTAACAAGTGAATCAGAAACAGTCAGACTCAGCACTCTAATTTCCTCATTTCCTATAATTAACTGAGCTTTCAACACCTCTTCTAATTTACTGATGATTATCTTTTTATTCACCAATCTAGATTAGAACATAACTTGACATTCTTTGCTCTGTAAATTCAGGAAATGCTGTGCATATGCAAAGGTCCCCTAAAAATATAAGGAAATCACTTTTCAGATTTCTGGGACGCTTTCCTGCTGATTTTCCAGCCCCAGAGGAGCACTGGATTTCTGTTTCACCCAGTTCCTTTGCCAACAGTCAATATCCCATTCTCTGCGACTCGTCCAATAATTCCAGTGTGGTTTCAAAAGTGATTTACAAACTGCAAGAGGCAGTGCAAGGAATACTTGGGTTTGCTTGGAATCATTGCATAACCAAGGCTGAAAAATCAAGAGCTTTTCATTAATTTCGTGTAAAGGAGCTACTTCCAAGAATAAACATGAAAAATCAGAAATGTGGTAGGGGATGGTAACTCTGGGGGCCTCTTTCAGCTCTGGAAAAGCTGAAATTTATGGATCGTTTAAATGCATCTGTTTGCTGGGCAAGTACTCAAAGAAAGAGTAAAAAATATTAAAAAAATAGAAAATTTCTGAAGTAAATGCAAAAATAAATTAGGCCTTGTGTGACACAAAAACTTGGCTAAAACATTTCTCAATACTCCTCTGGTCAAACTCCTTCCCCCTCTCACCCACTGAATTTAATCGTGAGTTAAAAATAAGATATAGAGATTCTCAAGCTACAGTTTTAATTTTTCCTTAAAAATCACTGGGACAAAAGGCTCTGATTTAAGAGGCAACAGAGTTCTCGTGTTCCACTCCATGGTCAGCAGGAACTGGGGCTCTGCGCAGTAGAAAACAATTCCTGACCTTAGAGAGATGCATTAAAACCACAAACTCCTCCAGAGAATGCTCGGCCAAAGACCAAACCCTAATTTGAGGAGCTATTAAAAACCAAATCAAATTTAAAAAAGTCCAAGTGCTATCACTGCGTACCTAAGCCAAAAGTACAGATGACAAAAAAAAACAACCCAGCACATTTTTTTTGTTTTAAATTAACAAGTGAATCAGAAACAGTCAGACTCAGCACTCTAATTTCCTCATTTCCTATAATTAACTGAGCTTTCAACACCTCTTCTAATTTACTGATGATTATCTTTTTATTCACCAATCTAGATTAGAACATAACTGACATTCTTTGCTACCCACTGGCTCAGATGTTCTCATCTTTCTGCCTCCAAAGATAACAAGGAGCTGCTCCTTGCTGGATTTATTTTCCTTCCCTTCTCCCATTCCAGATGTCCACACCTGTCCTGGACACCAGAAATCCTCCAAAACCCCCAAAGTTGCTTTTTCCTGATCGTTACACATTGATTTTTCCCAGAATCAGCTCTTTCCTCATCTCCACCTAAATCAGATTTAATTTTGCAGAGGGGTTTGATCAACCTGTTGCTCTTCTGTCTCTCACTAACGGAGCAAATTTTTCCTGCTTTGGCGCAGCAATTTATAAATCTACTACAAAAAATGAGTCATGGCACCAGGACTGGAGTCATCCAGGTAATTCCCACAGCTCTTATTGATGGGAAGAATGGGGAAAAGAATAACAACATCGTGGGAATCAGAAAAATAGAAATCTTCACAAACTCAGAAAAGTTTAATTTACAGCCTTAGAAGAAACCTAGATTAATATAAAAACAAAATACACAAGCATTCAGCAAAAAAAATCATAAATTTATGTTTCTATAATTATAAGTAAAATTATACCTTAAGTAAGAAAGTGGATTAGATAAAAAGGTAAAGAATTTTATAATGTATTAATAATGTAATTGTATAGAATAAACAGAGTTTAAATGTTATGATAAAAGTATATGTGTGACAACACATTAGACAAATATGTCCACATTACAGTAAAAATAAATAAAAGTAATAAGCCAAAAAAACAACATAAACCTGTAATATCAATTTATTACATCAGAAAGTTATACATTATCTATATTATAAATTACAACAACATAAGAAATTCATATTAAAGCTAGAAAACAAAACATTTCTTAGAATTAGTCAGATATTTTGCTTTGCTTTTCAAGCATAACAGATTATTTTATTATATAATAATTATATTATTATATAATATTATTATTATTATCTGATTTTTTCCCCTCTGTTTGAAAACCCCACAGAGCTTTCTTTATCCCATTTTCCAGGGGCACTATCCAGAACCCCCAGACTGGGAATGGGGATTTTTTCTTCCCTCCTGCCTGCCCAGCAGCATTTCTGACCTGCAGCATCAGCTCCCTGAGCTGCTGCTAATCTCAGGGAGAATCAACTGCAAACCAAGAAAATCTGGTCTGGCCAGGCCCTGGCCCAGCCCTCTCCAAAAGGAAAATTCCCACCTCTGCTTTCACCCTCCCTGCTATTTTTACACTGCTCTTCCTGCAGGATGGCTGCAAACGTTGTTCCTCAAATGTTTTTTAGGGAGCAGAAACCACCCGAGAACATTGGGTGGGTTTTGTGGGATGCAGGAGGAATTACGAGGAGCTTGAATCAGGAATTTCTGGGAGCAAAAGCAGGTTGTTTCCCCAAGGTTTGGGGACAGCTTTGTCAAAACTGAAGGGTGGGCGGGTGTGACATTCCTGGGGCTCAGGTCTGCTTTGGGCAAGGCTGAGATTCCTCCTGTCCATGCCCACAGCAGGGACCACATGGATTCGGGAGCACATGGAGCCTCCCCCAGTCCCCGCTCCACCCAGGGAATCCCTGAACCTGATCCCAGCCCTATCTCCAGCCCCATCTCCCCATGAATCAGATCCTTTCCTGGGCTTTCTCACCTGGTTTCACCCATTCTGCAATTACAGCTTTATTGCCACACACATGCCCTGAACAGTCCGCGGGTGCTTTGCAGGAGTTCCTGACAAGCAGGGGAAGAGCCCTGGGGTCCCCTCTGTCCCCTCTCCACAGGGCTGCTCTGCCTGATGTGTCCCCACAGCGCTGTGGGGTATTTTTGGTGTATTAATGACTCACAGATTGAATTATTTCCCAGCTCACCAATCCCAGAACTCAGGCTCTCTTCCCCCAGAGATCTCCTTGGGAACAGAGAGGAGCAAATTGCAGGTGAATGAACGCTCCCAGGCTCTGCACTCTCTGCCACAGCCAGTACCAATGTTCTAACGGGTGGCATCATTAACATTCATCCCTTTGGAAGCCTTCGCACCCAGACTGTGTTCAGGGGCTCTTTCTGCATCAAATCCCTGAGTTGTGGATCCCTGGGGCTTTGCTCAGCTCCTTCCCACGGCCACCCTCACCCATCATGGAGGAATGCCACACATTCCTCCTAAATGGAACCAAATTTTTCCTCAGGGTAACCCAGCATCTCCCTCTGTCCCCAAACCTCCCTCTTGCTGTCTCCAAGACTGATTTCCACCTCAGCACAGCCCATGAGCCAGGCTCTGTCTGCCTTTCCACTGCTCAAATGTGTATTTTCTGTTTCCTCTGCTGCTGTTCCTCACACGTGGAAATTATTTCCTGCACAAGGTACCCGGTTGTCCTCTTTCAAACCCTGCTTGGAGATTTTCCTCTGGCTGTTACCTGTTTCAAAAATGGTGTTTTGCTTAAGCCCCTGCCTGCCCAGGTGGATCCATTCCACCCCATTGCTGCCAGGGGCTTTCCTTTCTTAGTGGCTTTGTACTCAAATCACCTCTTAAAACTGAATTGCCATGTCTAGGGGACACTTCTAATTCAAACTCTGAACAAACCATCGCAGAGCAGCCCGTGGTCTGTGACTTCAATTCCCAGGCACTGCAGTTACAGAAACAGGAAAAAATGTGTTTGGGTATTGCTGCGGGGGGATGTTGGCAGTTTTCTAAGCAGAAATGCAAATATAACAAGAAGATAAATTGGCTTTCAGTATCAGAAACAGATTAAAACTTAAGCCATGCAATGGGTCAGAGAATTCAATTTGTATTTCTTGATATTCACAGAATGGTTTGGGTTAGAAAGGACATCACAGCTCATCCAGTGCCACCCCTGCCGTGGGCAGGGACACCTGCACTGTCCCAGGCTGCTCCAGCCTGGCCTTGGGCACTGCCAGGGATCCAGGGGCAGCCCCAGCTGCTCTGGGAATTCCCAGTGCCCAATGTCCCATCCATCCCTGCCCTCTGGCACTGGGAGCCATTCCCTGGCTCCTGTCCCTCCATCCCTTGTCCCCAGTCCCTCTCCAGCTCTCCTGGAGCCCCTTCAGGCCCTGCCAGGGGCTCTGAGCTCTGCCTGGAGCCTTCCCTGCTCCAGGGGAACATTCCCAGCTCCCCCAGCCTGGCTCCAGAGGGGCTCCAGCCCTGCAGCAGCTCCGTGGAACCCTCTGGGCCCTCTCCAGCAGCTCCAGGTCCCTCCTTACATTGATGTGTTTGTGTTTCCCCAGCTTTTACCACATTTATTCCCGGGACAGCTACAGCAGCTCCCTCCTGGCCCCTGCCTCAGAGTGGTCTGGCTGGGATCCTCCTTCCCCACCAGCCCTGGAGTGAATCTCCCCATTCTGTAAATCCCAGCAGTAAACTGGGAATGTCCAATATTCCATGGCCCATCCATGCCATCCCCAGAGTGGATAATGGCCTTGGTGCGGAAGCCACCCCAGTGCTGGGTTTGGCAGTGCCCTTTTGGGGGGATATTCTCAGGTTTGGGGGGCTGTGGCACGGGCCCAGCTCTGCTTTGGGTGGTTTGCAATGGCAGCCCCTGGGGTGTGTGCAAACTGCGGGGACAATCACCAAACAATGTCTCTGCGTTCAGGGCTGAAGGCAATTCTCGGCGCTGGCAGCTCTCCGCGGTATTTGCTGATTTTACAGTGTAAACACATATGTTGCAAGACAGATGGACCTTTCCCCCCAGCTTTCAGCAATGGGTGTCTCATCGGGGAAGGGATTAAGGCGATCTCAAAAATCTTTAAACAAGGTTTCAGGGCCCCGGCCAGGGGCAGCCCTGCAGAAAGGCCGGGATTACGGGGCACAAAGGGCTGTGGTCCCAGGGAGCAGCCAGGCCACGCCAACCAGATCCCTCAGCAGTGTTTTAATTATATTACACCAAAGGGGTTCACCCCAGATTTGGCTATCAACTGCAGCCAGGTGGCTTTGCAAGACAAAATTTGGGCTTTTCAGTCCATGCCCACAACAGTTGGGGTGGGATTTTCCAGAGAACATCTCTCATCTGAAACTTCTTGTGCAACACGGCCCCTCTATCAAACTGTCTTGGACACATTTTCTATAAAATAGATTTTGTTTCACCCCCAAACCCAGGGGTTGTGTTTTTACAAAATCCACATCAAGGCACTTAGAAATTTGACAGAAAATAAAGTTTTTAGCCTCAGTATTTGTTTGATCAAAGGTCTATCGTGATATTTGTCAAAGCCCGCCTTATAAAAATCAACTTTCTTTTTCAACTGGGGAGATCTCTGATGGGGCAGAGTGAGCTCATTCTATGAACAAGAGGCTGATAAACCCCTGAACCTTATCTGGGATCAGTTTTTCTTCCAAAGACTTGCAGGAATCATCATAGTTCTTATTTCTTCTTCTTAAAGGTTTTTAACCAGCAAGAACATGTTTTTCTGTGTTCAGCTAAAGGCTCCACAGAACCTCACCATCACCAGATCCCTCTCTGGGAGAGAATTACATCCAGGATTTTTATTCCAGTTTTGTGTTTTATTTTGAAGGGTATTTTTGTTACTTTCAGAGACAGAGGCTTTAAAATTACATATGGTAGAATGAAAAAAGCCTCTGTTTTAATGAAGTTACAAAGATTTGCCTCAAGTAGCTACTATCTTTCCAAAGCAAAAAAAAAATAAAAACACCACTAGCAGCAAAGTAAAGCTGTGAAATGACTGGAGAGATGAAGGGCATAAGATTTTTGACTTAAGTTTGAAAAGTTATTAATTAATTTTTTTCTGCAAGGCTGGGTTAGGGAAAGAGTAAGAATGGGTGAGGAAATAGGTGGGAGCAAAAAGGAAGCGAGGAGGCAAAGAGGAGGAGAGAAGCGTGAAGGGCAATACAAAAAAAAAATCTATTTAAAAAATCGGTTTTTCTAGCAAAAAAAGCTGCCAAGATGAAGAAATGGGTGATTTCCCACAGGAGAAGGGGCTGCCCTGCTCACTTTGGGCGGAGAGAGCAGCTGAAGCTCTGTTGGCAGGGATGCTGCACATCCCTCCCGTGACCCTGCACAGCAACTGCAGCATCCGCAGCCGCTCCCTGCTCCCATCCCAGCCCCAAACCTGCCTGGAATTCCCTGGAATTCCCTGGGCTGTCCCATCCCATCTCCTTTCCTGCCTGGTTCGCCCCCACTGCCAACTCTCCTCTCCTCCAACCTTTGCCAGCAGAGCCCTCCCGGAATCAAATCTCATTTTCCAGCGCAGGAACCCCTCAGAGCAGCAAACCTTGTGGAGCAGGGGGTGCTAAGAACTGACTGGAATTCTCATATGTTATGGATGAGCACACTCCCTAATGCTACTTAAAAGATTTAGCGTCTGATATTCTCCTAATGAGATTAAGGGGACAAAGAATTGAAAACAAGGGATGTTTACAATTACTGGCACCTGAGGAGCAGTGATGTCACATGGAAAAAATAAAGTTTCAACCAGAGATGCATTTCCTGGGCAACCTGAGCGTGCTCAGCTCTTGTTTGTCTGCTTGTTTCAATGCCGGAGTGGAGAAGAGAAATTAATTCAACAGCAGGGTCAATCATCAGCAATTAGAAGATGAGCATATTTAAATGACAGCAGAAACCCAAGTGTAGCTGGGAAGCGAAAGAAGGAAATTATCATCAGGGACACGCCACGCTCACCCTTCTCACCCCTCAAGCACATCGCAGCTCACAGAATGACATTTCCTGTGCCTCTGGACTGCGCTGCTGCTCCCTGGCACCCCAAAACCTCCTGTCCCCACTGGAGCCAGCACATCTGCCACTCCTGAGAGGCCACATCTCCCACCTTCCTCCCTCAAACCCCCTCTTCTCTTTTACTGCGCTAGTTTCAAAACACCAACTTTGAGAAGCGATGGCATTTCAAATTTCCTAAGTGACAGGTAAAGGACCAATACAGCTAAAACAAAAAAACACTGCAAAACTGGAGGGAAAAGCTGGGTAAATATTTTTATGTTATTTCTGTTCACTCAGTCGTGTTCTACAAACGCGTCTCTGAGTTTTACTCAGAGGTGAAGCCCTGCCAGACTTCTGAGAGCGTGAAAATGGGCCCTGCATCTGAAAGCTGTAAATTAATTTAATTTTTTGAACATTTCAAGAGCTGGATATGGGTAACAAACACCACAACTGGAGCTTGGATCCCCAATCTGAGCATTCCGGCTCCAAGGCTGAGAAACCCAACCGTGGAATCATGGAACAGTTTGGGCTGGAAGGGGTTTGAAAGCTCTTCTTGTCCCACCCCTGCCATGGGCAGGGGCAGCTTCCAAGTGTCCCAGGCTGCCCTGAGACCCCTTGTGCCCATCCTTTGGGATCAGCTCCCAGGCTCCACCTGAGCTTCAGCAGCTCGGCACATCCCGGCCTCCCAGCTCTGTCCAGGGGTTGTGTTTGAGGTCCTGCAGATCTTCCAGGAGGGATGAACATCCCAAGAAATCCCTTCACAGGGGAGCGCTCTGTTAGGCTCTCACCAAAAAAAATCCAATTTTCCCGCTGTTTTAAGAAGAGGAATCCACAGCCTTCAGCTGAGCCTGATCCCAGGTGATGGAGCCTGAGATAGGCACCGGTTCCCAGAGGAGCATTTCCCTTCTCTGCCTCCAGGGCTTTCCCGAAGCTCCCAGGTGAGCCCTGGCAGCAGCAGCTCCTCCCCAGGTGAACCAAAGCCCCAGGTGGGGCCCTTGGGGTGCCCTCCCAAAGCTGACCCTGCACCCACACCCTGCTGTGCCCGCCCCTCACGCCCCAGGGACCTTTGGCACCTCTGTCACTCCAGCACGGGGATTCATTTCTGCCGTGGCCATTGAACGCTCAGACCTCAATTTAGTGAGTGAGGAAAGAACGCCACCAAAAAAAAACCCCTTATTTATTTGTGGAGCTTTGATCCATGCAGTGCTTATTCTTGAAAACCTCTTATCAGCTTCAAGGAGGTAAAATACTGTGATAAGATAT
The DNA here is from genome assembly GCA_024865655.1 of Emberiza elegans. Taxonomy (NCBI): domain Eukaryota; kingdom Metazoa; phylum Chordata; class Aves; order Passeriformes; family Fringillidae; genus Emberiza; species Emberiza elegans. The sequence continues at coordinate 32,351,910 of JALJVW010003518.1, forward strand.
GCAGATCTCATTAAACTCATTTTTATCTAATGCCATTTCTATCTAATTTTTATCTCTGCTTTTAATAGAGAATGCAGTAAAGATACTGAAGGAGAGGCATCTCCTTTCCTTTCCTGTATATTGTTTTTTTTAAGTGAGGGAGCTTTGAGGTGATATTTGGAGGCTTCTCTGGAGCTCTGTTTGCACAGCAAACAGCAGTGTTTTATTCTTCAGAGGTTAAGACAGGCTGCCAAAGTAAAATTTACCTCTGAACCTGGTTTTTAATAAAAATATTGCACTAGAGATACAGAGCTTGGCAAGTGTGACAAACAAAAACAAGCACACAAGAAAATGACACCTTTCCCAAAGGGCCAAACTAGAACTGAATCTCCTGGAAATACAAAAATTGCTCTCAAAAGCAGCTTTCCAACTGCTCCCTACACCAGCCTGTCAGTGTCTTAACACACATTTTACCTGCCAGGTTTAAATATCCACTCCACTGATTATATGGAAATGAAAGAGCTCAGACCTTTAAATTAGTCATACCAAGCTTCCACCTGTTAGCAATGTGTCACAGCACAACTCCCTCAAACTGAAATCGTGGAATGGTTTGGGTTGGGAGGCACCTGAAAGATCATCCAGTGCCACCCCTGCCATGGCAGGGACATTTCCCCTGTCCCAGGCTGCTCCAGCCTGGCCTTGGGCACTGCCAGGGATCCAGGGGCAGCCACAGCTGCTCTGGGAATTCCCAGTTCCCAATGTCCCATCCATCCCTGCCCTCTGGCACTGAGAGCCATTCCCTGGCTCCTGTCCCTCCAGCCCTTGTCCCCAGTCCCTCTCCAGCTCTCCTGGAGCCCCTCCAGGCCCTGCCAGGGGCTCTGAGCTCTGCCTGGAGCCTTCCCTGCTCCAGGGGAACATTCCCAGCTCTCCCAGCCTGGCTCCAGAGGGGCTCCAGCCCTGCAGCAGCTCCGGGGAACCCTCTGGGCTCTCTCCAGCAGCTCCAGGTCCTGCTAGGGCTGGAGTCTGAGCAGAGGGGCACAATCCCAATCCCTTCCTGCTGCCCAGGCCGTGGGACCAGCACAGGGCACTGGGGGACAGGTCCAGCTCCTCCTCAACCAGCATCCCCTGATCTGCTCTCCATGCCCAGAGCTGCTCTCCATGCCCTGCCCACCCAGCCTGCTTTGTGCTGGGATTCCTGGCCAGCTCCAGGAGCAGCCCTTGGCCGTGACAAGGATCTCTGGTCCCACCTCTGAGCCTGTCCAGGTCCCTCTGGATGCCCCATCCCTATCACAGGGGGGGTTTGGCTCTCTGGGCCTGGGCTGTGGCCACCGAGTCCCCCTCGTTCTCGCAGGGGTTTTGTGCAGCACCTGGGCATTAAAACATCCTTCCAAAAGGCATTTTCCAAAAGGCCCAGAGCTCCCAGCTGCAGACATGAAATGGGAGACGCTGTTCAAAGTTCAGAGCTGCCATCCCACCACTTGGCCTTTCCCTGCTCCAGTGCAGTCAGGACCTCTCACTGCGTTAATGTTTTCTCCCCAGAATCATTATAATGAACAACCTTTATAAATAATGCATTTCCTCGGCTCCCTTTTGTTCTGTGGGGACAATTCCTCCTCATAAAACATCACAGATGACAGAAGAGAGTCAGGATTTGAAAAGATTTAGAAGCGTTCAAGCATCAGATAGAGATTTTTTCATCTAATCATGGTTTTTTTGGGGTTTTTTTTTTTTTGTATTTAGCTTAAATACTTAGTATAATGCTATTTTGTTATAAAACACCCATGCTGTACATATTAAAAAATTACTGGTCTCGAGCTCATCTCTTATGTTCTTTCTGTCAACAACCAGACACATTCTGCCTCTTCTTTCACAAAGCCATTTCAAGAAATGTCATTATTCTCCAGTCATAGCCCACAACTTCATTATCCTTGTCAGCCTTGAACATTTATCTCTGGAATTTTCTTTCCCTTCAGTGGTACAGAGGGACTTGGAGGGGTGAAGATGAAATACAGACCTTTCTGTCACTTCTTTTTATATTGTGAGGGGTTCATTTGCAGATAACCTCAATGCACAAAGACACAAACAGTCCTTGAAAAGTTTAAAATTATCTAAATCCATGTTTCCTGGAGTTTAGGAAACATTATTTCTGCTCCAGTTACTTGAAAAGATGCCGTGCCCGTTAATAACTTGTTTGAAACACACTGATCTATATCCAAGATTTTTTTCCTCAAAACAAAACCCCATAAATTCCAGCAGCAGGGACTGAGCTGTATTTATTGGGAATAAACACAGGCACGGGGCTGGGCTCCTTGCAAGGGGGACAGGATGTCACTGTCACCATCACAAATAAGGACAGCGCCAGAAACTGAGACAAGAAGTATTTCCATATGGAAATTCCAGTGGGGAAAATATTTTAAAAATCGAGATTCTTGGTCAAGAAAACAAAGTGCTACAAGTTACAGGTGAATATTCGAGTTACAGCACAGCAAAGATGTACTTTCAGCCGTTCATGGTCTTGTCTGATATCTCTAAACCACGTCTGCATTCCCATTTGGATTTTGACAGAATTAAGATAAATAAAAGTGGAAAAAAAATATTAAAAATGGAACTGATGATCAAGGAAGCCATGGGTGCCCCTGGATCCATGGAAATGTCCCAGGCCACGTTAGAAAAAGCTTGGAGCAGCCTGGGACAGCAGAAGGGGTCCCTGCCATGGCAGGAGTGGGATGGGATGAGATTTAAGGTTCCTTCCACCCCAAACATTCTGGGATTCTCTGCTCCCATGAACTGCAATAAATACAGATATTCCCATCCTGGCTTCACCCCACTCAGGTTAACAACTGCAAACCAGGCTGCAGCAGAGCGATTTAATAATATATTTAGTAATTGGTGACAAATAAAACTTATTCCTAAATAGAGTTATGTGTACATTTCTGGAGCCATCTGCCATATATAAAGAGCTGGGTGTGTTTGGAGCATTTTCCCAGAGCAATCTCATCTGTCTTGTTGTCTGCAGCCTTAAAGAGTTGGATGACTAAAACCGAATTCTATAAATAAAGATTTTGTACAGTTTTTAAATATATACTCTGGAGCTTTTCATATAATCCAGCTTTTCTGTATTCTGCAGCTTCCTACATTCTGCTTCCATACTCCACACGAATTCTATCACACAGCTCCTCTGGAATCTGAATCCCTTTGGGGCAGAAATGAGAATGAGAGGAGACTCATGGAAGCACAGAATCCCAGAATGAGTTGGGAGGGAGCTGAAATTGAGATTCCATCAATTCCACTGGTGCCATGGGCAGGGACACCTTCCCCATCCCAGGGCACGGAAATCCCGCTGTGCATAAAAGGACACTGAAAAGTCCTGTAATTTTATGAATAAAAGGAGAGTCCAGGGGGCACAGCCCGAGGGGTTTTCTCCCTCCAGGTTCCTTTAATCCCAATTCATCCCCATCACTGAGGTCCCAGGAAGGTGGAGTGTGATGGTGTTCACAGGGGTCTTAGGATGAGGGAAGAGATGAGGATCTGACTCCATGTTTCAGAAGGCTGATTGATTATTTTGTGATATATATTGTAATAAAACTATACTAAAAGAATAGAAGAAAGGATTTCATCAGAAGTTGGCTAAGAATAGAAAAGGAAGGAATGATAACAAAGCTTTGTGGCTTGGCTCTCTGTCCGAGCCAGCTGACTGTGATTGGCCATTAATTAGCAACAACCACATGAGCCAATCCCAGATGCACCTGTTGCATCCCACAGCAGCAGATAACCATTGTTTACATTTTGTTCCTGAGGCCTCTCAGCTTCTCAGGAGAACAAATCCTAAGGAAAGGATTTTCCATAAAATGTGTCTGTGACAGTGGAGCCATCCGAACCTCCCACCCCAGATCCCCCCTCGACCCTGGCGTTTTAGCCCAAAGTTCAGAAGCTCAGCCCTGTGCAGACCCCACATGTCTCTTTCAGGAGCTGAACTGTCTGGGCTCTGCCACCCCTGCTGCTCGTGGTCCCAGAGACACCCAGCCCCATCCCAGAGTCGTTATCGCCCATCCCTTCACCCACCCAGCTGTGTCCTACCACGGGAGATCCTGGCACCTCAACAATCCGTTTCTAACGTTCTCTTCTTTTACAGATTCGTTCCTCCCAGTCGCTGCCCTGGAGGCTGCCCCACAGCCCTGGCTCAGTCTTGCACCCAGCCTCGGCATCCTGACCATAGAGAAACCCCAAAATCCTCTGCACAAGCCCAAATCCTCCGCAATGGCCCGGGCAGGGGTGAGGGTATAGGAACAACACTTCCCTGGTTTTCCCTCTCCTGGAAGCCAGGAATACAAAAGATTTGCAGCCAGCTCTGAATTAGACTGCAGATTTTGAAGATAAGGCGGAGAAATTCCCAGTCCTCCCTGTTTCTCTTTTCTTTCCTTGTTCCTATTTGCCTTAACCGTATTCCTCCGGAATCCCTTCCCAAACCAGCACCATATTGCCCACCCTGGGCCTGGCCTGCTGAGACCCTCTCTGGGTCCCTCTCATTGCCCCCTCTCAATGACCTCTAGGAGAGCATACAAACCGTCCCACACCTCCCTCCAGCCAGTCCTGTCCCTTTATTGTCCCCTCGGGCCACCCATGCCCCAATTACCTCGGGGAGAACGTGCAAACCATCTCAACGCTCTCCCAAAGGACCTTCGAGAATATTTTGGGATCGCCATCCCCGTAGTTGCGACCCTTTTCCGACTTTCCTTTGTTGCCCACGCCGGGCGTGCTGCCATGTTTAACTCCCCAAAGTAGGAGTGGTTTTACTCCCCGAAGCAGGAGTAGTTTTACTCCCCAAAGCAGGACTAGTTTTACTCCCCAAAGTAGGAGTAGTTTTACTCCCCGAAGCAGGAGTAGTTTAACTCCCCAAAGCAGGAGTGGTTTTACTCCCTGAAGCAGGAGTGGTTTTACTCCCCAAAGTAGGAGTGGTTTTACTCCCTGAAGCAGGAGTACTTTTACTCCTCAAAGCAGGAGTGGTCCCCAAAGTAGTTTTACTCCCCAAAGCAGGAGTGGTTTTACTCCCTGAAGCAGGAGTACTTTTACTCCTCAAAGCAGGAGTGGTTTTACTCCCCAAAGTAGGAGTAGTTTTACTCCCCAAAGCAGGAGTAGTTTTACTCCCTGAAGCAGGAGTACTTTTACTCCTCAAAGCAGGAGTGGTTTTACTCCCCAAAGTAGGAGTAGTTTTACTCCCTGAAGCAGGAGTAGTTTTACTCCCCTTTCCAACCAGTTCCTGATGGATTTCTCTGCTCACACCATTCCAAGGAGCCCTGGATTGGTTCTCTAAACTCTCTAATGTAGACTTTTTTTCTCACTAAAGAAAGGCTTTTGTTCCTCCGGCAAGGGATGATTGCAAAGTAAAAACCAACCCAAATTCCAATCAATAATTCATTTGATGGATCCAACCAGTTCCTGATGGATTTCTCTGCTCACACCATTCCAAGGAGCCCTGGATTGGTTCTCTAAACTCTCTAATGTATAAATAAGACTTTTTTCAACACTAAAGAAAGGCTTTTGTTCAAATGCCGGCATTAGGGATGATTGCAGAAAAACCAACCCAAATTATTCATCAATAATTCATTTGATCGATTGATCAAACCAAGGTTGATATTATTGATGACAGACAATGGATTGTACAGAATCCGTGTGTGGAATCGCTCCAGAAAAACACAGATGCATCATCCTCAACAGACCTGGAGTGGCTGCAGTTTTCTCCGTTTATTTATTTATTCCTTCTCTGAATAGTGGGTATTTTGGGAACACCTCTGGAGTTAATGCATCCCGAAATGAAATGAAGTTTTCCTCTCAGATTTCACACACAGGCTCAGCCTACTTCCATACTAACTCCAGGAGCCTGTCTGCTCACTTTGTGCTAGATCAAAGCAGAAAGACAGGATTCAAAACCAGGATTTTGTTTAGTTTTTTCCAAGAGCTCCACTAAAATTGCCGAAGAAACAACACCCAGTAACAGAACCCAAAATGCCAAAGAATCAACACAGATAACGTCCCTTTTTTCCCCCCTCAAATCCTGAAATTAATCCATAATTAAAGAAATATGTGAGAATAAGCACTCAATATTTTTTATTTTATATTTACAGTGCGTTTGCATTCTGTCCCTTTGGCTACAGCTCTATTTTTGGAATGGTGGGCAAACTTATCACTGTTTTAGTGATAAAGCACTAATATATCAATATAATATTATATTTAAGTTCCTATAACTTCCTCTGCACACAACCTGCTGGCACAGAGTAATTGAAACATAATATTTGATTTTTAAAAGGCAACTCCCAAGAAAACAAACAAGACCAACCTTGCACTGTTTAGAAAGGTCATGGATGAGAGCACTGAAATTGCCAGGAGTAATTCTGGGGCTTGGAAGGAGGAAAATTATCCTCCTTCCTTTGCATATGAATAACAATGGTTTATTTTTCACATAAAACATAAGAGTAAAGGCACCACAACAATCACTTGAAGCTGCTCTGGAATTCCGCAGCAGCACCACTTCTCACCACTCTGCAGAGGCTTTCCTGAGCTTGAAATTAATTCATAATTTTGTGTATTGCAATGTAACACAAAACTTTCTATCTCACCTATGTGAGGCTGAGTGAAAAATAAAAAAACAACCTCAGTCACATCTTGTAGGTGTTTTTGATATAGAAAAATTCTACAAATTCTGTCAGCACCCCCAGCAGCGCATCCCATTGTCCATCCCTGTTTTGTAAAACCTTTCCAAGACACGGTAACAAAAATGTTCTGCATAATTCCATGAGTGAATTTTTCACCAGAAAAAATTTAAAGTTTGTATCATAGGAATAGAAAATTGAAATAGAAATGCTAAAAATGCTAAAAAAATGAATTATCATCAACTGCAAAAAAGGAATTTTCTATGAAATTTCTATTTTATTGAAATAGAAAATTGAAATAGAAATGTAAAAAAAAAAGGAATTGTCAAAGATTATTTTCCAAAAACTCTATCTGTGAGGTTTTAAAAACTTTCTTGTGGATTGTAGTCCTTAATGACTCCTTCCCCTGGCAGTGAAACTCTGCTAGAGAAACATTAAAAGTTTTTCCTACTAAAAGGGGCATGAACAGAAGAAAGCAACACATTTTAATGTGAACAAATTTTCTGTGTTCCCTATGAGAAAATATAACTAAAATCTGACTCTGGACCAGCTGTCCAGGAAAAGGATCCACCCTCTGAACTGAATCTGATTTAAACACTACCCTCCGTCCAGCATCAGCAAAATACTCAGAATTACCATTATTTAACAAATAAAAATTATTAATAGCCAACTGCAAACCAAATATCACAGTTCCACAGCAGCTTTCTGAATGGATTTATTCAGAAATAAAACTTAAAGGCATGACTGAAGTTTTTTAGTCAGTAAATTATATTAGGGATGGGAATTCATAACTTTAAAAAATAGTGCCAAAAAATAGGAAGTTCAGTAATCTGGGTTTAGCAAAAATAAGAAAATATTCCAGATATTGATGAGGTACTCATTAGGAACTTCTCAAATACAGCTTTAAATAACTTTATTATTTATTTAATAATAAAGAATTTATTAATAACAATAATTTAGTATTAATATTAGATATAATTTATTGTATATAGTCGTTTTTATTAGTACCATTATTAATATGATTATTAATATATTGATTCTATCCAAAACCTTGCAAAAGTTCTTGCTGGAAAATCCTTCATATGTTCAATTTTGGCTGCTCAATAAATAATTCCTGGGAAAACTGATGCTCCTTGGGCTCTGAGCATCCCCTGAATTTGTTGCTGCTTCTGTGACTCCTCAGCTGTGATAAATATGCTGCAATTAAAGCCACATGAATGTCCTGAGACCTTCTCTGATATTTTTAATTGTAGCCACCAGAAAAAGACACTTTTAGTGCATGATTCTCATTAACAGGACAAGGTGAGCTCTCAAATGTCACTGGCAGCTTGTGCTGCTTTTATTTGGGTTCCCTGGGGAAGCCCAGGGGATGATGATGATGATGATGATGATGATGATGATGATGATGATGATGATGATGATGATGATGATTATTATTGTTATTGTTATTGTTATTGTTGTTGTTATTTTGTTATTGTTGTTGTTATTATTGTTATTATATTTAATATTCTATATTAAACCCTACTAAACAAACAAGGGTTTGGGGTTTTTTTTCCTTTTTATTAGGTCATGAAATGGAGAGTAACTTGTGGGTAGGGCTGGACTTTATTTATGGCCAAGTTATGAGTTCAGGTGAAACAAGTAAAGAAGAAATTTGCACAGCTGCTGGGATTTCTGGCACGTTTGACCAAGAAAATGAACCCGGCCATGGTGCCCAAAATGAAAGGGGCTCAGAGAGTTATGAGGGGAAAATGTGGGAAACAAACTTCATTCACCCCCCAGGTCCAGAAACTGATTTCTGGAAATCCAGAACTGATTTCTTTTTGAAACTCAGGCTGAAACCCTTCTCAGTTTGAAAGCAAAACCATTAACAAAGACTTTATTGGATGTTTCCAAGGTTTAAAAGTGTTTATTTCACCAAAATAATTTGTTCTCATTTCATAAGGGAAGCTTCAAGCAGTGTCAACGAGCCCAATTCTTCTCTTTAAAGTTTCAGTACAAACGCACGCCCAGGTTTGTATCCTTTTAATGAGTTTATGGGATTTTATGAGGAGTCTTTGAGCCTCCTTAGTCCAGGGACAGAACTTCAGCTGAGTGCAGTGAGAGCAAATCATGGGCAGGAGGCTCCCACCTCTCCTAAGTTCCTGCTTTTTCTGGGATTGCTGGGAGGAACAGAAACAAGGCTGAGAAAAACGATTCCTCTCCCTGAGCCAAGAACTCAGTGCTTCGATTACAACTACTCAAAATGACTTTTTCAAAGTGGGTTTTCCTGCTTTCTCCCCTCGCTTTGGAGGCCCCAGCAGTGGCAAGCTGGGCTTGCTGTTTAATCCCAGCTGGTCAAGCTTTAGGCTAAACCCTCCTGGAAAACTGCTGTGCCCGACTTAGAGCCCAGACAAGCGGTGTGAACGGGGCCTAAGAGGATTCTGCTCTAATGCCCAGGGGAATAAGGCTCTCTAATGGCCAGAGAGCCTCCTGATGGGGCCTGGGGTCACCCCTCAGCCCCCAGCAGCACCCACAGCTACCTGGGCCTGTTCACAGTGCTCCAACCTGCACCTGCTGCCCTTCCAATGCTGATTAAAAACCTCAATTATTCTCTCTTAGTCAGTGAAGTGCCAGACAGCAACGTCCCAATTGGAACTGCTCCTTCCCAGCTTCCCAGCTTCCCCAGAAGTGTTGGCTCCTGAAATTCGGGTTTCAGGATCGCTCAGAGGCTCCTGTGCTGCAGGTTCCCAAAAATCACACGTTTTATTTAATGCCTGACTATTTGGTAATTGCTCCTATTCAGTCCCACACCAGCTTGAATGATTTCAGCTTTTAATGTGCCTCATCTCATTCTGAGGCACATCAATCCAGGAGGAGATCGCAGCACCTTGAAATACTAATGCTTGTCACACTCCTTAATCTCCTCCAAAAGGTCTTGTTCCTTGTGTGCTTAAATCTCTTAATAGCTTTTCCCTCTCCTCAGGTTTTTACTTTTGTGCAACCCATTCTAGTTAGGCTGAAGTTTGTTTAATTTTCGATTCAGTGAAGAGCAGGAGCAATAATCTAAAAGCCTGGATTGTTGCTGTATTAGTAAAACTGACTTTTTTTTCCTCCCCAAGCATGAAACTGTCTGAAAAATGCATCTGTAGGAATAAAATAAACTTTTTAGAATGTAAAAAACCCACAAGAACTTACACTTGGTTATATCTGAGGATCACTTGGAGCACAGTTGGATCTCACGGCTAAATTTCTGACATTTTGGAACAGTGGGAATGATTGACACTGTGCTGCTAAACACCTCTTACAATAATGAGATTATCTTTTATTCCAGAACTCTTTTTTATTCTATTGCCCATTTAGAAACGCTTTCCTGGTGCTGTTTTATCTCCTTGCACCATTCCTGCTCTGGCCAGGCTGCTGAGGTTCCTACAATGCACTCACAGTGGGAGGGGATCCTTACAAATTCAACTACAGCAGGACTGAATTTTTGCCATTTCCCTTCCAATATTCCAGCAAAAATCTAATTCAAAAGGATTGCTCCATGGAGCAAACCTGCAGGACTTCCTAAACCCCCTTGGAGACCAGCCACACTCCTTGGGACAGCATTTTAAGGCTGAATGAACACCACCTGCACAAGAGCAACAGTTGTTAAAATCATATTTCTCTGGAAAGTTAAAATTATGGTTCTCTGGAAAGCTGCTGCTATCACACACAGACTTTTTAAATCCTTTACTCATTGCTCAATCCACTCGTGTTTCAGATTCATCAGTGTTCACTCAGACCTTCAGCTATCTCCAGGATACACCTGTGCCACCCAGTATTAGGCACCTGCTCTGTGATACATAAAAAAACCCCAAAAATTACATTTAAAATACATTAAAATATATAAAATATATAAAATATATAAAAGATATAAAATATATAAAATATATTGTATCCCCGATGTGAAAATCTTACACAATCTTTAAAGTTTGGGGCTTTTTTTACCTCTCATTGTTATCCAAAATGCTTAATGATAATTGTCCCCAGTTTTTGAGACAGCTGCAGTTCAGCCTTTATTTGAAGGGAGTGATGCTCGGTGCCTTGAAGAGCTCTCACACAGAGTTTTAGCAACAACCAGGGACAGGGCAGGGTTAAAATATTGTCTTGTTTTAGCCTGTCAAAGTACTCCTGGAAAGGAACAGGTCTGACCTATGACAATATTGCTGCGAGGTGTCTGCTGAGCACTCGGGCACAGAACGGATCAAATGGAGCAGCTCAGTCCAAGAGCAGAGATCCAGCAGCATTCCTGCTGCTTTTGGTTCTGCCCTAAACCCTCCACCTTGCTCTACATCTATTTCTATATCCTAAACCCCTAAACTCTCAGTTTCCCACCCTGCGATGTCACACACTTCTATCCAAACTCCACACCCACAATCCCAGTTCCACCATTCCATTTTGGAAGTTTCTCCACAGCCTCAGGTCAGTGCAGTGTTCTCCTGAGGGTCAGTGCCTGCCAGCACAGAAACTCTGAAATTCTCAGCATCCAGAACTCCAACACATTCCCACTTTCCCCTCCACGAAAACCTGCCCCTTGTCCCTCCAAAACACAGCACAGGGCTGGCCCTGCACTTCTCCACAGTTCTTCCTATTTTCTTTCAAAGCTCTGAGGCAAAGGAGATTAAAATCAATACCTGGGGTGTTTATGAAATGTCACCTGGGCAGTGCAGGAATCTCACTCTGTTCCATCAAAGGTGAGACTCAATTTCTCTGTCAAAATATTACTCAAAAAAGGGTCCTCTGTCAAGTTTATCCCATTTTGTGAGAATTTCCAAGCAGTTTTTCAGCTGGGACAGAGGGGTTTTTGCAAAGAATTCCAGATTGGTTTGGGTTGAAAGGAACCTCAAATCCCATCCTGGAAGGCAGGGACACTTCCCACTGTCCCAGGCTGCTCCAAGCCCCATCCAGCCTGGCCTTGGACCCTTCCAGGGATCCAGGGGCAGCCACAGCTGCTCTGGGAATTCCATTCCAGGGCCTCCCCACCCTCCCAGCCAGGAATTCCTTCCCAAAATCCCATCCATCCCTGCTCTCTGGCAGTGGGAAGCCATTCCCTGTGTCCTGTCACTGCCTGCCTATGTTAAAAATCTCTCTCCCACTTTTCTACAAGCCCCTTCAAGTCCTAAAAGACAAAGACAAGGTCTCCCAGAGCCTTCTTTGCCTGCTTGACCTCTACACACAACTCCTGTAATTAAAACCTCACCAAACAATCAGGAGCAGCTCAACAACCACCTCGAGGCTGATGCTGGGCTCAGGAGACACCTGAACTCCCACATTCTTCTTCCCAAACCCAAACAAACTCAGTTCTGGAGCAAAACTTCTATTTTCTGTCAACATTTTCTAGATTTTTGTGGGAAGGAAGGGAAGTTCTGAGTGTTCCATAACCAGGGTTTCTCTTCTCCTCTCACGGTTCCAGCAGGAGCAGGGGCAATTCCAGAGCCTCGGGAAGAAGCTGCCAGTGCCCACCCCTGGCAGGGGACAGGAGTGTTCATTCCCCCCTGAGTGTGTGGGATTTCAGCAGAGCCACGCTCAGGGGACCAGAGCAGTGTCACGTGTGTCCCCAAGCAGGGCTGGCTGCCAGGACCTGAACCTGTGGTTCCAGAGAGTCTACATGTCCGTCTGGGAAACCCAACCTGCCGCCTGGAGCATGAAACCATCCCCAGTTTAAACCTGCCAGCCTTATTCCTCTGGAATGTCCCTGTGGATGAGTGGAATAGCCAACCCCGCTGGATAAGCGCATGAACTGGATGCTTTGCCTAAAATGATCAGAAGTAAAATAACTCTGCTGGCATTTAAATCACCAGAATTCCCTGCAAAGGCAGCCCTGGAGAGGAGCAGGAGCATGGGTTATTCCATGTGCTCCCACACCCAATCCCATTGCAGAGGTCACCTGCAATGAAAAAGTTGGCACATGGACACGTGGTCACATGGCCATGATAAACCTGGATGGGATTCCAGATATTCTGTAACAATTAATTGGGAATGTTGCCTCAGCAGAAAAGGAACAATCTCAAACAGTTTTAGCAATTGCCAAGTGTTGATTTTTGCCATGATCAATTGTCATTGACAATATTTTATTCATTTTCCCAATTACCAGCTGCTGGCTCTTTTTGTTTTGTTTTTTTTTTTTGCTTGGGTCAGGGTTGGGATTGAAAGTGTTCAAGATGGTATTTCATATTCAGATTTAGATGTTTATTATTTCTTATCTATGTCACAGTCTAACAAGCTGTGAGTTCTACAGCATTTCATTAACAAGCTACAAAATGGCCCTGTATTTATGTCTACAAGATCTTTTAGGAAAAACTATTTAATTAAGAAATGACACCTAACTTTTTTACTTTTAATCTAATAACTAATTACTTATGTCTTGTAATGTGGATTTTTCTGTCTCATTACAAAACACTACCCAAACTCATGAAGAAGGAGGTGAAGAAGAAGGACTAAAACCTCTTTCTTAGTTTTATATATATTACTATATTCTAAAACCCTAAACTCTAAGTTTCTACCCTGTGATATTACACACTTTTATTTAAGCTACACACTTATAATTTCAGTTCTATTAATTATTTTTGGAAGCTTTCTCTATGGCTTCAGGCCAAATGTAGTGTTTTCTTGAGGGTTTGTGCCTTTCAGCCCAGAAAGTTCAAAACTCTTTTTATTTAGGGTTCTAACAGCCAACTGCCTTTAAAAATCAGCTGCAATAACTATAATTGGGTCACTGCAGCTTTAATCCCCACTTTCACACCTAAACCTAAACAACTGGAAATCGAATCAGAAACAAAGCAGCAAAACACACCTTTAATTTCTGCAGCAGTAGCACTGCTCCAACCCTCCAGAGGTAATTATCATCCTTAATAACTCCAGATATGATTGAGGCTTTTAACAAAAGGAATGCTGCCTTGGAAGCCTCTGCCACGACTCAGAATGTGACTGCTGTGAAAAGTTGTCAGCTGAGGAATAAATGTGCTTTATTACCGATGGGTACGTGAGGGGACGTGCAAACTCTGCCCAGGGGGAGCTGGGAAAGGTGACATTTTTTGACTCTTACGGGGAGGAAGTTGCACAAGAGGCCCCAGGCAAGGCTGAAGGGAAGGACTTGGAACCATGAACTCAAAATCAACAGGTTTGGCAAGGAAGGTTTGGGTCGGGGTTATTTGTGGGTAGCAATGGATTTCCTAAATATTGAGCAGCAATGTTTCTAAATATTGTTGTTTAAACAACAGTTCTTTCCACATCCAGTGTTGGTGGGTGCTGCAACCAACAATTACACTATTAACCCACAGCTTTGAGGTTGGAGTGAGTCAAATCAGGCCCAGTTTATCAGGTAAGATAATTCCATTTTTTGTGCACTATCAGTTCTCACATTTCCTGTTGAATACCTCACGAAACCATTTTTATTTCAGCCCTGGGAAGGGCACTGCTGGTGTTGAGTTTTTGAAGAAATCAGGGATGTTAATAAATGCCTGAGATAAAGGAGCTGTTCTTTGTGAGTTTTCCCCAAAGAGTTTTGTGTAACTCAGCACCAGGCTGCTCTTCTGTGTTTAAGACATGGAGCAATCCAAAATCACCCACTCAGAAATGAAACAGTATTGCAAAAAATTACACCAAATTATTGTTATTTCCAGCCAGTAGCACAGTACACCTGTAAGGATGCGATCAAAAACTAGGAATATCCACACATCCAAGTAACAGTCCCAAAAAGAAAATTCACCTGATCCTGAGAGATGCTCTGCAGATTGCTTTGTATTTTGAATTTCTAAAGCAAATACCAAAGCGGTGATTATGATCTGCTAATGACTTTTCCACCTACTCCGTGAAACTGTTTAACAACCTCGAGGTAAAAGTTTGAACAGAAACCATTCCTTTGCCTGGAATACTTTCTCTGGAATGTTTAAAGACACATTTTATTTTTTTTTTTTAAGAGGAAGATTATAGCGAATAATAAAAACTCTGAAAATTAACCTTGCAAAACATTCCTGCTGGAAATTCCTCCCGTTGGGATGAGGCTGTGCCAAGCCCAGCAGTGGGGATTGCTCCCAGGGGAGCCATCAGCTGCGGGGCTGGAGCTCTACAAGTTCCTCTTTCCCTGCAATGGTGCTCACACGTGTGCAACGCGCAGGGAAAAGGCAGATGGATTTATGGAGGATGAAGGAATATTGTGCTGTGCAGTTATTTATGATGTTACAACGTTTTTCACTTTTTTGGGATATTCCTGACCAGTGCTGCTCACTGGAATGAAAGCTAAGCCATGGCTTCTACCCACCCTTGCCTTCCTGACATTTACATATTTGCAATAATTATTCCTAAATACTACAACAGGTACTATAGAAAACCCTTTCTATTTCTCTCTGTTGTTTAAAAGCCATAAATTTTATTTTTTTTTTAAATATAAAGGAAGCCTGTGACAAACTAGGAAAGGAACAGGTATTTCCTGAATCTGTCAAGCGCTGATGGCTTCCAGAAATGATCCCAAACTCACCTTTTCCATAAGAAGAAAGGAAAGCTGTTTGACACACAAAATCCAGGATGACAGAATCCTGGAATGATTTGGATTGGAAAGGACCTTAAAGCCCATCCTGCAGTGGGCAGGGACACCTTCCACTGTGCCAGGGTGCTGTCCCAGCCTGGCCTGGGACACTGCCAGGGATGGGACAAATCGCAGAAGTATCAGATGGATCAACCTCAGAACCATCCACCAGAAAAAGGGATTGTAAGAATGTGAGGACAGAAGAAAATTAGAGAACGTGCAGAGACAGCAGCAGAGTTGTGCAAGAAGTGAAAACAAAGGAGACCTCAATGCAGCATTGACTGAGGGGAGAATTCCTCTGGGAATGATCACATTATTAAGGAAAGGAACTTCTGACAGAGCTGACTGAATCCATATCCCAGGCAATTTGTACTGCACATGCACCACGTATAGCAGCACAGCTCACAATTACACTGCTCACCCGCAGAAAGGGGTAAAACTTCATGAAACAAGATCTAACTTTTAGATTTAAAATCCACAAACCTCAGTGATTGTTGTGCCTAGAACAAGTGGTCAGTGTGAATTCTCAGGAATTCTCCCAGTCTCACTCTTCCAGCACTCTCTGCTCCACTACAAACTGTGAGATTATAAAAAGTGAGCTCAGAGGTTTTCTGTCGAGGGGGTTTTTCTTCCAGCAGGGAAACACCAGCAATCACCAAGCTTTTCCACACAGAATTCAGCTCAAATCAAGATAGATCTCAACTTTGACACTAAAAAAGTGCAGGGAAACAGATTAGCTGGCAGCTTTTTAAGCAGCTGGCAGGGAATAGCTATAAATTCACTTCTCCCACTGGCTCCCAAGGAAATTTGCTTTCCTGATTACTGGAAAGAGACTCATGGGGGAGGCTGGTGCAATCAGAGCATTCTGTGGTGCAGCAGCACTTCAGAGCTTCAGAAATCCTTGCGCTGAGATTGAAACCACGTGGACGCAACTTTATTGTCTAATTATCCCTTTGAAACTTTGCATGGAGATGTTTCAAAAGGAATAAACTTAGGTCCCCGCGTTTATCTGGTCCCACCTTTGTGGTTTTTAGTGAAATCTTTTTCCCCATTCTCTGTAGCAGCCACATAGGTGGGGGTTTGCAGTTCCTGGGCTGCAAGACACGACAGCAAATACTTTCATTTTAACTCACAGCTCATAATTTTAAATTTTGTGTCATTTTAACTTCCCATCGCGGCTATTTCCAAGGAAATAAACAAGGCAGGGAGACGCTGCCACTCCTAATCCCCCTGCTGGTGCCAAGGTCACGGAGGGAACGCCGGGTCAGTGCATTAAGTGCTGAGTGCCAGTAATAGCTGCTCTTGCTTGGAGATGTCACTTTGCATTTGTCTGGAGAAGTCAGCAGAGGAGTTCAAGCCGCCCTGATGGAGGTGATGGGCAGAGCGTGCCGTTTTTAATCAGTAAATTGGTTTACAGGAGCAAAACTTTCTGTTCAATTGGCTCGCAGCATTAGAGCAACGCGCAAGAAATTTCATTTTACCTCAGAATTATTCTTGCCTCATGCAGGTTCTTTTTGTATATTCTTAATTCAGATCCAGGCTCTGGGCTTTATCTCAGATGTGAGGTGATAAGAAAACACCACAACTGCAGTTAAACAGGGGAAGTAAGAGCCAGGCTAACCCATCCCTTCTCCAGTTTTTTTTATACCTCCTTTTCATATGAGTATCCAATATAATTCAGACATTTAAATGTCTTGGGCTCCTTTAAATCACAGCATTATTAGAAGTCTTTAAAATATGTCTTAATAAAGTAAATTTTTTGTCTGCTTGGGTTTGCTGGGGATTTTTTTAATCATCCTTGTTGTGCAATGTGGCGAAACATCTGAATTCCCAGCATTGCTTCTGGAGTATTTTCTTCCTGGGAAGGAACATAAGAGGTGAAAGAATGGGAAGAGCTGTAGGATCTCTGCTCGCTGTGTGCTCTGAAGGCCTCAGGAGTGCACATGTTGACTATAACCAGATGGCTGCTAAAATATTCCCATCTCCAGCCCTGCCAATATTGCAGTGACTCCTGCTTTTCTCAGCAGTGTCACTGCCTGCTCTGTGCCCCTGCTTTCGTCAAGGGTCCCATTCAAAGCTGCACAGTGACCTCCAACCCTTCCCAACCTTTCTGCCCTTCACACCTCACCCCCACATCCCCAGCTCTGCCCCAATTCCAGCTTTCCCCACACTTGGTTACAAACCTTCTCATGGACATAGTTTTGACTTAATTAAGTCATTCTCTTAATGAGCAAACCCAGCACAGCAATGTCAGGGTTCAAAAATGACCTGCACAGCTTTAAACACAGAATCTTTTATAACTCAAAGCACAGCCAGGGGTGTTAGGAGAGTTCCAACAGATTTACTGTATTTAATAATTTAACTAATATGGATTTAATAAATAACTGTCTCAGGTTGAAAGGTGTAGCTGGGTGTGTATTCTATTTCCATCTGTCAGAGCTGGGGCAGTTATCCTGCCATTCATGGGGCAGTTTTCTTTATCTCTTCCACAGCCAATCCTCTCTCAGGAGATCTCTGCTGTCCATGGGCCATTAATTATTAATTCTCTTCTGTCCATGGGCCATTAATTATTAATTATCTTCTGTCCATGGCCAGTGAGTGTCCCTGCATGGCTGATCAAATTCCATCATCCCATGGGGAGAGGCTCTGCCCAGGGGAGGAGCCAAGCATTCCTACCTGGATATAATCTGAGGGTTGGAGCACCACAGCAGCCTTTGCCCACTGCATCCCCAGAGGAGCAGCTTTCTGCTGCCCTGCACTCCCACAGGAGCAGCTTTCTGTTCCCCTGCATTCCCACAGGAGCAGCTTTCTGCTGCCCTGCATTCCCAGAGGAGCAGCTTTCTGCTGCCCTGCATGCCCACAGGAGCAGCTTTCTGCTGCCCTGCATGCCCACAGGAGCAGCTTTCTGCTGCCCTGCACTCCCAGAGGAGCAGCTTTCTGTTCCCCTGCATTCCCACAGGAGCAGCTTTCTGTTCCCCTGCATTCCCAGAGGAGCAGCTTTCTGTTCCCCTGCATTCCCAGAGGGAGCCCAGGCCCATCTCCAGCAGCCCTGGAGCTGCAGAGGAAAACTCCCCCCTTGTGCAGGATCCCTGCTGCAGCAGAGCCACAGCTGGCACTGCAGGAGGGCTGAGCCCCCATGGCATGGGGCTGTGCCCCCACCCTGACCCACAGGGGGCAGAGCATGCTCTCACTCTGGCAGTGGTTTATTTTGGTTGGTTGGGTTGTTTTTGTTGGGTTTTTTTTGTACTATCGCATTTATAATTTTTAAAATTTTCCTAATAAAGAACTGTTATTCCTATTCCCATATCTTTGCCTGAGAGCCCCTTAATTTCAAAACTGTAATAATTTGGAGAGAAGGGTTTACATTTCCCATTTTAAGGGAGGCTCTGCCTTCCTTAGCAGACACCTGTCTGTTCAAACCAAAACAGTAACACAGTAGGATATGAAAGGGTTTGATGTCCAACATGCAAGGGCAGACCTACAAAGAAACCCCAATGTCCCAGTGCCCCACCCTGCTCCATTTCACCCAAATTCCTGCTTCCCACCCCTCCTGCACCCCCTTCCAGCCAGCCCCACTGCTGGTGCACCTGAGCACCTCTGGATCCGCCTCCTCAGCTCTGGGTCTCAGATCCCTCTCCCATTTCTCCTCATTTCCCACCTATCTCAAATTCTTTCCATGCTTCCAGACTCCACACTGGGCAGAAGTTTCCTGGGAGTTTGGTCACTCTTGGAGTACAACCACACTGATAAATAGAAGTTTGCAAGGTCACATCAGTTTGTCACATCCTGGCTGGTGGAATTATTCATTGCAGAGGACAAATTCTGTGTGAGAGCCTCATTTATCCAACACCAAATCCATGGGACAATCCATGACAAGTCTCAGCCTCCTCTGGAAGGTGGAAATCATCCTATTCCAGCCAGTTGAAAGGGACTGAATAATTTCTTTGATTGCCCACACCTCCCACAGAAAATACTGGGCAGAAAAGGGTGATTAGCATTCCAGTTAACAGAGCCCAAAGCTATTAGTAATAAATCCATTAGAACTTTTAATTAAAACCCCGAAACTCGTCAGGCAAAATCCACCCCATACAATAAAATAAATTTATAATATCAGTAATAATTAGCAATGCATCCTGTAGGATTAAAAATCATTAAAATAATTACATTTTGAAGTATTTTTAAATAGGTAATAGACTGCTTCAAAGACACTAATAAAATTATGTTCAGAACCTGTAGGCTACTGTCCAGGCAGGATATACTCTGAGCGTAGTCTAAAATAATCAACTTTCAAGTAATTAACAAGTAGCAGGCACTGGATAATTATTTTTAATGATCTTGCCTTCCTTCTTGAAGATAACAAAGATTTGGGGCCTCTTTGAGCAAAATTTGGAGACAGTCACACTTTGTGTGTTGCCCAACATCCAGAAAGAAACAGGCTCTAAATAAATATTCCAAGATTACAGGGGCACACAAATAGTCTGGAGCCCAAAATTCCTACTGAGGAAATCCAAAAGTCAATTCAAATATCAGTTGTCCAGGGTGATAAGAACTGGTTTTACCTGCAATTGGCAAAATTCAAGTTGTGTTATAAAAAGGCTCAATGGACTTGGTCAGTATAGTCTAAAACCACAGGGAAAATGAGTCTGCAGGATGAATTCCTGAGCTGGTTGGAAGTTTAGGGCATTTTCTTTGTTCTCTGCTTCCAGGATTTTTGCAGAAAATATGCAAAAGCCTGAAGGAAGGGAAAAGAATGATACAGCTTCCATGAAATGAAAGGCATGGGGACAGAGCTCCACATTTCCAACTCCGCTCCTTCCCAGCCCTGAGCTGAGCAGGATTTCTGGAAGCTCCCGGGGTCTCAGCTGCCCCACCCAGCCCCAGTCTGCCAAACTGGTTCATAAACAACCCCAGGCAGAGATGGATGGAGCTGCAGGACGGCTCCAGCCTAAAAACTCCCAGTAGGAAACAACTTCCTGGGAAAATGATCAGGTGCAGAGGAGTGGAAGTAGCTTGTCAAAATTAAAGCTTAATTAAAATATGAAGAACAGAACAACATTAAAAGGACAAGCTGGACCTTTAGTACAAGCTTAGATGAAATGATACCACTTTAAAAAGTTCTTTGTACAGCACTAAATCTCCAAAATTCAAAGCCCAGAAGCAATGCTTTACTTTGGCCAAAATAAAGATTTGTCTCAAGATTCAAATTGGAGTTGAAAGAGCTACTAATTTCTAAACTTCCATTAAAAATTCTGGAATAATGCAACAGCACTGCCAAAGCAGCACGGTCAAGCATTCTCAGGTTTATCAACATCCCCTTATCACTTAGATTATCTGCAAGCAGAACACCAGGTGAGATTGGCAGGTGTTTGGGGCTGAGGTGCTGACAACAGCTCAAAAATGCACAGCCAGAATTGTCCTCAATGAGGAGAATTTGGGTAATAAAGCCCCTGAAAGGCATCAGCAGGTGGCTCCTCCTTCCCTGGTTAATGCGATCAATGGGAATTCGCCTGTTCCTGAAGACATTTGTCTGATTTAACCATTTTTTATCCCAGTATCATGGAATGGTTTGGGACTCCTTTCACTGTCCCAGGTTGCTCCAAGCCCATCCTACCTGGCCTTGGACACTTCCAGGGATCCAGGAGCAGCCCCAGCTTCTCTGGGAGCCTGTGCATCACCTTCCAGCCAGGAATTCCTTCCCAAGAGCTAAACTATATTCCAATCAACAACTGGGCCAAAATTTAAATTTTTTCCACACCATCCACTGGTGTTTCCCAGATATCCATCCATTACCAGGCTGCACATCCACACAGAGGCTGAAAATCACCACACAGTGCTAATAAGCAGAATGTAAAACAGTCATTAAAGGCAAATGTAATGAACTGTTAAGTCTAGACTATTCCACAAAGACTGGCAATAGGCTGGATTTTGAGCTCTTTTATGATGTGTTCTGGAAGAAAAAGTAACCAACATGAAAATGAAGCCTAAGGAAAAAAAATCCCTCAGAAGATGTTGCAGTTTTAAGGAAGAATGATAAAAAGTGTTTTAAATAGGAATAAGAGAGAAAGCAAATTGATACAACAGGATTAAAAAAAAAAAAAAAAACCCCTAAAAAGAAATTTATCTGAAATGTTTCTTCATGAGAAAAGTAAAATAAATAAACCCAGTCATCAAGGTAGTGGTGAAGAGCAGCTCTGTGAGTGAGAACTGAGTTTGGCAGGAAAATAAAACTGAAGTGATACAAACTTGCATATGCTGAGAGTCCAACTGAGAATTGTCATTACCACAAAAATTCAAATTAATGACAGGAGATTCGTGGAGGAATAATAAAAAATTTAAGTGAGCAGGGACAAATGAGAAATCATTAAAACTTTGAAAAAACCTCAGATGTAGACAGCATAGCTTAACACAACACTGAAAAATTGGGGGAAAATGAGTCCTGCAGATTCATTTTTCAATGGGATAAATATTTGTGCTGCAATTGTACTTCACTCCCTGGAGTTCTGTCACTGGCTTTATGGGGCAATGACCTGACTTAGAAGCAGGAAGGGAAAATTTAAGGTACAATCAGAAAGCAGCTTCAAGTTTGACTTGTTAAATCCAGTTGGCAGTGGGGTACTTTGACCTGAAAAGGCCATGGAAAGGAAATGGTGGAGTTCAGCACGTGGTGCTTCCAACAGCCTGGAAACCAGCCTGGCAAAGCCATGGCAGGAGCAGTCCTGCCCTGTCAGCTGGGCTCAGAGCTCTCAGCAAACCTCTGGGGCTGGGGAATCCGCCAGCTCTCTGCAATAAAGTTCAATGGATTGAACTTGAATAGATTCAATTTTTTTTCTGCAAAGTTCAATAGATTGTCCAGAGTCAAAATTGATACCCACCAGCACTAATTCTAAAAACTATCCCAGCCCACCACAGGCTCTGTGCCCTTCTCTGTACCCCTCTGGATCTGAGTTCAGGCTGTTTCCATCTCCTCCAGCTTTGCCTGGTTGGGATTGAGCTGGAATGAAACAGCAACACTCTTACTCACACTGCACACTTGTAATCTCAGTGCTATTTTTCAATTTTGGAAGCTTTCTCTATGGCCTCAGGTCCAATATAATATTCTCTTGTGGGTCTGTGGCTTCCAAAACCAAAAGTTTAAAATTCTCAGCATCCAGGGTTCCAACACCTGGGACAAACTTATGGAAATTTGTGGGTTCTGCACAGAGCTCTGTAAGGTCCCAGCTTTTTGTTGGGACATCACAGCAGAGAATCAGAATCATTGGAAAATAACTCCAAGATCATGGAGCCCAAGGTGTGACAATCCCCACCTTGTCACCCAGCCCAGAGCACTGAGTGCCAGATCCAGTCATTTCTTTGGAGCTCATGGTGCGCAGGCCTGCAAGGGAATATTGACCCAATTCCTGTCCCTAATTACTCCTTTTGACAGAGAAGCTCATTTAGAAGGTGTGATATCTGTGATGGTGTGGGGTATGAATGCGCTGTCACCCCAAAGGAGCAGCAGAGCCCTCCTCTAGCAGCAGTCCCTGATGATGGGAAGCCCCCTGGCTCCCAGAGGATGTGAGCAGAGGAAAAGCAGCGCTGCAGAGGCAAACTGGGCACAGCTGGGCCCAACTGGGAGCTTTGGAGGAGCCTCGGGCGCCTGGCAGGACCCAGGCCCAAGGGTGGAAGGGCTCCCCTGACACACAGAGCCAGAGCTCAGCCCTGCAGGGCTGTCACTGTGTGCACAGCTCCAGGACGTTTCCTGAGGCGCAGTAATTCCTGCATCCAGCCACTCCTGCCGTTGGATCAAGTCTGGCCACTTGAGGGACTGGAGAAAAACAGGCAGTAATCGAGCTCAGGCTGGGATTTTTGCACTTAAAGCAGAATTATATGGACTTACATCACCTCTCCACCTGAAGCAGGCTCATATTTACCAGGGTGGTGTGAAAGACCCCTGGCCATCTGGGACTTTTATTGAAAGAAGAGACCAAGCCTAAGAAGCAGCTAATACTCACTGCAGCAGCTGTGCACTGTCTCCAAGGAGAATTATGGGACAGGCATTGCTTTGGGAGGAGCTGATTAGACACCCTTCGGTGAGGAGAAAAATGTTCTCCAGCAAATAAACACTTGGAGAAGGCAATTCTGGATGCACCCTCACACGTTCGCCTCTGCTGCAAACACAGGGTGATTCCAGAAACTCCTTTGTTGGTTTTTGTAGAAGTAATTAATTCTGGCTACGGAATAGGCAGTGGAGCTAATTACAGATGGAAAGTATCTATAAAATGAATTAAAATTCACAGGGAAACATTGCTAAAGGAGTTGACCATTTATTTTTAATGCTTTTAGGAGCATCTATACTTGCAATGAGGAGCATAACAGCATCCAGCAAAAACTTCTCTTTTGAAGAATATAATTTTAAAAAGTGAAGTACTCAGTGTGAGTGCATTTAAGATGTTATCTTACACGTTCTCAAGCTACTCCTGACACATATGGTACAAATTCTGTTGTCTTTGAAGTCATAAGCTGACTGAGACACTGGAAATATTCTGAGGATTTAGTTAAATTCTACCTCTACCTACATACAGTTGTAGAAAATACCAATTACTTCTGAGTTTTGTTAATTATTTATATCTATCTAAGCTGTCTGAACTGAAAAGAAATAAATTCTGTTGCAGGAATACAATTCTCAATTTCTGCAGGCACCACAATTAACTGCTGCACAAAAATTGCAGCTGTAAAATTGTGTTACACCCCTTGTGATACAGCTGAAAAACCCCAATTATTTAATGCCTGACACAATCTCCACATTCTGAATTTCTCTATTGCACAACACCTTTTTCTGATGTAATATTTTAAACACTTGTAAAACTTAATGAATGGACCCCATATATTGTGCATAAATCCTCATTCCTTTCTGTTAATAGAAGGAAAAGATTTTTCTGTGGGATTGATTCTCCAATTTTTTGGGAACTGCTCTAACAGACAGATCCTAGCATGGAAGAATTAAGGATGCCAAGGTTTGTTGTTTTAATCCCAACAGAAATGGGAAAAATAATAGCAATTCTCATTTATAGAATTCTTTTGCACATGAGGGTACCTGGTGCTTACAAATTACCTTGGATGGTAGCTTTTGTTCACGTGGCACTTTTCTAAAACTGAGGAATGAACAAATGGGAACAAACAACCTGCAATAAACAAGTGGCCATTCTTTTCTTCCAAAGATTTTATACATCAGTGGCTTGAAATAATATGGATGCTATTTCCAGCCACTTAAAAATAACTCCTAGTGCAGTATTTTCTTGTTACTATTGAGGGTGGGAGCAAGAATAGCTTTCCAAAAGAATATTTGGCATAGGAGCAGAGTGCTATATTTTTTTTAATAAAAGATCTCATGACACAAAGGCATCCGAGATTCAAGGACATGGAAATTCAGCTGGAGCCCTCACACGAAAAATGCACCTTATATCCCCCAAAATTCTTGATTGGTAAAGAATAATTATAAATAATGATGTGGAATTGGAAATATTAAATGGACTGCAACAAGCTGATTTATGGTAGCAAATAAAAACATACTCACAGGCTATTAACACACTACTCAGCCTCGTGTTTACTACATGAGTGTAAATAAATTTCTTCCAGTAGATCTTTATTGAGACCTGCCAGTCTTTTTCCACTTGAGGCTCAGCTGGTTAGATCCTGACCTGGTGCAAAATAAAATAATTGACAGGATTTCTTTATAGTGAACTTAAGAATTAAAAATAAAACAAACTGCACTGGCATTAATTCCTTTGTTGATGATTAATTAAGAAGTGCTTTCTGCCACTCTTCATTCTTAGGCAGCACTTGATTCTTCCCAGGAATGTCAGCACGTCCCTGCTGAGCCTCTGATCCCCCCCAGAGCTAAAAGTGTTCTGCAGGGTTACCAGGATGCCTGCAGGGAGCCTGGGCACAGCAGCACCCGGCAGTGACTCCCTAAGGACAGCCCGGCTTAAAAAAGAGCCCCAAAGAAATAGGAAACTGCAGCAAACCCCAAAAGGCTGCAGTGATCTCACCCCGCATTTCAGGAGCCTCTGCAGGAGCAGCAGAGAGAATATTGGGACTATTTTGGCCCCAGCTATGCAGGGGGGTGGTTTGCTGTCTGCAGGGAAAGCTGGGCTGTGGGAATGGCTTTGGAGTGACCCAGAGCCACAAGGAGCAGCTACAGCGCTCAGGGGGCTCAGGGAGCTGAGACAGGAGCAGGAGAACCTCCCGAAATACAGCCTGGAGAGACCATTGGAATGGGTCAGAGATCCCAAAATCTCACCTGGACATCATTGCAATGGGTCAATGGATCCCAGAGATCCCACAGGACATCCAATGGGTCAGAAGATCCCTGGACCTGGGACCATTGCAATGGGATGAGAGATCCTGGACATCATTGCAATGGGAGCACATCCCAAAATCCAGCCTGGAGACGATTGCAATGATTCAGAGATCCCACAGGAGCACCTCACCTGGAGACCATTGCAATGGTTCAGAGATCTCACAGAAACACCTCATCTGGAGACTATTGCAATGGTTCAGGAGAACCTCCTAAAATCCAGCCTGGAGATGATTGCAATGATTCAGAGATCTCACAGGAGCACCTCACCTGGAGATCATTGCAATGGTTCAGAGATCCCACAGGAGCACCTCCCAAAATCCAACCTGGAGATCATTGCAATGGTTCAGAGATCTCACAGGAGAACTTCCCAAAATCCAGCCTGGAGATCATTGCAATGGTTCAGAGACTCCACAGGAGAACGTCCCAAAATCCAACCTGGAGACCATTGCAATGGTTCAGAGATCCCACAGTAGCACCTCCCAAAATCCAACCCAAGATCATTGCATGAAACCACTGAAAGGTTTAAAAAGTGCAACAAAGCAGCTCTGGCTGCAGTTCAGTCTGGCTGCAGTTCCTCTCTGTCCTGGACACTCCCGTTTGTCATTTCAGCACATCACCAGGTACCATTTCTCACTGAATCCCTGCATTCTCTAGCTGTGCTTCAGTACAAAACCTGTGAAATGTTCAGTTTGTACCTGTGCTGGGAACCAGCTAAGTGGGATTGGTGGAGCTGAGTGGGACGGAGTCAGGAAAGAAACATTTCCATTACTCTGTCAAGGTGAATCCCACTGGAACTCTCACTCAGGGGGCTCCAAGGTGGAATCATGGAATTGTTAAGGTTGGGAAATACCTGTGAGTTCAACTCAAACCATCACCAGTGTCCACCACAATCCACGTCCTCAAGTGCCACGTCCACACATTTTCTGAACACTTCCAGGGATGGGGACTCCACCACTTCCCTGAGCTGTTCCAATGTTTTACAGCCCTTTCCTTGAAGGATTTTTTCCTAATATCCAATTTAAACCTTCCCTGACACAATTTGAGGCCATTTCCTCAATTGTTACCTTTGGGAAAATTTATTTTGGAAAAAAATTGCTTTGGAAACAAAACTGATGTTGTGGATTTTGATTTTCTTATATCAAAAGACATATTTTGACTTCATTTTCTATTCTTAGTCCTCATTTAATAATCCAGAATATTTATATTATTAAATAGTTATTCATAACAATCATGCTGACTCTCAATGATTCAAGGATATTTTCTTATTTAACTATTTGCATTCTGTATCAAATAATTATCAGTTTTAGTGATCCTAAATACCTCATTAAAAACAACTGGACAGAAATTGCATGGAAGAGAACATAAATAACATCAACTGACAGAATTCAGACAGAAGAGACAGATTTTGGGGCCCTCCCTCAGGAGCAAACGTGCCATAGAACTTTTTATAGTGTTACAAGTGTGTTTTTCTGATTTACGGTATTTAAGATGAGATTTTGAACTGTAAATGTTGATAATTCACTTGTCAGGTATGACAATATCTGCTGTAAAGAGATGAAAGGGGAGGGCAAAGCTGGGATCTCACTGTGATCATTGAAGTACTACAGGGAGCAAACCCCCAAGGAGTGCACACTGCCAGCAGATGGAAAAGTTCCTGTGCTGAGATGTTTGGAAGCAACAAAAAACATGGACAGGCAGGAAAATTGAAATTCAGATCTCCCAGCACTGAATTCAAAATTGTATCAATGGGCCTGGATTGATTATTTAGACACAGCAGCCAAAAATCACTTACCAGGGAACAGAATCTACTGCAACATTCCTGCAGCAGCCTTTGGAATCTTTTCTCCATGGACTAAAAAAACTTCCATTTCAAGAGCTCATGAGAAGGACAGTGGGCCACTCCTCTATTTTCTTAAGTTTTAGAATAATGAGCCTTAATTTCTTGCCTAGAAGCAAAGAAAGGGATTTTTTAATGGCAAATCATTTGATGTAATTCTGTATGAAAAAAGCAGATTTTTCATTGAATCTGGGTTGACAGCAAAAGCCCAGGGATATATCAAAACCTCTCCTCAAAAGCAGGGATTTTAATCCTGATTTATAGAATTCCTGAAGGCACAAAGCCTTGATAATTTTTTTTAATATCCCAAAAAATGGAGAATTCTTGTGAAATACATGTGATAGAGGGTGTGGACACAGCAAACACGAGTTCAGCCACCACCCTTAACCTACAAAGGCTCAGACACAAGAAAGAAATTAAGACATGAAGCAAATGTTTCTGTCAATCCATGCCCAGGAGGGATCCTGAAGGATATTGATATCAGCAACAGAAGTGTATAAAGCAACAGAAAAATACTGAATTTACCATAAATTTTAAACAAAACTGGAATTTTTTGTATAATTATTAATAATCAGGGGTTGTAGAGAGTTATGGATTACTGAACTCTCACCAGCCAAGCAAGGGCTGATTTCAGCATTAATGGATGGTGAGAATGGATTCCTCAGTAATTTCAGGGGCAGCAGAACCTCAGCTTGAACTGTCACCCAACCTCTGCTCTCTGTGATGAACTCCAGCATCCCCAGAGTGAGTCAGAGTTTGCACAACCAGGAAAACTCTCGGGATGAAAGGTCTGGACAAGTCATTCCCAGCACCACGAGTGCTCCAGGGCTGGAACTGCATGGAAAAATTCCCTCTTACTGAAAAAACAAAGGATGCCTGTGGAACATTTGGCTCCACATCCCAGCTCTCCCTCCACCTGTTATCTCTGTTATTTTTGGCAGCAGTGCTGGGGGAGTCCAGTTGAAGTGTGGATTTCACTGCTCAACCTGTTGGCAAATTCCATCAAGGGGGGTTTCTCCATGCCTAGTGTCATGGCAGGGAAGTACAATCCATAAGAAAACAGGAAAATCAGAGGTGTGAGGCCCTGTGGAGGCATTCCCTCCCAGGATAACGTGGGACTGGGAGAAGGAAGCCACAGGATGAATTCTGCAGTGCTCTTTGTGTCTCTGGTCTCTCCCAGTTTGCTGCTGCTGCTCTGGGGTCATTTCCCTTTGGATGCTGTTACGATGGCTTAAAATGAGAATAAAACCCCTGAGCTGAAGACCAAGGTAGATTTTTTGCACTATGGACTGATGTCAACAAAATTCAATTTCTAAATGGTTCTAGTGATGCCAGCAAAGGGAAACCATGAAGTGAATATGGCCCTGACAAAATCCCTAATTGGAGCTGAATAATGTTCATCACCTCATTCTCCTGGCTGGGGATGTCACCAAGGCCTGTAACACCTCCAGCTCCTGCAATCAGCCCTTTAGCATCTTCCTGAGGAGGAGTCTGTACCCTGAGCAGTGGTTTTGTGTGTGTTTTCAGGGTTTTTGTTTCACTTCAATAGCCACTGATGGTGATTTAAAAATCTATTCATGCTTTTGGCCTCCGCAATCTCCTGCGGCAGCGCATTCCAAAATTTAATTCCGTGCTATTTAAGAACACTCCACGTTTGCATACTGCCTGGTTCTTGTGTATGAAAAAGGATGAAAAATGATGTTCTGTGCACCTTTCCCACACTATTCATGAATTCAGAGGCTCCCCCCATAACTCTGCATTTCGTGTTCTCATTGCAGAGTGGAAAAATCCTAAAGAATTCAATCTCTCCTCACAGAGCAGTTGCTCCATAATTTTGATCACTGTGTGTGCTCACTGTGACATCTCAAGTTACTGTCTAAGCTTTGCAAGACCACGGGGCTGGCTTAAATAAACCACAGCTTTGCTGGAAATCAGTTACAGTTTAAAAGCAAATTATAATCACAGCTAAAAACATGGCTAAAAGTTGTGCCTTTTATAAATACAGGGGAAAAGCAACACAAGTGACTAACAGTGCTGTTATGTGAAATGTTGGTCCAAAGGTCTCTCATAAAAAAGTCTAAGTTATAAAAAGACTTTTTATGGTATAGAAAGTCCTAAAAAGATTCTCTCTCACACATGAGAAGGATGCTGCCTTTATCTGTAACTAGGGAAAAGCAGCAGCTCCAGACAGGTAAACTCAGGGCAGGGGGAGGTACAAATTCCCAGTGGAGAAATACCCCAGGGAGCACATGGGGCAGTAAATCAGCCCCTGGGCTAAGGAGATCTCAGACAGGCAAAAAGGAGCAAGCTGGAACAGCTGTGCCCCAGGAAATGCAGAACAAATGGATTTGCCACCTCCTGACTCCAGGGATCCCAATACCTCTGGAGAGAACAGCAGGGCCAAGCAGGGAAATTGGGAATTGTAATTGGATTTGCTAACCAAGTTAGAAACATCCAAATTGCTGCTTCATTTCAGTGCTAAATGTGTTTTGCTCAGAAAGGAGAGCAGAGATGACTGAAATGAACAGAACTCTGAACCGGGCTGTGTTTCAGACCTGGCACTGACCATTCCCAGCAAAACCCATAGGATCTGCCTTTCCACCCTTTCATTTACCCCAGAGTGCAGCTCAGAGGGACACCCCAGACTCTGATGGGTCCTGGTTTTGTGTGCCACAGGGAGCAGGGCAGGTCCTTAACGCTGTGCAGCTGCTGAGAGGAACCCAAACCAGCCCCAGAGAAACAGCAGGACCCCAGTGCAGCCATGGAGAAGGTGCCCAGGCACTGGGAGGAACTGGGAGGAACCCAAACCAGCCCCAGAGAAACAGCAGGACCCCAGTGCAGCCATGGAGAAGGTGCCCAGGCACTGGGAGGAACTGGGAAGGAACCCAAACCAGCCCCAGAGAAACGGCAGGACCCCAGTGCAGCCATGGAAAAGGTGCCCAGGCACTGGGAGGAACTGGGAAAGGGGGAATCACCATCTCTGGATGAGCAAGGCATGACTGCACTGCACTTGCTGAAAATGGGGTTGATGCCAGGCTGGACTCGATGCTCTGGGAGGTCTTTTCCAAGCTGGATGTTCTGGGATGCTGTTGCCAGGGCTGGAGTGTGGATTTGGGCAGCTCAGTGTGACACTGCAGTGCCTGCCACCAGCATCCTCTGCTCCCAGGGGTCTCTGTAAAATAAAAACAGGTAGAATGGGTCTTTAAAGAAAAATAAAATAGGGTTTTTAGCATGGAGATGGAAGGTGAGAGGGGCTGAGCAGAACAATCCCTACAGGGATGATGAGCTGACCTGCAGCACCCAGGGCAAATTCCACTGGAGCTGTGCTGGGAGCAGAACAGGGGTGAGAATTCAGATTGCCCAAATTCCAGCCCATAATAAAGATACATTTGGGGTTCAGCTGACTGACTGCATTAAAAGATCACTGCCTGGCTGGAGGGGTCTGCACTGCCACCTTTATTGTCCCTAAAACCTGTCACAACCTCTCTGTCACATGATTTCCAGGTAAATGGTCTCTGATCCACCCCTAGCACAAAGATTCAAGTTCTCATATCAATGGGAATGATACCAATTCTATTATTGGGAATTATATCAATGATATAATCAATCAATGCACTTCCAATATGTCAATAATTCACCTCAACCTCAGCCATTTGACAGAACTGCATTAAGAAACTCTGTGAAGCTTTGTCATGAGTTTTTCAGTTGTTAATGTCTCCTGTATAACTCAAGGCCAAAACTGGCAATTTGTTTTTTGTTAAATTAGAACTTCTTTTCATTCCAAAAAAGATTTTTCTTGAAAAATTACTTGAGGAAAAAAAAAGCTTTCTTAGAGTTAGAAAAAAAAAAAAATTAAATTGTGTTTTTAAATCATAACATGAAAAACTCAAAAATCCCTGAGCAGTTCAAATTCATAAATTGAAGTAAACTTTGAAAATACACAGAGGGGTTTATTCCAGATTGGCACATATGTTAGAGGAAATTAAGATTTATTTATGATAATAAAATTAGTAAAAAAAAAAAAAAAAGGCAAGAAAAAAGAGAAGGGAATCATTACTAAATTTACTGACATATTTTTCAAAGTGTTCTCACAGAAATGTCCAGTTTCAATCAATTTTACTGCACATGTTTTCATGAAGGATGTTTGACAAGTGTAAGTACATTTAGACACCAAAATTATTTATTTTCATGTTTATCAAAACCAATATTCAGGATTTAACAAGTCTCCAAAATAGTAGAGTCAGTTAAGTAATAAAATTGATCATAGAAGTTTATTAATTTGCAGTTGTGATCAGGAAATGGGATTCAAATGAATCAGCTTAAATTAATTTCAAAATCTTCTCTTGCCCAACCATTAAATAAATTTTTAATGCGTCTAAAAGACTGTAAGTATTAAGATATGGCAAAAAATTCAAGCTGAGTATTTCTGTCTACCAGCAGTGCATATTTCAGAATTGAAATTCTCCTTTCCTCTTCTATTCACCCATTTTAAGCAGAAATCACAGCTGAAAACAGCTGAGTCAAATGTATTTTATTTGGTCTGTAATGAGCATTTTTCAATGCTTCCCTGACTGTTCCCAATAAATTACTTTGTAATTAGACCCCTGAATTTGGAGTTGATTTGCCAGTAGCTGTGTGGATCACGGGACATTGTGTTTTCTATCAAAATTGCCTGAGATAAGGAGCACAGCAGGTTTCTGTTGCTGTGTCTTCTGAATTCAGGTGAGGTGGAATCCTTAAACGTTATCAAAGCACTCCCAGTTTGCTTTGAAATCCAAGCAACCTAAAAATAGGCTGAGAGAGTTTCGGGAAGGAGGAAAGCGTGGAGTAAACTTATTTCAAAACAGACTTTTCCCAGCAGAACAAATAATCTCTGAGGCAGGAGACGAGTGATGTGAAAAAGGATGATGGGCCATTAAAAAATCTTTATTTTATACTAAACAAGGTGCCTTATAAAAGTATCCTTTTTCTCTTACAAAAGACACAGGGGTTGAAAATAATCAGTTCTGCCAATGATAACCTATTCTTAAATTCTATTTCCTTGCTGTGTATGCTATCATTGTTTACTTGAAGTGGCTTATAACAATGCCTAAAAAAAAACAACATTCGAATATTAAATTAGTCATTGATCAGCAGATACATGGGATTTTCTTCTCCTCAGATTACCACAGACTTTGAACCAGATGAAGTTGTGCTGGATTTATTACAGGAAAGCCTGTGGGAACTCTGAGGTTCCAAAAGCCTCCCAGTGTGGGGAGTTCTGTGTCCCATGTCCCAGAACCTGCTGGGTGCATCAGTTTTGTGCTTCCATTCTCCTCCATGTGAGTTCAGTGGGATACTGAGATGATCCCATCCCATCAGTTCCACTTGCTCTTCCTCATTTTTGGGGTGAGGATGATTGCTGTGCTTCCCAGGCAGTGCTAATAGTCCCTTCCTAAACAATCCCACGGAGGCAGACGAGGAGAAGAGAAGCAGCATTAATCAGAGGGAGCTGAAATAAGTAGAATTAGCACAAAATAGTCCAAAATAGAAAAGCTCTAGACCACAAGATGAGACTTGTTTCATTAGCTATAAGTAGCACCATGTGTAGGAGCATATAAAGTGTGGCTACATTTCAAATATAAAAATATTACCATGAGGCTTCTCCCTCCCACTCTATTATACTCTCCAAGAGAAAAGAGAGTAGGTAGACAATGAAATTCTTAGTTCACTGCCAAGAATTCCAGTGCAAACAAATTATCAAGAGAATCAGGTAAGAATAATGATGTGATATTGATAGAGAAAGCAGGAGCTCCGTATAAATTAAAGTTTAAAATAAACTGTAGGAGTGACAGAAGGAAAAGGTAAAAAGGCAGGCAGAGAGAAAGCTCAGTATTTTGACAGAGGGAAGGGATGGACACAGCAGGAATGCACAGTGCAGGCTCTCTCCTCCTTGGATAACAGGAGCAGCAAAACACAACGTCACAGACACATTTTATGGAAAACCCTTTCCTTAGGATTTTTCTCCTGAGAAGCTGAGAGGCCTCAGGAACAGAATGCAAACAATGGTTATCTGCTGCTGTGGGATGCAACAGGTGCACCTGGGATTGGGCTCATGGGGTTGTTTCTAATTAATGGCCAATCACAGCCCAGCTCTCTGGACTCCCTCCGAGCCACAAACCTTTGTTATCATTCTTTCCTTTTCTATTCTTAGCCAGCCTTCTGATGAAATCCTTTCTTCTATTCTTTTAGTATAGTTTAATATAATATATATATATAGTTTATATATCATAAAATAATCAATCAGCCTTCTGAAACATGGAGTCAACATTCTCATCTCCTCCCTCATCCTAAGACCCCTGTGAACACCAGCACAACACAAGCCTCTCCTCGAGGAAAAAACCCAGGAATTTCAGCAGAAAGCAGCTCCTGACTGCCAAAATGAGCCTTTTGGAAAAGAGCCTCTACTATTACCCTCACTAGGCAGTGGGAGCAGAGGTGACTGTGCTGTTCCTGAGGAAGTTTGGGATTTGAGCAGCTCAGGCCATTTCCCGTGGCTCCTGGGAATGTTCCCATTGGCTCCTGAGCTGAACACACCAGCAGAGGTATTTTTACCCTGCCTGGCTCACTTTCCTTCCCAAGGTTATCCAGTGTGAAGTGATCAGGGCTGAAATCCCAATTCTGCTCCTTGAGCAGTCTCAGGGATCGTTGCTCTGACCTACTTTTCCTCCTGCTGGATGGGATCTAAATCCCCAAGGAATTCCCAGGAAATGCAGCTCCTCTCAGCCACCAAGATTTCCTTCTTCTGCTGGAAACTCACCTAGGAAGAAACTTGATCCTTCTCACAAAGATAAAGGCAAAATCTGCCAAATTATAAATTATGGGATGATTTTGTTTGGTCACAAATTCAAATTTCACTAGCTCCCTGAATTTGTAAAAGTGTTGGACAGAATCACATTAAATCCATTTAATGCCAATTGCATCAGGAGATCCAAGGAATTCCAAAGAATCATTGTTGGAATGAAAATAATGACAAAAAAAAATGAAAAAATTAAGGAAGAATATGTTTACCAACACACTGAATGTTCTCCCACTTAAAGCTGCTCCAAGATGAAAAGTCAAGCACTTGAATAAAAAATTTCACTCAAACTCCTGAAGATGTGAACACAAATGATGCAAATATTTTATATTATTTTCCCACACAAAAGAAAAGTCTGCCTGTAGAAATGTTCTGCTTTCCAGCTCTACAGATGGTTTCTCATATAGAGAAAAGCAAAATTGTAAAATAAAAGTTAAATTTAAAAAAGTAAAAGTTTAGCACTGGCCTTCATTCTTTTCAAGAGGACTGACTGGAAGGGAAGATGAGCCATTAATATGGATAATTCTTAAAGGACAAAAAGGGAAAATTAAAAACAAAATGGTTTTGTGTATATGTAATGAAATATATGTACATGAAATTAATTACATGTAAATTTAAGAATAACCAGAAGAAAAAATGTTCCAAAATTCTCAAGACTTCCACATTTTACACACCTTAACGTGATTATGTAGAGATTGGTAGCTCACAAAACCAAAATTTCTGTTATTCAAAGAAGACCTGAGATAAATTTCATAAAATCCGGAGGGTTTTTCTCAAGATTTCTTCCCTTTGCTTTATTTTTTATATGTCATTTTATTGTATATGGGGCAGCATAACTGTTCCTCAAATAAAACAAAACTAAAGATTAAAATGTTTTAAATCCCCTGTGACAGCAGTCAAAAAATATCAATAATTTTGATCGAAATGTCTAAGAACTCATGGAAATTAATGCTATAAAGAGTAGAAATAAATAAATAAATGAAATTTTTATATATATAAAGAGTATATGCATCTATATAAGAATGTTAAGCAGAGATTGCACATAAAAAAGTAAAATTGATTTGTCTGAATGGGTTCTTCAGCATTCAGCAATAATTACCCTTTTCCAAATAAAAATGTAGCCTGTTATTAATGGTTTACACCTCTGTCCTACCCTGCAATTAGAGAGCGCTACAGGACTGCACAAGATTGCTTGAAGAGCCCCAGAAATGGTTTTTGGGAGCGTCCCCCTGCCAGGGAGGGATGTTCAGGTGAAGTTTCCCCCCTGGGTGCAGGGCTTGTTTTGGAGGAGTTCCACTCCTGTGATTCTTTAAGCTCTTTACAACTCCCTCATCTCATTTGCACCGCTGGAGATCTTTAAAGCCACTCTCTTCATAGTTAAAAACAACATAACAAGATTAGGCTGGGAGCCAAGGAAATCAACCCTGTGCCAACCAGGCCCGGAATTCTAATTAGAGCATCGTTTGTATTAACCTCCATTTCCCACCAGAAGGACAACACGATCACTTCTGTGATTGCAGCAGGCCAGCAATTATCGATTCCAGCAATGGGCTGCGAGAGAGAAACCAGGAAATGTAATCCCAGCGTTCTAGGTTAGGGTTAATGGGGAGGCCATTCGGACAAAAATAGATATTTATCTAAAATTGCTTCATAGAAAGCATAAAATTCAATCCTAACTGCGCAGCTTGGGGGAGGTTATTCAGAAAAAATATATATTAAACAAATAAATAAAGGTATTTATATATGTTAATTAATAGGGAGGTTATTCAGACAAAAATATATATTAAACAAAAAATGTGTATATATATGTTATATATATAATAATAAATGTATTTGTATAATGTATAATATATATAAATGTATATATATATATGTTAATTAATAGGGAGGTTATTCAGACAAAAATATATATTAAACAAATAAATAAATGTATATATATATATATATATATAATAAAAAAATGTTATTTATTTATTTAAAAAATGTATAATATATATCAGACAAAAGATAAAATTATAATATATATGTTAATTAATAGGGAGGTTATTCAGACAAAAAATGTTATTTATTTATTTAAAAAATATATTAATTAATGGGGAGGTTATTCAGACAAAATTAATTAATTAATTAATAATATATTAATTAACTAAAATATATATTAATTAATTAATAGATACATTAATCAGACAAAAATATATAATAATCTAAAAATATTTCATAGAAACCATAAAATGTAATCATAACAGTACAGCTTGGAGGAGGTTATTTAGACAAAAATATTATTTAATTAATTAAGAAAATATATTAATTAATAGGGAGGTTATTCAGACAAAAATATATATTAATCTAAAAATGCTTCATGGAAACCATAAAATATAATCCTAACTGCACAGCTTGGAGGAGGCTATTTAGACAAAAACTATATATTAATTAATTAATTAAACATAGCCATTAATTAACAAGGAGGTTATTCAGACAAACGTATATATATAAATGAATCTAAAAATGCTTCATAGAAGTCATAAAATATAATCTTAACAGCACAGCTTGGGGGAGGCTACTCAAACAAAAAAAAGTATCTATTAATTAATTAAAAATAGATATTAATTAATAGGGAGGTTATTCAGACAAACATATATATTAATCTAAAAATGCTTCATAGAAAAGTAAAAAGCCATCATTTAGCAAGAAGGGTTTGATAAACAGGATTATGCACAAGGGTATTTATGTCCTAATCTGGTAAAAAGTCTTTCCGTGGCCTTGGGATTTGGCGTTTGGTGAAATTTTCAGGTTGAAATTTCACACCATCACGTGAGCCACTCCAGTGAGGCATTAAGTACAGGAATTTTTAGGAAAAAGGGAATTTCATAGAAGGATGTTATTTGCTGAGTGATCTCTCCAAAATCCAGCACAATACCAGCCAGAACAGTTTTTGATATAAAAGAATACGTTTTAAAGCAAATTTTAAATGAGAATTTGAATACCCTAATGAACTTACAAGACAATTCTGTGACTTAGATCACCGATACTGTATCACTCTCTTGTATTGGAGAGTTTGAAAAGCATGGCCTGAAAAAATATTAAAATTACACTTACAGCAGTAATTCAACCAACTATAAGCAGTGAAATTAAAATAGCATTCATATTTCAGACAGAAATTTGCCTAAATATCAATATTATCAATGCCTGGGTATCCTCACTGAAACCTTTGCCATTCTTTGCCAAATGAACTCGATACAAACCCAACAAAAGCTGGGGATGCGTGGAATGAACGTGTTTATCCCAAGCTGTTTACCACAGCAGAATCATATATGAACATGAATCTCCAAGTGTGAAAACACTTATGGTGCATGTTCTAGCAGTTGTTTTGCAATGGAGATGCTATTTTTGTTTCCATATGGAGACAAACACTAAAAATGAAATTATAAAAACCTTTTGAAGTTCACTATCCTAGAAAAATATCAGCCAAGCTTCAAAATTTTCATGAGATTATTAACTGTGCTTTGAGTGATGGGTGTGGAGTTCAAATCACACTTCTATGTGACAAAAACTGCCTGAAAAAACAATTCAGTTTGTCATAGGATACCTTGAAATGATTTCTCATCTGTGGGAATTTAAGAACGTTTCTTCTCTGTGACAGAGCAGGTCAAAAAAATTCCGTGCAAGGAAGAAAGTTCCTATAAAAGCAGCCATGAAAATATTGCTGAATTTTTAAAGAACTCATTTCTGTCCCATGTCCCAGGCGAGGCTGGATGGGGTTTGGAGCAGCCTGGAAAGTTTCCTTACCCCTGGCAGGGAATGGGAATGGGGATGGGGATGGAATGGGGATGGGAATGGGAATGGGAATGGGAATGGGGATGGGGATGGGGATGGGAATGGGAATGGAATGGGAATGGGATTGGGAATGGGAATGGGGATGGGAATGGGAATGGGAATGGGATTGGGGATGGGAATGGGAATGGGAATGGGGATGGGGATGGGGATGGGAATGGGGATGGGGATGGGGATGGGGAATGGGGAATGGGGATGGGGATGGGGATGGGAATGGGGATGGGGATGGGGATGGGGAATGGGGAATGGGAATGGGAATGGGGATGGGGATGGGGATGGGAATGAGGATGGGGATGGGGATGGGGATGGAATGGGAATGGGAATGGGAATGGGAATGGGAATGGGAATGGGAATGGGAATGGGAATGGGAATGGGGATGGAATGGGAATGGGAATGGGGATGGGGATGGGAATGGGGATGGGAATGGGAATGGGAATGGAATGGGAATGGGAATGGGGATGGGAATGGGGATGGGAATGGGGATGGGGATGGGAATGGGAATGGGGATGGGGATGGGGATGGGGATGGGGATGGGGATGGGGATGGGGATGGGGAATGGGGATGGGAAGTGGAATGGGAATGGGAATGGGATTGGGGATGGGAATGGGAATGGGGATGGGAATGGGGATGGGGGGGATGGGAATGGGGATGGGGATGGGGATAGGAATGGGAAAGAGGATGGGAATGGGGATGGGAATGGGGATGGGGATGGGGATGGGGATGGGGATGGGGATGGGGATGGGAATGGGAATGGGGATGGGGACGGGGATGGGGATAGGAATGGCAAAGGGATTGGGTATGGGAAAGGGAATGGAATGGAATGGAATGGAATGGAATGGAATGGAATGGAATGGAATGGAATGGAATGGAATGGAATGGAATGGAATGGAATGGAATGGAATGGAATGAGCTTTAAGGTCTCTTTTCTTTTCAGGTTCCCATGCAGAACTTCCCAAGTTCTGGCAGCCAAGCAGGAAATGCAGATGGGAACTTGTTGCTTTAGGCTTAAATGAAGCTCAGCTATAACAAAACCTTTTTCAAATATTTTTCAAGCCTTTCAGAATTTATAAAGCTTTGGTTGGTGTTTTACAAGTCACTGGGCTCAGTTTCATTGAAGAAGTTAATTTGTATTTTGGAATTATCTGGAAGAAAACCATCTGAGAGGAACTTGATTCTCCCCAGAAGTTTCTTGCCTCTGCAGCTCTTGTGAACACTGAGCAGAGCAATCTTACATTTTAATGCCTTCAGAAGTAGGAAAGTTCCTTCCCCAGGAAAATATGATTGATTGTTACAATGACAGTAATTGCATTTTAGTAAAAGTAACCATTATGGTAATTTTCCTCCAGAAAGAGACATTTAACTAACTTAAGTAACTTGTTACTTTTCAACACATTAACTTTGACAAATTTAACATTACAAACGTACAGAGTTCACAGCCACAACAACGTGCATCACTTAGGGAGTGTGCACACTTTTTATTTCTATATATCAA
Source organism: Emberiza elegans (assembly GCA_024865655.1). Classification (NCBI taxonomy): domain Eukaryota; kingdom Metazoa; phylum Chordata; class Aves; order Passeriformes; family Fringillidae; genus Emberiza; species Emberiza elegans. Next base: position 32,391,418 of record JALJVW010003518.1, read on the forward strand.
GCAGTGTTTCCAAATAGGAGATGCTAAAAAAACTGTGCATACATAACACAGCATTAATTAAACTGTTAAGAGCAGCTCTAGCACATCCAGTGCCAAATCTCCTGTTGAAAAATCCTGCCTTCCAAGCAGCAAACTTCTATCAGAATTTCATGGCAGGGATGCTTCCCAAAGCACCTCTTGAATCCCAGCCTCACCCCCTGAACTCTCTGCACCATCAGGGAGCTCCTGCATTTTCTGCAGCCTGTCATTTATAAACATTTCATGCCACTCAGCTTGTAGTAACTTATTAAAAGTGTAGTTTCTTTATTTTAATCACCCAGAGTTTGCTTCACACAACTTCACATGAGTTAAAATAAAAATGCTCTGCCTTTGCTTTAAAGATAATAATCATTCCTTGTGCTTTAAACAGGAGATCAGAGAATTTCCATACTACTGAACATTTTTACACTAGAAAAGAACTGAAATTAATTTGGATTCAAACTTTGTTTTTAAGAAATTTCCTTTAAATGGAAATAGCAAAAATTTGAATTTCAATCCAACAGATTTAAGATTTTCACTTCACTTTACTAACTTCTTTGAAGGAACAGAACAAGTATTTAACTGGAACATTCAATGGGTTTACCTTCCTCTTATTTAAAGATCCCAGTCACATTTTAAAGGAAAATAACATAAATGATATAAGATGGAGGAGAGACCAGAGAAAATTACAGATGGGTAAAAAATAAAAATAATATTAATCTATATTATCTCAAAGTCTGCTGAACTGCTTTTTTCAGCAGCAGCCTAACAGATAGTTTAGAAACAAAACCCTTATTTTTCTTTTTTATTATTTTTAAACTTTATTTTTAACTTTTACAAACTTAGACCTGTAAATTGGTCAATGATTTTCTTGGCTCTTTTAACCAAAAGCAACTCTTAGGTTGCAAACTCTTCTGAAAGAAAAGGCAGAACTGAATAGTCAGAGTGGATTGGAAATTCACAGAGTTGAAGGAAAGTTTAATTCCAGTGTTTCCAGGATGTGCTGGAGTCCCATCCCTGCAGGGAGTTAAGAGCTGTGTGGATGTGGCACTTGGGGACATGGGGCAGTGCTGGCCCTGGCAGGGATGGGCTCCATGACCTTGGAGGTTATCCCAGTTTAAACAATTCTGTGATTTTCTAAGATTAAAATCTTCCCACTCTGGCTCATCATCTGCTCCATGACAGTGACAGAATATTTGAGAAAACCCCAAAATTCCCTTGGTTGTTCAAAGCTGAAGTGAAATCAGGGATAACTCAGGGATAACTCAGGAACAGCCAGAGCCCAGGACACACATTAGGAGCTGTCATCCCACCATGGAATTTTGTGAGATTATTTTTGTAACTCAGTGTCCTAGTTACTGTTGAGAAGAGGAGGAAACTTCCAGTTTAGACAGAATTGGCAGGTGACCTCTATAATTAGTTCTTTATCTTTCCCATGTCTCCTAAATGACACGAGGCAAACTCCACACCTGAATTTTGCTTGGCAGGGAGCAGAGTTAATTCTGCAATATTAGCTAGGAAATGGAGATTTGGTGGGGTCCTTGCAGGTGCAAAGGTGATCTTTTACTCAGTACAACTCCAAACAATGGCTCCATCTTTGACCTGAGATTTAAAAAACCCCACAAACAAACCCATCAAGGGTGTAGTGTCACTGTTCCTGCCCATGCCCACAAACTGCCTGCTCCCTGCAAAGTTCTGTGCTTCTGAGTCTAACAACAAAATAAATGTAATTTGGGAGGAACAAACCTCTGTAAATCCTCATAATCCAAGGATAAACCACTTGTGAAACTCACAGATTAATTTAGCAGAGTTTTGGAGAAAATGAGCTGCTCCAAGTGTCAGATTTTAACACTGATAAGTCACTCAAGTCCTGTATTTTCATTGTTTTGTTGCATAAATACTGACTGAAACTACCTAATACAGAAAGTATCTGCTGTCAGAGGATGGAAAAATATTTCAGAGGGTGTGGGAACATGTTTTGCTTAGAGACAGTTTGGATCACAGAAGATACAACTTGATGTTTTTAAGAGAAAATTAGTTAAAGGCAGGCAGGTGATGGAGACAAAATTAGTCCAGGGTCACACCCTGGGTTCTCTCCAAGGTGTGCCTTGGGAGTCAGGGCATAAAAGTAAAACCATTAATCCTCTTGTAGAATATCTGGCTGTTTAACAAGGAGCCATAGTTTAAACTGCAATTCTTTAAAAAAAACTGCCCTTGCAACAAAAAAGCAGCTCCTTGTTTCCTGCACACACTTGTTGTGGCCTCAGCCCCGGGAAGGTGCAGACCTTCAAGCCAGCATAAATATTGGAGAGGCTGGGGAGGAGCTGAGTTCAGAAAGGAGTTTAAGGCTGATGTTTTTGGCTTCTTGGCTGGGCTGGTTTTAACCCAAATCAGTTCCCCAATCAATTAAATGTGCAGCTGCAAGAACATTTGTGCAGGGCAGGGCAGCATCTCTGGCTTATGCTGGCTTAAAGTGTTTGTGGAAGTGCAGCAGGAGTGTAACTGAAGAGCTGCTATAGTCTAACATTGCCAATAATCCACAAATGCCATTCCACAACACAGGAATAGTTAAAGCTTATAAATGGCCTGGCCATGTGCGTGCCAGTGGGGCCTGACAGAGGAGAGCTTGGAAACGGCTGTAACAGCTTGACAAATATCTGAGTTTGGAGGTAACCGCTTGTTCCGAGGGCAAGGACAAAACTCTGCTTCCCAGAGTGCATCACAGGGTGCTGGATGAGGAATGTGCCCAGCAGAAGGCACAGAGCAGCTCCTGGGAGGCAGCTGGGACCCAGCTGGGCCATTGTCCCCACCTCCCGCAGCCCAGCCCGTGCTGCCATCACAGGATCCTCTCGCAGCCCGACTCTGCCACTCGCCTGCTCTTCATCAGCCACTGGGAAACCTTTCTGCTCAAAATTCCAGTGATGATCCAAAAGGAGCGGAGAATCCAGCTGAGGGAACAGCAGAAGCACCAGGAGAATCCACCTGGTGAATCCACTCCCATTTTTCCATTGCTACTTTATTATGATATCAGCACAAGCCACGGACACTCTGATTGTTGGTTTTGTGTAATTTCACAAAAAGCTGGGCTGCACATGTGCAGATCCACGTTTGTTGTCTTAACCTGGCCTCAGTATATCCTACATTTTCTATTCCATCTGAACACTATCTTCATTTCTATATTGACACAGAAATCCTACCATAAGTATTATTCCAAATATTTGAAGCTATTTATAATGGAAAATAATGCAATTGTATTCCAGTTAAATTTTAAAAAAAATCAGCAGAAAACCACATCTTTATCTGGTACAAATCTCAAGTAGAATTTAACTCAACCAATAATGGAGAAGAAAAATCATCTGTTAACATGTGACAGACATATGTTACATATTGTGCTCATGCCACTGAGTTTTTCTCAGATAATAGCTTTTAAAGATAACAGCATGCTGATTTTTTTTAAAACAAAATTTTTTAAAAAGGTAATTTCAATATTTTGAAGCTTGTTTGTTAAACATTTGGCAACAATTCTTCAATGCAGACAGGATTATTCCAGATAATGCCAGGTAATATGGATGGAACATCCAGCCACATCTTAGTCCTCCCCTCCAGCAGCACAAAACACAAGTGGCTCAGGGAATTGCTTCACATTTTAGTGATAATAAAACTTGGAAACCAGTCTAGATTGGGATTGTTGGCTGTAAGAGGTCATTGAAATAGAAAAATTAACCAAAAAGGAAAAACCTGCCTGTTTCCTTTCACTTGCCTTGGCCTGAGAACTCCCATGGCAGTGTCCATTAAACCTGGCAAGGGATCTTGTCCGAGCTTTCCCAAATCTGAAAACTCAGCAGGACCAGAGCAGTCAAACATGGAGCACCCTTAACCAAAAAAAAAAATAAATAAATAAAAGGTCAAACTAAGTAGTGCCATGCACAAATCCAGAAGAAAACCTGATCTTTCAACCCAAACTGCAGCCAAGCAACTGTCCCAGAGGAATAAGCCTTCGAACCCATGGGAATGTCTCTCCTGGGAGCTGTTTAAGCTTCCTTAATGCTCTTAATCCACCTTGATAGTGAGCTGCCAGACACTCTGGCACCCACCTTCCCACTTCCAAATAGCTGCTCAAGTGCTGGAGCATTTCTTTCCCCTCAGTGGAGCTCCTGACAGCTCTAGGACATGAATTAACCAAGTTTTCCCCCACTGTGTTTGTGGCCTTCCACCTCACTGGAAGTGAAAACCTCTGGTGAACTTTGAGAAAAAACAAACCATGTTTTAGGGAAGGTTAAAAACTCCAGGATCCATGTGTGTGTGTCCTTCAGCTTCCCTCACTCTCCACATGAAACAAAAATACTTTTCCCCTTGCAGTTTCATGAAAGTTAATTAGTTGATATTACTAAAACTGGGTGCATGCACTATGGATCACTACAAAATTAGAAGTACATTTTCATTGCCTCAAGAATTTCAAGGCAAAAAAAGAGAGCCCTTATATCAGAAAGGTTGATGCTGTGTACAAAATTTTTTTAAGCAAATGGAAAAAAGAGGTTAAATTTTGTTCATTTAAAAGAGCCTGAACTGAAAAAACCTCTCACTCTAGGGGGTAAACAGAATTTTGCCATCTCAGATATTAACATTATCTGTTCAATGTCTGAATTGGAATTATTATAAAATTATTTGCAGATGAATGAACTCCAAAACAATTCAGCAGTAGAAGCTGGAGGAGGATTTAGCTCCCCAGGGGCCTGAACAATGGGTAAGAGCACCAGGCTGGGATGTTCTGCTGGTTGCAGAAGAAAGATTCTGGGTTTGAATTTACAGGATTTCAAATCCCTGGAATGGCTCAGCCCATCCATCTTCTCAGAGCACAGAGAGAAGTGTTCCAGCTGGATTGTGCTCGTGAAAAAAGAAGTGGGCAGCTATTAGGGGTTCCCAAGCTGAGAAACTTGTCCTTCCTAAAATCTGAAATAGGTCAAATTTGGGACTCTTCCACACTTTTTCCTATGAAACCTGTAATGTGTCAGATTTTCAGGAATTACAGCACTTGGGGAGAGGAATTATTTCTGTCCCAGTGAACAGGAACAAAGGGGTGCCTGAGCTGCTGTTGGCAGGATTATTTCAATGCTACTTAAATTCTGGGCAGAAATTATGAAATCCCTAAATCAGGGATTATGGGCTGAGACCAAAACACACTGACTTGGAGCCATTCACAGCCATTGTCCCAGAGTCACACCTGGGACTTGATCAGGATTCCTGCTCCATTCCCACATAACTCCTCTAACAAAGGGTTCAGATAACAGCAGCAGCTGCATTTCTCTTAAGGAAATGGGCCTCCAATCACAGTTCAATCATTTTCCTTTGCAGAAAGACTTTGTTAGCCTAAACCTGCTCCCTCTGGAAGCAGGATAACTGCTTGGGCCATGGCATGTGTTTGCAAGGGTTAATCCTGCACTCCCCAGTTATCAGCAATAAAAACTATAAAAGTATTAGCCAATTGTCCATTGCCATGGATCTTCACCTTCCTCTTGTAAAATTCCAAATGGCAAATTGTCAACTGCAACGCCCATGGATGATTTGATAAACACTTGACTCTCCATTCCCATCCCTTTCTGGAGGCAATTAGTCACATTTTGAATCCTCAGCTTCTTAGTTTTTAGCAAAACCAGCATCTAATATTTGTGTCCCAGTATCCTCCAACCCATCTGAACCCTCCAGAATTCCACCTCCCAATATCATTCTATATCAACACTGCAGGAAACTTTATTATTTTCTGTTGGAACAAAAACTGGCATTCATTTGTCATTCCCAGCACTCATCTTCCCTGTGACATCGATCTGAACCGAAAAATATTTCCAGGAATGTTCTCCTTTACTGAGGTTTTTAATTACCAAAGTATCAGCCAGCTCTCCTGATGCCACCCTCCAGAAAGCTTCTGGGATATTTTGAATGACACCAGAAGTAATTACAGCTATTCATGTATTTGTGTTCCAAAACAAGCAGAAGTCATATTGACACAATAATTGTGAAGAGCACACAATTGAATGCTCTGAAGATCTGACAATCTCCCCACACTTGGCCACTTCACACTCCTACTTCTTATGACTATTTAATTACAAATCGTTGGCCTAAAATATTTAAATCTTTATCTACAAATATATGTATCAAGCCTTTCAAAGGCAGTGCAAAAGATCTTTAAAATCTGCTATCACTGTCAGGACGCTGTAGCAAAAAAACAACAAACACTTGTCACATATTTTAAGAATCTTTCAAAAATAACGTTGAAAACATGACAATGTTGCAGAACTTTTGCATTCTGTGATGAACACAGAGTCAGTTTCTAACTGAATATATAAATTATGGTGTATTCTGGGAAGGGAGATCTCTGCACAGACCCTGAGAACCTCCTTTCATAGCACAGACTGGGATTTTAGGAATTCAGCTTGGACTCTTCGCGGCACTCACAAAAAAAGGATTCTACACTACAAATGAAGACTGGAGAGAAACATCCAGAAAATGCAATTTTGCTGTGAAATATGGATGAAATCATAGCTGATAAATGCCACAGTGATAAAACCCTGTGACACAACAAAGTGCCCCTAAGAGACAAGGGAGTGTCTGAAAGCAAGCAGAAGCTCCAGGGGATGATCTCTTCTGACAACACTCTGGAAATCCTAGGAAGAAACATCCCTACCTCCTCCAGGAAAATAGCTTAGGTAGCTTGGAATCCCTGTTCCAAGGAAGCAAAAGTCTGGCAAACAGGTCGAAAAGGAAAAATAATCCTTGATTTAAATGTAGCTTTTGTGGAAACAACTTGATGAAGCTTGTTATCAAGTTAATTTCTGTAATATTTTGTATCTTTCTTTTAAACCTGAGGCAGGGAAAAATCCCTGATGGTGTGGGGCCTACAGGCTCCAGGTGTTTAATTGCAAAGGGAATTTGTTACACACAAAGTCACTACAAAAACAGCTTTACAGAACATGATCCAGGCCAAATCCTGGCACTGCTCATGTGAATTAAATGATCCCACTTTAGGCCTACACCAAAGCAGGGCTGTGATTTCAGCCTGTATTTGAATTTGTGGATACTCAGCTGGATCCAACAACTGCATCTAAAATTTACAAATTTGATTTAAAACATTAAAGGAGAACACTTTGATGGTCACCTATATTGCCCGAACCCAAAAGCATTGCAGAGGCAAGCTTTGGATTTCATTTCAGTCCATCAGCAGCATTTCAAAGGTTGATTAATTCCACATTCTCTCATGTTTTCAAGTTGTGCTACTCACAGAACTGTAAAGTATCTCAATAGTTTTGGAACAGAGTAAAAAGTACAAAATAAGGAATAATTTGTAGGAATTTTATTATCCGTCCACAGCAACAGAACAGAAAATTTGTATTAAAACTGTTTTGGAATATGATGAGTTTCACATAAGTCATACACAGGGAAGTAAAAATACTTTAAGGCAGTTATTTACCTTTTCTAAAATAAAATAATTTAGGCTGTCATCCAGCAGTGTTTCCCAAAGGAAAGTGAAGCTGGCTGGTAAAGAGGGCAGCCCTGGCAGAGATTAATTTCTTGCCATTTTGGTCCTTTTTTTCCGTTTGGTTATATAAGGACAGTGCCTGAATGGGGTCTTCTCTTCCTCCTGAGTTTCAAAGGGGGAATGACTTAGACCACAAGGAAAGATGAAAGAGATAATGACAAGGATTCTCTCTGTTGGTGTCACTCCTGATGTTACAAACCCCACGGTTCCCATTTTGCATTCAGAAATGCCTCTCTAGGTGTTGTGAATGAGTTCTGCACAAAAACTCCTTTCCCACCACGTTGGGTTTTGTGTTGATTCACTGCTAAGAGTGGGAATAGCAAAGGCACAGCTGAAATCCTCAATTCCTAGCAGTGCTCCAGAGAGAAAAATGAGCCATTGCTGGGTTTTAACTCTCCTCATTATTCCCTAGAAGGAAAAGTTATATCTGTGCTGCCTCTAGGCAAAGTCCCATCCCACATGAACAAAAGACTGAAGCTAAGATCACATCCATTTCATCTCCTCCTGCTCTCCACAGATGCTTAAGTCCCTGACACTGTGTCTTCAGTGCTCATATGTCACAGTAAATGATTCATTAAAAATGCAGAGACAGATTGATCTTGGAAGGGGGGGAAAAAAACAGATCTGGAGTTTAAGGCGAAAGGAAAATAGCAATGAGGAGCCAAAAGGTGAAAAAGGGAAACACCCCCAAAATTCACATGAGAAAGACATTTAAAAATAAAGAGGAGACAGCAACTGTGCTGACATTTAATGTGTCTGCTTGGGATAAAACTCATCCTTTTACTAGCAATAAAACAACAGCCTAGCCCAAAGCCCTTGGAGCATTCTGCATCAAGTACCTCATAAAAATGGGTGGCAATTTCTCCTAAGGTCTGTACAATATCTACACCAAACTTTATTTTTTTTTTTAGGGTAATTAAATGGGAGCAAATGCCCAGTGCAGGTAGGGAGAGCTGTCTGATCCCATGCACCAGCACCCATCCTCATTCCCAGCCCCCTGGCCATGCTCCAAAGTGGAAGGAAAAGGCAGGAGTGAGCCCTGCTTGTGATTCCTGCCGTGCTGATGGCCAGCTGATTGACAAGAGCAGCCCCACAGAATTTGTTTGTAGCATCTCCTGGATGGCCAGAAGGATTTGCTCTGCCAGAGGAATCCTGCAAGCAAAAAGCAACCCCTGCCTAAGGATAATAAGCTCCTTGAGTAAGAGGCACCTCCTTGCCGTGACATCCGTGCAAATTCTCTTATATAGGTGACACATTTCTCCTATTTTTATCAAAAACAACCTGTGAAATAGAAATATGGACCATAATTTACATTCTTTCAGCAAAAAAAAAAAAAACTCTCTGACAACCAAGCTAAATCCCTGCAATGGGAAGTACATATATAAATATATATTCACACACACACCAGCAATATTTTTAGCTATGATTTCCTACTCATGTGGCAACATGACCAGTGTTCTGAAGAAGCTGAGCCAAGTGAAAACACAACCTGTAGAACAGGTCACGTTTAAATATTCTGCTATTGAAGAATATTAAAAACTACAGATTAAGTAGGAGTGTTGTAACACTTAACATTAATTAAGGCTTGTAAATCATTCTGAAATACTTGGATAAAAGATGGCATAAAAGGTGTTGCCACATGTCTTGATGCTTCGAGATGTGCACAAGCCCTGACATCTTATTTTGTGTTTGGGATGTTTCAAATCATAAAAAAAAATTATGGTCACTGGATGAATTTAATGTTGGGAAGTGTTGGGACACGACAGAGAAACACCAAGGTTGTCTGATTAAGAACTCAAGCAGACATCTCAATGTAAAAAAACCTGAAATAGATCCATTTCTTGGATCCTGGTGGATCAACAGATCTGTGAGTTAGAGGGCTTGGCAGTGTCGCTAAGCCTTGACTTGGCTGTATATTCATATATGTGAAATACAGAAATATGTTTTCCTTCCAGTCTAGTACCACCAACTATTCACATCCCAAAAAACCCCCTTAGTCCATGCCACCAGTTTGAAAAGGAATCTGGAAGCACTTAATACCTATCTGGGGCTGGTGAACAGCATAACCAGTTCTCAGAGAACTTGGCACTTTTTGCTTGTGCAACTACAGCTCTTTATAGAGCACAGAAATCAAAGGCCAGCACTAAGGCTCTTGTGCTTTCCCACATGGATCTCCAGATCTAAGAGCCACGTCTTCCTTTTTATCCAGAGACAAATATGTATTTTATGGCACCCATTAAAAAAAAGAGGTGTAAGGAGTGACACCAAACTCATGAAGGAGCAGAGGTAATTAATTACCTGGACAGGACACACTGGGCAGCTGTTAATGGCACAGCTCACCTGGAGCTGAGGCCACAAACACACTCCAGGTGCCTCCCAGCACCTGGGGGAGCCCACCAGAAACACGGAGAGAACAGCACGGAGTCACAGGGCAATTGGAATGGATTCTAACTTAAAAGAGGGCAGGTTTCAATTAGATGGGATACTGGGAAGGGATCGCTCCCTGTGAGGATGGGGAGGCCTCAGCACAGGGTGCCCAGAGAAGCTGGGGCTGTCCCTGGATCCCTGGAAGTGCCCAAGGCCAGGAAGGACAGGGCTTGGGGCAGCCTGGGATGGTGGAAGGTGTCCCTACCCATGGCAGAGGGTTGGAAATTAATGACTTTTAAAGGTCCTTTTCAACCCAAACCCTTCTGTGACTCTGATTCTGTGCTGTAGCAGCAGTGATGCTCCTGAGCAACGTGAGACCCCCCCACAGCCGTAGCTCTCATCTGGACTACCCACAGGACATTTCAGGGACGTTTCAGGTTGGGCTGGGGATGAGGCGGAAGACCAGGCCGACATTTGACCCCAGAGGCAGCGCCCCCAGCCTCACACCGTGGTGTACACGTTACACCGCTGTGACCCCTCCCAGCCAGGTCCCACCGCGTGGCTGCCGGCAGCGTTTTGCCTCCATCACCCGAGCCTGGGACCACAGCACAGCCCCCCGACACCTCGAGGGAGCCCCCCGAAAGTGAATTACGGACACCGGGGGGGTCGGGGCGGAGCGGGGCGAGGGCGCCGGAGGGGCCGCGCCCTGAGGGGCGGGAAGGGCGGGCAGGAGCGCGCCCGTGAGGCGGCGCGCGCGGGCCGCGAGGGGCGGGGCCAGCGTGGGGGAGCGCGCTCCGCCCCGCCGCCGATAGGAGGGGCGAGAGGAGGCGGGCGGGGCTAAGATGCCAAACCCGCGTTGTGATTGGGTGGTGTAGCTGTCAATCCGGGGCGGCCGCCGCGGCCGTGGGGAAGGAGGGGGAGGCGGAGAGGAAACAAAAACAATCGCCCGGGCGCCGCCATCTTGGGCCGGTTCTCCACACGCCACACGGGTGAATGGGTAGATATGAGATTACCACGGGGGAGCAGCGGCAGCAGGGCACCGAGGGCTGTTCCGCGCTGCCAGCGACACTCGGCGGGCTCTAGGCACGGCCGCCGCCGCCCGGAGAGAATCCCCCGGCTCGGCCTTTTCGTCTCGCCAGCCCCTAAGCTGCACTGCTGGAGGGACAAAGTTGGGCTGAGCCGCGCTGCCTCCGCCGCCCGGGAGACCGCAGAGTTGAGCCGGGGTCAGAGTTAGGGGAGAGGGTGACGAGGGGATCGCTCCCCGCTCCGCCGTGTGGGAGGCGCGGGGAGAAGGCTCTGCCTCCCCGCCCCTGCCGTCTCCTGCTGCTCGCTCCTAGGAGGAAAAGAAAAAAGAGGAGGAAAAAAAAGAAAAAGGCAAGAACTGGATTGAGCTCGGAGGAGTGGATTTTGTGGAGTCTCCGTGTGAGCAGCGGCGGGGCGGCGAGGAGGAGATGTGTCCGTGAGGAGGGAGAGGAGCGTGGATCCATCCAGCACCCGTGAGGAGCCGGAGGAGCCTGGATCCATCCAGCCCCAGCCCGCCGTGAGGCACAGCCGCCTCCCTTCCAAAGAAGCCCGGTTCTCCTGGAAGCACGGCACTCGGCAAGGATTTGCCACAAAGAATATATACCACCCTCCTCCCCAGCGCCTGGATACTGCATTTTATTTTTTAAATTTTTTTTTTTTTTTGGTACCCCCCTCCCCAGCCACTCTTGTGTGTTAAATACCAAATATAGCCTCTCGCGGGGGGAGGGGATGGAAATCTCCTAGAAGAATTGGAAATCTTGCTGGGATTCGGGAGTGCTGGTGCTGGAGAAGGGCGGCGAAGACGGGGGGATGCACTGCTCTCGCTGCCTGCCCAAGGACTAGAGATTTGCCACTTCCCGGGGAGCCCGAAGGTTTGTTTATTCCCAGACTGTTGTTTCCCCCCTTCCCCTCGCCTGGGCTACGCTAAATCCCTCAGCATTTATTAAAGAAAACCCACGTGTAGCTGGTGGCTGGTTTTTTAAAGGTAGTTTTTCATCGACAAACTGACAAAAAAAAAAACCAACAAACTTCCTCTCTTCTCCTCGAGGTTTGGAACTGGAATGGAGCTGCTCTTCTCCCAAACACTACACGGGGTGTGAAGGGGGGCAGGCAGGACGAAAACATCGCCTCGGACTGATCCCGACCCGACCCCCCGACACTCGCACCCACGAGGGATGATCCTTCACGGCGCCTGATGTGGAAAACACTCGGAGACTCAGAGACTTCGTCGTGCTCAGCAGCTTAATCGTTGACTTATTTTGTTTTGGTTTTTTTTTTTTTTTAAAGTGGATTCGTAGCATTACTTTTATGAATTGAATTTTGCCACCGTTTGTACAGAAGCCAAATGACACGTGTGTTTTGAAACACGGTTCCAAATATATTTATCCCTCCCTCAACCCGGATTCTCTCTAGAAAGAGCCGCGGGGAGGTCGTCAGTGTCTAAACAAACCTGATTTTTAGTGTTTTATGAACACTACCTGCTGCAGAAATGTTGCTATAAATTGCTTTATAACGGTTCGGCAAGAAGGGAGATTTTTCCAGCTTGCAGGACCCAGAAAACTGGATACTTAAAGTCACTTAAATGTTTTAACAGCATTGGAAAATGGGAGCTGCTACTAAGTTGGCGTTCGCTGTTTTTCTTATCTCTTGTTCATCAGGTAAGTGAATGTTCCTGGATTTGTCACTTTAAACTGAGGGCTTTGGGGTCAGCACTTGGGAACTTGGGCTGGCTCTGTATGAATGGGAGGAATTTTTTTTTTTTCAGGTGGCAAATGTTTGTGGATGGCAGGGACTGTAAAGGGAGAAGCTGCTTTCGTGTTTATTCTTAAAAATATATATAACGTGAGCACTTGAAACGCTCCCAGCGCTTGGATTTCAGATCAATTGTGTGGAATAAATGTGGAGACATAACCACCTAGTGTCACATAAGTAACCTGGCAGCGCAGCTATCGGTGCTGGATGCTGGTTTTAAATAAGAATTACCCAGCTGAAATTGCTCTTTCCTTCAGTTTGATCCCTCTTACCCCGGACTGTTCACTGGTGAATAGCGACCTTCGTTAATGCTTCATTAATTTGGAATAGGTGCTGCTCTGAAAGGCTGAGCTCGTCCTTTGGTGATAGCGAGGGGTGTGTGCTTGTAGAGATGTACCAACAGAACTGGGGTGAAAAGCCAGGCTTTCCGTTTCTAAAGAATCATTGGTAACCCTTTTATTTTGCCATTCGTTATGTCACAGGAAAAAAAATCTACTGATTTTTCTCTTTAAAACAGCAGAGTTTGAGGCTCAAACGCCAGCTCTGAGTCCTGGGAAGCGAGCGGGGCGTGAGGACTTCCCCACGCTTCTCCAGGAGGAAAATTGTGATGGCAGCAACCAGTGGTTGGGCAGCTGTTGGTCCATTTGTGCTCGGAGCTCCATCAGTCTCACAAAAAACCCTCTTAGGAGCTGTGCGAGGATCTCAGGCGAGTTTCCAAGCCAGCCTGGCGCTCCGTGCCCGCATTTGGAGCGTGTGTTGAGTGCTCTGTGTGGGTTTTTAGCATCCTTGCAGGGTGTGCAGAGCTACACTTGTTTACCAGGCTAAAAGCTCCCAGACAAGTGCTCAGCCTGCCCGTGTGACCGGCAGAAGGGAGTAATGAGATCCCTGTAAGGATGCCTTTTACATTTCCAGCCTTAGGAGCTGCAGGATTTTGCTGAAGAGGCCGTTTTGCTGCGGTTAGTAAATGGATAAGTCTCGTCTTGTGTCTGTAGTGCTATCGATCCGCGCTGTGTGCGCTAAATGCGCTGTGAAATGGCGAGCGCTGCCAGGAGAAACCCAAAAACCCTGCCTGTGCTAACCAGGGAAACGGCTCGGCGGGTTAAGGACAGCCAGAAGGTTGTCCGGGATGTTTCATTTTTATTCTCCTTTTGAAACCAAACATCATTTCTGACAGATTTTGCCTTGCAGTACGGGCGTGTGTGTCGTCTTCTCCTAAAGCCTGGTTTTTCAGCTCAGCAGCGTTCCCTCAATTCAGCAATGTGTTTTGTGAGGAAACTTTTTCCCCCCTCTCTCTAACAGTTTCTGAAAGACTTGCTGCCATCTGCTCTCCGTGCCTGTCTCTCTTCCACGTCCACCTCTAAGATCCTTTTGCCTAGAGCACAGAATAGTGGTTTTTGTTGACGTTACCTATCAGACTTAATAAAAAAGAACAGCCAAGCAATAAAGAACGTCTTTTCTTGAACCTTGCTCGCTCGGGTTGTCCTTGGTAAGGTGAAAAGAATGTTCCTCCTGCCTGCGAAGAATTAATCTTGGCTAAATGAGCAGGAAACTGCCTGCAATCCGGGCTGCTTCTCATGTTAATGACATTGTTTTGGTGGCTATTCCAGTATTACACATTAAGTGTTCCGGTACTTAACAATTATTATACTATTTTCTACTCACACCAGGACTGCAGACACTCTACAATTTTAGGCAAGTCTAAAAATAAATAAATTCAACAGTAAACTGTTGGGTTTATGATCAGAACTAGAAGATTATGTAAGATTTTAAGCTTGAAGTGCAGGCGATTTTTATGAGTAGTGTTTCTTAACTGACTTATTTCAGTTTAAAACCCTGCCTGATGGATTGGTTCTAACATCATCATCACCACGATTTTCTTTTTCAGTTTTCAGTGTGAAAATCAGTCTACCCAGGTCTTATATTTCGAAATATTGGCAGTGGTTGAGAAAATCCTGGAGTTCAGGTGTGGAGGTGCCTCTCTCTGGTGTGCAGCTCCAGCTCCTCTCAGGCTCTTTCAGCAAACCAAACCCCCAATTGCTGAATTTGTTCGTTTATTTTTAAATACAGCTATTTTCTGCAGATGTTTACATGGCCAATTAATACCGGGGTTCTTTTAATAGGTGAAAATGTTGTGGTTTTTTTCCTGCGTGGTGGGTGTGGAAGTGCTATTTAGGTTCAAAGCGATTTATTTTATTATCTGTAAACTGCACTATGAAATCCTGTAAATGTACTGCAAATGGACAGGAATTTCCAGTGAGTTTAATCATCTTTGTTAAGAGAATGAAAATATTTCCCTGTTCTGACTAAGATATTTGAGAAAGAGCATCTGTGTTGTTATTAGGCTTTAAAATATTTGTAGATGCCTGGATAAAAGTGGGTGTAGGTTTGCACCCATCTGTAGGAGCTCCAGAGGCTGAGATGAATGCACATTAACCAAACAAGAAAGCAAAGTGCCCGGGTCAAGGTTCTCCGTGTGCCCTCTAATACACTTCTCAGATAAACCTGTGGGCATGTTTGATTTCAGAGGGAGCAGAAGATCCTGGAGTAATAATAAAATACTTCAGAACAAGCTTGCTGTGCCTCTGCTGTAGGTGAGGCAGGATAGGAGGGGAGCCTCACAGGAAAACTTGTGACTGAAACAGCTTGTTCATCAAAGCAGGCTCTCTGCAGATATTATCTGGGTGCTCCCCTCCCCAGGGAAGTGCGGTTGTGTTCTGGTGGTTTTGTGATTGCTGAGCTGCACTTCAGAGCATTTCAGGAACAGAGAATGGGCACTTCCAGCATTTTCTGAGATTTTTTGAAACGTACACCCCGTGCAGCTGAAAGTGTGGGAGATGCTGAAGGAGTGGATTTTCCTCAGCCATAATCTTAGTTTAAAATCTCATTGTTCCTTTTGTTACTCATAAACCCCTCATTTCCCAGCCCATCATCTCATCTGAGATACCTGCCCTGCCTTTGGTATCTGGGTGGTCCCAAATCAAAGTAGCTCTGCAGTCTCCTACAGGGAGCAAGACCTGGATTTTTTAAAACTGAAGCTAAAATCAAGCTCAAAATCACCTAATCAAAAGGAACCTTCTCAGGAAAGTGTTGGTCCTCTCCTATTTCTCCTGATGCCAGATCATTCCCAAGCCACTCAGATGATCTTGAGTAATTTAGCTGAAGGTACTGGCATGTCAAAGACACCTTTCTGGTTGAAGTAGTATTTTCACTGCATGGAGGATGTTTTATTCTCTGATTTTTAATTTTTCATTCTCCTGTGTCACAGCGATTATTATCGGAGAAATTATTTTTATTTTTTAAATTGTATCTTCTCCCCCCCCAAAAAAAAATCTATTGAGAACTGTAAAACCTGCTTTCCATGGTGTGACTTTACAAGCTGAATGGTTGGGTGTCCTGAAGGAATTGAGGGGGAACATGAGACTTTTTCTTTGATTTACTTGTGTAATGTCTCTTTTTTCCTGTCCTTTCATTATTAACTTGGTAACCCTTGAAAAGCCTGCCACAGCTTTGGGACTGTTTGGAAATGTTTCTGCTGTTGTGTTCCCTGTGAGCTGTCCATGATTGTGGTTGGACTCTAATCACTTTATTCACTTTATTGTGGGGTAATAAACTACTTCAGAATTAGTGCTGCTTTTAAAGCAACGATTCCTTTATTTTATCAGAGTGTACAAGTTCTTTATTAAATGTATCACCACTGGGCACTCCTAATGTTGCTGTTAAGAGCAGGACTTGTTTCATTAAATAAAACTCTTTAATACTGTTTTCAAGCATAAACTGAGTTATGGAGAGCTTGATGTTATAAATGACTAGAGCTCAAAAATCTGTTAACTATTTCTAAGTAATCTGTTAATACTTAACAGTTATAAACCCCAAATCTTCTGGGCTCTGAAAAGAGCTGTAACTGTGCAAATGCACCATCAGAACATGTGAGCACCGTTCTGGTAGAACTCTGCTTTCCAAACATTTCCGGAGAGATGCTGCTCTCATGAGTTTATTTGCATCTCTACCCTTCACACACGAGGCTTTGCTGAAGAAAAACCTTCCATAAGTTTGTCTGCACATGCTGGGTGTAAGTTGAGGGGCAGGTGTTCTGTGTGAGGGAAAAGCTCTTTTCTGCAAGAACAGAATCACTGTTTGCAGGAATAATAGTTTGCAGCTGGGTTTTGTGGGGAGTATTTGAATGGTTTTTGTATTTTTCCCATTCCCACCTTCCTGGAATTTGAGGGTAAAATCCCTTAGGTGATGAGTTTGACTGATCAGAAATGAGGACAGACTCAGACTCAAAAACCCCTTTTTTCTTTGTTTAACCATAGACATTAATTTTTGTCATATCATTCGTTCTAGGGAAGGGGAAAAATAACAGCACCTCCAGTGCTTTTCATTCCTATTCATTCCACCTTTTCTTTCAACCTTCTCCACTTGTAGTTTTTCCATGCTGTAAAAAGGAAGAGGTTGACAAGGAATGTGATTGTGGAAGAGGTTTCTTGGTGTAGGAGAGATGCATTTCCACCACTTAATTAACTGAAAGCAGCTTAATGCAAATGCCTGCTTGAGCTGGTTGGTAGCATCCATGAGCTGTTAGCTCTCTGATGTTCCTGAAAATGAAAACTCCCTAAAAAGATCAAGAAAATTACGGATTTTACAGCCAAGTTCTTGTGTGATGAAATCTTAATGTGTTTTTGTTGCCTTGGTGCTTAAAATTCGGCACATCTTATTTCCTGTTATTTCCATATGGAATTGAAGTGATATTGGATGCCAGTGACTTTATGTGGCATCTCTTGTCTTCTCTCCCTGCACTGTCTGTGGTGGTGGAGGGGTTTTTTCTTAGAAACAGTTTGTGACTACAGTGCCAAACAGCAGAGCATATTTAGGCTTAATCCCACAGAAAATGAATATTTACTGCCATGTTGTTTACGTTGCATATCTCTGTGGCCAGGAATCCCAAATGTAGATGAGATACATCAAATCTTTCAGTTGTTGGTGCAAAGAGAGCAGGGAAGGGTTTTTCCATTGCATAATTTTCATCCTGGTTTCACAATAATTTAATTCTTGATGAGGAAAGTCAACATTTATGGTTTTCTTCAAAATGTCCGAGTTAAAGCTGTAACTGGAAACAAGAAAAACAGACAATTCACGTACTAACTGGAGCAATCAATCGTTGGTGTCACCCCAAATCCTGGGGACTTGGCAGCGAGGCCCTGCAGCAGCAGCAGCAGCAGCGCTTGTTGGGTTGGTACCTCTGTGTAGGGAAATCAAGTGTTTCCAAATTCTAAAAACACCTTGTGGAAGGCTTGGTCACTTTGTGTTCTGCTGGTGTTTCTGGTTTAAGAGGTGCAGGATAATCTGTTGCACTCAGGATGTAAAATTGTAATTAATTTCGGTGTTGTTCCTGAGTTACTCACCACGGCGGCTGGTTGGGAACTGCTGAACTGCGCTGCCTGGCCCTGATGGGATGTTGGGGACTGTTCGCTGGCAAGAGGGCTACAAGTTCTTCAATTAATCTAAATATCACCTTTGGAGATTCCTTACTTTGTTAAAGCACAACTTCTTTTTTTAAAAGGATTTCTATGGATGTGTAATTAGGTGGTAATTCAATGCAAAATGCCGAAATGACAATGTAATTAAAAGCAAACCCCTATGTACTCTTAACTGTGATGGGCATGTAAGAAATGCCAAGATGCATTTCTCTGCTTTTATGACTCTTTAATTACATGAGGGAAACATTGTCTGTAGTTAGTGAATAGATAATGAAGATGAATGCTAGATCTTGGCCAAAAAGAGTATTTCTCAAATTCTTTTGCTTTCTGAACTTTGAGATATTGATCTGCCTCATTAAAACGAAGAATTAAGATTGTATTTTGCGTTTACAGCAAAATTGTGTATTGTAATTACAATACAATTTGGGCATTGCTGCCTGAGCTGGTTTTGGTTTTTGCCTAAATGAGGCTGTTGTCACACTTGGGAGGATTTCCACTTTCTCTAATGATGGCAGCAAATGAGTTAAGTTTTGCTGGTTTAATTCTGAACGTTGGCACTGTTAAAGCTGATACCTGAAAAGTTACTGCAGATGTTTAATCTGAAGGTTCTGTTAGAAAGTATCTATAGAATTACTTTGAAAATGCTAAGAATGTGTGTAGCTCAGAATTGTGTTACTTTTTAAATAGCTTCAACTCTTCATGTGTCTTTTATCCCCAAATGGGATACACATAAGAAAACAAATTCAGTTTTCTAACAAATTGCTGAGGTTCTTGTGGCAAATTGACTTCTAAAGTTGGAGGGAGACAGTGCTCAAAACCATTTAGGATATGACTTGTGTATTTTCTGAAAGATACCAAACTTTTTATGAGGGCAAAACGTGCAGTTTTCATTTTGTTTCTACTTGTTTAATTTGGGATTTCCTTGTTTGTTTGTTTTTTCTGGGGAAAAAATGGAAATAGGTAAAGTAACTCAGTGATTAGTGTTGAATTTTTTTGTATGAGTGACTGTAGATGTGAAGAATGTTTTAGAGAAGTCCATGGCTGGTCTCTTTTGCCTGTTTCTGGAATTCCCAGTGAAATGAGGCTGCGGGGGGAGCGCCAGCCCCGCTCAGCTCCCAGTGCAGCCCTGATAGTGTTGTAGCCGGTGCCAAGCGGTGTCTAATGAGATGACACAAAGCACGGTCTGAGGGCAGTGCCAGGAGGCAGCACAGGCAGGGCTGAACCAGAATTCCTGCAGCTTCAGCACTTCAGAGTTCCCTCATCTCCTGCCTGAGAGCGTGGAGTGTGTGCCATTAGTGTGCTGTGGAAACATTGGCATCATTTACTGCCTCCCAGCTCAGCCCTGCCTTCAACTGGGAGCTGTCCCACTTGGAGAGAGCCAGCCCACAGCAGCAGCACCTGCCCTGGGACAGCGAGCTGTGCTCCAGGCTGCGCGGGCTCACTGCCATCGGGGGTCTGAGGGGAGGCAGCAGTCCTCGGGCCACCTGGGATCTGAAATGTAGACAAATACAATTATTTATTCCATTTTTTCCTTAAAGTTACCTATTTCATATTTAAAGGTGATTCCTGAGATGATTTCTTTCATATTTAAAGGTGATTCCTGAGATGATTTCTTTCATATTTAAAGGTGATTCCTGAGATGATTTTTCATATTTAAAGGTGATTCCTGAGATGATTTCTTTCATATTTAAAGGTGATTCCTGTTTGAGATGAGCATTGGCCCTTTGGATGCCGGCAGGCCCCGTGCAGTTGGTTTCTGTAATCTGCTGCCTGCCTGGTTTTAGTGTCACTTGTTAAATGTCACTTCATCCTAACGGCTCTGAGTAGAAATGGTCATTTCCTCTTTGAAATTACCTTTTAGTGTGGTGGCCACCAAAGCTCCAGGTTGTTTTCAGCAGAGCTGGCACCATCCTGGCAGTCCCCACTTGCACTGGTGCAGCGTCCCAGGGCTCAGGACCCCACACTGGTCCTTGTGCAATTCCATGAAATTCCCGTGTGCCCATCCCTGGGGTGCCATCCCTGCCCCTGGCACTGCGTGCAGCCCCCCTGAGCTGTCCCCACCTCAGCAAGGGCTGAGCCAGGGTGGGCCCGGGGCAGCCCTTGCGGGTCCCTGTGGTGCTCCTCACCCTCCTCCAGGCCTTTCCCCACGGAGCAGCTCTGTCCCATCCCGGGCCAGCCCTATCTCCAGATCTCTCCTTGCTCACAGAGCTGATTTAGCTGCTTTCAGCAGCTTCCTGCCTTTTGGTGCCTCACCAACTTGTGATTTAGAGGTGGCTTTTATTTGTAACTGAAGCCTGGCTTTATTTTTTCAGGTTGAGAGCTCTTATCTCACCTAGATAACACTAATCTCCGTTCCTTAAATGCTGCCTAAAGATTGGAGTGGTCTTCATTCTTTCAGCTGGATTTTGAATTCTTAGATCTCAATATCAGCACATAAGTTCAAATTTGATCTGTTTTTGAAAGCTATTTTTAAATATGACCAATCAGTTTATCAAGCCTTCTAGCGTGAAGAGCTGTTTCCTTCTAGGAATTTCCACATAAACAGGGAAGTGGTTTAATTTTGTTGTTGAGTTACAGTGTTGAGTGTACAAGACAAAATTAAACTTTGCAGTAACTGTTAATTTTAGAAATTTTTGCTGGTGTTTGTCAGTAGAGGGTACAGATAGTTCTCTTTAGCTCACAGCAATTACATGATGGAAGAGTTTTCTTTAAATATTTCTGTGTTTCAGGGTTGAAAAACATTTAGGCTGTGAAAGTTGCAAAATGGCACACAATTGTTTGAATTACTGTACTTTTTATAAAGAATTGGGCGATTTATTTGTTTTTTTTTTTTTATAAAGCTGCTTTCAAAGTAGCATAGAAAACACCACTGGTTAAATATTTTCATTTGAACTTTCCGATCTTAAATTTTGGGAAGGGTCTGTTTTGCAAGTTGTCCTTGGGGATAATTGAATTTTATTGTATTTGACACAAAGCCCGTCAAAAAGAAAAATTGTAACAGCTTGGTTACATTTAATTTAACTCACCTTTGTGTGGCTGGGACAGACCCCAACACGGGAAGCTCATCTGACCTCGCCCATTTGGGGTGATAGGGATCAGCAGTGAGCTCTTGACGGGTTTTTATGTGCTGTGCTTGTACTAAAACCCAGCTGTGAAACCCTGATTAATTTGTGAGGAGGTGATTTCAAACCACAAGGTGGTTTTACTTCCATTCCTGCCCTAAAATCAGAATTTAGCACTTCTCTGGGAAAGCACCCATGAAAACAGAGCTTTCAGGTGAAAGTTTTCTTTTGCCGTTCAGCTGAAAAATTCTGACTCCCGTCCTCTTGGGCCAGAGGCTTCCAGGGAAGCCAGGAGAGCACAGATCCCACTTTCCATCCCAGTGGAAATGGACTGGATCCCTCCTGAAAAATCCTGATGTTCCAGACTGCAGCTGGACTTTTCCGTGGCTTAAAAGTATTCAGATGGATGGCAAATCAAGCAAAATTAATTTCCTAGAATCCTGTTTGCAAAAATATTGCTCTGAAATTTAATAATCCCAGATTTTTTCCTCTTGATGCCACACGTACTTTGGTGTTGGAAGCTCTTGAATTCAAAGTGAAGATGAGACAGAGGAGGTAAATGATGAGCTCTCATTTCTCTTCACGTGTAAGAGTTAAAACTGTGTTGGAATTTGGTTTTGATGAATTGGAGATATTTACATGCTGACACAGAGTGTTCTGGGGGAGCTCCTGTTGTCCATCTGAGCTCTTCCCCCCATTGTTTTCTTCCTTTCTGAGCCAGAGGTTCAGTAATGCAAAAATTTTAGAAGCAAGCCCACAACATCCACGATTTTTAGTTCTTCCAGCAGTTCAGCCACCTTCAGAAACCTGTTAATCACCTTCTACTTGTCCCAAAAGGTTGTTTTAGTTGTAGGGTATTTAACAAAAACTGCTGGGAGAACAGTGAGAGCAGAGTTCCTCTTCTTTGTATCTGATTCCTCCCCCACATCCCCATTTTGTGCTGCTGTCACTCCTCACTCCGGCTCAGCCCTCGTGGCTGCTGGCTTTGGGCTGGGCTGATCCAATCTGCTACAGCAGCAGAAATCACTGGAAAAACAGCACAGAGCTTTCTGCACTCAGGATCTCTTGGATTAGGGGATTTTTTTGACTCAGAGATGGGCAACAGAGGTGTTCTAAAAACTCTGATTCCATTTTCAGTCTCATGAGAAGGGTGAGACAATACAGATGTTCGAATTCACGCCATCACAATCAGAAGCCAAATATTTCCCAATTACAATACATTATAAATGCTTCTTGGCCTATCAGCTTTTGCCACACCATGCTGTAAATGCCTTCAAGCCAATCATCTAAAATTACCCCTCGTGGCTCCTACTACAGTTCATCTTTCATGGTTCTATTCCTCCAAAGTATCCAGTCTTATTTTCAAAACTTGTTTCTAGTTCCATTTCTCTCAACAATGTCCTGTTCCATGACATTTCTAAGTCAACATTTCTTATCTCAAACAGTTACATACAGATGCACACTATGTGAACCTTCTGTCAAGCTTTAAGAATTTTCTACAAATCCATTTCCCACAAGGATCAAAGGCAGGAGCTGGGTGAAAGATGATGGAGCGGGAGAGGCATGGATGGAATAAAGGCTGCCAGGGAGGCTGCCTGCCTTGTCCTAGGAAGGGAATTGTGGAAGGGAATTGTCAAGGGAAAGCACCTCAGTGTTGGTGAGTGGAGCTGGTCTGTGGGTGAGACAGGGAAAATGGCACAATTCAGTATCGTTTTTGATAACCTACATCTTCAGAAAGAATTTGCTTCTCTTTTTCAGGATCTCAGTTCAGGCCTCTTCTCACAGGGTTTCTGTTCTCTTCCCTTGCCTTTTAAATATCTCCATATCTCATTTTTCTCCAGGGGCTCTAGGGGCCTAGCACAGGCTCCCAGAGAAGTTGTGGCTGCCCCTGGATCCCTGGAAGTGCTCAAGGCCAGGCTGGAGCAGCCTGGGATAGTGGAAGATGTCCCTGCCCATGGCAGGGGCATGGAATGAGATGAGCTTTAAAGTCCTTTCCAAGTCAAACTCTTCTGTGATTCTGTCATTCCGAGGAAGAGGTGATAAAATTTACTCCTATCTTGCAGCTTTTCTGGTAACAATGAGGTGGGAACTAAATAAAAGATTCAGACTGACACAATCACAGAATGGCTGATACAGTGATCAGTGAAATCCAGTTACACCCCAGGTTTAAGAAAACTGTTTGGAAAGACTATTTGCAACGTAATCTTAGCAGTATCTAATTTATGTTACTTGGATTTGTACTGCAGATGTCCTTAGAAATTTATTCTGAGCAGGTGGGTATAAAACTTTATGCTAAAATCAGATCCAAGAAGAGAACAGACAGCACTAACAGGTCTGGAAGTGATGAGGGGAGAAAGTAGGGGACGTCCTTTAAATGTAGAACCCCAACAGATAATGCCTGAATGTACTGAATCAAAACACAGCATCAGGAATCCCATTTACAAACAGGGGCTGGTGAATTTTGCAGCTCAGCTGAGCAGCCATGAGACCTGAGGGGTCTCAATGCCAGGAGCATCTTCAATTGCCAGGGGAGTGTGGAAGAACCAGGGCACCTGTCAGGAGCTTGTGAGCCATAAAGCAGGAATATCTTCCAGTCAGCAGGGCACACTTCTGGAGAGAAAAGCTCTGGATGAGTTTGTGGTGCTGAGAGCTGAGCTGTGAGCCAAGTCCTTGGGACAGCACCTGAACTCATCCCCTTTGTGACACTGCAGGGTGAAGTCAGCCTCGGGCTGTTGTTGGGCTTTCTGCAGACATCCTGTTACTGTTAATCTTCCCTGAAATTCTACATGAGGACAACTTCTGTGCTGAGATCCGAGCATGGGCACTGAAATGGAGATAAATTGGTCTCTAGTAGCTGTGGTTTGAAATGCTGCATAGAGCGTGACTGGAAGTCAAATCAGTTTAAAAACACAGGGGAATCTTACCTGAGGTGTTATCCCAGCCATGCTCTCTCCCAGCTCAGCCTCCCTTGTAGGGAAGAGAGAGGCCAGTGTTCCAAGGCCCAGGATGCTGTTTCCATCATTTCTTCTTTCTCACTTAACTGTGATATTCAAGTTGCTTTTTACTTAAAGCAGAATTTTTAAACCCTTCTTTGAGGTGGTGGCTTCTGTGGAGGTGCAGTGCCACCACTGGGGGAGCAGAGGCCTAAATGTACTTTGGTTTCTTGTGTGCCCACCTTCCCTCCAGCAAGGCTGATCATTCTTGGCATCCAAATCCTGGGAGGATAATGTTAAAGCTTTTCTGTGGAATTTCCAGCAGGTGCCTTTTGCTGGAAGAGCACTTATGTGGATTCCTTAAAAAAGTTATTGGTGATCTAAGCTGAGGGCCTCGATCCTGGGAAGGGGTTGTATAGATAACTAATGTAATAGTTGGTTCTCACAATTAACAGATAGGTATTATATTATATAGCTGTATAGTAATGTTATTATAATATGTCATTGCACAGTTCTCTTTCCCCCCCTCTGTAACTTTGAGGGGGCTAAGGGTATAAAAGGCAGAGCATCCATTCTGTAGGTGATCCACCTGGCTGGTAGTCACAGGGGACTCCCAGAGCTGTAGCTTTTCTTTATTTAGTCCTTTGTTGTAGTTTTGTTAAAGTTTAATAAAATTAAACTTTAAGAGTTTGGCTTAAACTGTTAACATCAAACTTAAAATGAAACTTTAGCAGTCATTTCTCACAGGTTGTCTGGCTGGAGGCATCGAGCCCAGAAGTGTAATGGCTGTGGGCAGAGTTGGTGCGTGTGCTCTGTGCTCCCTTCTGGGGTGCCCAGGGCAGCTCTGTGGTCAGGAGTGCTGGATTCCTGCTGGCACTGTACAGGGAAGCGGGATGCCAGAGTTCAGGGCATTGCCAGCCTTGGTATCTCTGCATAAATAATGCTTAAATAAACATCCCAAGAGGAGCAGCTGGGGCAGCTGGGATGTGGCACGCACCTGAGCTGTGGGACACGCTGCTGACTGCTCCGGGGTGGAGGGAGGTGGAGGCTCTGCCTCAGCTGGGCTTTCAAGGAGGGGAGCTCAGGAAAGCCTGGCATTCCTGGTGTGGGCTCCCTAACACCAGCCTTGCTCCTGATAGGACACAAGAAACCACTCCTGAGGGTGATACACCGAAAGTTGAGTCATTGTTGCTGTTTGGCCAGTGATTTATTAAATATCTGTTCCTGTGTTGGCTGTCTGGAGGTAATCATTGTCCTGGGGGAAAAAACACAAACAGCAAAAGCCAGCCAACCGAACAACAAAAAAATCCAAATGAAAAACCAGACCATTTTTCTTCTCCTTTGCAAAGGGAAATTCTCCTTATTGATCTTACTGATAGAACTGTTTGTGTTCACGTTCAAACACTCATCGACTACCACAGGATAAACACCTGGAGCAGGCAAGACACGAGAATTCTCCCATAAATTTTTTCGTTGCGTTTGTGAAGCTTTGGTGTTCTTCTGGCCTGCCAGGAGGATTTATTGCTGAGTGAATTCCTCAGCTGTGACAAGAGGAACACCTGTTTCTGTGGGAGCACAAGCACTTCTCCATCAAACACAACATCTGGCGGTAGGAGCCCTTAAACTTGTGTTTATGACTACTCTGGGTAAGAGACTCCAAATACAACTTGGGAATTTCTCTGGAGAAAGTCAGCAATCCCCATGACACTGATGCTTCCTATCTTAAGGAAAATAAAGCTGTAAAAATACATCATTATTCTGTCCCTTAATACCTGGAAAGTTTTCATTTTGCTGCTAATGAAGGGCATTCTTTTGGATGTAGAGATTTCTTTATCCCAAATAGCTAAGAATAAAGGTTCCATATGAGCACATATATAACTTAACTAAATATAAATAACTTGAAATCTGCTGAGTTATTTTCTGTTATAAAAATTCCCAGCATCAAACTTGAAGGATTTCCTTTTAAGCATCATTCTGGTTTAAATCAGGTTGGGAACTGGAAGTGAATAACCCAGATACTGCTAAATACCTGTAATTTCTCCATCCCAGTCCATGCCAACACGCTGCCTTTGTGTGATAACCGTGGAAATGCATTTCGGGATGCTTTGGGGGCTGAGCACTTTGCTAACTTGTCTTTTCTTCCTGCTCAGCCTGCTGGCCAGCTGCTTCACATCAAATCCACCCAAATGATTGATGAAGGTACTTTAAACAGAAAAAGTACATCTACTAATGATGGGTAATTAAACTGTAGAACTCAGTGTTTCAGAACATGTGGAAATAAAAAATGATCTCACAGATGGACAAATTCAGGGAGGAATAGTTTGTTCAGAGGTGATTAAACTTGGGTCTGGATGGAATTTCCAGATCAAATAATTGCTGAACGCTGCTGCCAAAAGCCTTTAGTTCACCCTACAGTTCATATTGTCTGAGGCCTTCAAAATTCTTCTCAAAAGGAGAATCCAGATTAAAATTAGGCCAACCTTCTGTTTGTGCTTTGTGTGTTCGGACACATTTGTTTCCTCATCTCTTCCA
The DNA here is from genome assembly GCA_024865655.1 of Emberiza elegans. NCBI lineage: Eukaryota > Metazoa > Chordata > Aves > Passeriformes > Fringillidae > Emberiza > Emberiza elegans. Next base: position 32,418,113 of record JALJVW010003518.1, read on the forward strand.
AGCAGTCGTAGCCTCAGAGTTTGTGCTGAGGAACTTTCCAGAGGCAGCCTTGAAGCAGTGTCCCTTGCCCTGGAGATTCCCTGCTCCTCCCCGTCACTGGATTTCTCTGGAAGGGAGAGATCCTTCCCCTCCCTGGGCTGGAGCCCTCCCCGGGCTGGGCCGGGGAGGCAGGGAGGGAGGGAGGCAGGGAGGGGGTGGATCAGCCCTGCTGAGCCCGTGCAAAGTTCACTCAGCCCGGTCACCGTCTGTTTGTGTGGAGTTCAGCGCTCGCGATTCCCTGCTCCTTCCCTGGGCCCTGTCCTGGGGAGGCTCCCGCGGGGCTGGGCAGTCTGTCTGTCCCTGGCAGTCTGTCTGTCCCTGCCGGCCTGGGCTCATGGCTGGGTTCTCTTGGCACTCAGCGGGCCCCAGACGCCCCTGGCAGCAGCTGCAGTGCCGCTGGCTGCTCTGGGTGGCTTTCGGCACACTGAGGCATTGCAGTGATACGGGCTGATCCAAGCTGAGTGTCCTGGGCTCTGCTCACTCGCTTTCATCTCTGAGCCCTCTGCTTCTTTATCAGCAGCGCTGCTTGAGCAAAACTGATCAAAATTAGTTGATGTGATTTGTACTCTTGGACTCAAGTACAGATTTATTTCCCGTGGTGTTAACACTCATGCATTGATAACTTTAAAGTTCGGAATTTCTAGTTCCCACACCCTGGCTTGAAAAGTTTCTTCATCTTTTTACTTATTCTTACTTATTCTTCATCTTTTTACTTATTCTTCATATTTTACTTAAAACTCCTTGAATAGCTGCTTTCTCAAGCCCCGTTTAACACAGGCTACTCCAGGCTGCTCTGATCTTCCAAAATGCTGTGAAATCTAAAATGTATCATATTTAGTGAGTGTTAGCCCATGGGAGGTTCCATGAAGAGATCCTTCTTTGCCTCTTACTCACCTGCCTCCACGTGCAGTGGGTGGAATGCTATTTCTAGGGAATCCTGCATATTGCAAGCAGCCACTTCACTTCTGGGGAATTCAGATTTACCAGAGAATGGCATTAATAGACAGAATAGTAGCTTAAATGTCTTTTTTTTGTAATCTTTCATGCAGCATATCTTAAAAATTGTCATTTTCTTCTCTCACTGATGTTCTGGTAATTTCCTAGGAGTGTTCTTGGAGACGTGTTAGCAGCTCACCTGTCTGGCAGGTCCCTCCCAAATAAACTAATGCAATATATCCACAGTATCTTTGTCCTCTTATCTCTGAGAGGCAGGAGAGATTCACCCATTGCCTCTGGGCACGGGGAGTGCCTGTGGAAAAGGTGTTCAGGGAACCCTCTTGAGCCTTTCATTGCCGTGGAACTTGGAATTTCAGTCATCAGATTTAAGGCTGTTACTTTGTCAAAGTGTCAAGAGGCTTTTAAATGGAGTAACAGCATTCATATTCTGGCTTTGAATGTGTTCTTGAATAAGAACTAGAAGGTCAAAACCATATCCTAAAGTGCCTTCCAGATTTCAGGTCACTAGATAACATTTTCTTAATTGTTATCTAAATTTAGAAGACAAATTATCCTGTAGTAGCAAGTGCAGTGCTTCTGCCCTAAAGCTTTTGTTTGTGGTGTTGTTTTCTGGGGTCACGTACCCGAGATTCCCTGATTCAGCCCTGGACTTTGGAATTCTGGTTTCCTCTGAGAGTTCAGTGAGAACTGTCAGAACCTGCCTTGTCTTTAAATAGCCACAGTGTTATTTCTCCTAGGCCACGTGGTTCATTCCATGAGATGAGATAATAAAAATTGAAGTTCATCTAGCTGGAGTTAGGATTGGAACTAAATTTTATTTGCTGTTTTAAAAGCAGCTGTCTAATTCTAGTTATTCTATCAAATTTACCTCATTAAAATTTTGCAGCCCAAACCCATCCCAGGGTTTTGAAGATAAACAGCCAAGCTCTGAGAAAGCTTCTGCATTATCCTACAGCACTTTAGAATTTCCTGCTCTACCTAAATACATGTAATTTGTTTTAATGTAAGGAATTGTGGTGGAATTGATCAGATAAGCAAATTAAAAATTGGCCAGAAAAATTGCCTTGGTCTGACTCTATGAGATGCCCAGTTAAATAAGAAAATAACACCAAGAAATGAACTTAAATCATACTATATGAGGGTATTTCTCCAAGCATTCCAATTTCCACAGGTGTAGGAGTCTCAGAAGGTGTGCAGAGTCTCCCTTTGTTCAACTGCTTTTTGTGGGAGGTTAAAGTTACATTAAAAAATAAAAAAAGTGTTGTCAGTAGGCCTAAAGATAGGAAATTCTTAAAATAGCTCAGGCAGATGAACTCCAGCACTCCAGGAAGGCTGCAGAGCTCCAGGAGGATGCTGCAGCCTGAGCAGGGAGAATGAACCAGGTGCTTTTCCACAGGAATTCAAGGAAATCTCTGCTCTTCGGGGTGGGATGAGTGACTGGGGCTTTGCTGCTGCAAAACCTCTGTTCTGCAGCTGAGAGCTGCAACAGACTGGGGAGGATTTGGGGAAAAAGGCATTCAGGAATCACCTTTTTGTCTTTAAATTTGTGGGGAGACCGAGGAATCTCACACCGGAGCAGCGGGATGGCCAGCAGTGCCTGCAGAGAGATCTCCAGAAGGGATGTGCAAAGGGATCTCCAGCTGAAAGGTATCAGTAGAAATCCCCAAATTCCCTGTTTGCAGTGAGTGCTGCTGCAGGGGAGGCTGCACGCTCTGCCTGCTCTGAACCGAGGAATTTAACACTCCGATTTTTGAGGAACACTCATAAATTTTGGATTTGCTGCTGCGTTTCACGAGCTCTCCTGTGGGATGTGGGGCTGCTGGAGAAGCTGAGTTTAGTGCAGAAATTCCCAGTTTTGTTCTTTGCCTCTGTGGGTTTGTAATGTTGTAAATTGTCACAGCTGTTGCCTCAGGGTTGTAAGATGATGGATTTTTTTTTTGGTGGATTTGTCTCTGCCAGGCTCTTGTTGAAGGGTAGATTGTATGAAAACCTTGGCAGAAGGGAAAACTTTAATGCAAGACACTTAAAATAAATTAAATTAAATGATTGCTAGTGAGTAGGCAAAATCATAAGGGAGAATGGACCAGAATATAAGCAAAACAAACCAAGGTAAACAAGGAATAAATTGCTTTTGTATAGAAAGATCACGTAAATGCTTTTTATGTAGATATGCACCCTCTCTCCAATTTTTAATTCCCCTCTAAAGTGCAGGAGTAAGATAAATTTTTTATAGAAAGAAAATTGCAGGAAAGCTGATTATTTATATTCTCAAGTTATTTTCTAAAGCTAAAGAAAACTGTATAGAAAATCTTTCACTTTATTGCTGTCTGCTGAGTTATGGTCTGAAATGCAGAGGAGCAAATCAGGACTTAATTCAATATTTTCAGAATTCCCACTCTGTACCAGTGATGTAAAATAATTGTTACTGTTCACCAGGCTTCCTTACCAATACTTTATTCCATTTTTTGTCCAGGGAGCTCTGCAAATGTATTTCAAATTACATCAGCTTATTTCAAAGTGAACAGAGCAGCTTTGTAATCAGTGATAAATATCTAATTTAAGGATAATTAAAAACGCTTGTCACATAGAAGCATATGACTTTTAAGTAAAAGTTGTTTCTGCTTGCTTGGGAGGTGATAAGATTGTGGACTAAATGTGATTAATGTTCTTTGCAGATGTTGCTTTATATGCTTAGGCTTTCAAAGTAAAGCAGTCTAGACTGTCTGTCTGCATTCTCCTGCAGCTTTGATCTTGATTAAAACTGGTTGTATTACATTTATCATCTTCCTTTCTCGAATGCCAGAAACTCTCTTAACTGCTTTTTTGTATCTGTATTTGTTTGTAGAGAAAGAGGCTCGGTATCATCTCGAACTGCTAGAAAAATGGCACATTTGGATACCTTCAGCAAGTGGCAGAAATGGGGATTTTGTATCTAGAAAGGCTTTAAGGAGTCCTTTGGGTTATTTCAGACGCAGCAAACGTGATGCTGAACGTTCAGCTGGCAGGGCGGGAGCCAGGTGAGCCCCGAGTGGGTTTTCCCTGCTGCTGGATGCAGATCTGAGGGAAGGTGCGGAGGCTTTGATCTGGATCCGTGGCACTCTGATACCGGTGATCTGCCGATAGCCACTGCCTGCTGCTCGGAGAGGTGTTTGTGCCCCATTTGCACCCTCCCAGCTCGGGGGATGGAGCTCGGTTGCTCCAGGCTCCTGGAAAGGGTCAAACCCAGCCAAGTACCCGAATAAAGCACATTTTCTTGGGGTGCAGTTTCAGTTCTGTGTGGCAGCAGAAGAGCTGAAGGAGGGGAGTTCCTCACATCTCTGTGCCTGCTTAGGGACATGAGCAGCTCCTCATTTGTGTGCACCAAGTACAACTGAAGTGATTTCTCCAAGATCTGAAATATTCCCATTTATTCCCTTCTTTATTCATTAGGATTGTTTAGGGCCCATTTGAGCACTTGATGTATTTTATGGGGAAGTTTGAAATGAAGGTAAACCTTTAATACTCAAACAATTTGTTGGTCGGTCAGTAAAACATGTTGGGTGGTTCTCTTAAATAAATATTCAAGTTGCATGGGGTTTGTTTTGTATTTCAATTCTTGTTGGTGCCTCCACTGAGTGCTTTATTCCAGTCTGTTGGTTAGATTTTAAAAAATATTTGTAGCTTCTCGACCACAGTGGTGTCTTAAATCCAAGTTTGGGAACATGAGCTCATCCAGTACACAAAACGATGGAGAAGTAACCAGACAATAAGTTAAATAATATTTTGCTGTCAAAAACCACTTGGAAATCCATTATAGGAGGCAGTGAGTTGTGCATGGCTCTGTATTTGGTCATCACTTAATTTTTTCCCCCTGATCTTTATGAATTCTAAAACTGTTGTGGCTTTGTTGTGACTTAGCAGTGATTTAAAATTTATTTTTCTTCAGTTCTGTAGCAAAAAAATAATATTTTTATGTTGCAGCAGGGTTATCATTCTGGAGATCTGTAGTCTTGCCTGTGTGTTGATGCAGCATGGGGGGAAAATGAATTAGAAGAAAATATTTTAATGCAAGTCTCAGCCAGCAGATCTGGATTGCCCCTGATTTAAAAGCATCAGCCAGTACAGAACTGATGGACTGGTTAAACTGGAGTTGCTGTTCTAAATATAGATCCTGGTGTGGTTGGGATCTGTGCAGGGCCTCCTGAGAGCCATCCCTAACAAAATTCCTGTAAATTATCTCAATATTCCAAATCAGCACTTTGGGAAGTTAACCCTGCAGGTTGGTACATAGTTTTTGTAACAAATGGGTTTTTAAGGCTTTCTTGCCGAGTGAAATGAAGCAGAACTGGCTCAGCTGAACACTTGAAGGCAATTTTGTCATTGAAACTGAAACAGTTTGGGATTACTGTGCTGTGTCAGGTGTGGGCTGTAGGGTCAGGGGGTGTTCTACCAAAATTCAAATATCCAGGAACACTTTTCAGTTTTGGTTACTTTTCCTAACAAACAGGGATGCTCCTGTTGACTTGCATTCCCATAGCTTGTGTGAATGGTTCCTAAATGAGATTTAATTTAATTAATTAATTTTTAAATGCTTACATGCTTAAAACCTTTAAAATGTGACTTAATTTTTTCATACTTATAGATAATTCCAGCATTAAACCTTGACTTTCTAAAAGGTATTTTTGTGCAGTTAAATGAGATGGTGGAGATTGACATCAAATTTGTTGTTACTCATACAGAACCAGAAACAAGAATATTTTGGTCTTTTTTGTCTTAGTTGGATTTTTCCTTGATGTTAGTAGGTTATTTATATAAATTACTTGATGTTAGTAGGTTAGATATATTTTTTTTTATTTTTTGTTTTTAATTCTCTAAATTTTTATTTTAAGGATTAGGGAGATCATTTACAGGTTGTTAGAATTGAATTACAATTCTTTCCAATGAGGTGTTTTTTTAAGAAGAACACCCAACGTGGAAATTTTAACCATTTTTAAGTGCTTTAGGCAGGTAAGAGAAATAAACCACACTGTCCTGGATTACTTTTGTATTGATTTGATTCTCATGTTAGATCAGAGCTGATTTATTTAAAGCAACTGTTGCAGGAGTGGCTGAATATAATGTTTTAATGACAATTAATGTGCTGGGTGGCTAATATGGAGCACATTTTAAAGTCCCTACTACAGATTTATGCTCTGAAAAGAGTTTTAAAATGGAAATTTTGAATTTCTCCCCTTTCCAGTCAGTTGTTCTTAAAGTTCTGATAAGAAATACAAAAAGAGTTACATTTTAATGTGGATTATGCTGATTTTAATGACCTCCTTTTGATCTTGAAATGCTTCTTTTTTGGATTTGTTCTTCTGGGTGTCAATCTGGATACAATTAGTATTAGTAGTAACATTAGTATTAGTAGTAACATTTTTAAGAAGAGGATGAGTGGATAGCAAAATCAGCTTCATGAGAATCCATGAAGACTTTCTAGAAAAATTGAACAGAAAAATAGTTTTTATTGATGTGCATGGGGAACTTGCTTTGATGTTCCACTGCTGTTTTCTGCTTCTAATGTTAAATAAAGGATATTTTCTCTAGTTTACTGGTCACTTAGATCCAGATTTGTTCTCTGTAAAACCAATCCTAATAGTGACTTGTAGTGAAATCAGTTCCCTCAGTTCTCATTCCTGAGGAAAGCTCACCTGGAGTGGCTTTGGAGCATGGCAAGGTGATGGTGGGGTTTAAAAATGCTGAGTATTTAAATCAGGAGTGAAAACATTTACTTAATGAATCCTCCATAAGGTAGTTGTGCTGGATTTCCCTTAACCCATTGAAAATGAGTCCAGAATAAGAAACTTGAGACAAAAAAAGTCTTAGTCCTCTTTTCTTCCCTCCCTCAAGGTGCCAGGGGCTGCTCCCCGGGGCTGAGCTGAGCCCTGCAGTTGTGTTTGGAGCTGGCTCTGGAGAGGCTGTGCGGGCCATGGCAGCAGTGTTCTGTCTGTAAACAGGGCTGTTTCCAGCTCTAGAAATGGGATTTTTCACTTAATCTTCAGATTACAGTCTGGCAAAGTGAGGCAGCCTGAGAGGGGACAAAGAAAATCCATTTCAAGTGACAGCCACTTTAGCTGGAGGTAAAGAGGCAGTTGTGCTGGATTCTTAAATGTAATCAACACTGATTTCACAGCACGAGGACACAAATTTTAAAACTCTTCCAGTGTAGACAAGGTTTGGAATTTGATCTCAACAGGACTGGACAGTAGAAATGGAATGAAACAGACCCAGTGAAGTTTGGGGTTATGTAGATGTTTTTGCTTTAGGAAGAGAGTTCAGCAGCCACAAACATATTAGCATTTTTATGCTGATAGGTATTTACTCACATGTGTAGTGCTGCAGCCTGACATTTATTTAGGTTTAGTGGCTGAAGGAAGGAATTTCTTCCACTCGTTTGTGCCACTTGAGCTGTTTGAGGCTGCACAGCGCAGTTGGATTTGTGATCGTGCTGCAGCTCCAAAATGCTTTTCAGACTGGGCTCCTGCATCAGGGCAGCCACCACGAGCTGCCAGCGCCATCCTTTAGTGATGCAGCTGATCCCAAAGTGCTTCTGCAGGAGTGCTTCCAACAAACAGACCCGGTGTCCATCCTGCAGAATTCCCTGGGAATGGCTGAAGTCCTGCCTGGAGTTCTGGCCAAGTGTGTGAGCAGGATGAACTCGGGAAGCGGAAATGAAAACACAAAACCCCAGGACCGTGGGCTGTGTGGAGTCAAGACTGACGCTCAGTGGGACAATTCTCCATCAGTCAGTTGGAGAGCTGGAAGAGGAAGGGTAAGGAGGGTTCCCAGCTCAGTGGGGCAGGAACATTGAAAGGGTTGAATTTCTCAACACCGAGTTCTGCCTTTCCCCCTCCACTTATCCTGTTTGCCTGCAGCTCCCAGGTAATCCCTGTGTGTGTTTACACAAATGTGGGACCTGTCTCTGCTCCTTTGAGCTGCCATCTGGACAAGGGCAGCTGGAGCTTGTCTGGCTGTGCACTGACCATCCAGCTCCTGCCCATGAGCTCAGCTCTTGGGAATTTTGCTGGGCCAGCTTGAAGGAAAAAGATACAGCTGATGCTTTAGAAATTAAAAAAACCCAACAAAACAAACAACAAAACTGGTTGTAAGTATGTTTAGGCTGGGGTTCTGGTTGTAACCACAGAAAAAAAAAGAGAAGTATAACGATGGCTAAAGAATTAGAATGTAAATAAGAAGCTTGATCAGCACATGTAGGAGAACTGGGTGGTGTTTTTGCTTGCAATAGCACCGAGTGGGACACGACACCCACAGAGAGATTTGTTGGAGAGCTGAGTTGAAGGCAGAATCACACTGGTCCTGTTGTCTTTTAAATAGTTACATAAGGTCCTGTAAGACAGAAAAAGAAGTGGGGGTTGGATATATCATGTGGAGGAAACATCAAATGTGGAGTTGGATGCTTGCCTCTTAGATGTCTTGACTGTGTTTTTGTTTGACTTGGTGTGTGGTTCTGTTTGCTTTGCAGTCAAACTGTTACATTTGCATTGTGCTCGACTGATTTGGGGGCAAAAGGTAGAATATTTTCTTGTGATTAGCCTGAATGAACTCTCCTGGGTGTGTCTTTGAGGGGTCAGGAGGGAGTCTGCGGAGAGGAGACTCCTTTGTCTTTATAAATGCAGGTGAAATATTGACCCTGATCCTACTGAACAGCCCCTGGAAGGTGGGTGAAACCAACAGTACAGGAGGAGGGCTGGAGAAAATGTCAGTTCCTGATCCTCTCTGTCAGCCGAACCAGAGAAGGAAATTTGAAGACAGCTAAAATTGACAGTTAAAATGCAGCTTTCCCAGTGCTTTTTAATGAAGTGATTAATATGTTCAAATTTCCCATCTCCATCAGGCTGCAGGAATTTCAACCCTCCATTGGAGAAAATTCTAAATGTTTCACAGCTCCCAAGTTCTCAGGAAGTTTTGTAGCTCAGAGAAGAACCTCCACAAACACCAACCCCAAAAAAGATCATTTTGATCCAAACCCCTTTGGGATTCACAGCTGGATGTCGCTGAGAGGAGCTCCCATATCTGATGAGCTGCAGGATTGTGCTGCTTTGGGATTCTCAGATCAGAGAACAGCTCTGACAGGTATCTGAGATCATTCCTGGGAAACTCCCTGGCAGGTCCCAAAATAGAAATGCTGCTGCTTGCCACCACCAGCATGAGACTCACCCTGAGAAGGATTCATCATTCCTGCTGCAGTCTGTGTGTCCTTAGGTGGTTTATTTAGGTGCTTAATTGGTGCCTTTAGTGCTGAAGGGCCTCTTTTTGAGTTTAATAACAGCATTCCAAGACTCTGGGTGGGAATGGTGTCACTCCTGGGTGCACTGGGAGAGATCCCTGGCTCCTTCCTGAGCAGCTGCTTCCCTGAGCTTCATCCAGAGGCAGGAGGAGGGGATCCCTCCGGGACTATCAGGGTGCAAGTTTTAATGTCAAATTAATCAAGGTTTCTCATTATTATTATTATATGTGTTTGGGGTTTTGCACTGGGAAGAAGAGAATAATCCAAACTGGGGACTGGGTATTTCTGTTCTGCCTGTTGTTTGATTATTCTTAGTTTTTTAGAGATGGGGCAGCTGAGAGGCATTTTAAAAGATTTATTTTATTCCATTATCAGATGAAGAGTGAGACATAAGAGATGTAAAACTCAACACCTTTCTATCAGAAGCCAACCTATTTCTTGGTTACTGTTTGGCCCTATTCTATTTTTTCCAACATCTGAATCTTGTAAAATTTAAACTTTTCAGTTTTGAGCCCTGTGTTACTGATACTGGAATATTTTAACCATTGTGCCAGGAAGGGGACATGGGACCAGCAGGGACTGAAAGCCACCAGCACCTGAGATGAGCGCAGCCCCAAGGCTGTGCCTCAAACCCAACCATTTCTGGGATCTTTGGAGCTTTTTTCCCCTACAGAGCTCAGCAGGCAGTGGCTGGGAGGTGTTTGTGCTGTGTGCTGCTCACACCTCGCAGTGACAGCAGTGGCATGTTTGAACTTGAAAACATCAGCCTGTGTTTTACTGTGTTCCCTTGAAGTCAGGGAGTGTGAAAAATAACACTGAACTCCAAGTCTCTGGAGATTCCCAAAGGATGACAATCTTCATCTCAGGGCTGACAGCTCTTGGTGGCACTTTAATTTCTACCTCAAGAACAGAGATGGCCGCTGAGCCTTTTTCTCCATTTTCTGCCACGTGCTTTGCTCTGAAAGCATTCTGGAAAACTTGGCCACCAGAGATCTGGGGGTTTTCCCACTTCCTGAAATCCAGGCTTAAATAAGATATTTGGAAGTAGAAGGCAGAAAATGGAAATTCTCCACAAAATCTCATTGCAGCATTATTAATTTCTTCTATCGGTGGCACAAACTGCTGGGAGGGACTGAGGGAACACATTGGAAAAATAATCCCAGCTTTTTTTTTTTCCTCCAGCAAGAGCACCATGCAAATAAACCCAAGATATATCTATATATGTAAAATAACATCATCAAGTGGTTAGAGCAGCTGATTTATTTTCCATACTGTAAGTCCAGAAGACTCAGAGTAAAAAAAAGCTTGATTTTTTTTTGGTTTTTTTAGTTACTGACCACCAAGCAAAGCAGGGACTGCCAGGGGTTTTTTAACAATACAGATATTATTCCTCTCACCTTCCCCCTCTTCACTGTCAGTTCTATTCCCTGTTTCAGGTGACATCATCCTCCATAGTTTCCACTCTGCTGTGGAGCCTTTGGCTTGATCATCCTTCAGTTTTCCAGCACTTTATTCTTCTCTCCTTCTTTTTCAGAAGTGTTATCTCAGCTACAGAATTTCATACTTCCATGGCAGGCTCATCCTTACAAATTTTCCATTTTGAAAAGGTGTGAACTGCAAAAAAGTTGAAATATTTTCCAAGTATATGATGAGATATCTCAGCAAATACAGATTTCCTGTTGCTCCCCCCATTCCAATCCAAAAAGAAAAACGCAGCTCTTGCTATACAAAACTCCACTAAATCTTACCAAGTTTTCCTTTGTTCAAGTTGCAAACTCATTTATTTTTAAAGATGATTTTAGGAAAAAGAAAGCAGCTTTCTGGACCATCAGGTTAATCTTTAAATGTTGAATATTCACCGGGCAGGGTGGCAGCAGTGCAGGTGATTTGTTACTTCACTGCCTTGTTTATCTTTTTTGCAGTTCTTGCCTTGCCTCAGTTAATTGCTGCTGTGTTTGGATTTAATGAATGTACTTTGGCTCAGCTCATCTGAAGTACAGTCCTTGTTTGACCTGGGAGCATTGAGAACAGTGATAATAGCACTAATATTAGTCTAAAAATCAACAAAATAAGTTTGGGGACATCGTGGCATGTAAAAGGAGGCCAGAATCCTTTCTCTTGGAACTCAGTTTGCTTTATTAGGTTGGAAATAACTTCTTTCTTCTTCCTTTGAGAAACATTCCCCTGGGTGTTATCAGAAAAAATAGAGAATGATAAAACCCTGCTTCCTGCTCGCAGGAACATCAAAGCTGGGCTTTTTTAGTCTATATTTGTAGTCTGTTCTTAGATATATTTGTAGGGCTAGGAAGTGTTTGAGATCACTGTGGAAACAAATAGAATAACACACATGGGCGAGTACTTGAAAAAGGTACCTGTGCAGCAGCTGAAGGGTTTTTGTGTAAGGTGTTAATTCTATTTGTGCTGCATTTTCTGTTCTTTTCTGCTCCTCTGGAACAGCGTGTTACAATTCGGGTATTTTGGTGAATGGGCCATTCTATCTATAAGTTACTCAGTCCCTGTGGTGCTCTGCTGGTTTATTCTAATAAACTGCTCCATTCCTTGTATTTCAGTACTTAAAGAGTTCAAATTCATCTCAAATATAACACAATTTAAGTAACCTTTTGTTACAGGCAGAGGTATCTGCCAGACTGAACCTCACCCTTCAGTTCTTTTATATATTGTAAATTTTCTAGGGAATAGCAAAAAAAAAAAGTGTCCTTGGCACCATTAAACTAATCTTTGCAGGCTTTTCATCAATTTTCATGACTTCAGCTTGAAAATGTTGTTACATTTCATAAAGCAGTGAGAGATCACAGATTCAGTTCCCTTTGCCCTTTGTGTCTTTCCGTGGTGTCACCAACTAATCACGCAGCAAAAGCAGGGTTGGGAATGAGGGTAGGACGTGGGAAGTGTTGAAGTCTTCCCTGGAAGGGGAGGGACATGATCATTATCACGTCTCAGATGAAGTATCAGGAAACCATTCCTGCAGCACAGACCATGGGCTTGTGTTGCTCAGTGTTGGGTTTGGTGGATAAAGCTGGAAGATGAACTCCCAGGAGTTTCTGTCCTTTTTTTTTAGTGATACCTGTAAGAGACAATTCCTGTTCCATCCAGCACCTTTTCCCAGTGATCCTTCCTGAATTAAGGCCATGTTAGTCCTTAGGAGCTGTGCACTGTTTGCCCTTTTTCATTAAAAACCTGGTAGATTTTTTTCAGTCATTCAGTCTCTGTTTGAGAAATGGCAGCCAGTGCTTCCAGCTCCTCCTGGGATGAGGTTTTCCAGGCTACACTTGAACTGTCTGATGGAATTGCTCCCAGTTCTGTTGTTTCCTGTATTAAGAGTGGTCCAGAAGTTCAGATGTTGGTTTTGTTCCCCCGGTGCAGCTGTGGTGGATGGACAGGACTGTGAGGGATAGAGCAGCCCTGGGATGGGAATACACAGATATCCAGTGGGATCTGGCTTAATGTGCCCAAAGTGAACTCAATTCTGGCTTTAATGCCCTTTGCTTTCCCAGTGTGTTTTCCCCCAAGCTTTCAGACCTCATGTTCCATCCACAGGACACTGCTGGACTTTGGCTTCTTTCAGCAGCACCATTTTGCTTTTTGAGATTCAGGAATTGGTTTCTGAGGACCTGGCAATTCCCCATCCACTCAGAATGGATACAGCAGATCCATTAGAGACCTGCTCTGCCTAATAAATTCACTTTATTGAAAATGCCAGCTGCCCTTGTCCCCTGGGAGCTCCATCCCTGTGGAGGGGGTGGCAGAGCTGCTTGGAAGCAGATGGGCTCAGGGCTGCCTTCTTTGTGTGCTTCCCCTTCTCCTTTTGCCTTTCTTCCACCACGTTCCTGCGTTTCTGCTTTGAAGGATGAATCCAGGATTGTCCTGCTCTGCCCAAGCCTGGGTTAGTCTGGCCAGACCCATTTCAGGTGCCTGCTCTGGTGAAAAGCCCCAGCCAGATCCAAGGTCATTAAACCAACAGTGACCGCTGCCAGTCACTGATTGGAGCATTAATGCATTAAAAAATAGATGGATAAGAAAACCTGACTAGAAAGAAGACAGGAACAAAGGGAGTATTTATGCAAAGTTAGTTTTACTGCAGTTGCTGAATTTTATAAATTTCAGCTTGTCTGTGGTCCTTCAAAGCTGGGCTTGGCAGCAGGAGAAAAGCAATGGCACGTGTGAGAGAAATCCAGGACTTCTGCTTTATTGCACTGACAGAACCAAATTGTTCAATCTGTTGCCTCATCTGTTTCTTGCCATAGCTGAGAGCTGTAAAGGTCAGGCCGCGGCAGCACAAGGAATTTAATGGTTCCCAGGCTGCCCCTCACAGTGTTCCCAGCTGGCTCCTGCCCCTCTCCCATTGATCCTCCAGCTCCTGCCTATTTTGGGAACGGGGCAGAGCTTTGGGCAGAGCAAGGTGGGATGCTCAGGATGGGCAGTGCTGGGCTCAGCTCTGCCTTCCTGTGCTGCTCTCCCAAGGCTCAGGTGGGAATAATCCTCATTCTCCTCAGGAATGGCTGCTGGGTCACATTTATTGTGGATAAAGGAGGTCGTGAGTGATGCAAATAAATACGTCAAAAACTGCTGTGGGAAACCTTTTCTCTTCCAGTCTGGTCTTCAGTGTGCTGGGCAATGTAATGTCTTAAAAATTCTGAATGTACAGATAAATACAGGCAAAGTGCTTGGGCATCCTCCTGAGCCCTCCTCAGTGGATCCTCTGCTTCTCCAGCTCCTCCATCTCCATTTTCCCATGGTTTTAATACATGTTAAATGGTGGAGCTCCCATGCAGATGAATGGCACGCTCTGGGCAGTGTCTGACAAGAGAAAAAACAGAAATAAAAGGCAGTTCTTACTCCCTTCCTATTTTCTGTTAAGAGTCTTGCTTCCCAAGAACCCTTCACCTTTGCAGGAGCCAGGCTGGTGCTTTACATCCCATTAACTCTGAAGGGATCTCCACCAGAATCCCAGGAAGTTTCCTAGATGGTCCCTAAATGCTCTTTAAGGTCCTTTCCAACCCACACCATTCTGGGATTCTGTAACACTTGCCCCTAAACACTTCCTGGCTTTTTTGGGGGTTTCTGAGATGAACTCCCTGCTCTTTTGGCTCCTGTTACAAGATAAGAAGCACAAATGCCTTTTGGTGAATTTTCCTGGTTTGGCGAATATTTTAATTAAATCTTCCCTGCTCAGCATTCTAAATTTTCTCTGCTATTGCTATTCATGGAGAAGTATTGCCATGACTTGTTCTTCATTTCTGCAAATCTTGCTAAGTTATGCAAGTCACTGTTTGACTTCACAGAAGATCTTTGTTTTATGTTTCAACACTTGGAATGCTGCTGAACTTTCCGTGTTTTCTCTCTTTATTAAAAAGGGGGGAGAGAGGGCACATTGCTACGTGCAGTAAATGATATTTTTATACAACCTGCATTTCTTCGTGTGCCTGATCCTGCAGAATTCCATTGAATTGTGCTTCCCATCCCTCCAGGTGCCATCCTGGGCAGGTCAGAAACGCAGGAGTGCATCTACTACAACGCGAACTGGGAGAAGGACAAAACCAACCGCAGCGGGATCGAGCCCTGCTATGGTGATAAGGATAAAAGGAAACACTGCTTTGCCACATGGAAAAATATTTCTGGATCAATTGAAATCGTGAAGCAAGGCTGCTGGCTGGATGACATCAATTGTTATGACAGGTGAGTTTTCCTAGGAATTTTTGCAATTGATTTGTCACTGTAAACTCTTTTGGCTCTCCATAATTTCTACATCATCCCCTCCACAACCAGTGAGTCTGGGAATAATTATCTTATTTTCAGATGTTCACTTGTATTTAGGGACCAGATTCCATGTGAGTGCATTGTCTTGTTTGCAGAATGACATGTTTTACCTTCTTAAATGAATCTAGGTATTTAATTTATTCTTTTTTAGTCCATTAATAATAGATTCTGTAGTGCCTTGTTATTGCCAAACAGTGCAAATATAATTATTGCAACAAGGATGCAAAATTTTCTCCTTGATTTTTCCAAAGTCTTTAGAGTTGGAAAGTCAGCACTTTGTGTCTGCAATTTACCAGATCATGGAAGTATTTTGGCAGTTTATTAATAAGCTCAATGGCAGCTCTAAGAATATTCTAAATTTCCAGTTATTTTGTTGATAACAGATGGTCCAGAAAGAACCCACAAGCAGTAACAGCAGGACTTGGGGTTTGTTAGATGCTGACTGAATAAAGGTCATGACTCTCTTAAGCAATGGTGTTGCAGCTTTTTAAATACTCTACTGGGTTTTATTGGCCCAAAACATTTATTATTTGGGAAGGCAGAGAATTAAGAAACAGATCCACAGTGGATTGTCATGAAAAAGTATTGAGGAATTATTTTTGTAATTTTTACAGAAGTCTTCCTTTGTATTTCTTTAAAGTTGAATTTTTAGAAGAAAGCCTTGCATTCCTTTCTCCCAAATCAAGTTGTCCCCCAGCCCAGGCTGTTTTCTGCTTTAATGACAGTTTAAAGCTCAGTCCCACAATCTAAAAAAAAAAATTCCTAAAATCATGAGATTAAATTCTCCCTTGAGCAAAGAAAAGAAATTGGAAGAAGAAATGAAATGCAGGAAGGACAGTAAGGAAGGAGCTGGAAACTGAGTAAGTCCTCATTAAGTGACTTGTGCTAATCACAGCAGTGCTGTGTTTGTCCAGAGCAGCCCAAATCTTATCTCTGGAGCGTGGGGTGCTCTGGGAGCTGTGGGGGTGACTCCAAACAGCAGCAGATTCAGGACATCAAAGAGAAAATGTTCCCTGGAAGTCACAGGACGGGGTGAGAGCCAGAGCTGGCTCTAGGGAATAACCCCAAGTTTTGAAGATGAGCCCAAAACCTCCCTGACAATCTTCAGCTGTGTTTAAAATCCTGCAGTATTTCTTCAGCCTTTTCCAGTTCTGCTGTCAGGTTGGCTCCTGGTTGCTGCTTTTTCTTTCCTGATGGGAATAGTTTCAGCTTATTTGTTAGCAGAATATTAATCAAAAAGCCATTTCTGCAGTTAATTCAGGGAATAAAATAAGCCCTGTCCCTGAGCATAATGTAGGCAGAGGAGATTGTGGAAATTTTATCATTTTTTTCTACAAATACAATAAAAATTATTCTTCTCACTCATCTCCAGCCTTGTTTGATCACTTGCTTGTGCTGTTTAAATCTAGCTTGTGAACTGTTCCTCAGTCTGGTGGTGGTTTTCTTTAACTTTGTCTTAAAACGACAAAAATTTGTTTCTGCTTTAATAAATTTTCATTGCAATGTAAAATATCAAAATTTAATTTATCTCATTAGGTTTAGCTGTTACTTTGGTCACGGTCGATTTAACAAAGTTCACCTTGGAAATTTAAAACATGGGCACTATTTTTTTTTTGAACAAAGACAACCCAGCTCGAGATGAATGAACTTTTTCCCCTCCTCTCCTGCAGGAATGATTGCATAGAGAAGAAGGACAGCCCTGAGGTGTTTTTCTGTTGCTGTGAGGGCAACATGTGCAATGAGCGCTTCTTCTACTTCCCGGAGATGGAGGTCACGCAGCGTAAGTTCCTCCTGACAGCAATGTTCCACATCCTGCTGTTTCAGCAGCTCACACTTGCCCAAAAGTGCTGCCTTTCCTGCCACAGGCTTCTGGGAGAGCTCTGGGCACTGCCACTCCGTTTATTCCACTTGGAAAGGTGTTTTCCTGTCAAGGGTGGGAAGGAAGGATAATCTGAAATAATTGCCTGGTTTAAGATGTAGAAGTTACTGTCAAATCTTAACCTTAATTACATGGTTAAGCTCCTTTAAGGGTGTAAATTTTTGGGCCAAAAGCTTTTTTATCCCTGTATCCCTGTGCCAGCCTGGGGATGCTCCTTTTCTTCAAAAAAGAAGAAAAGGAACAGAAAACGTTCCTTTTCTTTCTTCTCTTTATCCCAGTTGGATCTTTTGAATTTCTCTGTAAATGGACACAGTAACCTCTAAAAAGGGGAAAAGAATTTCCTCCCAGATCACAGGATCTTGTGGGTTCTTCCACTCAGCATATTCTGTGGTTCTGAAGGACAATCAAATTAGCCAGACTTAACAAATAATTGATTTAAAAAACAACAGCTATAAGGTGATTTAATTTTTCTTGCCTATCTTCTTCCAGTCAGGAATCTGCTGGAAAACCAAGAGATGTTAATAACTGAGCTGAAACCAGCAAATGTCTCATGTACCAGATAGCCAGAGGAAGTTGTTTATGAAATGAAAGAACATTTTCTGCAAGATGAAAATAGCCTTTGTTGACCCAGGAGATATTGTTGTCATTTTTGTCAGTGATGCTGCTAAGGCAATAATTGACATTCCTCCCTCTCCTGAGCCTCTCTTGCCCCAGGGGGCTGTGGCTGCCTTGGGAGCAGCCCCTGCTCCTGCAGAGCCTTTTCTGAGGTCATGTGGAAATGAACTCACCTGGAGAACCCCTCCTTGCAGCCAGGCACAGGAGTGCTGGAGGTTGTTGCCAAATCTCTGTATTGATTGGCTTTAGTTCATTAGGTGATGAATTCTTGCAGTCCCCTGGGAGCTCAACCACCCCCTGCCCCCTGTAGGCTGCTGGGGGCTGGAGGCTCAGAATTCCACTGGGATCTGAGCTGTTCCCCTGCTTTCCAGAGTGCTGCCTTTTAACCAGGTGTTACTTTGTGTTGGCTAATCAGGTACTGGGAGCCTGCTGTGATGATGGCAGCAGCTGTTAGAAAATCAGGCTGCTGCACATTTCAAACACTGCCTGGTTTTGTTCCTTAAAAGCTGTGCCTTTTTTCTTTTCCCTTCAGCAACTTCCAATCCTGTTACACCGAAGCCACCTCTGTTCAACACCTTGCTCTACTCCTTGGTGCCTATCATGGGGATTGCAGTGATCGTGCTCTTCTCCTTCTGGATGTACAGACACCACAAGCTGGCCTATCCTCCCGTGCTTGTTCCCACCCAGGTGAGCCCCTGCTGCAGGATTTGGGGTTTTTTAAGGGCCAAACCATTCCTGAAAGGGATCTGTCTCATGGCTGGTCTCTCTGTTCCCCTCCTGATTTCCAGGTCCTAATGCTTGCTCTCCCCTAAAGCAGAGAATTAAGCTTTACTTAAACAGCCTTATTAATTATTCTTTGATGAACAGATGAGCAACTACTTCATGTTTTTATGCATCTCTTTGTTTGGGAGGAGAAAAACTGAATGCACAGTGAAGGCATGGTGGGGGCTGAGCTGTAATGCTCAGCTGGAAACAAAAAAAGAGTTGCCAGTTCATCTTGGCCGTTTGAGGGGTTCAGAAAATGGCAGCTAAGAGAGGATGAGCTGTTTTTAAGGAAAACTAGAACTGGGATACTGGTGTAGGGAATGTTAAGAAAAATCTTTGTAGCTCAGCTCTATGCATTGTGATTCTTGTAATCTTTTTCCTCTTGTTTATGTATTTATCCTGAAACGTTTCAGCTTTAGGGGTGTTTGTGTTTCATGTCAAAAGGATGGGGTTGTGGGCTTTTCCTCTTGTTGGATATTGTGTACCCAGACAAACCTTTTTCTGGGATCTCTTGCTTTATCCTGAAACGTTTCAGCTTTAGGGGTGTTTGTGTTTCATGTCAAAAGGATGGGGTTGTGGGCTCCACACCTGAGTGTAACCTGGCCACTGTGCACCCAGACAAACCTTCTGGGGCTCTTGTGGGTGGAATTCCTGCTTTATCCTGAAACGTTTCAGCTTTAGGGGTGTTTGTGTTTCATGTCAAAAGGATGGGGTTGTGGGCTCCACAGCAGAGTGTAACCTGGCTATTGTGCACCCAGACAAACCTTCTGGGGCTCTCTGGGTGGGATTCCTGCTTTATCCTGAAACGTTTCAGCTTTAGGGGTGTTTGTGTTTCATGTCAAAAGGATGAGGTTGTGGGCTCCACACCTGAGTGTAACCTGGCCACTGTGCACCCAGACAAACCTTCTGGGGCTCTCTGGGTGGGATTCCTGCTTTATCCTGAAACATTTCAGCTTTAGGGGTGTTTGTGTTTCATGTCAAAAGGATGGGGTTGTGGGCTCCACAGCAGAGTGTAACCTGGCCACTGTGCACCCAGACAAACCTTCTGGGGCTCTCTGGGTGGGATTCCCGCTGTTGGGAGGCTCCAGCTGGTCCTGGAGCTGTAATTGGTGCTACCACTGGAACTCCTCTTCCTTCAGTTACGTCTGGAGATCCAACTGAGATTAGGAGGCTTTTATGGAAAGAATTAAAGCAGGAAATTCTAGAGACCAAAGCAGAAAAGATGGAGAAAATGTGGTTGTGGAAATAAAAGAGAAATGATTTGGATTTTTGCAGTAGGAATTAGCTTGAGCTTCCAGCTCAGTGCAGTGACCAGAATACACGACCTGTCCTGCAGTGATGATATTTATGATTAAAATGAAAACTCTTGTTATTTTGGGTAGGGTTGCCAAGGGTTGATCTCTGTGTGCTCCAGCTCCTGGGATATTTGCAGGGCTGCTGCTTGACAGGAGGGTGCTGCAGAAAGCAGCATTGCCTGGGGTTGATAGCTCAAGTGTTTTGGTTTCAGTTTCTCAGTAATAGATAAGAGGAATTTGGGGAGAGGCAGTGGCCATATGTTGTTGCCAAATGAAAAGAACATAATTTAGAGGAAAAAAGTCTGTTTGCTGTCCTTGCAGAGAGGATTGCAGCTCCTCAGACTCCCTGCAATCTGTCAGCATAATTAGTTCATCCAGCTCCCATTTTATGGATTTGGGACTTTACATCAACCCAGTGGTCTTTGCTGGGAGATCAAATTCATAACTGCTAATTGTGGGGATAATTCCAGTGTGGGATTGACTTCCTAAAGAAATAAAGTCATGGATAAAGCCATGGAAAAGCAAGTGAATGTTAAATATGTGTGAGGTATCAAGAACTTGAATTCTGATTCTCCCTCCTTTTGCTGCAGTTTTTTCCTTGCATGGATTGTGTTTGGGGCAGGATTGACACCTAAATTTTTAATAAATAGGATAATCAGCTGTTGTGTTTATGCTCAGATTGTATCTTTGGGATAAATGTACCTTGGTGCTTGTGGGGCAACAACATTTTCCTGTCTTGTGGTGAGCAGGCATTAAGGCTCATGTGGAAAGTCAGGAAAAGCCACTTGTGCCTGAAAAACTACCCAGAATTATTATGTAAATCCAATGTATAAACACTCTCCCTTATGCAGCAGAGCAGTGGTTCCCACTTGAAATTTAATTACAGCTGGTTGGAGCAGGAGACAGGGGAAGCAGGAGGGGAGGGAAAGGATTGGGAACTTTATAACCACGAATAAACTCTGAAATATTTGTGCAATTAATCTGTTAATAGTATATTTAATAATTGGGGAATGAGTGGAGTTTGTAGGCAAATGGATTGGGTTTAATTCTTTATGTAGCAGTGGTAGAATGGAGAGGTTGGATGTAGAGCAGGAAAAAGATTGCTCCATGTGAGATCCAGATAAAAGTTATCCCTTTTTCCTTGCTTTATTCCCAGAAATAATGGGAATTCTGATCTGGTACCAAACTTCCAGGAAAAAATGAAAGGATGGATGAGGAGTAAGCAAAAGATAAAAATGAAGAAAAATAAGCAAAAGATAAAAATGAAGAATGAGAAATGGTGAAAGAATTTGGTGATAAGTAAAAGATTAGAGAGCAAAGGAAAAGAAATAGTTTGGAATATTTAAAAAGGGGAAAAAAACCAAGAAATACACAGTAAGAAATGCTTGAACCTCTAAAGAGACATAAAGGACAATTAGTCTTGGCTTGTTTGTGCTGCTCGCTGTGCCTCAGTGCTGTGTGGGGAAGTATCCAGTGAAAGCTGTCAAATTCCATCAAATCTGTCACTTTCTGTGCTCTGCAGTGAGTTATTAACAAATCCATGTTTGCTGAATGCATCTGTGGGTATGGAAAACACTTTGGAACTGTTCTGTCTCCTTATTTCTATTTGCTTTAGCAAACATAAATGCATCATCTGATAAAATTCACCCGAAGAATCAGATTGCTATTTTAAATATTTGAACGTGTGCATTTTTCTGCAGGAAGAGGTGCTGGGACCCGGTTCCTGTTCACTGGGGGATGGAGTTAGCTGTGATTCAGGTTCAACATTCCCAATAAACCTGGGGTGAGGATGGCAGGGAGCTGCTCTCCTGTGCTCCCTGGCTCCTGGCAAGCCTTGAGCTGTCAGTGCAGGGTCCAGGGGGCTGTTGCCACCCTGGCAGCTGATGGGTGTCACTGTCACCCTCCCACGGAGCTGCCACCAGCCCCACTGAGCAGGGAATCATCCACCCCTGAACTGCCCTGCTTGGTGCCCTTCACTGCTGCTTTTTGGCCTTTGGGTTGGTTTTGAAGTAATCATGGTGTTGAGAGGCTTGGGAAAAGGCTTTGCAGATTCACTCCATGTCTTTGTGACCTGTTTTGGGGATTTCTTTGAAAATGGCTGAACTCTCTGGGCTCAAAGATGCATCAGGGTTTGAATTTCTGACCACAGGAATTCCTAAATCTACCTGATGCACTTGAAATTTCTGGGATGATCTTTCCACCCAGCTTCCTGCTGAAGAATGAAGAACTAAATCAGCTGTTCAGGTTTTTCCCATTTTGGTCTTCCAAAGGCCACTTTTTTTTTTCTTCTTCTTGTTACAGATATTTTAGTAGAAACATTTCAACACTGGAAAAATGCAAGGGAGAGGTGGGTTTTTTTCAAGGATTGAATCCAAACCTGGGAAGATTAATGGCTACTTGAAAAACACCCCCAGGGAGAAGCCAGGTGCTTATAGGAAATGGGAAAAGAGATTGGAAAGTTTCTGCAAATCAGGACCCCTGAATATGCAGTGGGTCAGGAGCTTGGAACTGGATCCATTCTTCTTCCTAGTAGAATCCATGGGCTGCTACAAGTTAAGATCTATAATAGAGGGAAGAATTTGTATGAAAACACCCAAAAGCCAAGGGCAGCTTTTACAGATCAGAAAATGGTTGTGGGTAGCCCAAATTCTGGGCAAAACCCACACTGCTTAGGGTTTTATTGGTCTGATTGCTTCCAAATATTGTAATAGAGCCATTAGGGTTGGTTTTCAGGCAGCATAAACAGCAGTGAGTGTGTTTATGTACATTTGTGTGGGTGACAGGGGTTCTGAGGGGGGTTAACTGCTCCCAGTTTTGTTTGTCAGAGGTCATTCCTGACAGAAATCTCAGATTTGCATTTCTTTTGTAGCCTGATAGCCTTTAACTGCTGCCTCCTGGATTTCTGCTGGGAGCCTGAGGTGATGCTCTGTGGGCTGCAGGGGAGGACACTGGTTTCTAATCCAGAGGTGTTAATGAGCACAAATACATCCCTGTAAAGTTTCCAGGTGTGTGGAATTTATCAGAGTTTGGGGGAAGCTGATCCCTCGAGGGAGGAGTGAGAGGTTTGGGACAGGGCTCATTCCTCAGAGCTTCATTTTTGCAGTTCCTCATTATGGTCAGAGCACAAAGGTTGAATTCATACATATTTCTGCTTATTGCTGAGGAATTTCCATGATTCTCCAGAGCTGGAGAACTTTAATAATGAATAGGCCTGGGAAAAAAAGGAGACTTTCAGCCCTTTGGGGTGGGTTTTGCTCTGCTCTGGAGCTGCCCTGATGATGATGGAGGAGATGCTGGTGGATCCCAGTGCTCTGAGTTCTGTCACAGGTTTATGGAATGAATCCTCCTGGATTAATTATTGGTGTTAATAATTATTGGTGTTAATCTGGTATGAATTATTTGGTGAAAGGGAAGTGTGTGCTCAGCACTCTCCAGGCACAGGGAAAGGCTCCAGAGCATCCTGAGGGTGTGAAGGCAGAGGAGGAGAAGGGAATGGCAGCTGGAGACAGGGGCTTGAATTCCCTCTCTTCCAACATTCCATCCCATTATAAAGGACAAAGGAGGTGGCTCAGGTGGAAGAGTCACAGAATTCTGGAATCGTTTGGGTTGGATGGAAACTCAAAACTCATCCCATCCATGGGCAGGGACACTTCCACTACCCCGGGCTGCTCCAAGGTTCATCCAGGCTGGCCTGGGACACTCCCAGGGATCCAGGGGCAGCCCCAGCTTCTCTGGGAATGCTGTGCCAGGGCCTGCAGTCCAAAGTGCAGAAGGAGGAGCTGCAGCATCTCCACTGGAGTTGTTCAGGAAAAGGGGTGAAAGCAGCACGAACAGGGGGCCCTGAAATCCTGGGATGTGCCTTTGTGCCTTTAGCCTGGATTTTGTTCCACATTAGGAACTCCTCCTGGGACTGAATCTTCAATATTGGGATTGATCAGGATCTGCTGGGTGCAGAGTGTTGGAGTTCCCCTCTCTGGGGATGTATTGATCAGGTTTGGTGCTGGAGCCCAGACCCATAGTGCCGTTCACTGATCAGGTTCGGTTCCGTTCACTGATCAGGTTCGGTTCCGTTCACTGATCAGGTTCGGTTCGTTCATTGATCAGGCCCGGTGCCGTTCACCGATCAGGCCCGGTGCCGTTCATTGATCAGGCCCGGTGCCGTTCATTGATCAGGCCCGGTGCCGTTCATTGATCAGGCCCGGTGCCGTTCTCTGATCAGGCTCGGTTCCGTTCACCGATCAGGCCCGGTGCCGTTCATTGATCAGGCCCGGTGCCGTTCATTGATCAGGCCCGGTGCCGTTCATTGATCAGGCCCGGTGCCGTTCATTGATCAGGCCCGGTGCCGTTCATTGATCAGGCCCGGTGCCGTTCATTGATCAGGCCCGGTGCCGTTCATTGATCAGGCCCGGTGCCGTTCTCTGATCAGGCCCGGTTCCGTTCACCGATCAGGCCCGGTTCCGTTCACCGATCAGGTTCGGTTCCGTTCACTGATCAGGCCCGGTGCCGTTCATTGATCAGGCCCGGTGCCGTTCACTGATCAGGCCCGGTTCCGTTCACTGATCAGGTTCGGTTCCGTTCATTGATCAGGTTCGGTCCGTTCACCGATCAGGCCCGGTTCCGTTCACCGATCAGGTTCGGTTCCGTTCACCGATCAGGCCCGGTGCCGTTCACTGATCAGGCCCGGTGCCGTTCACCGATCAGGCCCGGTTCCGTTCACCGATCAGGCCCGGTTCCGTTCACCGATCAGGTTCGGTTCCAGCCGGGCCGTTGGCGGTTCCGGTCCCAGGCCGGGATTTCCCTGGTGCGGCGCGCCCCCTGGCGGGCAGCGGGGGCACTGCAGGGAACGGCTTCTCATCCCGGGCTCTGGAATTTCACCTTTGGAAGTTCCACGTGTCTCTGTGCTGGTTGCTGTAACACGGCTCAGTATACCTCCAATGGACGCTTCTCTATGTAATTAGAAGATAATTTAGTTAATTTTCTATAGAATAATCTTGTTTTCCTCATTTTCCTTTACTAACAAGACTGGATTTCTTTGTTGTTTAAATGATGTGTTTCTGGTGTGGGAAAGTTTTGTTGTCCCCGTGAATATTCCTGTCATTTACTCACAAATAATTGACTTTGTCTCCTCTAAGCTGTTTTTGCATCCCATTCTGGTGTAAATAGTAATTTCTCTTGCCTGTGTTTTTTCCCTCTCTGCAAGCACGCCTTTCATATAATGATTGAGGTAAGAGGATGTTTGTTCCTGGCTCTGGGGCTTTCTGGGGATGTGGGAGACATTGATTGTTCTGAACTGTGATTTCTCAGTATTTTGGACAAGCCATCTGTCAGTATGTATGGTTTAAAAATGCACCTTTAGCCTGTGGTTTGTGGATCTCCTAAAATTCCCTGGAGTTCTGAGCAGTGGGGTCAGGATGTGCAGTCTGGGATGGATCCTGGAGCATCAGCCCAGCACAGGGGTTCCCTGGAAGCAAAGGGTGCATCCCACCCACCTGTGCCCTGTCCTTGAGTCTCCCTTCCCATCTCCCCCCTGGGACAAATCCATTGGAGCTCTGGGGTCTCCGTGTTCTGATCTGGGATTTTGTGTGGTGCAGGAACTCCCAAAAGTGGATCACCTGGAGAAAAACAGAAATACTCCTTCACCATTCAGTCTCTTCATTTTTCCCACTGACCACAAGATATTTATATTTATATTTATATTTATTACAACTCCAAGTTGCTGGGATCCCTTAATTTACAAATTGGGTCATTCCTGCTCAGCTTTTCAATGAAATATTGCAAACATTGAGATTTGAGGTGTAAAAAGAATGCTCAATTTCTGTCATCTTTAAAGTTCTCTAATTAACACCTGAAATACCTTGGGAATGCAGTTTAGGAGAAAATCTCATGGTTTCAATGTATTAAAAATGTAAATATTTGAATATTTTCCTGACTATGTGTCTGTAAAGAGTTCCCAGAGTTCCTTGGATCTGTGTCCATGTTTGGCCTCCTTGTCCCAGTCAGGGATGCAGGTCCTGCCTGCAGGGAGCTGCTGTCCATGGGTTTGGTCCCACACTGGCTGAGCTACTCTGTGATCTCCAGACCCATTTTTGAGGGCCCCTAAGGAACCCCATTCCTGGAAGTCACCTTTCCTTAAGGAATATTCCCCCTATGACTCAGTCTGAAGGGAGGGGCAGGAAAAGGGAATTGGGCCCTGGATTTTTGGGCAGCTGGGAAATTTGGGAGCCCAGTTTATCCCCCTGCCATCCCTACTGGCATTGTGTCCTTGGCACCACAGAGATCAGCCCCAAAACCTCACAGGAATAATGGGGAATATTTCTGGAACATCAAACAGTTTTCCTTGGAGCAGAGCAAGTTGGAAATATTGTCAGGGAATGTTTCTGTGTAAAATCAGTCCCTGGAGCTGCAGAGTCTGGAGTTAGATTTTAACCGAGGTGCTTAGAAAAAATCAGGGGGGAAAAAAGGAAAACTTTTCTTTCCAGTTGTGTTACCAGCAGGAATTGTAGAAAGGCTGTGGCAGGTGCTGGGAATGGGGTGAGGAGAGCCAGGGCTTTCTAGGAAATGGGGAATTTGGTGTATGGGAAGTGTTGTGGGCTAACGGGGAATTAGAAAAGCACCAGGTTTGCCTGCCACTTTCACTTCCAGCTCTTGGCAGAGATGCTGGAACTGGGTTCAGCAAATCTTGGAGGTGTTTGGTTTTCCTGGTGGTTGGGGAAGAATTCAGGCACCAAGTGCTTCCAAATCCCCACAGTTTATTGGGAGGAGGCTGTGGGAAGGAAGGGGAATCCAAGCCACCAGAGCAAAGGGGGATTTGGGATTATTTCCCACAAATTTCTCTGCTTCAGACGAGGCAGGAGGTTCTGAGCTTGAACAGTTCATTAAATCAGGGTTGCCTTTGGGGGATAAATTTGAGCATCTTGTTCCCACTTCCTGTTCTAACGACAACAAACTGGATTTACAAATATTAATTTAGTACAGTTTGTATTTTACAAATTGAGGGCACTGCTTTCCCTGGTGCCTGGAATATTCCAAGAGGGCTCTGGCACGGAATGAAAGGCACCAGGGGAGGGAAATCTTTGCTCTCAAACTTGGTTTTCTGTGCTGCAAATGTTGATGTCACAACTCCAAGCTCCTGTCGCTGTCACACTGACAAAAGGATTTCCTCCTTTTTGGGGACAGAGCTGCAGTGTGTCTCTAATTTGAATTTCAAATGCTATTTATTCTTTGTCTAGTTATTAATTTGTGCAGTGAGGGTACTCTGCTCTGAATCTTTCTCTGGAACTTGTTCTTTTTAATTTATTTGTTCTTGTATAAGACAGCAGAGAGGGGATGTTGATTCCTGCACTGGAACTACTCAGGATTTTTAGTCTCAGCACTTGTCTCCATTCTCCCCATAGCAAAGGGTTCTTAACCCCACAGTTGGTCACAAAATGTGTCTTCAACCTGCACAGGATTTTAAGGTTTTGATGGAAGTGCTCAAGCATTTAACTCTTTATTGAGCGCTCTCCTCTCTCTTGTAGAAGTGGCTCCTCTGGTGGTTTTCATTCCCTTGAAAACTGCTTTTCTCTGTGGGGAAAACAGAGGGAAAAGGGGGTGTTTTGGAGGGTTTTTGAAAACTTTGGGGTTGGTTGTTGGGGTTTTTATAGAAGGACAAGCTAATCCCACCTGGAGGGAAAGGGCCAGCCCAGAAGGAAGCAGAGCTTTGCAATAAAATTGAGAATCTGCTTGTTCTGTTGAGAGGATGAGATACAGCAAACCAGAAGATGCAGGGTGTGCAATAAACTGTCCCCTCCCCTTGATGGTCCTAGGCTGTAGTGTGGGATATGGGAATGGGGATCTGGGGTTATGGGGCCGTGGAGTGCCCTGTGGCAGCTCTGTCTCACCTCCAGCCGTACAAACCCTGCAGGACAGGACCAGATCTCCTCTGCAATGGCATTCCAGCTCATTTCTGCGTGCTGGGATTTCAGGGCTCCCTGGCAAAGCTGGGAACAGGGAAATGGGGCAGGAGGGGCTGACCCAGGTGTGCCTCTGCAGGGTTCAAACAAAGGTCCCACACTTCAGCTAAACACAGCAACCTTCAATGCATCCAAGGGGCTCATTGCAATTCCAGCTCTTAAAAACATAACAAGTAAAGCTTGATTATCTTTGTTCCTTAATTTCGGCTGTGCTTTCCCACCTGGTTACAATATTCCTTAATTTTTGCTGAGCTTTCTTCACACCTGATCACATTATTCTTTAATTTCTGCTGTGCTTTCCCACCTGATCACATTATTCCTTAATTTCTGCCTTGCTTTCCCACCTGATCACATTATTCCTTAATTTCTGCTGTGCTTTCCCACCTGATTCCATCATTCCTTAATTTCTGCTGTGCTTTCCCACCTGATCACATTATTCCTTAATTTCTGCCTTGCTTTCCCACCTGATTCCACTATTCCTTAATTTCTGCTGTGCTTTCCCACCTGATCACATTATTCCTTAATTTCTGCCTTGCTTTCCCACCTGGTCACATAATTCTTTAATTTCTGCTGTGCTTTCCCACCTGATTCCATTAGTTCCCTAATTTTTGCTGTCCCTCCCTGCTGCTCAGGTGATTCCCTGGTTCCTGCTGTGCTGTCCCACCTGTTATCCAGGTGTGTCCCATCCCTGCTGGGCATGTCTCTCAATCCCATTTCCCACCCGTGCAGCAGGGCTGGGATTTGTCCCTGGGTGTTTGGGATTTGCTGCAGTGGGGTTTGGCTGGGTGATCCCAGGCTCTCCCCATCTGCAATCCTGTATCTGTAGTGCTCTTGGGGATGATGTGAGTGAATGTTATTAATGAAAGCAGCATTAATTAATGGTCTCTCCTGATTGCAGGATCCTGGGCCTCCCCCACCATCTCCCCTGATGGGTCTGAAGCCGCTGCAGCTCCTGGAGATCAAGGCCAGGGGGAGATTTGGGTGTGTGTGGAAAGCTCAGCTGCTCAATGAATACGTTGCAGTCAAAATATTCCCCATCCAGGTGAGCAGAACCCTTGGGGTCCTGGGTTGTTCTTCACATTAAAGCAGCTCTTCTTGGCCCAACAATTCTGTAAATCCAAGTGGAAATGGCCTTGGGGTGTAAGAGATACAGGAAGAGTTTAGTGATTTAAAATAAGTGTTTTACTGCAGTAAACACATTACTGAAGCATTAACCCTGTGGAATGTGGGTTTCTAATCATAAAAATATTCAGCATCTGTAGTTTTAAGCAGCTCTAACCCACCTCTTGACCAGTTAATAATCAAATTAAATTGTTCTTAGAAGGAATGCCCTGAAATGCAGACCCTGGAGTGATTGTTCCAATTAACCATGCCTCAATTAAGTGCCACAACACTCATTGCCCAGCAAGTGCCCTCGCAAAGCCGTGGCTCGCATTAAATGGATTGAAGAATTTGGAGAGCACGGAGTGGTGCTGGATGCTGATCCTGGGATGGGTTTTGCGTTGATTAAAGCACCCCCTGCTGCTGGAGGTGCAGGGATTTGTTCCTCACACTGATCCGGGGCTGCCTTGCACAATAAATGCTGCAAGCTCTCGTTATTTCACAAGAAACTCCACGGATTTTCTGACAGAGCATTCCCAAACTCTGGTAGCTGTCAGAATTCAGGACCCTGCCAGGGGGCTCACAGACCCTGGCACAGAGCCCACGACCCCTGTGATTTGATTATGACCCATGGAGCAAATTACCAACGTTATATGAGGATCTGCAAGCCATGAAAGTCTAAGTAGAATAATAATTAGTTTGTCATGGGGTGAAAAATAGATTTTTTGGGGTTTTTTAGAATGGGGATTCAGGGGCAAGATGGAGGAATCTGGGCGTGTCCAGTCTTTCCCCTTCTTCTTCTTGGCCTCCACCTTCTGCTGGGATGGTGGCACTTTGGGATTGGTTTAGAGTAGAAGCTCACTGTCTAACACAGGTGATGGGCATTGGGCAGTAACTGTAAATATTGTACAGGCAGTTTTTAGTATAAAAAGATAACACCGCCCTGGGGCAGGCAGAGTGCCTCTGTCTGTCCTGCTGAGCTGACCTGGGCTGGGCAGGAGAGAGAATTTTATAGATCAGGAACAATGAACAACCCTGAGAGCGAGAACTGGAGAGCTCTGACTCCTTCTTTGACCCCCAGGCTGGGAACAGAGAATTTCGGACACATCTCAGGGTCACTGTGAGCAGCCAAAGCCCTGAGAGGTATCAAACTCCCCCAGGACCAGCCCCTGATGTGCCAGTTTTTGGGGGATAACTGTGTTTTGTGCTGCTGTGCTTGCAGGACAAGCAGTCGTGGCAGAACGAGTACGAGATCTACAGCCTGCCCGGGATGAAGCACGACAACATCCTGCAGTTCATCGGCGCCGAGAAGCGCGGCTCCAGCATCGACGTGGACCTGTGGCTCATCACGGCCTTCCACGAGAAGGTGGGGCTGGCCAGGGCAGGGTCACACCCCTGGGGCTGGGCCAGGACAGCAAGGAATTGGAAGCAGCTTTCACTTTGCTGCTGGCTTTGCCCTGGATGTGAATTCGTTGCAGTTGGTTTGCAGGCAGCTGAGAAAGTTGGCATGGGGTTTTACTGGCAGAGGAGTTGTTTTAGGAGACAAACAAAAATTGATTCTGCCTTTTTTTGGCTTTTCAGAATATGTCTATTTTAACATCCCCAATCTAAACCTGCCTAAAATACATAACCTCCCATCTTGCAGAGATTTTTTGGAGGGTTATTTTTGGTTCACTTGTTGGTTGATAAGAATAAAAATGAAGTGATACAGATCGATTCTATTGTGACAGCAAAGGAAGAAACACAAATACAATTCATCAAGAACACATTCAGTTTTATGTTGAACAATTTTGATTTCTTTATATTTGTTCAGAGTGTGTGTTTCACTCTGCAAATCTCTTCAGATTTGCTCGGAGTGTGTGTTTCACTCTGAAAATCTCTTCAGATTTGTTCAGCATGTGTGTTTCACTCTGAAACTGTGCTGTTGAATGATTTCATCTCTGTTTATTCAGAGTATTTCACTCTGAACTTGCTGTTGGTCCATAAGGAAGGACAACCAGAGGTCCTACAGATGTGAATTGCAGGAGCTGCAGGTTTTCCCTGGAGCAGTGAGGCTGAGCTGGGTGTGCCTGTTTTGCTGCAGGGGTCCCTGACAGATTTCCTGAAGGCCAACGTGGTGTCGTGGAATGAGCTGTGCCACATTGCCCAGACCATGGCGCGGGGCCTGGCCTACCTGCACGAGGACATCCCGGGGCTCAAGGATGGCCACAAGCCAGCCATCTCCCACAGGTACTGCCCTGGGAATGCAGGGACACGTGGAAATCCTGCAGGCAGCCCATCACCACCTCTTGGGCCTGCAGGAATTCCTGCATCTCCCCTCCAAGGCACATTTTTCCAAGTGTTTTGTTTCATGCTATTTAAAGAAAGTTGCAGTCGCTGCACACTTGGATTGCAACATTCTCATTCCATCTCTGTATCCCACATGCATCATCCATCTCCATATATCCCTATGTCCATCACACATCTGTATTTATTTTAACAACAAGCACAAAATTACAGTTCCCATTACTGTCTCATTTATTCCCTTAAAGATAAAGGTCTGCAAGGACACTCTGAGGTTTTATGATTATTATTTTGTTGTTTAACTTATCTATTTTTTTATCATTTTCTTGCCTTTCATACCATAATGTTTCTTTTTCCTTGGAGTTTTTTCTGTATTTCATGTCCCAGAGCTCTAATTTGTGTTTTTTTCTTGAACTTGCAAGGGACATCAAAAGCAAGAACGTGCTGCTGAAAAACAACCTCACGGCTTGCATTGCTGATTTCGGTCTAGCTTTAAAGTTTGAGGCTGGAAAGTCTGCAGGAGACACCCATGGACAGGTAAATCCTGAGTTATTTCCAGGAATGATCCCGCTGTTACCTGGATGTGAATGGGAATCTCCCCTCAGGCTCTTTGCATGGCCCATCCCCCCTTTTATCCCGACTGGACAATTTACACAAGATCTTTTGTAATATTTTATTAATTATTTACTTTTTGTTCAGAAGCTGAGGGATGAAACTTCCAAGATTTAGCCCTAATGTGGGGGATTCTAGTTGTGGGTTTCCCTGGGTATGGATGGAAGGCACTCAGACAGTAGTTCATGTTCACACTCAGGTGTTTGTTTTACTGATAAGAAATAATAGTCTCACTACTGTGAGTTCAGCAGCTTTTCATTAGACTGCCAGACAGTCATATTTATAAGGCTTTCCTGTTTCATCTTCCCCAACAAAAGTCAGTGCTCCCCTGGGGGTCAGGGCACCTCAGAGCAGACAGAAATATTCCCAGTGCCCCGGGTTTCCACATCCTAAGGCAGGAACAACCACGCCGCATTTAAGCTGGGACAGAGCAGGGGTTTCATGTGGCAGCAGGCAGGGTGGCGCCCATGCTGGGGGTGATTCTGGGCACAACCGTGGGTGTTTTGTGCCCCTGCAGGTGGGCACCCGCAGGTACATGGCCCCCGAGGTGCTCGAAGGTGCTATCAACTTCCAGAGGGACGCGTTCCTGAGGATAGACATGTACGCCATGGGGCTGGTGCTCTGGGAGCTGGCCTCGCGCTGCACGGCCGCCGACGGTGAGCGCCACCTCCCCTGGCCTGACTGCCCTCCCTGCTGGGGGGCTGCGGGGCTGGGAACCCCTGCCAGCCCACACCGCTCTGGTTCTGTCATTGCCAGCACGGCAATCTGCCCTGTCCTGTGGCCCTGGTCACAGGGGGCCCAGCACGAGGGAACAGACGAGAACCTGACTCCATGTTTCAGGAGGCTGATTGATTCATTTATGATATTATGATATTATATTAAAATGATATGGTAAAACTATACTAAAAGAATAGAAGAAAGGATTTCACCAGAAGGCTTGAAAGGAAAGGAATGGAATGGAATGGAATGATAACAAAAGCTCCTGACTCTCAGAGTCCGAGCCAGCTGACTGTGATTGGCCATTAATTAGAAACAACCAACATGGAGCAATCACAGATGCACCTGTTGCATTCCACAGCAGCAGATAACCATTGTTTTTCTTTTCCTCTGAGGCTTCTCAGCTTCTCAGGAGAAAAATCCTGGCAGAGGGATTTTTCAGCAAATACCATGGCTACACTTTCCTTTTCCCTTTCCCGTTTAACTGGTGTTTCCCTCTGCAGGCCCTGTGGATGAGTACATGCTGCCTTTCGAGGAGGAGATTGGCCAGCACCCCTCCCTGGAGGACATGCAGGAGGTTGTGGTGCACAAAAAGAAGAGGCCTGTCCTAAGGGAGTGTTGGCAGAAACATTCTGTAAGTGTGACCCAACCAACTTTGAATGCCGCATTCTGCCCATGCTGTGTTGTGTCCATCACACTGGGGTTTGGCAGGGGTTTCATAATTCCAGTAGGAGCTAAATGGGCTGTAAACCTTCCTCATCTTAGTCTGCTCTTTCTTCAGTATTAGAAAGTGAGGGATTTTTCCATTGTTTGATGGAAGAAGAGATCCTGGAGTTACTTTGCAGTGAAGTCCCACTTGGTGTCTGAGGGATTCACCTTTTTAAAACACTGGGGGGCTCCAGCAGTGCAGGGAGGATTTGCCTCGTGCTGCTGTTGAACAGGTTTTGTTCAATCGTGCAGAGCAAAGCAGAGCTGAGGCCCCACGGGACACTCCAGGTTCACACCAAGCCCAGCCCAGATCCCGTGGGACACAAAGGCTCCCATTTGGTGTCCCCTGAAGTGCCCTTTTTGATGTGAGCTGTTTCCTGGCCGGTTTCCCCAGGGAATGGCGATGCTGTGCGAGACCATCGAGGAGTGCTGGGATCACGACGCCGAGGCGCGGCTGTCGGCGGGCTGCGTGGAGGAGAGGATCATCCAGATGCAAAAACTCACTAACATTATAACAACAGAGGACATCGTGACTGTGGTCACAATGGTGACAAACGTTGACTTTCCTCCCAAAGAATCCAGTCTATGATAGTTGCACTGGTCATGGAAGTGACCACAGGACTCTTCACTGGAGCTGCTACAGCGCACGGACTGCTGGCGTCACTGCTGTTCCGGGTGGCAAGAACGGATGGTAAGTCTCTCTGGAGCATCACCAAGAGGTGTTTATCCTTTGTTTTCTCCCTCCTCCTCCTCCCCAACGTGGATCCATGAGACTTTCTGCATTCCCTGCTTACACCTGAAGGACGCGACTGAGAACCCCTCACGTGCTGATAAGGAACTTACGATGAAGAATCCGGACCTGAACAGGCTAATGAGCATTTTAAACACTGACATCCGATTTCTGAATCCCTGTCAGAAGAGACTAATTCCTTTAAATGAACTACTGTTATTTTTTTTAAATCAAAAACATTTCATTTCAGATTTAAAAACAACAAAAAAAAAGGGTAACTTGTTTTTATTGCATTCGTTGTTGTTTATAAAATGACTATTGTAATGCGACTACGACACAGCTTGTGAATGTTCCGTGTGCTGCTGTTCCGTGTACAGAAACAAGAGTAATCAATGGGATAGAGCAAAGAGGCTTCCAAGTATTACTTAACCTCCCTCAACCAGGTATACCTCAGTTCCACCTCGCTAAATTATGATTGACAACACTAATTGGAATAATAAACCGCTCCGTGTTTTGTAAATGATGTATTCCCAATTCCCTGTGTTATTTAAGAAGGGGAAAGCTTCATGCCCCCAGGAAGTGGCCATTCCTAGAGCCGTGTTTTTAGCCTTTTCTTGTACTCGCTTGTTGTGTATAAAAAAGAAAAAGTGCTGTTTATTGAAAGAAAATTTTCCTTCCTCTTTTAGTTGAAAGCTTTTCCCTCCATTTCCCAGAGTATCTCATCCATTTATTTAACTGAATACTATTTAGGTTTGCTGTGTCTGAGGAATATTTGAAACCTTAAGCATGACTTATTTTTTTCTTTTTTTTTTTTTAATTTTCTCTGAGCTGTGACACTGGAAAGCTCTGAATTCTTGTTGTTTTTTTTTGAAAGAGTCTTTTCCTATTTATGTTTGTGCCGAGGTCGCCGCGCGTTCCCTG
Source organism: Emberiza elegans (assembly GCA_024865655.1). Classification (NCBI taxonomy): domain Eukaryota; kingdom Metazoa; phylum Chordata; class Aves; order Passeriformes; family Fringillidae; genus Emberiza; species Emberiza elegans. The sequence continues at coordinate 32,452,731 of JALJVW010003518.1, forward strand.
TCCCGCCAGGCAGTGGGGGCTGTGTCACTGTTTCAGGATCACCTCAGGAAGCTCAGTTCCCCCAATTCCTCTCCCTCTGCTTGGAGATTTGCAGCTTCCCTCCACTCAAAGCTCGGTGCCATGGGAGGGGAGTGCAGCTCACTGCCTGTGAGCCACAGGTTGAGCCTGGAGTCACTCACAAAGTTCTAGCCACAGATTGCAGATCCTAAATGTTACAAATTTCAGGGATAATCTAGTTCTGCTCACAATATGCAATGACCATTCCGAGGTAACGAAAGGAATTTCAATGGCCAGAGCGCAGACTCACAGAAAATGAGGAAAAGCATGGAAATTCACAGCTCCAGCACTGGAGTTCAGGATGGCAAGCCTTGTGCCGGAATTACAGTGACTGGTGGCTGGGTGCCAAAGTGCTTCTCCCAGATGCTGGCCCACTGCATTGATTGGATCCTTCCCACCAAATTCCAAGGCAAATAAACGCTGTGAGCCCCTGGAGCAGAGGCAGCAGCGGCCCGTGGTGTGCTGTGTGTCCTTGTCTCCGTGTGTCCACAGCCAGTGTCCCTGGAAAGCAGCAGGTGGCAGCTCCTGAAGGCTGCCTGGAACCTGGATCGGGGAACCTCATCCCTGGGAGCAGTGGGATGTGATGGATAAAGCAGAGCCAGCTCTGGGCAGGCAGGGAGGAAGGGCTGATGTTCCAGCCAGGGCCGTGGCACTGCTGCTCACGGCTGTGCCCGAGGATCCTGCTCCAAGGGGCCCTTGGAAAAGGGAAGGAAATCCAGTTTGTGGGGGCCTCTTGGCTGGACACTTCCCTTTGGCTTCCATTTCTGCTCCACTTTTAATTAAACTTCACACAGAGCAGGGCAGGACCGGAGTTCTGAACAAATCCCAGCCATGAACTCCTCGGGGCTTTTGCCCCTTCCCTGGCAGAACCAGAGCCACGGGCTGGTTTCATCCTGGGCTCTTGGAAATCCCATGCAAAAACTGAAGCTGAATCCAAGTCCCTCCTTGTGTGTGACCTTCCCAAGGAGCTGCTGCAGGCTCGGGGCTGGCTCCTCCCTTTGGGAGATCCCTGCTCTGTTCCAGTCCCAGCTTCCTGGGATTTACCAGCATCCCTGAGGAAAGGCTGCTCCTCTCCAAAGCTTTCAGTGGCTCGGAGTGATCTCCCCGAGCTGCTGTGCTCCAGGGCTTGGGAATGAATTCCTGTTTCACTCCCAGAGCATTCAGTGAGAGCTGGGAGCAGCAAGGGCAGGATCCAGGAGTGCTAGGGAGCTCTGGCATTGTTCGGGCAGTGCCCTGGGTCCCTGCCTGGCCTCACCACCTGTGACTGCTGAGGGTGACACGTTCCTGTCCCACGTCCCAGAGCTGCTGGAGGGGGCTGAAGCAGCGCTGCCCTTCCTGGGGTATTCCCAAACTCCCCCAAGCATGGAATGAGCCAGGAACCGCAGCGCTGCAGCTCTCAAACCTCACCTGCACCCAGTGCTGAGACTTGTCCTGCTCCATCAGCATCCACCATCAGTCATCACCCCTCTCCTCTTTTCCAGCTTTTTTAACCTTTGTAAAGACATTTCTGTTGATCAGGAACACTTGGTACAAAACACAGGAAGCTGCAATACACATCCCTGGGCAAAAGGACTCCAGTAGCATCCTTGATGGAACATCTGTTACCTCAGATACTCAACCAGCAGGACTGCTTTGCTTTCTCCCTCCAGTTTGTTTTTTTCAGTCCATCTCCTCTTCGTTACCTCTCGAGTTTGGTGAGCGATTACTTTAACTTTCCTCTTTGTATTTGTCAGTGTTTTGGGCACAGGTTGTTGTACTACTGTTAAAAGGCACTTGCTGCTTTTCTGCAAGTGCCAAAAAACCAACCAACCCCCCCTCGCCCTCAATAAAGTGATTGTTAAATATTGTACAAATACAAATGTATACTCTGCCCTCTTCCCCAGTGGGAAAATAAAAAATGTGACTACTCTGACTTGCAAATGCTTCTTCGAAAACTTTATTTTAAAATAAACACATGGGGCTGGTCCTACAACAGCTCTTGAGCCAAACTCTCGAGTTTTGCTCCAAAGATTTGGGTATGGAAAGATGTTACCTTGTACTTGGCACAAAACAGCCCTTGTGGCTGAAGCCTGTTGGATTAAACATTTAATGAAGTAAATTCTGTTGTGATTAAAGATTTAACTGGATAAATTTTCCACATCAAGTCAGATTTCAGATGGAAAAGTGCAGTGTGAGCTGTGACCTGATGGGGCTGCAGAAGGGAGCCAGGAGGGCAGCAGGGCCTGAGCCAGGACCCAGAGCCCTCAGCCACAGGGAGAAACCCTGGAGCTTGGATTTCTCCAAGTGGGAGCTGAGTGTGAGCGCAGGAGTCAGCACCGAGCTGAGCTAAAGCCCCTGGGAGTGAGTGAGGCAGTTCTGGCTGCTGGAAGGGAACAGCAGCACCGCTCTCCCCAGAAAATCCCAAATGGGTCAGCAAAGAAAACCGGTCCAAAAATTCACTGATGTGAGCACCTTCCTGTGGGTGACCATCCCCTGTGCTCAGAGCCAGCTGAGGGAGGAGGCTGCCCACTGCTTGACGTCCGTGGGGCAGTTGGGGTACACCTGCAGGGCGTCCATGATCTGGCTGCTGTCCAGCAGCAGCTTCATCAGCAGGAACTCGCGCTGCGCCCGCGCCGACGGCCGCTCCAGCGGCTGCACCAGCTCCAGCTGCAGCAGGTGCTCAAAGGCCTTGGGGAGGAAAAGGGGCACTGGAAGGGAACGTCATTCCTGCCCCAAACACCCCCCTCCCTTCCGGGGCTGTGTCTGACCACCCCCATCTGTGCTCGGGAACTAAAACCCAAATATTTTACGACTCAAAAGAAAAACGCGTTTCAGGCTCACCTTCATGACAACTGGCTTCTCAAAGTTGTACATAGAGTGTGCCTTCCTCTGGATGAACTTCTGGAATTCTGCAGCAGCAGGAGAAGAAAAGGGGCAGTCAGAAGGAAGCGAGTGGGGCAGGGTTTGTGAAGCTCAGGCATTGCTCTCACCATTGTAAACCATCTGGAAGTTGAAGGGCTCTCCATCATAGACCTCATTCAGGTGTTTCATGGCTATGATGAGGCAGATTTCCAGCACAGACAGACCTGCAGGGAAAGACAAGAATCCCAAGTATTTCCCCTGAGCACATCACAGACACAGGCAGTTCACCCACTCTGATTATTCCTCTATTTTTATAGGCTCTGGGCTTCACCCATCAGTGTTCTGTATCTTTATTATGTAAATTCCAGAATTCAAAGTCTGACAGAATTCCCAGAATGACCAGGCTGGGAGAGACCTTCAAGATGGAGTCCAACCCAGCCCCAACACCTCAGCCAAACCCTGGCCCTGAGTGCCACATCCAGGCTTTGTTAAACACACCCAGGGATGGGGACTCCACCACCTCCCCAGGCAGCCATTTCAGCAGTCACCCTTTCTGTAAAAGACTTTTTCCTAAAATCCAAGCTATACTCCCCTTGGCACAGCTTGAGACTGGAGAGGATTGATAAGAGAACATTCGTTTGCTGTGTATTTGAAGCAGAAATGTTCAGGACTGGGCTGTTCCCACCAAAAAGCAAGAACTGGAAATAGCCAGGTTGGCATTGCTGGACCCACGGGCAGGTGAGACTCAGAGCAGACCCCATGGCAATGCCTGTGCAGCTCACACCCACAGGGAACACCCCTGCACTGCATCTCCTCCACCAGGAGAATTCCAGGGAGGGATCAACACCTGCCCTGCTCCCAGAGCAGTTCTGGGGAGCAGCTGGGCTTTACCATGGACAATGTTGGCCTTGGAGTCGGTGCTGTGCTGCCTGCTGGCCTCCTGCAGGTCTGCAGCCGTCAGCAGGGGGTGGTGCACGGTCACGGCGCTGCTGGCCAGCATCTGCAACACACACAGAGCACAGCTCACTGCATTCCTGCTGGGAATGGACAAACCCCACACACACACAGAGCACAGCTCACTGCATTCCTGCTGGGAATGGACAAACCCACACACACACAGAGCACAGCTCACTGCATTCCTGCTGGGAATGGGACAGCACAGCTCACTGCATTCCTGCTGGGAATGGACAAACCCCACACACACACAGAGCACAGCTCACTGCATTCCTGCTGGGAATGGACAAACCCCACACACACACAGAGCACAGCTCACTGCATTCCTGCTGGGAATGGACAAACCCCCACACACACAGAGCACAGCTCACTGCATTCCTGCTGGGAATGGACAAACCCCACACACACACAGAGCACAGCTCACTGCATTCCTGCTGGGAATGGACAAACCCCACACACACACAGAGCACAGCTCACTGCATTCCTGCTGGGAATGGACAAACCCCCACACACACACAGGCACAGCTCACTGCATTCCTGCTGGGAATGGACAAACCCCCACACACACAGAGCACAGCTCACTGCATTCCTGCTGGGAATGGACAAACCCCCCACACACACACAGAGCACAGCTCACTGCATTCCTGCTGGGAATGGACAAACCCCACACACACAGAGCACAGCTCACTGCATTCCTGCTGGGAATGGACAAACACACACACACAGCACAGCTCACTGCATTCCTGCTGGGAATGGACAAACCCCACACACACAGAGCACAGCTCACTGCATTCCTGCTGGGAATGGACAAACCACACACAGAGCACAGCTCACTGCACTGCATTCCTGCTGGGAATGGACAAACCCCACACACACACAGAGCACAGCTCACTGCATTCCTGCTGGGAATGGACAAACCCCACACACACACAGAGCACAGCTCACTGCATTCCTGCTGGGAATGGACAACCCCCCACCCACAGAGCACAGCTCACTGCATTTCCTGCTGGGAATGGACAAACCCCACACACACAGAGCACAGCTCACTGCATTCCTGCTGGGAATGGACAAACCCCCCACACACACAGAGCACAGCTCACTGCATTGCATTCCTGCTGGGAATGGACAAACCCCACACACACACACAGAGCACAGCTCACTGCATTCCTGCTGGGAATGGACAAACCCCCCACACACACAGAGCACAGCTCACTGCATTCCTGCTGGGAATGGACAAACCCCCCACACACACAGAGCACAGCTCACTGCATTCCTGCTGGGAATGGACAAACCCCACACACACAGAGCACAGCTCACTGCATTCCTGCTGGGAATGGACAAACCCCACACACACACAGAGCACAGCTCACTGCATTCCTGCTGGGAATGGACAAACCCCACACACACACACAGAGCACAGCTCACTGCATTCCTGCTGGGAATGGACAAACCCCACACACACACACAGAGCACAGCTCACTGCATTCCTGCTGGGAATGGCTCACTGCTCACTGCATTCCTGCTGGGAATGGACAAACCCCCACACACACAGAGCACAGCTCACTGCATTCCTGCTGGGAATGGACAAACCCCACACACACACAGAGCACAGCTCACTGCACTGCATTCCTGCTGGGAATGGACAAACCCCACACACACACAGAGCACAGCTCACAAACACACACCAGCTCACTGGGAATGGACAAACACACACACAGAGCACAGCTCACTGCATTCCTGAATGGGAATGGCACAGCTCAATTCCTGCTGGGAATGGACAAACCACACAGAGCACAGCTCACTGCACTGCATTCCTGCTGGGAATGGACAAACCCCCACACACACACAGAGCACAGCTCACTGCATTCCTGCTGGGAATGGACAAACCCCACACACACAGAGCACAGCTCACTGCATTCCTGCTGGGAATGGACAAACCCCCCACACACACAGAGCACAGCTCACTGCATTCCTGCTGGGAATGGACAAACCCCACACACACACAGAGCACAGCTCACTGCATTGCATTCCTGCTGGGAATGGACAAACCCCACACACACAGAGCTCACTGCATTCCTGCTGGGAATGGACACAGTTCCCTGGAGTGACCCTGCAACAGGAATGGGCAAACCCCCCCACACACCTTCCCACTGAAAACCCTGCAAATAGCTGGCACTACAATTTCATCTTGCCAGGAAAGTTTTCCAGGCATGAACCTCAAAGCCTCCTGATTCCAGGAGATAAATCCCCCTGAACCTGTTTATATCCAGGTCAATGGATCAGCACCTCAGAGGCTGCTGCAGGAATGACTTACAGCTGTTCTGCACCTGCTTTTGTACCCAGGGACACCTCCCACTGTCCCAGGCTGCTCCAAACCCTGTCAAACCGGGCCTTGGGCACTGCCAGGGGCAGCCCCAGCTGCTCTGGCAATCCCATCCCAGGCAGGAATTCCCAGTTCCCAATGTCCCATCCATCCCTGCCCTCTGGCAGTGGGAGCCATTCCCTGGCTCCTGTCCCTCCATCCCTTGTCCCCAGTCCCTCTGCAGCTCTCCTGGAGCCCCTTTAGGCACTGGAAGGGCTCTGAGGTCTCCCCAGAACCTTCTCTTCTCCACAGTTTGTCCAGGAATTCTTCACTCATCCCTCCAGAATCTTTATTGGGAAGTTGACCTCAGAACAGAAGGTCTCTTTCCAAAGGAAGAGCTCAGCACCTGCTGCAGACCACAAGGGGGAAGCTGAGCCTCAGCTCTCACCTGCTCTCAGGCAGGCTCGGGGCTGCCGCCAGCTCCTTTCCTGGCCTCCAGGGCAGCCATGGGCACAGATCTGGGTGCCCTGCACCAGGAGCAATCTGCAATCTTGTAACCAACTCCAGAGCCCAGGGCAGCACCGAGAGGGCTCTGCTGTGGGCCTCAGGGTGGCTCTGAGCACTGCAGGAGGAGCTGGGAGCACTGGAACCAGCCCAGCCCAGAGCAGGAGGTCACACATCTGGGCTGGCACAGCAGCCCAGGGGCAGTCAGGGGGCTTTTCACACTGACACAAGCACAGGGACACTTTAGGATGGTTAAATAAGTGTTATTTATCCTCTGTAAAAGTGTCAGAGCATTTGTATGAGCTGTGTTCCAAAGAACAATTAGGGAGGCAGCTTAATTTAAAAAGACCCTCCAAGAGAACTGCAGCTCCTGTGTGATGATGGAAGTTCAAGTAGAAAAAACGGGTTTTAATATGAGCAGATGTCAGGATTCACCAGGAAGCAAAAACAACCTCAGAAAGGAAAAAGTAGTTTCAAAAGGTTTCACCTGCAGTTTTGTTTTATAAATGGAAAGGCTTGGAGAAAGTTAAATAGCAAAAGCTCAGCCCCATCTGAGTGGAACAGTCCATCCTCCCAGGGTAACTGCTACAGAGCTGGAGTTACCCCCTCACTGACACAGCACAGGCTGACTGAGGAGCCAGCAGGGCTCAAGCTCAATAAAATGCTGTTTCAGGCAAAGCTCGGCTAAATGGCCTGAAACCCACGAGAGCTGCTCACGAATTTCTGCAAGGAGGCAAGGAGGTGTTTCATAACTACCCAAGTACACACCAGCAGCAGGTGCAGCGAGCGCAGGTCTTTGGTGTGCTGGAAGAGGTTCTGCAGCATGTCCTGCACCGCTTTATCCTCTGAGAGGTGCTGCAAGAAACAACACAGAGATGTTTTAACCATCTCATACTCACTTTGAATCATTTCATACTCACCTGGAAAAATAACAGGTAAATGTATTTTTTAAAGAGTTCACCTTACACCTGACAATACAATTTTCATGTCCAACCTTAACTTTCTGGTCTTTCCTGTGACAATTTTACCTCCAGACACCAATAAGCAAAGATTCTCAATAATAATTTAATTTATTCCATATCACACTCAGCCAGTGAAAGGAAATGCCAATCTTAGGTAAAAGCTTTACACTTTTACTGGCAAAGGATATGTGTGTAAAGTAAACCAGCTTTACAGTGCTCTCACTTTAGAATTTTTCCTAAAATCAAGTATAAGATGCTTCAAGTACCTGGACATTATTATTCCATTTTTGTGCAAAAGACTCATCGGGAAATTCAGCAGGAAGAGAAAGCTGTTTCTTAAATATCTTTATGTATTGTTTAAAATCAAAGGAATTCATCAAATATATCTGTCTGTGGGAGAACCTTGACTTCACTCTCTTCTCCAAGAGCTCCAGGATATCCTTGATGGAAAAAAAAAGGAAAAACAGTAATTTAAAAAGCAGATGAATTTGGTGTTTTCTTTGCTACAGCACAGACAAATCACTGAAGTAAAGCATGCTGAAAAAAGAAAGAATTATTGAATTCTCAGGGTTAAAATGTTGTAACTAACATAAGTTAAATGTTCCAACAAGGCTCTGCTGATGATTTTAATGGATGTGCCTTGCAATGCCACCAACCACCCCAGGCCACGTGATGCCCCACATCACACAGGATCATTTGTTGCTAGGAAACCCAGCAAAATGTCTCCATAGCTTATGGAAATATTTCAGCTGCTTAGGGCTGAATCAAACCTTGCAGCCTATCAGGGCTCTGGACAAGTTGTGTGCTCACACCGGGGCTGGCAGCTGACAGGCCACGTGCTTTCTGTCAGCCTGACAGAATACAGCTTAAAATCCCAAAAAACACTTAAAAGCCAAAAAAACCCCCTCAGAAACAGCAGCTGTCACTCTGGAGACAATTCCTTAATTACATTCCAAAAGGGGATAAAAGGTTCTCAATAATGGGTGAGGAGCACAGCAGACTCAGGATAGTGATGATGCAAAAGCAAAGATTGTAATTTATTAAATCAACAATTAACTTTTCTATTAACTTCCAGAAATTTGCCCAGCTAATCCCAGTCAAACCCAGAATCAGGCTTTGATAAGAAATTTTAATTATTCTTCCTGTCACAACCCAACTATCTCCAGCACCAACAGTTCATTGTGAAAACAGGAGCAGTTTTATCCAATTTCCAGTGTTCCCCAGAAATTATTTCACACAACCTGCCCACAAATTAACATAATGCCATTGTACAATCATAGCCAATTGAAAAGTGAATTTTTGCTAGAAAAAGGGATCCTGAACTCATTTTCTTTTTTTTTAAGAAGCCCCCCCTACTGAAGTGGTTTCTTAAAAAAAAAAAAAAAGATTTAAACACAGTTACTACAACTCTGTCCTTGCCAACTGCCAACCAAGAAATTCAGGAGCCTCTCCAAAGAGTGAGCCACAGTCTGATATTGACTGTGTGTCCTTAGAAATGTTGGTTTGCTCCTTTAGCAAGGAGCCTGAATGCTTTGGGCATCTTCAATTTCCTCTCAGCACAGATTATTTTTTTTACATCCCCCTTCCCAATTCAAAAGTTAGAAGAATGGATAATTGAGCAAAGTCTCTTAAGAAATTAAGGTTCCAGGGAAGGAGAAGTCATTCCAACTAAGCAAAAAGTGACTTTAAACCGGCTGCAAACCTGGAATGAGGAAATGCCATTTCTTACCTGCCTGCAGGTGAGCCCAATAACTGTCACTGGGGTCTGTGCAGACTGGGAGATGTCAAAGAGGTTGTAGAGCAGGGTCTGATTCTTGTGGTGGACAAACAAATCAAACTCATCCAGGACAAACAAAATTGGGCAGCTGCTGGTTCGGTCTCCTGAGAGGAATGTGGAGAGTTAGCAGGGCAACTCCAGCATTAGGCTTCCATTCCTGCAGCTTCCTTTAATAACGGGGTTTTAAAATGCAGATTTCCTTTCAGCTTTTCACTTAGCCCTCCCTTCCTCCAGGTCCAACAGCAAAAAGGAAAATACATGGAAAAACTGGGAAGGTTTTGTAGTGAGTTTAGCCACAGCTAACATCACGTGCAAGCCTTAAAAGTCACAGCAGGTGTGTATATATCAGTATCAGGTGTATATACTGTATTCATTGTATTAATCAGTATTAACTATTCTTTACATTATTTTGTAACCATGACACATTCTTGGGCTAAGCTTCTTCATTCCACCTGTGAAGTAGAAGAAAAAACTCCACTTTCCAGTCAAGTGACCCAGAGTTTCCCAACAGGGATTTTTAGTGTTTACCTTTCCTCAGAGCTTCAAGGAGGAAGGCAAGGTTCTCAGCAAAACTGCCCTAAACAGAGAATAAAGAAGTTTCAGAATGGATTTGCAGTGTCATTCTCAGAATTGTCTAATCACAGCAAACTCAGACACGCAGTGGAGGCCATTCCCTTCCAAAAGTCTGCTTTCAAAAATGTCCAGTGGTACTTCATGCTGCATAGTCAAACTCAGGACAAGAACAATGATGGATAACTCTACATTCATCCACTTTTCCCAGTCTGAAATCCCCAAACTGCCCCACACAGGCAAAAATTAGTGATCAGGAGAATGCCTGCAATCAGCTAAATTCACAGGCAGCTCCATCCTTCCTGAAACAGCTGCTGCATCCTCATTTTCCAGCCACACACATGGAAAAAGTGCCACCTAACGTGTTCCACTGAGAGGGAGCAGGGGGTTTAATTGGCAACTTTATTGAACAGATGGAAGCATCCAACACTTCTGAAAAAAACACTGAATGGCTGTGCCCACCCGGGTCCAGCTACAGAATTCTCCCACCCTGCAGCACTCCAGTGTGAGATGAGAAACAATGAACTCAAGACCACAAGCCCTGTCAAAGGGGGCAGAAAAGCCAATTTAACCTCTGGATGTGAGTTACAGATAATGAGGGAAACTTATTTTCAAGCACTTTGGTCACTCTTTTTAGGACTATCCTCAGTACTCATGTAAATCAGTTTATCTGTGGGAAAAGGGAAATAGCAGCAAATATTTTAATAGAAATTCCATGGAAAATGACAGCTCTAGGAAGCCTGGATAGACTTCCTTTTTGGACAGACCAAAAAAGGGCTGATAATATATTAAAGATCCTGCTTTTTGGTTGAATTGTTTTGAAATGTTAAAAAAAACATTTCGAAATTCCCCAGCCCTCTGAACAAAGTTTCTTTGGAATACTTAAGTTTGGAATACTTTGGAATACTTAAGGAATACTAGAAATACTTAATACTTTGGAATAACTTTGCAATACTTAAGGAATACTATTAATAATGGATACTTAAGGAATACTATAAATACGTAATACTTTGGAAAAACTTTGCAATACTTAAGGAATACAATTAATAATGAATACTTAAGGAATACTATAAATATGTAATACTTTGGAATAACTTTGGAATACTTAAGGAATACTATTAATAATGAATACTTAAGGAATACTAGAAATACTTAATACTTTGGAATAACTTTGCAATACTTAAGGAATACTATTAATAATGGATACTTAAGGAATACTATAAATACGTAATACTTTGGAAAAACTTTGGAATACTTAAGTTTGTTTTTCTGAGGCTTGTTAAGACAGACTTCCCTTTTTCCCTCCTGTAAGGTACAAGTTGGTGGGTTTTTAAAAAATAACAAGGATGCATCATTAGTGCTCCATCAGCAAAGGGAGCCCAAGCAGGTCCTGCAAGCTCCATCCCACACAGCCCCAGTGTCCCAGGAAAGGGTTTTGGAGGGGTCAGTGAAGCCACTCACAAAAACTTTGTCCCCAACCACATTTTCCAGCTGCAGCTGCCTGGTGATCTCCTTCAGGGCCACTTTATCATTTGTCTGCAGAAGCCCTGAAAGAAAAGGATTCTTCATTGAGAACTGGCAGCTGTCCTTCACTCCCACTAGAAATTTAACAGCAGCTTCTCTCCTTTGCCAGCCTTACAGAGCTTTTTGCCTTTTTAAAAAATCAGACTGGACAGGAGTTTTCTGTACCTGACAAGGGACTTAATTCTGTCACTAAGAGCACAGAAGTTGCCCTCCATATAAAGAAACACACAGAGAGGCTCACAGACAAACATGTCCATGATTTAGGCTGGACTGAATTGCTGAAAGCTAAAAATTTCACAAAGTACATACAAAATACAGAAGTGAAAATAACAGAACCCTGGATCAATGATGTTTTACTTGCCATTCAGATGGACTTCCAAGAGGTTCTCTCTCACTTGTTCCATTTCCTTGAGGTCTTTTAAGACATGATTTAATAACTAGGAAAGAAAAAATACAGAATTTCTGTGAGAAGATTATTTTTTTAACAGCAAGGAATATCCAATTACAGATATAGGATAGGAAACAGCATGTAAGGTTTCATTAGGGAACATGTTTGAGTAATTTCCAGACTAAAACACTAAAATGTTTTGCATTCACCAGCCATGACTATGGTGTTACATTTGCTCATTCTGCTCAACAGGGAGGGAAAGGAAAATAACTCTGGTATTTCAGTCACTTATTTTTTGGGCTAATATCTGGGGCCTTTGCCTTAATCAAAAAACTTTATGAATTTGACTCTTGAGTTGGTGCCATATTCAGCTTCATGGCTTCTTTGGACATTCTAGAAAGAAACCCTCTGCTTTAGATCTTAAAAGAAACTCTGCTTACTCTTTTCTTCTGGAAGACAAAATTAAAACTGTACGATTGCACCAACTGCTGCTTATAAAACTCCCAAATTCAGTGTCCATCAAGAACTTGGTACTAGTAAAAACTTGTGTTAAAATATCTGTAAGTAGTGAAAATGTTAAATTTAAAAATTAAAAAGCTACTATTTGCTTTGGCTGCTTCAGAGGAAGATTTGTAGCTCCCACCTATGTGCAAGTATAAATGTATAAATATACACACACGATTTTCTTTACTCCAGCATCTTTCACTTGATATATAAAGAGGAAGTAATTAATTCTGCATAGGTGATTTTGCTAAATTATATCCTGTCTGAAAGGACCACAAATTTTCATCACATCATTTAATGTAAATGTTAAAGACTTGAGTGTTTGAATAAGTTGAAGTATTGAGCATTTAAGTTAGAGGTCATCCCTTCATGTGCCTCAGTAAGGGGAATTCCCCTGAAATACAAAACCTACACTTATAAACCATAACCACCACAGAATATTCTGCTCCATGGCAGGTAACAATATTCCTGACCATTCCCTGCATACACACAGCTGTGCAGAAACCACCCCTCAGACTACTCCCTTTAGAGCTTTTGGATGCTTTTTCTTCATTTTTACAGAGAGGCCCCAAAACCAGGTTAATTAAAGAGTAATCAGAACATGGCTTTAATTGCAAAGACAAGTGTTAGGAACAGATTTCTCCCTTCTGTTCCTGAACAGAATTTCCACAGCAAGTCCTGGAATGTTTTGAATTTCTATGCAAACCATTAGCAATTCTCTCTATAAAACCAGGCAGAGCTGCAAAGGCTCCCAGGACTGCAGTGAGGCTCTGAGGGACCCACACAGAGCTCCAGGAGCTGCTCCTACCGCGGTTTTCCCGGAGCCCCGGGGGCCGATAATGAGGGCGGAATTGCTCTCCCCGTGCACCGTGGTTCTTTTCAGCAGCTCCAGCAAATGTCTGTGCAGAAAACAGAAATAGGCTGAAATCCTCAAAGCTGACAACATCCCCCAAACCCAGAGAAAATTCAAAGAATAAAACTTGATCCAGTTCCACTTGCTCTGAGAGCCAACACTCAGGGCATGCAAAATGTAATACAATAAAGTACAAAGGGCTCAGTGATCAGAGCTCTTAAAATACTTTAAAATATTAAAACATGCCGAAGTTGAGAGTATCACTAATTCATAAAGCCCTGCAATTCTCTGCCGTGAGAGGACAGACCTCAATAATTATTTCTTCCTTTAAGAAATAGATTGCTTTCTGTGCTACCACTGTTCCTCCCCAGCTGTAAATTACCTGCAGATAGACCCATCACCTCAAACCACATTGACAGTGCTCACAGCAGCCAATGACACCTGCGATTCCCGATATTCCACATCAACAATGTGCTTTTGGAACATGAGATACTGACATCTGCTATTGCTTGGGAAGGGGACAGGGAGTCAGCCAACACATGTGGGTTTGGTCCCTGCTGGAGAGCCAGCCCCAGCCAAGAGCCCTGGCACGTCCTGGGAAGGGAAAATCAGAGCTGGGGAGCTCACTGTGTTTTCCCTGCAGGGTAATTCACTACCAGTGGCACTCTGAGCAGGACACAGCCTGGAAATTGCTTTTTGGAATTTCAGTATAAATGGGGGAGCCTTGTTTTGTAGGACTGACATAACAGAAATACATTTCCTCACAACAGCAATAAAATGCCTATGTGAGCTCTGCAGGTACAACACACTGTTTTAATAATTGGTTTTGTCCCTCTGTAATGAAAACTTGTGCTCACATCAGGTGATTCCACTTACTATAAGTCAGCCTTAGAAAAATTAATTGTTTTAAACGAGTTCTTTAAATACATGTTTGTTATCTGCAGAATTTGACCTGCATCTGGAAAATGATCAGTACTGGGACAGTGTCATTGTCCCACTAAATCTCTTCTTCCTAACCCTAAATTCCCCATCTGGATGGCTCCAGAGGTGGTTTAAATATGGGTTTCTGCTTCAATAAACATCATGTTTGCACAGAAATTTTAAGATTTACTTCTAACACAGTTCACCAACAGGAGAAAATCTGAAGTAAAAATGAAGTATCACAGCAAGAGAATTTAACTTCTCACTTAACACAAAGCCTTAGGACATGCACTGAGAGTATCAAAAAGAATGAGAGATGCAAAACAAGGACAAGATATCCAAAACTCAGAGCCTGACAAAACCAGAAGGGAGCAGTTGTATAAAAACTGTCAAAATCTGAGGTAAATAATCGTTAGAAGCACTGGGCTGGAAGTCATTGAAACCTGCATCATTTGGTAAAACGGAGAGGGGGAGAATTCTGACTTGAGCAGACTGTCTCACTGCTGCAGGTAAATGAGGAAGCCCTGAGTCCTGGAGCTGCTCACTCACCTGTACTGCTGCTCCATCCCAAACAGCTTCCCAGCAGCACAGTGGTGACAGAACCGTTCTCGTAAGATCTTCTGCACCTGGGGATGGAACACAGCACAGGAAAAATGTTTGGGCTCCAAACACCAGAATTTATAATAATGTAACTACAGCAATAAAATAACAGTAAATTAGGCACTTTTGTGGTGTTACAAATATTCTATAACATAAATTTTTACTGTCACCAATGATAGAAGGGTCTTGAAAGTAAGAATAAAGTTGCAGGAGGCAGAATATGGTATAAATATTATATAAAGGAGCAAAAGCAGTCGGAAGAGATTAAAATACATAAGAAATCACTGACCCAGGGGTAATTCCTTGCAAGACGTGTTGCAGTTTTTAACCAGCAACTTTAGGAAAACAGGAGAATAAAGGTTTAAAAATATCAAACAAACTAAGAAATAAAGGTTTAAGAAAACCAAACAAACTAAAAACTGATTTGGCAGCTGCTGTCCTGCTGTCTAAAAAAAAAGTCACCTGGGTCACCTGATTCACCCTACAAACTGGGAGATTAAAAACCTAAATGGATAAAAACAGAATTATGCAAATCTGTGGCCACAAACAGTTGCAAAAGCACAAGACCATCCTTTAAGTTTTTTACTACATTATTACTGTAACACCTGAAGCAAACAACAGGTGGGAAGCTGAAAGAAACACAGATACAAAAGCCATTTAGTGCCCTAACATTTGTATCCAGGATCTGTGCAAGTTTTTCTAACTGGTCTAGGGAAAAAAAATACAATGACATGAATGAAAAGGGTGGAAAAGTTCCATAAGTTATAAAGAAAATAATGAATAAAGAGGTAACTGACCCGGGAAATGCACTCAGCACTTTCTGCACTGCTCTCCTTACTCTTTCGCTTGCTCATTGCGGAAGGCTTCATCTTTGGAGAAAATAAACATTTTATTAAATAGCATTGCTTTCCAAACAACCCCAGCCAGAAACTGTGTTTAGGTGTTGGTCATTTTTAAGGACTGTAATGAACATCTGTTCTTCACTAATAAAGATGCAGCAGTCCATCTTCCTAGTGAAAAAGAGCCAAAACACTGAAATAATTTAAAATTTATTTCTGATAACATTAATGTTTACACACTTCTCCTAAACAGCACTGGCTTTAGGATGCTTTAGAGAGTTTAAAATAATGTCCTTACGTTTTTGCAGCTGGAACAAGCTACAAGCACATGGGAACACGTTAAGAAACAACAATTTTAAGTTTTTACAGGAATAACTTGTTTGTAACAATAACCGCAGCATCTCTCTGGACAAGCTGGCTCTGAGGGGAACTTGAAGGGGTCCTAAGGGGATTGGGGGGTCCCTAAAGAGATTTGGGTAGATCCAGAGGGGGTTTGAGGGGAAACCTTTAGGGATTGGGGGACCTTGGGGGATCACGATGGGATTGAGAAGTTTGAATGGGTTCTGAGGGGGATTCAAGAGGGCCTGAGGGAGGCTAAAGGGGGATTTGGGGGGGAATCACAGGTCTTGAGGGGGATTTAGGAGTGGTCCTGGGAAGGGTTTGGGGGTGGTCCTGAGGGATTTGGGGTGAGGAATTTATGGGGGCTAGGAGGGTCTGGGAATGCTCTGAAAAGGAACGGGGGTCCGGGGGATTGTCCATTTGGGAAAGGGCTGTGGGAGTAGGGAAGGTGGGGGGTTGATTTTTCGGGGCTGGGAGAGTCTGTGACGATGCCGATGAGGGAATGGAGCGGCCACAAAGAGCCTGGGAGGGTCCATGAGGGGCTGTGGGGACGCAGAGGGCGAGTTTTGGGAGGACCTTGAGAAGGCCCATGAGGAAATTGGGATAGCCCTACAGGGTTTAGAGGGTCCTGGGTACTGTCCCCCCCTCCCCCCCCTCCCCTCACGAAGTTTCCCGCCTCTTCTCCGTCACCTGAGGGCGGCCACCACCGCTCGCACGCTCCCCTCAGCCCTCACCTCACCCCCGCACGGCATTCCTCCCCTCAGAAACCGCTCCCCCGTTACCCTCCTCACAGGCTGCATCCGCGGCTCCCTCAGAGACGCCGGAGCCCGAGCAGATGAAGGGCGGACGGGAGGGCGCATTCTCCGCTGCTGGGCGCGTCCCTCCCGGCGGAGGCGGCAGGCTGGGGCGGAGGCGGACACAGGGACACAGACGCTGGCTCTCCTTCTGCCCGCCCCCCTCACCTGCCCGCGCTGCCCTAACGCCGCTTTCCCGCCCTCTCTTCCCTCACCTGAGGGCGGCACCCGCCCGCGCGCGCCCGCTCGCCCGCTCCCACCGGCCCCCGCGCGCACCGCCCCCTCACGTCACCGCGCGCTGCGCTCCGCTCCCCGCTCCGCTCCCCGCCCCGCCCCGTCCCGCCCCCCTCCGCCCCCCTCCCCTCCGCTCCCCTCCCCTTCCCCTTCCCTCCGCTCCGCTCTCGTCACTTCCTCCCGTCCATTTCCCCCCCTTCTTCCTCCCCCCTCATGCACTTCCTTCCTCCCTGTCCCGGATCCGTTTCCGGGAGCGGCGCGCGCGGCGCTGTGGGAAGTCGTCGTCTCCCCGTTTCCCCCCCCCTTCCTCCCCGCGGCCTCCTGAGCTCCCCCGGGGCGCATGCGCGGTGGCGGCCGCCGCTGCTGCCTCCCCTCCTCTTCCTCCTCCTCCTCCTCCTCCTTCTCCTCCTCCTCCTCCTCCTCCTTCCCGACAGCGGCGGCGGCGATGAGGAGGAGCGCGGGGGGGGGCGGCGGCGGGACGGCCGGTTGTTCGCGCCGCTGAAGGGACACGAAGCAGCGCCGCGCCGAGGCGGGGGCGGGGGGCCCCGAGTCGCTGCCCCCCCCGCAGCCCCGCCGGGGAGTTTCTTCCACATCCCCCCCAAACACACCGAGACCCCCCCCCCCCCGTCCCTCGGGGGCGGCCCCGCGGAGCGCCGCTCCCTCCTCCTCCTCCCCCTTTATTACCCTTTGTGTGCGTCTCCGCCTTCCTCCCTGCGCCCGGGGGCCCTGAGGTGAGTGCGGGGGGAGCGGCGGGGCGGGGGGGGCTGTTTGTTTACCCCGTGTTTACCCTCTGTTTACCCCGGGGGGGCACCGCCTGTCACTCCGGGCCCCTTCCCGGCGCCCCCCGCCCCAGCTTTGTTGTCGGGGGATGCTCCGGGGATGCTCCTTTGGGCCCCTCCGGAGCGGGAGGGGAGGGGGGTGATGGTGGCGGGGGCGCCGGGCAAAGTTCGGGGTGGTGCGGTGGGTGCTGAGCCCCGGCCGAGTGCCCAAAGTGTTGTTTTCCCGGGATAACAGGGAGCCCCGGCGTTGCCCCCCAGGTTCCAGGCCGTTGTTTGACTTATTGTTTGAGTTATTAAACCCCTGCGGTGGTGAAGGTACAAAGACCACTTGTACAAAGACCCTTTCCCGAGCTGAACTTCCAGGGGATAGACAGTCCAGGAGCTGGACTTGGTGCTTGCGGGGTTGGGATGTGGTTTGGTGGCAGCCCCTGGTTTATCGGTGGTGCCCGGCTATATTTGGTCAATGGTTTGTTGGGATATATATGTCGGGATGTGTTTTTCCATGGCTTTCTGCTGGGAAGGCCAAGTGTCTCCATCCCCGCTCACCGTGTTGGTCAGGTGCTGCTGGTGGACTGGCCTGACCATGTTTTCTGCTGGTTCCAGGGAAACTTACATGTTCAGATGTCTGAAATAGGTTAAAATGTAATGGCTGTAAATGTCAAACTAAATTCTGGACTCGAGGAAATGTTGGGAGAAGCCTTCTAGATGTTTGCAAGGATCCAGAAGTAAGAGTTGGGGCATTAGCACCAAGTTGAGATGAGGCAGTCCCCTACACAAGTAGGATGTTTATATTGAAATTGCTGTTGTCTGCTTATTTCTGGAGCTTGATTATGTCCTCTGTAATTTCCAAAAGACGGTTGGAGTGCTTTGGTTTATTCTGGGCTTATTATTTTTGGTTTATTAAGCGCTGAGTGCGGAACCATGGAGTAGGCCATGAGTGTGTGTTCCAGAGGGGCATCCCGGTTAAATGGTGGTCAGCAGAGAGTGTGTGTTGCTGTGCCTCATGCTGAAGGATGCCCACAAGAAAGAGCTCTCCTGGCGTGCTGGGCTGTCTCCCATTTCTGCTTTGTACCCACGTGTCTGGTGGGGAGCAGCAGTTTTGGGATTGGGCTGGGAATAGTTTGAGAGAGCCACAATTTGATGGGGTGGAAGGAACAGGAGAAGACCAGAGCTGGACTGATACTGGACAATGTTGTGATGGAGAATTGGAGGCAACAACCATAACTTTAGCTCTTTCTAATAGTTTGCTGTTAGTTTTCTTTTTGCTTGTAATAACTTTGGGTTTAAATGTGTGGGGACAAAACCTCTGCGGTGTAAATCCCCAAAATTACCAGATCTGTGTATAAACACCTGTGATTTTAACATGTGACTCTCCTTATAGTTTACTACACGTGGGAGTTGGACAGCAAAAGCCTGTCCAAGAGGGAAGGACATAATTTCATTATTTTATTTCATGACACTGCTGCTGTTCTCAGCCTGAGATCCCATTGATCTGCTTTCCTCTGTACATGGAAGCCCACAGTGGCTGCAGGATTCCATTCCCCCCAACTTCCACATCCTCCCGTGATGTGATACAGTAATTATTACAGGGATTTAACCATCTCCTTGCGTTTGGGGCTTTAAAGCACCTATGGTCTGGTTTAATATGGTTACACAGTGAGATTGAACAGGATTCTGAAGCTGGGCAGAATAATTCAGGGTTTTTGCTTGCTTTAAATCCTGGAGATAAAATTACTGATAAACCTTCATTTCCATAGGCCTCCAGTCCTGCAGCCAGGTCTGTGCTGGAGGGAGAGCTGTGGGGTTGGGGTGGAAAGGGCCCTCTGAAGGAAGGCCTGGTGGGACTGGGATTCTGGGTGGCAATTCCTGCATTTCTGCTTAGCACAAAGGGGTCTCGGCTAATTTGGGCCTTCTGGCTGCTGTCACAACCTCCCAAGAGCTGAAGGAATTGAATCTTTCAACCTGTGCTAGGAAAGATTGTGAGTTATCAACAGCTGTAGCTGAAAGGCAACGCAGTTTCCTTTTATTTGGGCTCCTAAGCTCTTTTTGCTGCTATTATTGAGATTTTTACAGGTGCTGATTGCTTTTAGGAAAACTTGGTGCTTCCAGTTCTTTATCTTTGGGGACAGAATTAATAATTATTTTGCTGTGTTCTGGGTCAGTGGCTTGCTGGGCTCTGAGGGCAGATGGTTTGGAGTTAGCAAGGACCTGCCCTGGCTGTGCTGAGCATGAAGATGCTGTTTAGGCCTGGCTTGAATAATGTTTCTATGGAGTTTGCTGCCATACCTTCCTTCCTTTGTGGACAAATGAGTTGGTCTCTATTTGGATTAGGGAGGCGGATGTTTGAGGAGAATCTTTATGATGCAATACCTTCAATAATTGAACTTTTCTTGCAGTCCTTTCGTTCTTGGGCTGTGGAGGGATCAGTGTTTCTCCTTGTTCCAAAGCATCATCACAGTCCTCTCCAGGATGGAATGCCTTGGGATTCAGCTGGGTCATTTAATTCGCTTTGCCAGTGGATTTATTTTTGTTTCCTCCTGTTCCTCATGGTGGTTCCTTCTCTGTGGAGGATCAGTCTGTGAGCCCACCCTGAGTTTGTGGATGAGCAGCCAGCGCTCCCTGTGGATGTTCCCTGTGGAAAGCAGCGGGCCAGGTGGGAGGCCCCTCGTGCCCATCTGGAGCCCCACTAATGTCCCAGTGTCTCTCTATGGGCTTAAGAGGCCGCGTGCACAAAGCAGTTCAGTCTCATCTGTTCATGGCCAGGGACACACATTTTGAGAGTGGCTGAGCTTCCTTTGCAAAAATCCTGTCAAAACTTTGGGGAAGTGGGGAATTCTGTTGGTTCTTTCAGCCTTGTTGGGTTGTCTGAGGGTTTGGTTTTGTTTGGTTGGCCCTGTGTTGGTTCTTGTTCTGTCCCAGTGGAAATCAGAATTACCACTGATTTCAAAAATAAAAAGATACAGGATACATTTATTTCCTTTTTAATGCTCTTATGTCATTAAGGACCTGCTTATTCTTTTAAAGAGTTACTTGAACGTTGGAAACCACAGGCTCTCATTGGCTTTTCTTTGTATTTATTTTTGGAACTATTAGGTGGAATAATACTGCTCAATCAGTTTCAAATGGGCCTGCACAGGAACCAAGGCTGGTATTAGGGATGAAATTTTGGAAGAGCATTGGAAATAGCTTTCAGGATGCTTTAATTTTTCTCTGTGTATCTGGAGCTAAACGAAGGGGGAATAAAACAAAAAGCAGCAGTTAAGAAATTGAGAAGTGCTGACTCTTTCCCTCTTTTGAATTCCAAGTTCTTTATTATAGCAATTTTTGTTTCTTGATGAATCGTCTAGAAAGGAGTTCAGACTTGGTACTATTTTTAAATCAAGGTGAAATTTGTCAAAATCACTTGGACTGCAATGTTAAAAAGTGTATGAGTACACATGCAAATGAGTTTAGCTGCATACACAAATACGTAAATATATAAATGAGCATCTGCAAGAAGTAGTAAAAAGCACTGATGGGAACTTCTCGGTGCTGCTTTAGGGTGCATTGTGAGCCCCCGAGCTGCAGGCTGGCAGCAGGAATCGCTGAGAGCGCTGCCATGGCTATTCATAGAGCTTTGTGAAATGAGCTGGTCATCTGGGTTTATCTGCAGCCTGACAGGTGCTCCCAGCCCCAAAATCTCCATTGCCTCCCATCTCCCCATGGGAATGGCTGAGGAACAAATCCTGCTCTGGGTTTGATTGCTGGCTCTTTAGGTGGGAGCTGGAGATGCCCAAGATACATTTCTTGTTTGTTTGAGGGTTTTTTTTCTGAAATATTCTGTTTCAGGAGCTTTAAATGTGCTTAAAAATGAAGTGGTAAAATGCTTGAAAATTCTTTTTTATGTTTCTAAGCAAACCTTTATTGTTTCATTTATTACTCTGGTTAAATTCAATGTGCTGTTTATTTTATATATTTTTATTTTCCAGAAAATGTTTTAAAGTAAGCGAGCAATATTTAAAAAATTCTTATCCTGCCATAATATCTGCTCACCAGAACTCATAGAAGCAATATATTAATTCATTACTTGGCTATGAGGTAAAATTGAAACTTGGACTAAAAAAATACATATATTGTCATAATTTTTGCTTAGTCTACATTTTCAGTGGCATTAAATGCAGAATTATTTTGGTGTCTGAGTAATCTGAAATGTAAATAGCATCTGAAATACGAGGGCCCTTGGTTTGCAGCATCAGTAGCGTGGCCTCGCTCAGGAAAATTCCCAAGTGAGGGAAGCAGAACAGTTGTCAATTGTTTGCACAACAAATCCTGCTGGATCAAATGGTGATATTCCCAACGTTTAGATCAAGGAAGGCACGAGATAATGTTGCCTTGTACCCCACTGCCAAAGGAAACAAACACAGCCTAAGTTAGGAGAAAATTTGGCCAGCTACAACCTGGGCCTACATATCAGAAACACAGATAGGCAGAATTTTCCATTCATGCTGCCTAATGGTTGAAAAACATGGAAATTCAATTTCACTTGGCCAATTTCAGACTTGGTTTTTAAGCTCTGGTAGATCATTGCCAGCATGTTATTTAGGATTATCTGTTGTGACAAATTAAAGGCTTGATCAAAATCCGTGAAGTGTTTGGGTTTGTCTTCATCCTTGAGGCTTTTACCTGTCTACCTCATGGATATCTATATATCTGTATATATCTATATATTTATCTATCTATATTTATATAGACATCTATATCTATATATTTATATATATATATATATATATATACATCTAGGTGACTGGGCCCACAGAATGAGTACAAATTTCATGTGTTTTGGTAAGACTGATTCTGATTCTGTAGCTCCAGTCTAACCAAAACACATGAAATAATGAAAATAATAAACAAAGCCTTATATTTTTGGTTGTGTTTGTCCCTGAGCTATTTAATTTAATTTAATTTTTTTTTATTTTTAAGACTGATGCAATGAAGCTTTATGCATCTGTTTAATTTTTTTAATATAAGCACACTGTCAATTTAAAGAGATAAATTTTATTTATTTTAACTGTGTGTAGAAGAGAAGCACAAAAAAAATACTGTGCCGGATCCTCTCATTCAAACTCTAGATAAGAAGAATTTTTTTAGTATCTGCTATTTTTGGAAGAAAACACTGCAAAAGTGAACAAATGAGATCATTGATTCAAGAAACAAAGTAGTCAGGAATCTGTAGTGAGCTGGTTTTTTTAGAACAGAACTTCCTTTTGTCTTTTAGGGGTTGGGGGCAGGAGAGGGATACGTTGTTCCCTCGTAATCTTTATGGGGAAGAGGCTTGGATCAGATTTCAGAGGTGCATGTGTTGGTGATGCAATGTGGTGTTGTCTTGTTGTTCCTGAACGTGCCTGCCTGGAATGGCAAATATTGTGAAGTTTTCTGGTTTTTTAGTTGTTTCTGGAAGGCTCATCCCATGTTTCTCAAGGAGCAGCTCCCTTTGAAAGCTCAGAAAAGATGAATTTTCCCCATTTGTGCTACGCTAGGAAAGGTTTGGGTTTTGGAGATGCTGTTTAAAATGACTTTTCCTCCTACATTTTGTGCCAGGGGAAGGAATTGCTGGGCTGGGGAGCTGGAAGCCAGTGGAAGGGTTTGTTGGTGCTGATGGCATCAGAGCCCCTGGCCAGGGCTGCAGAGGGGATCACAGCCCAGCAGCGGCTCTGATTGCCACAGAAATTCCTGTCACTGCTTCCCTTCAGGTTCACAACTGCCAGCTGGGCTTGGGATTGTGGCTCTTCAAGGTTTTCAATGGGAATTTTGTCCTAAATACCAGAGCAGGTATCAAAATCCTTCTAGCACAACCCTTGAGTTGTCCAAACTCAAAGCACAGTTGGCTTTTCCCTGCTAAGATAATTTAAACACTGAGGCTGGGAAATCCCACCTGCTCAGGGTAGCCAGGACGGACAACAAAATGAACCAAAAACTAAACCCAAAAATTCCATGGAATATTTGAAACTTGGGAATGATGTTTGAGTTTAAGGACATGTCCTTAAAAATCTGTGAGTTGTTGGAGCCTTTTAAAAGCCACGTGGCTCCCCTGAAGTTGCCTGGTGTTAGTAAGTAATAAAGCAGGGCTGTGTCTGTGGGCCAGCTGAAGCAAACCATATCTGGGCTGGAGGCTATTGGTTCCTCACCTCTGTTTTAAAATTAGTCCAATCGTTTGCAGCGTGATTCATTTCTAAAAATGACTTGTCCATCTGTGCAGGGTGCCCTGGCTGGAGCCTTGCTGGAACTTGTGTTGCTCTCAGGACATCTCGGAGCTGTTGTATCCCACTTTTCTTTGATAAATATGTTAATTCAGGCATTAAGCTGGGTATTAAAAACTGTGGTGGGGGTGATTTTTGATGTTTGGAAATATCTATCCAATGTTTCTACTCTTGAGACTCTACTAGTAAATATGTAGATATGAAATCTTCAAGGAAAAAAAATAATAATAATGTCTGTACTGTTTTCACTGCTAAAATGTTAATCAACTTCTTGGTTGCTGGATCAAGCCCTAAATCTGAATTTTTATGAGTTGTTGACTTCACAAAGGTCTTGGGGAACAAAACTTGTAGCAAAGTAATGCTCCCCCCAAAGCTGTGCAGCTCCTTCATCAGCTGCCCCCTGGGTTCACCTTCCACCTGGGGCTTTCTTCCCAGAACTCTGGGGATTCCTGGGCTTTTCCCTGTGCTGCTTTCCCTAAAAACTTCCCAGTTATGAATCAGTCCTTAATCATCTTCTGTAACTCAGCTCCTTTGATGGAAGAGCGCTGCTAAGGATCTGCAGACATTTAGAATCTGCAGAATTTAGGAGCATGTCCATGGAACTTAAAAGTAAACAGAAAATCAAGGCAATATTTTTAATTTTCATTTTTATGTTAAAGGAACTTAGATGCCAGTAGAAGTATTCCCATGTGTAAGAGCAGCATCCTTTTTCTTAAATAATAATTATCAGACTAATAACTGTTGCTTTGTCAGAGAAGGAATATATAAACTTTGGAGAGCCTGTTGTTATATTTTTTTTAATTTTCAAAGAAAAAAAATCAAAAAGAATTGATCAATACTTTCTTCAAGTATTGATCTATGCTAAATAAAACTAAGTTTAACTTTATTCAGGGTTTTTTTGATGTTACAGATACTACAACCTGAGAGAGACTTATCCCATAGATGAACAGTTTGAAGTAGATTATTCTCATTTTTAATGTTATTGCATTCAAAAAATCAGCAAAAATTGTTAATATTCAGCTTCTGCTAATTATTGCAAATAATTATAATGCTTTGTGATGGTGTATGTGAGTCTGGAATGTTTCTGTGCAATTATAGAAAAAATGAAATGCTTTTTAGTTTGTCTTTTGGTAGATAGTAGGCATTGGAATATAGGAAAATGTTCAGTACGATGGTGGTGAATGTAAACTGAATTGTTTCTGATGGTGAACATTAAATTGAGGATATTTTAAGGCATTTTCAGTTGTTGTCTTGAAAGAAAACTCTTTACAGAGGTTTCTATTGAATGTCCCGGTGTTGGGACTTGGTTGTCCTGTGCTCCAGAGGTCTCCACAGGCAGGAAGGATTTTGGGATTAGGTTCTGTGAACCTGGATGTTCATCAGAAATTCCCAAATAATTACTGTTTTTTTTTTAATCTCTGCATTAATCCTGTCCAGTGTAATCCGTAATTATTCTGTCCTCAATTTGCACAGACTCCCCTGTTGTTTACTCCTGCTTTACTCACCTTCTTTATTGTGCCCCAATAGACATTCCTGACAAGTTACTAACTCTGAGTTGCCTTGGGAATTGTCTGTGTGGTTTTGGGGCAGCGAGTTTATCACCCCACAAAAAACTCATCACACTTCAGGGAATGCACCCACTGGGCTGAAATATTTGGATTTTTGTGCACAGGATGGTGAGGCTGCGTCAGGGAAGGGGGAGTTCCGTGGAGCTGCAAGGTGCAGCCTGTGGATAACCCTTCCTGCTGCTCTCTGTGGCTTTGGGGTTGGGGAACAGGGGTTTGGCTCCCCAAAAAGGAGCAGGGCTCCAACTGAAAGCTGCTGCAGAGGCCCTGGGGCTGCCGGAGGAAGGAAGCGAGCGGGGAAACGTTCGGAAGAGGCAGAGCCTGGGGAGAGGGGTTGGTGGTCAGGAGCAGTGGAGGGGGGATGTGGGTGGCAGCACGGAGGGAAGGGGATGAGGCAGAGTTAGTCAGGGCTGGAAGGAAAATTAGGGGAATGTGGGGAGCAGGGGCCTGTGGGGGTGTGTAAATTGTGTGCCTCGACAGAGGGGAGCAGATCAGAGAACCATGGGGTGGTTCGGGATGGAAGGGAGCTTCAATCTCATCCCATTCCACCCCATTCCATGGTTGGGTCATCCAACCTGGCCTTGGGCACTGCCAGGGATCCAGGGGCAGCCCCAGCTGCTCTGGCAATCCCAGCCCAGCCAGGAATTCCCAATTCCCAATGTCCCATCCATCCCTGCCCTCTGGCACTGGGAGCCATTCCCTGGCTCCTGTCCCTCCATCCCTTGTCCCCAGTCCCTCTCCAGCTCTCCTGGAGCCCCTTCAGGCCCTGCCAGGGGCTCTGAGCTCTGCCTGGAGCCTTCCCTGCTCCAGGGGAACATTCCCAGCTCTCCCAGCCTGGCTCCAGCCCTGGGAGCATCAATATGTTGGGGAGGGGAGCTGGTGACTCTTGATGGGAAAACCCACCTGGCAGCCTCGCTGAAGCCACAAGTATCAAGAATATTTTCACACAGTATCAACCAGAAAGTGCTGCTTAATCACAGCCTTTACATCCAGCAGCCTCAGAATGATTTGAAAAGGGAAGTAAACAGGCCTGTGAGTGTATAAATAATTCCATAATATTGCCACTGTTGCTGCCTCAACTTGGAAGAGCTGGGAGTTGCTGCTGAGCGGGCCTGGCTGGGCAGGCAGCCCTGCTGCTCTCACACCAGCGATGCCTTGTGGAGGCTGCCCTGGAGCAGAGACTGGACAGAGCTGAGGAATAAAGCAGGGATTTATCCCAAGGATCTCCTCCATGGACCCACCTTGGGCAGCACCAGAGCCCAGCCAGGGCTGCACCCAAGATGAACCCAAATGGCCCCAAAATGCACGAGCGCTCCCGGGGTCTCTCCCTGGGATCAGCTCTGCTCCATTTGCCCCTTGCAGTTCATTGTCCCATCCCAGCTTCAGCCCCTGCAGTCCCACCCTGCTTGTTTTTCTCTCTGCAGCCCACGGGGTTTGTGCTCCTGGGCTGAGATTTGGGTCATTTGTCCTTGGTGCCCAGCTGGGGCAGGAATTGTTTTGTCTCCCTGCTCTGTGCACAGAGCCCTAATATGAAGCCTAGACTTCCACACTAAAGCAGCACAGAGCCTGAAAAATATGAAAGCTAAACCTTGAGCATCATCAGGACCTGTATCAGTGCCCCAGAAATGCTTTCACATCTTGGAGGACTTTGGCCTGGATGTTTGGCTTTCCAGGAGGGAAGTCTCCAGCCGTTCAGACCGTGCCTGGAGCTGGGTTCTCCTTTGTCCCAGCATGGTTCTGCTCTGCTCCCAGCCCATCCATGGCTGAGTTTTCCTAGGGAAGCATCCCAGTGTGGAGAGGGTGGCTGGAATGCTGGGCATGCCTTGCCTGTGTTGTGTTTACTTTGACTTTATTCTCCTTGCTCGTCCCCTGAGTAAACAATCCTAATCCAGTGCTGCACATCCAAGGCAGCTCGGCTGGGTCTCGCAGAACCTCCCTGCCTTTCTGTGCCTCCTTTTGCCATCAAACTCAGTATTCCTAGGCAGGGAAAACCACTGATTTATATGGATTATTCTAATCCAACATCATGCAAGCAAAATCAAAAAATAGTTTGACTACCTAATGATTCAGAAATGCAGACGTGTTGCCAAAAATTTTAGCATTTGTTAGCTTTACACTTGAGCAAATGCATTCTGGTAGAGAATTGAACTTCTTTATTTTAACTCTTATCTGTGGAGTTTTAAGGCTTAAGAATTTATCCCACTAAAAAAAAATTATATAATTCTAACAAATACAAAAATTAGTCTTTAAATTTCTTGTATCTTCCTCTTTTTTGGAATAAATAGTTCTGAATTTATAAATACAGGGACAAACATTTTTCCTTTAAATGCAGCCAGAAAAGTTTCTTTGGTTGAACAGGAGCTCTAATATGATTTAGCATTTTCTACTTTGAGATAATGAGTTGAAGCAGGGCTTTAATGAAATAAATTCAGTGTAGCTTAGTGAGGAAAGGGGGTTTCTCTTGAATAACTCCGTTTCTTTCCAATGCTTAAGTATTTCAATAAAAACAGGAACTAAATTTTTGGAGGAACCTCAGCAGAAGAAGGAGCCAGATGTGTTGATTTTGTAAACATTAAACAATCTGCATTCTAAGAATTATTCTCTGATCCCTTTGAACTCAAGGAGTGACTGAAGGGTTTTGTGTCTCTCTATTGGACACTGTTTTTCTGTGCCTTTGCCAGTCATAACCAGAACCTTGATATTCTTGTAATGTATAAAATATCAGGAACAATGTGGGATTTTAATTTTTTGTCACTGTCTTCTGTAAAAATTATTTTGGACCTAATACAGGAGGATTATTTTACATAGTTCCATAAAGAATAAAAAAAGAAAAGTGGTAATTTAGGATGAGCAGGCCTCTTATCAGTGCAGAGACTTGATTTCTGAATTTAATTTCTATTGGATAATGTAAACTGAAAGTACTGATATTAATCTATGTTAGCTTCTGGTTAGCTGGAGCTTACTAAAAATTAACTTAATTTTAATGTTTTTTCCTGTTGTACGTGAAAAAAAATCCAAAACCCAAACCTGTCCCAAAGTACTGTGTTTTTTCTCTAAATTACCACAGCGGTACATTTCAAATAAATATTCTCCTGTAGTTCTGTCAGGGCAAGAAAAGGGCATTTGTTCAATCAGCTGAAATGAAATTATCTGCAAACCAGCAATGAGTTCCTTATGCATTTTCCCCATGATTCACTGTCTGATGAAAAAGATGTTAATATTTGTTATAATTTTTGAACCAGATTTGAGAGGATTTGGGGTTTTATTTTGGTTTTTATATAGTAACACACAAGTCAATTGAGTCTTTGACATCAGACAGCCTGGGAGGGACTTGGTTCAAGTGAAATTACCTGTTCTGCATGAATCTCTCACAATCTTGCTCCTTAACAAGTTCTTCTTGCTACTCTAAAACACAAAATTTTAAATTCAAACTAAAATGTTTTGGATAAAAGTAAGGAAAATAGAAAATTCATGCAACATTCCAGTATAAAGTATTACATTGGAAATACATGGAGTTATTCAGTGTTTTAAAGTGCTGGTTTTGTTTTCATTCATAGCCAGGGAGCTTTGCATTACTTTTACATGATTCTTACTTTATTTTACATTTTTATGTAGAAAAATGATACTTTCTTTCATTTTTAAATATTTTGTAGTATTAGTTTCTGTGATTTGGTGCTGCCATAAATAATATTAAATATTTAGGTACAAAATAATAAGAATATTAAATAATAATATTAAATTAATAATAATAATAATATAATATTAAATGTTTGGGTACAGAAAGTTGTAATTAATGTCTGGGCAGAGTTTCTGGAGAGAAATATTTTCAGGTTTAGGGGAGCAGCTGCTTTTCCTGTGTGTTCTGTGGGGTTTTGGGGTTGTTGTCCCACAGGCACCACTTTCCCCGGGCTGGTGCCTCTCCCAGAGGCCAGCTGATGTTTCATAGTGCAGCAATGAAAAAAAAGAAGTTTTATGACCTGAGCAAAACACTTTCCCCATTTCTGTAGAGACTTTTAGTGTCCAAAAGCTTTTCATAAATACAGCTATAGAATACCTAAGGCTATTCAATTCATCTTCTCAAGGGCAAAGGATTTTTTTTTTTTTGCCTTTTTTGATTAAATTTTTTGGAGAAAGGAAGCTGTCAGAACAGACTTTATAGTTTTGCCTTTGTTGAATTGACACTCTATAAAATTTTATTTTAGCAGATTCGATACGAGAGGGAAGCGAAGGATAGACTCCAAGTAGGGCAGGGAGGAAAGTTGTGGGTTATTAAATCTTTTCAAGGAGAAAAGGAAGTAGTTCAGTGTGCTCACGGAGGTTCCTGTGTCAGCAGTTGGGAAGCCTGGCAGAGATTATCTCCAGGCAGCAGCAGGTTAAGGAGGACAGGGTGGGAAGGGGATGCTGAACTTCCAGCAAGAAGGAAATGGAGATATTTAACCTGATTGAGAGCTGGGTTTGCTTTAGATCTCCTTTTACTCTGCAGGCCTTGAGCTGCAGTGTGGGAGAGAGTTTGGAGCACACAGGTTAAAAAGTGAATTTCAGTGTGTTCAAGTAGACATCTTAATAGAATTGTTAATTTTTTCAGAATGAATGTAGCATTAAGGAAAAATGATAGATAGGAGCACAGCAGATAAATTGGAGTAATTTAACATTTAATGCATGGGTTGGGTTTTGGGGGAGGGAGGGTTTCCATCCCATCCTGCTCTCCATGGACATCCACAGGGAGAATTTCCATCCCATCCTGCTCTCCATGGACATTTACAGGGGGAGGGTTTCCATCCCACCCTGCTCTCCATGGACATTTACAGGGGGAGGGTTTCCATCCCATCCTGCTCTCCATGGACATTTACAGGGGGAGGGTTTCCATCCCATTCTGCTCTCCATGGACATCCATCCCCAGGGAAGGGTTTCCATCCCACCCTGCTCTCCATGGACATTTACAGGGGGAGGGTTTCCATCCCATCCTGCTCTCCTTGGGTTTCCATCCCACCCTGCTCTCCATGGACATCCATCCACAGGAGAGGGTTTCCATCCCACCCTGTTTTCCTTGGGTTCCCATCCCATCCTGCTCTCCATGGACATTTACAGGGGGAGGGTTTCCATCCCACCCTGTTCTTCATGGACTTTCACAGGGAGAATTTCCATCTCATCCTGCTCTCCATGGACATCCATCCCCAGGGGATGGTTTCCATCCCACCCTGCTCTCCATGGACATTCACAGGGAGAATTTCCATCCCATCCTGCTCTCCATGGACATTCACAGGGAGAATTTCCATCCCACCCTGCTCTCCATGGACATTCACAGGGAGAATTTCCATCCCATCCTGCTCTCCATGGATGTCCATGAAAGTTTTGTTGGGAGCTACCCCTGTGCTAAGGACCCAGGCAGGATTAATGGGATTATTTTGGGGTCCCTTGGCCCCGGGGTCCATGCCCTGCTCTGCCAGCTCCGTTCTTTGTGCCAGCTGGGTTGGGTGTTCGGGGCTGAGCTCAGGGAGCCCCTGAGCTGGGTGTGTGCCCAAAGCTCAGCAGCATTCCCTGCCAGCAGGATCATTCCCAGGGGCTGTGCTCCCATGCCCGGAGCTGGCAGAGCCTCTGGAGCCGGCAGGGTGTGGGTGGGAGGTGGAGCCAGGTGAGCCAGGGAGCCTCTCAGAGCAGTCGTGTCCCTGCCAGTTGGGACTTGTGGGAGACTGGCAGGGATCAGGAGCACAGCCCTTCACTGCAGTGCCACTCTCACAGAAAATTGCTGCTTCTTTTAGGGGATTGGCCTGGCTGGTGCTTGATACCGACTGTGGTAGGGAGGGGAAATCAGAGAGAGAAAATCCTAGAGAAATGTTTGTGTGGTCCTACATGGGACTGAGTGGGAGAATTCCACTTGTCCTGTGTCTAGGCAGGGCAATGAGAAATGTTCAGCAGGCTGACAGCAGGTGAATGTTATCCAGACTGCAGCAGTTTGGGAATCAGACCTTCTGTTTTGGGAAGTTGTCATTTCTGCAGTCATGGAGACGCTCATTAGACATCTCACATTCAATATGCAGCTTATTGAGCAGTTGGCTGAGAAATGATGAGCAGAACAATTGCATCTTGAGGGAAAGCTGCCTTTGGAGAGGATGGGCTTCCCTGGGTTAGTCATGGACACGTAATCGTTGAATTTGTTTTAATTCATCTGAAGATGCTGCTGGACATGGAGGCTTTTCTGATGGGATGGGGTAGGTCCAGGTGGTTTAGGGTCATGCTCTTGCTTTGTGTGAAGATCTAGAAGGAGCAAACCCTCTGTGGTAGCAAGGATGTAACCTGTGAGTGAGTTTATTTTTTATATGCTGGTGTTAGAAACCCTGAGACCCTTCAATAATGAGGTGAGATGGGTGCAGTTCCCTGAGTCTTCTTCCAAACTTAAAATGACATTGCATTAAAACACAAATGAATAGCAAATCATGAAACAAACCAGAAGTACATGGGATAACATTCTGGTTTCTTGTCCACTGATGAGTTCATAGTTAAAACAGTGAATAGAAAAAGTGATGTAAAATCGTACCCTTGAACACATTCTACTGAGGGTCCAGAACAGTCACTTTTTATGTGCTGAGACTTCCATAAATTCATATATTCTACAGCTTTCCTAGCACAGATAAAAGGGCCTGGATCAATGATATAATTTACCAATTTAGACCTTAGTTTCTATTTTTAAGTAAGTGATATCTAATATTTGGTAGGGGGCTGGGAACATCTTGTGAAGAAACATTTATCTCTAACCATTTTGGATTCTAAGGCCAGAATGAATATGGGAGAGCGGACCGAATTTACAAAATACCAGTCTGAGCACAACAAAAGGACTGGGGCTTCTTTTCTTTGAGGTGTTTTTTTTTTTGTTCTTTTTATCTCCTAACTGAAAAATACTCCAGTTCTTCCCCACCCCCAAGGGAAAGAAGAATTGGAGTGCCCTAAGACGGGGAGAGAAGCAGAAAAGGTGAAAAGCCCCGAGCAGCAGGGCAGAGCAGAGAGGCCATAAAGGGTTTGTTGTGTGGTACACAGGTTGTTAATGCTGTTAATGATTGAGCTGTTTATGGGGGATTACAAAGGGATAGGAAACGACTCTGCTCAGGAATTCCACTGAACCCCAGAGACACGAACAAAAGTTTAGCAGGATGCTGGACTGGGCCTGGCCTTTGCCAGCAGAAGCTCCCCAGAGCTGGTGAGGAGCACAAACTCAAGTGGCTGCAGGCTCGTCCTGCTTTAATGGGCCACCAGAGGTGTCCCCTGGGCTCCTGGGACAGCGAGAGTCCCTGGCACTATTGAGTTACAGCATGGCAGGGTTACAGGAGCTGGGAGCTCACAGAAATATGCTGTCATACTTGCTAGACCTGTACATCAGGTTTGGGGGTTGGGCATTTTGGGGGTTTGTTTTCTAGGGGGTTTTAATAAATGCAAACTTCCTAAACCCCACTGATAGGTAGATATTTGTTATTTGCTCTGCTGGGAGTCCATTTTAGTTGTTAAAGATCAGGAACATAGTTTTACTATTGGTTTTATGAATGCTTTGGACATCCAGCTTGTTTCCTCAGAAGCGTAATGTTGTGGTTTATAAACTGAAAGTCCCTTCTCCTATTTTCCCACATCATAATCAAGTTTACAGCAGCTCTGGCTGCTTCTCTTCTGGTTGTGTTTCAGGCTCAATGACTCTGGTTCCTGGGCTGTGTCCCCACGGGTGGTGACCTCAGGGAGGGCTCTGAGGAGTGCTGGGACTTGCCCTGTGTTGTGCAGTTGCAGTCTGAAATCATCCTGCTCTCAGAGCCATCGTGCTGAGTCTGATCACCAGGGCTGTGTTCAGAAATCGAGGAGGAACCTTTCCAGCTCCTCGTAGTAGAGATGGGAAGAGGAGGAGCAGGCACTTGTCATTTCCCTGCAAAAGAGGCTCCTCGGTTTCTAGAAACATTTCTGGTGGTGTTGAGTGGTTTGATCAGCCCTTAGCTGTGTTTTCAGTAAAAAAATGCATCTTTTTGGTGTTTCCCCCAAAGCCAGAGACTTGTCTTTATCTTTATTAGTTCTTGGGCACATTGTGGTGATGGTCATAGGTGGTGCAAAGTGGTGGAAATGCTCCTTTGAGCAGTGCCACGTTTTAGCATTAGAAGGTTCAGGGAATACCGAGCAGAGAGAAAAGCTGGAACATCCTGGCCATTGGAGTACTCTAACATATCAAATTACACACACAACACCCCCATTTGGGCAAAAATCACTAATCCAAACCACCTGCTTGTTGTACACGATGTTACCTCACCTTTTGATGGTACCAGGTCTGGGGCGAGACATGGGAGTGAAACTCCTGCCATATTCCAAATGGGAATCCAGCTGTGAGCCATGGATCGGGTTAGCACCATTTACATGAATTAGCAAAACCCATCAGCTGCCAACCAAACTGCTGCAAGCTCCACTTCTGGCTGGGAG
This sequence comes from Emberiza elegans, assembly GCA_024865655.1. Classification (NCBI taxonomy): domain Eukaryota; kingdom Metazoa; phylum Chordata; class Aves; order Passeriformes; family Fringillidae; genus Emberiza; species Emberiza elegans. Next base: position 32,486,716 of record JALJVW010003518.1, read on the forward strand.
TTCAGTGTTCCTGGGGCTGGGCTGAGAGTGCAGCAATTGGAGCTGGCTCTGCCTGGGAAGGGAGCACTGGCTTGCAAGGAAGCTCCCAATAATCCTTGGAAGTGGTTCCTGCAGCAAACTGTGTTTGGTGTGCAGGCTCCCTGCTCCTGGCATGCTGGCTGCTGGCTCTTCATAACCTATGAAATGCAGAGTGCATGAATCCATCACTTTGGGATAAATGTCGCTGGTTTGGGGGTTTGCTCAGAAGTTGTGCAAAACTGGATGTAAAATGTTGCATGAAACCTTGGCAGGCAGCAATGTGCCACTTTGCTATTTAAGTTTGGGTTCATCTGTGAAGGGGATTTTGGAGAAATAATACTCATCTTTTCCCTTCCTCCAGAGAAAACAGAAATGTGCTGCTAAAAACTGGTGATTTTTTTACAGCTGTTTTGGACACTGGGGAGAAGGGGCAGTGGATGTGTCTGAATTCTCTCTGGAGCGTTTCAGAGTATCATTTAGGAATATTTCAGCGTGCAGTTGTGTTCTGCCAAAGTCACAGGATCCATACTCATAAATAATTTGTGCTTTTTGTGAAGTGCCCTCCTTTAGAGCCTGCACTGTTCAGCAGCAAGTGCAGAATGAAGGCTCACGTGATGCACGTGGGTTTAGCAGTTGATGAGCAGCTAATTAAAGGCTGCTCTGGACCTGGAAGGAGGTGCTGTGCAAGTGTGTGTCCAGGAAAACAGACCTTAGGCCACCCAAAACATCTCCTGCACTTCTGGGATGGAGCTGGAAAGAATTTCCCATTTGTCCCAGTCAAGGAATGAGTGATAGTATCACGTTTTCTATTTTATGTGTGGATTATTTGCAGACAGATTATTCATCTCTGCCTTTTTCTCCCCAGTACAGGAAGTTTTGCTGGCATTTAAGTAGCTTGTCTCAATTTGGTTTTTTTTTTTCTTCTTCCTTCTAAAACCCAAAGCTTTTCAGTGCAAAAGAAACCTAAAGGAAAAGTTCTCTGAAACCAGGATGTGTGTGCAGAATGATGGCTGGGTGTCCACCCACAGATTAAAACATTAAAACAAGGGTAGCTCTGTTCAGATACAGCAAAATAGTTGTGTGGGGATTGTAAGTGGTAGAAAGTTGTTGTTGCCTGTTCTAAGAAAGTACAGAAGAGAACGAAAAGCTGACTTTAGTTTAGAACTTGAATTAAAAGCCACAGAGAAGCAGGATGGAAATCCTCCAGCCTGCAGTGGCATTTATTGCCCAGGATAGAGATTTGTGTTATTCCCTTTAAGAAGCTCTGCAGGACTGTTTGTGTCTGAAGTTCTGTACCTGTTAGAAGTTTCTGATGTTGCAGCTGGAGGATGAGGTGGGTTCTCCTGGACGTTCACAGCTGAAGCAGCCTGAGCTCCCCTTGTCACCTCCTGTGTCTGTCAGGCCTGGCCAAGGTGTTGGGAGAATCCTCTCAGCTGCAGGTTGGGAATGGCAGGCAGCTGCTGCTGGGCTGTGCTCCAGCTGGGAGAGGAGCAGGGCTGCAGGGCAGGGCAGGCATTGTCACTCTCTGTCCCCTCAGGTGGGACCCCACCTGCAGAGCTGCCCCAGCCCTGGGCCCAGCACAGGAGGGACCAGGTGTGATCCCAGGTAGGATCATGAGCTTCCAGCTCCGGGGTGTCCAGAGGCACCTGGAGCTGCTGGGGAGAGCCCACAGGAAGCCATGGAGCTGCTGCAGGGCTGGAGCCCCTCTGGAGCCAGGCTGGGAGAGCTGGGAATGTTCCCCTGGAGCAGGGAAGGCCCCAGGCAGAGCTCAGAGCCCCTGGCAGGGCCTGGAGGGGCTCCAGGAGAGCTGCAGAGGGACTGGGGACAAGGGATGGAGGGACAGGAGCCAGGGAATGGCTCCCAGTGCCAGAGGGCAGGGATGGATGGGACATTGGGAATTGGGAATTCCTGGCTGGGCTGGGATTCCCAGAGCAGCTGGGGCTGCCCCTGGATCCCTGGCAGTGCCCAAGGTTGGAGCAGCCTGGGACAGTGGGAGGTGTCCCTGCCCATGGCAGGGGATAGATCAGGATGGGCTTTAGTGATCCTCCCAACCCAGTTCCATGGCTTTTACACCTTGGTGCTGCCCAGGGTCCTGCCCTTACCTGTGCAGGTGTCACAGGGCTGGGATGCAGCCACCTCCTCCATCTCTTTGCCAGCAAAGCCCAGGTGCAAGAATGACACAGTTGTTTTGAGGTTGGTGCAGAACTTCCCCTGTGAGCACCTCCAGGCACAAATCAATAATTCCTGGCAAGATCCATTTGGATCCTACCAAGGCTTTTCAGTCACCAGTTGTTCAGTGCTCTGTAACACAGAAATACAAATTTCTCACAACCCTCCAACAATTTGGGAAGGAAACAGACACTGCAGGTGTGTCAGGAAGCTGAGTTTGTAAACCCAGAGAAGCTTTGTGCCAGAACCTTTTCTGAAACTCAAGGTGTGGCGGCTGCTTTTTAATACCTGGTGTGTCTGATCTGAAACCATCACCATACTATTAATTAAAGACTAAAAAGGGGTGGTTGATGTTGTGTTGTAGTCCCTGTGGAAGCTGGAAAAGTGCCACTGGATACAGGCTTGAGTCAGTGCAGCTGAGGTGGGGATGCAGAATCCCTGAGCAGGATGCTCTTGGCTCTGCCCTGATGTCTGTGCTGGACACAGGGCCTCATTTTGGGGTTTTTCACATTAAGGTGACAGAAGAAGTAAACTGGGAGAGCTTTGTCCCAGTGATGTCTTCAGGAACAGTGAAGTTTGCATTTTCAGTTTTCCCATATAAACTTCCCAAACTTTAAAGGGAGAAGAGTGTTTCATCCTTCCTTATCTTTCCCTCTCCTTGCCTTTTCTGGCCCAGGCACTTTAATATTTTAAGGAAGGGGCTTCAGCATTTTGGCATTTTTAGGACACAGTCCTTCAGAGGGAAGTAGCACTTAGGTGTGGGATCATTGCTGGGCATGGGAGAGAAGAAGAAAATAAAAAAGCTGCCAGTCATTTTGTGCTTTTCATGGAGAGCAGAGCTGGGTCTTCAAAGGAAATGGGAAGAGAGGAGCTCTGCCATGAGAAGAAGAAGAAGAAAATGAAAAGAAGAAGAAAAGAAGAAGAAAAAAGAAGAAGAAGAAAATGAAAAGAAGAAGAAAAGAAGAAGAAAACGGGAAAGAAGAAGAAAGAAGAAAATAAAAAAGCTGCCAGTCATTTTGTGCTTTTTATGGAGAGCAGAGCCAGGTCTCCAAAGGAAATGGGAAGAGAGGAGCTCTGCCATGAGAAGAAGAAGAAGAAAATGAAAAGAAGAAAAGAAGAAGAAAAAAGAAGAAGAAAATGAAAAAGCTGCCAGTTGTTTTGTGCTTTTTATGGAGAGCAGAGCCAGGTCTCCAAAGGAAATGGGAAGAGAGGAGCTCTGCCATGAGAAGAAGAAGGAAATGAAAAAGAAGAAGAAAGAAGAAGGAAGAAGAAGAGGAAAATGAAAAAGCTGCCAGTCATTTTGTGCTTTTTCATGGAGAGCAGAGCCAGGTCTCCAAAGGAAATGGGAAGAGAGGAGCTCTGCCATGAGCCTTTAGGACACAGATCTCTTCATCTCAGTGCTCAGGTGGCTCTGCAAGGAGTGCTGGCCTGGAAATGGCCAGGAACTCACCTCAGCTGGGTTCCTGCAGTCTCTGGGATTCCTGCAGTGTGCCTGGAGCAGGCTGAGCCTCAAGGAGCCCCGGAGCTGCTCAGGGACAGGCTGGGACACGCTGGAGCCGCTCGCTCTGCGCTGCCTCTGCGGGGCTGGGGACAGGGAATCTGGGTCACGTCTGTCTGTCCATCCCTCACAACTGCAGCCTTGGCTCAGCCAGCCACACCTGGGCTGAGAGAATTTCCTCTCCTGTCCCTCTTTTCTTCCCCAGCCGCCCCAGAGCAGGGGCAGTACAGCGGGATCCAGTGTTCAAGGCTCTTTGGCTGTTTTGGTAGCACACGAGGGATTTATCGCTGTGCCTGCTCCTGAGAGCCAGCACTTCCTGGCTTTAGGAACTGGAAAATGAGCGTGGAGGCCTGTGTTCATCAAATATTTAATTACAGCATGTCAGTGGTGCCATTACCTGAGCACAGGTGAGTGTCTGAGAGCCTGAGCTGGGCTCTTTTCCATGGCCAGCATCCTCACATCCCTGCCTGGCCTCCTCCCCAGTGCAATTCCCAAGCAATTTCTCATGCCCACGTGTCTAATCCACAGTAATTCCAGGCTATGGTCATTATGTCCTAAAAAGAGAAAACATTCCTAGTCCAAAATAACCAAGGTTTACTGAAGTCATTCATATTCACACTGGCAAATATCCAAACATCTTTCTTTTTGCCTACTTCCTTTCCCATCCTCCAGCCTGCTTGGGTTCTGTTCCTTAAAGAAAAGAAACTTTCACTTCTAGGTTTCAATGTATTTTATTGCTGTAAATCTCAAAATAGGAAGGGAAAAGGCCTTCAGGTAAAAATCAGAATTTAAAAGCTAATTCTGTCCTGCCTGGGACATTCGTTCCTTATTTGTATCTTCAGTTTTAAATATGCAAATTTATTTATTTTTATCCTGCTGAAGCTGCTTCCCAGAGGCAGTGTCAGAGTGGTGGTTTCTACCTGAAGAGGGGTTTTTGTGTGTGGAATTCCTGGAGCTGGGAGATATGTTGTAATCAGATAGGAATTTGGGAAATGTATAGGTCTTTCAGGAATGCATAGCTCATGTTGTCATCATTTTTCAGCTCTCCACCATCCAAACTTTGCTTCAGCTAATGCAAGCCAGATGGGTTATTGCTATTTTGTACACTAATATTTGTATTTAGGGTTTTTTAATGGTCTCTGCTAATACTGCTGAGGCAGTAGGAATTGTATAATCATAATTAAGGAATTTTTTTTTACTTCAGTTGTTTTGTTTGTTTCTCGGTGCTGGTTATGGATCAGGTGTTGCAGAGATTTGATGATTTTATGTTTCACTAGGGAAAAAAAAAGGTTGCTTAAAGATGGATTTCTGGTCTGCTTTGGGAGAAAGAAACAGAGTGGTTTATACAAATGCAATAAATAAATAAATAACTCTGGGGGAAAAAAAAAAGCCCTGCATGTGAGTACAATACTGCAGGAAACATGAGACAGCAGAAAACCAGCCTTCCTTGCAGAAATACTTGATCAAGCATTCTTCTCCCCTGAAGTGAAATTCAGATTAATAATGGTGACAGTTGTCAACTTCAAACCACCATCGGTTTTAGAAGCTCAATTACAATCTATTTTCTTTGTAGATAATAATTCCAGATAAATATTGCTAAAAGCAAGCCCGAACTGAGGAGACAAAGCAATTAAATCCCACATTAATTTGTTTACCAGTGTCACACGGAATAAATCGACTGTAAGTTTTCCTAAATGATCTGGAGGTGCTGGGGAGAGCTTTTTTGTGCAATATTGGAGAGGGGGACTGTGGATTCTTTGCTGTAGTCACATGCTTAATTAGACATTATGTAAATGATACTTTACATGACAAAAATAATCTTGGCTGAGTTCTGTGGTGATGCCAGGGCTGCCTTGGCCACGGGAAGGTAAAAAATGGGAGGAGGGAGGGAGACACAAGTGGGCAGAGCTCTGTGAACAGAATTTCAACACCAGCACTTGCTCATTCTCTCTTTTTAAACAGCGCAACATCAGCCCCATCCATGCAGGAGTACATTTTAGCTTGAAAAGATCAATTTTGAACTCTTTTGGTTTTAAAGATAACCTTTCAAATGTGTGCCAGAGCAGCCTGGAGTTCCAGGAATACAAACAGAATCAGTGCTTCTGCCTCAAACCTCCCTGAATGGCAAAGCAGCAGCAGGAAAAAAAATTGTAAGGTTGTTTTTTTGGGTTTGATTTTTCTTTTTTTTTCCTTCAGGCAATGTGAACATTAAGACAAACATCTCGATTTTTATACTGTTTGGAAAAATCTGTGAGTAGGAAGGCAAGCTTCACTTCTGAATATCCTTAGGTTGTTATTCTTTGCTGTAATTATTTTATGATACCTTCAGAGCGCCTGATTTGGTTTTTGTCTTTTGTGGTACTTTGGTTTTTTGGGGTTTTGTTTTTTTTAAATGATTTCAAGCCTGTATCTATTGCTGTAGCCTCATTGTACTTAAGAGGCAAAGAAAAAATATGTCATTTGCCAAGTGGCAGCTGAGAGAGAGATTAAATAACTTGCTCAAGTCAGTGTCAGAGTTGGGATTAGAAATCTGTTCCTGCTGTGGTCTCTGAAAATAAGATTATGTTACTTGTGCCCTGAATTATAGTCAAATAAAAGATTTTAGAGCCTTCTGTGGTAGGCGTGTCCTGTTGCCATTTGTCATGTCTGGGTGATAAATAGGAACTTGTAGATGAATTTAGTGGGAATTTTGAAATGGATTCAGGAGGTGGCAGGATTATGCCCATGCTGGTTTGTGGGTTCATCATATTTTTAAATCATGGATGAAATGTTAAATTCACCATGTGAAATTACCTGGGCAGGGCTACAAGTACAAACAGGGATTGGTCTGCTAAAGGGCAGGGGCAATGAAGATTTTAGGCAATAATTAAGCACCATCATTTTGCACTGTACTCATGAGAGGAATTAACAGCAAAAAATAATAAGGGAAACTTCTGCTGCTCCTTAGCATTTTTGTGCTACAGATTGAGAAAAGAAGGACAATTCAGGAGACTTTTTTAAATGACTGGGACCTAAATCTAGGGAAAAGACTTTGAAAGCAAAATGTTTTTCATGGTTGTCACTATGCTGTCTAAATAATACCAGGTATCAACAGAGTATGGAAAAAAAATTAGTCTCAAATAAGGTTATTTAGCATCTCTAGAAATTAATGTTTTAGTGAAAACTTCTTTGGTGCTCAGGATACTGAATTAGACTGATTTTTTTATTTTAATGTCTTTTAAATTTTGGTGTTAGAGTAAAAGTAAATTGTGCATAGATATGTATAACCCAGTTAAAAGATGAAAATGGGGAGTCAACAGTCCCAAAATCCAGGTTTGTCAAAAATGTGGCCCCAAATATGCCTTTACTTTTCCAATGGACAGAGAATTGGTAATTTTTTAGTAGACTTTGAGTTTGTCAGAAGAGTGAATGGTGCTCAGGTGAAGAACTTGAGTCTGCCCAGATTTGAGAGCTGTGCTAATTGTTGCCTTACAGGAGATCATAAAACACAGCAGGGCTTTAAAAATGAAAAAAAAGCCATCTTTTCTACCTCCTTCTTCAAATCTTCAGAGTCAGCCCATCCTTTACAAATATTCCATATTTGTATTTCCTCTCTGGACAGGTAACTATGATGCATCCTTATCTTAGTGTGAGAACAGCTTTCTCCAAAAAATAAAAATCAGAATTTGTCATCAGACTCTTGTGCCTGTGCCTCACCTGGAGGGCTCTGGATCCCTGACACATCTCCAGGACTTTTTGGGAGTTGTGGAGCCTTTGGAGAAGGATAGCAGTTCTTTCTCTTTGGTTTTTATTATTTGCAAACAGCTTTTCCTTTCTTTTTGGTGCTTCCTGATGTCAGTGGGCAGGAGGAGCGAGTGTTGAGGTCTCAGAGGAATGACTGGGAGAGAAAACCCTGCAGAAGCCTTCCCAGAATTGGGAAGAAGAAGAACATGGTAGAGGAACAGAATCAGGATCATTTAGATTGGAAAACAGAATTAGGATGATTTAGACTGGACTCAGACCATTGAGTCCAACCATTCTTTCTCTTTGTTTTTTATTATTTGCAAACAGCTTTTCCTTTCTTTTTGGTGCTTGCTGATGTCAGTGGGCCGGAGGAGCGAATGTTGCAGTCTCGGAGGAATGACTGGGAGAGAAAACCCTGCAAATCCCTTCCCAGAACTGGGAAGAAGAAGAACATGGTAGAAGAACAGAATCAGGATCATTGAGGTTGGAAAGCAGAATCAGGATCATTTAGGTTGGAAAACAGAATCAGGATGATTTAGACTGGACTCAGACCATTGAGTCCAACCATTCTTTCTCTTTGTTTTTTGGTGCTTCCTGATGTCAATGGGCAGGAGGAGCGAGTGTTGAGGTCTCAGAGGAATGTTCCCAGTGGGAAGAAGAACTAGAGGAACAGAATCAGGATCATTGAGGTTGGGAGGATGATTTAACTGGACCAGACCATTGAGTCCAACCATTCTTTCTCCTTGTTTTTTGGTGCTTCCTGATGTCAATGGGCAGGAGGAGCGAGTGTTGAGGTCTCAGAGGAATGACTGGGAGAGATAACCCTGCAAATCCCTTCCCAGAATTGGGAAGAAGAGGAACATGGTGGAAGAACAGAATCAGGATCATTTAGATTGGAAAACAGAATCAGGATCATTTAGGTTGGAAAACAGAATCAGGATCATTTAGGCTGGAAAGCAGAATCAGGATCATTTAGGTTGGAAAACAGAATCAGGATCATTTATCTTGGAAAGCAGAATCAGGATCATTTAGGCTGGACTCAGACCATGGAGTCCAACCATTGCCAGCCAAAGCCACCAAGTGCCACATCCCCATGGCTTTTAAATGCTCCAGGGATGGGGGCTCCACCAGCTCCCTGGGCAGCTGTGCCAGGGCTGGGTTCCTTTCAGTGGAGTTATTTTTGCTGGTTGCCAGTCCAAACCTCGCAGCATTGCTGATCCCCCGTGTTGGCGTGGCTGAGGCAGGAGTGGGAGCTGTTTTGGAGCTCGCAGCCCTTTCCCTCGGCGCGTCATTAACAGGCACCGGGGGTCTGCGAGCTCCCTGCCATGTTTGCGTGGCTAATTGAAAAAAGGAGGTGTGTTTGGAGCAGTCTGGCTCCACAAAACGAGGGTGGGAAAAGGTTGTGTGGTTGTTAAGGACGTGTTGGGATGCCAGGGGAGCATATGGTCCGTGGTGAAAGGTCCGGGGCGCGCGCGGCTCAGCCGGATTCCCAGCGCTCTCACTTCCTTCCCCTGTGCTCCCCTCCTGATCCCACCCTCCCGCATCTGTGCCTGCAAAAGTGACTGATGGCAGCCCTGCGTCACTCTGAATAGAATGTGAAATTTATTCCTGTTGGGAGAGGGCTCGGGATTACAGGAGCTGAGCACAGGCAGAGGCTGCGAGCGAGTCTCCCTGACAAGGGTTTGTGCTGGTGTAATTTCCAAGTGGCTCGGTGAAATTTCAGCCATGTAAATTATGTCTGACTCACGCTCGCAAGGATTCAAAGTCAGCTTTTAAAAGACACTTTTTGAAGTTTTCAGTGTTGCAGACACACGGCTGAGGCAAAGAGCAGAACATGCGAGCAATAAACAGAAGGATCAGCAGGCTCGGAGCTTTCTTGGCACTTGTATAACACCAATATAAATTTGCATTCCTTTATTTTGTTTTGCTTTTAAGTGGCCTTTGCGTGATATCTTTACTTTTCCCATTTATAATGAGGAAAAAATTGACTGCTATCAGAGCTGAGACGTGCCAAAAAGGGTGGGAGCTTATCACTTGTGAACTTGCAGAATGATTTTCTGTCATACTCCGTGTGTATCACAGGAGTTCATCATTGCAAGTATTGAAAATGTCACAGGAGAAATTTCATGTTTGATTTTGTAATTAGAGAAGTTCCAACATGATTTGTTTGGGGTTTGTTGGGGCGGATTTTTTTTTTTAGATGAAAGGAAGACAAGGCTCAGCTCTACGTGCAGTGCCTTGTTTGACATGAACAGTTCAGATTTGTCTTCCAGCTCTGCATAACTTTGTAAGGAATAAAGTGTCTAAGTCTTAGAATTTTTGTAGGATCATGGAATGGTTTGGGTTGGAAGGGATCTTAGAGATCATCTTGTTCCATCCCCCTCCAGGGATGCTTTCCATTATCCCAGGTTGTTCCAAGCCCTGTCCAGCCTGGTCTTGGACATTCCAGGGATGGGGCAGCCGTGGAGGAACCTGTGCCAGGAATTCCCAATGTCCCGTCCATCCCTGCCCTCTGGCAGTGGGAGCCATTCCCTGGCTCCTGTCCCTCCATCCCTTGTCCCCAGTCCCTCTCCAGCTCTCCTGGAGCCCCTTCAGGCCCTGCCAGGGGCTCTGAGCTCTGCCTGGAGCCTTCCCTGCTCCAGGGGAACATTCCCAGCTCTCCCATCCTGGCTCCAGAGGGGTCCAGCCCTGCAGCAGCTCTGGGGCTCCTCTGGGCTCTCCCCAGCAGCTCCAGGTCCCTCTGGACACCCCGGAGCTGGAAGCTCATGATCCTACCTGGGATCACACCTGGTCCCTCCTGTGCTGGGCCCAGGGCTGGGGCAGCTCTGCAGGTGGGGTGTCACCTGAGGGGACAGAGAGTGACAATGCCTGCCCTGCCCTGCAGCCCTGCTCCTCTCCCAGCTGGAGCACAGCCCAGCAGCAGCTGCCTGCCATTCCCAACCTGCAGCTGAGAGGATTCTCCCAACACCTTGGCCAGGCCTGACAGACACAGGAGGTGACAAGGGGAGCTCAGGCTGCTTCAGCTGTGAATGTTCAGGAGAACCCACCTCATCCTCCAGCAGCAACATCCAAAAAATGTCCCGAGCAGAGGAGCTCCCCATGAGCAGAGCCCTGTGTCCCTTATCCTGGGAAGACCTTGAGCCCGGCAGGGATATCCCTGTGCCCAGCACCCCCCCGTGTGCCCCTGGCCGTGCCAGGTGGCCCCTGGCCCTGGTGACAGAGCCCTGCCCAGCCGGGGAGCCCCGGGGGCCTTTTGGTGCCGCAGCAGCAGCTGTGAGCAGAAAGGGCCTCGCTCGGGGCCATATGGTTTGTGGGGATGGGGGTGCTGCTGGGCTGGCAGCTGGTGGCAGCTCAGGGATTAATGCAGGACGGAGCTTTCACTGCATTCTCTGAGAAGCAACACGAAGAAAAACACGGTTGAGCCTTAAAAGTGACTGACCTGCCCAGACAGCCCTGTTAGAGCACACGGAGAGAAATGCTCATTTAAACTTCCTTTCGTGCCATCTTGAAGGATTTTAGTGCTAAATTGAAGGATTTTAATGTTATATTTAAGAATTTAATGCTATATTTAGGGATTTGAATGCCATATTCAAAGATTTTAATGCCATATTCAAGATTTTCCAGCACCCAAACTTCTCTGACTTAGCATTCAGGACCTTGGCTAAGATGGCTCGTTCTCGCTGTGTGTTATGTTTTTAGGGAGTAGTGGTGGATTTTAAAAAAGGAAAAAGAATATCTTGAACTTCTGTGTGTTTATAGTCAACAAGTTGAATTGAGGAAAAAACCCTTTATTTCCTGATTTGAGAAACCAAACTCTTACAGGTAAAATATGTAGTAGAAAATGTTACACAGTTAAGTGTGTAGCCCAAACAGTTATTTTTGTAGTTCTGTTTATCACTGATGATAAAGCATCCTTAAAAATGGCTTTTTTCCCTTTCCATTTTGAGGCCACTCATCTTTCTATGCAGCTTTAATTGGGCAGCTCTAAAAGGGATGTGGGAATTTAGTAAGGGAGATTGAAATAGGATCCTGTTTAGATTGAGTACAATTGGAACAGCCCTCAGAATTTAGAAAGCTTTTTTTCCTCTAATTAAGGGATAGATGATAAGTCAACATTCCCTAGAAAAAACCACATCAGCTCTTCATGGAGGGAGCAACTGTGGGACCAATACCAATTTAAGGGATCTGCTGCAGGTGTCTGAGATGGACCTCAAGTCTGAAACCAGATTTTTTTTCTATTAAATTCTCAACCAATTGGTTGGAATAAAACAAAAATTAAAGGGTGAGAGGAACAAAGCACTCCCCAGTGGCATTGAGATGGTTTTTACTGTCATTTTTACCCATGGTAAATGTAGGGACCCCATCCATTTCTGTGATGTGGTCCATAGCTGTGGGGCACAGGTTGAGTGATGGGTGTTGGGTTTTTACCTCCTCATTGTCCAGCACGGAGTCCAGGATCTTTGTTGGGAATTTGCTGCTGCAACCCAAAGTCAACAGCAGCAAAACTAATGTGCAAAAAATGATGTGCAGTCACTGGCCCTTCTTATCTTGAATTTTTCTTCCAGCTTCTCCCCAGCAAGCTTGGGCAAATTGAAATGGGGCATTTTCCAGGACTCCTTGATGATTTAATCCAACCTGTTGGGATACACCTTCACAGGATGAGGATCCATCCCAGCTCAGGGCAGACAGCCCAGTCAGCGCTCAGCAGGCCAAGAGAGGTTTAGCCTACAGATAGCACCTCAGTTCTGCTGCTCAACTGTCTGTTAAAAGTAATTAAAACACTCAATGATTGAAGAAAAATCTCTGATTAAAATCCTAGGGCTTCATCCAGCCATCTCCAAGGAAGAACCACCTATGTCCTTCCATTGCCTCCTACAAAATCATGTTAATTTGGGAGCAGGGAGTTGTGGACAGTGGTTGAGTTTTGACCCATAGTGTTGTGATGGGATAATTTTAGCTTCATCCTTTCCTAGATAAAAAATAAACTTTGAGATTTTGATGAAGGTTGCTCTGGTTCATAGAGCTGAATGATTTTAATTATGGTTTAATATCAAAATAAACAGTACATGGTGCATCTGCATAAACATTTCCATTTTCATAGATCTGAATCAGTGTTTGGTGTCTAAAATCAATGTGCCCTTAATTCCTCACGTAGGATGACATTTGAAAAGTGGCAATGTTAGAGAATGCTGGAGCAACCTCATAAAAGGTGGATGTTGGCCTCTCCTTCCAAGGAACAAGAGGCAATGGCCTTGAGTTGGTCCAGGAGAAGTTTAGGTTGGATATTGAAGAAAATTCCTTCATGGAGGGGGTTGTCCAGCCCCATCCCCATTCTTGGATTTAAAAACCATGTGGATGTGGCACTTGGGGACATGGGACAGTGGTGGCAATGGTTGGACTGGATGATCTTTAAGCTCTTTTCCAACCCGAATAATTCTGTGATTTTATGAGAAGGTATTGGGTATCTAAATATGTTCTGGTGGCTTTGTCCACCCTTTAAAAAATGACCTAAGCTCAGAAAGCAAACAAACCAACCCAACCCTTTCACTGCCAACTTTTGTATTCCAAACATTTGTATTTGAAAGTTAAACTGAGTATTGTGTTCGTGGAATTGAAGGTGTGGTGGTGCAGAGCAGAGAATGTCCAGGACAGCATCCTGAAAACTGACACCGTTTCTCAATACCTTTTGAAAAGAATACCTGCAGAATGGAAATAAGGTTTTGCCAATCACAAATGGATTGCCAAACTTCAAATATTTACTTAGAAGAAATCTAAGTTAATTTCATTAAATTCTTCATTGGCTAAAGGCAAGAATTCTTGGTCGACTAAAGCATTTTTAGATTAATTTTTGAATTCTGTAATTTAATACTCTTTAGACACAAAGTAATTCCCTATATGACATTATCTTTACTGTTGGGTTACAATGTGCTGATACAAATGAGTATTTTCTGATGTTTGCAGGTGTGAGAGGTTGCATTTAAATGAAGTACAATGTAAATCAAGTCCATCTGCTCTGGCTATAGATTAACCTTCTCTCCCCCTTTATTTTTCCCTCCACAAGTAAATGATGCCATGTGAGATTCCTGATAGATCCTTCATAAACTCACCAGCAAATAAGGAATATTTGCTGAATATTACTATTATTAATCCTGATTATTTTTTTGATGAAAATCTTCATATTTTTCTAAACAACTGCAGATTCCCAAGCTGGCTAGTTCAGGAATTCTCAGAGGGTTTTGTGCAGGAAAAGGCTGAACTGGGATGTGGCCACTGGGAACGGTTGAGGTGTGAGATTCTCCAGTGTCCTTGCTGGAGGTGCCGTTCCCAGATGGGTTTTCCCTTTGTGCAGAGTTGGGTGAGCTGTTGTGGAGCTCAGCCTGGTTGGAGCTGTGATTTATGAACTCCTCTGACAGCCCTGCTCTGCTTCCCCGATGCCTCCGTGTGATCCCAGCCACGGAATCCGTAACTCCGGTGGGATCGCGGCCGCCCGGATGCGTTTGTGTCGTCAGAGGGTCCCCAGTGGAAAGATCTCCACAACATCAAATCCCTCCTGTCCCACGAGCCATTCCCGGGGCTCTGCTGCATCCCTTTGGGTGTCTCCTGCTGGAATTTCCATGGAGCGTGACTCCAAGGCTGGAACTCTCTGGAATGGCGGCGGAAGTTGCGCGTTGTCATCTCTTGATGTTCTCCCTACAGAAACTCCTCTTCCTTGGTGTGTGGTTGTTCTCCGTGGGGGTTTGCCCCTGGAGCTCGTGGTTTGGAATTTCCTTAGTTCTTCTGAAGAACAGTTCCGAGTTTTCAGCAGCTTTTTAGCAGCCGATGAGTGACATGAAGGATTGCTCTGGATTTAGGGGATGTTTGCCTTTTTCCTGGTGTTTCCTGCCTCACCTGTTCTTGCAGCATTTTGTAGGACTGATTCGGTCACTTTGCTACAGTTTCTTCTTATTTAAAGCCCGTTTTTAAGATACCTACGGAGAATCTGCCTTTAGTCTTTGGACTTTTTGTAAATATTCTAAATATTTACTTTGTCTAGACTTGTAACTCATTTGGGTTTCTACTCTCCACTCAATATCCCTGCTAGAGAATCTTTTTTGTTGCTTCTCTGTAACATTTTTCTTTATTTATTCAGTGTTCTGCTCTCACTTTGTACCCAGAGCCTTGGCTTTAAATGCACTTCGCAATTTTTTCAACACTTCAGTTGTTTTTACCTATTTTTTGATATACCAGATAATATCAATAAATATCTATTATCTTTATTTCCATTTATTTGCTTTCTTATTTGCAAGCACAAATTTACAATCTACGTATTCACACATTTTAAACAGCTCTAAGATATATAATCACTCAAAATAGTAAATAATGCAATTATCAGTCCCCATAATTGCCCTAAAAGTTGTAGCAAATAATTTCTTTGTCATCTTTAGACTTTGTGGACTCTAATTTATGTGTATACCAGACCTTACCTTAGGTTTACTACTCATGTTGATTTTGAGTGCTCATGGAAAGGGAGTTTCTTTTCCCAAATGCAGCAGCAGTTCGTGACTTCTTCAGCAAAGAAAAGCCCCCAAAGAGGGATCGTGGAAATATTAAGTTTAAAATAGTCCCTGTGGGATCTAAACTTCGTGTTGACTTTTCTCTGTTGTGCTTTGGGAATTTTTTGGTCTTCCTTAAAGGCTGTTGGAGTTTAACTGAGGACACAGTCCAGAATTTAAAATTTAATGGTTCAAATACACAGAGGTTAAAGATTATGACTTCATCTCAAATCATGCTTTGAGTGAAGCTTTGCACAAGAATGGTTTTGCCACACAAATGTTTTACTCGACTTGAATATTTTTTATGTTTTACACTTATACAATTGTAAAATTTAGATTGAAAACTGTGTCCTGTTTGTTGCTCAGATTTAGTGAGAGCCCAGTGCCTGTGTGATCCAAGCTTGCCCACAATCCCATGGAAGGAAGGAAATAAATGCTGCCTGTGCAGGAGTAGGGATGGAGCACGTCTCAGCTCTTCCACCTGTGGCACAGCTGGGTCAGTGAGAGGAGATGAACGCCAGAAGATCAAATCAGCTTGGACAGGAGAGCTGGAAGTGCAGGAGGTCAAGAGGTTCCTCATGTGAGGAATTATTAGCAGGCTAAAATGTATTTTTAGTTTATAAGATTCTTATTGACATAAATAAGAAAATAAGGGATGATGAGGAGAACTCATATCAGTGGAGGGAATACAGAGGGGAAGATTATTGTGATTTAATTTGGGGGATGAAGACATTTCAGGAGCCCAGACTGGTCAGAGGGAAGAGATGGATTTGGGGCTGCAGAGCAAAGCTTGAAGAGGGCTGTGAGGGGGAGAAAAGTCAAAAAAATAAATGAATAAGGCTTCAAATTTTAAAGATAAAAATCTGTCTCATGTTGTTGGGCTTTGTGTCCGGCACCTTCCACTATTCCAGGCTGCACCAAACCCTGTCCAGCCTGGCCTTGGGCTCATCCAGGGATGGGGAATCCACACCCACTCTGGGCAAGTCACTGTCCTTGAGACACTGAGGAAATACCTGATGGGAAAGGTTGGGAAAGGAGCCTGGGGAGGATTCGGGGAGCCTGGGTTATTCAGGGAGCCTGGAGTGGGTTCAGTGCATGCTGGGGATGTGGAAGGAGGCAGGTGAGAGCAGCCAGGGAGACAGAGGAGAGATTTCCATCTTGGAGCTATTTTAGACTCCCTTGTTTTCCACGGGGAGTTCCCATTCAGCAAGGAACAGTGCCATTCTTGTGGAGTAATTCAGTGAATCTTGGTGATAGAATCTTACTTTAGAAATTTGTTAAACTGGAGAAAATACTCCAAGAATTATCCATCTTATCAAAGCTTTTAAATATAAATGAGTGTTGCAGAAAAGGGGAATTGTCCAGGTAGCACAAAGTTAACCCAGGAAGCAACTTTGCCTTCTAACCACATTAAACCCAGAGATTATGATGATTAAATTACAGCATTATTTATACTGAGTGATAGAATTCCTAAGAAATCCATGGAATCTGTGCCTTTTCCCAGCAGAAAGCAGTGACTCAACAACAAACTGACACTGTGACCTCAGCTGCCTAAAAGGACTCAACTTGCTTTGAAAAATATTTCCTTATGTTACAAAAGAAAGAAGGAAAATCTTGCTGAGGTATTAAGATTTGTTGGCAGTATCTCTTGCTCCTACAGTAGGCACAATTCAGGATATCTCAGGCCTTGACAACCAAGAAATGAAAAGTTATGGGACAAGAAAATCCAGATTTAAATCTTCCCCTGCTGAGCTGGCAGTTTGGCTGAAAATTGTTTGCATGCTAAGGTGGAGTTGCTGTGAGTAGGGGAAGGAGCAGTTGAAATGTCTAAATGGAGCTGTTGATTGGATTTAAGGAGATTTATTAAACTCCCCCTGTTCACCTCGTGGACAGTCTTTCTGCATGTTTATGTTTCATTTCCATGGTAAATGGGGCCCGTTTTCTGTCAGGAAGGTGAATAATGTGAAGGAGAGGTGTGGGTTTGGTGATACTCAGGGTACAGAGCTGTTGCCATCCAGGGAGGAGCAATCACAAAGTGCATTTCTTCCTGGAGGGTGTGGAGAAGGCAGGGACAGACGTGTCCTGGAGGTGCTCAGGGAGAGGCGTGGGACACAGCTTGGCAAAAAGGAGATTCCAGTTGGGTACAAGGAAAATGAAAACTCTGCAGAAGGTGTAATATCTGTGTCTTTGTAGGAATGTGAGAGTGGATTGGTAATGGCCTGAACGTCCTGCTCAAGGTGCACCTCCCTGCAGCAAGGGCTTGGGCTGGAGCCCTCAGAGCTCCTTTCCAGCTGGTGCATTCTGTGATCCCAACCCACAGGAAATGTTGATTTTCCATGGAATAAAGGAGTCACGAGGCTGTGGGGCAGGAGGTCAGCACAGGGGGGTTGCTCTGGCCTGGGACCACTCCAGGGTTTACAGGGCCCCACCTCTGTCCTGCCTTTTGGCCTCGGTGTGTTAGCAAAAGTTAATTCAGATTATAATTAGTACAGCAAGAAATCAGGTGTAAGGCTCAGCTCCTGGTGCTGAGTGCTGGGGAGGGGTGAGGGGCAGGGCTGGAACAGGAGGGAATGTAAAAATGCACAAATATGGGATCAGTTTCTCATCAATCGTAAAGTTGCATTTACTCTGTGCTAATTATTTTTTCTTCATCTAACAATTCATTGGATTTCTTGCCATCACATTGGTTTTGGATGGCAGGATTATCTGCAAACACATAAACATTTATCTAGGTTGATTTCCTATGAAACCATATCATTCTATATTAACTTTACACAGCAAAAAACATTTTAGACTTTCTGTGAAGAGGATTTTGACATGAGATTTTTGTCCTGCTGATATCCAATGCATATTTTCATATCTGATTATTTAGGGTGTATTCCTGCTTTCATTATTTGCTATTCACAGGCTACCAAAACCAGAGATTTCAGGAAAGACCTGGCTTTTTTTACAATTTCAGTACCAGAGGCTCATAGATCACAGGGTGAGTGCTGGACACACAAATATCCCATTTTAGGAGCTCGGTGCAGTGCCCTGGAAGGGATGTAACTGCTTCATGACTTATGGCCATGTCTGCATGGACACTCACTCCAAGGGATTCCAGCCACATGATTTAGGATTCCTACTTCAGGGCTAAAATGCTGCTTTGCCTTATTTATCAAAGACCCCTGAATGTGCTTTGTCTGGTCTCTTAAGGAATAATGGCATGGAAAGAGGAAGAGATGGGAATTGCAGGACAAGGTTTAACAGCCTCCGTGGATCTGACATTGTAAACAGGGGAAGATAACAGGGAAATGCTCAGGCTGGAGAGCTGGAAATAAAGAGTGAAATGGAGAAAGAGAAGATTAAGACTAAATGTCATGGAAGAGCATTCAGCAGCACTCTTGGCTTTTTAGATGATTCTTCCAAGGAAGGCAAGGGAAAAACTGTTTTGGGACAAAGGCCCTTCTTTTTCTTTTTTTTTTTTTTTTTTTTTTTTTTTTTTTTGTTTGCTTTTTCATTTTTTTCCTATTTCTTTCCTTCAGCTTAACCACTCAGTGTAAAAGAATCTCATCTGGACATACAAAAGAATGCATCACATTTTTGAGGCATGGCTCTGGAGCTCAGCATCCCTGGCATTGCTGCAGTGGTGCCCCAGAGCTCCACCGAGCCAGTGAGACTTTGGGGGTGTTGGACACCTGCAGCAGCTCCAGGCTGGGTGTTCCACATGTGTTGGGGACTGTGCACAAATCACAAACAGGACAGGTGTGCTGAGGAATGCATCTCTAGGTGTTTTATTTTTTAGTCTCACTCTCATGGCGTGGCTGTGACAATGGGAAGCTGCCAGCAGTTCACATCCCAGGCTGCAGACTAAGAACTCAATGTTACAACTTACTGTCAAAGTTTTTTGACCAATCACACAAAGCAAAAGCACATTGACAGTAGTATTTTAGCTTGTATTAAGTGTTGTTATATTACAATAAGTTGTGAAAGTCTAGTGAGCTTGAAAGGGCACAAGTTATGTTTGATAGCAATTACAAGTTATTGTTCGAAAAAGTCTCACTGGTTTTAAGGTCTTAAGTCAAAAATTTCTAAAAGATTGAATTGTGGGAGAATGAGGAATGAAAAAGATGTGATGAATTTGTAAACCTTAAAATACAATACACAAACCTCTTAAAAATTCTTAATATTTTGCTAAATATACTTTTCTGTAACTTAGAGTTTCTTTAAACGATTGTTAATACACAGACCAGTTTTCTATTTGTCTTTACTTTTCTAGTCATTATATAATTTTTCTGTTAACAAATCTTACGTCTACTTCTTAACTCTAATCATAGTTCTACTATCTCTAGAGCCTACCTTTTACAGCTTTCCCAAAATTCTCTGATTTTAAATATTCCCACACACAGGGAGGGACCTTAAATCCCACCCCATTCCAGGGACACCTCCCACTGTCCCAGGCTGCTCCAAGCCCTGCCCAGCCTGGCCTTGGGCACTGCCAGGGATCCAGGGGCAGCCCCAGCTGCTCTGGGCACCTGTGCCAGGGCCTGCCCACCCTCCCAGGGAAGGATTGATCTTCCAGAGTAAAGAATTCTGCTGTTTAATTCCCCGTGGTAAAGAATTCTATTTATAGTGAAGAAATCTTTATTGTAGTAAAGAATTTTCTTCATTGATTTCAGCGGGACTTTGTAGGAACGGAGAGGTTGGAGTAGTTCAGGATTTAGTTTTAGATGAGTTGAAAAACATAAGAGTAAAAACTCAGCTGAGGTTGAAGAGAGGAAGATGGGAAGAAATTAAGCTTTATAGGAGTGTTTTGCTTTTTTAGTTTGTTTTTAATGCCTGTAAATGCTGATCCTGGATGGCAATTCCAGCAGTGGAATTAATTAATTTGAGATTAGAATTAGAATCATTCTGTAGGAGCAAAAAGAGGGTGTGTATTTATGGGTGGCAAAGAAACCACCCAAATTTAAACAGGTGGTTTAATGGGTGAAATAGCTGAGAGTTTTGAACAATAACATGATTTTGACATGGATACTCCTTGGCTAAGCTTTTGATGCCTTTCCTTGAAAACTTTAAGTGTTATCTCCAGTGGCATAAAATTCTTGCAGATCAAAATTGCTTTGGTGGTTTAAACTGAGGAGTTAAACTGGCAGCACCTCCCTGACAAGGATAATTTACCTTTTTCTCCAGCAGCCAAGCTGTTGGACAGAGCTCTGCCCACTTCCTCTTGCCCATTTATGCCCTCTCCACACCTCCTCTTTTTGTGGTGGTGTCTCTGTGGGATAAAGAAATGGAGCAGATAAAAGAGATTTTTGTGTGTTTTTATTGGGAGGGATGATTTAGATGGATTCTACAAAATCTCCAATAGGTTCAGGTTTTGGGGGGAGTTATTTGTTGTACTTGGACCTTTGCATTTTTCTTTTTCCCAGATGTGTATTTCCAGTCTTCTACCTATCCCAAGGTAGAAGCTAAAAGATTTTAAAACATGAAGAACTTCAAAGAAACTTTTAAATTTAAACCACAATTTTATCTTTGGGCTCAAACTCCTCCTTGCCGTCCTGGGATGGTTTATGGCAATGCAAACACTCCAAATTCCCTTTTCTTGGAGAGCAGCCTGTGTTATCCATGAATTCCATAACCCAGCACTCATCCAAGCAGCTTTTCCACAGCTAGGCAAACTGGGAAGAGGCAAAAATCAGACAAATCCCCTGATCCATGCGGACCCTGAGGGAGTGAAGCCAGCACAGCCCTGGTGGTTCCTCCTGGTGACACAAACAGGGATGTGACAACTGTGGCTCCGCAGGGAAACGGCTGGAAAAATGAACAAGGTCGTTTTCTCCCCCAAAAAATTCCAAGCCTCATTTCAGGCAGGTGGGAAGGAATTCTGCTGTTACCTGCTGCTGGTTGAATTGTCCATGCGGCTGTTGTGGAGATGTCTCAGCGATAGTGGTGCCTCTCTGAGCCCCCAGAGGAGCAGGCAGTTCCCGTGGAAGGTTTCCTTTTTGCTAAAGATAAGATGGAAAGAGTAATGATGGAGACAAAACTGATAAGGGCAGCAATATCAGAAGGAATGGCAGAGTAAAGGCAGAGCTTTGAGTGAATGTGCCTCAAACAGGGATTGGTGCCGGTGGGAATCCTTGTGGCTTCTTGAGCTTTGGAAAGCACAGATTGCTGGGAAAAAAACAAAAAAAACTATGAAGTCCACCCAGAATCATGTTTTTCCTTATTTTAATAAAAAATAAAGAAGGGCAAAAACCTATTAAGATTTTTTTCTTTAATGTGCCTAAACCCTCTGCTTTTCCAGCAGGCAGCACAGTGAGCTGTGAGGAAATAGGATTTTATCTTTATTTCACAAGGAAGGAATATGGGCATGGCTTCAAATAAATTTGCTATTAAGAAAAAGTCCATGATTACATTTGAGGAGTGTTGTGAAGTTTCCAGGAGTGATTTGCAGGGGCTGATCTGTATGAGCTGCACATGCAGCTGAAAAGGGAGATAAATTCCTTTCTGTTAGTAACACAATCATCTCTCAAGGTATTTTTTATTAAATTAGATTGGTGTAACTAAAGTGCTCCTGATGTCATTTGTGGATGCTCCTAAATCATCAGCTAAAGAGCAGCTGATCTAAGTTTGGCCAAAGGAAGGAATGAAGTTTTGGAAGATTATATTCCTTGTTCCTGATTTTAAACAATCAGAATTTGATATTTGTGTACGGGCTTGTTTTAAAAGCATTGTAATTATGGCAGTGCTATAAATCTGATGTTAATGGAGAAGGAAAAATACTAAATGTGACCCATACTTTAAACTTAAATATTCAGTGGGTGTTCCTTGGGAAATGAGAATGAAGGGAGTAATAGGTCTGTGTGAATGTAGGCCTGGAAAAGTGGGATACATGGATTAAAAACATTTTAATTTTACATTAAGTCTTTTCCTAGATTTCAGTTTGATGCTGAACATGCCCTGATATATAAAGAAGTATTCCTCTGTTAAATCTTGGGGGATTTGGAGGCACTTATGAATTAATTTGTTTCCAGGAGTTCCATCAAAAGAGAAATCTTTTGTAAAACTGCAGGTGTTAAAATACACACCAAAAAACATTTCTTGCTCTGGGAAATTAGACATGGTTCTTACTGAATATTGAAATTAAAATGCAGAAAAGACCCCTTGAAACCTATTAGTTATTACTCTCAGATTTCAGAGAAATACTTTTCTAGACTTACTTTCAGGTTCATTTCCTTAAAAATAAACAAGATATTTGTGATTTCATGGAAACCCTTCCAATGACACCAAAATTTATTGTTTAAACATTGATAGCAGTAAAATAAATTAAAATATCCAGGAGAGGAGGGAGCAGTGCAGACCCAGGGCAGCCCCAGCCATGGCAGTGCCCAAAACCAGGCAGAAACTGCTTGAAACGTGGTCTGAAACTCTGCATTTTGTGCTGAATAATTATAATTCAGTGAAAAGAACAGGAAAACACTGTTGAATGGAAATTGTCATAAGATCAGCCAATTAACACAATTTTTCTGTTGCATTTGATTGCCTTTTCTGTCCTTGGAAGAAGCCAGAAAATAAACCAAGAGACATATCTGAAGAGATGCATTTTCTTCCTTTGGCTGCGTAACCACGGATTGATACATTCATAAATTTACAACATTTTGGGCTTCTGAATGTTTCTAATTTCATTTTGGAGGAGAAGAATATTTCTTCAAACAACTGAGGCTCAACACTGCCATTTTTTTCCCGTTGAAAAGGAAGTCTCTGAAGAGATGTCAGTGTTTTATCTGCAGTGAAGTGTCCTCTTTTCAGGTTTTGATTCCATGTCATCATTCCTGGTACCCAGTGTTTGAAAGCACAGGAGCATTAATTATTTTATAATAGTAAATGTCAGTGTGCAGTTGTCTCAAAACCCGCCGAAAATAGAACTTTTAGCCATCATTGCAGCTTTTAAACGCATTTCCTGCTAGGAAATAGCCATCCAGAAATGAAAGCTTTGCCTCCACAGTTGTTTAATTCATCCCCTTCAGTTTTTAGCTCTAAGTTTAGCAAAATGGGAGTGTGGCATCAGTTGCCTGTGCAGATTTGTTACAGACACAGCCTGCCCTGGAGGCAGCAAACGCTGTCAGGGTGACAGCCACTGCCACAAACCAGAGGGGAATATTTTTGGAACCATCCAAACAGCAGAGGAAGAACATCCTGTTATAAACACACTGATACTAGCATGGCTGCAAAAATATTATTCTCTTTTCTTCCTCAAACACACACAAAAAAAAATAAACAACAGGGAGTGTTCTCACCCTTCCATTCATTTTTCTGGGTTTCACATTTTTGGGAGAAGCCTGGCTCTTCACAGGGTTGGAGCTGACAGGAATTTTGTGTTTCCCTTCCAAGTGTGTCACCAGCATAGCGGGGATTTGAGGAGGTCACTGAAACTCCCTGTGCCACCAGGGTTTTGTGGGAGTGGAGTAAGGCTCTGTCACCTCCGCGTGACTCGGGAGGAGAGTTACTCTTGGGAGGGTATTTTTGGATACGGGAGATGTTTGGGTGAGCAGCACTGGAGATGCAAAGGGGTTTTTTTAATACCTAGAAATTACAAACAGCCAAAATCCTTTTTTTTTTTTTAATTTTGAGGTTGTTGAGTTTGCTGCTGCGTCCCTGGGAGGTGAGGGACGTGTGAGTGGTCACTCGGTGGTTATTTTAACGAGGCTGAGTGCAGAGAGCACTTGGGTGAAATATGAGTAAATCTCATTACTCTGGCGGTGGTTGCCTGACTACAAAGAAAGTTTATATTTAGTAAACTACTCACTCCTGTGACCTAGTTTGCCGGGGATGATCATTTTCTTAGCGTGGCACTGAGCTGACTTTTCCCTGTTCAATTTCCATCAATGAGGGATTCTTCCATCTCTGCCTTTCTCAGAGCAAGGAGAACTCTTGGAAGTGAACTCAGTCCAGGAATTCCTTCCCAAAATCGCACCCAAATCTCCTCTTTCCCAGTGGGAGCCATTCCCTGGCTCCTGTCCCTCCATCCCTTGTCCCAAATCCCTCTCCAGCTCTCCTGGAGCCCCTGTCAGGTCCTGGAAGGGCTCTGAGCTCTCCTGGATCCTTCCCTTCTCCAGGGGAGCGTTCCCAGCTCTCCCATCCCATGTGCTCCTTACTCTGTTTGGCTTTCAAGGAGATCAGCTGCTCAAAGAGCATTTAGGAGTCATGCAGAAAGGAAGAAAATGGAGATATTCATGTTTGGAAGATAAATGGGATTTCTTTCTAATGGAGTTTGTGTCTTGTTGAAGGCTGGGGGAGCCATTCCCTGGCTCCTGTCCCTCCATCCCTTGTCCCAAATCCCTCTCCAGCTCTCCTGGAGCACCTTTAGGTCCTGGAAGGGCTCTGAGCTCTCCTGGATCCTTCTCCTCTCCCTTCTTCACCCCCAGCCCTCCCATCCCGTGGCCTTTTCTGTGCTCCTTACTCTGTCCGGCTTTCAAGGGAGATCAGCTGCTCAAAGAGCATTTAGGAGTCATGCAGAAAGGAGGAAAATGGAGATATTCATGTTTGGAAGATAAAGGGGATTTCTTTCTAATGGAGTTTGTGTCTTGTTGAAGGCTTGGATTTATTTCTTCCAGAAATATTTTGGTTCTCAGAAATTTTGGTAGCACTGGGATTTTGCCTGTAGTAAAAAATAAAGCATCTGTTGTCTATTTACATGGAGAAAACACATTTTTTTAAATTCTATATGCTTATGTACATAGAATACTTAAATATAATATGTGAGTTAGACTTCTTTTATTCTATATACTTATGTATATAGTTAGATATAGTATGTGAGTTAAATTTATCTATTAAATTTTGGTAGCACTGGGATTTTGCCTGTAGTAAAAAATAAAGCATCCGTTGTCTATTTACATGGAGAAAACACATTTTTTAAAATTTATATACTTATATGCATATAATACTCATATATAGTATGTGAGTTAGACTTCAATTTCTATATTAAATTTTGATAGCACTGGGATTTTGCCTGTAGTAAAAATAAAGTATCTGTTGTTTATTTACATGGAGAAAACACATATTTTTATTCTATATGCTTATGTACATATAATACTTATATATTATGTGAGTTAGACTTAAATAGTGAATTTATATATTAAATTTTGGTAGTGCTGGGATTTTCCCTATAGTAAAAAAATGAAGTATTTGTTGTCTATATACATGGAGAAAACACATTATTTAGAATTCTATATACTTATACACATATAATAGTTATATATAATAGAAGTTAGACTTAAATTTATCTATTAAATTTTTATAGCACTGGGGTTTTGCCTGCAGTAAAAATAAAGTATCTGTTGTCTGTATACATGGAGAAAACACATTTTTTATTCTATATGCATATGTACATAGAATACTTAAATATAATATGTGAGTTAGACTTAAATTTATATATTAAATTTTGGTAGTGCTGGGATTTTTCCTGTAGTAAAAAAATAAAGTATCTGTTGTCTATTTACATGGAGAAAACACATTTTTTAAAATTCTATATACTTATATGCATATAATACTCATATGTAATATGTGAGTTAGACTTCAATTTCTATATTAAATTTTGGTAGCACTGGGATTTTGCCTGTAGTATAAAATAAAGTATCTGTTGTTTATTTACATGGAGAAAACACATTTTTATTCTATATGCTTATGTACATATAATACTTATATATAATATGTGAGTTAGACATTTTTTATTCTATATACTTATGTACATATAATACTTATATATAATATGTGAGTTAGACTTTTTTTATTCTATATACTTATGTACATATAATAAATATAATATGTGAGTTAGACTTAAATTTATTAAATTTTGGTAGCACTGGGGTTTTGCCTGTAGTAAAAATAAAGTATCTGTTGTCTGTATATATGGAGAAAACACATTTTCTTATCCTATATGCTTATATACATATAATACTTACATATAATATGTGAGTTACACTTAAATATTACATTTATCTATTAAATTTTGGTAGCACTGGGATTTTGCCTATAGTAAAAAATGAAGTATCTCTTGTCTATTTACATGGAGAAAACACATTTTTTTAAATTCTATATACTTATGTACATATAATACTTATGTATGATATGTGAGTTAGACCTAAATTTATCTATTAAATTTTGGTAGCACTGGGGTTTTGCCTGTAGTAAAAAATGAAGTATCTCTTGTCTATTTACATGGAAAAAATGCATTTTTTTTAAAATTCTATTTATTTATGTGCATATAATATTTATATTTAATATGTTGAGTTAGACTTAAATATGAAATATAGAGACAAGTATCTGGTGCAGACTACAGCACAGCATCCCCAAACCTGCCCTTCACCAGAATACCATGAAATTTGTAAAATTAGTGAGGCTCTCCTACTTTTAGTTAAAATTTGTTCTTGTTTCTAAAGGTAATTAGAAAATTCTGTTCTCTGGGTGTCAGTGAAATGGTAAGTGCCAGTGAAAGGCAGGATGGAATCCTTGCTCAGGACAGTCTGGGACAGGCGATCTCAGTGCTCCTTGCTCGCTCATCTCTGACAAAACCAATCTGACCTGCTGTATTTATTCCTCACTTCAAACTCGTCATTTCAAAGCAAGGTTGAGGCAGCCTTTGCAGCACGATTGTGGAATAGAAAAAGGAAAGCACTCGTGTTTTCCTGCTGGTTCTTCTCCAGGGTGGCTTTGGAACTGAGCTGGGATCTGAGCTCGGAGGAGAATCCAGCCCTGCTCATTGCTGCATGCTCCTGTCCTGCTCCTGCTCTGCACCCTCAGGTGTGAAAATAGAGATCCCTTCAGTGTTTCTCCAGTCTGCTGCTCCTTTGCGTTTCCCACTACAAAGAAAAAAAAAGAAAAGGAAAATCTTTTCCTAACTCTGTGTGCAGATATTGTGTTATGCATCGAAAATTCTGCTGTTTCCTGCCTGCGTTTATCTTGCTGTGGAATAATTTTCATGTGACTGGAAGGATTTTTTTCTCACAAACAAGAAAAACACCTCCCAGAGGCAACAACTGATGGAAATTGCAGAGGCTTTGGAGTGTTTCTGTGGTGGTGCATCCCAAATATTCCCTTATCTAACAGAAAATGATGTGAGATTTTGCACCTGTCTGAGCTGATGGGTTTCTTTTCATTCCTAAACATCTCTAGGATGCTCAGGCATGTTTGTCACCCATGAGATTGAGGAATTATCGTGGAATTCTAGAATGGGTTGGGTTGGAAAGGACTTTAAATCCCATCCAGTGCCACCCCTGCCATGGGCAAGACACCTTCCTCTACCCAGGATGCTCCAAGCCCTGCTCCAGCCTGGCCTTGGGCACTGCCAGGGATCCAGGGGCAGCCCCAGCTGCTCTGGGAATTCCATCCCAGCCCCTCCCCACCCTCCCAACCAAGAATTTCTAAATTAATTTTGATCTAGAAATGAATTTTTGAACATTTAATAATTCTTGTCACGTATTCAGACAGTTCAGCTTCTTCAAAGTTGTTGCATGGGAATAAATGAACAAAAATTTATAGGAAGTTTCGTGTCTCAGAAGATCCTAAATGCTGAGTTGTGTCTAAAGAAATGTTTTGTCCCCAGTCCAGGAAGAAATTTCAAAAAAAAAAAGAGAAATCAAAACAGTTTCTTCCATTTGAGCAGAGACATATGTTTGGTGGGTTGGCACCAGACTAGGATGCAGAATCCTGTAGAACCAACTCTTCATACTCTGGGATATTTAGAGGAACAACATTCAAAATAAAGTGCTGGAGAACAGAAGAAAAAGTGAAAAATTGAAAAAAGAAGAACGGGGAGCACCTGAAGAGAAGCCCAAAGGAATTGCAGGCACTCCTGGGCTGTGGTGACCAGGAAAGGGTGTCCAGGATCCACAGGGATCTGTTGGAGCACCTGGGACAGTGGGAGGTGTCCCTGCCCATGGCACGGGTGGCACTGGGTGGGCTTTGGGGTCCCTCCCAACCCAAACCAGCCTGGGATTCTCTGTCTTCATTTGTGTGTCAAGTGTCTTAGAGGAGTCAGCACTGTAAATCACAGAAAACATTTCATTCCATCAATAAATTCCCATTAATTGGAGGTGAGGTCATAATGACTCCTCCTGGTCTTAGGGTGGTGATCATAAAATCATATTTAGAAAAAATGAAACTCTTGGGTGTCATTCAGCAAAATGAACAAGTCCCAAGAAATTCAGCAGATTTCCCTTGAAAGATGTGGTTAAACACAGAAGAAATTTCTTCCCAGTGCTGTGATGCTCCAAGCCCTTGGAGAAGGCTTAGAGGTTTTGAGAACAAAATTAATGATACCCTTACAATTATTGCAGTTGTTCTGTTTGAGAGTGATGATTAAATCTGATCAGAAATAACATCTGCAGTGGGAGCAGAGTTTAAATATCTGGATTGTGGCTGTGCAGTTCACAAAGAAAACAGAAAATATCATCTATTAACACAAAAGGCAACGTGAGAATGATTTACTTGTCAGTGGAAAAAAATAAAATACAGATCTTTTCATGGCACTGAAAAAAATGTGGGGAGATTAGGAACTGAATGGGAAGTTTGAAGCACGGTTGATAGAAAACCTCAGCACCAAATTATGTGAACAAAGTCGCTTTAAGGGAAGACTCAGAACCACTTTGGAGACTCCAAACAAAATCTGTTTAAAGTGGCACAATGGAATATTTCATCATCAACCCAGAGCTGCTTTTTATTATGTGTTCTCCCTTTAAAATGCCATTTTTCACTCCCAATTCTCAATCCATTTCCTGGTTTTTTGCAGGTGGGCTTTCCTCTTTGGAGCCACTGATCCAAAGTTCTGTTTGGAATCAGTCGTTGGGTCCTGCCTGAGCTTCTGTTCCAGTTTATTCCTGGACTTTGTTGGGTTAGGCTTAGGGATGGGGTTAGGGTTGGGTTAGAGGCCAAATAAAGGACACCAATCAAACAGAGCTGACAAAAAGTGCTGGTTGAACTTGGTGATCTCAGAGGCTTTTCCCAACCTTAACTCCTCCTGATTCTCAGGGGTTGTAGGTTTTGGCTGCACAAGGTGTGGGTTTAAAGGTTTGGGTTTAGTGGATTTGGGCTTGGAAAAGCCCTCCAAGGTCAGGGAGTCCAAGCTGTGGCCGTGCCCCCCTTGTCACCAGAGCCCTGAGTGCCACCTCCAGGCCTTCTTGGACCTCAGTGCACCAACATCTGGTGTCCTGGCTTGGGCTGTGCAGTGATGCTGAGCTCATCACCAGATCTTTGTCACCTCCTGTTCCACAGAAACTTTGTGGCTTCCAGGTCTTCCTTGAGCCTTCAATAATGGAGAAAACCTTTCTCCATTCCTCTCCTGCCCCTCAGCCCCACCTTGAACCATATCTGGACATTCCTCACCGATCTGTGGGTCGCTCCCAGAGCTCTTCAGGACTTCCCTGGCTCATTTTGGGGCTGGGATGTTCTGCCCAAGCTGACCCCTCCATTCTCAGCTGGGCAGGGACAGCCAATTCCCTTCTCAGGTCTGCAGGAGAAGGAGAGGGAACAGATTTGGTGGCAGTTTTATTCCAGACACTGGTGGGATTTATTTCCTCTGTGAGGATTTGGCATTTTTGGAAGCTCTAGAAGGAGCAGAGTGTCCATGTAGGGATTCCATAACCTGCTGGTGGCAGAGGTTGGTTTGGAAGGTGTTTTATCTCAGGAGGGTTTTCCTTTGCTTAGACTTGGGTTCTTCCATGCTCTTAGAAAGTCTGAACCAAGTGGAACTGTCTGAGTAAAAAACAAAAATTATTTACAAGACAAAAACTTTTGGGCCTGATGAGTTTTCTAGAGATTTAATGTTTTATATTTATCTTTCCATAGCTTCAGTGCTGAGATATGAAAGCAGCACTAACAAATTGTGCTCTGGGGTTATGTTGTTGGGTAATTTTATTTTTTAAAATCATAACTGGCATTTATAGTGACCTTGTCTTAAAGTTACCTTTAATTTCAGCCTAGGGAGGTGGTTTAACTTTTCATAATCTCTTAGTGCTTATAACATGTCACATTTCAATGCTAATTTGTAATTTTATTTAATTGAAATTTGAACTCATGGGACCCTTGCTGTTGTTATTTTGGTATAACAGTGAATTCCCCAAGTTAGGTGTATTTTTAAATATATTAATGCAAAATAATTATCATATTCCTCAAGCAGCCCAATCCCTTCCCATGTAGTGATTTTATTTTGAACAGCAGCTCCTAAATTCATGTGTTGCATGAAATTGTGCCTTTGGAATCAATAAATCAAGCAGTGTTTGGCTGATGTTGTGCTCTGGTGTTGTTGTGCAGATCCTTGCTGACGATGGTGGTCGCTGGAGGCAGCACTGTTGAAGATTATATCATTTACAGACAAGATCTCTGAAATCTGTTTCCTTCAGACAGCAAAGGTAACTCAAATAATCCACATTATGCATTTATCTCAAAGTAATAAGCTTGGGTTTGACCTTCAAAATTGAACAGCAGCTGAAAATTTGGGAGTCTGACCATTCTGCCAAGTTTTAACCCATTTCTAAATAATAATTTTAATTTATTCTGAAGTGAAAAATAATAAATATCCATGGGAAGAGCTGAATTTCTTCTCCTCCTTTTAGTTACAGGAATATCCATCCTTCCTTAGCTTCTCTTTTTTTCCTGCACTTAATGTTTTTCTTTATTCTTAATGTTTTCCTTTATTCTTCTTTTCTCATGAGTGTTTTGACCTGCAGATCAGTTACAATATTTTTGTGTTATTGATGAGAACCAGCACTGCCTTAAAATCTAAAGAGGAATTGAGGACTTAAGGTGCTTATGCTCAAAAAGACAAAAATTAGGTGGAAAAAGATTAAAAACAGTGGTAAAAATCTTGAAAATTTCTATAGAATTTTAGAAGTATGACTTATTTAAATTAAATATTGAAAGCACAAATCTGATGTGTCCTGTGCCATTTATTTTCTCTGCTTGTGTTATTTATTATCAGTCAATGATCCAAAGAAATGTGAGGCTATTCAGGAGAGTTTTGTTTATGGATCATTTTTTCCTATTTTCAAACTAACTCTCTATAAACACCGTAGGTAATATGGGACTTTTTTTTTTTCTATTATGGAAATAGAGCTAATTTTCCCACTCATTATCTGCTGTTAATTTAATGTGTGGCAATATCTGAAATTTAGTGCTGATTATGGCAGTAGATTTTTGGTTAGCAGTAGAGCTCATCTATGAGCAAACCAATTAAGCCATCATTTCAGAATATAATTGAGCTCCTAATGGGGCACTTGAATTCACTGGGAATTTACATATTTGCTTTTCTTTGCTTCAGCAGAGAGGTCCAAAATGAGGCTCCAGCTTCACTTTTGAACTTCTGGAGGCACCAACTCCAGCTGAGGCTTTTCAAAGTGAAGCCTCTAAAATGCTCTTGAAAAAGGCATAAATTCATGGATAAGCTCCTTAATTCTGAAATCTGAACTTTGGATGCCTCTTAGGAGGTGGCAATTTGAGGAACACAACTCCTGCTGTTCTTAGGATGCTGAGGCCCAGGTGATGCTCTGGTGCAGCGCAGTTAAATCTGATTTAAATACCAAGTTTGCTCAGTGTTTGTAATGAATTTTCTCTTTTTTAGTCAAATCAGGATCTGCTGGGAAAGGGCTCATTCTGCAAAGCTTTGGAATACAGATCTTTCTATACATATATAATATATACACATATATAATCTCTGTTTTGAAGCAGTATCAATAGAGAATTCTTGGAAGTGCTGTGTTAGCCCACACAAATTAAGTGTGTCATTTATGGAGTCTTTGAAAATGAAGGAAGAAAATGAAGGCAGTTCTCTTCCCTTTTCATTTTCCCTTAGTTTGGGGTTTTTTTTGACCCTCAGAAGGAAGATTTTTCCTTTTAAAAGTCAAGAGAGGTTATTTATGCCTCTGCCTTATTGAGGGGTTGATTTGTTTTGTTGTTACTCTTCCCTTCCAGGACAGACCTTTGCATGTATCCATTTGTTCTAAAATGGGAATCTACACCATTTGGAAAACCAAATGTTTTGGGGGAATAATTATCAAAGTCTGTGTTTGGGTTCTGAAAAACCCTTTTTTTTCTGAGTGAAAAACTAGGGCAGGGAAAGTAGTTTTCTCTGTAAGGTTCATGTTGTACTGGATATTTCCTGAAAGTTTTAATATGTACATGTGGATAAACCTCAGGATGCTCCAGTGAACTCCAAGAAAACATTTAGTTCTCATTCTAAGCATCTTAACTTGTATTTTGTACTCTTTTTTTTTTTAAAGTGCTCACAGCTGTGCAGGTATTGCAGCCACTGCTGCTGTTCCATTTGATCTATTTTTAAAAGCAGGGGCTCTCTGGATGGAATCCACATTCCTGTGTAGTCCAATACTCCCAAACCTTCCTGACCCTGCCTCACCCACTCAGACCTCGTGCATTATCTTTAATTATACGATAGCATTGCAATTTTCCTCTATAGAAACCCTTCCATTAAATAAATGGAATTTAACCAGCAATCCGCTGCCTTTAATTGTTCAATCCTTCCTTCCTTCCTCAGGAATGTTCAGGCCTTTCCCTGCAGATGGAATTCACAATTTGTGCTTTCTTGCACCTTTTAGCAACAGGTTTTGGAGAATCCCACACTGGTTTGGGTTGGAAGGGACATTAAAATTCATCCAGTTCTGTGGCAGGGACCCCTCCCACTGTCCCAGGCTGCTCCAGCCTGGCCTTGGGCACTGCCAGGGATCCAGGGGCAGCCCCAGCTGCTCTGGCAATCCCAGCCCAGCCAGGAATTCCCAGTTCCCAATGTCCCATCCATCCCTGCCCTCTGGCACTGGGAGCCATTCCCTGGCTCCTGTCCCTCCATCCCTTGTCCCCAGTCCCTCTCCAGCTCTCCTGGAGCCCCTTCAGGCCCTGCCAGGAGCTCTGAGGTCTCTCTGGAGCTTTCCCTTCTCCAGACACCATCCACAATTCCATGTGCTGCTCTGCTCCAGCATCAGGATTTGGGAGGCGCCATGGGGAGAAGGCAGGGAGGGGTAAGAAAAGGAGACCTTTGGAACAATTAGTTTGGGGTATTCTGTCTCCAGAGAGAGAATCTCCAGTCCTTGGAGCATCTCTGTGACCTCCTCAGGACCCACTCCAGAGCTTCTCTGTGCCAGGGCCTCTCCTCCCTCCCAGCCAGGAATTCCCAGTTCCCAATGTCCCATCCATCCCTGCCCTCTGGCACTGGGAGCCATTCCCTGGCTCCTGTCCCTCCATCCCTTGTCCCCAGTCCCTCTCCAGCTCTCCTGGAGCCCTTCAGGCCCTGGAAAGGTCTCCTGGATCCTTCTCCTCTCCAGATGAACATTCCCAGCTCCCCCAGCCTGGCTTCAGAGGGGCTCCAGCCCTGCAGCAGCTCCTGCCTCCTCTGGGCTCTCCAGCAGCTCCAGGTGTTCCTTGTTTTGGGGGCAAATGCATCATCAATAACAGGGAAACCCGGCACTGCACACCTGGGAGGACGCGCGGTGTTTACATCTGTCCATCTTTTCCAGCATGGCACACCCCAGGTGGCACTGGGAGGAGCGCGGTGCTGTGCTCCGAGTGACAGACACGTGCAGTGCCCTGTGCCACCCCAGCTCCAGGCCTCGCTGTCTCTGGGCCATTCCTGGGCCAGCTGCAGAATTCCATCCCCTCCGGGCAGCTTCTGCTCCCACCCTGCCCTCCCCAGGCTTTGGGCTTGGCTTATCCTGAGGCAGCCTTGCCTCCCAGCACTTCTCTCCTCAGCCTATTTTTCCTGAATTGTCATTAAAAGCAGGAGCCCAGTTCCCTTTTCTGAAGGCCTGATGTTTTTCTGAGAACAATCAATTTTCTGTCTCGCTCTCTCCTCTTTCCATATGAAAGGCTCGGAGGTTTGTGAAATCCCAAGGTGCTCTCTCTAAAGCGAGGTATAAACGAATTCTACCTTCTTAAATTTAATAAAAGGAGACCTACTTCATTTGAATTTTTTTCCTACAGAAATTATTTTAAGGATTTGGGTTAAAAAAAAAGACATTTTGCTAATGTTGCTCTTTAATATCACAACTTTTAGGAGCATTTTAGAGCCAAATTTTCAAAGTAGATTTGAAATGTAATAGATTTGATAAGTTGTTCTCTGCCTGAGCAGAAATTTTTGTACCACTTCTGCCAAGTTTTTGCAAGAAGTTTGTTTTCCATGATCCCCATTTCTCTTCCAGCTGCTCCTTCTGAAACTGAATTATGGGCTGGCATTTTGAATTTTTCCTTACACGGATATTGTAAATACAACCAACTACAAAGGCTTTTCATTTTGAAAAATTGGAGCAGCAGGCACCCTGAACAAAAGGAAATGTTCCCAACACTCCTTTTATTGTAACCAAATTAATCAAGCTCAGAGATTTGGTTGTAATTTCAAAGTTAAACATTTAAGTCATGCAAAACTTTTTAATCCTGCAGTGCCTCTCTCTTTAAAATTCATAACAAAATAGCAAAATTGTTACAATTAATTTTTAATAGCTAATTTTTCTTAGCAAAGCTAAAGATTGGCTTCCTACGACCCCAGGAACCTGAATACCTCCAGAAAGTTTTGAGGTTCTTGGGATATCTCCAGAAAATGTTGAGGGTTTGGATTATTTCAGTCTGTGGTATTAGAAAATGTTACATATCTCCATCCTTAGGTTTTCCAGAAATATCACAAGAAATTTCTGTGAAGTGAAAGCCACATCTTCACATCACAGGGCTACTGGTTTAAAACAACAGATAAGAACTCCTGTCATTATTTATTAATTATAAATTATATTTAAAAGAAGAATGTATGGTGTAGTACTTAAGATAAACCAAATTATTCTTTTCTGTTGAACCACCAAACCAAACTCAGACCATTGATTTTTGTTTCGATAATTCCTTCTCAAAAAAAAAAGGAGGCTCAAGGGCAACAAATTTAAAATGTAGCTGTTAATGAAAACCTGAAAAAAGATTTTTTTACATGAAGGTGGCCTGAAAGGTTGTGAAGGGATTCTTTGTTTCATTTGGTGTTTCAGTTTTGTTTTCCCCTCCCTATCAATTCACATCCTTGGAGGGCCACAGTCATGGTGAAAAATGTATGGAAATGCTTTAGGAAAGCATCATCACTTTTGAGATTCTCAACTGGCCTTTTCCTAGAAGGATCCCAGTCCAGGGAAATGCTTGAAAATTAAAACCAGGGATGCTTTTAAAATCAAACACGGCAAGTTTCCGAAGAAAGGAGCCTCTCTTCCTCTCACGGCCTGTGGTGATTCTCCAGAGCTGCACACAAAAAGGGTTATTTTTATTTTTTACCACATTCCTGAAAAATATTCCTGAGAGGGGAAGATTCTCACCAAGGTGGGGCAGTAATTGCCGCAGTTGGCTTTGGCTCAGCCTCCCAAACTAAGTTTTGATCACTTCAAAGGATTCATCGCATTTCTTGGAGGTTTCATCTCAGAACCAGGGAATCATTTGGGTTGGAAAAGACCCTTAAGGTCCCAGAGTCCAACCGTAACCCAACCCAAGTCACCCCCACTTTATTGGTGCCACTCTGAAGGGCAAAACAGCCGAATTTAGGGAAAGGGAAGGTGAAGTCAAGTTTCTGTTGAAAAACTCATCAAAGTTAAAATATCTCCTCTTTTTTGATCCAGGAACTAAAGCTGTTCAGGACACAGATCCCAGGGAATTTTCCAGTCTATTTGAGGTGCTTGTTGTTTAGGTGTTAGAAAACAAAATGCTCTTGTTTCTGTACCACATAAATGGGAGTTCACTGGTGAATCTCTGTGTGATTTGACAATAAAAAGTTCATCAGGAAGCAGCTCCAGGAGTGAATTCTTGGTTCATTCCTGTCCCAACGAGGGAACAGCAAAACCTGGCCACAGGTGCCCCTTCAGTAAAAGGCAACAGAGGAAAATCATGCATATTATAGGTATTATAATGTATATTTAACCTCCTCAAGATAATTCCAACACCATTTTTTTATGCTGCTAATTCTTGTTTGGAAGTTTTTTACCTTTGCCAGTGCAGACACTTGTGCTGGTTCAGACCTATATATATATTTATTATTTTTTTCCCCTCAAGTTCTCTTTTCATCTGCAGCACAATTTCAGCATTTGAGTGGCAGCGAGTGACATTTGCAGAGGACAGATCCTGCAGGCAAATGAGCAGGTGACAGGAGGCACAATGGCACTCAGGAATAGTCTGACACGTGGGTGTTCCGACTGGAGGATCCTCTTTGTGCTCAATGGAGTTCTCATGGAGCAGCTTGCAGTTGATATTGTGTTCTCAGAGTGCAGAATTCAATGTATCCCCAGCACACACAGCCTTCAGCTGGGGTTCTTCACACCTTTCTGCCTTATAATGCCTCCTGAAGTGCAGAGAGCTGAGTAAACTGCCTCTGAGTGCTGGATCAATGATATGCACATGCCTTCCTCAGGTTAATATTTATTACTCAGTTGCTTGTGATCCTTGGAAAACAGTTCTTGGGAACTGCTGATGGGAGAGAAAGAGCTTTGTTCCTGTAAAGGGCCCAAAAAAACTCACTGGAAACCACAAAAGTTTTATCTTCCAGGGAAGCAAGTTAGCAAATCCCTGATTCAGGTAATTAAAAACTATTAATCAGGCTGCTTAGAAGCAATAAAGTCAAATTATCGATATTTGACTGGTTTTCCATGTCAGGGATGTTATTAAAGCTCTGGGTAGCCCTGTTCTGCAGCCCTGCAATCCTGTGGAATCCAGCTCTCTTACAAAGTCTCCTCTTGGAAAGGACTGGGAGGGTTTAAAGGTGAGCCAGGCTTACCTTTATATCCTGAGCCCCGCGATATAAAATCAGGGGGTTCCTACCAAATCTTTTTCCATAATTCAGTTGGTTTTTCTCTTTCTTAGTACTTAAAAGGTTTTTTTCTAATGCCTTTTCAGTGGAAATTATAATTATGACCTAGTCCATACATAAAACTGATTTTTCTGATTTGTCTTAAATTGCATTTCCTTGATGATC
This sequence comes from Emberiza elegans, assembly GCA_024865655.1. Taxonomy (NCBI): domain Eukaryota; kingdom Metazoa; phylum Chordata; class Aves; order Passeriformes; family Fringillidae; genus Emberiza; species Emberiza elegans. Next base: position 32,523,614 of record JALJVW010003518.1, read on the forward strand.
TAAAATCTAAAATACATTTCAAGCTTTTAAAAATAGACCACAGAAGGGGACAAGTCCCTGCTTTGACACAGATGTTTCTGCAGGAGGGCCAATGCCCTCAGATCATCATGATGGTCCCATCTAAACATATTTAAAATACAAAATTACACATTCTCCATGAATAGTTTTGATTTGGGCTGCAGGAATGTGGAGCTAAAATTCCACTTAAAGATGGTTTATAATTATGAAGGACCAGCCTGGCTGCAGCTGCAGGGACAGGGATAAGGACAGGCTGATGAGCCCAGAGCAGGAGATGGAAATCACAAACCTGATCCCTGGAAAAACACATTCTGGGAGCCAGGTTTAATTCCCAACGTTATAGTGATGCCTTGAGGCTGCCCTGGAGCAGAGGCTGGGCAGAGTCCCAGAATAAAGCAGGGATTTATCCCAAGCATCTCCTCCATGGACCCACCTTGGGCAGCACCAGAGCCCAGCCAGGGCTGCACCCAAGATGAACCCAAATGGCCCCAAAATGCACGAGTGCTCCTGGGGTCTCTCCCTGGGATCAGCTCTGCTCCATTTGCACCTTGCAGTTCATTGTCCCATTCCAGCTTCAGCCCCTGCAGTCCCACCCTGCTTGTTTTTCTCTCTGCAGCCCACGGGGTTTGTGCTCCTGGGCTGAGATTTGGGTCATTTGTCCTTGGTGCCCAGCTGGAGCAGGAATTGTTTTGTCTCCCTGCTCTGTGCACAGAGCTCAGCATCCCTTACACATGATCCCTTTTACACTAAAGCAGCACAGAGCCTGACACACAGAAAAGCCAAACCTGAGGCATCAGTGTTCGAGTGCTTTTGTGAAGAGGAAAGTGTGGCTTATCCATGAGAAAATCCTTCAAACCAGGAATACTCTCTGGGAAACCTGTCCTGGAGTGAAGATGGGAGCCCTCGCTGGGTATGCCTGGTGTGACATCTGATTGTGTCTGACATCTCTGGATCTGCTCCCTGCAGGATTCGATTTCCTGCCCCAGACAGGTCCTTTTGCTTTTCTAGGCACCAAGAGAGAGTAAGGAAGGGCTGTGGAGTGACTTTCTAGTTCCTAAAAGTGGAGTGCTGGAGAGGGACTGGGGACAAGGGCTGGAGGGACAGGAGCCAGGGAATGGCTCCCAGTGCCAGAGGGCAGGGATGGATGGGACATTGGGAATTCCTGGCTGGGAGAGCGAGGAGTCCCTGGCACAGGTGCCCAGAGCAGCTGTGGCTGCCCCTGGATCCCTGGCAGTGCCCAAGGCCAGGCTGGACAGGGCTTGGGGCACTCTGGGACAGTGGAAGTGTCCCTGCCATGGCAGGGGTGGCACTGGATAGTGGCATTGTGTGATCCCGTGGGACTGTGTGACTTTCAGAAGGCAGAGCAGTGGCTGTTCCCAGCCTCCCTGCAGCTCCCAGGCTATCGCCTTTCACAGGCCCTGCTCGCAGCTCCCTGATCTGGTTTCAGAGCCTGGGACTGGCAGTGAGCTCAGCACAGCACCCAGAAAACTGTTTCCATATTAATTACCCATAATAGCAACAAAATGCATTTTATATAAAATTCCTCCTCTTCTGCCTCTCATCTGGATGATCTTAGAAATCTGTCCCAACTTTAACCATTCTGTGATCTGGACTGAGGTATTTTCTGTGTTTTATACATACTAAATCCTGCCTAACTGTATTTTTGCTTCTTGTTGTTGCAGTTTATTATTCCTTGTGCCCCTCCCTCAGCTGTGCTTGTGCTTCAGCCTTTTCTTGCACTTTTTGCAGAAAGGAAAAACGAATCCAGTTAGAAAAAGTTTGTGCAAGGCATTGTGTGTGGAAATGATCTCCCAACCAGGGAGCTGAGGAGCAGAGCCCAGTGTCCTCCTGCTCTGGCTCTGTGGCATAAATTTGATTTATTAAGTGCTACGTTTGTAGCTGCACTCCTGATGTGCCTTGGTTTTTATCCCCTAAATTACTGATACACACCATGTGGTAAGGTTTTAAACAGAGATTTTTTCAGAGGCTGAAACATTTGTTAAGGTAAGGCTCGTGCTGTCCCAAATCAATGGTTACACACCAAATTGTGAGGGAGATAAATGGCATCGCTGTGAATTCAGAGCGTGTGGGGAAATTCTGGAGGAAGAGCTAAAACCATAAGTGATTTTTGGGTTCAGGTCAGGGGGATTACATTGCAGGCTGGAAGGAAAGAAGGGTCTGGCTTCCCCCTCTGTGATCAATCCCTAAATCCAGAAGGATGTAAGAAGCTGAAAGCAGTTTAGCCCCTCAGCCTGGGAAGTGAACTTGGAAAGTGGGATGGAGGGAAGGGGGGCAAGGAGGGCTTGCAAGGATTACAGACTCTTCCTTCTTGGTGGAATAGCAGGGCTGTGCTCCTTGCAGTAAATTCTAGCTTAGATTCAAGTTCATGGAATATCTACAATAATGGGAAATATTCTTGGTGTAGTTCCAAAAAGCTTCATGGATTAAGTTTTTTAGAGTGTTACTCTTCAAGAGTGGGAAATTTTAAAAATAATTTTCAAAAAGGGAGGAAAAAAGCCCCAAACCACACCATACAAAAGATCTGCTGGACTGACACATTTGTTTAGGTGGAAAAAGGAATTTATAAAATACGAATCTAGGATTGATCTGTTGTTCTAGCAGTGAACTGAATGTGATTTAGTGATGATAAAAAGGTGATTTTAAAGCAGACAGACTGAAGATTGTCCAGCTGGAATTGCTGAATCCTGGAGTCCTGATTCTTGATGGCAGAGCTGAAAAAGCATTTCAGTTACATGCCCAAATCACAGAATCACAAACACAGCTCTGTAATGACTGAATTTCTCTGTTCCATTCCTGAACTTCATTGCTCCATCCCTGAATTTCATTGTTCCATCCCTGAATTTCAGTGTTCCATTCCTGAATTTCTCTGTTCTGTTCCTGAGTTTCATTGCTCCATTCCTGAATTTCAGTGTCCTATTCCTGAATTTCAATGTTCCATCCCTGAATTTCTCTGTTCCATTCCTGAATTTCAGTGTCCTATTCCTGAATTTCAGTGTTCTATTCCTGAATTTCAGTGTCCTATTCCTGAATTTCTCTGTTCCATCCCTGAATTTCTCTGTTCCACTCCTGAATTTCACTGTTCCATTCCTGAATTTCAGTGTTCCATTCCTGAATTTCCTGTTCCATTCCTGAATTTCAGTGTTCCATTCCTGAATTTCACTGTTCCATTCCTGAATTTCTCTTTTCTATTCCTGAATTTCATTGCTCCATTCCTGAATTTCAGTGTTCTATTCCTGAATTTCTCTGTTCCACTCCTGAATTTCAGTGTTCCTTCCTGAATTTCAGTGTTCCACTCCTGAATTTCACTGTTCCATTCCTGAATTTCTCTGTTCCACTCCTGAATTTCACTGTTCCATTCCTGAATTTCTCTGTTCCATTCCTGAATTTCCCTGTTCCATTCCTGAATTTCAGTGTTCTATTCCTTAATTTCTCTGTTCTCTTCCTGCATTTTGGAAGGGCCTCTTATCCCAATACCTGACCCTTCTTCTGCCTCTCAGACATTTAGGTAACTCTGCATCAGGTTTTGCAAGATGAGCTCTAGGACAGTGATTCCAAACCACTTAAATTTCTTCTTATCTGTCCTTGCACTCATCTAGAAACACTGTCAGTGCTGAAGCCATCCCTGTTGTTCATTTCCATGATTCTATAGCCCCAATAAAAGGTAAAAAATAAAGATTTTGGAGAAGTATTGAAGGTGTTTCTGATGAGGTTTTCTTGTGGAGGTCTAGAGAAAATAAGCATGAATTCTTCTGTCAGTGGATCTTGATGTAACATCTGCAACTTGATGATTCAAGTTTAATAAATTACTAAATTCAGGGTTTGGCCCACAAAAGTGAGTGGTGGGACAACCTGTGGCACGTCTGGATTTGTGCAAATGGATCTGGAGTTTGTCCTTGTCCACAGCAGCTCAAGGCCTGACATAGAAGAAAACAGAATATTTCTGAAAGCTCAGAGTGCTGAGTTGATGCATTCAAGACTAGAAAGTAAATAATACAATAAACCCAAAATCTGATCTGTGCTTCTAAAGAAAATGCACTGAGTAGCTGAAAACCTCTGACACCTTCAAGGCATCCTTTGAACATTAGAAAAACTTGGATTTTATCTATTTTCACTCAAAGGCACGGTCTTGGTGTGGTTTAAACGCAGAGGTTGGTGATCTCCAGGGCCTGGATGCTTTTTCCTTTTGACATTTCCTAAGCACCTAACAAAGAGTGGGAGGGCCTGCTGGCTGCCTAATTAGGGTGATTTAATTGTTGCACAGCTTTCAGTAGGTGTCACATGTGGTACCTCTGGCTGGGTTCTGACAGGGGTACAGGACTGAAGGCCTTTGGCTTTGCAGGAGCCAGGCTTGTCTCCTCAGCTGCTGTTGTTTCAGCAGAACAAAACAGCCTGAGGGATTTGGGAGGTGGGAGCGGAGCTTTCCTGTGTCCCTGGCCTCCCTCGGGGTCAGCCTGAGCTCTGCCTGGTGGCTCCTCAGGAGGTTTCCCTTCCGTGGGAAGTTCTGTGTGGGTATTTGGAAGCAGGAAACCAACCTGAGCTTTGCCCGTGGCCACTGGCAGGGGCTGGGCAGGGATTCCCAAAGCTTCACGTCCCACATTGTCATGGGATCGTGGAATGGGTGGGGTTGGAAGGGACATTAAATCATCCCAATCCATGGGCAGGGACACCTCCCACTGTCCCTGGGTGCTCCAGGCCCATCCAGCCCGGCCCTGGGCACTGCCAGGGATCCAGGGGCAGCCCCAGCTGCTCTGGCAATCCCAGCCCAGCCCCTCCCCACCCTCGCAGGGAAGGTGCCAAGGCTCCCAACAGGATTTTCCAGGAGGAGCCATCTCTGAGGGAATCACTCATTAGGTGGTTAAAAACACCAGGATTTACAGTGTGCCAGAGAACACTTCCAGAAAGAAGTTTAGTAGCTGCTAACTTCACAATTCACATTCCAGAAAGTTCTCTGGTATCTCTGGGAATGCACCTGAGCAGCAATATGACTTTTTGCCTAAAAAAATAGAAGAACATGTTAAATTGTGTTGATGTTACACCAAAAGCTACCAAAAATAAATGGGATTCTTGTTCCTTTTTGTCCCTTTCAAAAAACAAAAACTAAGCCTAGAGTTAAGGTCTATCCCTTGCACTTTATTAAATTTAAAAAAAGGAAAGAAGACACATTGGCCCTGTTAGACTTCCCAGTGGTTTGAGAAAGAAAAAGTCACTTTTTAATGGGAAGAGAAAATGAGCCTTGGTTTGAGTGCTGGAAGCCCAACAGTTAAAAATCCAAGAAATCTTTTACTGTTGCAAATCCTGCTCAGTTAAAGGGAACGTGGCAATTCTGAATCCTCTGTCCCAGGAAATCAACGCTGGTTTGAAATGTGTACAAACTGAAAACAGTCTATGCCAGAACTCCTTGTGCTAGTGCCAGCTAAAAGCAAGAAAGAAAGGGAAAAAAAATCAAATTGATGGGTTTCAAAGCTGATAATTGTGCTTGAGTGCTGTGGCTGTAAATCACTGAGTGGCTTTTCCTTGGATACAACAGTCACTGCATGTAAATGTACACATGGTGCCTTTGCAACAGCACAAAATACCTGAAATTCTTGATTCCAGTTATTAAAATACAACCTGATGCAACATTTCACCATTTGCCTTAACCTGAGATGATTCCATGAATGACAAATACCATAATGCTGAGGGAAATCAAAATTCATGCGCAACATGATGGCAGAATGTGTGACCTCAGCTTCAGAGCAGCACAACATGTTAAATTATCTTGCTGTAGTTCCAAAAAGCTTCATGGATTAAGTTTTTTAGAGTGTTACTCTTGGAGAGTGGGAAATTTTAAAAACCATTTTCAATTCTGTGTGAAGAGACTTTTTCGGTTTGGCTCAGCTTCTCCAAAATCTTCTCTCGAGTCCCTGCCTGTGTGTGCAATCATTTTGGGCAGGGAAAATCATTACTCTGCAGGTGTGCTGGATGTGTTCCTCAGGGTGACTCCACACCCTGCTTACATCCACATCCATCTCCTGGCCCTGATCTCACAACAATCTGAAAGTAAGTGTTAAACCAAGATTCTGTTCCTCTTCATTGGATTAATGTCTTCTGTATTCAGAAGGAGCAGCTGGAAAACGAGCTACAAAAATGGATTTTTATCCAACTTCCTGGCAGAATTCATCCAGAGGTGCAGAAATTGTACAGAAATTTGTGAAATCACAGGATGGCTTGGGTTGGGAGGACCTTAAAGCTCATCCCAGTCCATCCCAGTTCTGGCAGGGACCCCTTTCACTGTCCCACTTGCTCCAAGCCCCTTCCAGCCTGGCCTTGGACCCTTCCAGGCATCCAGGGAACCCTCACACCACTAATGTTGATTCTTTGGTTTCTTTTTAGTTAAGGTTGGGATTAAATAATATTATTAATTATCTAGATATATTAAATAATTGGTGAGATGATATTTTTTGTTTGGATTCAGATGTTTATTAGTTTTTATTTATGTTATTGTCTCACAGAGTGTTAGTTCAACAATACTTCACTCTAATAAGGTAGAAATGGAGCTGTGTCTCCCTCTCTAGAAGGACTTGCAAGGATAAACTGTTTAGTTAAGAAATGACACCTAAATTATTTTTACTTTTCACTCAATAACCAACTACTTTTGTCTTGTAATGTGGACTTTTTATCCAATTACACAAAACCACCTAAATCTAGAAAGAAGAAGGTAAAAAAGAAGGACCAGCCTCTGCCCTAAACCCTCCACCTTGCTCTGTACACATTACTCTATTCTAAACCCTTAAACTCTGAGTTTCCCACCCTGTGCTATCACACACTTCTATCCAAACTCCACACCCACAATCCCAGTTCTACCATTCCATTTTGGAAGCTTCTCCACAGCCTCAGGTCAGTGCAGTGTTCTCCTGGGGGTCAGTGCCTGCCAGCACAGAAACTCTGAAATTCCCAGCACAGAAAACCTGAAATTCCCAGCACAGAAACCATGAAATTCCCAGCACAGAAACCCTGAAATTCCCAGCACAGAAAATCTGAAATTCCCAGCACAGAAACTCTGAAATTCCCAGCACAGAAACCCTGAAATTCCCAACACAGAAACCCTGAAATTCCCAGCACAGAAACTCTGAAATTCCCAACACAGAAACCCTGAAATTCCCAGCACAGAAAATCTGAAATTCCCAGCAGGAGCCCGGGTTCCAGCACAGGAGCAGCCACAGCTGCTCTGGGTACCCCTGCCAGGCTTTGAGACTTTTTTTGCAAAGCCCAGGCTGCCATTCATGGTGAGGTTGCAACAAATTCAGAGCTTGTTGTGGGTTTGGGGTTTGGACCAAGGCAATTAGTTAATTAATGAAGCAGAAGGGATATTTGTGCTGTCACATTAATTGTGCCACAAAGTGATGTGGTTACATCAAGCGGGGAGCACCACTGATGTAAAATATTTTGGTAAATAGGTACAATAATAGCCCTTGATGATAATTTGGAGAAGGTGAGGGTACAGTGTTATTTCAGGTGAATTCACTTTTTCTGTATTTAATGTTGCTTTGGACAAACAAAAGAAAAGTCTGTTAGGGAAAAACCTAGGACGGGGAAGGACCCTCGCCCTCAGCTCACCCTTGATGCTCTTGGCGGGAGGAGGAATCTCCTCATCTCCCACGTCAGGGTTGCCACAGGGTCTCCTTGTCCATCAGTTCCAACTTGATGTCATTCTGTGGCTGGGCACTGAGAATTTTAGACTTTCTCTGTTAACAGAGAAACCCCAAGAAAATGCTACATTTAACCTAAAGTCATAGAAAAAACTTCCAAATTGAATAATAAAACTAAAATTATAAGTATCTCATTTGAATAGAAATATGTGATATCACATAGTAGAAAACATAAAAATTAAAGTTTCAAAATATCTTTATATATATAAAACAAAATAAAAGTTCTAAAACAAAAACTAATCCTTCTTCTTCATAGGTTTCAGTAGTATTATATAATTAAATAATAAGTCCACATTACAAACCACAAATAATTCATTATTAAGCTAAAATAAAAATAATTTAACTATAATTTCTTAATTAAACAATTTATCCTTAAAAAACCTTATCAAGTACTACAACTCCATTTTTTAGTTTGTTAGCATAAAATGCTGTAGAACTCACAGTTTATTAAACTGTAATATGAATAAAAACTAATAAACATCTAAATCCAGACAAAAGATACCATCTCACACATTTAATCCCAACTCTAACAAAAAGAAAAAATAAAACTAAACATCAGTTCTGGAGGAATTTCAAGTTTTTCTCCCTGTCTCAGCCTCTCCTTGGGAGATGGAGTCTCTCATGTGGAAGCTCCCCTTAACCCCTTCCTGCCAGAGCTTTGAATTAGGGAAGTTTGCAGGTACACGAGAGGAAACAAAAGCTTCAGGGGTCAGAAACTTCATTTTTTTATTACACCTGAAGGCAGAAAGTGCAAAAACCAGGCTGACAATGAAGGAACTGGGACACTTTAATTGTGGTTTCTGTAAAAGAGGAAAAATTCAGTCATTAAATTGACATTTTGCAGTTCGCTGTTCTTAGAGCCATACAAAATGGTAAGGCTGTAATGTTATTGCACTTATATTTTAATTATTAAATTATTGTTATTATCATTATTAATCTAATATTTTAATTCTTTTAATTATTAAATTAATATTATTTAATTTATAAGCTAACTTAAGCGAGGCATTTAAAATTGTTCAACTTCTTGTATATTAGAAGTTCCTTTACCTTGAAAGGGGATTTTTTGGTCATAGAGAAAACTTAATATAAAATAATGAAATAAAAAAGCAAATTTAGGTTTAATCAAGTTGTCTGTTGGCTAGTGAGAGTCTTGTTCTCAGATCCTTTTCCTCTGTGTGCTCTGCTGATGTGAAAATCCTTCAGTTTAACTTTAAAAAACTGGAATTTAGTTATTCCTGTTGATTTGCTGTCAAACACCCTGACACCTTTAAATCCTTGTTTTTACTGTGCTTTTCCCCAGTGACATTTGGTACATTTGTCATTAATAATATTTAACATTTCTCTTTGTGATACATATTTCTAAAAATCGGAGGAATATTTGATTATTTAGTTCCATACCTTAAAACCAGATTTTATAAAATCTCTCAAAGCTTTCTGAAAACTCTTTCAATCCTGGCTAAATTTTGATAGAATTTTGAGCTCTATTTCTGAATAAATAAGAGAGATATTTTTTAAATGATCAAACAGATTGAAATAGTAGGGCATTTTTATATAAATATAGACTCAGGAGGGACCCAGTGTGAATTATATTAAACTCACTGGGGAACCATCCATTAACCTGAGCGAGAATAGAACCAGAATTCCAGAAACTGAATTCTGCTGTAGGAGCCCTGGGCCTGGGGATTATTCACATAATTTCCTGATACTTTTATCAATGCATTGGGCAATTAGTTGTGCTAATTAGCAGCATCACTTTGGAAGAACTAATTGGAGGGAGTGAAGTGACAAGGACAGAGCAGGCAGGGATAGAACTGGGATGGAATTCCTTCTCTGTGGAAATTCATTGTGAATTTTCTCAGCCTTTCTATCTTAGGATAATTTCAGCTGGAGCCTGAATCCAGAGCAGTCTCCTCTCTGCTCCATGGCAGCATCTGCCCTGCAAGAGAATTTAAAATAATCAAGATTTGCCAGTTATGGAGATCTGTGCCAAGAATTTTGAAGTAAAAAGCAACAGAGTTTAGAGAAGTTTATGTTATTTTCTTTGGGAAGGATTTAATTTTAAACAATGGCATCATGTCATGTCTAAAAGAAGGCACTTTATTATGTGATGGTAAAGTGTCATGAGACAAAAATATAAACTGTTGGTGTGCTTGCTGCATGAAATTTCTCCTCTGCTAATGAGTTTGGAGTTGGGAGAAGAGATTCCTCTGGAAGTACAGGTATCCTTTTCTTCTCATGCTGTGGGTGTGTTCCTCCAGGTCTTGCTGTGTAATGGATATATTTTATGGAAAATCCTTTCCTTAGGATCTTTTCTCCTGAGAAGCTGAGAGGCCTCAGGAACACAATGCAAACAATGGTTATCTGCTGCTGTGGGATGCAACAGGTGCATCTGGGATTGGGCTCATGTGGTTGTTTCTAATTAATGGCCAATCACAGTCAGCTCATTCAGACTCTCTGTCCAAGACACAAACCTTTGTTATTCACTCCTTCTTATTCTATTCTTAGCCAGCCTTCTGATGAAATCCTTTCTTCTGTTCTTTTAGTATAGTTTAATATAATATATATCATAAAATAATCGATCAGCCTTCTGAAACATGGAGTCAACATTCTCATCTCTTCCCTCATGCTGGGACCCTGTGAACACCAGCACATTGGTGGAGTTGTGTGCCTTGTGGAGAAATGGGAAAAGTTCTGATCTTGGGGTCAGCACAAATGTATTTATATGAAGTAATCTGAGTTAGGAGATAGAAATGAAGATATTCTGGTGGGTTGAGTTCACGTTTCCTATGGAGGAAATGTTCCGATGATGCCTCAGGTTTGGCTTTTCTGTGTTTCATGTTCTGTGCTGCTTTAGTGTAAAAGGGATAATGTGTAAGGGATGCTGAGCTCTGTGCCCAGAGCAGGGAGACAAAACAATTCCTGCTCCAGCTGGGCACCAAGGACAAATGACCCAAATCTCAGCCCAGGAGCACAAACCCCGTGGGCTGGAGAGAGGAAAACAAGCAGGGTGGGACTGCAGGGGCTGAAGCTGGGATGGGACAATGAACTGCAAGGGGCAAATGGAGCAGAGCTGAGCCCAGGGAGAGACCCCGGGAGCGCTCGTGCATTTTGGGGCCATTTGGGTTCATCTTGGGTGCAGCCCTGGCTGGGCTCTGGTGCTGCCCAAGGTGGGTCCATGGAGGAGATGCTTGGGATAAATCCCTGCTTTATTCTGGGACTCTGCCCAGCCCCTGCTCCAGGGCAGCCTGAACAAGGCATCAGCAGCAGCAAGGAGGGCAGGAGGAAAGAGTGGACACTGGGCTGGGAGACAAATGTAACAATTGTTTCTCTTGTTTGAGATATTTTACCAAATATCTTCACTTTTTGGGGTATATTTGTATTTTGTATGATAAGGTTGAGGCAGAAATTCCTAAAGAGAGAACCTGAGCACCTTGACCCATGGAAGGTGGCACTGGGGAAGGGGATGGGGATGGATGGGATATCAGGTCCCTTCCAACCCAAACATTCTGGGGTTAAAAAAATCAATTATTTGTAATATGGAGTAGTAACAACTGATTTTTTACCAATTCATTCTTTTGTACTTTTAGCAACATAGGAGAAATAGGAGGAAAGATAAATTGGCATTATACAGACCTCAAATTCTTTGTTTATCTTCTCAGCTCTCATCAGTTTCTTGGTTATCTCTATATTAAATTAAAGATCAGTGAAGGAGAAAAGTTGATTACATTTCCATTGTGAGCCAGAAAACAGCAGTGCTTGTACACCAGGTATGCAAAGGGGCTGAGGGAAACAAATCAAGTTTTCAAAGTGCTGTGTTACAGATGAATGAAAATAATTTGTAAATTATTCATCAGATTTAATTCTAAGATGTTTTGAGAAAATCAAAATAAATTAGGACGTGTGATTGTTGGAGAGACCTTTATTCTCCACCCTTTACATTTTTAAATCTTGAGTATGAACTTCATCAAGATGTGGAGAATGTCCAAACTGCAGGGAGAGGTATCAGCTACTCAGGATTTATAGGATTGAAATATTGACTCAACTGATGTCTGATTTTTTCCTCTTGCAAGTTAAAACTCCTTTTTTAAAATTTTTTTCCCTGTAACTGGAAACACAAAAAAAATAGATAATATCCCTTCTTACACCTTGTGTGCTCAAAGCAACAACCACTCAAACGACAGCATTGCCAAACCTCTGAAAAACGTTCCTTATATCTATATATCACATTTGGAAAATAAACATGTCAGTATGTTAGCCTTATGTATATATCACATACATCAAGGAAATACAGCAGAATGTTATATTTATAACAATGGATCACAGAATTGTAAGAAATGTGATAGTTTGTTGGCCTTGCAGCCGATTGCTGAATTAGCTTCTCAGCAGGACCTGCTTGCTTTTGGGTGTTTCTTTGGGCTCCGTGCTGTTCACGTGGCCCGTGGTGCTGTTAGGCAGTTACAGTTGGGTTTTGAGGTTCTGTTCATCTGGCCAACTTGTTGTCATACACAAGCCCAGGGAAGGCCATATGTTCCTGCAAAGGTAGCCTGGGAAGGTGGGATAGCTGCTTCTGCTTTTCCTTCTGCCATCTGTTCTGCTTTAACTTCATTTTCTCCACATACCATGTCAAGCAAATACTCAGATAATAGATGGGAATTCTAATCAGTATGGAAGCAGGATTATTGTTGCCAACAACAGTCAGATATTCAGATTTTTTTAGACATTTCCTTTGCTCTTTGGCGTTGTAACAGTTAAAATTTAGAATTAGGACGCTGTAAATAAATAAGCACTATTTTTATTTAAACCACAGATACACTGAGATGTTTCCCATGAACACAGAAAAGATTTTCAGGAATAAAAAGAGCAAACATCCTGGATTTCTCCAAGTGCCTGCTGCTCTTTCCACTTGGAGTTCGTTTCTCCTTGTTGTCCGTGTGCCACCCCTGGCTGCTGCAGCCCCAGCATTCCTGCAGCCACGGGGATTAGGGCAGGATCTGGGTTAAGGCTAATCCAGAGAAACACACAAATCCTGGGCTGATCCAGGAGGGACGCGGGGAGCAGGAGCACAGGCATGAGTTGTGCCCTCTGACAGAGTGAGGGGCTGCACCTCGGGAATCCCCTCCTTCGGAACTCCCGGAAACTCCAGGGAAATGGAGGAGTAAGGAAAAAATCGGAGTTTTTAGGTTTTCTCCTAAGGAGACAGCAGAGCCCTGATTTAGGCCGGACCTGGATTGAGTCTTAATTAGGGAAACCTGAAAATCTTGTGAAGCCCTGTGCTTACTCCAAGCATAACCATGTATATAATGTGTATTTTCACCCGCTTTTTATGCTCCTTATAGGAATAAAATTAAATACAAGGCCATTCATAGACCGAGGTCATGATTTGCCATCACTTGTTCAAGTCACAGAATTGGTTTAGGAGGAAAATCTACAAGGCATTTGGGGGAAAAAAAAAGTCTACAAGTCTGTAACCTACTTTGAATGGTTCTAAACTACTTTGGGGGTTGTTATATTAATTTATAGAAATGTCCATGTGTGTGAGTGTATATAAAAAGAGATGGGTGTATATAAATAAACAAAACTGGGCGTCTTTTTGCTATTTTAGTTCTCTGAAATTTTGTGGTGGATCTTCTCAAGAATATCTCTTTTTAAAGCCCTTTTCTCCATTCTCCAGCTGTGTGGGCTCTGCTTTTACAGCCCTAAATTCTCTACAAGTGTAAAGCAGGGGGGATAGGGCCAGACCTGGACTGTGGGGAGCTCTCCTGGTTCTGTGTGCATGGGCAGTGAAGTCAGAGATCCTTCCAGAGGGAATTTAGGAACAATTTCCCTTTCTGCAAATCCCCCTTTAGCACAACCTGTATTTTATTGCAGGAAGAAGAGTCTTTATCACGACAAAACGGGCAAAAACCACAAAAGACTTGAAGAAACAGCACTTCTCTAATTCTTCCCAAAAGTTCCCAGAAGCACCAAATCCTAAAGGATTACACCCACCAGTCTTCCTGATTTCAGGTGGGTGACTTCTCTCTCTGCCTCTCTTCCTGAATTTGGGGATTCCCATTCCCTGGAGTGTCCAAGGCTGGGCTGGACAGGGCCTGGAGCAGCCTGGGACAGTGGGAGGTGTCCCCATGGCAGGGCTGGCGTTGATTTGGATTTTTGGATTTATGGATTTATGTCCCTTCCTATTATTGCGGTAGTCTTAGAGGTTCTGGGGTTTTAGAGGAATTTAAAGTAGTTAAAAGTTTTTTTGTTACAAGGTAATATATAACTTTGTAGTTCAATGAACAGTTGTTACAAAGTGTATTTTGGTTTTTTAACCTATTACTTGGACTTATTTTTACTGCATTGTGGATATTTTTATTCCATATAATGGAATATATATTTATTCCATATAATGGAATATATATAATATAATATAAATATAATATAATATAATGGAATATAATATAATATAATATAATATAATATAATATAATATAATATAATATAATATAATATAATATAATATAATATAATATAATATAATATAATATAATATAATATAATATAATATAATATAATATAATATAATATAATATAATATAATATAATATAATATAATATAATAATATAATATATATTCCATATAATGGAATAAAATGGGTTCCATATAATGGGTTTTTGTTACTTTTGTACATACATATATATACACACATATCTTCTATTACAACTGTGAATATGTCTGTATATATATATCTATATTTCTATTACAACTCCTAAACTCTTAGCTTATTTAATTGCAATTACAATTACTCTAATTGTCCATACAGCCACACCCCTACATTACAAACCCTTCACCATCTTATCAATAGTTTCTCAAATAAGGTATATTTTTTCTTACAACTATAGAAATATAAGTTTATAATTTTTCTGCTTAATGTCTGTGCATTGTATTTTTACATCAATCTAAGGTTGTAGATCAAACTCTTCAGTGTCTCTGGAAGTTTCTGTTTTTCTGATTCCCACACCTTCCCACCCAAACCACTCTGGGGTTCTCTGATTTCTCTGAAATGAAAGACCATGCAATTAATAAATATAATTTTGTGTGACTTTTTCCCTTAACAAAATAACAAACACTGTAAAGAAAATCAGGCAGAACTGGATGCTCCCAAACAAAAGCTGCTGCTGTTATTTTCCAGCGTGGAGCTCATGGCTCTGATTTGGAATTAACTGGTTGGGAGGAGAGGTTTTCAGTCATGCCACAGAGTAAATGAGAAAAATAACATAAGAAACAGCCAATAATCAAGTTGTTTGATTTAGAAGAAATGCATTTAAAACCCAGCTAAAGTAAAAAGAGAACTGGCTGACTGCCACCCTCTTTTTTACTCATTTGTGACAGCGCACAATTAAAAAGTTCCATTTGTTGCTCTTACGGGAATAACAGATTTTGGTATTTTTTGTGTTTACTCATAAAAAGTATCTTTAATTTTAGATCCTCCAAATACTGTAGTTGTAAGAATATTGTTTGTATCTGGAGAGATTAGATGGGGACAGGATTTTTTTAATCTGTTAGCACAGATTTGTTATGTAAATAGGAAGCTCACAAAGGAAGGAGACAGCAAAAGGCTCTGAAAAAACAGATGTGTCTCCCCCAGAAATAAAGCCACCACTGGATTCCTGCAACTTTTTGGGAAGTTCACTCTTAGGGATGTGCATGGAAACAGAAAAAAACCCCCAAATTCTGTAGTCACTGTGTAAGTCCATTTCCATGTGCTCAGATAATGTTATCATTAATTTATTGTTGCTATTTAATTTTGATAAGTTCAAAATCAGATTATTCATTGAAATGAATTCTCGTGATGCCTGGCTGTGGATTTCTCGAGGCTCCTTTCCCTGCTGCTCCTCCAGTCCTCAGCACTGGCCATGTGACCCAGATTTTTAAGCCCTGCTATGACTTTAGGTTTTATTCTGGGGCTTTTTCATCCATCTCTTGGAATTGTTTCCAGTAAATTAGAGTTTTACAGTGGTTGCTGTGATTAGCATTCTGTGCTCATGGGGAATTCTTTATAAAAATGTCTCTGATCAATACCTTTCAATGTGTTTAAACATTCATGTATAATTTTATATGAAGAATCTTACATCCATAGTGGAATTATGATCTAAAATACATTTTTATGCAAATTCTTTAATGGTAGGTTATACCGTCTTTCTATCTGTTTTTGTTACTGTGAAGATAAATTATAATTATATGAATAACCTGCATAAAATGGTTGTGTTTTGAAATACTTCCATTCAGTAATATCTGTATATTCAATAATATCTGTGGACTGAATGCTCCTTGTTAATACAGGTTATTAAAAACAGGTAAACCCTCTACAGAGCCTGAACACTGATGCTTTCTAGTGCCCCAGTGCTTAAGAAAATCTAAATATATCTTCATAATTTATAGGCTGTAATTTATAAAGTCATATTGGTTGGGAACTTTACAGAGTTAATCATTTTTATTTTATGTAGTTTGCATGTGAAAAAAACCCATTCCTGAAGGGCTCTGCCAGGTTGGCAAATGCAGTTTGAGACAACCAAGAGTCTTTAATGCCCATTTTTACAAAATGCTGGGCCCTAATTTTGCCCTGAAATTGGGAAGATCAATTGAGAACTCAGTTAAACTGGGGATACTGATGATACCAGTGAAGCCAAACTGCAGGTTTGGCTTCTTAACTTCATTAAGATATTTAAATAATCATGGGAAATGCTATATTTGGGTTCACAGCCAGTGCACTCGGTGACTTTTGTTGTCCCAGGCTGGTGTTGCACCCAGTTTGTTTGGCTCATCTGGAATTTTTCATTCCCATTCTCTGCCAGGGTTTCTGTGACAGGAGAAGGTTTTAACAACAACCCAGACCTTCACTCTGGTGATAAATGGCTTTCAGAGAGATTCCAAAGAGGTGGTTTGAAAATCAGAACTAATTCTTCCCATTTGCTGAAGGATTCAATAATCATTGATGTTACATTTGCTTTTAATGAAGATTTATTTGGGGAAAAATGTGTAATGCCCAATTCTTGTGAATTTGATGCCCAACTGTGCCTGTGCTGAGTCCTCAGGGATCTGAGGGTTTAAAGTCCCCATTAACTCTTTGGGATGTGCCTTTAACCTAATGAGCTCCAATCCTTTCCACCTCTGGAAAAATCCAAATTATTGACTCCAGTCCTGGGCAGGCTCCTCTGGGGGTCAGAGGGATTCCAGCAGGGAATCAGTGCTGGAGACACCGGGCCTCTGGAGCAGCACAGGGAGGGTGGGAAGGGCTCAGGAGCAGGCAGGTGCTAGGGAAAAATGAGCCATTCCCTGTATTCCTATAGGGGAAAATGAGCCTTCCCTATAGGGAAAAATGAGCCATTCCCTGTATTCCTATAGGGGAACATGAGCCATTCCCTATAGGGAAAAATGAGCCATTCCTGTATTCCTATAGGGGAAAATGAGCCTTCCCTATAGGGGAAAATGAGCCATTCCCTGTATTCCTATAGGGGAACATGAGCCTTCCCTATAGGGAAAAATGAGCCATTCCCTGTATTCCTATAGGGGAAAATGAGCCTTCCCTATAGGGGAAAATGAGCCATTCCCTGTATTCCTATAGGGAATAACAAGCCATTCCCTATATTCTCACAGGGAATAACAAGCCATTCCCTATATTCCTATAGGGGAAAATGAGCCGTTCCCTATATTCCTATAGGGAATAACAAACCATTCCCTATATTCCTATAGGGGAAAATGAGCTGTTCCCTATATTCCTATAGGGAAAAACAAGCCATTCCCTGTATTCCTATAGGGAATTATGAGCCATTCCATATAGGGAAAAATGAGCCATTCCCTATATTCCTATAGGGGAAAATGAGCCATTCCCTATACTCCCATAGGGAAAGATGAGCCATTCCCTATATTCCTACAGGGAAAAACGAGCCATTCCCTATAGGTAAAGATGAGCCATTCCCTGTATTCCTACAGGGAAAAATGAGCCATTCCCTGTATTCCTATAGGGAATAATGATAATGATAAGGAATATAAATAGGATAAGGAATATAAATAATGATAGGGAATAATTATTCCCCTATAGGGAATAACGAGCCAAGGCCTGGCTGGATGGGGTTTGGAGCACCCTGGCCTAGGGCAAGGTGTCCCTGCCCATGGCAGGAGCTGGGATCAGCTGATCTTTAAGGTTTCTTCCATCCCAAACTGTTGGAATGGGAGCCTCTCTGGGTTCCTTATTGAG
The DNA here is from genome assembly GCA_024865655.1 of Emberiza elegans. NCBI lineage: Eukaryota > Metazoa > Chordata > Aves > Passeriformes > Fringillidae > Emberiza > Emberiza elegans. Next base: position 32,541,579 of record JALJVW010003518.1, read on the forward strand.
GTGAATGCAGGGCTTCAATTAAAGCCCTTAGAAAAATTAAGATTATATTAAGCCACAGAGATGTGAAGTAGAAATGTAGGTTTAAGTGTAAGTTGTAGTTTTAAATAAGTAGAAATACATTTTAAGTGCCTTAAGAAACTGTGCTAGCTAGTAAAGGCCCTAAAGCTTAGTTTAAAGTTCAGTAACTTAGTTCAGGACTTAACAAAAATGTAGCAGAATTTTGCTTGGGTCTCTAGAACAGACTGAACTATCAACATAAAGTGAACCCTTCTGGGATTCTGTGATCCAACAGCTTCTGTTCCAGCTGGGGATTCACCAATGTCCTGTACCTGAGCCAAGAGTCATTTATAGCTCTTCATTTATAGCCCATCATTTATAGCTCATCAGTGGATTCCTGCAACTTTTTGGGAAGTTTATTGTTAGGGATGTGCAAGGAATCAAAAAACCCTCCAAATCCTGTAGTCACTATGTAAGTCCATTTCCATACCCTCAGTACAGATCATTTTATCATTAATTTGTTGTTGCTGTTTAATTTTGATCAATTCAAAATCAGATTATTTATTTAAATGAATTCTTATGATGGTTTGCTGTTGATTTCTTGAGGCCTTTAGAGGAATCTCCTTTACTTCTAGTGGTGGAACCTTTGTTTTGGTTTGAAAAGCCAGGTGTCTGCTAAGGAAGGCAGAGCCTCCCCTGAAATGGGAAATGTAACCCCCCTCTGAATTATTGTAATTTTGAAATTAGGGGCTCTCAGACAAAGATATGGGAACAGGAATGACAGTTCTTTACTAGGAAAATTAAAAATATAAATGTAATAGTACAAAAAAAAGAAAACAAACCACTGCCAGAGTCAGAACACAACCTGGCCCCTGTGTGTCAGGGTGGGGGCACAGCCCCATCCCATGGGGGCCCAGCCCTCCTGCAGTGCCAGCTGTGGCTCTGCTGCAGCAGGGATCCTGCACAAGGGGGGAGTTTTCCTCTGCAGCTCCAGGGCTGCTGGAGATGGGCCTGGGCTCCTCTGGGAATGCAGGGCAGCAGAAAGCTGCTCCTGTGGGCATGCAGGGCAGCAGAAAGCTGCTCCTGTGGGCATGCAGGGCAGCAGAAAGCTGCTCCTGTGGGAATGCAGGGGAACAGAAAGCTGCTCCTGTGGGCATGCAGGGCAGCAGAAAGCTGCTCCTGTGGGAATGCAGGGCAGCAGAAAGCTGCTCCTGTGGGAATGCAGGGCAGCAGAAAGCTGCTCCTGTGGGAATGCAGGGCAGCAGAAAGCTGCTCCTGTGGGAATGCAGGGCAGCAGAAAGCTGCTCCTGTGGGAATGCAGGGCAGCAGAAAGCTGCTCCTGTGGGAATGCAGGGCAGCAGAAAGCTGCTCCTCTGGGAATGCAGGGCAGCAGAAAGCTGCTCCTGTGGGAATGCAGGGGAACAGAAAGCTGCTCCTGTGGGAATGCAGGGCAGCAAAAAGCTGCTCCTGTGGGAATGCAGTGGGCAAAGGCTGCTGTGGTGCCCCAAAGCTCAGATTGTATCCAGGTAGGAATGCTTGGCTCCTCCCCTGGGCGGAGCATCTCCCCATGGGATGATGGAATTTGATCAGCCATGCAGGGACACTCACTGGCCATGAACAGAAGAGAATTAATAATTAACGACCCATGAACAGAAGATAATTAATAATTAATGGCCCATGGACAGCAGAGATCTCCTGGAGGGAGGATTGGCTGTGGAAGAGATAAAGAAAACTGCCCCATGGACAGAAGAGAACTGTGACAAAATAAAATACACACCGCAGCCTAAGACAACTTCTACCTCACCAAGGCCTTCTGCAGCATCACAGCTCCAAAACTCAGCTTTTTGTCTTTAGCCTGAGGTTTTTGTGTGGATCAGTTCAACTCAAACGGCATCTTCAGTTCAGTCAAAGCCATTCCTTAGAAACAAATCTTTGTTTATACTACAAAGCAATGGTGTAGGGGCTTACAAAGCAATCAGGACAAGCGGAATTAAAACCTCTGGCTCATTGTTTTAATTGAAACCCTGTGATTATCTCAGCAGATGTAAGTGGGGTGCAGGAGTTCCTCACATGAGGGGTGGAGGGAGGCAAGGAGCTGGCCCCAATGGACATAGCCCATCATCGAGAGCACCACAGGAGACTGTCTAGAGCAAAGCTCAAAGTGCAGCAGCAATTCTAAAAAGCCTAAAAGATCCCCAAGATAACTTGAAACAAGACCATGAGAAGCAATGTAGGTGAATATTCCAAGGAAGCTTTGGAATTTTTGGTTTTTTGGTAGTTCTGCGCTGCTGCGGTGAAGTTTTAAGACAACATATTTGAGGCAACATGAAAAAAACAAACAGAAGATCAGCCATCTTCAACGTTTTATGGTGCTGGAGTAGAAAAGTAAACAGCTCATTAGTTCATGCCTTGGTGGAAGGTAGACAGTGCACCCAAACATGGAAAGGAAAAACTTTCCTGACCTCAGTTTAAGAGGTTGTATCCAGCCAGCATGTGAGGCACAGCATTTTAATGGGAAAAAACCCCACCATTTTGTGCTGCTGTGATTCAGATGGAGCATTAGTCATAATTGGGAGTAATGTATTTTGACATAATCAAACAATAGAACTCCAGTTCCCTGTTGGAAGATCTGCAGCACCATTCCTGCCCTGCATGGCGGTGGAGGAGCAAAGTGGAGCTGCCTGAGGTGGAGCCAGGCCTCTCCAGCACAACATCAAATCAAATGCTCTTATTCTTCTAGATTTTCCTGATCAAAATACAAGGTTACACCATGTCAACAACCAGCAGATGGGGAAAAGGAACGTCCTAGGAAGCTCAGAGAACACGCTTGGAAACGGAGCTATAAATACCAGGCTAATTCCATAGCTTTAAGATTTCTCCAAAGCTTTTTTAAATCCCTCCAGAAAAGGCTGAAGAGATCCCTAATCTGAAGTGGCCCAGCTGAAGGAATGTGTGTGGTTTTATTTTTAAATGAAGTTACATCTACAATGGTGTTGGGCATCTTAGTGAGTCACTGTACAATATTTGTTGGATCAAAATAAGGATTTAAAACACATTTTCATTCTTACCAGGACTTTTTTCTTCAGAGGAAATGTGGAATTCTGTCTGATCCCCTCTGAACTGATGTGTGCAGCATTACCACAGAATCATTGATGGTCACAACTCATTTGGAATCCCTTTTTTGAGAGCTGTCCCTGATTAGGGAGAGCTGACACAAGAGCTCCCAAAATTCCTTGATGGAATTTTATGTAAATCTCTTCTTCCCTGTGAGGATGGCGAGGCCCTGGCACAGAATTCCCAAAGAAGTTGTGGATCCCTCATCCCTGGAAGTGTCCAAGGCCAGGATGGAGGAACCTGAGGTAGTGGAAGGTGTCCCTGCCCTTGGGACAGCTGGATGAGCTTTAAGGTCCCTCCAACCATTCTGGGATTCTCCTTCCATTGGAATCTCTTAATTCCTTAAAAATATCCCGGATTTTCTTGGTGTGTCTTTGCTTTTGGTGAGATCAAAGGCAAGAGGTGTTTTTCAATATTGGACCTACCCTTATAATTAAAAAAAAAAATAATATAAAAATAATATTAAAAATTAAAATATCTATTCTTTACTTATTTTAAAATACATTTTGATGGTTATTTATTCAATTTTAAGGAATAAATGTCATTTAAATTGGTATTAGCCAGAGGAATGCAAAGCAGAGCAAGCAGCCCGTGCCAGATTTAGAAATCAGGGCTCTTAAAGAACAGCTGAAAGGGTTGGGTTTGTTTATTGTAGGAAAAAAGGGAACACTGTAGGATGGGCAGAAAAAAGAGATAAGAGGGTTTTATCAAAGCAGTGGTGGGGGTTGCTCTGTAGATTAAAAAAACCAAAAACTAAAAAGCAAGTTCAGGTTGCACCGAGTGTAATTTAGGAGAGATGGAAAGAGAAAACAGGCCAAGGGTTTTTTTGTTTTACCTCATATCTGACTGCAAATATGGATGGAAAACTGGGATATTTTACCTATCAGTGTCAGGAAACTAAAAAATACACGAAGAAGGAGCTCCCAGAGAAAATATCAGGAATTTTGACCTTTCCCACTGGCCATGGGCTGAGCATTTTGCTCTCCTGGGATCCCTCTTCATTCACATCCTCTGTTTAATTGTCGCCTTCATTTTGGGATTCACTTTGTGTCATTTCCCTGCAAACCTTTTCCATCCATGAGAGCATCTTTCAGTTGAAGGTGTGCAGTAAAAATGAGCCAAAGAACCTTTGTTTTCTTAAAATAAAATGCTTTGAGAAGCTTTTATTTCAGAGGGAAAATTGGGTTCAGCAGCCTGTAGAGGTTGGAGTCCAGGAGCTGCTGCAGGCAAGCAGGAGAAATAAATACCTGCAGCCCCAAAGTGAAATATGTTGTGATGAAGAGCTGCCTGAGTGCTTCTTTTGCCCACATTTCCCCAAAAATTCACTTTTGGGAGCAGAGCATCCTCAGTATCTGTGTCAGGCAACTCCAGAGCTGGTTTTGGGGCGCTGTCAGAGAATAAAGAACTGTGTGAGCTGTGAGTTGGGCTATAGATTGTCCTTCAGCTGGGATGGAGCCGTGCATTTGCCAGGCTCTTAGCTTTGTTTGGAGCTTTGTTCCCAACCCTTGCGTGTGCTGCATCCTTAAAGGCCGCGTGGTTTTCATTTCTGGGTGCCTTTCTCTCATTTTTCTTTTCCCTGCTTTGATGAGCCGGTGCAATTCTCTTACTCTCGGCTGTGAGTCACCCTTGTGTTGAGCTCCTTCTGAAGAGAACCAAACTTTTCCTGCCTGCTCTGGGGGCATTCCTCATGCAGGAAAATCCCATTTTTCAGAGCAAAGCCAGGGATACCTGGCAGGGCACAGCTGAGCATCACCAGCAGGTAGCACCTTGCTGAGCATGAAAAATAAATGTATCATGTTTGGGTAAATAACATAAATAAATATACATATAAATATATGTATATATATAAAATAAATGTATCATATTTGGATATATATAAAATATACGTATATATAAGTGTATTATGTTTGGATAAATAACATAAATATACATATATGTGTATAACATAAATGTATCATGTTTGGATATATATAAAATATATGTGTATATAATATAAATGTATCATGTTTAGATAAATAACATAAATAAATCTACATATAAATATATGTATATATATAAAATAAATGTATCATGTTTGGACATATAAAATATATGTATATATAATATAAGTGTATCATGTTTGGATAAATAATATAAATAAATATGCATATAAATATATGTGTATATATAAAATAAATGTATCATGTTGAATATATATAAAATATATGTATATATAATATAAGTGTATCATGTTTGGATAAATAATATAAATAAATATGCATATAAATATATGTATATATATAAAATAAATGTATCATGTTGGATATATATAAAATATATGTATATATAAAATAAATGTATGATGTTTGGATAAATAACATAAATAAATATACATATAAATATATGTATATATAATATAAATGTATCATGTCTGGATACATATAAATATATGTATATATCAAATAAATGCATCATGTTTGGATACATATAAATATATATATATATAATAAATGTATCATGTTTGGATATATATAAATATATATATATAAAATAAATGAATCATGTTTGGATAAATAACAAATATACATATAAATATATGTATATATATAAAATAAATGTATCATGTTGGATATATATAAAATATATGTATATACAAAATAAATGTATCATGTTTGGATAAATAACATAAATAAATATGCATATAAATATATGTATATATATAAAATAAATGTATAATGTTGAATATATATAAAATATATGTATATACAAAATAAATGTATCATGTTTGGATAAATAACAAATATACATATAAATATATGTATATAATATAAGTGTATCATGATTGGATAAATAACATAAATAAATATGCATATAAATATATGTATATATATAAAATAAATGTATCATGTTTGAATATATATAAAATATATGTATATATAATATAAATGTATCATGTTTGGATAAACAACATAAATATACATATAAATATATGTATATATAAATAAATTTATCATGTTTTGATATATAAAATATATGTATATATAATATAAATTTATCATGTTTGGATAAATAACATAAATAAATATACATATAAATATATGTATATATATAATAAATTTATCATGTTTGGATATATATAAAATATATGTACATATAGTATAAATGTATCATGTTTAGATAAATAACATAAATATACATATAAATATATGTATATATATAAAATAAATGTATAATGTTTGGATATATATAAAATACATGTGCATATAATATAAATGTATCATGTTTGGATAAATAACATAAATAAATATACATATAAATATATGCATATATATAAAATAAATGTATCATGTTGTATATATATAAAATACATGCATATATAATATAAATGTGTCATGTTTGGATACATATAAATATATGACACCAACTTTGAGGCACTTTGCTCCTTTTAGTGGGCTAAAAATACTTTGGCTTGCTGAAAAGTAACTCTGAGTGAAGGGGTTGGGGCAGCCGGACACTCCTGAAGCACAACATTTTAAATAAAAGTAGGCAACAATTTTTGATCATTTGTGTTGCCAAAATTCAGATTAAATGGAACAAGGCTGATTTTGTAAATAGAAATAATCCACTGGCGGTTTCTTAAATATTAGATTCTTTTTTCCACGCTGTGATGTTTGATAGAAATGAAAAGTGTACAGAACAAGAAGTGGAAATAGTTACTCCATCATTTATCCTAAGAAACCTTTTCTAAGTGTTTATAAATATGAAGAAATAATTCAGAATCATTTAATATTGGAATCCTAATGTCCTTAGTGGGGTGTGTTGCTCACTGTTGCTGATTTTTTGTTTTAACTGATTCTTTTCCAGCTTGGAGTGAACAAGATGAACAGAGCCACCTTCCATCTAATCCTTCATGAGGAAAAAGGTCAGGATCTTTTCATTCTCATCCCAATCCCCTCTCCTGCTCTTAATTAGGACATTAAAAATCACTTTCTATGGGCCTATGCTTTCAAAGGTTTTAAATACCAAAACAAAGGTGATGTTTTGGTGGCAGGGTGAGCAAGAATATTTTTAAATCAAACGGGGAATTCAGGAAAGAGCTGACTCAGAGCAGTGCGAGTAGAAAAAGGGGCTGGGGAAGGAAAGGTCATGTATACAAATCTTCATCAAGATTGATTTAAAAATGATTAAACTCATAACTAATAAATCTCTGCTACAGCAAGAAGGAAACATTTGGCATTTAAAAGAATTAAAATCACTTTAAAAAAAAATCCATGAACTTTTCCATCCTTTTTTATTTTTTTCTTAGAAAACAGAGAAAACTCTCTCAAATAAAATAGTGAGGCCAAATTCTCCAAATACTTCTACATTCAATTAGTAAGTAATTATCTACTAATGGAGAGATTAATCAGATTTTCAGGGTCCAGAGGCAGTCCAGACTCTCCAATATTATTCTATTTATGCCAAATAAGGCAGGAGGGTTTGCACTGAGGTGTCTGAAGAGCTGATTTTTATTATTCCCATATATTTTTTAATACCTTAAGTGCATTTTCATTTGGGAATTCGCTGAGCAGAGCTACGTAATTCAATAAACAGTTGAAAATGGGCACTTGGAGAAGAAAAATTCCAAGGGTCTAAAAATAGTCCAGTCACATGATTACTACTTTGGTACAAAAGCATAATTTATGGGTTTAATTTGCAATCTTGCTACAGTTCTGACATTCTCCTGCACAGGAACTCGGGCTGAATAATTCAAATTATTGAAATATTGCTCCATCCTCAGCTTCAGGTGTCTGATACAAAGGAGGTTGATGTTGTTTCTTGAGACCTCTGCATTGAAAATATGGGAGGATGGGTTTCATGTTTGCCATTTATTGCTTCATTTTTGGTGTCAGAATTAATGGAGATTTGGGGCTATTCAAAAATTGTTATTCCAGCACTCGGAGCCTTTTCCCAGATTTCCAGGAATCTTGATTTTTATTTTCCTGTTTTTTAATCTAATTGAATTTTTGTGGTCATTTTTTGAAAGAGTTCTGTTCAAATATATTTTTTTCCTTTTAAATTCAATCTTTATTTTCCCAAATTTCCATTTCCCTGGTAACCTCTTGAGTCAATAATGTACAGCAGAGCTGAACACTTACAAATAGTTATTTCCTCCTCAATTTCTGCATCAGTTTATTAGGTATTTTCTGAGCATTCTCTATCAAAGATTCCTGAAATTCATATAATCCTCATTATAAAAGCATTGCAGAACTATGCTGAATAATATTTGGAAGGTTGAAACATGAGAATTGAAAGAAAATCCCTCATTTCTTTATCCAAATTCCCCTAAAATAAAGTGGATGTGAAGTTTCTCCATTCTCATTAACATATTCCTGATAATATTCCATTTAATGATATTCCCTAGGAAACGTTGGGATAACAGTGACATCATTCTTAGCTGATTCCTGGTGTAAATCAAATATTAACCCAGATTTTGACAAAATCTGAGTGCTGCCATCGTGCTGACACAAAGTGGGTCTGGGTCACATGCACAGTTCTGATCTATTCCCCTTGGAAAGAAAAAATTCCATGTGGTGAAAAGCCTGGAAGAGCATCCTGGCTGTCCTTCCATGGGGTGCACTTAATGAATATGTTATTAAATTATAAATAAGTATTAATAAACCCATCGTGAACAACCAGAGATGAGCGTTAAAAACAAAATCCTTTGATTTCCTGCCTTTTTTTATTTTTGCTTTTTTTGTGCAAAGCCTTTCAGAGATCTCTGTATCTTCGGAGGATGGACTTTATCCATTCTCTCATTGGAAGTGACAGCCTCAGTTGCTCCCAGCTTTGGGAATTGCAGAAAAATGGGCTAAGAAAAGATTTTAGGGAGAAGATTTTAGGGATTGGTGCTGTCCATGATGGAATCCTGCTCCTTCCCAGCTCAGCCCAGTTGTCCATTGCCTTGGATGACTTTACTGGCACAATTAATTCCCCAAAATTCAGGATACTCTGATATTTCCCTGGTGTGAAGGTATCAGATTTCTGTCTGATTCCTGAGATCAGATTTCTATCTGATTCCTGATATCAGATTTCTATCTGATTACTGATACCAGATTTTCCTGATACCAGATTTCTATCTGATCATTTAACAGCACCCTGATCCAAAATGCTCCAAGGAAAGGGATTTATGTGACATGTTCCTAAAGATCAGCCGGATTCCATGCAGATAAATCAGATTTTCTCTATGAGAATAATTTTCTTGTTGTTTTATAGTGTAGGGCTGAAATGGCTGCTTTGGAGGCTTGGGAAAATGAATTTCCCATCCCACGTGCTGGGAGCTGAGGAACATCCAGGGGGCCCCTGGCTCTGGAGAACAGGGCCAGGAGTTCCAGGGGCCTGGAATCCTCGTGGATTTTTTGTTATTTATGGATGTTTATGGAGTTTGTTATTTGTGAATTCACCCAGATGGCTGCCAGGGAATCCTGCAGGTTGGAAAAGGCCTCCAGAGCCGAGTCCAGCCTGTGGCCAGTCCCCACCTTGTCACCAGCCCAGAGCACTGAGTGCCACGTCCAGGTGATCCTAGGACACCTCCAGGGAATTATTTTCCAGAGGGGTTGAATTCCAATCCTAAAAACTCCACAGCATCAAGAGTGGTATAAAATAAGAGAATATAAACCTTGTTACAGATCTAAAACTGCTTTAAAAGTTAGAAATAGAATCAGAGCTGTTAGAAATAATACCAGAGCTGGTTGGACTGTGAAGTGAGCTGGCACTGGGGCAATTTAAAATGCTCATTTTAATGAAGTCATTCAGTGCAGAGCAATTTTCTGGTTGTGGTGTAACATTCTTAATACTCTGTATTTCCAAGTGAGATGTATTTTGGAGATACAGCACAAGTATATTGTGTTTATAATGAGTAAACCATGAGTAAAGCCTGTGTAGAGCTGTGCCATGGCCCTGGACACCACCCCAAGGAAAAGAATCCTGAAGGATTCAAGGTTTCCTTCCTACTTCAGGCACTTTTGTTTGTTGACTCACTGGCCTAAAAATAGGCCCTCATAAAGTATTCACCACTGATCTAATTAGTCAGGAGAATGCTGCTTTTCAAACTGGGAAAGCATTCCCAAAAAATGATGCAACATTTGTATCTAATTAGATGATACAGGAGAATCCTGGCTAATTGCTTTGATAGACTTAAACAGATTAATAATGTGCAAGTGGTAACTAAATAAAAACTCCTTTTCACTGAGTGCTTTGAAAGTGATGCTTTTTAAGAAGCTAAAATTCCTTATTAGTTCTGAAATCCCAGGGCTGTGATTTGAGAGCATTTCTCATTTTGAAGGTTTTTCACTGCTAGAAAGGAAAATCTCAAAAATGAGGTTGTAATTTGTGTCTCTGAGCAGTGTTTGGTGTTTTTTCTAAATGGCTCAAAGCTTTATATCCAAAATGGGGCCATTCCATAGGTGGGGACTGGGATTTGTGCCTCAGAGAGCCAGGCAGGGATTGTGGAGCCCCTTTGTGATCCATGCAGTTGTTGGGCTCTTCAAATTCACATAAGAAAAAAGCAATGGAGCACCAAAAGTATTTGGTGGACAAGGGAGAGATTTAGATTATATTTGAATATTTAAAAAAAATTGTTACTCAGAGGGTTGGAGCAACCTGGGATAGTTGAAGGTGTCCCTGGGAGTGGCACAAAATGGGCTTTAAGGTCTTTCCAACCCAAACCATTCCATGATTTGCAATATCAACCTGTCAAAATTTGTCTTAATTGGCTCAACATCCACTTACTAATAAAATAAATATTATTAATATCATATGTAACAGATTGGAATCTAGACAATTAATACCTAATTTAAATTTCTTTTTACATCCTATCGAGTTTTCTGGTTTTCCCACTTGACTCAAAAATTGCTAAAGTAAATATTAGCAGCTGAGTGTGCAAAGAGGCTGCCTGAAATCCAACATTTCAAAAAAAAAAGGGAGAGAGTCCCATTAAAAATTGAAACCACACTTGGAGCAGATGAAAATGAAGGAGAAATTTTCCATGTGGGGAAGGGGATGAGGGGGCTAAAGGGGGGAGGAATTCTGTGTAGTTTTGCATAGTTGTGCAGTGAAATCTTTTGAAGGATATCCTAATGAAACTGGACTGCAAAACAAATCTAAACATGATGTGCTGGCAGGGGGCAGAAAGCAGTCCCTGCTTTGGATGTGGGAAGCTGTGGTGAGATAACAGGGCTTGTCTGGAGCTGCCAGGAGATCACTGAGGAGAGGGATTTATTCCATGGCTGATGGAAATCAGCCCTTTGGATTCCTTCCAGTGTCCAGGATCCTTTGGGTTTGGTCCAAAACCCAACTCCTTTGCATCCCAGTCCAAAATACCTCAGAGAGTGCTGGGATGGGGAAGGGGCAAGTGGTGCATCAGGGGGTGGGGGGGCTCTGCAGACACAGAATCCCAGATCCCTGAGGCTGGAAAAACCCTCCCGGACCATGGAATCCCAGCTGTGCCCATGCCCAGCCTGTCCCCAGCCCAGAGCACTCAGTGCCACCTCCAGAATTCCTGGGACACCTCCAGGGATGGGCACTGCAAACCTCCCTGGGCAGCTCCTGCCAAGGCCTGGGCACCCTTGCCAGGAAGAATTTTTCCCCCAGTCTGCAAAAATGGGACTTTAAAGACTTCCAGGGCCCCTTTTCAGTTGTTGGCCTGAGCACCCTCACCAGGAAGAATTTTTCCCCCAGTCTGCAAAAATGGGGCTCCTTTCAGGGCTCCTTTTCTGTTGTTGGTGTGAGGGGTTTGGGGCTGTGGGGAGCACAGAATGTTCCTGCCAGAAGGGGCTGGGGCAGGGCCACCTCTGCTGCTGGGGTTGGATTGATGGATATTCCCTTCTGGGAAAAGCCTTGGGGATGCTGGTGCTCATGATCCCAGAAATGAGGTGGGAAAAGAGCTCCAAGGTCCTCAAGTCTGAGCTGACCCTCACTTTGTGCCCAGCCCAGAGCCCTGAGTGCCACCTCCAGAATTCCTGGGACACCTCCAGGGATGGGCACTGCAAACCTCCCTGGGCAGCTCCAATGCCTGAGCCCCCTTTCCATGGGGAAATTCCTGCTGTGCCCACCCTGAGCTGCCCTGGGCCAGCCTGAGGCCGTTCCTCTGCTCCTGTTGTTGTAAATCTCTGCTCCAGTAGAGCTTTGAGCTGTGTGGTGTTATTAAATTAATTAAATAACACCCAGGGACTTCCCATGTGTGGCCTGTGATGGAATTTCAGCATGGAAATTCTGGCCTGCTTTTGATGAAACCTCATCTGCTCCCTCCTTAACCAGGATAAAACCTCTCAAACCCCCAAATTTCTGAACTGCAAACCTGGGCGAGCCCTGAACTGTTGCCAAGAGCTCTCCAAATCCTGTTGCTGTGTGGCAGCCTGGGAGATTAAAGGGTGGATTGGGACATGACAGGGTGTCCATGGGACGTCCTGGGTGACCTTGGTGGGGCAGGAGGAGCTCACCAGGCCCCTGTCCCTTCCCCACCCTGGGCTGGCCAAGGATTGCATCCCTTGGGATGCTTGGGAACGTGGATCAGATCCTGCAGAGCAGGGCCAGCCCCCTCCAGCAGCCTCCAGCCTGCAGAAAAGCTGAAATCACACTCATTGAGGTTGGGAAAAGCCTCCAAAAATGGGAATAAATCCCCCAGACTCCATTTCTGCATAGTGGAAAAGCCCATTCTTCATTCACATAACTCCTTTTTTATACAGTTCTACTAACTTTGTGTGTGGCTCCAATTGGTCAGGAGCCTTACTGCCAATTCCTTTATTGGTAATTAACAAGTTATTATTCTGTACTGATTGGTCACTCAGACTCCTGATGCAGGAGAAGTTGTTGGTGAGAGATAGTTTTCATTTTTCTATCTAAGGTGTAAAAGCAGTTTCTACAGGTGTAAGTTGATTTTCACCCAGCAATACATAAAATTAGTTGATATACAGGTGTAAGTTGCTTTTAACCTAGGAATAAACAGAAACAGTTGGTATAAAGGTGGAAGTTGATTTTAACCCAGGAATAAGCAAAACTAGTTGATATACAGGTGTAAATTGTTTTTTACCCATCAATAATCAAAACCAGTTTATGTACAGGTGTGTAAGTTGATTTTCACCCAGCAATAAGCAAAAACAGTTGATATACAGGTGTAAGTTGATTTTCACCCAGAAATAATCAAAAACAGTTTTACAGGTGTAAGTTGTTTGTCACCCAGCAATAAATAAAATTAGTTGATATACAGGTGTAAGTTGCTTTTAACCCAGCAATAAGCAAAAACAGTTTCTGCAGGTGTAAGTTGTTTCTCACTCAGCAATAAGCAAAAACCTTTTGTACAGGTGTAAGTTGATTTTAACCCAGGAATAAGCAAAACTAGTTGATATACAGGTGTAAGTTGGTTTTGACCCATCAATAATCAAAACTAGTTTATACACAGGTGTAAGTTGATTTTAACCCAGGAATAAACAAAACCAGATTATATACAGGTGTAAGTTGTTTCTCACCCCAGCAATAAGCAAAAACAGTTGATATACAGGTGTAAGTTGATTTTCACCCAGGAATAAACAAAACCAGCTGATATACAGGTGTAAGTTGTTTCTCACCCAGAAATCAACAGAAACAGTTTATATACAGGTGTAAGTTGGTTTTGACCCATCAATAATCAAAACCAGTTTATACACAGGTGTAAGTTGTTTCTCACCCAGCAATAAACAAAAACAGTTTGTACAGGTGTAAGTTGATTTTCACCCAGCAATAAGCAAAACCAGCTTACATACAGGTGTAAGTTGATTTTCACCCAGCAATAAGCAAACCAGTTTGTACACAGGTGTAAGTTGTTTCTCTCCCAGCAATAATCAAAACCTGTTGATATACAGGTTGTAAGTTGATTTTAACCCAGGAATAAACAAAACCAGTTTGTACACAGGTGTGTAAGTTGTTTGTCACCCAGCAGTAGGTTGTTGTGTTGAGGACCTGCTCACACCAGGATTGCTTTCTCTGGGAACCTGCAAGGTGCCAGCTTGCCTTAGGAGCAATGACAGAGTGGGTTTGATTTTATAAAGCCTTTGTTTATGGTTTTTCTACCTTGCTGCACCATCCAAGATTCCAGCCTTTGGCCAATTTACATTCCAGCCCCTCAGTGGAGGGGTCTGTCCAACCAGCTCCTTTTATCCACAGCCTGCTTGGAAATACCCTGGTGAGGGTTTTTTTGTATTTTTGGAGCATTTGGAACTTTACATTTCTAAGCAGCACTTCTAAAGGGAATGTTCTGCATGAGGGTACTTCAGGGAATATTTTCCAGGACTATATTTATGCCTCTGTAGTCTTCCTTCAGTGGTCTTGAAGGAAGGAGCTGTTATTACTGTTAAATATAGATGTAATGTGGTGTTATTGCAGAAATGTCTTTATGTTCCATTTCTGACTTTAAAAAAAAAATTCCTTTCCTATTAAAATCAGTCAGGTCTATAGCATTTATTATGTTTTAACATGTTGGCATAATGTTAGTGTTGGGAATAAGGCAGGATTGACACCTGATTCCAAATAAACTCTCCTAATGATGTTGTATCCATGCCATCCTATATTTGAACTTAGGGTTGTTGCCTTTTTCTGATGTATTTACTATTTAAATCCCATATTCCACGTTTGTCTCACCTTAATAAAATGTCTGGTCTCAAGTGTTAAGTCTCACCTGGTCAGCTTGAAAAAACTATTTTGAGAGGAATGACTCAACTTCTGTCATGAGAGGAAATCTCTGAGGGGAATTATTCCTGAGCATATTCAGATTGTTTCAAAGGGATTCAGAGACCAGTCACTGCTGCTGGCTTTTCCCTTTTTATTACCCAATTTTTTGGTGGGATGATTATTTTAATTCAGTCGAAATGCAGGAGGTTTGCATTTTTATGGATATTACCAAAGCCTAGAAGCAGCTTCCTTCACATGAAATTCATTCACTTTTCTAAGCAATTTTTAAAGGGCATTAATTTAGTCATCTGCTGATGGTTGTGAACAGAAGCATATGTGAAAATATTCAGTGAAAAGATGCATCCCTTAATTCACCCAAACTCCACATCAACTATTTAACAGCACTTGCACTCTTGTAGCTTTTAAGATGTAGCTCAATTACATCCACGTATAAATAGAAAATGCTGGCAGGATTCTGTTTGCTCTGAGCCTTGTTTTGATGGTTCCATTGACATTTAAAACTTTGATTTGAAGCTCTGGGAACGGCTGCAGCTGTAAACATCTCCCTGAGTTACTGCACTGGGCTGGAAGGCTGGAGAGGAGGGCTCACGTGTTTCCCACATCTGTAATTTCAGGCTGTTTGACTGGAGCCAAGGAGTCAGCAAAGAACCTCAAGAAGACAACTTGGATCATGACCAGAAGATAAAAAAGAAAACAAAAAGAATGTGGCATATAAAGGGTGTAATACCTGGAGGTATTGGATCTGACTCATGTTTATAAAAATGAGACGAGCTTTCACAAAACACAAGTTATCTTAGACAGTCATCAAGCTTGGAGCCATCATGCTGTTGAACTAGAAATTCTCCTTTTCCCCATTCTCCTTTCTGACAGGTAACAAAGGATTGGTGAATTATGATTTTCCCAAGTTGGAAGCACTAATTTTTATCTATATAGTTCATCCTTATGAATATATAAGGAGTTAAACATTGCATATTTAATGTGGATTATAATGGGAAAGTGACTCATTAACCAAAATGGCCACTTTTAAGGACTTGGTTTCAAACTGAGCTGGAGCCTCCCGATGCACTTTGTAGGATTTGGGGGAAGCTGTGCTGCAGGGCCTGCTTTGGGAGGCCAGGATGACATGTAGTAAAAGGATATCACCTTCCTGTTGATATCTCTGAAGACTCATAACCAGAAACAGGAAAATGAATGGTGGGAAGGAGTGTGACGGAGGGGACACGGATGGAGGGCCACCAGCAGTGCAAGTTCCCGTTGGTTGGCAGCGGAGGGTGGACCAAAGTGGAGTCCTCTACATCAGGTAAGGTCACCCCAGGGGCTGGGCTGGGATTTGGTGGAGTTTGGCCAGGATGTGCAGGGAGTTCCTGACTCAGCTCCTTCCTTCTGCTCAGAAACATCAAGGAGTTGTTCCTCAAGCACAAGATGGTCTCAGGAGCTGAAGGAGGGGGAGATGTAGGTGGGATTTTGGGATGGAATTCCTGCCTGGGAGGGTGGGGAGGGGCTGGGATGGAATTCCCAGAGCAGCTGTGGTTGCCCCTGGATCCCTGGCAGTGTCCCAGGCCAGGCTGGACATTGGGGCTTGGAGCAGCCTGGCACATTGGGAGGTGTCCCTGGGCAGGGGTTGGAGCTGGATGAGCTTTAGATCCCTCCCAACCCCAACCATTCCATGATTTTGTGATTCTTTTCCAAGTAAATTTGGGCTGGGATGGAATTCCCAGAGCAGCTGGGGCTGCCCCTGGATCCCTGGAAGTGTCCCAGGCAGGGGTTGGAGCTGGATGAGCTTTAGATCCTTCCAACCCCAACCATTCCATGATTTTGTGATTCTTTTCCAAGTAAATTTGGGCTGGGATGGAATTCCCAGAGCAGCTGTGGCCGCCCCTGGATCCCTGGAAGTGTCCCAGGCCAGGCTGGACATTGGGGCTTGGAGCAGCCTGGCACACTTGGAGGTGTCCCTGGGCAGGGGTTGGAGCTGGACGAGCTTTAGATCCGTTCCAACCCAAACCATTCCATGATTTTGTGATTCTTCTCCAAGTAAATTTGGGCTGGGATGGAGTTCCCAGAGCAGCTGTGGCTGCCCCTGGATCCCTGGAAGTGTTCCAGGCAGGGGTTGGAGCTGGATGAGCTTTAGATCCCACCCAACCCAAACCATTCCATGGTTTTGTGATTCTTTTCCAAGTAAATTTGGGCTGGGATGGAATTCCCAGAGCAGCTGGGGCTGCCCCTGGATCCCTGGCAGTGCCCAAGGGCAGGTTGGACATTGGGGCTTGGAGCAGCCTGGGATGGTGGGAGGTGTCCCTGGGCAGGGGTTGGAGCTGGATGAGCTTTAGATCCGTTCCAACCCCAACCATTCCATGGTTTTGTGATTATTTTCCAAGTAAATTTAAGTCATGTGACCACTCAATAGCTCCAAACCCATTTTTTATGCCTGTGAATGTTCTGTCTTCACTATCACTGATGTTCTCCAGCTTTTTTGGATCCCTCACATTTCTCATGTGGGAAAAAACCCAAGAATATAAACCCAAATCCAAACTTTTAGGTACTTTATTTATTTTCTTAGTTTATTTTTTTTTTTTTTTTTGCTTTGCCCTGGAATGGTCACAAAGAAATGCATTGAAATTGCTATGAAATAAATGTTCAGACAAAGAGAGCCTAAATTAAATGTTATTGGAAAAAAAGATCAAAGTTAGCTTTATAAAATGTGGGGACACTGGGTTTGCCTCACACAAATTTGTGATTATCACTCAGTTATTTGCTTAAATTTCTTCCCCTGTGCTGTGATTAAAATAACCACTTCTCCCAGCATTTTGTGTATTACCAATACAAAAGTCTTTAACGAGCCAGAGCACACTCCAGTTTTACACTGAGCCACCGTGAAGGATCAGATGCGCTGCAGGATTTCTTGTTTGTGTTTTCCATGAGCAGAATCCACCCTGCCCTTGTATTTCTCATTACAGCTCTAATTCCTGGGCCTCTGCCTCACAGGTCAATGGGAAAGGAAAACTTGTGCATTAGGGGGGGTTTTCCCAATAATCTCTATATCCAGACATCAGGAAAATAATATTTTGATATTTTTGTGTACCTGATGATCCCACTCAGCTTTTAAACTTCATTTTCCCCAGGCCTAAAAAGTTTCACACAACAGCTTTGGTGAAGCTCATGTTATTCCTGCCCTCTTCCCACGTTTTCCAATGAATTTTTATTATTCCTTGGTGAATTTTCTGGTGCTTTTATTTACCTGATGATCACACTCAGCTTTTGAACTTCATTGCCCCCAGCCCTAACAAGTTGTAGACAACAGCTTTGGGGAAGCAAATATTATTCCTGCCCTCTTCCCAAGTTTTCCAATATAATTTTTTATTCTTTGAATTCCATTAGTTTTATGCCAGTTTCTTAAAATTTTCTAAATAGCGAATTTTCTGGTAGTTCATTTACCTGATGATCCCACTCAGCTTTTAAACTTAATTTCCCCCACTCCTAAAAAGTTTTACACAACAGCTTTGGTGAAGCTCATGTCATTCCTGCCCTTTTCCCAAGTTTTCCAATGTATTTGTTTGAAATTCTTTGGAATTCTTTGAATTCCATGATTTTATGGCAGTTTCCTACAATTTTCTGAATAGTGAATTTTCTGGTAGTTTTTGTACCTGATGACCCCACTCAGCTTTTGAATTTGATTTTCCACAGCCCTAAAAAGTTTTACACAGCGGCATTAATGAAGCTCTTTACTGCCCTCTTCCCCAAGTTTTCCAATGTATTTTTTGAATTTTCTGGTAGTTCATTAACCTGATGATCCCACTCAGCTTTTGAACTTCATTTCCCCCAGCCCTAACAAGTTTTACACAACAGCTTTGGGGAGGCAGATATTATTCCTGCCCTCTTCCCAAGCTTTCCAATGTATTTTTAATTCTTTGTATTCCATTATTTTATGGCATCTTACAGTTTACAAATCTTACCATTTTCTGAATAGTGAATTTTCTGGTAGTTGATGTACCTGATGATCCCACTCAGCTTTTGATCTTCATTTTCCACAATCCTAAAAAGTTTTACACAACAGCTTTGGGAAAGCTCCTGTCATTCCTGCCCTCTTCCCAAGTTTTCCAATGGATTTTTTAATTCCTTGGTGAATTTTCTGATACTTTTATGTACCTGATGACCCCACTCAGCTTTTGAATTTGCTTTTCCACAACCTTAAAGTTTTACACAACAGCATTAATGAAGCTCTTTACTGCCCTCTTCCCAAGTTTTCCAATGTATTTTTTCATTCCTTGGTGAATTTTCTGGTGCTTTTATTAACCTGATGATCCCACTCAGCATTTGAACTTCATTTTCCACAATCCTAAAAAGTTTAACACAACAGCTTTAATGAAGCTCATGTCATTCCTGCCCTCTTCCCAAGTTTTCCAATGTATTTTTAATTCTTTGAATTCCATTATTTAATGGCATCTTACAGTTTACAAATCTTACCATTTTCTGAATAGTGAATTTTCTGGTAGTTTATTTACCTGATGACCCCACTCAGCTTTTAAACTTCATTTCCCGCAGCCCTAAAAAGTTTTACCCAACAGCTTTAATGAAGCTCTTTACTGCCCTCTTCCCAAGTTTTCCGTTGTATTTTTTAATTCCTTGGTGAATTTTCTGATACTTTTATTTACCACATGATCCCCCACTCAGCTTTTAAACTTCATTTCCCCCAGCCCTAAAAAGTTTTACCCAACAGCTTTAATGAAGCTCTTTACTGCCCTCTTCCCAAGTTTTCCACTGTATTGTTTAATTCCTTGGTGAATTTTGTGGTCGCCTCAGAGTGGTTCTGATGACTGAAGGTGTTTTGCACTCCTGTGTGGTGCACGGCCCAGAGCAGGAGGTGTTGGTTGGAAAGGTGGAAGTGCACTAATCCCATCTCCTGCCTGCCATGGAGCGTGCCCAGGGCTCTGAGGGCAGCTGAATCCTCCAGGATTGACTTTCCACAAGCTCCTCTCCGCCCTGCCAGCGTGCACAGCCTTCCTGGAGGCAAGGAAAGGTCAAACAATATTGACTCCACAGCTATCCCAGGGAAAAATTAGTGGATATATTAAGATCTGACATGATTCAAGTGGAATAGATGATCCCAGCTGAATAAAGACTCTGTGTTTGTGCCTCCTTGGAAAGCACAGATGCTTTCCTGTCAGCTGTCAGCAGTTGCTTTGGATTAAATCAAGATTAAATCCATTCATTAACTGGTTTTCATTACCTGGTAGAAGCACTGAGTTGACTCTCAGGGCTGTTCTTAGTAAAACAGAGCTGCTAAGTGGGGCCTAAATCATCGCTGCAGGTGTCCAGGGCCTGGCTGGATGGCGCTTGGAGCAGCCTGGGATGGTGGGAGGTGATTCCAGGGCTGGGATCAGCCTGAGCTTCAGCTCCTTCCCAAGCCGGAGCAGTCTGGAATTCCATGGTTTTGTGGCAAAGCTGTGGGTTCTCCTTTGTGTTCCAGAAGTGTCGGTAACTTTGTGCACTCACAAGAGACTTTGCAGTTACAGCTGTGCCCGGGATCAAGGCAGAAACAGGGGGAAAATGGCCCTTTTTTAATTTCAGTTGGGTTTTGTGGATAAATAGCCTTGCCTGTGTGTGCAGGAGGAGTGCTGGGTCCCACAGATTCAGTGATTTGCCCTTCCTTCCCACTCCCTGTGTGATGGGCAGCACGCTCCTTTTCACTCCAGCATCTCCTGGAGCCTGCACTGGCCGTGTGTGCCCAGGCAAACAGCCCACCAGGGTTATTTAAAATCACTTTTTTCTAAAAATACCCCAGGAAAAGTAGCCTTTTTTTAGCCAATGCAAATAAACCAGCATCCTCACTGCAGAGCATATTCCCAGAAATGCCTTTTAACAGGAGAGTTTAAGGATCACAGGAAGTGTCTGGAGAGATTTTGGGTGTAGGTGGGATGGTCCAGAGCAAATGTCAGTGTGGGATTCTCCCTTGGGAAGCTGTTACATCCTCCAGTGTGGAGTTTGGGCTCAGCATGGCCAGGGCAGGTGGGAACATGCAAAGGGATCAGCCAGGATCCGGCTTTAATGAAAATAAACAAAAGCAAAGAGCAGTTTCCCCCTGCTCCCCAAGGATTTCAGGCAGGGAGGGTTTGACTCCTGACCAGTCACCAGACCTGGACCTTTATTTTTAGATTGCTCTTTCATCTTCCTCACCCTCCAAACTGTCACTGCTACACAGATTCAACCTGAGCACTTCTCCCAAAAATAACTATTTCAGGGCATGCCTGGCAAAGAAATGACTTATTTAAACTGTCAGCAGGACTTGAAATGTCACTTGCAGATGTTGCTTTAGATGTGACTCGTGCAGGATGAGGTGTTTATGGGTTGGATTCTAAGCACCAAAGTTGGTCACAGCTTGGAATTTTGAGTCAGGAGTGTTTTTGTGATCCAAACTATTCCACTTGAGCTGTTTTTGTTTGAATTAGTGCTATTTACAGCTGCCATTAATAACCAGTGTTTTATTCAGGATAAACAGTTCAGCTGGCCCAGCAATAAAGAGCAATCTGCAAGTTACAGGCTGGGGACACGAGAAGGTTTTTTTCATATTATGAATTAGTGATTTTGCCATAACAGAGTTCCCAGTGCCCTATTTTGGGAAGTGGAGATAATGATTTTCTGGTGGGAGTTGGAGAAATCCAAGTGCAGTTTATCAGGAGCTGGCTGGCCTGGCTCCTTGGTGTAATATTTCTTACTTTCAGTGAGAAGGTCAAAATTTTAGTTGAATGAAACCAAACATTGTGCAACAAAGAGACCCAGCTGCAACAGTTTTCTTTCCTTTAAAATGTGTTTGGGGGTTTTTTGTTTGTTTTTTTTTTTTTTAAGTATTATCTCAATTCTTGAATAAAAGCAAGAAGTACTATGAGAAAAAAAAAAATGAAATGTGATTTTACCCAGTGTCCTTGTGAGCAGATACAAGTCCTGACCTATCCAAGAGCTCATATTCATCATTTCTGTTCCTTTGCAGTCCCAGTGGGTCTTTATTATCCTGCTTGGAGCAGGTGAAGACTTACTTGCTGACTGATGGAACGTGCAAGTGTGGCCTAGAATGTCCTCTTGTTCTTCCCAAGGTAAAGCACAGCATTGTTTTGGATCTAGGTGCAATAATATTTATCAGCTGCCCATGCTGGTGACACAAACTCCGTTCAGATCATCTCTAAAATAAGTGGTGTCCACCCAAAGTTAGACCTTAAAATATAAAATTCAGCTCCCCTCTGCCTTAGCCCCTCTTGCAGAGGATCTGACTCAGTTGTTATAAATATATTCAATTTTTTATTTGTTGTTTCCAAACATCCTGTCAAGGAATCCCTTGGGCAGTATAGGAGCAGTCAGGAACAGAGGAGAATTCCTTTATAAAATATAAAATTCCTAATTTATGTGAATTTGCTGCCTGTAGTCATTCTTTTAAACACTGGAATTTTCCCTGCCAGGTCTTTAATTTTGATCCTGGAGCTGCTGTGAAGCAGAGAACTGCTGAAGATGTTAAAGCGGACGAAGATGTCACCAAACTATGCATTCACAAAAGGAAAATTATTGCTGTGGCTACACTTCACAAAAGCATGGAAGCACCACATCCTTCACTGGTTCTAACTAGTCCTGGTGGTGGAACAAGTGAGTAAAATGAAATCATGCAATAATCTGATTTTTATACACATAATTACTGTGCAAAACCACCCCCAAAGTCTGACCACGAGTGCAAAATAAGCAGATTGAAGGAACAAATAAAAGGAGTAGGCAGAGATGGAGGTAGATAGAAAATGAGTCTAAAAGCAGGTCAGCCCAGACTAAGAGCATGATTTTCTTGGAAAAGATATCAGATTGTTCTAGACAAAGAAAATACATTAGCTCTCATCTTTTGGAATTGTGGTAATATGTCTGATATTCTGTCACATGGGAAATTAGAGGAGCAGAATAAAGTGATTATGAAGGGATTAGGATGTGGCTAAGGACTTGGCTAAATGGGAAATTGTATTGTAAAGGAGAATAGACAGCAAGAGGAGGTCTCCACTGTCATTTCTCAAGAATTATTTTTGGCCACCAACCTGGATTAGCATTTTAATTATCCCCATCAATAAAAAAATGAGGAAATTTGTTGGTGGCTGAAGTTGACAGGTACTCTCCAAACAAAGGTGTAAAACCAAGGAGGCTCCCTGAGGCCTGGAGTGAAAGCAAAGTTAGCACTGAAACAGCTCCAGACCCAGAAATTCACCCAAAATTAGGGACTTTGTCAGGCTCACAGGAGCAGGTTCTGAAGAGAATGACAAATCCCAGGGGCAGGACCAAGGAGGGAAGGGGCTGAGTTTATATTTCTGTGCTCTGGGGTTGCAGCTCCTGGGAAAAGGCCTGAGCTCCTTGCACCCATCATTGCTGTGAGAGCACCTGGCCAGCTGCTCTTCCTGAAAAAATACAAGAAAACCAAGAAATAATAAATTTTAGAGAAGTGCCAATGCCTTTTCATGTTGAAATTTAGGATTTAAAACTTTTCTTGAAATTTTTTTTCGGTGTAATTTTTGTTTTTAAGTAACAGTGGAATTTTCCAAGCTTCTGTGCATTTCCCTGTTCATTTTTTCAATGAGTAATACTTAAATTACATTCCTGTTTTCAAAAAACCAGGAAAATTAAGGAGGTAATTTATACATTTCTGTGCTCTTACTTTCTCTGTCAGTCAGAATTTTTGCATAAGCAAAGAAAATTCCCCAATAAATCTCCCTGTAAGCAAAACTTTTGCACATTTATAAGTGACCATTTGCTTATTTCCAGCACTCAAGGTGAGGCCTCTCATAATTATTTTATTTTGCAGTTCAGCCTTTAGTTTTATCCCCTAAATGAGACTTTGGTTGTATTTTGGGACAGGGGAAATGTTTGTTTCTCTCACGTTGGAGCAAATAGGATGAAGGCAGGATTGTCAGTGCTGTCTGACCAGGCTGAAGGAAAGATGAGTAGAGGAATTTCAAGGCACCTCTGGGTACATTTGAACGCAGAATTTTTAGCTCCCAATTCCAGTTGAATTTTGCACATCCAGAGGCTGCACGCCAAGCACTGCAAGCTGAATTGCAAATTCCCAGAGCTGCAAAACTGGCAGGAAGTCCCCCAGACTTGGAGCTGCTTGTGCTTCCAGTCTGGAAGTAAAAGATTGGGGAAAAAATCTCTTTAAAGATGGAAAGTGGTCTTGAGTTTGTTGGAAGGTGTAGCCTTAAAAGTGGGATTTACAGGGAATTTTTCCATCATGTGCAAACTTCCCCAGGGCTTTTATCCTGAAAACAGACAGAAAGCATTCAGGATGCCTCATCAGGGACAGCATTTGGGACAGGACCGTTTTTGTGGGAATTGAGGCTCAGTCCTGGATGGGCTTTGTTCCTCCTGTCCTCAATAGATGGTGCCAGAGGCTCCTTTTCCCTGCCACAGCCATCCCGCTCCTCCTGCCAGAGGGGAGATGCTGGGGATGCAGGAGGCTGCAGGGGGTGCTTGGAAAAGGCAAAAGGCAAGGAACAAGGTTTCAAATGCTCCATGTTTCTGTGGGATATGGAATTACAGCTGTGGAGTTGGGGACAGGCACCGCTCCAGCTCCATGATTGAGGGTTTATTTCTGCTGAAGCAAAAGTTTAGCCAAAGGCTCCCTGAGCTTTTTGGGAATGTTTTCACCCTCAGCAGGTTTGCCCTGAAACATGGGACGCTGGATTTGCAACCAGTAGTAACTGTTGTGTGTTTCCCACGCCAGGTGCAACGCCAGTAGTTCCCACCCGAGCAGCAACTCCAAGGTCGATGAGGAATAAATCACATGAAGGAATTACAAATTCTGTGATGCCGGAATGTAAGACTCCTTTCAAGTTGATGATGGGGGCATCTAATGCCATGGGTAGGCTTTATGTGCAAGAAATGGCTGGAAGCCAGCAAGCAGAGCTCCATCCTGCCTATCCCAGGCAGAGATTGGGGAGCAATGAACTGGGGCAGAAGTCTCCGTACCGCGGCAGTCACGGGGGGATGCCCAGCCCGGCGTCCTCGGGGTCGCAGATCTACGGGGACGGCTCCATCTCGCCCAGGACCGACCCACTCGGGAGCCCCGACGTCTTCACGAGGAACAATCCCAGTTTTCACGGAGCGCCCAACTCCAGTCCCATCCACATGACGAGGACGCCTCTGTCCCCGCCGTCAGTCATGCTCCACGGCTCTCCCATACAGTCATCCTGTGCAATGGCTGGAAGGACTAATATACCTCTTTCCCCCACCCTGACCACCAAGAGCCCAGTCATGAAAAAACCCCTGTGTAATTTTTCGGCCGGTATGGAAATACCACGAGCAATGTTCCACCATAAACCCCCCCAAGGCCCACCCCCGCCTCCTCCACCGCCTTCTTGTGCTCTTCAGAAAAAGCCATTAACATCCGAGAAGGATCCGCTTGGCATACTGGACCCCATTCCCAGCAAACCGCCGAACCAGAACCCCGTGATCATGAACCCCACCACCTTCCACTCGAGTGTCCACTCTCAGGTACCCGTGATGAATGTAAGCATGCCCCCCGCCGTGGTGCCCCTGCCCAGCAACCTGCCCCTGCCCACCGTCAAACCCGCCCACATCAACCATGGCGCTCACGTCCAAAGGGTTCAGCACTCGGCTTCGACGTCCCTGTCCCCCTCGCCGGTGACGTCCCCCGTTCACGCCATGGCGCCCGGCATCGCAAGGATCGAGGCTTCTCCCCAAAGATCGCGTTCTTCTTCCACCTCGTCCGATCACGGAAACTTCCTGCTGCCTCCCGTGGGCTCGTCCTGTAGCGGTATCAAGGTCCCCCCCAGGTCCCCGAGGTCAACCATAGGGTCGCCGAGGCCATCCATGCCATCCAGCCCTTCCACCAAGCACGACGGACTCAGTCAGTACAAGGACATCCCCAACCCGTTAATTGCTGGAATGAGTAACGTGTTAAATCCTCCCAACAATGCAGTTTTTCCCGCTGCATCGGCCGGAAGCGGTTCCTTGAAGAGTCAGCCTGGTTTGCTGGGAATGCCTTTAAATCAGATCTTGAACCAGCACAACGCTGCCTCTTTTCCAGCAAGCAGTTTACTCTCAGCAGCAGCCAAAGCACAGCTAGCAAATCAAAATAAACTTGCTGGTAACAACAATAACAGCAGTAGCAATTCTGGACCTGTTGCCAGCGGCGGCAGCACCGAAGGACACAGCACTTTAAATCCCATGTTCCCTCCTGCTGCCAACGTGCTCCTCCCCACCACGGAAGGGCAGAGCGGCCGGGCAGCGCTGAGAGATAAATTGATGTCTCAGCAAAAGGATCCTCTGAGGAAAAGGAAGCAGCCCACCACCACGGTGCTGAGCTTGCTGAGACAGTCTCAGCTGGACAGCTCTGGCCTTCCCAAAGCTGGGTCCGATTTGATCAGAAAGCCAAGTCAAAGCTCCTTCCCCATCAGCTCCATGTCGCAGCTCCTGCAGTCCATGAGTTGTCAGAGCTCCCACGGGAGCAGCAATAGTTCCTCGGGCTGCGGGGGCTCCAGCAGCGCCCTGCCCTGCCCCGGCGCCCAGCTGCACCTGGCGGAGCCCGCGCTGCCCCCGGGGCTGCCCTGCCCCAACCCCAATCCCAGCCCCAGCTTTGGGCCCGGCGCCAGTGCTCCCCCCTCCAACCACCTGGCGGGGCTCCTCAACCAGATGCAGGCCGGCGGGAGCTGCGGGATGCTCCCCCAGGCGGGAATGGCCTTAGGGAACTCCTTACATCCCAGCCCGGCCCAGGCCAGGCTCCAGGCACCCTCCATGCCAGGGATCCCCAACAGCATCGGGAGCAGCTGCAATCAGAGCAGTCCTGAAGCAGGTACGTGGCTGTGCCAGGGGATTGTCACAGGTTTCCGTCCTTGGGAATCTGTGGTGGCTGGTTTTGAATGTTGGTCTGGGTTTGGAAAGCCAGGTGTCTGCTAAGGAAGGCAGGAGCCTGTCCTGAAATGGGAAATGTAAACCCCCTTCCTCCGAATTATTGTGATTTTTGAGATTAAAAGGCTCTCAGGCAAAAATATGGGCATAGGAATAACAGTTCTTTTCTGGGAAAATTAAGAATATAAATGCAATAGTACTAACAGCAAAAAAAGTACTGCCAGAGTCAGAGCATCCCTGGCCCCTGTGTGTCAGGGTGGGGGCACAGCCCCATCCCATGGGGGCTCAGCCCTCCTGCAGTGCCAGCTGTGGCTCTGCTGCAGCAGGGATCCTGCACAAGGGGGGAGTTTTCCTCTGCAGCTCCAGGGCTGCTGGAGATGGGCCTGGGCTCCTATGGGCATGCAGGGCAGCAGAAAGCTGCTCCTGTGGGCATGCAGGGCAGCAGAAAGCTGCTCCTGTGGGCATGCAGGGCAGCAGAAAGCTGCTCCTGTGGGAATGCAGGGCAGCAGAAAGCTGCTCCTGTGGGAATGCAGGGCAGCAGAAAGCTGCTCCTGTGGGAATGCAGGGCAGCAGAAAGGTGCTCGTGTGGGAATGCAGGGCAGCAGAAAGCTGCTCCTCTGGGCATGCAGGGCAGCAGAAAGCTGCTCCTCTGGGAATGCAGTGGGCAGAGGCTGCTGTGCTGTCCCAAACCTCAGATTGTATCCAGGTAGGAATGTTTGGCTCCTCCCCTGGGCAGAGCCTCTCCCCATGGGATGCTGGAATTGGATCAGCCATGCAGGGACACTCACTGGCCACGAACAGAAGATAATTAATAATTAATGGCCCATGAACAGAAGATAATTAATAATTAATGGCCCATGGACAGCAGAGATCTCCTGAGGGAGGATTGGCTGTGGAAGAGATAAAGAAAAACTGCCCCATGAACAGAGGATAACTGCCCCACCTCTGACAGATGGAAATAGAATCTACACATATCTTACAACCCAAAACATTATTCCTTGTCAAACTCATGTTTATCTCAGTGAAAAGTGCACCTGGTTTGTGCTAAAAGCCACCTAATCAAAAATAAAACAGAAAGGGAAAAAATAATGGTAAACTAAAACACATCTCCATTTTTCTGGACAAAACCAGCTTGGCCTGCTTCCTGTGACAGCTCTTCCCTCTGCTAACTTCCACACACTCTCCATGAATAAAATCCATTCACTTCTGGACATTCCCACATCTCTTTTGTCACTTCTCCAAATAAATTGGAGTTTTTTTGCAGCCTGCCCTGCTCCAAGCCCAGGAGGCTGTGGCTCACCTGGCAGTGCATGTCCAGGTGATCCATGAGCTCTTTCCTGCTGGAATTAAAGAGCTGGTGTCAGAGATTGGAGCAGATCCTGGGAGCACCAAAATGTACAAAATCACCCTTTTCAGGGCCAGCAGGAGGGAATGCCAAGCCTGTGTTTGCTTTTATTAAGGTAATTTTACTAGGGTGGTAATTAAATGGTTGAATAAACAGTTGGAGGAGTGTAGGGAGAGATTTCCTGGTTTGTTCATCAGGGAAGATTTGGAGAGGAAATGGGTTTGCTGCTGCTATCATCTCTGGGGGGTTTAAAGACAAAAATGAATCAGCTCAAAAATATGAATTTTATTGACTATTACTGGTTGAACAAAGTGTTAGAAGATGGTGGTGGTGTAAATTTCTGAAGTGGAATGAAAACTCAGGTCTCACCAAAGTGTTCAAGTGGCCTGTCATTAAGCCAAGCAAGAACCTGCTCTGCATTCCTCAGCTTCCTCTTTTAAAATGGAATGGAATTCTAGAAAAGCTGAATTATAGTCAAATAATGTTCTACTATTACTCTGGTCATGGTTCCTGATGTCTTTTAAGGGTGTCTCCCCATCCCTGGGATAAAAATGTTTCATTTTTCTTGCCTGGAGTGGTCACAACAAGCAGCTCTCAGTCCTTTGTGGCTCTTTCCCCTTGTCGTGCTGGCACAGGGGCATTTCCTGCTGCAGCTTCTGAGACTTTGCACTGAACAAAGGCCTGGGATGCCCTGGGAATTCCCTTCCCCGTCCCACTGAGCACAGCACACAGCCCCTGGGGCAGGAACCCCTTGGCTCCCACCTTGGCTGGGCTCCCCACCACTCCCAGAGGCTCCCATGGTGTCCTTGTGTCCATCAGAGCCTCTGCTTGTAACTGCACTCAGCGCCAGGCTGAATTCCCCCAAAATCACAAATAGAACAGAACAGATGGGTCAAAGCCTGAAGGAAGGTTCCAGCATCATCCCTGTAGGAACAGGAATTGGGGCATGGCCTGAAGGAAGGTTCCAGCATCACCCCTGTAGGAACCTGGCCTGAAGGAAGGTTCCAGGTAACAGGAATTGGGGCATGGCCTGAAGGAAGGTTCCAGCATCATCCCTGTAGGAACAGGAATTGGGGCATGGCTGAAGGAAGGAAGCATCATCATCCCTGCAGGAACATCATGGCCTGAAGGAAGGAGCATCAGGAATTAGGGGGCATTGGGGCATGGCCTGAAGGAAGGTTCCAGCATCACCCCTGTAGGAACAGGAATTGGGGCATGGCCTGAAGGAAGGTTCCAGCATCACCCCTGTAGGAACAGGAATTGGGGCATGGCCTGAAGGAAGGTTCCAGCATCATCCCTGTAGGAACAGGAATTGGGGCATGGCCTGAAGGAAGGTTCCAGCATCACCCCTGTAGGAGCAGGAATTGGGGCATGACCTGAAGGAAGGTTCCAGCATCACCCCTGTAGGAGCAGGCATTGGGGCATGGCCTGAAGGAAGGTTCCAGCATCACCCCTGTAGGAGCAGGAATTGGGGCATGGCCTGAAGGAAGGTTCCAGCATCACCCCTGTAGGAAGGCATTGGGGAATGGCCTGAAGGAAGGGGGGAGCAGGAATTGGGGCATGACCTGAAGGAAGGTTCCAGCATCATCCCTGTAGGAGCAGGAATTGGGGCATGGCCTGAAGGAAGGTTCCAGCATCATCCCTGTAGGAACAGGCATTGGGGCATGGCCTGAAGGAAGGTTCCAGCATCACCCCTGTAGGAGCAGGAATTGGGGCATGACCTGAAGGAAGGTTCCAGCATCACCCCTGTAGGAGCAGGAATTGGGGCATGGCCTGAAGGAAGGTTCCAGCATCGCCCCTGTAGGAACAGGAATTGGGGCATGGCCTGAAGGAAGGTTCCAGCATCATCCCTGTAGGAGCAGGAATTGGGGCATGACCTGAAGGAAGGTTCCAGCATCATCCCTGTAGGAGCAGGCATTGGGGCATGGCCTGAAGGAAGGTTCCAGCATCACCCCTGTAGGAGCAGGAATTGGGGCATGACCTGAAGGAAGGTTCCAGCATCACCCCTGTAGGAGCAGGATTTGGGGCATGGCCTGAAGGAAGGTTCCAGCATCATCCCTGTAGGAGCAGGCATTGGGGCATGGCCTGAAGGAAGGTTCCAGCATCACCCCTGTAGGAACAGGAATTGGGGCATGGCCTGAAGGAAGGTTCCAGCATCATCCCTGTAGGAGCAGGAATTGGGGCATGGCCTGAAGGAAGGTTCCAGCATCATCCCTGTAGGAACAGGCATTGGGGCATGACCTGAAGGAAGGTTCCAGCATCACCCCTGTAGGAGCAGGCATTGGGGCATGGCCTGAAGGAAGGTTCCAGCATCACCCCTGTAGGAACAGGCATTGGGGCATGACCCCACCTGGGCACTGCTCCTGCCATTCCCCCTCTCTGGGCACGGCTCACAGGGTTGGAGCCACAGAATTCCAAAGCCTCAATGACACTTTTTTTCCCTTATCTAAAGATAAAAGATAATTCCATGTAGGCAAAAGCTGGAAAATTGGGAGCTATTCCATTCTCTGCTGCTGAAGTTGTCCCTTTAGTTTGGTGCTTGCAGGATACACAGCCTGCATTCAATTATTTATTGAATATCTGTGGGGAAAATAGTAAAGGTAGAAATTCTGAGATACATTCCTTACACTTTATTACAACATCAGTCTCATCACATGGTTAAAACAATTAAAAAACAACAGCAACTCATGTCTTATCAACAACCCAAGATTTCTTTGTTACAAAACATTTTTAAAACTTTCTAACCAATAGCATATTACTAAAACTTACAGATAGTTATTTTAGCCAATATTATTTTAACATAATATATAATAGAGTCTATATTAATATATAGTTATATATTAATATTATATAATATTATTCTAGCCAATCACGATCAACACACATAACTTATTTCAAACAATATTTATATCCTTTCTATTAAAATACCCAATACTCCATTATTAAACTGAAAACCTTCTACTGTCCTACTAAACATATTTTTCTAGAGTCTTAAAATTTATATTAACCACACCTAAAACTATTATTTCATGTCCTTACTGTACTATTGTAACTTTTCTACTTTCAAACTTTACAACTACAACTAACTAGAAATTCTTTATTCTTTCTATTTCTAAAACCTACTTTCACAACTTTCTAAAAATCTTTTTACCTTTACTATTTTCCCCCCAAAAATTTATGATAAAACCTGGAGAATATTTCCTTCTTTAAGGAGGTTATTTTTGTGTTATTTTTGTTTTATTCCCCAAAATCTGCAGAAACCTGCATTGAGCCCCTTGCTGAACCCTGCCAGCAGCACAGAGCTCAGGGCTGAGCTTTAATCCAGAGAGAGGAATTCTCTTGGATTTCCAGGAGAATGGGAATGTTCTTTCCATGAGACTCATGTGAAATGTTGAGTGGTTTGTGGTATAATAATAATAATTTTTTGAAATAAAAGTGAGTTGCCAGCCTGCATCCAGCTCTGTGACAAAACTGGAAGAGGAATACTGGGATTCCTGCTCTGCCAGTTTTGGGGCTGGAGCTGCTGAAAGCCCCTGTACACTGAATTTCCAGGAGCAGTTCAGCAGAGGGAGATGTCTAAAGGAACCTCTCATGTTCATATTTCAGTTTGTGGCTGGTTTTTTTTCCCTTTGTTTTGAGGTATTTTAATTGCTAAATCTCTTTTCTGTGTCTGTGCCAGCAATTCAGAGCAGCTCTTCCTCAGAAATAGCTCCTGAGAGAAAAAACCCTGTGAATCCCCACAATTAGCTGCTTATTGCCCAAGCTTTTAATTATATTTAACCACATGGACCAAGTTCTGGCATTCCAGCTCTTGTTTTCTTCTTGCTCAGATAATATCTTTAATTCCCAGGTAATTTTCAGGGTGTGTGTGGTGGATTTTTTCCTTTTTGTAGGATGGAGCTGCACCACTGGCTGATGGATTTGATTGTAGGGTTTTATTTATTTACCTTTTTCTTGTTGGTAAGGTGTGGTTCACGGGGTAGGAAATGTGCGTTTGAACATTCAACATCCAAATCCTGCTAAGAAAGCAACTATAAATATCCATAAATATCCATATCCATAAATATCCATGGCCACAAATAATGGGATGGATGGAAATGAGTGAAAAGATTTGGGAATAAAAGCTCTGGGCTGCTGAGAAGGGAAATTAAGGGAACCTCAATAACCACAGCAATTCAAGATATCAGTGGTGTCAAGTATTAACATTATGAAATAGGAGAAATTCTGGGTAAGAATTAAGAAAGAAAAGTTAAGAAGTGACAAAAAATTGGTAGATTTGGCCAAAAAAATGCTCTAATTCCTTCCCTGAAATGGGAATTTTTCCTGGTGAAATGCAAGAATAGAAATAGTAAAATATAATTAAATATGGAGGAGCACAGCAGCAATCACTGAGGGTGAGGAGAGAAATTTGTTTTAATACAGCCAAGAGAATTGGGAATGGATCACGGTGCTGGAAAACAAAACCCCCAAAAGAAGGGTTGGGGGCTCTGATTTAATCACCTTGGTGCAAATCAAACCAAACAAGTCTGGATTTGCTCCCCAAAAATGCTTTATGTAACCTAGAATTACCAAATCAGAAGAACTTTTAAACTCCAGGGTCAGGAGAATATCTGACAACTTTTTGGGACTTGTGTCTGACAAAAAAATTCTTATTAAACTGGAATCACCCCTAGATAGGATGGCAAGAACCTTCTCTTCTAATTATAAAGCAAATTTAAATATCCCATTATTTGGGATTTATAGAAACATCCAGAGGCTCTTTGCTCTGCTTGGGAAAGATTATAAGGAATCACTTACTTACAAATTTATTACTTAAAATTAACTTAAATTTAAATTAAACTTAAATTTACTTCAATTTCCAGGCTCTTTTTCCCACTCTTACTTCTAAATAATAACTTATTTTCCCCTGGTATTATTTTGCGCAGAGGAAAGTGTTTTTCTCTGTTGAGTTAAGAACTGTAAAGAATGAGGAAAATGTTCAGTGCTTGTTTGAGGTTTTCTGGTGTTGTTTTAGCTTTTAAAATTTGAATTTACCAACAATTTATAGTCTTTCAGTTACCTGGTTGGTGTTCTAACTGCCATGCAACTTTCTAGGATTTTAGATTGATAAAAGTCAGGGAGTGTGTAAAAAATAATAACAAATTAATGTAGAAAGATGAGTCTTATTAAAGATATTATTACAGAGAAAACCTGAATTAATTCTGTGGGATTTCCCACACATATTTAGCTGGAAATGGAACCAGTGGGCAGCTCCAGCTAGAGGGAGGAGTGGGGATTGTTGGAGGAAATAATACTTTTTATTGAAATTTTAACTTCCCAAATTCACAGAGGAGTGTTTTCCTTGATTTGCAATGCATCTGCCACAGCTGTGAGTGGGAAAATCCTGAATTCCTGCACTCGTGTGCTGTTTTCTTAACTCATTTCTACTCAAACACTGCTGGCAGCCGAGCACATCCCAACGCTTTCCTCCAAATCATTTGCCAACCCAGCAGTGCTGGGGAAATGCAGAAATCACAGGAGGTGGGCAGGGAGAAGAGCCAAGACTGAAACTGGGACAGGTATTAAATTCTAAAAATTAAATTTAAAAAAATACCTAACTTTATTAAATTTTTTAAAAACCCTAATTTTATTAAATTTGAAAAAGCCTAATTTGATGGACTTCCGTTGTCCTGGGCTTTTTTTCCCTCCCACCAAAAATAGTTCTGGGCTTTTTGCCCTTCCCCCAGAATTTTAGGGAAATTTTTCAGATTTCGGAGATTTCAGCTTTGTTGTACATGCAAGCCCCTGTGATCGTGGATCATGGGGCACAGGAGTGATGGGCAGGCAGGTGAGTATTTCCCAGCAGAGCACATTCCATGGCCATGGAGTGCTGCAGACGTGGGCAGTTGAGGATTTTTACTGGTTCTGGTGGGGATATTTGATTTATTGGGCCATTTTTGGTGATTTCTGGGCTGTCTCAGGGCACTGCAGGGTCTCCAGAAGGAGAATGAGTGACAGCAGTTTGTGCTTAACTGCTGAATTATGGTTTCTTTGGAACTGTGGGCAGTGTAATAAAGGAAATACCAGATAAGAGTCTTAAATGTTTTCCATTCCAGAAAGAAAAGGGGAAATAGAATTGTCACAATGTGCAACTGCTGGTTCCAGGTGTGCAGGTGAGGGTGGAGTGGGAGGTACAGCAAGAACTCCTGCTCTGAGGTCTTGCAGGACTCTGAGGCTGTGTGTTCCAAGGGGGAGCTCTGGAAATCCCTAATGGAACAATCTCCCCACTAATGCAGGCTCTGAGGTTTTATCTCTGATTTGTGAGTAATTCCAATTCACCCCAGGACACCTCAGGCGTGGCTGGGGGACCCCATGAGGTGTCACAACCCCTCTGAGCTGGTGGTAATTAAAATATCTGAGTATTTTCTGTGCTCTCACACCCTCCTGGTGTCAGGTCAGCTCTCTCCACTGCCCTGGGCTTTCTGAGAGCATCCTGCAGCTTTCTGCTGCCTGAGCTGGGGACTGCACCAGGAGGGGATGGAGGTGCTGGGAGTGCGGTGAGGAGTTCCTGGATGACCAAGGGGAGGAAAGGGACATGCCAACAAGGCTTTCCAAAACCTGAAAGGTTCAAAATTGGAAAAGCAGCCAAGAAAATATCCAACCTAAGCAAAGCTGGCTGTGGTTTTAATGGATGTGCAGAGAGAAATCATTTACAAGGGCCTGGAGGGACAGGACTCGGGGAGTGGCTTCCCATGGGATGGGAATTTTGAGCAGGAATTCCTGCCTGGGAGGGTGGGGAGGGGCTGGGATGGAATTCCCAGAGCAACTGTGGCTGCCCTTGGATCCCTGGAATGCCCAAGGCCAGGCTGGATGGGCTTGGAGCACCCTGGGACAGTGGAGGTGTCCCTGCCATGGAAGGGGTGGCACTGGGTGGGATTTAAGGTCCCTCCCAACCCGAACATTCTGGGATTCTCTGCAAAGCAAGGAAGTGGAATTGATGCTGTGAAGAACGCCAATCACTTGTTTTTAAAATTTTAAAAGTTTAATAGTAATAAAATGGTTGTAAAAATAGTAATACAATTAGAGTAATAATAATTTGGACAATTTGAATTAGGACAATGTGAGACAATAGAAACAAAGAGTTATGGATGTCTGGGTACCTTTTTCTGGGCAGCACAAGCCCAAAAAAGGACCAATGTTAACAAAGGATTAACCCTTAAAAACAATAACCTGTTGCATATTCATACACTTAATCCATGATGCATAAATTCCATTCAAACACAGGATTCTGTCTGGGCAGGGTCAGCTTCTCCCTCTGAACCCTAACAGCGCCTTCAAGGTGGGAAGAAGTTCATTTCTCCTGATAATGGAGCAATAAATTCTCTTTCTCTGAGAGATTCAGGTGTCCTGTGGCTGCTATCTCAGTGCAAGTCCTTTCTTTAAAAAAAGCATCCTCCATAGCATCGTTTCTATTTTAACATTTTGTTATACCCTAAAACTCCATTTAACATACTACTTAAGAGAATTAATACAGCATTGCTTTCTAACACAACACATATAATACTCATTTGAATATTTGCCAAAAGCCAATCATAAAATACACATTTTTCACAATACCATTTATTTGTGCTCAGTTCTAAACATGTTTCAGGTGGTAATGGCTGATGAGTAAGTTCTGCACTGCCACTTCTCTCAGTGCTTCACACACCTGCTTTAGTGAGTATTTTTCCCCACAAGTTCCAGCACTGTGTTTTTGAGATTATTTAAACACTGGGATATGTAATGGAGAGCTTCTCACAGGGAAAAGAGTTGTAAAATAGCACTTGAAATATTCTTCTCTAATTAATACAACTCTAAGTGCAGTCCTTTTGGAAAATACATCTATGGTTAGGAAGAACAATTCTGAGGTATTAATGATGAATATCTTCCACTCTGATTTCTTTATTTTAAGTGAATCTTCTTGAACACAAACTGATTCCATAATTCCATTTATTTTTTTGTCCTTGCTTAAGAACCCCTGTCAAGCAAGGCTTTAAGAAAAGGAACACAGCTAAAATGCACACAGGAAAATGAACCTGCTCTGAAAAGAAAGTAGAATTTAAAATACTCATAAATAAAAACAGGAATAATTTTTTAAATTTATGTGTTATCTGTATGCTCCCAAAACATTTCTCTGACCCTGTAAGAAAACAACAGCTCTGCTTTTGCTGCATTCTGGATATTTCTTCTTTCCACTGTGTTGCAAAGAGCTCATTTTTCCCAAAAGTGGCAGAAGAACCTTTGGCAGAGTCTGTGGCTGCAGGAGCTGGGTTTGCCCTGGGCTTTTCTGGCTTTTAGTCTGGCTCCTTCATTTTTCACTGATTATTAAGGACTGCTGTTTGCTGAGCTCACACGTGCTTGGGCTCCCTGCATCCCAAACACCACATTCTTGTGGAATCCAGTTGGGATTTCCTTTTGGTGTTCAACTCCTGTTTGTATTTCTCATCCAAAACCTCCCAAGAGTCATTGTAGAGCCTGGGGGTGGCACAGAAACCCTTGGGTGGTGGAAGTTTGGGATTTTGGGCTTCTAGAGTTTTGGGGTTCTAGAGTTTTGAAGTTCTAGAGTTTGGGGTTCTAGAGTTTTGAAGTTCTAGAGTTCTGGGGTTCTAGAGTTTTGAAGTTTTAGAGTTTGGGGTTCTAGAGTTCTGGAGTTCTAGAGGTTTTTTAGAGTTTTAGGTTTTGGAGCTTTTCTAGAGTTTTGGGGTTTTTGGGTTCTAGAGTTTTGGTCTTCTAGAGTTTTGAAGTTCTAGAGTTTTAGGAGTTTTAGAGTTTTAAAGTTTTAGGCGGTTTAGGTCTTTGGAGCTTTGGAGGTTGGGTGTTTTTGGGGTTTCGGAGTTTTAGGAGTTTTGAGAATTTTGATTTGTGGAGTTTTAGGAGTTTTGGAGTTTTAGGGGTTTTGGAGTTCTGGGCTTTTGGAGTTTTAAGGGTTTTGAAATTTTGGGTTTTGGGGGTTTGGAGCTTTGGGGTTTTGGAGTTCTGGGGGTGTTGTCACCATTCTGTCCTTTGGTCTGGGTCCAGCCATTGGGAAGCTCTCACAGTTCCATATCCCAGTGAAAATGACTTTGCATGGATGTCCTCCTAATTGAATATTGGCTTGTTGGGATGGTTTTTTGATCCATGGTGCCACAGAGAAATTTGTCCCCAGCTGCAGCTGTAAATTCTGTAAATTCACCCAGCCCAGGACTCCTCCAGCCCAGTTCCTGCTGTGCCAGGTTGGACAGAGGCTGGGGGATATTTATTGGGGTTTTGTTTTCCTGCTGAGGTCTGGCTGCTCATCCCTCTCTGACTCCCAACTTCTCCAGTCTGCATTGAAATAAGAACACATTTTCTGCCTCCTACTCAGTATCCATCAAAACTTTTTTTTTTTTTCCCTCAGTAGCAATTAGTTAATACTTAATTAATCTGGAGAAAGGTGTTGAATGCACTTTGGACCTCTCAGAAAATGGGGGTGAGGAAACAGAGCCATTTCTCCCCCAAACCTGGCAGCAGCTTTCCAGCTTTGAGATTTGCTGCACAGCAGATCCTCCTGCATGGGATTTGAGCAGGAATAAATTACAAACAGCAATGAGGAAAATACCCAAACCAGATTTGGTATTCAGGAAGGCTCTCTAGAATAATTTCCTCACACCTGAATTAAAAATCTCTCCATGTGCTCCCAAACACATCCAAGGGGAGTGGTACAGCTGATTCTTCCATTGGGAATTGCTTAAATCTGCAGGTTGATCTTTGGGACTTCTCATGATTTTTTAAATCCTTGGGGCATTAGTTCTAAATACTGATTTTAGTTCTAAAAATAAATGAACATAATTTGCTTCTTGTGAAGGTGAAGGTTTTTGACCCACTCACCCAGAGTGGGATTTGCTCTGCTCTACAATTGCACTTTGCTCCCACCTCACCTCACCTTTTGTTACTTTATTATTTAATTTCTGCTCTGAAATGTGATCATGGCACTGGGAGAGAGGGGTGAGATCTGTTCTCTTGAGTTCAGGGCAGTGCAAAGTGTTCTGTGTTCATTTGGTACCTCGTGGAGTTGTCACAACATTACAGCACTTCAAAAATTGTAATTTTAGTTTAAATTGTTGTAAAGGTTAGGCTCAGTTCTTATCAGTTGAGTGTGCTGGCTAATCCCTTTTTAAAGAGTATTTGTTCAGAAAAATGGGAATTGATATTTTGTGATCATTGATGCCTTTCAGTCTCTCATCCTAAGAGCTAATGAGTGACCACTGTCAATTCAAAACTGCCTCAAGTAAAAAAGTAATTTATATTTCAGCTTTGCTGAAGGGGTATAAAGATACCCAAATAAACATTTTTACTCTTTCTTTGTGGCCTTCTCATGGTAAATTTTGCCCTCTCTTTTCATCCTGAGTGATGGATTTTACACCACCCCAATTTACATTTTTCCTTTACAAATTGTGAATTCCTGCTGACCTGGAACAGTTTCATCATTCCATGTATTTTTGTAATTCAGTAACAATGTCTTAAATAATAATGTAAAATCCAAACCCCATGAATGAATTAAAACTGGAAGTGGATCATGGACTCATAGTTTCACCCAACATCATTCCTGTGATCCTTCTTCCTGGTGGTTAATTCCTAGCCTAGTCCATGACTAACTCTGTTAAGTCATGGCTGTTTTGGCTTTATGCTGAAAAATCTGTGATTTCATGTGAAAATCTGTGATTATATGTGAATTAATGCTGTTAAAACCCCTCTCCAAGAACTTTAAGGGAAGTACAAGTGCACAATGCCATCATCTCCAATGGGCTGTGGCGCAGAGTGGTTGGAGCATTCCATGGCAGATCCATTCCTGTTTTCCAAGTGCTCCAGTGTGGATTCCCCAGCCCCTTTTCCCGTGGCTGGTTGGGCTGAGCCTGGTGCTGTGTGCCCTGGGGTGTCCCCGTTAACATTCCTGCTCTTCCCGTTCCAGGGGGTCTGGGCCCATCGTCATCGATAGCCATCGCTGGCTCCAGCCAAGCTGCCATCACCAAGACCACGTCTGTGCTCCAGGACGGTGTCATTGTCACCACTGCAGCTGGGACCCCTCTGCAGCAGGGCCAGCTGCCCATGGGGGGCGAGTTCCCCTTCGCTGGCCACGAACACTCTCTCCACTTCCCGCAGAACAGCTCTTCAAACAACAATCTGCCACATCCTCTGAATCAGAACCTCCTCAACTCCCTGCCTCTCTCTCTGCCGGTGAATCAGCAACATCTCCTGAACCAGAACCTCCTGAACATCCTCCAGCCTTCAGCAGGAGAAGGCAAGTCTGAGGTCAACCTCAACCCTCTGGGTTTCCTGAACCCGAACGTCAATGCTGCTTTAGCGTTCCTCTCCGGCGACGTGGACGGGCAGGTCCTGCAGCCCGTGCACTTCCAGCTGCTGGCGGCCCTGCTCCAGAACCAGGCCCAGGCAGCCGCCATGCTCCCCGTGCCATCCTTCAACGTGTCCATCTCCGACCTGCTGCAGCAGCAGCAGCAGCAGCAGCAGCAGAGCGCCCCCGCGCCCCCCGAGCCGCTGCCCGAGGGCGGCCGGGTGGAGCCCCTGCTGCCCAACGCCATCCCCGGCTTCCCCGAGCCCGCCGCCAACCCGCTGCTCCTGCCCGCCGCCCCCGGCGCCTCGGCGCTCATGGCCCTCAACCCGCAGCTGGTGGGGGGCGTGCTGAGCTCGGGCGCTCACCCCGAGGTGGCCATCGCCACCTCCTCGCAGGCCACCACCTCCACCACCAGCACCACGTCGGCGGCGGTGGCGGCGCTGTCGGTGTCGGCGCTGGGCGGGGGCACGGCCGTGGTGTCCATGGCAGAAACGCTCCTCAACATCTCCGGTGGCGCGCCCGGGCCCGCCAAGGTCAGCAACAGCTCCGTGGTGCCGCAGCTCCTGAACCCTCTGCTGGGCACCGGCCTGCTGGGTGAGTGCGGCTGGGGGAAACACAAAAGCTGAGCGGGTTTGGGGAGGGAGGAGTCACCAGGCTGGGAGAGACCTTTGAGGTCATGGAGTCCAACCCAGCCCCAACAGCTCAGCCAAACCCTGGCTCCAGTGCCACATCCAGGCTTTGTTAAACACACCCGGGGATGGGGACTCCACCACCTCCCTGGGCAGCCATTCCAGAACTTTGTCACTTTTTCCTGGTATCCAGCCTGTATTTCCCTTGAGGCTGTGTGCTCTGGTTCTGTCCTGGAGACAGAGCCCAGCCCCAGCGGGCACAGGCCCCTTTCAGGAGCTGTGAGAGGGATGGGGGCACCCCTGAGTCTCCTTTTCTCCAGGCTGGGCACCCCCAGCTCCCTCAGGGGCTCCTCACAGGGTTTGTGTTCCCAGCCCCTCTCCAGCCTCGTGGTCCCCTCTGGATGCACTCAAGCATCCCAATGTCCTTCCCAAACTGAGGGACCAGGACTGGACACACTCTTTTCAGATTCAGAATTTCAGATTCGAGTTTCATCTTTTTTTCCTTGGTGTTGTTGGAGCTTGTTCGTTGAGCAATTGTTCTTGTAAGAAATTAAAATCACGTTCTGCTTT
The DNA here is from genome assembly GCA_024865655.1 of Emberiza elegans. Taxonomy (NCBI): domain Eukaryota; kingdom Metazoa; phylum Chordata; class Aves; order Passeriformes; family Fringillidae; genus Emberiza; species Emberiza elegans. The sequence continues at coordinate 32,582,122 of JALJVW010003518.1, forward strand.
CGTTCCTTAATGTTTAATATAGATCTTGGGAATTATTAATTCTGCCACCTAAACCTACTAAATCCACTTGAAAATTGTGTGAGCAACTGGATTTATTTCATTGTTGAAGGAGTGGCAGCTCAGGAGCATCCCTGGGTGAGCTGGGAGTGCCTGTGGCAGCACAGGGTTAGCTGGAGTGGCTGTGCTGGACATGACAAACAACCAACATCCCAAAGCAAGTGGTGAAAAACCCCTTAAATACAAAAGTTTTTCCTCCTGGGTGATGATTTTTCAGTTATTTTTACCAAAAACATATAATAGAGTAGGTATTCCTCTGTTTGTAATCTACTCCTGGTGGGAATTAAATAATAATTAAATAAAGCCTCACCCTGGTCTAAATGGCTACAGTGAACTCAACCTATTTGGCATTTTCCATACAAAATGCATCTAACAGTGACTTTTCAAATGGAACTTTTAAGGAAAACACAAGATTTAATTTTAGAAAAGAAACAAACTGGAAAATTTATGTGTTTTAAGCTTTATTATTTCCTAAAGCCAGGTTTGACAGTGTGGGGTTTTTTTTTTAAGAGGTAAAACATTCATGGAAAGTGAAATTTTCATGTAATGAAAAATGTTAATTCAACTTTTACTCTAGAATGTAAAAAAAGAATTGTTTAGAGTGTTGTGTGACATGGCTGAGCCAAACAAACCTTTTCTCCTTCACACCTGGTGAAAAACTCATTTTGTTTGGGGTTTAAATGTTTGCCTCATTCTCTCCCTCTCCCCTCCTCATGCCCCTCGCCCCCCAGCACTGTTTCAGTGAGATTCCAAGACCTGGAATTCCACAAAAGCTCCTCCTGCCATCCCTGCTGTCCCAGGAATCAGGAGAGGTGACACAAAAGACCCAAAGTTGGAGAATTTCAGAGCGGGAGAGCCCCATTCCCAGGGGATGAGGGAGCAGGGCTGTTTTCCAGAGGGTTTTTGGCACTCGGTGGCATTGGGGTGCAGGGAATTGCTGAGCGGTGTTGGCCTGTGCTTGCCTTGCAGGGGAAATGTCATCTCTGAACACTACTCTGAACAACCATCAGCTCAGCCACCTCCAGTCACTCCTCAACAACAATCAGATGTTTCCTTCAAATCAGCAGCAGCAGCAGCAGCAGCAGCAGCAGCAGCAGCACCTTCTCCAGGGCTACCAGAACGTGCAGGGCTTTCAGGGCCAGCCCCAAATTCCTGGCCCAGCCAACAACCCAAACCCCATGGCGTGTCTGTTCCAGAATTTCCAGGTACAGAAAACAAAAGTAAATCGATATTTCAAGCAAGTGTGCAGCTCTCAGGAGGTAAAATTCCATCCTCCAGAGTTTGGTTTCTTTACTGATTAAGACAAAATCATTTATATAATTACATGAATGTAAATTCATTTATTACATGCAATGTATCCTTTCAGTAGCTGATGGATTTTGCAAATCAGGAACATTTGTTATTGAAATTTTATCCCTTTCTCCTTAGGAATTGGGTTTAGTTGCTTTGGAAAGAGTTATGCTGCATGTATTGAAAAAAAAATTCCTCTATATGCTGACAGTCACTATAGAATTATAACAAAACTCTTCTCCATCCCATAAAAATGATCCTCTCTTGTAGGAATTCTGGTGGCTTTAACCCAGTAATTTTTTGTGCCACATTTCCAGTTATAGAAATAGTCACAGTAAGTAGTTAAAAGGTGTTTGGAATATTTTCCCTGTGGTTTTTACAGGGTTTTTTGAGTGCTCCTTGTTGATATTGTGTTCCCTGCCTGTGGATGGGACAAGGAGTAGGAAAAGCTCAGGTGCTTGAATCTGGAGGTGCCAGTTTGCTGTGGCTTAGGGTTGGTTTTCTTAGTTTTATTTTTTAAAATCTTTCAAAAGATATTATTCCATTGTTACTCTCAATAAATAATAAAACACAAAAAATATAAAACTCAACACTATTCTATTAAAAACCAACTTATTTCTTAGTTACAATACTTTATACATATTTTTAACTTATTAACTTTTACTACACAATATTACTATTATTTCTAACACTAATCGTGTTTTTTTCCCACATAATCTTACTACAATGCATCTTTCACAATTCTAATTCTCTAAAATATCTAATCTTTTTACAAAAACATATATTACAACTTATTAAAATTTATTTCTAATTCAGTCTTTCTCCCGACAATATCATCTCTATTCCACAGATAACAATCTTCTTAAATCAACACACCTTATCTCAGTATTTCCATACAAATATACAAAACTATATAAACTTTCTGTCAAAGTTTCAAATTCTTCATAAATCCATTTCTCACAGCTCAGAGCACAGGGATGTGGGATATTGGGGACTGGGGATGCCATGGGAAAGGCACACAGCAAAGGGGAAAATGGGATTGTGGAGCAATTCCGAAAGCACAGTGGTGGCATTCAGGAATTCCTGAGGAGCACACGGGGACAGAAGCAATGCTGGGGTCTGGGAAGGAAAGAGGAGGAATTGAGAGCAGAACTCAGAGGTTGTGGAGGTGAGGCCTCTCCTCCTCTGGAGATGCACAGAGCCCACCTGGCTGTGATGGGATTGGATCAGCTGGAGAAGAGAAGGCTCCCAGGAGGCCTCGGAGCATCCTCCCGTGGCTGAGGGGCTGCACGGAGGCTGGAGAGGGACTGGAGGCACAGGACAGGAGGGGTGGGTTCAAACTGCCAGAGGGGAGATTGAGGTGGAATACTGGGAAGGAATTCCTGCCTAGGAGGGTGGGAAGGCCCTGGCACAGGGTGCCCAGAGAAGCTGTGGCTGCTCCTGGATCTCTGGAAGTGTCCAAGGCCAGGTTGGACAGGGCTTGGTGCAGCCTGGGACAGTGGGAGGTGTGTCTGCCCATGGCAGGGGGTGGCACTGGGTGGGCTTTGAGGTCCCTTCCCACCCAAACCATCCTGTGTATCTGTATCGGGAATACTGACCTTGGTGTTTAGGACGTGAGAGAAAACAGGAGCCTGCTGACACAAGGCCTAAATGAGACAGGGGCTTTGTTTTCCTCTAAATCAGGCCCTTAATTCTCTCTCTACCTTGTCCAGTTTGTACCTGGTGTATAACCAAAAGAAACAGGCTGTAGTGAATAAGCACAGAGTTTATGTGCTGAAATCCAGCTGGAGTTCCAACAGCAATTCCCATCCTGTCTCTCCTTTCCCCAGGTGAGGATGCAGGAAGACGCCGCCGTCCTCAACAAAAGGATGATCACCCAGATGGGCATGGCGCCGGTTCCCGAGAGCTCCAACGCTCTCCTTCCTCCCTTCCAGGAGCCCCCCTGCGAGCTGCAGCAGAGACCTGACCCCTCCCTGGGCCAGCAGGCCAAGGACACCCCCAGCGCCGTGGCCGCGGCCGCGGGCGACGCCTCGGTGGACGCCATCTACAAGGCGGTGGTGGACGCGGCCAGCAAGGGGGTGCCGGTGGTGATCACCACGGCCGGCTCCAGCTCCGCGCAGCCGAGCCCCATCCCCGCCCTGAGTGCCATGAGTGCCTTCACAGCCTCCATCGGGGACCCCCTGAACCTGTCCGGGGTCACAAGACGCCAGCGGGCGCCGAAGCACGAGGGGCGCGCTCGGGCGCGCGCGGGCGGGGGCCCCAAGAACGCGGAGCACGGCAAGGGCTCCGGAGAGGGGGACGGCTACGAGTATTACAAAGCGGCCGCCTGTAACACGCCCAAAAAGCAGTGGGAAGGGGAGCAGAGCCCCGCGGGGGAGATGGGCAGGTGGAAATGCGAGGAGTTCCTGGAGCACTCGGCCCACGTCCACGGCAGCCCGTGCCGCGAGAGGCCCAACAACGCCTCGGCGCTGCTGCAGGGGGAGCAGCACCAGGCCCTGCTGGCGCAGCGGAACTGTCAGAGCGAGAAGGCGCTGGAGGAGAATTTCAGGTATAACAATTACAAAAGAACTATGATGAGCTTCAAGGAAAGGCTGGAGAACACTGTGGAACGATGTGCACACATCAACGGGAACCGCCCGCAGCCCAACAGGGCCTTCGGGGAGTTGCTCAACGCTTCCAAACAAGACCTGATCCTGGAAGAGCAATCTCCCAGTTCCTCCAATAGCTTGGAGAGTTCCTTGGTGAAAGACTACATCCATTACAATGGAGATTTTAATGCCAAAAGCATTAACGGGTGCGTGCCCAGCCCCTCGGATGCTAAGAGCATCAGCAGCGAGGAGGAGCTGCGGAACCCCGAGTCGCCCTCGTCCCACGAGCTCATCCACTACAGGCCCAGGACGTTTAACGTGGGCGACTTGGTCTGGGGCCAGATCAAAGGACTCACTTCCTGGCCTGGCAAACTTGGCAGAGAAGAAGAGGTTCACAATTCATGCCAACAGAACGCTGAGGAGGGGAAGGTATATTTACGTCTCTATGCGCATCTCTCTCTCCCCCCACACCAGCACACAAATCAAAATTTTGTGGTCTTTATTTTGTCTCTTCTCTTAATGGCTTTTTTTCCTAGCTGTAGCTTGCAGAGCTGAATTTCCCCTTTATTTCCTGCCAGGGCCATGAGACAGGTTAGATTTGGGCTTTGCTAAATGATTTTTTGGTGTTAACTAAAACTCACTTACTTGGTGTGTTCAGACAAATTCCTGGCTGTGTCCAAAGCACCTGATACAGAAATACCTGAAAGTGCTGAAACTGCAAAAAGGAGAAGTGGCCTCATCAGATTGAGGAATCCTTAATGAGTGAAATCTTGCTGATTGACACACACTTCTCACAGGAAATGCACACACATTTCCAACTCTAAAGGAGGTTTTGATCATCATTTACTAATAAGGAAAGTGTTCCAATTTGGTCTTTCATACTAAAATTCTTCTTTTGTGTTAACAAATGATGTGCTTGTTGGGGAACCTACAGGAAATGCAGTTATCAAGGAGTTATTGGTAATTTTATTATGAAAAATTCCTCCAAATCTGGTCTCCACTGCTCATGTAACATTTCATCTTTGTAGTTCTTACAAAATGCTGCACATCCTCCAACTATAAATATTAAAAATTTTTAAAATGCATAAGCAGAAAGTGGAGATTTAAGGAAATAGGGGTTTGTCAGTGACACAAAGAAATCAAATCACTTAAAACTGAGGAGAATGGCTTACACCAAAGTGTTCTTGCCCCAAAATTCAGCCAGGAGCAGATACCCAGAGGAGAGAAGGGATGAGAAACTCATCTATCTCCCCCATGGCATGGGGACACCTCCCACCATCCCAGGCTGCTCCAAGCCCATCCAGCCTGGCCTTGGGCATTCCAGGGATCCAGGGGCAGCCCCAGCTGCTCTGGCAATCCCAGCCCAGTCCCTCCCCTCTGGAGCTGTAAATCCTGGATGCTTTGGGCCACTGTGGTTTCACCCCCAGAGCAGGAGAGCTTCAGTGTCCCTTGGCAGGTGAGAGTGCTGAATATTCCAGAGCTTTCCATGGATTAATCCATCCCAGCCCAAACCAGGAGGGTGTTTCAGAGCTCATCCCTCAGGAAGCTCAGAGCCCTGAGGTTCAAGTCAGGTTAGGAAGTGGAGGCACAGGAGAAGATCACAAACTTCAGGGATGAAACAAAACTGCCAGAATTCCATGTTCAGTGTCCCTGTCTGAGTCAGGAGCACAGGAACAACATTCCCATTCCCAGTGTGCTTTTATGGATGAACAGAATCCATGTGTCCAAATCTCTGTGAATGTTTCATAGAAATGAAAGGTTTACTTGTGTAAAGAGGGGAATTTTCTTGCCTGCATTCCTGAGCAATTTCATGTTTCCTCCCTGATCTGTGGCTACCAGAGTGTGGGGGTTTCTGTGCATTGTGTGGGAATTGTGGGGTGTTAAATCCAGTGGCACCCATTTTATTGGATACTGAACAGGGAAGCAGATCCTTGGAATGCTCACAGCAAGGTGGAGACCAGTCCAGGTTCTCCCTGAGGAATTCCCACATCATGGATCACCTCTGGCATCAGACCACCTTGAATTAATCATTTTAAATTTAAATATGGAAGAAACGTGTTTAATTCCTACATCAGGAAGCGTGGGGTGGACGGCCATTGCAAAGGGCAAGAGCTGAGGGTGGAAGGTGGGATACAGGGAAAAACCCACACCAGACCAGAAGGAATCACCTGGAAAACCACAAAGAAACACCCTTGGAAACCAAATGTTCTTCAGGATTCTGCCCCAGCCCATGGTGGGAGTGACCTGCAGCACTTGGGAAAATCCCTTTTCCTCTGGAGCTTCCTGAAAACATCTTTAAAGTCTTTGTGTAACCAAATGTGTCCCTCCTGTCTTACGTTAATTTGCTGTTGGGATTTGTACATTTTCTGGTCTTTAGATGGTTTATTACATGATTTTTGTTTCCATTCAAAAGACTTTGGGCATTGAGGTATTTAACGGGATAATGGATCTGTCTGGGCGATCCAGACAGGAAAAGGAGGAGTTTTGCACTTCTTTTCCTTGGTTTTTAGCTGCTGGAAATTAGAGGAGCCCAAGGAAAAGCAGCAGAAATTTCTGGGAAGAAAAGGAGCAAGCCTGAGCCTAATCCCAAACCAGAGGACTTGTATCTCATTAAGCAATTAATTTGATTATTAATTACTTGGTTATTACTCATCACCTAAACAGAACCAGAGCAATCAAAGGTTTTGTGGGAGCTTTTCATGGTGAATTTTACCAGGGCAAATCCTGTCTCAGTGTGACTTTCCAGGGGTTAAACTGGGCTGGTTAAACTGGGCTGGTTAATCTGGGCTGGTTAATCTGGGCTGGCTAAACTGGGCTGGTTAATCTGGGGCTGATTAAACTGGGCTGGTTAAACTGGGCTGGCTAAACTGGGCTGGTTAAACTGGGCTGGTTAAACTGGGCTGGTTAATCTGGGCTGGTTAATCTGGGCTGGCTAAACTGGGCTGGCTAAACTGGGCTGGCTAAACTGGGCTGGCTAAACTGAGCTTTTCTGGTGCTGCAGGTAGAACAGGGAGGATTCCTCCCATCTGTGTGTGTGATCTGCTGTTGATATTGATGATTATTAATTGATGATTATTAATTGTTATTTCTGTTGGAGTTGCTTTCCATACCCTGTTTTGTAGCAATTTGATATTTCCCAAAAAACCCAAGGTTTTATAATGTAACCATCACAAAATGCCAATAATGAAGATTTTTTTTTGTTACTTTAAGAGGTCCTTTGTTACCCAAACATGATGTTAATTCTTGATAACATTATTTACATGGAACTTTGCAATTTCTCTCCTGGCAGCCCTTGGCAGTTTGTTCCTTATGTGTTTGTTCCACATTTCTATCATGGATAGGGATAATTCCTTTTTCTCATGTTTGTCCTTAGAAAAGCTCCCCAGGTTCTCAATTTCTTCTGAATTTGTATTCTTCTAAAATCCAGTGAGGGGAGGGGTTATTGGAAATATTTGCATTAAAAGTCAGCAGGTTTTAAGGGAAAAAATGCTACAATTTGTGGCATAATTGAATTTATTTCATGAAAATTGAAATCTCAGCTCCCCAAGTGCAGCTTTCCCCATTAATGACTCCTGGAAGTGCCTGGATCAGCACATTCCCAATTTCTTTAGCACAGGTGTGACTTCAAGACATTGAAATGTGATCTGAATGTGTAATTTTGGGCCTTATTTCAAGAGATTTTGGCAACTGCTCACTCATTACCTTCACCTTTTCATGTCCACACATCAGATCTGTGGTGAATATAAATTATTTAGGAATTGGAAGGCTGAATTTGGAGGGAATTTGCATTCCCACTTCATTTGCAGGTTGTCTATAGGCACACACTCAATACATTTGTATTTATGTAAAATGTCAAGTAAGATGTAGCAAAGAAACAGGAGCTGAACCATTTCATTTCTTCAGGTTGATGTGTTCTAAATACCTGATTTTGTTGTTTTGACCAGCAGGAATGACTGAGCCAGATCAAAATAATAGAGAGATGTGGCTTCATGTTTTGAGATGCAAATGCTGAAATTACAGAGATGTTATAATTAATTTTCTGCTTGCGTTGTTTGCACTGGGACTGACTGGTGCCCACGCAGTGGTTGAAGTTGCTTCAAATATTTCAAATATTCAAGGTTTAAATTCCCAGTTCTCTTGAGCACGTGCCCAAATTCATTCCTGATCAGTAAAAAAAAGATACAAAATTATTAAAATAACTGATTTTAAGACAAACAGATACAGCTCTGGTGAAGATTCCTGGATTGAGAAAGCAAAGAAGGATTTCCTTCTGGAACAGGAATGGATTTGGCCGTGCCATGAGTTGAGCAGAGACCTGGAATTCCGGGAGCTGGCGGTGATGGGAACGATTTGGTGCCAAAATGGGACCATCCTTCCCAGGCACTCAGAATCCAGGTGGGAGAGGAGTGCTGAGTGAGACATTCCAGCAGCACTGCCAGGAAAGGTCTTTAAAACATTCTTCTCCTCAGTTTTGTGCCGTAAATGTCCCAAATTTGGGGTTCTGTTGCCGCTGCTGAGGAATTCCAGTGATGGATGAATGTGGGAGGGGTGGGAGCTGCAGGTGTTGTTTTTGCCCTGCTGGAGGAGCATCCCTGGGCTGGCAGAGCAGGAAAGGGGGTTTGCTGCTTGGGTAACGAGGTTTGGTGTCCGTCCTTCCCCAGGTGGAGCCGGAGAAGCTGAAGACACTAACGGAGGGGCTGGAGGCGTTCAGCCGCGCCAGGAAAAGGAACAGGAAGTGAGTCCATCCTGCCTCCCACCAAATCCCACTCGCTCCCCTCCCTGTGCCCTCCTGGGCAGCTCGTGTTTGGCACTCCTTGGCATTCCTCGTGTTGTTTTGGAATCCGAGGCGTTCCGAGTGCATCTCCTCTGTGAAATATCCCTGTGGGAGCTTCTGGTGGCACTCCTGAGCTCCAGCAGCAGAAATGTCATCCCATCAGAATCATCCTGCCCAAACCACACTTTCTATCCACACCTGACCTCCTTCCTTCTCCCAGGGCTGTTCTGAGAAATCCCCTTTATCCCACTGCTGAGAGGGGCTCCAGCATTTGTGGCCTCCCCACCAAATCCCTCTCATTCCCTTCCCTGTGCCCTCCTGGGGCAGCTCAGCCCAGCTGAGGCCTTCATCCCTTGGCATTCCTCATGTTTTCTTGGAATCTGAGGCGTTCCAAGTGCATCTCTCTGAAATATCCCTGTGGGAGCTTCTGGTGGCACTCCTGAGCTCCAGCAGCAGAAATGTCATCCCATCAGGATTATCCTGCCCAAACCACACTTTCTATCCAGCCCTGAACTCCTTCCTTCCCCAGGGTTGTTCTGAGAAATCCCCTTTATCCACCGCTGCTGAGAGGGGCTCCAGGATTTGTGGCTGAGCTCTGGGTCAGCTGCTGGGCTTTACCCAACTTTCACCTTTTAGTGACAAATATCAGCACAGAAAAACTGTAAACAGCAAATACTGGGACGTGAAACATCAGGATGGGCAAAAAGAGGAAAGTTATTGAATTTGGGGGAAAAAAAACCCTCTGGACATCTTTAGAAGGATGACGGAGTAGGAACTGTGCTGTGATTGGGTTTGTTCTATGATGGTGCTTGTTTGCTGTCACAGGGAAAACACGTTCTTAAACCTGGGAGAGTCAAACTCAGCTCTGAATGACCACAGGCTGAAAGGGAATAAACAATTCCCTCTCTTCCCCTTTCCTTTTAAGGGTGAGCTTTGCTTTTATTTCTGTGTCCCACCAGTGAGACAGTGGTGGCTGTTTGTTCCAACATCACCCTCAAAACACCTCCCTGGATTTTAAGGGAGCTCAGAAGGGCTTCTGGTGACTTCCCAGTTATTTATTCACGTCCCTGAAGTGAAATCAGTGACTCAAGGACAGCAGGAGCAGATTTAAAGTGGTTAAAGCTGACATAAACTGCTGCTTTACAGCCCTTACAGAGGTTTTTCTCCATATTTCAACTTACTTCCTAGTTGGAGTCCTTTGGTGGACATTTCCTGGTTTCCCCATTCCTGCTGTGGATTTATCTGGCAAATTCATGGGTTTCTTTCTGGTTTGTGATGTACTACTGGATTTTTATCCAGTTTTTTTAAACATTTGGTGTTAAATACAGCTGCTGCACGTGGAGTGCTCATCACACAGCCCCAGGGTTGGGTCAGCAGAGCAGGATTGGTCTCCAAGCCCTTGAAGTGATGCTCACATTCCACAACAATTCATGGAATTGATGATTCCATGAATTCTTTATGTCTCAGTTCCATCTCAGCCCTTCCTTTCCTGCTGGAGCCACGTCCCTGCTTTGCTGCCCAGGCCATTATTGACCCCCAAACTGGGAACAATGAGCTTTGACTCTGTGATTTAGAAGGCTGAACAATTGTTTTAAGTATAGTCTATTAATACTAAACTATACTAAAGAAAAACTCGTGACCCTTTCTAGGCAGTCACGACACAGCTTGGATTTAATTGGTCAATCAATCTGCACAACCATCACCAGAGTCCAATTAACAAATCCCTTTTGGTGAACGATCTCCATAGCACATTCCCCATGTGCCAAACAACAGGAGCAGCAAGTAGAGATAAGGATTGTTTTCTCTTCTCTCTCTGAGCTTTCTCACTGCTTTCCCCAAAAAAATCCTGGGAGAGGGAATTCTGTCTCTGTTCAAGGAGTGTGTGAGTACCACAGGCCATGGCACAGCTTCCTCAGCTCTCCAGCTGTGCTCTCTTGTATTTGTGGGGTGCCCCATGGCAGGGAGGAATGATGAATCTGACTCCATGTTCTCAAAGGCTAATTTATTATTTTATGATACTGTATTATATTAAAGAACACTAAACTAAACTATACTAAAGAATACAGGAAGGACACTTGCAGAAGGCCAAAAAGATAATAATGAAACTGGTGACTCTTTCCAGAGTCCTGACACAGCTGGCTGTGATTGGTCATTGAGTCAAAACAATTCACGTGAAACCCATGAAACAATCACTGTGGGTAAACAATGTCCAAGCACATTCCCCATGGGAGCACAACACAGGAGCAGCAATCAGATAATGATTGTTTCCCTTTTCTCTGAGGCTTCTCAGCTTCCCAGGCGCAGAATCCTGGGCAAAGGGATTTTTGCAGGCAATGTGACAGTGGCAGTGCTGTGCTGGAGCCTGCCCTGGCGCAGCTCTGGGCGATCCCTGCTCTGCTGAGCGCCGGCGTTCCCGGTCCCACTGCACACGGAGCATTCGGGGCCACCCCCAGGCCCAGCTCCTTCTCCTGCCCTTTGCTGCTCCTCTGGCTGTTCCCATCCTTCTCTGCAGTCAGGAATGTGCCACCTCCCGTCCCGTCCCTCCGTGCCATCCCCGGCTGTCCTGGCTGTGCCAGGCTGGAGTCCCCTCTGTGCTGTCCCTCCTGCTGGGTGCGTGCCATGGGCAGGGTGGCACTGGGGTGCAGCAAGGGCAGAGCTGCTGAAGGGTTGATTTCAGTTGGATATTGGGCAGGAATCCTCCCCTGGGAGGGTGGGCAGGCCCTGGCACAGCTGGGGCTGCCCCTGGATCCCTGGCAGTGCCCAAGGCCAGGCTGGAATAACCTGGGACAGGGGAAGGTGTCCCTGCCATGGCAGGGGGTGGATGGGATGGGCTTTAAGGTCCCTTCCAGCCCAAACCATTCCAGGATCCTGTGATTAAAAGGGAAGGCTTTAACAGGAGGTGTCTCTGTGAGGACAGGCCTGGTGTCCAGCAGAGGACAAGGTGCTTCCTGACCTGTCTGTGCCATCACCTTCCCCCATGACAGACGTGGTTCTGCTCATCCTCCGTCTCCTCCTCCCATTTCCTCATCTCCACAGCAGGGCCTGGCACCGTGTCCAAGTGGGAAAAGTCCTTCAGGAACAAAGGGATTCCATGGAATGGTCCCTGTGAAATGAAATGTGCTTGGAGCTGCCCCGTGGGTAATTTGGGGTTGGAAGAAGGAAACTTCACCCCAGCTCTCCCTCAGCCTGTGGGGTGCTGCCATTCCAGGGTAAAAGGGGATATGTGAGATAATTAATCCAGTTCATTGAAAGTTGGAAGGATATTTAACTTTCCTTCTGTAATCCCAGCACAAACCTTTCCTTTCCACAATATTGTTACAGGTCTGACCTTGCTCCTTGTGCTCCCAGCCTGGGAGGCTCCGGGGTCAGAACATCCCCAGAGAATTCATGCATTTGTTATTCACTTTTCTTACGTTTTCTTTCTGTCCTTAAGAGTTACTGATGCCTTTCATCTTTTCTCCCCAGAAGTGGAAAGCTAAATAACCATTTAGAAGCTGCTATACACGAGGCCATGAGTGAACTAGACAAAATGTCTGGGAATGTAAGTTCCTTTTCCTTGGGAATGTTCTCCTTTTCCATGTTTCTGCATGTGTGTCCATTGGAGGGAGGCTTGCTTTGGGTGGCTTTCTGACAAATCCTGGTTTTATTTTCTGGAATAATGAGGAATTTCCAATATTTCCCCTGCATTAAAAACTTTACAGAGGTGTGATGGGAGAAGTTGTAGGATTTTAGGTGCATTGCAAATTTTATTGCTTTTGACAAAAGAGATTTACACATGCAGCCTGATAATACTTGGATGAGTTCCAGTCCTGCTCCTGTTCCAGGGGGTTCCTCTGGCTCCTGACACAAAATCAAACTCATTTCCTTCCCAGCTGGAGTAGCAGGGTACTGAAAACACATTTGAAAGTTTTGCACTTTCTTTTGAGTGCAAAACTCTTGAGAAATGAAAGCTATTGTCATGAAAGGTAAGTTTAAAAAAAAAAGAATATTCCTAATACACCCAAGAGTGGTTTTTCCACACTAATTACAATTATTGTATCTTTCCAATAATAAGTTTGGTTTATAAAATATCCTCACTTTTGTTTCTAAAGAATGGCTGTAATTTCATTGCAGCCCACCTAAAAATAAAAAGTAAATCTATCACAGCACATGTAACCTCCCACATCTTCTATTTGGTCATTAATTACTCAAATGATTAATTATAAAATCTTTGAACACAGGGGGAAAAGGGTTTTTGCTGATATTCAGTGTTCAGGACTGAAGATGTGCAGGCTTGGAATTTACAATAACTCTTTTGGAGCTTCTGGAGTATAAAAAAGGAAATCTAATTATATTTATTTATATATTTGAAGAACTAAAGGCTTAGAGCTGACTTCAGACCCAACAAGAAATATTTAAAAAATTATTGAGTAGCTTTTAAGTAAGAACCCAACCAAATCTTCTGTTAAAACTGAATTTAACAAAGATTTGAGATTTGATTTAAAACAGCATTGTTGTGTTTCCCTCCTTTGGAAGGACAAGGAGAGCAGGAGGTGATTGTTGGTCTGTAACAAATGAATTTGGGATGGGTGTTTGGGCCGGCCCATCCTGCTGGCACCTTTTCCCACCCATAACCCCAGGAATATCAGAAGCTGCCTGCTCTGGGCATTGGGAGCAGCAGAAAGTGCTCAGGGAAGTTCTTGGTTGGGTTTGCTGCTCTGGTTCTTCTGGCACCAAACTGGAGCTGCAGTGCCTTGATCGATCCTTTCATTGTGTGGGCACAGAATTTGGGATCAGGGCTGCTTTCCATAGGGATTCTCATTCCTAGAAGCACTCCCAGGGAATCAGCAGCTCTTGTTTAGTGGCTTGCAGCTCTTGCAGCTCCTGCTGCTCAGCCCCAGCCATGGTGGAACGGGTGCAGCAGGATCCTCAGCTCCAGCAGGGAATTCTGGCAGGAGCAGTGGGGGCAGGAATGGCAGAGGCTGGAGAGCTCGGGAGGGAGCAGGGAGGGCTGAGGGTTGGTTCCTGTGCTGGAGCTGCAGCTGCTGCCGACAGATGGTGGTGGAATTCCACACCAGCTCAGCCTTCCTCCTCCTCTGTCTCCCTCCTGCTTCTCCCTGAGCAGCCTGCAATGCCAGATTCAGCTCTCAAATCCATCCAGCATTGGCTGGGAATTGAATGTGTCCTTTTAAACACACAGAGTTTCCTGGCCATCCCTCATTCCTTAATAACAGCCCTGAGCTGGACTTCCCCAATTTCCCATTACCAGCATTTTCTCACCATCTTCTCCCGACCTTTTATCACTGTGCTCGCTAGAGTGTGGGAAGGTTTGTCACTCAATGTGCCATTGTTGCATTTGGGATCAGTCCCCAGTTAGGGGGGTTCAGTGCCTGATTTGATTTGGGCATTTCAGTCCCTGATTTGGGGGTTTCAGTCCCTGATTTGGGGTTTCAGTCCCTGATTTGGGGGTTTCAATCCCTGATTTGGGGTTTCAGTCCTTGATTTGGGGGTTTCAGTCCCTGATTTGGGGTTTTAGTCCCCAGTTAGGGGGTTTCAGTCCCTGATTTGGGGTTTTAGTCCCCAGTTAGGGGGTTTCAGTCCCTGATTTGGGGTTTCAGTCCTTGATTTGGGCATTTCAGTCCCTGATTTGGGGTTTCAGTCCTTGATTTGGGGGTTTCAGTCCCTGATTTGGAGATTTGATTTGATTTGGGGTTTTAGTCCCCAGTTAGGGGGTTTCAGTCCCTGATTTTGGGGATTTCAGTCCCTGATTTGGGGATTTCAGTCCCTGATTTGGGGTTGCAGTCCCTGATTTTGGGGTTTCAGTCCCTGATTTGGGGGTGCCAGTCCCTGATTAAGGGGTTGTTTCCCAGCCACTGCAGCTGCTGCCTCTCCCCAAGATTTGGGATGTACAGGTTATGGAATCAGCCTTTTCCTCTCTCCAAGTTGTTCTGTCTCTTTATTCTGTGTGGCTGTGAAATGCCCAGAGCTGGTTCCTGAGAGCCCCTCCTGCAGCCCCTGGATGCCTCTGACCATTTCCTTTGCTAACTTGTGCATATACTTATTTTTAGGTCCACCAAATCCCACAGGGAGACAGACAAGTGAAGCCTCCAAAACTCAAGAGGAGGAAGATCTCTAGATAACATTGAATGTCTTTGTTACTGGTCCAGTCCTTATCACAGTGAACGTGCACATGAGTCTATCTGTAGGTATTGATCCAGCCGTGGCTCTGTCAGTATTTCTGTGGAGACAGCTCGCTGCCATGGCAGGGCACCACGAGCAGCAGTGGTACCAGATTTGGGGTGATTAGGAGGGATAGAGGTTGCTGGATAAGCCAATCAGAAATCGTGAAAGGTTGCAGTAACAATGTCAGATGATTACTGATTTTTTTTTTTCTATAATACTAAAAATTGTGATTATAAGAAATAGTCCAAATGTTTCTGAGAAATTTTCATTGTGTATATAGATAATACAGAATTTCATGGTGATATCTGAATTGTAAATATTGTACAATATTGTCATGTACAAGCGTACCTAATGCACACTTTATCTTTTATTGTACAAAAAATAGTGTACAAAATTCTTTGGTTTCTATTGAGTACACATACAAGAGACTACCAGTGTAAAGTGATAAATAAAAATACAGCCTAAATGCTTTTATATGATAATGTAAAAGATGCTGTTTTTGTATTTAACAGCAGAGAGAAGGCATGATTATGTAATACCTTAATTATGACATCCACTTCACGCCACTGAGTGTTCATTGCTCTGTCTGTTTGGAATGAACCTTGCCTGGAAGTGCTGGACTCCAGTTCAGGCCTTTAGGAGAGCGCAGCCTCGCAGATTCCCAGCGGGATGTGGGATCACAGCTCTGATTAGCAATCCCAAGGCTGCAACCCCTCGGTTGCGATTTTATTTACTTAGCTTTGAACGTAGAACGCTGTAGATTTGATTAAAAAGGACAAAAAAAAAAAAGAGTAGAGGGACTATTTTAGTCAACATTTCTGTAGGAGAAGTTTCATAGCCACCTGAGGAACTAAAGAGTCGATCCCCCCTAAGGTTGAGCCCCTCCAACCACCCCCTAGATTAATTAGCTTTGATTATCTAACGTCATTAACACGGTGTTTCCTCGGAAGGGGGCAGAGGCCCTGCTTTCAGGAGTGATCAGGATTGATTGCTGGTGATTACCTTCGGTTTGGCAGTAGGATGAAAGGGCAACGCTCCGCAGCGTCCGGGAAAAGCAATCCCAGGATCCATCTCGCAGTATTAAACCAGAAAAAAAGTTAAGGGTGGCTTACAAAACTATTAGCAACAGTAATTTTTATCAGTATTATGTAACATATCAGATTTATTTTATTTAAAAAGAATTATTTATACCATTAACAGATTCTTATATATATTAATGTGGCTGAAATGCGCAGGTTAAATCTATTAACCAAATTATTTATGTTATATTAAGTGAGAAATGTGAAACATATGTAGAAAAAAAAATTAATACACTACAGACTTAAAAGTCTAAAGCTATGAGCCATTATAAAATTAACGAACGGAAGTGTAGCACAACATTCTTTCCATTTGATTTCATTTTTCTTTTTCACACGGCCGGTGGCGATGGTGCCGAGGCTTCCCCAGAGAATTCCCAGAAACATTCCCAGTCCTGGGGAGCTTTTCCTCCCACCTGGGGCCGGGACCACCGCTTACCTCAGACCTCCTTGTCCCCGAGTCCCGCCTGTGGCTCTCTGGCTAAGGACTGGCAGTGATCAGCACCCGGGCAGTGCAGGATCCCAGGATCCCAGGATCCCGAGGCCGTGGCTCCTTCTCCTCCTGCCCGAGTCCCCTGGTGGGTGCCCAGGGCAGCGCTGGCCAGCGGGGCTCGGTGCTGGGCACGCAGCTACCTCGGGGCTCCCGGGCTGCCTCCTGTCCCGGGGTCCCTTCCGCGGGCAGGTTCATTTGTCTCTCCTCCTCCTCCTCCTCCTCCTCACGGAGCTGTTCCAGGGCCGCCAGCTCCCGTTTTCCCGTGGCGCGTGGCCGTGTCCTGGTGGCCCCCGGCTCTTCCCGTCCCGATCCGCGCGTGGGCGAGCGCTGGAGCCCCTCTCCCTCGGGATTCCCTTTGCCTCCTCCCTCTGCTTCGTGTCCCAGAGCTGAGTTTGTGTCTCCTTGGGCCCTTAGGTCTGTGCTCCCTCCCCGCTGTTTTACTTTACATCCCTAAGATTATGTAAAGTATTCTCGTGCACTTGATTTCCTCGGTTAATAATGGCATTGATGTGGGTGCTAGGAGTAGTTTGTTTCAGTCCATACCGATTTTTTTTTCTCTTTTAGAGTTTTTATGGTTTCATGTAAGCAGTTAATGTAAATATTGTGAGCATTACAGGTCATGCAGTGTTGTAACATTTTAAGAAATGTTGCACCGACTTTACGATTAAAAAACTGGTCACTCATACTTGAATTTTGCCCATAGAGCCATTTCTTTCTCTTTGCATTAAAGCATAATCTACTTTTTTGATGGAGGCCCAACCCTTCTTTCTACCTTATTATTTTTTGTTTAATAAATCTCTATTTTTTCTAATAGAAGACTTAAAAATGAAAATTTAAAAAAAAAATACTTTTTGCCTACTTTCTAATTTAAGAGAGAATTCCTATATTTAAAAGGTGGAGAAAAAAAAAAAAGACAAAAAAACACACAAAAAAAAAAAAATACTCCATTGTGGAAAGTGGAACACCACTGGATTTGTCATTACCATGGCACAATCACCCGAAAGTGGCTGAGTACAGCGAGCCCACGACGCCGATCAGGACCTCGGTAGATTTAGGGAACGCCGTGATTCCTTGAGGATGTAAAGTGTTGCATATTCTTGTCTATTTATTTATTTATTTATTATGCTTTCTTTTGCTTAAGTGGGTGACAATGTGGTTGAGTCATTCAGATGACATTCAAATTAAAGGAAATATTCCTCTTTCTATTATGGTGCGTTGTGTGAACGCCATAAACGAAACGAAACAAAAATATTTTCATTTCTTTCGATGGATTTTCTTCGTATTTTCAACTTCCTGGCTGGTATCAGCTACAAACAAAAAAAAAAATATCCACATAGTTTTAAAAATAATTTTTAAAAAAGAAAAAAAACCAACCCACCCCACCTCTGATGTCCCAGGTCTGTTATCCTCACAGTCTAAGGTTTTAGGGGTTAAGAGAAACTTCAGATTCCAAGGTCTTTCCGAAATCATCTTTGCAGAAGGTTTATAAGTCATGTGAAATCCTTTTGGAGTCCCTGAGTTTGATGGTCTAGAGATATTAGAGGGCTCGTGGTGGACTGAATTACCTTAGGACTGAATTACCTTTCTTAGCTACAGTTTGTATTTTGCTATGTAGGGTTGTAATGTGAGAATTCCAGAAGAGCCGTAGCATAAAAGTGCTTTTCTATTTTTTAAAAAAACCCATTCTAGTCTTACTAAGAATTAGAGAATTTTTTTAATATCAGTTTTGTAATTTTTGATAAAGTTGTCAATATTATGATTAAATCACCAGAAAAAACAGTTCCTGTGCTGTTCTCTTCGGGGCAGGGACTTTGTCTTCCGACGGATTGTTCGATGCCACGATGGGATGCCCACTCTTAAACGGGGCCACGGGCACCGCTGTGGAATTAAATAGCGACCCACAGCTGTGAGGTTGAGTTCGATCCATGAGAGCCAAGGGAATTCCCAGTTCAGGCTGCAGGTCCCGCTGCCTGTCCGTGCTCCGCGCGCTCCGGGGAGGCCTCGGCGGCGGCGCCGCGTCCCACGGGTAAGTTCAGGGAGCCGGCGGAGGCTCCTGCTCACCTCGGCCAGGATCCCATCCCAGGCATTCCCATCCAGCCCATGCACCCCTCTGAGCGAGCAGCTGCGCCTCCAGGGGCCAGGATTGCCCCCAAAACTCCCCGTGCTCCAGGCAGGAGATTCCAGCAATCCCAAACACCAAACGGATCCTTCAGTTGGATACTCACCGTTCACACCGGGTCCAGTCACTGATGGAAAACACTTGGAGGCTAAAAACCAAAAAATCCTGCAAAAATAAATTGTTCTATCCCCAGGTCACGATCCTGGGAGCTGCAGGGGCTTCCAAGCCCACAGACGCCCCACCAGGCACTCCTGCCCCGCTCCTGGAGTCTGGTTATCCTCGTGCTCCCAAGGATAAAGAGCAATTCCATGCTCTTGTGTGATGTCCTTAAGTATTCCTCAGGCTGGGCTGGTGGTGATGCCATAAATGCCTGGACAGCTCCCAAAAATTCCCACCAGCCTGGTGTGATCCTGCATTACAGCCTCTCCTCCAGCCCGGAATGGTGACACTTTGTCTTGTATAAAGCTCAGCACTGGGAGCTCAGAGCCCTCGTTTCCCTCTGCCAGGTCTTGGCTGTGAAGGCTTCAAAGCAATTTTTTGTTGTTCTGTTAGAAAAAATAATAAATGAAAAATCCAAGATTGGATTTGGAATCCCCCATATGAAAGAAGATCCTGGAGAGATTCCATCTCCCACATTTTTACCTGCTGTGAGATAAGAGTTGGTTTGTAATTGAGTGTCATCCCGAAGGGAGATAAGGGGTAGGATTTACAACTGGAAAAAAAAACCTGATATTAGAGCAGCACTGTCTGGAAATTCCTGCTTTGGGAAAGATCTGGGAAGTGGGAAGGGGTTTGATTGACACTGGATGAAGCGGGCAGGGAAGGAAGAGCAGGAGCATCCTCAGGAATTGCTGGGTGAAATCCCAGGGAAGCGCTGGCACAGGCTGGCACAGGGTGAGGAGTTCCAAAATTCCAGGCAGGAATTGATCCCGGTGAGCGATGCTGGGCTGAGCAATGGGGGGGTGATCCAGGTACAAACAGGATGGACAGCAAAGGCTTTTCCAGCCCACCCACATCCATGGTGCAGGTAAGTGGAAAGTCCATCACTGATAATTCCCTAAATATCCGAGGAATCAATCCTTTGGGTCACAAACCCACAGAATTTCCACCCAGCTGGTTTCTGCTTCACTTGGACCCACAGCAGGTGACAGGGGGCCGCAGGGTCTGTGCTGAGAGGAGCCAACTTTCCAGGCAGCAAACAGGACTCTGGAACAGACATGCTCTTCATCCCACTTCAGAAGTTTCTGTCTCATCAAACCACAATCATTTGAGGCCTTTCTGAAGGAGAAGCGATTCTGAACTCCCAGCAGAAATACAGCTCATTTTCACTTCCAGGAAAATAAGTTCTGCTTCTCTCAATGATTTTTCTCTAGAGAGAGAAAAAGTCATAAAAATAACAACGTTTTGGGGGTTATCATTATCTGTTCTTAGTCATGGGATTGAACTCTCTGCTTCAGAGGAAAAAGGGAAGAGTTACATCTGAAAAATAAAACTCCCTTTCCTTTCCTTTCCTTTCCTTTCCTTTCCTTTCCTTTCCTTTCCTTTCCTTTCCTTTCCTTTCCTTTCCTTTCCTTTCCTTTCCTTTCCTTTCCTTTCCTTTCCTTTCCTTTCCTTTCCTTTCCTTTCCTTTCCTTTCCTTTCCTTTCCTTTCCTTTCCTTTCCTTTCCTTTCCTTTCCCTCATTTGTTTAATTGGGATCAAAAGGAGAATCTGTAATTCCCACACTTGGCCCTAAGAGTTTCATGAACCAAAACAACAAACAGGAGATAACAAATGGGGTGTTGGGAAGGAATAACGCTTTGTCATTTACAATTTGGTTATAACAGCAATAAAAAATAGGTAGCAAAGTGTTAGACAATAAATCAATAAATACAATATCATTTTTTTAAATATATTTTAGATTTTTGGAGAAGTACAAATGTGGTTTTTGCCACCCTAACAGCAGCAAGGGGACAATGACTTTGGTAGAATTGCCCATAAAGTCCTGTTGGCTGTTTTAGCAGCCACCTTGCCAAGTTTCTGTCCAGATGTGGGCTCCAGGTGTGGCTCCCAGCACCTTTTATCCGGGGATCAGGAGTGTCCTCAGCTGCTTCCATCCAAAGGGTGAGGCGGAAGGAGTTTGTCCCAGTGTGAGGCATGGAAACACATGTCCAGGGCACATGTGATCCTTGTTAAAATACTTGGAATGCTTGTGGGGGAATTAGGCTGAAGCCTGGTAATGGTGCAAATCAAATCTGTGACAGGCAAGGAGTCCTGGCCAGGGCAGATTTAAGTCAGGTTTAGCTAAAAAGAGAGTCAAGCTTTGGGAGTAACAACAAAACATCTGCATCTGCTGGAACTGATTGGCTTTGCTGAGAGCAGAGCTGATATCGCTGAGGAATAAAAGAAAGGCAACAAAGCCCAGCAAGCAGCAAATGATGAATTATTCAATGCAAATGTCAACTTTTAGTGGTGACTGTGGCTGTAAATCTTTTTTTGCAAGGCTGAGCATTGCCATTAAGCAACTCCATATGATGCTACATCTGTCAGATTTCTTTTGTATCATTTTATTTTTATGGATGCCGGGGAAAAGTATTGGGAATTTCCACGTTCAAATTTTATTAACATCATTTCCTCAGTTTCTGTCATCCTCTGATTTAACGTTTGGTTGATTTTTCTGGCAAGGGTTAAATCCATGCCCACTTCTGTAACATCCCAGGCTGTGAGTCTTCAAATGAAAATCAGCTTTTGCTGAGAAATTTTAATTTTTCTGTGTGTTGAACCCGAGTTGAATTGCTGGGGAGGAGGGGGAATGGCGAGGGAAGAGTGAGGAGGTGCCATTACTGTGCCAGTGCCGGGGGATTCCTATCACATCCATATCATCAATCTGTCCAAGGATTTCTATAGCTCCCATTATCCCCCCTGCCTCCAGGATAAGAAGCTGCCAACAATTGCCCATTGTCAGTTTATGAAGGAACTTTTTCATCTTCCTTCCCCAAAGACTCGATTCTTAATTAAGTAAATTAAAATTAATTACGGAATGTGTACAACAAGATGTTATCGCGGCTGTGGCCCGAAGTGAGCTCTGTGTGCTGTGCCCGCGTGTCACACCAACAGGGAATGCCCTCAAACTGAGGCACGGACGGGATTTTGGGAAGGAATTCCTGCCCGGCAGGGTGGCAGGCCCTGGCACGGGGTGCCCCTGGATCCCTGGCAGTGCCCGAGGCCAGGCTGGGAGCCCCTGGGACAGTGGGAGCTGTCCCTGCCATGGCAGGAACGTTCCCATCACCTGCTCAGGGCCTCACCTTGGGAAAACCTCTCTGTGCGTTTAAGGCCAAGCTCTGTGCAACACTGGGGGAGATTAAAACTCCTTCCAGCCCCGAGGCTGAAAGAGTTTCAGTTGTTAAAAGATAATTTAATGTTAAGCAATTCCTAAATATCCAAAGGACAAAGGACGTTTCCTCACAAAGCCCAAAGCACCTCTGCATGTTTTGTAATGATTTCTTGTTCTTTGTTAGCCAGAGCTTTGACCTGAGCCACATTCCAAAGGATGGGAATGCTGCACTTCCATTAATTAGTTTCCAGAGGAAGATGTTGACATTAGCTATTGACAGGGATCCTCTTATTAACTGCCTGATAAGGATGACTTCAGTGCCTCATAAAATCATGGATTAAACAGCAAGAGTGAGTGAAGTGAGGCCTGAGGATCGTTGGACCTGCAGCAAAATGAGCACAATTATTTACTGAATGAAAGTGGAATAGGTTATTGATTTGGATCCTAAAACTTTCAGAAGATGAACATCTCAGAGATGTCAAATGTTTTCAGAGGAGCAAATCCCTGTTCCAGGAGCTGGTCAGAGCCAGGAGATTCCTCAGTGTGAGCTGGGCCAGGCCAAGCAGGGACCATTCCCAGCCTGGGAAGGGGGGAAAGGGAAAGGGGAAAGGGGAAAGGGGAAAGGGAAAGGGGAAGGGGAAAGGGAAGGGAAAGGGAAAGGAAGGGGGGGGGAAGGGAAGGGGAGGGGGAGGGAAGGAAAGGAAAGGAAAGGAAAGGAAAGGAAAGGAAAGGAAAGGGGAGGAAAGGAAAGGAAAGGAAAGGAAAGGGGAGGAAAGGGGAGGAAAGGAAAGGAAAGGAAAGGAAAGGAAAGGAAAGGAAAGGAAAGGAAAGGAAAGGAAAGGAAAGGAAAGGAAAGGAAAGGAAAGGAAAGGAAAGGAAAGGAAAGGAAAGGAAAGGAAAGGAAAGGAAAGGAAAGGAAAGGAAAGGAAAGGAAAGGAAAGGAAAGGAAAGGGAAAGGGAAAGGGAAAGGGAAAGGAAAAGGAAAAGGAAAAGGAAAAGAAAGATGGGTTTTGTGCTCCCTTCCTTCAGCCCCACCAGTTCCCATTGACAGGAAATTTGGGTTATCCCTTCCTCCCAGACATCAGGGGAGGCTCCCTGAGTGCAGCTCTTGGGGCACCATTCAGCTGCTCTGAATGAACAAAGTCAGTGTTTTCCCAAATGTGGTTAATGACGGGTTACAGAGCTGTAACTAATTACATGGCCTTTAGTTATCAGGTCCAGGGAGTGGTTCATGGGTTTTTTTAATGATCCTTAATAGATGGAATGAGACTTCTCAAAAATTCCCCTCAGTTAGAGACCTCCTAATTTCTAACTTTTAATCATCAAATACG
Organism: Emberiza elegans; assembly: GCA_024865655.1. NCBI lineage: Eukaryota > Metazoa > Chordata > Aves > Passeriformes > Fringillidae > Emberiza > Emberiza elegans. Next base: position 32,605,324 of record JALJVW010003518.1, read on the forward strand.
TTTATTTCTACTTCTTTCTTCAATAAAACCAAGCCCTGGTAAGGTGCAGCTGATCAGAAGTTCATGTTCCCTTCTACTTGTTTCTGGAACCAGAGAAAGAGCAGAGTGGCTCAAAGTTTCTGCTTCTGAGAAAAAGGAAAGTTAAAGAGCAAGGTTGTTTTCAATCAGCTGCTGGTGGTGCTGCAGAAGGGCACCAAGACCCCTCATATCAGGTAAATAACCAGGAACTGAGAGCTTTCTTGGCTCACAAATTGCTGCTTTTAACTCCAGTGGCACGAACTCTTTTTTGTTGGAAATCTGAGAGCACTCTTCCTCCAGCCCTGCAGACAATTGCACCTATTCAACTTCTGGGAGAGTTCAGAAACACGGGGGTGTTTGGAAGCTTTTCTAGAGCATCTCCTCAGCAGAGTGTGAGAAGCACAGCCTGATCTCCAAACAAACCCAGCTAAATTTACCCTGCTCCCACCCACCCTGGCGAGCACTCTTGCCACACTTCCCTGCTCACACATCTGGGTCAGGGCTTAAATGCTCCGTGAAAATTGGATTGCCATTCCACAAAGCCTTCCAAAGACATTTGGAAATTTATTTCTCCCTTCAATCTCGCTGCTCTGCTTTTCCCAGTTGTTCCACAGCTCTGGCTCCCGGCGCCAGGAGGAAACCTTGTTTGTTTTCTGCATCACTGAGGCTAAAATGTTTTGCTTAAACCCAAAAATTCCAGCCCCAAAATAGTGCTGCAAAGGCTCTGCCTGTGGGGAAGCCTCAGCAGAGCACTGAATAACCCTTAGAAGATTTTTAGCTCCATCAGAGCATATCTGAGTTTCTCCTCCTGTTCTGATTGGGATGTCACCCCACAGCAGCAACTGTCTCCTGATTTCCAACCTCAGCTTTGGTTTTCATCTGCTCTGGGGGTTGTTCAGCCTCTCCCTCTGGATGTGGGAGCAGTGCTCCCTCTCCAGCCAGCAACCACTTCCCTCTCCAGCCTTCGTTCCATTGGAGCAGGCCAGGCATCCTCTCCTCTCCTCTCCTCTCCTCTCCTCTCCTCTCCTCTCCTCTCCTCTCCTCTCCTCTCCTCTCCTCTCCTCTCCTCTCCTCTCCTCTCCTCTCCTCTCCTCTCCTCTCCTCTCCTCTCCTCTCCTCTCCTCTCCTCTCCTCTCCCTGTGATTTTTCCTGCAATCATTGCTCATTTGGGCAGCCACACTGGGGGATTTGCTGCCCCTGGTGTTTGAGGAGCTGGATTTCCCCTCTCAGTAGGCTCAGCAGGACGTGCCTGTTTCTCTCCTCAATATCTTTGCATCATCTGAGCCATACTTGGAGCTTGTGCTCCTGTTGGAATCCACTGAAGTGTGTAGATGTCTGTTGGTTGTTCCCAGTCAATCAGATTTGATTTTAGTTTCACAATGTTTATGTTAAGAACTAGAATTAGAATGTGGCACTGGCTTTCAGAATAAAAAATATTGATCTAAAAGGAAGGAAGGTAAAATTAATGTTGCTGTACAAGAAGACACGGAAGGTTTGTGCCCTGATGGAGGGATGGCTGGATGGGGGTTGGCTTCCCTGTGCCATTCCAGGTGAGAGCCCTGCCAGCTCCTGCAGGAATGTGCCCTCACTGAGGGTGGGGCTTTGCCGTGGAAGTCAGAGAAATGGGTTTGCAGGCAGAACTCCAAACAGCAGCTCCAGCTGAACAACCTGTGGGGGCTGGAATAACATGGCACATCCATTTCCTCACATCTCCCATCTCTTGAGGGATTTGAGTCTCTTTTTGCTCTGAAAGCATCTTTTCCACAGCACCCTGATCCATGGCTCAGAGAAGCTGTGGCTGCCCTGGATCCCTGAAGTGTTCCAGGCCAGGCTGGACAGGGCTTGGAGCCACCTGGGATTGTGGAAGGTGTCCCCATGGCAGGGTGGGACTGGGATGGGATTTAAGGTCCCACTCTGCCATCCAGCACATTCCCAATAGGAGCTTTCCTGCACTGCTTCCCCTAAAGCAGGAATTTCTCCCTAACTGTGTTTGAACATCTCATAAACGCCCATTCTGGTCCATCTGGCACCGAGGAACTCCCAAAGATCACACGCCACTTGTGCAAGGAAGAATCACAGAATGCCAGGATCACAGAGGCTGGAGAAGATCTCCAAGGCTGAGTCCAACCTGTGGCTGACCCCCACCTTGCCAGCTAATGAGATGACCCAGTGGCATTTTCCATTTCTCCTCTTTGTTTGCTTGTTAATTCACAGCTAAATCCTCTTTATAGTGGGAATCCTAATAATCCTCAGTTATAGGGTATTATAGATTATTGGAGACGAGTAGGATGTCCTAAGGTGGCAGGATTTACAAACCCACAGAGGATTTTCTGGTCAATAAAAGAAATAAAAGTACAGAACTCTCTGGTTTTCTCATTTTCTGGCATGCAAATGTTGCAGTTCTGAATATCACATTAAAATATTGCCTAAATCCTTCTTTTAATTTCCAGAGGACCTCACATCTGGCAGCAACTTGCAAAACACTGCAGAATGTTCTGGAAAAAAATTAAAGCCTGTCAAATCTTCATCTTCTGCTAGGATGGGACTTAGCAGAACTCTTCTGTAAGAGACTGAGTTATGTTTTCTTCGAGCAAGTAATTGCCTTCATGTCTCTCAATATGAACCACTGCAAATGATGTTCCTCCCCTGGATCCAGAGGCAGCTCACATTTATATCCCAATAAGCTCCTAATATTGAAGAAATGTGTCAGATTTCACGTCCTGCGTGGCAGCTGCAGCTCTCTCAATCATTGTTATTAAAGAATATTTGCACACATTGCCATCTCTGTCAGTTTAGACAATTGTTTTTTGCAATTTTGCAAAACAATTTCCCTCCCTGAGTCTCTGCACACGTTGGAAAGGCTCTGCTGATGGAGCTCAGCAAGTGGCACTTTTGGACTGCCTGTTTCTTCTTGGTAAATCAGCCTGGGCAGGAGTTCCACAGAAAATTAAAGGTTTTGTTTTAAGAAAGTTCATTGTTCCTGGAGCCCTGCTCTCTTTTATTTCAGACAAACAGACGTTGCCTGCTTTGCTGGGATCGATGAGTGAGGGGATATATTGGGAAGTGGTGTGGGTTTGAAGTGGGATTTGCTTTGATATTTCTGTGCAAATCCATGTGATGGCTCACTGACTCATACAGCTGAAAATAGGTGGTGATATCAAGCCCAGAATTCTTTACAGATTTTTTCCCCCCTTTTTCTTGCTTAGCTAGCTGCTCTTCCAAAAAATTCAGGTCATTATTCAAATCTGTGCTCAGATTAAAACTCCAGATAACATCACTCTTACTCATTGATGAATCACACTGGAGCAAATTTTGGTCCTACTGAACTCACTCTGTGTTGCCTTAGTCATAAGTTTGTTTGGCAAATCACATGTCATGCTCGAATTAAGCACTTGCTTAAATAAGATACTTTTAAAATACATTCAGGAAAGTGTGCACATAAGATTTATATAGATAGGATTTATATTGCAAACTTGTCAAAGCAAAACTAGAGAATAAAAAATTCTGTTAATTCTGAGTTTAAACATGAATTTATGTTGTCAGCAACACATCTAAAGGGATTGTTAGATATACATGAAATCAAACTTGTTTTCTAAAGTCTATTTATAAATTATTTTTAAATACTGGCTTCTGGGAGGCTTTGGAGTAGCAAACTCCCCCTGGATGTAGTGATGCCACCACCACCCACAGGGCTCAGTGTCACCACAGCCTCTGCTCTGCCACTGCTGACACCAGCTTGACCTTTCCCAAAGATTTTTTTACATTGCATGATCCCTATGCCAATATCAAATTTGCACTGCATCTTTTAAACTGACACCATATGGCCCTTTACATTAACAGGACCATTTTTCCCTGAATGAAGAGAAGAGGAATTTACTGAAATTATAATTTAAAATCTAAACACAAAATAGACAACATAAATAAAAATAGTTAGCAAAAAAAAAAAAAAAAAAAAAAGCTGTGAGGTTATATTGAAAGGAAGAGCAGGAACTGAGGTGGGGATGGTTACAATAAATGATAGATTATCAGTCTCATGGCAGATGGAAACAGGGTTTGGTTGGATGCATCCACAGCTCCAGCTCCTCCCTGCCTCGTGCAGGAACATCCCAGTGAAATGAGCCCTGGAAGCACTGACACGTTACAGGTGTGGCCAAAAGACAACAAAAAGGAATTTAATATATTCCAAGCATGCTCTGCATGACGATGTGCCCATGGGAATAGGCCAAACGTGGGAATGAGGTTGGCAAGTCGCAATTTGGCAAATTGCAGCCAGACCACAGCAGGATCCATGGGAAAAGTGATCCTGCAATCCCTGATGCTGCAGCAGCCCAGGGCTCCCCTCCCATCCCCGGCTGGGGAGAAGGAAAAGCTCCAGAGGTGCTGCTCAAACACCACCAAGCCTCTCCCACAGGAACGGAGACCTCAGAGCTGCTCCTCAGGAAATTCACAGCTCCATGGTGTGCCAAGACCTGCAGCTCCTTGTTGTGGTTGTCCTGTCCCAGGGAGAGCCCGCTCCCTCTGCAGCTGCTAATGGAGCAGAACACAAGCTGTTATTAAAGAGGTGCCAGCAGGAAAGGAAAGGAAAGCTGGGCATGGAACCACAACTTCCCAAGCTGCAGTATTTTAATGTGTCCCAGGTGATGTGAGGTCACTGTTTGCTTGGTCCCTTATAAGTGGAGTTTGGATGATGCAGGCAGGCTGGGATTACAGCTCCTCTCAGCTTTATGGATCATTTTCCTCGAAAGGATTAACCTGTGACTTCAGGAAAAGCTCACAAAATACCTGTGTGTTTAAAAATCCAGAGTATTGTGCAAAGAAATTAATTAACAACCAACCACCAAATACTTGGGGGGAAAGGGAATGGATTAATTTGGGATCCTTGAAAAGCTACCTATTGAAATGGCTTCTTTTTTTTCAGTTGAAGGAGGAAACTCTGATGCAATTTTCCTATTATATAATGGCATTATTTTCCACTCCTTTATTCCTCCTTTGTTTCCAAGAATGATTAATTAGTGACACAACTCGGGTACCTGCAGAAACATTACCAAACCCAGCCATTCTTTTGTCTTGGAAGATTTTTTTCCTATACCTGGAGTAGCCAGAAGCACCAATGTCCTTTTTTGTAATCTCATAGGATTATTTGAGGATTTCAGAGTTAGAAATTCCCATCACGCCTGTGACATTCCCTGATTTTCCTCTGGGAAATCTGTGCAGGTTCCACAGAAATAGTCCCACGTGGTTTGGGCACCTCTTCAGATCTCTGTGAAGTTTCAGCTGCTCCTGCTCTTCTCTGCACTGGCTGTCCCATAAATTCTGCCTCTTCCCAAGGACCTGGCCTTCGGGAAGCCGGGTGTTTGCAGTGCCCGGAGAGCCACAAATATTCCACAGATATTCCAGAATCACACACGTATTCCACAATTCAATCAATTTGATTGGAAAAGACTTCTGAGATCATTGAGTCCAACCTATGACTGATCACCACCTTGTCACATCCAGTCATTCCTTAACACCTCCAGGGATGGGGACTCCAGACCTCCTGGGCAGCCCCTTCCAATGCCCAATCACCCATTTTGTGAAGAAATTCCTCCTCATGCCCAGCCAAACCTTCCCTGGAACAGCTTAAAATTTTGTCCTCTCATCCTGTCACTACCTTGAGTAATCCATGATTTTCATTTTCAAACTTCCAAAGCTCCCACATGAGAACTGATTTAAAGGAATCTCCAGTCCCTCCCTTTCACCAGTGCCCTCTTGCCCTGTCTTCTCTACCCCGTGGCCACAATTCAGTTCCCACTTTTCCCTCTTTTCTTCCTTTTTTTTCTTAGTGAAGTTCAGAGGAATTTATGAGGAGGTCTTGCTCTGTCCATGCTCTGGTCTGGGACACAAGGAACACACAATTCCAGGGATCCAGGGGCAGCCCCAGCTTCCCTGGGCACTGTGTGCCAGGCCCTCCCCACCCTCACAGGAACAATTCCTTCCCCACATCCCCCCATCCCTGCCCTCTGGCAGTGGGAAGCCATTCCCTGTGCCCTGTCACTCCAAAATCCTTTCCAGCTTCCAAAATAAACTCACTGCTGCCCCTTCCACGGAGCTTTTTACCAAAAAGCACAAGAGTGAAGTAGCTGGATGTGCCAAGGGGCAAGGCTGTCCCCTGTTTCCAGGGAGCATTGTGGAGCCTTTAGCCTTTATTTGGGCAGGAATTCCTGAGCTGAGCAGGGCTCCCCGTGCTCCTGAGGAAGCAGGAGCTGCAGGAAGGTGAGACTCAGAGCATTTGTGTGGTTATGGAGACCTGGTGCACCTGGAGCAGCAGATCTCACTGAACAGCGGTCAGTGGCAACTGGAAGTGGGAATACTGCACCAGCTTTGCTGTCACTGCTGTCTGCACACTAAAAGTGTCTTTTTAATGCTATTTTCTTCAAAAAACCTTTGACAAGGAAGTACAGTAAAGTGAAGCTTGAATACATCTTTAAATCTGCATGTTGATTGCATAACTCCCCAGGACAGCTCCAAACTTCCTTTTGTTATTGCAAATGTGTGCACAGAGCACTGCAAACATTGTCTCCATTCCTCTCTGCCACAAAACACTTTCATTTTCCTTTTGACTCTTCTTGCAGCCCAGCAAATATTTGTGTTTCTTGATGCCCAGCAACGCTGTGAGAGATTCTGGTTTTGCTGTGGAGGCTTTCAGCCCCGTTTTGCAGGAAATGGGGGAAGTACAGAGCACAGGTGACACTGACCCCACACGAGTGACAAGCAGCTTCCCTCTGATTTGCATCCCAGTCAGATAAAAGTAAAATCTTCCTTTTGTGGGAAACATCCCCTGTCTCCAATTGGCACCAGCAATTTGGAACAGGGAATTGTTTCCAGGAGTGAGACCTGAGTTGTTTCTGCACAGCAGGAAATGGTTCTCACCATGGCTCTACCCCAGCTGGGGAGAATTTTGGGGTTTTCAGGGTTTTCTCTGCATGGAAAATCAAACATTCCCACTCCAGATCAGCACAAAGCAATGACATCAACCTCAGAGCAAGGTGGGCAGGGAAAATGTTGCCATTGTGAATTGGGAAGAAAAATTGTTAAATCCAGGCCATTAATCCAGAAGACAGCAATTGTCCAGGGGGGTTTGTTGGGGTTTTGTAGGTGAGCTTTTAGGTGGGTTTTATTTTTCTGAAAGGTACACTTGGTGTATTTCCTAATTTCTTGCTTTTTTCTAGTGGAAGGTATTCCAGTCCATGGAATGAGATGACCTTTAAGGTCCCTTTCCAACTCAAACCATTCTGGGATTCTGGGATTTTATGATTTTGCAGCTGCCTGAAAATTAATTTTTAGAAAGCAGCCCCTCTCCTACCCTTGTGCTGAAATCCAGCAGAACTACAGAGCTCTGAGGAGGAAAGGGAGCATCTCTTACCTCTGGGACAGAGTTTTCCAGAGTCCCCTTTTTGGCAAGTCCTTCACTCTGGCTTCTGAAATCTGAATAAAAATAAAAACAGTTTTCAATGTTCCTTGAGTGATATTTTAAGTTGCAGGATGGGGGTTGCTGCAATTTTTTGCTACAAGCTGGGGAGCTCCCAGCTCCTCAAAATGCACTGATTTAAAAAAAAATAATAAAAAAATAATTATCCTGTGTTTGCCTTCTGAGGTGTGAGATTTAGGGATAAATTTGCATACATTTGTAAACTTGCTTTTCATTATTTTCTCTGCTATGTTTTTCTAAGTAACAATTGGGTAAATCTCTCTACTCTTATTTTCCAAAGTTAAAGGGCATAAATACCATCTTTATTAGATACTGATTTTAATAATACATTTATAGTTCTAGTCATAATCATTATTTTCTTCACTGGTCCCTGCTTTGTAAAGTTACCCTTTTCCTGGTGGTAAAACCCCAGGTTTCTGGGGGTTTGAGCTGCACTCCTGCAGGTGCCCAATGGTTTTACTTGAGAATTCCAACCCAAATTCCTCTTTGGTTTCATATCTGCATGATTGTTAACTCACTTGTTGAATTGGGCTGTAAAAGAGCCCAGTCAAGAGTGGATTTATCTTTTGAGTCAGAATCCAAGATTTTATACCACAGGAAACAGCTGCAGCAGGTTCTTTTAAAGAGCTCCCGATGCCTGTGGTAACCTCCACACACAAAGCACAATTGCCTTTCATTTTAAACCTATTTCTTGACACAAATAGTTTTGATATAAATCTCTCAAATCAGGAGCTTCCTGCTGCTTTTCATCATTGTCCCTTCCTGCTGTAATTTGGGGAATCTGCTATTTTCATAGCTGCCCTTTTATTTCATTTTATTTGGCGTCGGGCTTGAGATTTTTAACTCCATTTTCAACTTTTATAATTTTCATTCAGAGCTTTAAATCTCCCAGGAAGCTATTCTATACTGGATTTCAGGGTTTGGCTGATAGGTTTGGGTGACCTTCGAGGGGAAAATGCACAGGCTGCCACTTCCCTAAACCCTTGGAATAATTGGAAATAGAAATGGTTGGGAACGATACATTAACTCTGAGCATTAGGCACTAAGCATGCTTGCTGGCTACTTTGATCAAGCTCTTTTTTCCTGACAAAACCCCCTTTGAAATGAATAGGACAGAGGTTCCTTTCACTTCAATCAGAGTTCTCAGACACAGGGAGAAAGAAGGACTTCATAACCTTTAAAAAGACTCCCCTCGTCCATTCATGGATCTCCTGGAAAGCTCAGCACTTTCCCTTGTGCTGGAGTTACTAAGCCAGCTCCTGGATAATTTCAGCCTTCCTTCGAGTGAGGATTTGCTTAAACATGAGATCAAACCCCTGGGTAAAGAGCTGGAATCTGGGATTTGCAAATATTTGGTGATGTGGATTGTCAGCGTGGCTTTCCTGCTTGCACCTCGTGAGCCTGTGCCTGGCACATTGCAGGAGATGATTCTTTGTACACTTCATACCCTGGTTATTCGTGTGTATTTACAGCCAGCTCAGCAGCACCCTGAAAATTCCAGTTCTCTTTTAACACCTTGAAGGAAGGTTTTGGACACCCAGCACCGTGCCTTGGTACGGGCCATTATCAATTCTGGATTTTCTATTTCTGCACTGTTCTCTGTTTCTTTGAGCTTTTTTTTTTTACTACTTTTTTGCACTTAGAAGGTAACACGTGGAGTAAAGAAGTGGTACATGCTCCTCCTGCAATAATGTACACTGAGATAATCATCCAAAAGTGATGCTTCTGCTTGGAGATTAATGCAGCGAGATGTGAAGTATTAGGGAAAAAAAACCCCAACAAATAAACAGGATAAATGTGCAAAAATCTGCAGAAACACGCCAGGCTTTGGGCAGCTAGGGTGAGAACAAGGATTCCTTGTGTTAAATGTCTTCAGGGTTTGGCTGATAGGTTTGGGTGACCTTCGAGGGAAAATGCACAGGCTGCCACTTCCTAAACCCTTGGAATAATTGGAAATAGAAATGGTTGGAACGATACATTAACTCTGAGCATTAGGCACTAAAGCATGCTTGCTGGCTACTTTGATCAAGCTCTTTTTCCTGACAAAACCCCCTTTGAAATGAATAGGACAGAGGTTCCTTTCACTTCAATCAGAGTTCTCAGACACAGGGAGAAAGAAGGACTTCATAACCTTTAAAAAGACTCCCCTCGTCCATTCATGGATCTCCTGGAAAGCTCAGCACTTTCCCTTGTGCTGGAGTTACTAAGCCAGCTCCTGGATAATTTCAGCCTTCCTTCGAGTGAGGATTTGCTTAAACATGAGATCAAACCCCTGGGTAAAGAGCTGGAATCTGGGATTTGCAAATATTTGGTGATGTGGATTGTCAGCATGGCTTTCCTGCTTGCACCTCGTGAGCCTGTGCCTGGCACATTGCAGGAGATGATTCTTTGTACACTTCATACCCTGGTTATTCGTGTGTATTTACAGCCAGCTCAGCAGCACCCTGAAAATTCCAGTTCTCTTTTAACACCTTGAAGGAAGGTTTTGGACACCCAGCACCATGCCTTGGTACGGGCCATTATCAATTCTGGATTCTCTGTTTCTGCACTGTTCTCTGTTTCTTTGAGCTTTTTTTTTTTACTACTTTTTTGCACTTAGAAGGTAACACGTGGAGTAAAGAAGTGGTACATGCTCCTCCTGCAATAATGTACACTGAGATAATCATCCAAAAGTGATGCTTCTGCTTGGAGATTAATGCAGCGAGATATGCAGTATTAGGGAAAAAAAAACCCAACAAATAAACAGGATAAATGTGCAAAAATCTGCAGAAACACGCCAGGCTTTGGGCAGCTAGGGTGAGAACAAGGATTCCTTGTGTTAAATGTCACTATGGAGAAGCAGAAGCAAAAGCAAGGATGTGATAAAGCCCCTGAGCCTATACAGCTCTGACATTTCCACTGATAGATATGTTTAAATTAAATTTGAGGATTTTTGGTCAACCCAGTGTTCAAATGTGCATATTCAATTCCATTATCTCTATGAAGATGAGTCAGAACTCAGGTATTGAACAAATAAATTTCGTTTGAGACATTGTTTCCTTGATTTGTGCATGAAAAGTAAATTATTTTATCTACAGGTGAGTTACAGCTCCTAATTTTTTTACAGCTGCAATTCTTCAGAAAACCTATAATATTTTACAAGAGGAAGAGATCAGATTACGTGCTTAAAAGATGGATGGTTCTGGCTTAAAGCTAAACTAATGCAAGCTGAAACTTTAGTTCTGCCCATGTTCAGCTCTGTGCAATGGCTTTTTTGACTACAAAAAAACCCTTCTGTACCCTACTGCGCATAATTTAAAAAAAAAATTGCATTGCTGGTAGAAATAAAATAATGGGATGAGTTTAGGACTAAGAGCCACCTGGAGGGTAAATATGTTCCATTTTGTTTTTTTTTATTAATTTAAGTAGTGAAAAAGAGCAGAACATGCATACAAAGGGAAAAGGTTGTTATTATCTATTGTTCAGCTGCACTGACTGAGAGGAGGAAAAGTCTTCCAGCAGTGTGTAAAATGCCAGTTTCTCACAGAAGCAGAAGGAGCAAAGTCGTGGTGTCTTTTAAGTGCTGGAGGAAGGGCTTGAGGAGGAGCTGCCTGTTCCTGTCCCAGGGATGCCACCTGTGCCAGCTGATGGCATCCAGGTGGGAAGCACAGCTCCTGCAGGACGTGTCACCATCAGCCCTGAAATGCCAGCCCTCCTCTGCTGCCAGCTCATCCCCCATTGCTTCAGGGGCACCAAACCCCTCTGGGGTCCGGGAAGTTTGGCTGCTTGTAAAACTGTGCTGAATTAGAAATTCTAAGCTAAACTATACCAATTTTCAATGTTTACCTGTTAAATTTAATCCAAGGCAAGAATTGCTTGTCTTACAAAATAAAAATACTCTAAGGGAATTATAAATAAGTGCAGTCTATCACACTTTTGTTCTCTGTTCCTTCTCTCATGTTTTTAAAGCTTCATTTGCTCACATGACTGAACACTTACCTGATGCTTTCATAGCAGTAGTTAATATAATTTCCAGATCTCTTTCCCAAGCTAATTTGTGTCTGTGGCTGATGAACACAATGTTCTTGCTGCTTCTGTTTCCCTCCTGTGTATTCCTGTGCTTGTTTCATCTTCCTTCTCTCTCTCCCTCTAGCTGACACAATTCTTTATTCTTCATTTTGTAAGTCATGTGTTTGTCACGAACAGCAGTTGTATTTGCTATACAAAACCATGTAAATAAAAAACACAGCAGCTAACTAAAAATAAAAGGCAATTCAGAGACTGAACCTATTTTTTTCAAATTTTAAAAAAATGGAAATTAGGTACGGTTGGCACAGGGATCCAAACAGGGAAGTTTTGAGTAAGAGTTTCAGTTTATTTCAGAAGATAACACTGACAACTCCTGTGAGAGCTCTAAGGTGGAGGTGAGAGAAGCAGCTGCTTGGTCTCAGGGTGTCAAAATTAAATGGAAGTGAGGAGATATTCGAGGTACTAAGGGTCTTTGATGAAGGGTTTTATAGACTAATGTCAACTCCTGCAGGAACCTCTGGATGGGCAGAGGACTGAGGCTCTGTCCAGGTGAGAATTTGGGGTTACTCAGTTCCAGGACATTGTTTTGATGGAAAGAGTGATGAAGGAGTTTAGTAAACTAAAACATGAGGAGTTCATCTCAGAATGAGGAAGAATTTTTCATGAGGATGGCAGAGGATGGGAACAGGTTCCCAGGGAGAGTGTGGTGTCTCCATAGTCATTCCAAACCCACCTGCTTCAGGTGACCCTGGTTGCCCTGGATTGTTTCCAGAGGTCCTTTCCAACCCTGAATATTCTTTGATTCTCTGGGGGGGAAAAAAAATTGCACGGGCATAAGTTTGTTTCTGAAGTGTTGGTTTGTGTCAACCCTCCTGATGTTTTCATGGCTGGAAATCTTTAAGCCCACATTGACCAATATACTGAGGAGAAAAACCCGCTGGTTTGTCCAGAGAGTGGGGACACTGTGGGGACACTGTGGGGAGACGGCAGGGAGACATTGAGGACTCTGTGAGGATTCTGTGAGGGCACAACAGGAACATTGTGTACACACGGTGTGGATGCTGTAGGGGACACAGTGGGGACACTGTGGGGACACGGCAGGGACAATGTGGAACACAGCAGGGACACTGTGGGGACACGGCAGGGACAATGTGGGACACACTGGGGACACTGTGGGAAACGGCGGGGATTTGGGGGGGACACGCTGAGGAGACAGTGGGGACCCAGCCGGGACACTGTGGGGACCATAGAGGGGACACATTGGGAAGAGACTGTGGGGACGATACAGGGACACTGTGGACAGACAGCGGGGACACTGTGGCGACACTGTGGGGGTACGGCAGGGAGACAGCGGGGACACAGCGGAGGCACTGCGGGGACACTGTAGGCACACTGTGAGCGCACCGCTAGAGCATCGCAGGGACACTGTGGGCACCGGGAGAGGGTACAGGAGGGACACGGCAGGCACGCTGCAGGGACACCGCGGGGACACTCTGAGCAGCCGGCGGGGACACCACGGGCCGGCTCGGGACGCCCGGAGCGCTCCGCTCCGGCTCCGCTCCTGCTCCGCTCCCGCCGCCCCCCTCAGGTTCCCTGAGGCTCCCTCAGCCTCCCGCCCTCGGCTGCGCGCGCAGCGCCGCTCCCGCCGCGCGGGCTGCCGGGAGGGCCGAGCGGCTGTGGTTAATGTCCGCCATGTTTGCCATGGCGCAGGGAGCGGACCGAGCGAGCCCGGCGCGGATCTAGGGCTGCGGGGCGTGCGCTGCGGGCTACGGGCGGCCCCGCCGGGAGCTGCGCCGGGGCGGCGGGACCCTCCATGGTGGCGCGGGCGCGGCGCGGGAGCGGCTGGGAGGCGGCGGCGAGGCCGCACTGAAGGCCCCCCCGCCCGCCCCGGGGTGTTATTGTGAGGGGGAGACAATGAGCAAACTCTCCTTCCGCGCCCGGGCGCTAGACGCCGCCAAACCGCTGCCCATCTACCGCGGCAAGGACATGCCCGACCTCAACGACTGCGTCTCCATCAACCGGGCCGTGCCGCAGATGCCCACGGGGATGGAGAAGGAGGAAGAATCGGTAAGGCAGCGCGGCGCAGGGGGGGCACCATTGTTTACAGGCACCCCCCGCACGGGGAACCGGCCGCCGGTATTCACCAAGCGCGCTACGCTCGCTCCGCCGCGGGGCGCTCGGGGCGCTGCGCAAACGGCGCAGCGTAAGCCGCGGTCCGGCGCCGCGAGCGGGCCCTGCCGCCGTCCGCCATCTTCTGCTGCGCGTCCCGGGCGCGGGTGAGCGGGGGGGGACTCGGCGTGAGGGCGGCGGGACGGGCCGGCGGCGGCGCGGAGCGGAGCGCGGTGGCGGAGCGGCGGAGCGCGGTGTCAAGAGCGGCGGAACGCAGCGCCGGCCCGGCGGAGCGGGGCGGGCTGCCGGACAGGCTCCGGCTGCCGGAGCGGCTCGGGATGTCAGAGCGGCGGAGCGTGCGGAGCGGCGTGCCGGAGCCGGCTCGGGGTGTCAGCTCGGATTGTCAGCTCGGATTGTCAGCTCGGCGTGCCGGAGCCCACTCGGGATGTTCGGGCGGCACGGCGGCTCGCCGTGCCGGAGCGGCGGAGTGCGGAGTATCGGAGCCGGGCTGCCGGAGCGGCGGCTCGGGGATGCCGGAGCGGGCTCGGGCTGTGCCGGTGCGGGGTGATCGGAATGCCGGGGCAGCTGCAGTGAGCTCGGGATGCCGGCCCGGTGGAGCGGCTCGGGCTGCTCGGCGCGTTGTGGACTAAAGCTGATACTACTCCTGCCAGCCGTGTAGTGAGTGGCTGTCAAGTCGCTCGGGCTGGGGAGGTGGTGGCGGCGTGAGAGTGCTGGGTGCTGTGCTGAGCCGCTCCACGGGGAGCGAGCGGGTCCGGACCAGCTTCTCCCTTCTCCCTCTCCTCCGGCCGGGTGTCGCCGAGCCCGGCGGCAGCTCCGTGTCGCGGTTCGGGCCGCTGTCAGTCCCTGCGTTCGCGCACGTGTGGGGCTGAGGGCACAGCGCTGTGCACACACGCACTGTGCACATGTGGGACTGCAGGGACAGCAAAGCCCAGCATCTTTGCTCCCGGTGTCTGTGTTCCTGCGGGCACCCCGGTGCTGCTCGGAGTTATTTAACGCCGCTGGTTTGTGCTGCTGCTCGCTGTGCATCGCATGGCACAGGCGTCAGCTGGACGCGTTGCGTGAAGCCTCGGAGCTTTAATGTTATTTCCAAATCAGCCAGCCGGTGTTCAGCGTGGATGGACGTGTGATGTGTGTTCTGCTCGTAGTGTTAAAGGGTGGAAAAGCTTTTGTGCGCTGAGGTAAATATAAGTTTGTGGGGGTGTTGGTGAGCAGCAGGACAGCTTTGAAAACGCTCGCACGCAGCTCTGGTGTCCTCCGAACGTACTGCTTTGTCTTGCTGATCTTCAAACACTTTTCTGGAAGAGTAAGGTTTATTTTCTGCTCCTGGGACTTGTGTAAGCTCAGACAGAGGCTGTCGCCTGATGTGTCTGTACTTGCAGAGCCGATAGTAAATGCACCCTCCAGAATTTCCTCAATGAATCCGTGTCTCCGCCTCAGCCAAACCTCTGTGCCTGTGGATTGGCTTTTCCGAGGTTACAGCTGTCAGAGGAGGCTCCACGCTTTCCTCCTTGCTTTTTCTCACCTGACTGTTGGTATTAAAAGGAATTCTCTGTCTTATCACAGTGGGCTTTTATTTTTTAATTTACTGTGTATAATACTTTGTGCTCAAAACTTCAGGAATTCTCCAAGAGTAATGCTGCTAGAAACTGGGATTGTAATTAAAAGGAACAACACTGGGGTACTAATAAAGCAACATTGGAGACTAATTTGGTTTTCTCAGCCTCAAAAGTCTGTCTTGCAGTGCTGTGTTTGCATTTAATATTGAAATTAATTCTTTAAAATTGCTGTTATTTTGATATATCATGTTTAAAATAAAGTTGTTAATGGAAAATTGCTGTAAGAGTTCAAGCAAACAAGCTGCTTAAATGATTGAGAAGATTAAATTTATACTTCAATAAAACTACTTTAGTGTTGTCCTAAAAAGTTGTTTTTCTGTGTTGAGTGAGGTTTGTTTTCTCAGCCCTGACATGTGGCTCTGTTTGATATATTATGTAATAGTCTCAAAATGAAATGACTGAAGCAATATGTAAACATAGTGCGAGATGCATCAGCCAGGCAAGATTATAAACTGCTATTCTTAGATTATTCAGATTATCGCCATGTGGTTGGTGATGGTTTCATTCATGGCTTGTTCTTCTCCCAGTGTAGCACACATAATTTTTTTAAAAAGCATTAATTAAGAATGATATTAAATCCCTTCTAGGAACGGCTGTTGTGGGTGTCAGTAGTTAAATATTTGAGAAATACCTAAACAGCTTTAATTCATAACAAATACTGCCGTGATGGATTTGATGTATTTGGAAAAGGACTTTTTGGAGGGAGGGGAAATCTCTGCACACTCATTTCTGCCCCCTCGATCTCTGGGGTGTCTCACGGCCTTTTTTCCCGGGTGGAATGGTTCGCAGGCTGGGGGTGGCTGCTGTTCTCCATCCGCTGCTCGTGCTCCTCTGGCCCCAGCTCGCCGCTCTCCTCCCGGTGCCACCAGAAAGGTCCTGTAGCACAGCGTGTCACGGGGTCAGACAGCACCTTCCGGGATATATTCCACTGGAAATCAGCATTATTTACAGATTTGCAGAATTTAAACCGCTCGGGTGACGTGTCTGCCCTGTTCTTTACAGCCCAGCCTGGCTGGTGCAGGCACGTGGTTTAATTAGCTGGTGATTGATCGTTCGTACATACAAAAGTGCAGATTTTGGTCCATTTATTCTTGATGAATATTCTGGAACTGTTTCTGTATGAGTATCTCAGAGATTTATATCCACTCGCAGCGTTTCACAAATCAGCAGCTCGTTTCTCTCACTTGGAGATTCCAGCTGTGAAAGAATTAGGTTTCTCTTCTGTAGCAATGTTTATGTTACAAATGTTTATAATTTACTCGAAATTAAACCTGAGGAAGAAAATGGTGAGGGTTTGTTTTGAAACTCACGTGAGAGAGCGATGCTGTTAAGCAGAAGCAGTGAAGTGTCCTTTTGGGAGCTCAGAAACTGAGCAGGGACACTTGTGGGTTTTCTTTTTTTCTCCTGATGAGTAAGACTCGTATTTCCTAATGCTAATGAATTGTTTTGACTGGAAAGGGAGAAAGTTGCAGAACAGATAAGCCTTGGGTTTGTTTTTTACCACATAACCATGGTTTTTATTTGAATACCTATTACTGGAGATTGCCGAGTTGCACACTGTGAGGTGAAGTCGTGCTCGGTAATGAGGCACATTGACACGGGCGGCTCTGGGAAGTGAATTTACCTGAGGTGTGAGGAAGCTGAAAATGCGGCGGTAATGGGTGATCCCGGGATTGCCTGGTCGGAGCTATCTGAGCCTTCATCTCAGCGCTTGTTTGCACATCCGTTCATTTACACTTCAGCTTGGCACGGCAGCACAGGCCTGAGGGTAGAGAGGAAAAGTGCAGGAATGGCAACTTAAGGACGTGCTTTGACGCTGCAGAAATGCTGACACCGTACCCGTGGGAAGGGACTTTCCTTCCCAGCCCTTCAGGGATCACCTCGGGATGAGCCTTCTCTGATCATTAAATACAACGTTCACTTCTCATTATTTTGACTGGAAGTAGTTAACTTGAAATTTTTTTTTTTTTTTTTTCTTAGTTCATTCAGTTCCTTTTGTAATGCTGGAACTTGAAGTGCTCATCCTCGGGCTTTGAGGTGGTGATACTCCTGGAACAGCTTTTTCATTCTCCTTTCAAAGCAGGAAGCTTTTAGCTTTGCACAAGTCCTGGTTTTCCTGTTAAACTGTATCAGCAGAAATATCCATAATGAATATTTCCCTCTGCTGCAGGGAACTGGGAGAGTATCAAATGTGTGAGGATTTACTTTAGCTGCTGCTCAGAAGTACCTGCCTGCTGCTGGCTGATGCGCTCAGGTCTGGGTTTAAAAACACAAATACACATAAATCACTGCCCACATGGACAGAACCTGCTCTTAACTGGATGTTTGTGTGTGGGCCGTGCACTCATAACCTGTGGTTGAACCCTCAAAGTTCCTACAAACGAGAGGCTTTGTAGAACAAAGAAGCCCAGAAAGCAGCGAGTAAAACTGGAGGCCAACAGAGGATAACTTCAGCTCCAACCATGCAAATATTCTGTAGAACAGAAATCCCTCGGAAAGACTCCATGGGAATCTACGTGAGAAACTCCCAGGATTGTATTTCCATGCAAAACCAGCTGAAATCAAGAGCATGCTTTGCTTAGGAAAGGAAGTGTTTGACTAAAATCAGCTGGGTTATCTGCTGGGGAAATAAAATTCCCAGTGTAAGTTATTCCTCAGTTAGATTAAGCACCTGCATTTATTTACTTACTTGGGGAGTATTTGGAGGCTGCTGAGATTACTGAAGTATGTTTGGCATTAGGCAGCAAAATGCTGGGTTGTGATTTTTATTCACAGAATTCTGAGCTTCAGTTTTGTTTGAGATCTTTCCCTGCCTTCATCTCCTGCACTTTTCCCTCTCCCTCCGAGTCCCACTGCCCCGTGCAGGGATGTTCCTCCCGAGTGCCCATTTCAGTTCCATTTCCCAGGCGTTATTTCAGTTTCCAGCTCTGATGCTTTATCCTTGCTGTGCTGTCACCTGCAGCATCTCTGGGCCGTGTTTAATGTCCCGTTTGATAACAGTGAATCAGAATTAACCTCGACCAGCTGAGCTCTGGAGAGCTCTTAAACTGAGGAGCTCCACGTTTAATTTGTTGTGGCTGAAGTTAAACACCACCAAGATTTGCTCTCAAGTCTCCACCTCACGAGCAGTTTATTAGGGCTTATCACATTAACACCTATCAGCGAGCCTGTCACAAGTGCTTGGGATATCAGCTCAGCCCGGGACGAATGTCACTGATCCCCGAGTGAGCTGAGCCGGCCTGCAGGTGGAGGGGCCATTCTGCTTTTTGGGGTCTCGATGAAGGGCGGTGCCAGCGGATCGTGCGTGCTTTCATCGGGAGCGGTGTCACGCCGAGGTGAGGTGGCTCAGCCCTATCTCAGCGCCGCCCGGGTAATTCAGATGAAGCCGCGCTCTTGCTGCAGGCCCGAGGCTGCGCGGGGTCCGCGGGCCGGGCTGCCTGGCGCTGCCCGGGCGGGTTCCGTGCCCCTGGCCCTGCGGCGCAGTGCGAGCTGTGACCGGGTCACACCTCGGGGCACTGTGCAGCAACTTTCCCTGCTGGCAAGGGCTCCTCGGCGGGAGGTGCGATTCCATGACAAAAGCTTAGGAGAGCGCTCGGGAATCGGCCTCGCCGAGCTCAGTGGCTCGGCTCTGGGGCGTCTCGAACGCAGGGAGCAGTCCTTCCTTTTCCGTCAATATAAGGAAACCTTGGAAAGAAAGAGCTGGGGCTTCCTTGGGTTTACAGAGTGCCAGACTTCACAGCGCTCCCGCTTGGCAAAACTGAGCAGGAAGCAGCTTGGTACAATTTCTGTTTTGACTGAAAGCAGTTGAAATGTCCTATTTGAACAATTTGGATCAACAGACATTAAATCTGCTTATAGTAACCTCTCTTCATAATCATTTTTAACAAGAAAGATCATTTTGACTGATGCTGGATGTTCAAAGGGTTATTTGTAATTTATTTTGCCAACAAGGCTAATAAACAATGCCTTGTTTATGCCATAGCATATCTATCATTCTAACACTTCACCTTTTGGAAAGGTAAATGACTCATTTAATATTTACATAAACCTTGGGTGTCCTAAAATGTAACTACATGTTATGTTATGTCCTAAAAGCCAGTGGAGGTGAAGGTAATTGTAGAACTGAAGTTTCTGTAACAAGTAGAGCAGAATCGAACTAGAATTTAATTCCTATATATATAAGGGTGTAAGAAGCAGGAAAAATATTTTTGTGAGACTAAAAGTATTATCATTATAGACGGTCATAATTTTGACATAATTTTGAAAGTACTGTTGACTAGTTTCAAGTCAAAGTAATGAAGTATTTGAGAGTATCTATTTAAAGGCTTTGATTTTTGATCCATTTTGCAAATTCCTGCTTGTTAATGTATAATAATCACAGTGTAGTGGGGCTGAAATGGATTAAATACTCTCCCTGTCCATGGCAGGTGAAGTGCTGCAAATGCAAGGGTGCAGAAATTTGCGGCAAAAAATCAGACTTGTTCATTTCCCTGATTTCCTTTGTGCAATTCGAATTGTGATGAACACATTTACACCTCTGGTCTCTCAAGTTTGGGTGCTCAGCTCTTCCCCATTGTTGGAATTGTTCACCGTGAGACGTTTTTGTGTCCTCTTCAGTGGAAGGTCGGCTCCGCTTCACTCGGGGGCTCTCCATCAGTGAGATGCCATTTTTCCATCAGGTTTCTGTATCAGTGACCTCCTCTCTGCTGCTGTCCCGTGGGACACCCAGGCACTTCATCCTCGGATCGCTTCTCAGCCAGCAGGAACGCTCCCTTTCCTCCCCCTTTCTGCGGTGTTTGCTGTTGTTTACATTGGAATTTATAATTTGTTTTTCTCAGCTTTGTGCCGTTTCTCTGGCTGCAGCTCGCACTTGGTGGATCTCAGACCAGTCTGTGTTGCATAAAACAAACTGTTTCTACTTTGAAGCATGCCGGTGATGTCGGATTCCCCGTGCCAGACTAGGATGTAAACAAACCACTCTGTCTGCAGTGGTATGCAGAGACTGGATAATTAAGGGAGACACTGATACTACAGAAAGTAAAAAAAATAATAATTCATGTTTCTTGACTTAAAGGTGTTTGGTTTAAAATGGAATTTTGTAGTTAAATTTTAATAATTTTGATCTCTATCAATTACTATATGTGTGTTTTAATTTCCCTAAACTTTTCTTAAGTTGTCCAAACAGTAGTGCCAATTTCTGACATTGTTTTTATTATAAAGTGAGGGATTTCTGTGTGGTTCCTCAGGTCCCCAGCACTCCAGGTAGCATCACTTTGGTGATGAAAACACCTTTGTTTAAAAAGTCTGTAAAATCCAAATTCCCTGCTGTGGGTGTGTGCAGCTCAGTGAAATAAAAGCTCTGGCTGTGACTCCTGGGATGAAGATGTTCCCCCAGGCCGAGGGTAAATGCAGAGCAGAGGGAGAGGTGCTGTGGTCTCGTGGCAGCTCCCGCAGGAGAATTCCCGGCTCTCCCTCCTGGTGACAGCGTTCTGTGACTCACAGTCACACGGAGGGGCTGCTGAGAGCAGCCAGCACCAAACACACTTCGGGCTCCCTGCATGATCCTGGGTTTGAGGAAGGGAAATAAATGCTCCTTTTTGGGGAGTCTCAGCCTTTGAAAATGTGATATGGGGTTCGTGATGGAAAAATGGGAGAGTATTCCTCTAGCTCAGGGCCTTGCCATCCTGCTTGGACTGGGATAATCAAGATTCTTAATGCCCATTTTTTACCTTGGGAGTGATACCAGTGTATCCCAAGGAGCTTTTGGACTACATATTACATTATTTGTAACAATATTCTCATAAAACCTTTTTGGAAAAAAAATCCCGCTCCTCAGTAAGTACAAATTTGTATTCTAGTACCACAAACAACTTTTCCAAAAGGATCTTTAAATAATTCAATTTATTGTTATAACAGTATTTTGATTTTTAATTAATTAGTTTATATTCATGTTTTGGTAGACTGGGAACTTGTGTAAATAATTGTAGCTTTAAAATCCAGAGTTGTAGTAGCTGTGGGGTTTTTGACATTTCATAGACAGTGACAGTTGTGTGTCCATATGCTCATCAATAGTGAGTAATCGTTATTTACAGGGACGAGAGATTGCTCATGTTCTCAGACATTACTGCTCTTGCACTTGGGGTGAAATTTGGGATATCTCCCAGTTGTTTAATGGAATGGCTGAAATGGCATTGTTTCCTTTTTCTGAATTAAAGTTATTTAGAGAAATATTTACTCCTTCTTTTCTGTTGGGTGCTGCAGAAAGAAACACAAGAACGGTTGTGACGTGTGCTCATGTCCCTGTCCCTTTATCAGCTCTGTGGGCTCATTGCCACCTTCATTTCCTAAAGTGCTTCCCTTGCACCCCAGAGGGGGAAGAAAGGCATTCCTGGGCATTGTTTGGGACAAACTGGAGTTTTCCTCATTCACATTCACATCTCTCCTCTGGGGACATGGTCACCGGGACAGGAGGTGTCACTCAGGAGTGCTGGGGCCGGTCCCTGGGTGGATCCAACACGCAGAGATGCCTTCAGGGGATGGGCATAACAAACATTTGGATGTAAAGTAGTCCCAGAGTGGTTGGCTCTGGGGCTGCTTTGGGAAGTTGCAGTTGTTTAACAGCTGGGAAAGGGAGGAAAGTGATGGAAAAGTCAGCAAATCCCAGACTGGTTTGGATTTAAAGGGACGTTAAAGCTCATCCAGTGCCACCCCTGCCATGGCAGGGACACCTCCCACTGTCCCAGGTGCTCCCAGCCCCATCCAGCCTGGCCTTGGGCATTCCAGGGATCCAGGGCAGCCCCAGCCTCTGTGGGCACCTGTGCCAGGGCCTGCCCACCCTCCCAGGGATGGATTTCACCCATTCCAGGGACCTGTGGGAATTTTTAGGATGGAGCAGCCCCATTTGTTTCACTTTCCCTGCCTCTCCTCGCTGAGCCAGCCCTTAGTACATTTTCAGTTCAGCAGCCTGGAAGGCAAGTGTGGGGCAGGAGGTTCTTGTGATTATTCCTTTTTTTAAGAAACGGTGGTGGATATCACATAGGAAAAAACTTGATATGGCCAAAAGTGAAACAGAGAAGTGGTTCCAGAGCCCTTTCCACTTGTGTATCTTCTGTTTCTTGTGGGTTTCCTCCAAGTGTTGTTGGAAACTGAGTGCAGTTGTCCCCGAAAGCCTTGGTATGGATGTGTTGGTTTCCACTCAATATTTGGATTTTTATGGTTTTCCCAGTGCCCTGCATTGCTTGAGAATTAATCCAGTGTTTTAAGGGGACACTCTATGCAAGAGGAAACAGCTCTGATTCCTGACTAGATCAAGCCTTTATCAAATCAGTACAAAAATGCATATTATCAACTTAGCTAGTGACTGAAATGCTCATTTTTGAAAATAAACTGGGAATTAAGCAGTGGGTTTCAGCTCTCAGGGTGGGAGTTCTTGTGGTGCACACGCTGATTTCCTGCTCTGTGTGTGACTCCTCTCTCCACTTGTCCTCTGTCCGTCCCACAGCACAGGGAGGGGAAGAGAGGGAATTTCCGTCTGTAGGATTGAAAGGGTTAACTGCACAAGAAAACAAAAGCTGCTGCTCGAGTTTACACTTTTGCTCGTGGGAATCTTATCTAAAAAAAGTGTTTGTGTGCAGAGAGGGAGGAGATGGGGCTGAGGCTTTCCAAGGCAGGGAGGCTTCTGACCAAATTAGCTTTTGAGCTTCCTGACACTTCTTTCTGCAAGTGCTGTCAAGAGGTGTTACTCGCTGTGCCTGAGACTTTGCAAGATGAGTCTGCACATTTCCCACCACACTTCTGTACTTTCAGCTTCTGAATCTCAATATCAAAGATTAAAAAATCCTTTTTTAAAATGTCCCAATTCGAATATAATGTTTAACAAGTGAAATATTTAGTACATTTGAATTGTTTTCTTAATTTTAATTGTATTCATGGCACAGCTAGATTGGAAAGCTGACTTCAGGTTGGCCTAGAAATAGCTTATTTTGAGTAGGAAAAATTGATCAATTTGATTATAAATTCATTGATAAATTGATCAATTTGTTGATAAATTCACTTTTCCATCCCACTTGTATGGAGAGCTATGGGTTAAAGCAGTGAAACAACCTAAGGAGGTGTAGCTTTGCTTGTGTGGTATAGTTTTAAGGAATAAAGATGGGAACAGGTAAATTTAATCCTAAAGCTTTGTTGTCTAGGGTTTGTATCCAGTGTGGGATTGCTCACTGGAGTTTGGGATTTTAGATGAACTTTTCAGTGTAAGATGGTGTTCAGCCTTGGGCATCTCCAACCACGCTCAACAAAAACCTTGCAGTTATTCAAAGTTTGATAAACTCTGTTTCTCAGAGATTACTTGGGGGTGGCAGCAGGGGACTGGGAGATTAAGGAAAACCTGCCTGGTGTGTAGGGTCCGAGTGCTCTGGTTTGTGGGATAAAAGGAAATAGGAGCAGTTTGGGGCATCCCTGCTCATGGCAGAGGGCTGGAATGAGATTGAGATGGTTTCAACCCAAACCATCCTGTGATTCCATGATATTGATAAAAAATATGTTAAAAGTATCATTCAGTATTGATCACTGTTTGCCTTAAAGCTTAACAAAAACAACTTCGGGGTAATCGGATCAGTACCTGTTGATTTATTACTGATGTTGGCCTGTTTTGTAGTGAAGAACATCCCAGGTAGGAAGTTGAGGGGGACCATGAAATCTGTGGGGTTTCAGGGATGGAGGGAATGGCAGAGAAGGTGCCTTGCTCTCAGCTGGGCTTGGAGCCTGGCTCTGAATGTCTGCAGCCAAAACTGAGTGGTTTAGATACCAGGATTGCAGGAATTTTAGGGTTTTTTCCTCCTGAGGAAAGAATGGAAGGAAGGATTGTGGTGTTTCAGAGGGGTTCTGAGAGCAGTTCTGGTTCAGTGTGTAAATATAGCGGGATTGCAGGAATTTTAAGGTTTTTTCCTCCTGAGGAGAAATGGAAGGAAGGATTGTGGTGTCTCAGAGGGGTTCAGAGAGCAGCTCTGGTTCAGTGTGTAAATTTACCAGGATTGCAGGAATTTTAGGGTTTTTTTCTCCTGAAGAGAAATGGAAGGAAGGATTGTGGTGTTTCAGAGGGATTCAGAGAGCAGCTCTAGTTCAGTGTGTAAATGTACCAGGATTGCAGGAATTTCAGGTTTTTTCCTCTCCTGAGGAAAGATGGAAGGAAGGATTGTGGTGTTTCAGGAGGGTTCTGAGAGCAGTTCTGGTTCAGTGTGTAAATGCACCAGGATTGCAGGAATTTTAGGGTTTTTTCCTCCTGAGAAATGGAAGGGAGGATTGCAGTGTTTCAGAGGGGTTCCGAGAGCAGCTCTGGTTCAGTGTGTAAATGTACCAGGATTGTGGTGTCTCAGGTTCAGGGAGCAGCTCTGGTTCAGTGTGTAAATGCACCAGGATTGCAGGAATTTCAGGATTTTTCTCAGAGGGGTTCTCCTGGTTCAGTGGAAGGATTGCAGGAATTTTAGGGGGAAGGAATGGAAGGAAGGATTGTGGTGTCTCAGAGGGGTTCAGAGAGCAGCTCTGGTTCAGTGTGTAAATGTGCTCAGGCAGCAGCATTACACACACTAAACATTTACATCTCTCTAATGCTGCTGGTTGAAGAAATAGCCCAGTCTAAGCTGTGTTTGTTTGAAATTTTGTCTTCATACTGGAGAGAAAGGTCTGGATGTGCTTTTTAAGGAATTAATGGGTAATCACTCTTTGTCAGGGGCTCCTTTTTATTCCCATGGCAGCACATTCTGTTTGCTGTCATCACTGGTTCTCTAATGCTCCTTTATTTTGTGGAAGACCTTGCATCTGCCCTGCTGCAGAACAAAGTGTGAGCTTGAAATACTGTGTGTCTTTCAAAACCATCAGAAAAAAGTGAAAACTGGACCAAATGTTGTAGTAGTGTCAAAACACTACTTCAGGTTTAATAAATCCATTTAATTAGCCCAGCTTTTCTATAAAAATCTTCATGGTTGGTTTAAACAGAGTTGTTCCAGGAGTTCAAGTTTAAATTTTCCCGTACTTGATGCTCAGCAGAAAGATTAGAGGTTTTCCCCTAATTTTAAAATTTGCAAAGCTAATCTGTGTGTTTTGGTGCTGTTTGAGGAGTGACAGCAGCAGGGCTGAAAGCTGAAATCTCTGTTTGAAAGCTGAGTTCTGCTCCAAGGCTTTTTACAGTGAAACACGTGCTAACACCTATTGTCAGCCTTCCTGGGGAACTCCTGTGCCTGAATTACTCCTCTCAGTTACCCCTCCTTGGGCTGCAGAGCCTCCAGGAGCTCCGGGCACATCAAACCCTTCCTTGCAGCCCTTCTGGGCTCTTGGTACACAGCTCCAGGGACAGCCACTGAAGGCAGCCCAGTAATGAAACCATTTCGGTGGAGTTGAATTACTCAGCACTGCCGAGCTCTCCAAGACACGTTTTAATGGTGGAGTGACAGATTTACTCAGTGTGGAGTAACTCAGGCAGATCACAGCAGCTATTGGATTGCATGCTTGTCTTAATTCTAATAGCACTCACTTGGGAGCCTGATTGATTTAATGTTGCTTCATCTGCTGCAGGAGATTCCCAAAGCTGCTCTGATTTTGCAGGAATTGCATTATTTGTGTTTCTGTAAATCTTAACATTTAAAAGGGGGATCGTTCATTAAGTATCATTTACATATTTTAAAAGGGTTTTCTTTCTCCCCCTCCCCCTTTTTTAAAACACCATTCTGTAGAATTAAAGAGGAAGAAATCTTGTTCTTGAGAGAATTTCCAAGTGGGTAGCAGAGTGTGTGAGTGCCAGACTGCCGCGTGTGCCAGGCTGCAGTGCCAGGCAGGCACTGGAATGCTGGCACCTTCCCATTCCTGGTGTTGATCCTGGCCTCTTGGGAGTGTTAACCGTGGGGAGGGGCACCCTGGAGAGCCAAGGGAGGAGCAGAGAGCAGCAAACCCTGTGTGTGTGTGTGTGTGTGTGTGCGTGTGTGCGCTTTTCCCTGCTCAAACACGTGCTGTTCCCGCAGTGGGGTGTGTGGGAATGGCTGGGGAGGTCCCGTGGATCTGTGGCAGAGCTGAGCTTGGATTTCCAGTGGATATTCTGCTCACCCTCCCTCCCCTCAAATGTGGGAGGCTTTGGGGAAGAACAGTAAAAGCAGAATGAAACCTTCACTCCTGGTTTGTCTGCTGGGAGGCAGCTCTTTCCTCAGTTTATACTGAGTTTGGAGAACTTGGTACTTCACTTTTCCCAAGGGCTCTGAGGGTCTGAGATCTGTCCTGGTGAGGAATGCCGCTCTCCTGGACACACAGAGGGCAGCCTTGGTGTCTTAGCCCGAGATATTTTTTAGTGGTTTAAGTTTTAACATGAAAAGTCTTTTAAGAGGGGAGTTACAGCTTAGCAATGACTTGCAACAGTAGATGGTGGTTGCTGTGTTAACTAATAAATTAACTATTAAAGTTATGTGGGGAAAAATCTTTGTGAACTGCTACATTTATTGTGATCTCTGTTTCACCTGAAGTGATTCTGTGCAATTTGTGACTTCTGTCCCATAAGAATAAAATGAAGGGATACCTGTTTGGGGAGCCCTTGCTTTTTAGGTGTTGTTCTGTGAGAACTCTTCTTCCTGTTGCTCTTAACTTGCTAAACTTTTGACAGCAGCCCAGTAAGGGTTGCTGGGAAGACAGGAATGATGAAATTTGCTGTTCTTTTGACTTTAAAGGCCTGATCTTGCATGCACTTTCTTTCTGACAGGTTTGGGTGGGTTTGGCTTTCCCCAGCCCTAATTTTCTGCAGAAGTTATTTTGTGAAGTTTGAATGTTTGCCTTTTTCCCAGTCTGGTGGAAGGTGTGGGCTGTGTGTGAACAAAGAAAGGGTTCTCCTCATCTGTTTGTAGTTCATTCACTGCAGTTTTAAAATCCCCATCAATTAGGAACCCTGAAAGATGGAGAGCACATCTGGGAACAAGGATCCTGCTGGCCTCTAGAGCCCAGCAAAGCCTCCACCCTGTTATCCTGTAGGAGAGCAGTGGGAGAGGAGGCTGGCTGTCTTTATATGCACTTTGTGCAGACACCAAAATGAACTCTCCCGTTTTCCCCTTGCAGGAACACCATTTGCAACGGGCCATCTCAGCACAGCAAGTTTTCAGAGAAAAGAAGGAGAGCATGGTTATCCCAGTCCCTGAAGCAGAGAGCAATGTCAACTACTACAATCGTCTGTACAAAGGAGAGTTCAAGCAACCAAAGCAGTTCATCCACATCCAACGTGAGTTCCAAGCACTGGGGGTGTTGTGGGGTCTGTCCCACCCCTCCTTATTTCACCTGAGGAACCTTTCTGTTGTGGTCAGAGTTCCCACAGTGGGAGGACTCAGAAATCCATTTATAGATGTAAATTCCAGTATCTTCTCAAGTTCTGGAGGATTTGAGCTGCTGGTGAAGGCGGGGGTTTTGCTGCTGGCTCTGTGCTGATGCTCTGTCCGTGTGCAGCAGCTGCTGAGCCCCATCCTGGCTCTTGGGCTTGCAGTGTTCCTGAGCCAGCTTCACTTTTGTGGTTTTGTCCTTCCTAGTCCTGAGAAGGAGTAACTGAAGCTGCCTGGCTGCCTCCTGGTGCTGGTACTGATGCAGGGAGCAGGAGGGAGCTTGTCTTGCTCACCTGTTCTCCAAAGTTCTCTGTAAGTGCAGATCCACAAACCAGAAGAGTTTTTGGGATGAAATCAGCCTTTGTCCTGCTGCTCATAACAGAGCTCTGGCAGGGCAGCCTGGGGTTCAGGCTTCTTCTTCCACTTCTCTCTGAGTTTGGCTAAAACTGAGCAATTCCATTTCAGCAAAGAACTCTGAGTTTATTTTATAGATAGAACTAAATATTCTGCATGAGCTTAGCTTATGTCTTACAAGATCTCATTAATCTAAGCTTGTGGGCTGTGGATTAGTTCTCCCATTGCTTTTGGTTGATGTTCTGTTGACAAGTGACACTTTTGCAGTTCAGTTGTTCCTTGACACACAATTCATGTTTGTCCTTTGCAGGATGTGGTTCAGGGGGTTATTTGGGCACTTGGATTCCTCCCAGCAGTTACCTTTGTAGCAAAACCTTTGATTCAATTATTGCATCATTTCTCACCAGCGTGCTGGAGTGTCCAATTTGTACTGTTTATTTACAAAATAGGAGATTTTGGAAATAATGAAATCTCTGTGATGCAATGGAGACCATAGAGGTGATGGAGCAAAATCAACTAAAAGGAATTGTTTTTGTTTCTCTCCTTAATAAAAGAAGCAAACTTGGAAGCAAGGCAGGCTGAATGAACTGAAACCAAGCTGCTGGTGGAAGAATGTATTTTATTCTGTTCTTTGTTGGACACTGCCAGAAACACTGTGAATACTGTTAATAAACACGTCTAAAAATGTTACATATATTATGCCAAAGTTTTCTTTGTCTTGTTGAGACTCACGGTCTTTCTGGACAGAATTACAGAAGGTATTTGAGCTGAAGATAAATATCAGATACTGCTCCAAGATAATTTTTCCCACATATTCTGGATGGACTAGGTGTGGTAGAAGGCAGCTTTATGCTACATAAACTGCTTAGAAATTCTGTTTTAATCTTAAAGCACAAATAGCAGCAATACCCACTTTGGCCAGGGAAGTTATGTAAACTGATGGAAAATGACAGGAGGACACATACTATAATCCATACTTACTGGGGGGTATTTCTGGAAAATTATGTTTTGCTGGGATTCTAGTAGCCTAAGATTTTAAATTTTTTTTTATATTCATTTTTTAGATCAGTGGTTCCAAGCAGAGAAAAGTTAATTTATTTGTAAAGGCTGGAATTTGTGAATAAGCAAAGTTCCAGGTATTAGTTGACCACAGTGGTGCCAACATGGTGACACTGGGCTGAATGTAAAGAAAAAACCTTGAACTGTTAAAATTATTCCAGCATGCTTCATAATTTCCCAAGAATTTTGTAGCATCAATAACATGGATGTGCATCTGAAGTTATTGATAATTAACAAAGAGATTAAGTTGGTAAACTTGGACCTAAATTAGAGCTAAGGGGGTGGAAGATGAGTCAGAAACAAGGAAACAATTTTCATTAAGTGGGGAATGAACTCAAATCGTCCTTGAACGGAACTTTTTGGCAGGAAGTTTCTCTTTCATTTTTTGGTCGGGTGACCCTCAGTGTTTATCGGTTTGCTGCCTTGGCTCAGGCTGGTGGCTGCTGTTGGCACAGGGGGTGGCAGGGCTGTGGTTTGTGGGCAGGGAGGGCACTGGAAGCTCTGGTTTCAGTGGGAACTCGTGCCTGTGGCAGCTTCATGAGTGTGCAACCACAGCCTTAATTTAGCTAGCCAAATGAAATGAGTTAATTTAGTGAAGTTAAACCCAGTTCAGTGCAACTTCACTGAGAAACAAACTGCATTTGTGTGAGTTGGTATAAACTGGCTCCTGGGGGAGCTCAAGTAAACAAAAAAGCAAATCCCTCTGGCAGGTGCTGCTGGGAGTTCCTGGGATGGGATCACTGGGATGCTGGGTTTGCATGTCCTGAGCATTCCTTTGGGATCACTGGGATGCTGGGTTTGCAGCACCAAACCAGCAGCAAGTCCTGAGCCTTCCTGGAGGAACTCCCCAGGTGGGATCACTGGGACCTGACAGTGCCCTGTAGAAATGCAGGTATTCTGGAGGAGAAGGTCTGGATTGATCCTGAGTCAGGAGAATGTCCCAGGATTTAGCAGAGGTGTCCATGTGGGCTGGAACTCGGGGCTGGCTCTCCAGCAGCTCCCCCAGCTGCCATGGCAGGGGCAGGAACAGGGAGTGATGATGGATGGTTCCATGGATCCATGGCACATGAACCCCTGGGTCCTGTGATGGCTTTGGAAGCCAGGGAGCTGCCGTGCTGCAGGCCAGCTCCGGGGTGAAAAATGGCTTTTTCTGGAGCAATTGCAGTGCAGTCAGTGCTTGGGGAAGGAAGAAAACTGGTGATTAAGGATGTTGTTGAAAGCATCTTTTGAGGAGTGCTCAGTGAACATCGGGGAGGAGGATGCTTCCATGGGTGTCCCAGTGCTGGGACGAGCCAGCTTTGGGCTGATGAGCTCCAAGGGAGAAGTGGTAACCCTGCAGTTCCTGAGGCCCTCACAGCTCCCCAGGCTGCTGGGAGCTTGGGGCCATCCTGTCTGCGCTGAAATACATCGTGCTCCCATGCCTGCAGTGTCACTAACCTGCACCCCGTGTAAACCCCCTGTTTGGAAGGAGCTGCACTGATAGATCCAGGGCACAACAAACAGAGCATTGCTGTGGCAGGAAAGCGTGAAAGGTGGGATGTGTGACAAGGGCTGCTGCTGCTCTCACAGGAGTCATGGGGGGTTGTTTGACAAAATGAGACTGGATTTCTTTGATGATGGCAAGTACCTGTTGATGCCTTTTATCTTATCTTGAATATTTATCAAAATGTTGAGCAGAAATAGGGAGGGACCCCCTGCTTCCAGCTGAGGTGCACCATGGGGTACTTGAGGTGCTGGGAGTGACCTTCCTTCCCTCCTGGAGACCCATCACTAATATCCACAGTGTGCTCCTCAGGGTGATTGGTGGTTTTGGGTACTTTGATTCAGTTGTGGGCTTTTTCTTTTCTTTTTGCTTGTCTTGCTGTCTGTTGGTTGCCTCTCACTTGATCCTGATTTTATTCTGGATGGTTTTAGTGACTCTTCTTTTCCCATTGTGGAAATGAAGGGAAGTTTCCTGGCACTGCTCACAATTTACAGGTGAACAACGTCACATCTTCTGTCACAGATCCTCCTGCTCACTGGTACTCTGGCTTGGAAAAACTGGCTGGAAACATTTTGTCCACAGGGGATAATTGAATTATCTACTGACAGGAAATAGGCTGACATCTTTTCTGATGTGAGACCAACATCTGCCTGAGGGCAAACAAGCTTTTTGTGGACTTGAATGGTTTCCAGTCCACATGTGAGCAGTGATCTGCTGGAGAGGCAGATGTGATGTTGAAAGCTGCACTTGAAGTCTCATACACAGTTAATTGTTGGAGAGCTCTTGGTCACATGCCCAGTGACAGTGTCCTAAATAAACTTGCCATGCAACTTGTATTACTGAATTAATATTGCCAGCAGTTCTTGACACATGGTTACAGCCTGTTATTATTTTCTCCTCAAATAAATTGTTACAGTGTGTGGTAGGTCAGAGAGCTCTTGTGGCCAAGTGCTGTTGGCACAGTTGGGCAGTGTCTCCTCTGAGAGGTACCAGCTTGAGCTGAAGATGCTGAGGAGCTGCTTTTTAGCCCTTCCCAGCTGCATCTGGCTGAGTTTCTGTACCTGGATAAATAAATAAATAAATAAACACTGGCAGTGCTTTAGCTCATTTATTGCACTGGATCACAGGGAGAGTGGTCTTGGCCAAGG
Organism: Emberiza elegans; assembly: GCA_024865655.1. Taxonomy (NCBI): domain Eukaryota; kingdom Metazoa; phylum Chordata; class Aves; order Passeriformes; family Fringillidae; genus Emberiza; species Emberiza elegans. The sequence continues at coordinate 32,636,949 of JALJVW010003518.1, forward strand.
CTGAGGTGTGGAAGGACACTGCTGACCACCTGCCTGTGGCAGGGAGAACACTGGGATTTGTTTTAAAGACTTTTTGGGGGTTTTTCTTTTGCTTCCTGGTTTTCCAAGTTTTTGTTTTAAGGTGCTCTCAAAGCACACAGGGCAGCTCAGTAGCAGAGGTTTTTAAATTAGCACTTGGTACAGCCACAAGTTAAGAGCGTGGAGATAAGATAGTGCTGTTTGTCTGTTAAGAATAGAATATATTTCATCAGGCCTATTAACTGCTGTTATTGCAGTGCTGATTGAATTACTGGAGTGTTGTTCCTGGTGTGTCACCCTTTCAGGGTTTTATTAGGTGTACAATTAATGTTTCTATTAACAGTTCTTACTGCCATGTGCAATTTACTCCTATTTGTTGTAAAATTTTATTTCTGCTGTGTTACCTGAATGGGAGCTTCCTTCTGCTTTTAGTAGCACCAGGAACTTTGTCAAGTATGGAAACTAATTAGCACAATTAGTAATAAAGACATGAGCTTTGCTGAGAGGTTGAGAACTGACTGTTTGGAGAGGCTGAAGGAATTGTCAGGCTCTGCATCCACAGCTGAGGTGGTTTTGGAGAAGTAACAATTCCCATAGGATTGGTCTAGGATTTCCACAGTGGCATAAAACCAGAAAAAGTTTAGTCTGTTAAATATTTTAGCATTTTAGGTTTGTTGTACTGTTTAAAAATGGGCAACAGAAATTATATTGGGACTTCAGTGAAAATGCTTTTTCTCCAAGTCTGGAATCTGACTGGAAATGGTCTTAGTTCTTATTATCCTACCATGATATTCTGGAGGAGCTGTGTTATATCAGTACTATCAAGCATCTTTACTCTTCTTTTGCAAAGATACATCAAAGTTTCTGTGCCTATCACCCCTTCAAATCACTTCAAATGAAACTTCTTGGATTCCTTTCATATTGGAAGTTGGAGACAAGCAGCTTCTCCTGTTGTTTGTTATATGGGGAAACTTATCAGCATTAGACAACTGTTCTGGCAGAGAAGTGCTGGGCTGGAATTTGCTCAGTCATTTTTGGTTTCTGATCACAGATGTGTGTCCAGAGTATGTTACTCACCCAGCATTTCAATTTCTTGTGTTGCAGCCTTTAATCTGGACAATGAACAGCCAGATTATGATATGGACTCTGAGGATGAGACCCTTCTGAACAGGCTGAACAGGAAGATGGAAATCAAGCCACTGCAGTTTGAAATAATGGTTGACAGACTTGAAAAAGCCAGTTCTAGTCAGGTATGGTGGGAAGAAATCACTGGGAGGTTTTGCTTTCCTGGGGGGTGGTTCTGGCTGAGTGCTTGGTGTTATTTCCTGCTGACAGGAGAAGTGTGTTTGTGTGAGTCTGCAGTTTCACAGAAATCACATTGCTGTCTCCTGTGTCAGTATTGGTAACTTTAGAGAAAACAGGTGGAGAAGGAGCTTTTGGGGTTGCAGGGATTGATTTTAAAGTTTAATTCCTGACCACAATGTGTTAGGGACACACAGCTTGTTATACCACAGTTGGTATGGAATAAGCTTGTGATGATCAGGAGGTGCAGAAATGGCTACAAACATATGAAAATCCAAATATTGGTACACTTGTTTCTGCTGGACATTGCCACTGGTTGGTTTTTGAGGGTTAGAATTAACAGTGAATTAACTTGTGCCAGTGTTAAATGAGATCCTGAGATGTTCCAGGAGGGCAGTGTCTGGAGAAGGGTCTTACAGCCCAAAATATTTACTGCAAAACTAAACCTGGGGGATCAGTTTGTGCAAGTCAGGTTTGAGCAGGTGCAGTTATTTCCCAGTGAGATGAGGCTTTGTGGGAGGGAAAAATCCGTTGTGGGATCCATGGCTGTGTCTCAGTTCCTTAACCTGATTTAGTTCAGTGCTGTCTGTTAAAAGGCCAAAATACTGAATTTTTTTCCATCTTAGAGCAACTTCAGAAAGGCAGATATTCCTTACTATACTAAGAAAATGGGCATTAAGGGAAAAATAGGGAATACATTGGATGACAATTGTTGAACATGTACTTGGGTTTGTTGGAGCTTTGATAAAGACACTCCTGTTCTGGTTCTCAGTTCAGGCCACTATGGTGATCACTTTTCATGATCAATATTCACCCCTCTGATGCTGGTTTCACTTTTCTTTGCTGGAGTAATGAAATTAAATTTAAGATTTGAAGATGCTTTTCAAAATTAAATGTTATAAGAGCACGGGTTTTCTCTGTAGACACAAGCTACTCTTGCAGGTTCTTGGAGCCTGGGCAGGGCAGTGGCTGGTGGGGTTTGAGTGCTGCTCCCAGTTCCCAGTTGATCCCCAGAATATTAAATTTAGGATGTTGCTGAGAATGCCTTTCCTGCCCAGGAGGGGTTCCAGGCTTTCCTCCTGGGCATTTATACAAGGACTCTGCATCTACCAGCAGACACAGGCTCAGCTTCACTTTCCCAGCTGTGCACTCAAGGCTGAGGTGATTTATTTTTTATAAGAAATACCTTAATGGAAAAAAGGGAGCAAAAAACAAAACTGAAATGATTTCTAAGCAATACTTTTCTCCTTTTTTTAAAAAAGAACAGTTCAGTGCTTTTTTAATTCTACCACAGATTGCAAAGGTTTTATTCTGCTTGGGCTGGAACTAACACTTGCAGAGTAGCCATGGTTACACTCAGGATTTCCTTATTTTTCCAAAATGTGTTGTTTCCTTTTTTTGCTTTCTCCTAACGTAGGGACAAGATTCAAGTTTGACACGTTGCAAAAGTGCAAATTAAGTTGTTCAGTTGATATTTTTCAAATTAAGGGGCAGATGAAGTGCTGCCTGACTTCTTTTTAAGTAATACTAAGTACTATTTTCTTTTTGTTTAATGAATGGGTTGAAGATGATATGAGCCTGTTAATCTAATGTACTTTTTAGTGATACTTTTGCATTTATTTAGAGTCTGATTTCCATATAAGAAGCTGAACACAGATTTCTTTTTTATCTTTAAATGATCTATGTAGAACTAGCACCTACTGAAATAACTTGGCAAACAAGTGAACATCCTTATGTCTCCCAGCTGGAATAAACAGGGATTGGCATTGTCCTGTTCTATCACAAAGTAAACATTTGGGGGGAAATAATTAAGAAGTAAATTTGCTTCTAGGAGAATCAACATTCAACTGCAAGGAATTGCACATTAATAAAGGTTAACCAATAAAAAACTTTTTTTTGTGATTCCCAAATCATGACCTGCAGACTGCAGTAAGTTCTGTCTATCCTGTGCTTGTAGTTGTTTCAAAGTGTTCTCAGATTTCATGAAAGATTGATGGTATTCTAGACCATTGGATGAAGGAGATGCTGCTGATTCAGAAAAATTGGGAACACTGACTTGGTGACTTCAATTTCCGTGGATGTTGTTACATCCCTTTACTCTGGTGCGGAAAATAAGGAAGTTTATCCAGAAAGTGCACAACTGCTGTGAGTGTGGTGACTTTGCCTGCAGCCCCATCTCAGCTGGGCTTGTCCCTGTTCCCCTGCAGCTTGTGACCCTTCAGGAGGCCAAACTGCTGCTCAACGAGGACGATTACCTGATCAAGGCTGTCTATGACTACTGGGTGAGGAAGCGCAAGAACTGCCGGGGGCCCTCCCTCATCCCCCAGATCAAGCAGGAGAAGAGGGATGGCTCCACCAACAATGACCCCTACGTGGCCTTCAGGAGGAGAACTGAGAAGATGCAGACCAGAAAGGTGACTTGGCAGACTCTGCTGTTGGAATTGTACATTCCTCCCTTGGTAGGGATAATTTGGATCCCTGTCCAGCATCTTGCAGGGGATGGGTTACTGTCCATCCAGTTTTTGAGCTGAAACTCAGAGCAATGCACACAACCAGCCTGCTGGGTTGGGAGTTTTTCTTTCTGTGGGAAAAGGGGAAACAATTCCCAGTTTTTGTATTGGTAGCATGGCATGATTTGAGCCAGGAAATCTGTAATCACCCAGCATTCTCCTTTGTACACATGCACAGCCTTACTGTGTGTGGAATCAAGGTGGGGAAAGTGTTGTAGGCTTGAATTCCTTGGTTCTGACAAACTTCCACTGGCTTGATCAGAAATCTGAGCAAAACATGCAAAGTTCTTCCAGTTTACTCTTCAAACTGGGTTTGTTTGCTTTTGGGGGCTTTGTTTGCCAAGTAGGATCTGCTTTAGGAAAAGCTACTTTGAGTGTCCTCATGAGCCTCGTCTGCAGCAGCATTATATAACTTTATTTTTGTAGTTTGAGCCTCACGGCTTTCGCTTTTGACTAAAAATTTGTTTCATCTCTCAACAGAACCGAAAGAACGATGAAGCATCTTATGAGAAGATGTTGAAATTAAGGAGGGAGTTTAGCAGAGCCATAACAATTTTGGAGATGATTAAGAGGAGAGAGAAAACAAAACGGGAGCTGTTGCATTTAACGTTGGAAGTTGTGGAGAAAAGGTAAAATTCCAGATTGTAAAAACCAAGGTTTTAACTTTTCCTTAAATAGCTTTGAAATCATCTCTCATTATTTATTGTAGCAGCATAAACTTGAGAAACTAAAAGAGAAGGGGTTTGTGGAGACAGTTGGAAGACACTGGTTTGTGTCTCTCAGACATTTCCCAGTGGAAATGCAGCCCTACAGTTTCAATCCTGCTTTTTCAGGTACCATTTGGGTGATTATGGAGGTGAAATCCTCAATGAAGTGAAGCTGAACAGACCTGACAAAGAGATGGGCACAACTCCATCATCACTCCACAATGGCAACCACCACAAAGTTCAAGAATGTAAAGTTAAGGTAAAATTCTTTCCCTGCCATGAGTCTCTTGTTCCTGGGATCATCATCCCCTTGGATATGCTTTGAATTCAGACCTGTCCCTGAAGAAATAACCTGAAACATTAGGAGTTAAAATGCTTGGGGTGAGGCTGAGAGTTGAAGACCTCTGGAAATTTGTATTTAGCACCTGCGACACCTAGTGGTCCCAGAATTCCATACAGAGCTCGGAATTCCTCCCGGAATTTTGGCATTCCTCGTGTTCCTCCTCTGCTTCCCAAGCCCAGCTCCATTTCTGGAGTTAGTTTCAGTCGGGCATTGATGGGTGTTAATCCAGGGTAAATTTCAACCCTTTTTAAAACTGCTCTGGTGCTTCTCCTTCAAATGGAGAATTTTGCAAGTGAAATAATCTTTTCAAATGGGAGCTTTGAAGTTTAATAACATTTGTGTTCAAGTGGACAGTTCAGTATCGATGGAGTAATTGCTCACTGCAGAGGGTTTATGTGAAAAAAATCTTAAGTAGCCAACCCAAATCCCATCACATCTGTTCAAAAGTGTCAGCTCTGTGAGAAACAGGAAACAAATTAAATTGTTTCTTTTGAACATGTCCGAGCAGTTCAGAAAATTGAAAGTGCCAGGGAAAAATGAGATCTCGGGAAATAATTGGAAGAGGAATTTCAATGACAATACGCTGAGTGTAGTGCGGAGTGAGGAGCCTCTCAGGCAGTGACGTGGCTTGAGAGCTCTCTGATTATTAATAAATACCTGTAAAAACAATCACAGGAAAGCTTCTGAGGTTTAATGTGTTCAGTACATTTTGCATTACATGTCTCAAATATCTGCAGAGCCTTTGGAAGGCAAGCAGCCTGTCTTGAAGTAATGAAATTTGCTGATGCTTTGGTTTTTAGAATTTTCTGTTTGTTTTCCCGAGCAGCACCCTCACCACTCCTCTCTGAAGGAGGAGGTGTCCGATGTGGTCCGTCAGAAGAAGAAGTACCTGAAGAAGCCCAAGCTGGAGTGTGTGGTGACCCCTCAGCCCCTGGCTGAGCCCTTGCCTGTGCTCAGCAAGAGCGACATCAAACAGTACGACTTCCACAGCTCTGATGAGGATGAGTTCCCACAGGTAACCCCCAAAATCTCAGTGCACACAAGGCAGAAATTCCTGTTAGCTGGCATTTGGCCGGTCTGGCTTGTCCCAGCTCTGACTATATTGAAAAGCTCCTTGTGTAAACTGAGTTTTCCTTCCAAGCTGTGATAAACATGGCAGTTCTCATTATATAAACACAAACTTTTATAATAAATACAATTATACAAATATGGCAATTGGAAGAATGACATTGTTTTCTCATTACATAAACACAAACTTTTATAATAAATACAATTATACAAATATGGCAATTGGAAGAATGACATTGTTTTCTCATTACATAAACACAAACTTTTATAATAAATACAATTATACAAATGTGGCAGCTGGGAGAATGACATTGTTTTCTGGTTTAGGTACCCTCACCAGTGTCAGAAGCAGAAGAGGAAAATGATCCTGATGGACCTTGTGCTTTCAGGAGAAGAGCAGGATGCCAGTATTATGCTGTAAGAATATGCAGTGTTATGCTGTGCTGTTGGGTTTAGGGGTGGTTTCTTTCAATTTAGGTTGGCATAGTGCCAGTGTTGGAGTTCTGTTCCCACTCTCACCACCAAAGCTTTGATACTTTGGTGACTCCAAAGACAATTGCAGGAACATCCCCTTTTCTGCTTGGCTCTGAAGGGTCCAAGCTGAACTTCCCACTTGCTTAGAATTCACCTCCTTTCTTTTTTCCCTTACCCTGTGAGTTGATTCCTTTGCCAAAAGATGTTGAGATGACTGAAAACTTTTATTTTCGTTTCCTCCAATGTTACCATTGCTGTTAGATGCAGAGCATTTAACAGCCTAAATATTAGAGTTTCTTTTTTAACTACTGAAGCTGTTATTGGTTAACTCAACATCAATCACATGTTCTGTCCTGAACCTGTGCATGATACCCAGCAGTGCCCTCATCAAAGCACCCTTGGAGTATAAAATTGTCTTTTCTTCCTTCACAGCCTCGTTTGGACCAAACGAATTCTTCGTCCGAAAGCCCAGAATTGGGAGAATTGGACAAACTGAGGTTCAGGCATTGCCTTACAACCCTCACAATCCCAAGGAGATGTATAGGGTTTGCAAGGAGGAGGATTGGCAGGGGTGGAAGGTACAGTTGGTTTCTTTCTAATTCATTCCCCTTCAAAGGATAAAAGTATTAAAGAGAGCTGATGAAGCTAACGATTCTCCTCCTCCTCTTTGCTCAGGGTGATCATGGACCGAATATCCACAGAACACGATCCTGTCTTGAGGCAGATTGACCCGGAAATGCTGAGCAGTTTTTCAAGCTCTTCCCAGACTTTAGACTTTTCTTCTAATTTTTCACGGACCAATGCTTCCAATAAACCTTGTGAAAACAGACTGTCCCTTCCTGAAATCCTAAGCAATATCAGATCATGTCGACTGCAGTGTTTCCAGCCCAGGCTACTCAATCTCCAGGACAGTGATAGTGAAGAATGTACCTCAAGGAAAGCAGGGCAGACTGTGAATAATAAAAGAGTCTCTGCAGCATCTGTAGCTTTATTGAACACCAGCAAGAATGGCATATCAGGTAGGCAAGAATTTGGCTGCTTCTGGGATTTAAAATACTGGATTTTGGTTTTCTTTGTGGCTGGACTGGTGAGATCTTCAGCACTGGTGTGGACCTAACCACAGCTACAGCCTGACATAGAGAAACTTCCCACAAACACTTCTTCCTCCTGCTTTGCTTCCATTAGAATTTGAAGTGCTGGATTCAAACCTTATTCAAAGCAGGGATTCTGCTCACATGAAGAATTGTTTAGGTCTAATTAAATCTTAATGGCACTAATTGGCCTAACCTTGTTTAAGGTAGATGGATGCTCGTTATGAATGCAAAACAAATCTGGTGGTTTCTTAGGGAGGGTGGGTGTGGCTCAGTTTTGTTGGCAGTTTTCATTTTTGACTCAGACAAATGTAGGAAGTTCCTAAGTGCCCTGAGCAGGCATGAAAATGGTAAAAATGTTGATAGTGGAAGCATTCAGTGATGAAAAGTTTGCTTTAAGTTTAAATTGAGCAGTGTTTGCATCACTTGCTTCATGAGCTAGAGTTGTAATGGCTCAAGTTTTAACACTGTCACTTCTTTATAATGAGGAAAGAATCATAAGCATTGATACTTCAAAAATCTGAAAAACTGGAGATCCAGCAAATGAGATCTCCTACAACAACAAGCAGCTGAGTATATCCCCCCTCCATCCTGCTCTGTAAGCCAGGATAATGAAATAATAGAATAGACTGCCTCTGAATTCCATAATTTCTGTGGCTGGGGAATGTCCCATCTCTCTCAAAGAATGGGTATTTAGTCTCCAAAAATGTATCTCTAGAATTCCTGGGTACTGTTAAATTGCTCTGACAGAGGCACAGAATATTTATTCCAGCCCAGTACATTCCCAGCTTCTCAGCATGGTCACTGTAACCTTCAGATTGTTCTCTGCCATGAAAAGATTGGCACAGGAGCATTTTCCTGCTGCATGAAAAACCAGATATCATGTATTACATATTTTATGTATTTATTTTTGAAAGACCTAGAAGGCCTGAGGGATCACAGCTGGGGCAGAAAGGGGCACTTCAGCATGATGGGATTATTGATAAACACCAAGAGCTGGTAAAGAAACAGCTGAAAAATGAATAAAACCAAATCTGATGGATCCAAGCCACTTTTTGGAGGAATAGTAATAAACTCGTGGTATAATTTTAGAAATCATCTGAGGAATACATTTAAATTAAATGGAAATCCCTCAGTAGTTGAAGTACATTATGCATGGAATTTATGGCTGGGGAGGACCTTTTTTGTCACAGATTTAAATTACAAACCAGATCCTGCAATTCTGGAACAGGATCAGACACAATAGACAGCAGAATTCTTCCCCAAATAACTGAACCAGCAAGAGGCACTGCTGATGGATTTTCTCACTAGTAAATAGGGAATAAATTTTAAAAGGGCTGGTCAGAGTCTGGTTGTGCATTAAATGAGCACAGGCATTGTCACTGCATTTATTGAAGTCATTCTCTTTGGGAAGTGATTGTTGAAATCAGTTAATTTTACAGCTGATTTGATATTCCCTCCAGAGGAAATGGTGGCAGTACTTAAAATGATTATTTCTATTTTTTTATTATTTTATTGCAGAGAGAATTGGTGAGTTCCTTTGATTTTTGGTACACAAGAATATTTAAAATTACCTCTGGGTTATATTTTTTCTCTGTACTAGTAAAGCAGCTCTGGTATTTCCTCAAATGCATTGTACAGACAGATTTTTTTTTAAAATTTGAAAAGCCTGGGACTAGACTTTTCTTCAAAATACCTAATGAGTGCATGAACCAAGAACCAATTTTTGAGCTGAATTATTCTCTTGCTCATGTTGTAAGCGCTGCAAATGGGAAAAGGGTGTCCCTAGAGAGAGGTCAACTGCACATGATGCTATTCCCAGCTGAAGGGTTTTGTTTGTGGAACACAATTTTACTTTTCAGAGGTATTTTTTTCTCAACCTTAAGTGCCACGTAGGAGTAATTGAAGCAATGCCACTTTTGGGGCAGCCTGCAGAGGATGATCTTTGGTTAAAGCCTTCAGATCCTGGGAGAAATGACACAATCCAAACCTTCCAAGGAGAGAGGAGCCTGGAAGTGAAAGCTGGAGTGACTTTTCCCCCCTTTTGTGGTGCAGTTTTTCAGCCCAGTCAGGCTCTGATAAAATAAAACCCCCCTGAAGCTGCAGAGCTCTTGACCCTGCTCAGAGCTCTGCCCTGGGACATGCTCAAAGTTTGCTCTTTTTTTCTCCAGGACCCTCCAGGTGTTTGATTTGGCAGAAGCAAATGATATTTAATGTGCAAATGAACATCTGCTGGTTTATAACAAGGTGAACAGCTTGGCCACTGGATAAATACCTGAAATTCAGGCACATGCAGGCAGAGCAAGGGAATATTGAATTCTGGATTACCTTCCCTGTGTCCTGTAATAGAGTATTCCATGATTTTGTGGTCTGTAATAAAACTGGGAAGGAAAGGAGATTGAAAACATGAAATCTCACCTTGTTCTTAAACGGCTTTCTGTGAAACAAAACACATTTTCTGGCACTTGTTACCTCAGAACTTAAAAATAGAAATATATGTAATATTCCATAATGCTGTTCTTGGCCATGGTGCCTTCAGCAGTGCCATGTGTTCTGTGAGGGAATGTAGCAGGTTGAGCTGATTTGACTTGGAATTAAATTCTAGGTAACAATCTGTGAGAGGAACAAAGTAAAGCTAAGTGCAAAATAAACTTAGGTTGGAAATTGTAATATTGCTAGAGTTTAAGAGGAGTAATTTTTAAGTAATTGGACTTTTAAGTGCTCTCCTAATATGGTTGAAACCTGCTTTAATAATGTAGCAGTAAAGAAAAAGTTTCATTCTAATTTCTAAGCAAACCTGGTTCTGGTATTTTTCCCCAATGGAATTTCAGGAGAACCCTGAGTACTAAAAGTGGTAAATGGAAGGGCCAAACCCTGCAAGGTGGATAAAACTCCGTGTTTTAATGTTAGCTCAGTGTCCCTGGATGGGAGGATATTCCTGAGAATCCAGGTGTTGGAGGTGCAGCACAGCTTCAGTCCTGCAGAAACAGAGTTGAGGATGAAGTGTTGCAATGCATTCATGGCAATCTTTGGGAAGTTCTCTCCTCACTTGCTCCCCAGAGAGCTCAGTTCTTGGGTTAACTGCACACAGCTCAGGTTTTAGCATCAAACCCCTGCCAGTAGTTTCAGTTTACCAAGTGTGCAGATTCTCCAGGGGGAGAATATTAAAACCAACTTTTCTAACTTCATTCCCTTCGTGTGTTGAGCCTGGGAGATTGATTACTGGGGTGGCATTAACCTGGTTCTCAGAAATAAACTTATTGTGGCACCCCTAAACTCTTAGAGCATTTAAACAATAACTGGCAGAGAAAATCCCCCATGCCAGACGTGTGCTTCCCTCAGGGCAAAGGGACAGCAAGGGGCTGTGGGAAGGGAAAATGTCCCGGAATCCTCTGCCAGTGTTCACTGGGACAGAAGGCACCCAGCTCAGCCCACGGTGCTGTGTCCTCAGCTCTGATTTTTAGGCTGTGCTGCTTTCCTGAAAGCCAGGCAAATCATTTCTCTTGAGCTTTTGCCTAAAGCCACTGGGGATAAAACCACCAAAGATAGAAACTGCTTAAAAGCAACGAAAGCTCTGAATTCTTTTGTTACAAATGAACTCCATGAAAGAACACAACGAGCAAACACAGCCTGACCTCTCCTTTACATAATCTCTGAAGATTTTTGGCTGCAGCTGACATGATTTGTGTCATCCTCGCCCACCTTAGCTGCACTCTTGCCTTTCCCATGTATAAATGTGTAACTGTGGCTCCTTTCTTTCCCGTAGTCACAGGGGGCATCACAGAGGAGCAGTTCCAGACACACCAACAGCAGTTAGTGCAGATGCAGAGGCAGCAGCTGGCCCAGCTGCAGCAGAAGCAGCAATCTCAGCATTCCTCCCAACAGACACATCTGAAAGCACAGGTACTGCTCCCACCTTGCACGTTCCTTTTGTTCCCAGTGCTGCTCGTCTGCCCCCGACCGATGGCACACCCCAGCAAGTGTGGGATGATTTAGAGGGAATTTAAAACACTTTGATCTGGGGGTTTTTAACAAGGTTGGATGCATTTTACGAGTTGAGGAAGAGACTTTGGAGCTGAATGTGTTACCTGCATCCAGAGTTACCAGTGTAAAAATATCAATGTGTGCTCTCAACTCTTCCTGTTTTCACTGGCTTTGTCCTCCTGTCTGTAAGTGCTCTGAAGAGACTTCATTAAAATTACCTTCTGAGGTTCTGTTATGAACAGATACTCAGTGAGCACTAAAAATTGGTGCCTCCGAGAGGAAAAGGAAACCTTGCATATTTGCATATTCTGGCTTCTAAAAGAATCCCATTTTTCCTCTGGAATCCCTTGCAAGGGAAAAATGCAAAATATAAACATGTATTTTTCTATTTACGTATGGATATACATGTTACATATTTTTCCATTGCACTTAGTTTTCTGTTAGCTTCTTCCCAATAAAGTATAAAAACTGTGGCTGTTGTCTATTAACAATGGAAAATGTATATTACTTTGAGCATTTTATATCTAATTGCTTGTGCTGGTTGTCCCTTCCCCTCAATGTTTTCTACTTCAATTAATCAGGGATTCTGTGTTGGCAGATACCGATGACATTTTTTGTAAGTGTAAAGAAACAATGCCAAAATATTTAAACAAAACAAATGAATTTTGGATCTTTAAAACGTTTCAAGCTTCTCTGCAAAGTCATTTTCTTAGCTAATACAAATTGAAATTGCAGAATTAATGTTCTTTCCAGTAAGAATGGTGAGCCTTTCCAGTAGGAACTGGGCTAACAGAGGGGGATTCCAGAATGTGCTGGGCACTTATTCTGTGGCACAAGTCACAGAATGGAGGTACCACAAATCCTGAATATCCCTGAGATTTGCAGCTGCCTGGAGGCAGAACAGAGAAAGTTTAAGACATGGTTGTTTTCTTAGAGGAAACATCTCCAAACCTAGGAAATGCTGTGTGGTTTGGGTTGGAAGGGACCTTAAAACCCGTCCAGTTCTCCCAGGGACTCCTCTCATTATCCCAGGCTGCTCCAAGCCCTGTCCAGCCTGGCTTGGGCACTGCCAGGGATCCAGGGGCAGCCCCAGCTGCTCTGGGAATCCCAGCCCAGCCAGGAATTCCCAGTTCCCAGTGTCCCATCCATCCCTGCCCTCTGGCAGTGGGAGCCATTCCCTGGCTCCTGTCCCTCCATCCCTTGTCCCCAGTCCCTCTGCAGCTCTCCTGGAGCCCCTCCAGGCCCTGCCAGGGGCTCTGAGCTCTCCCCAGAACCTTTCCCTCTCCAGGCTGAACAGCACAGAACAAAAGTGACTTCGTTGTGCTGAGGTCTGGCCTGGCTGCATTGGGCAGCCCTTGTGTAGCCCTCCTTTGGACACTGCTTTCCACCTTCTCATCACTCTGGTGACACAGAAATATTCCATGTTGTGGTGCATTAGGGCACATGTGGAATCTGTATTTATTTATTTGCTGTACTTGTGCACTGTAGCAATCCTAAGGCATGTTTCCTTTAGTACTTGGATGGTTGAGAAGCACCTTTTCCTCTTCCTGCAGGGCTCCAGCACCTCTGACTGCATGTCCAAAACCCTGGATTCAGCCAGTGCCCACTTTGCTGCCTCTGCAGTGGTCAGTGCCCCAGGCGCCGGGCGCAGCGAGGGAACCAAGGAGCAGAACACCAGCCACAACAGTATCAACGGTGTTGTCCAGCCTTCAGGTGAGGAGGCCTTGAAAATCCCAGCCTGGAATGAGCACAGAGTGTCAGCTGCTCTTAGCCATCAACTGATCTTATTGCTGATTTCTAAAATATTATTAAACAACAACAAAGAAAATGAAATCTCTTCGTTGTGGTCGTTTTAAGTATTGTTCTCTGAAGTAGTTTGGAGCAGTGGTTTGAATCGTGGAATATCCTGAGTTCATTTTGTTTCACAATTTGACTAGATGGACTTTTTGCTAAATACTTTAGTGGCATTTCACTGTCACATATGAAGTTCAAGGCAAAATAGTATTTTCTATTACTGTCCCACAAGGAATGACCAAAGTCAGGATAACCTGTGCAGGACAGCCCTGAGAATCCCACCCTGTGCCTGAGAGCCTTGTCCAGCAGATGTTGTTAAAATGGATATAAAACCACCAAGTGCTCTTTGCCTTGGAAGAGCATTGTTTGCTTTTCCTTTGGTAGTCTTTATCTTCTAATAGCCTGTTCAGATCAAAAGTCTAAATGACAGCATTTTAAAAGCAATGAGAGTGTGTAATGAAAGAATAAATCAACTGCTTAAAACATTTAAGTACTTTGAGAAGGAAGTGGAGAAGTTGATTCATTTTTTGGTTGTTACCTCACTTGTACATTCAGCCAAAAATGTACTGACCAACCTTTACTGGCAATTCTTCTGACATCACTGTTAGCCTCAAGTTTCACTGCATTTAGGATTTGTCCCAAAAAGTGCAGCCATGGGCACTCAGTGCCCCCTGCCACCCTCCTGTGGTGCTGCTTGTGCTGGTGCCGTCTCCACGGTGCCAAGAGGCAAATGGGATTTGGGCTGCCAAGACAAAGAAGAGGCTTTTAAAGTAATTTGTTGTTTTAGCAGCTAATGATGTGATTAGTTTTATAGACCTTCTGCCAGGCTGGGTTAATGATAATATGAAATGAATAGAGGGAGACTGAATAAAATCAATAAACTGGAGCAGTTCCAGGACAGAGAGAGAGAGATCTGTGTGTGATTCCCGGAGTTCATATCCAAGAGGGCAGTGCTCTGAGGGTGGAAGATCAGGCACGTGGAGGTGCCTTGGCATGGCTACCTGGAACAGAGGCTAGACAAGATTAAGAGAACAAAAGTGGATATTTATTAAAGGCCTTCAGTAGATGCACCTTGGGCAGTCAGAAGCCTCTGAGAGGCTACACCCAGAATGGACAGTGGGCACGAGTGTTTCAGATAATTATGACTTTGGTCCATTTGCATATCAGGGGTTAATCCTCCAGTTACAGCTTCAGGTAATGAAGTCATATACCCCCAGTTTGCTCCCCCCCAACTCACTTTCGTTTACACTTTTTTGGGCCTGAGACAGTGAGGTGTCTGAGTTTCAGGCCTGGAGTTTTAGGTTTTCCCACCTAATTGACCTCTCCTGATATAAAATACTAGGCCCAGAAGGACTAGCCAGCCTGCAGCTAATAGCAACCACCCTCCATTCCAGCCTAATCAAAGCTTACTTAGGATCATTCGCTTTATCCATTCTCATCATCCTCATATCCACGTGCAAATGTTTCAGATAATTACGAGTTTGGTCCACTTGCATATCAGGGGTTAATCCTCCAGTTACATTTTCAGGTAATGAAGTCACATACCCCCAGTTTGCCCCCCAACTCACTTTTGTTTAAACTTTTTGGGGCCTGAGACATGAGGTGTCTGAGTTTCAGGCCTAGAGGGGTTGTCTGAATAAAACAGGAGAACAGCAGCTGACAGGCTGTGGAGTTTTAGAGTTACGCCCTAAAGCAGTACAGGATCTGAAAAATATAAAAGCTAAATCCTAAGGCATCAGTGGCAGTGTGCCAAGCTGCCACTTCTGACTTTTACCATTTTGTGAATCTGTAAAATATGGACATCAATGACTTACACACTCAAAGTGTTGCCCTTGAGGTTAATCTTTGCCTTTTCATCTAAGAAATGTCACCTTTTTAACACCCACCGTTTATTCTGCCTAACAGGAACCTCCCGAACTTTGTACTCCACCAACATGGCTTTATCATCCAGCCCAGGGATCTCAACTGTACAGCTCAAGGACAGTTGGCCACAGCACCACAAACCACTTAATCCCAGCCTTGTGCACGAGCAGCCCTCAGCCTCTCCCCATGAACAATTCCTGCCTGCCCAGCGCCGTGCACCTCAACAACGTCAGCGTTGTGTCTCCAGTCAATGTTCATATCAATACACGGACTTCAGCGCCCTCGCCAACAGCCTTAAAACTTGCCACAGTTGCTGCCAGCATGGACAGAGTGCCAAAGGTAACTCCCAGCAGTGCCATCAGCAGTATAGCAAGGTGAGTGCGGACAGGGCTGCAGCAGCTCCCGTTTTTGTGGGACCTTCAATCATGGAATTATTAGGAATTATTAATTTTGTGCTTGAGTCGTGGAATTACTTGCAGTTTTTAATTTTGTGCTTGAATCATGTGTCGATTGTGGTCACAGGGGTTGCAGGATGGAGAGAGACGAGAAGGTGTTGACTCCATGATCAGAAGGCTTGATTTATTATATTATGAAATATATATATACATTATAACTATAGTAAAAGAGATAGAAGGAAGAAGTTCTCTCAGAATGCTAGCTAAGCTAAGAATAGAATAGAAAGAATGATAACAAAGCAGCTGGGCCCGACAGAGAGCGAGAGCCAGCTCTGCCATGACTGGTCAATAAATCCAAACACCCATAGGAGACCAATCACAGGCCCACCTGTTGCATTCCACAGCAGCAGATAACAATTGTTTCTATTTGTTGCTGAAACTGCAGCTCTCAGAAGAAAGAAATCCTAAGAAAGGATTTTTCACAAAAGATGTCTGTGACAATCATGGAATTGTTTGGGTTGGAATCACCAAAGTCAGAGTCCAGCCCAGGACTCACCCTCAGCTCATCAGAGCAGAGCACTGAGTGCCACCTCAGCAGTGCCTCCCTCAGCCCCTGGGCAGTGCTTGACAGCCCTTTCCATGGAGAAACCCTTCCTGATGTCCAGCCTCACCCTCCCCTGGTGCGGCTTCAGCCTGTGTCCTCTCCATGCTCCTGCCCAGCTCTGCCCTAGAGGGAATCGGTTCCACCTCTGAGAGGCTTCTCAGCACCTTCAGCATGGCCTTGGCAAACCAAAAGAGCTGATGTTGCAAATTAACCCCTCAAATAACCTGCCCTGCCTTTAGGCACCTGTACTTTTGGTCAGCTTCTACTCTGTTTGAATTTTAACCATTTCATTTGTCCCTTCTCATCCAGCATTTTCAGGTAGAGTCTGTCAAATTCTCCTCTTGTTCCCTCTAAATTATTTGTAATATTGTAAGGTACAGGCTGGCACATGTATTTTTATATTTACATGTGGATATATGTGTTACATATTTATGTAAAACACACACCAGAAGAGTGGCAACCTGTATCTTACATATAAAATCATAATTCGTAATTGTTTAGGTTGGAAAAGACCTTTAAGATCATCAAGTCCAACCATTAAGGTGTTTGTTCTCATTGAACAGCAGCACTGTTTTTCAGGATACTTAGATGATGTTTCACAGGAGTGGCAGGAGCTTTGCAGTTGGCAGATTGTTCTGAAAATGGCAATATTTGGGTTTTTTTGAAATCTCTCCTGGATTGTATGGTGTTTCAAAAAACAAAGTCATGTTTGTCAATTGGAAAAGTAAAAAATGGATATTAGTAAACGAGTGAAAAATTAGTGCTAAAGCAGAATGGGAGTTACACCACTTGGTTCATTAACAGAATAACTGATGCTGAGTTATCATATCTTGACTTTGTTCCTTCAGCAGAGCTTTTAGGGATTTAATCCATAATTCAGGCTGGCAGTGGACAGTTAACTGCAGTAATCTCACAGAAGGGACTGCACTGTTGAAATAAGAGCAGTTGTTGAGTGCCAGTACTTACTCCAAACAAAGTTTGCAGTGTGTATGTGAAGGTTCCTGCCTGGCCCAGCTATCAGCTGTGTGAAAATACGAAATCAGTGAGTAAAAGAGTGTGGGGATCTGCTCTGACTGTGGGGTGCTCCTTCCTTGCAGAGAGAACCATGAACCAGAGCGCCTGGGCTTGAACGGCATCGCGGAGACCACAGTGGCCATGGAAGTGACATAACCTCCAAGCTGTCCCCAGCTGGGTCACGGTGTGCTCCTTCTATTCCAGCCGAATGCAAACACAGCACTCTGTGGGTCACAGAGAACTCACCCAGACCTGAATGGACTCCCGTTATATCGTGTATTAAGTCGATATATAATGTAAATTTTGTAAAATTGGGAAAATCACTACCTTGTAAAATAGTTTATTTGTATCATCAATATTATTTCTGTTACTTGAATAGTAGATATTCATCATCATGCTTTTGCACTTGAATTTGCAACTGAATGGATTAAAAAATAATTCTTTAATGGGATCATGAGCATGACATGGGATCCTGCATCACTTGTTTAAACTATTTATTTTGCCTCATTTTGTTTCACAATTTGACTAGATGGACTTTTTGGTAAATACTTTAGTGGCATTTCACTGTCAAATATGAAGTTCAAGGCAAAATAGTATTTTCTATTACTGTCCCACAAGGATGACCAAAGTCAGGATAACCTGTGCAGGACAGCCCTGAGAATCCCACCCCTGTGCCTGAGAGCCTTGTCCAGCAGATGTTGTTAAAATGGATATAAAACCACCAGTGCTCTTTTGCCTTGGAGAGCATTGTTTGCTTTTCCTTTGGTAGTCTTTATCTTCTAATAGCCTGTTCAGATCAAAAGTCTAAATGACAGCATTTTAAAAGCAATGAGAGTGTGTAATGAAAGAATAAATCAACTGCTTAAAACATTTAAGTACTTTGAGAAGGAAGTGGAGAAGTTGATTCATTTTTTGGTTGTTACCTCACTTGTACATTCAGCCAAAAATGTACTGACCAACCTTTACTGGCAATTCTTCTGACATCACTGTTAGCCTCAAGTTTCACTGCATTTAGGATTTGTCCCAAAAAGTGCAGCCATGGGCACTCAGTGCCCCCTGCCACCCTCCTGTGGTGCTGCTTGTGCTGGTGCCGTCTCCACGGTGCCAAGAGGCAAATGGGATTTGGGCTGCCAAGACAAAGAAGAGGCTTTTAAAGTAATTTGTTGTTTTAGCAGCTAATGATGTGATTAGTTTTATAGACCTTCTGCCAGGCTGGGTTAATGATAATATGAAATGAATAGAGGAGACTGAATAAAATCAATAAACTGGAGCAGTTCCAGGACAGAGAGAGAGAGATCTGTGTGTGATTCCCGGAGTTCATATCCAAGAGGGCAGTGCTCTGAGGGTGGAAGATCAGGCACGGGAGGTGCCTTGGCATGGCTACCTGGAACAGAGGCTAGACAAGATTAAGAGAACAAAAGTGGATATTTATTAAAGGCCTTCAGTAGATGCACCTTGGGCAGTCAGAAGCCTCTGAGAGGCTACACCCAGAATGGACAGTGGGCACGAGTGTTTCAGATAATTATGACTTTGGTCCATTTGCATATCAGGGGTTAATCCTCCAGTTACAGCTTCAGGTAATGAAGTCATATACCCCCAGTTTGCTCCCCCCCAACTCACTTTCGTTTACACTTTTTTGGGCCTGAGACAGTGAGGTGTCTTGAGTTTCAGGCCTGGAGTTTTAGGTTTTCCCACCTAATTGACGTCTCCTGATATAAAATACTAGGCCCAGAAGGACTAGCCAGCCTGCAGCTAATAGCAACCACCCTCCATTCCAGCCTAATCAAAGCTTACTTAGGATCATTCGCTTTATCCATTCTCATCATCCTCATATCCACGTGCAAATGTTTCAGATAATTACGAGTTTGGTCCACTTGCATATCAGGGGTTAATCCTCCAGTTACATTTTCAGGTAATGAAGTCACATACCCCCAGTTTGCCCCCCCCCAACTCACTTTTGTTTAAACTTTTTGGGGCCTGAGACATGAGGTGTCTGAGTTTCAGGCCTAGAGGGGTTGTCTGAATAAAACAGGAGAACAGCAGCTGACAGGCTGTGGAGTTTTAGAGTTACGCCTAAAGCAGTACAGGATCTGAAAAATATAAAAGCTAAATCCTAAGGCATCAGTGGCAGTGTGCCAAGCTGCCACTTCTGACTTTTACCATTTTGTGAATCTGTAAAATATGGACATCAATGACTTACACACTCAAAGTGTTGCCCTTGAGGTTAATCTTTGCCTTTTCATCTAAGAAATGTCACCTTTTTAACACCCACCGTTTATTCTGCCTAACAGGAACCTCCCGAACTTTGTACTCCACCAACATGGCTTTATCATCCAGCCCAGGGATCTCAACTGTACAGCTCGTAAGGACAGTTGGCCACAGCACCACAAACCACTTAATCCCAGCCTTGTGCACGAGCAGCCCTCAGCCTCTCCCCATGAACAATTCCTGCCTGCCCAGCGCCGTGCACCTCAACAACGTCAGCGTTGTGTCTCCAGTCAATGTTCATATCAATACACGGACTTCAGCGCCCTCGCCAACAGCCTTAAAACTTGCCACAGTTGCTGCCAGCATGGACAGAGTGCCAAAGGTAACTCCCAGCAGTGCCATCAGCAGTATAGCAAGGTGAGTGCGGACAGGGCTGCAGCAGCTCCCGTTTTTGTGGGACCTTCAATCATGGAATTATTAGGAATTATTAATTTTGTGCTTGAATCGTGGAATTACTTGCAGTTATTAATTTTGTGCTTGAATCATGTGTCGATTGTGGTCACAGGGGTTGCAGGATGGAGAGAGACGAGAAGGTGTTGACTCCATGATCAGAAGGCTTGATTTATTATATTATGAAATATATGTATACATTATAACTATAGTAAAAGAGATAGAAGGAAGAAGTTCTCTCAGAATGCTAGCTAAGCTAAGAATAGAATAGAAAGAATGATAACAAAGCAGCTGGCCCTGACAGAGAGCGAGAGCCAGCTCTGCCATGACTGGTCAGTAAATCCAAACATCCATAGGAGACCAATCACAGGCCCACCTGTTGCATTCCACAGCAGCAGATAACAATTGTTTCCATTTGTTGCTGAAACTGCAGCTCTCAGGAGAAAGAAATCCTAAGAAAGGATTTTTCACAAAAGATGTCTGTGACAGTCATGGAATTGTTTGGGTTGGAATCATCAAAGTCAGAGTCCAGCCCAGGACTCACCCTCAGCTCATCAGAGCAGAGCACTGAGTGCCACCTCAGCAGTGCCTCCCTCAGCCCCTGGGCAGTGCTTGACAGCCCTTTCCATGGAGAAACCCTTCCTGATGTCCAGCCTCACCCTCCCCTGGTGCGGCTTCAGCCTGTGTCCTCTCCATGCTCCTGCCCAGCTCTGCCCTAGAGAGAATCGGTTCCACCTCTGAGAGGCTTCTCAGCACCTTCAGCATGGCCTTGGCAAACCAAAAGAGCTGATGTTGCAAATTAACCCCTCAATTACCCTGCCCTGCCTTTAGGCACCTGTACTTTTGGTCAGCTTCTACTGTGTTTGAATTGTAACCATTTCATTTGTCCCTTCTCAGCCAGCATTTTCAGGTAGAGTCTGTCAAATTCTCCTCTTGTTCCCTCTAAATTATTGTGTAATATTGTAAGGTACAGGCTGGCACGTGTATTTTTATATTTACATGTGGATATATGTGTTACATATTTATGTAAAACACACACCAGAAGAGTGGCAACCTGTATCTTACATATAAAATCATAATTCATAATTGTTTAGGTTGGAAAAGATCTTTAAGATCATCAAGTCCAACCATTAAGGTGTTTGTTCTCATTGAACAGCAGCACTGTTTTTCAGGATACTTAGATGATGTTTCACAGGAGTGGCAGGAGCTTTGCAGTTGGCAGATTGTTCTGAAAATGGCAATATTTGGGTTTTTTTGAAATCTCTCCTGGATTATATGGTGTTTCAAAAAACAAAGTCATGTTTGTCAATTGGAAAAGTAAAAAATGGATATTAGTAAACGAGTGAAAAATTAGTGCTAAAGCAGAATGGGAATTACACCACTTGGTTCATTAACAGAATAACTGATGCTGCGTTATCATATCTTGACTTTGTTCCTTCAGCAGAGCTTTTAGGGATTTAATCCATAATTCAGGCTGGCAGTGGACAGTTAACTGCAGTAATCTCACAGAAGGGACTGCACTGTTGAAATAAGAGCAGTTGTTGAGTGCCAGTACTTACTCCAAACAAAGTTTGCAGTGTGTATGTGAAGGTTCCTGCCTGGCCCAGCTATCAGCTGTGTGAAAATACGAAATCAGTGAGTATAAAAGTGTGAGGATCTGCTCTGACTGTGGGGTGCTCCTTCCTTGCAGAGAGAACCATGAACCAGAGCGCCTGGGCTTGAACGGCATCGCGGAGACCACAGTGGCCATGGAAGTGACATAACCTCCAAGCTGTCCCCAGCTGGGTCACGGTGTGCTCCTTCTATTCCAGCCGAATGCAAACACAGCACTCTGTGGGTCACAGAGAACTCACCCAGACCTGAATGGACTCCCGTTATATCGTGTATTAAGTCGATATATAATGTAAATTTTGTAAAATTGGGAAAATCACTACCTTGTAAAATAGTTTATTTGTATCATCAATATTATTTCTGTTACTTGAATAGTAGATATTCATCATCATGCTTTTGCACTTGAATTTGCAACTGAATGGATTAAAAAATAATTCTTTAATGGGATCATGAGCATGACATGGGATCCTGCATCACTTGTTTAAACTATTTATTTTGCCATGTTTACATTTTGTATCTTGTACAAATAAATGCAACTTTGTGTCTAAAAAAAAAAGTTAAAGATTCATAGCTAGGAAACAAAATTCTTGTAATTTTTTTCTAAAGGAAATGTAAAGTTTTCACTTGGTTCATTTTGTTTCACAATTTGACTAGATGGACTTTTTGGTAAATACTTTAGTGGCATTTCACTGTCAAATATGAAGTTCAAGGCAAAATAGTATTTTCTATTACTGTGCAGGGGAAAGGGATGGATCGATACATGCAAATTTAATGTAGTAACTCACTTTTCCATATATTTTGAATGTATATTTCTATTTATAATACCAGTTTATAAAAAATAATTACACAGGAGAGGAAAAAAAAAAAACTGACTAGGAAAATTATGCATCTGGCACATGTCCAAATGTGCAGATCAGAGAAAATTTTCACCTTGATGCCATTTTATCCGAGGACTGCGTATTTTAACCGGCTTTCAAACTGTACCACACCACATTAAAGGATATTTTACCAGGTATGTATTGCATTCTATATCATTGCAATAATTCATTATTGGATGTCTAGCTATCGAGCCATCCCAGGTGGTGGGGGGGGAGGGAGGGTTGTGGCAAGATTGTCTTTTCAATTTTGGAGAGTTTTCCTGTGGCTACAAGGCAAGTAACGGGTTGGAAAAAGTCTGACTGTAAGCGTTGGACACCTTGGTAGTGTAGTGTTTTAGTGACTTTTTTTATACGGTTCTTGTACATTAGATACGTGTAGTGGTGTTTCCGAATGTTTGTTTATGCACTAGTTCAGACAACTTTCCCTGTTACTTGTTCTTGATAAGTGAAAACTGCAGGGAAATAAAAATACATATCAAAACCTGGCCATGGTGCATATGTGGTTATTTCACAGTGTGCAAGCAGGGGCAGCAGCAGTTCTGGAGGCTGCTCAGGACTCTGATCCTCTGATCCCAGCATATGCACTTATTTCCAGAAGCCTGCAGGTGATGGGATAATCCTGTGCTAGGGAGGGGTGGGATGGTGTGCTGGTGTTCACAGGGGTTCCAGGAAGAGGGAACAGATGAGGATCTGACTCCATGCTTTCAGCAGGCTGATTGATTATTTTATGATATATACTATAGTAAAATAAAATGATATATTAAAACTGTACTAGAAGAACAGGAGAAAGGATTTCATCAGAAGGCCAGCAAGGAATAGGAGAGAATGGAATGACAATAAAATCCTGTGACTGACCAGAGTCCGAGCCAGCTGGGCTGTGATTGGCCATTAATTAGAAACAACCCCATGAGCCAATCCCAGATGCACCTGTTGCATCCCACAGCAGCAGATAACCATTGTTTGCATTTTGTTCCTGAGGCCTCTCAGCTTCCCAGGAGGAAAAATCCTAAGGAAAGGATTTTTCAGAAAATGTGTTTGTGACAGGATGGGACCTGAGACCTGGGGAAATGAGGAGTGGGAGTTTCTTGCCCTGCCAAAGAAATGGGCTGAATTTCTGCTGGTTTATTCTCCATATTTGGGTGTTTCTGTATTACAAATCCCAGGATCACTGAGGTTGGAAGGAACCTGGAGATGTTGTTCAGTCCAGGCTCACCCTCCCAGGAAAGTCTTGCCTCTGTCATGCAGTCAGTGTATTTTCCATCTTGGCTTTCTATATAAAGAACTGTTTTTAATCCAAGCTGTGTTCAAACCTGTTTTATGTTGTGTGAGTTAAAAAGTCCTGGCAGCTAAAAACTTGCAGAGCTTTAAATCCTAGGAGCTCATCACAAACTCAGATGGCTAAAATTACCTGGTTTTTGCTTAACTGATGCTCTATTTTTATTCCATGTGATGTCTGCAGGGAGAGGTGAGGCTTGATTATTCCTGTTGGGAATAGAGGAACTCAAGATGCAGCCTTGGTCAGGTGAGGGGTGGTGGCAGCTTTGGGGGCACTGTGACCACTGGGATTGCTGCTCCCTGAAAATTCCACTTTATCTGACCTTTCCAGCCTTTCTGTAGAGCTGGGCTCATTTCAGGGAATGGCTGATAGTCTGAAGTATGAACGATTTTTTTAAAGAATTGTTGAAAATCTGAGTCTGCAAAAGAAGAAAAAAATATTCTCCTTGATATCTAGGAATAACCTTGCTTCACTACCATCCCCAAAACCCTTTGGAGGCTTAATGAAAATGGGAAGTAATTTCCTCTGCAGATGGAAAGCTGTACACTTAGCACGGCCTCTTCTCACTGCAAAGATCATTTTCAGTGGATCATTTTCAGGGAAAATTGGCCAGAAGATGTCTCCGAGATTGCTGTGTATCTCTGATTTCGTGTAGTCTAATCCTCATCTAATTACTTAAAAAACCTTTAGCTGGAGCTTCAAACTTTTAATGGATTCTGGGAAAATGTGAGGTGCAGAGGAGGATTCCATAAACTCCCGAGGCTCTGATGGTAAGTGCCAGCTGTGGAATGGCTTTCATTTAAAGGATTAGTGGTGATGAAACCTTCTGAGAACAGAACTGGAATAGTCCTTGTGTGTGCCTCAAGTGCAGGAAAAGGGGAGGAGTGGTGGATGATGCTGCAGGCCGTGGAAATCTTCATTAAAAAGAAGAAAAAGAGAAAGGGGTGGGGATTAGTGCTATAAAATCCTTTGTCCAGCTGGGATTGCCACTGGCTGAGGTGGTTTTGTGCTCTTTGAACATGTTGAGGACATGATGTTCAGTTTGAATTCCCTTTTTTGAGCATCTCTGCAGCAGGATTGGAGTAGGGATTTCTGTCCTGTCGTGTATTTGGAATATCTTTCAGGTAAGATTGTGAAATCCTGGTTTATCTAAGCAATTTATGCTGGGCTTCATGTCAGGTGCAGAGTTCTAAATGTCAGGAATAGAAAATGCTGGTTCTTTCTCTAATAAGTTTTCTATTTATTTATAAATTGACTGGAGTTTTGGTGTCTGTCATCCCAACAGGCTCCCTGGATTTGCCTGCAGAGAAGCAGTTTCAAAGCTCACTTCCATGTTTCTGCTGCTTTGAGGGTTTGCAGCATTCACCCTTTAATTGGAAAGGCTGGGAATAACCTTGCTCAATTAAAGCCTTGGTAAATGAAAGAAGGAAGATGAGGGAGATTTGCCTGAGTAAGTTGGGTGAGCTGTGAAGATCCAAGTGTTTCCATCTGAGCAGAGGAACATGGGAGATAATTACTGCTGATCCAAGCAGCCAATTCTGTAGGAAACTTTGGATGTGCCCTTGCAGGACCCAGCAGCAGTGGGGGCTCTGCTCTGGCTGGGTTGTGCCATCCTGCTGCAGTGACAGGGCCCAAAATGTCATTCCTGATGTGAGAACTGAGCAGAACATTTGCTCCTGCAGTGCCTTCCAGGAGGAAACGGGAGTTTCAGGGTACATTCCCTGTCTTCTCAGTGAC
The DNA here is from genome assembly GCA_024865655.1 of Emberiza elegans. NCBI lineage: Eukaryota > Metazoa > Chordata > Aves > Passeriformes > Fringillidae > Emberiza > Emberiza elegans. The sequence goes on from JALJVW010003518.1 coordinate 32,662,276, forward strand.
TTGCTTGTCTCTCAGTCACCGGCTCCATCTCTAAATGAAATCTGTGTCCTTAAATGGTTCTAAATGGTTTAATCTCAAAAACTTAATGAGCACACATGTAAGTTGTATTTTGCTATGAATTAAACTCAGTTAATCAGTCTGTTTTGTAACTTAGTAACTCCAGGTTAAATAAAAATAAAATAATGTAGCTGAAATAGGACTAAAATATGAAACTGGCAGGGAGTAACACTGAAGTTACCCCAATCACTTTTGGAATCCCTGGATCCCAGGACAGTTCATGTTGAAAGGGACCTTAAAACTCATCTGTGCTACAGACAGGGACACCTCCCACTGTCCCAGGCTGCTCCAAGCCCATCCAGCCTGGCCTTGGGCACCTCCAGGGATCCAGGGGCAGCCCCAGCTGCTCTGGGAATTCCATTCCAGCTCCTCCCCACCCTCCCAACCTGACAAATTTCCTGAAGTTAGGATTGTTTCTATGACTAAGAAAAGCAAAATCTGTTAAGTCCAGCCTGCCTTCAATCCACAGAACTCCGGTTTAACTCCAACATAAATGCAATTACCCGGGGAGGATGATGGAGAAGGATCCCAGCACAGAGCAAAGGAAGGGGAGGCAATAGCTGAGGCAGATTACAGAGAATTTGTGACAGATAAAACGATTCAAGCTGGTTTATCTGGTGGGAGGCCACACTCCTGTGCACGGTGGTGTCACTTTGGGCACGGCGGTGTCACTTTGTCAGTACAAATCACCGTGACTGGTGTGGCATCCCCGGGAGGGCAGGAGCAGCAGATGGAGCAGAGAGCAGCGAGTGCCCGGGGCACGGCTCAGCTGCGCTTCCCAAAGCTTGGGCTCATCTGTGGCACAGCAGGAGCTGCCGTGTCCCCTCTGTGTCACCTGCCAGGGCCGGGCTGGTGGCAGGGGCTGCTGTGCCACCAGGGCTGGGGATGCTCCCCCATCCCCGCATGTGGATACCGACAGCCCGGCCAGAGAAACTTTCCCAGGGATTGTTCTGGGGGTTTGAGAAAGAATGAAAACCAATCTGCAGCTGGTGTTTTGAGCAGCTGTTTCTCACAATCAGGTGTTTACCAAAGAGTGGTTCCTAATCAACCAATGGGTGACGGGTGTCATTAAGAATCAATCGGGTTCTGGGTGAACAATGTTGGTTATAAATATCGGGATTGTGTGGTAAAATCAGCCTTTAATGCTTTCTGAAAATCCATGGAGTGTGTCACCTTTCTTCCCGTTCCTGATGGTGACATCCGCACTCACTGAGAGCTGCCCGGGGGAAAGGACACTGAAAACAGCAGCACTGCCCTTCTCCTGATCCTGATCCTGAATCCTGCCCGGGGGAAAGGACACTGAAAACAGCAGCACACTCCCTGATCCTGATCCTGAATCCTGCCTGGGGGAAAGAACACTGAAAACAGCAGTACACTCCCCGATCCTGATCCTGAATCCTGATCCTGAATCCTGCCCGGGGGAAAGAACACTGAAAACAGCAGCACACTCCCTGATCCTGATCCTGAATCCTGCCCGGGGGAAAGAACACTGAAAACAGCAGCACACTCCCTGATCCTGAATCCTAATCCTGAATCGTGCCTGGGGGAAAGGACACTGAAAACAGCAGCACACTCCCTGATCCTGAATCCTGAATCCTGCCTGGGGAAAGGACACTGAAAACAGCAGCACACTCCCTGATCCTGATCCTGAATCCTGATCCTGAATCCTGCCTGGGGAAAGAACACTGAAAACAGCAGCACACTCCCTGATCCTGAATCCTAATCCTGAATCGTGCCTGGGGGAAAGGACACTGAAAACAGCAGCACACTCCCTGATCCTGAACCTGGTCCTGAATCGTGCCTGGGGGAAAGAACACTGAAAACAGCAGCACACTCCCTGATCCTGATCCTGAACCTGGTCCTGAATCCTGCTCTGGGGGCAAGGACACTGCAAACAGCAGTGCTCCTTCCTCCTGATCCTGATTCCTGAACCTGATCCTGAATCCTGCCCTAGGGGCCAGGACACCAAAACCAGTAGCTCTCCCTTCCTCCTGATCCTGATGCTGGTCCTGAACCTGATCCTGAATCCTGCCCTGGGGAAAGGACCCCGAAAACAGCAGCACTCCCTCCTCCTGATCCTGATCCTCAATCCTGGCCTGGGGAAAGGACACCAAAACCAGCAGTGCTCCCTCCTCCTGATCCTGATGCTGAATCCTGCCCCAAGGGAAAGGACCCCCCAAAATCAGCAGCGCTCCCTCCTCCTGATGCTGATCCTGAATTCTGAATCCTGCCCTGGGAGAAAGGACCCCGAAAACAGCAGCGCTCCCTTCCCCTTGATCCTGAATCCTGCCCTGGGGAAAAGACACCACAAACAGCAGCGTTGTCCTGCTCCTGATGCTGATCTTGATCCAGATGCTGATCCTGAACCTGATCCTGATCCTAATCCTAATCCTGCCCCGAGGAAAGGACACCACAAACAGCAGCGTTCTCCTCCTCCTGATGCTGATCCTGATCCAGATCCTGATCCTGATCCTAATCCTGCCCTGAGGAAAGGACACCACAAACAGCAGCGCTCCCCTCCTGATGCTGATCCGCCCCGACTCGGCACAGGGGGGTTTAAATCAGCGCTGTAAGCGACACCAGAAGATGGCATCAGCTGCCTGCGATGCTCCTTAACTCTTTCTGCGTCTCCACGGAGCCTTTGTGCTTTGGGATTGGGTGGTTTTAGTGCTTTCCTGCCCTTTCGGTATTTTTATGGTTGCTTTAAAATTTCCTGTAATGTAAAGACAGGATTTTTTCCCCGAGTTACAACCCTTTTGTTTAGGTGATTTGTTAACCCAAATGTAATAATGGTAACTTGGAGAAAATGCTTTGTGTACTCAATAATGAACTGAAACGTTTTGCTGTTTTATACTGTGGTAAAATCGATTTATTTATTTTTAGCAAACACATTTTTTTTTAGGTGATTTAACACCAAGTGCATGACTGTGCATAACGTGAATAATTTATATGGAGATTGAGATTTATGTGTGTACTTTACCTTTTTTTAAGTAAGCATATATTGGAGTGTCTCGCAAATGAGAAACAATTCCTACCAGCACAGCCCCAAGCAGTTTCTCATGGAGCATCTTTGGAATGCCAGTGTCCACTTCCACATCCAAACTCCTGTGGAGGTCTGGGAAAGGAACCCCTGTGGCCCTGATCCCAAAGAAATCCCCACCTGGCTGGTCCAGGGAGATGTTGGGTCTGGGATATTCATCCTGAGTGTGTCTGTGCTGCAGAGTGCAGTGCTGATCCCAAAGAAATCCTCACCTGGCTGGTCCAGGGAGATGTTGGGTCTGGGGATATTCATCCTGAGTGTGTCTGTGCTGGAGGGTGCAGTGCTGATCCCAAAGAAATCCCCACCTGGCTGGTCCAGGGAGATGTTGGGTCTGGGATATTCATCCTGAGTGTGTGTCAGTGCTGCAGACCCTGCTCATTTTGCTGTGGAATTTTTCCCCTGCCTGGCCAAATGTTCCTGTACCCAGGCCCTCCTGGGCTGTGGGTATGTGTCCCCATGCCTTTGATGATCCCTGGGGATGCAGGGCCCATAATTCCTGACCCTCAGCTCCTCCTGGCTGCCTCCTCAGCACTCTCCAGCCCATTTCTGCCTGTTCTCCAGCCTGCCTTTATTTGTTTTTATTCCTGCTAAACACGTTCATGCTCTGCCTTTGCAAACATTCCGTGGTGCGCTCTCGGTGTCTGTGGGACATTAACTCCGGGTGACATTTAAAATCGCCTTTTGTCACGGGGATCCCACCCCTTTGGTCCCTCCTGGGAGAAATCCTTTAGCAGCCTTTCCCTGAGCCACATCTGAGCACGGATGGCACCAAGAGATCAGATTTCCTGCCTCTGGCCGCTGCGAGGCCCGGGATCAATGGGATGTGCATTAATGCTGCTCTGCTGCTGGCAGCGCCCGCCCCTGGCCAGCGCTGCTTCTCTGCTCCTTGCACGGAATTGTTCAGCACAGCAGAAATTCAACCTTGTGCTTCCTCCTGCAGCTCCTTCCCAAACCCAGAGCCCATTCCTGGAGCCTGGCAGCAGTGAAAGGGAGCAATGGTAATGCTGCAATGTTCTCTTGATGCCTCAGGTTTATTTTTTCTGTGTTTCAGGCTCTGTGCTGCTTTAGTGTGCAGCTCTGAGCTTCACATTCAGCCTTGCTGAGCAGGGAGACAAAACAATTCCTGCTCCAGCTGGGCACCAAGGACAAATGACCCAAATCTCAGCCCAGCAGCACAAACCCCGTGGGCTGCAGAGAGAAAAACAAGCAGGGTGGGACTGCAGGGGCTGAAGCTGGGATGGGACAATGAACTGCAAGGTGCAAATGGAGCAGAGCTGATCCCAGGGAGAGACCCCGGGAGCGCTCGTGCATTTTGGGGCCATTTGGGTTCATCTTGGGTGCAGCCCTGGCTGGGCTCTGGTGCTGCCCAAGGTGGGTCCATGGAGGAGATGCTTGGGATAAATCCCTGCTTTATTCTGGGACTCTGCCCAGCCTCTGCTCCAGGGCAGCAGTCACAAAGCATCAGCCCCATTTCTGTGGGATCACCTCTGTCACAATCCCTGTCCTGCTTTGTCACCTGTCCCCTCCCAGGTTCTCCTGCAGCCTCAACACCTTGGCTCCCCTGCAGACAAATGGAATTTTCTCATTCCTTTATGCATTCCCAGTCCTCAAGGAAGGGAATTATAATTCCTTTATTATTCCTATTCGTTATTCTGATATCTTCAGGTGTTTACAGAGCTGAGGTTGGCTCAGTTCTTTCAGTTCTTCAGAAAAATCACAACTTGCTGTCAGACCACATCTGATCTGCCAGGATGAGCTGTACTGGGGAGCTGGAGATCCGGGAAGGTGGGAAAAAGGGGATAACAACATCCAGGTTCTCTTTTCGTGGTGCTGGTAGGAAGGCAATTTTCAAACGTTCAGGTGTGAGTAAGCTCAGAAAAACATATATCTCAGTGGATTTCTTGTGAGTGTTCTGTGTTGGTGTTCACAGGGGTTCTTGGATGAGGGAAGAGACAAGGATCTGACTCCATGTTTCAGAAGGCTGTTTGATTATTTTATGATATATATTACATTAAACTATACTAAAAGAATAGAAGAAAGGATTTCCTCAGAAGGCTGGCTAAGAACAGAATAGCGAAGAATGATAACAAAGGTTTGTGGCTCAGCTCTCTGTCTGAGCCTGCTGGGCTGTGATTGGCCATTAATTAGAAACAACCCCATGAGCCCAATCCCAGACCCACCTGTTGCATCCCACAGCAGCAGATAACCATTGCTTGCATTTTGTTCCTGAGGCCTCCCAGCTTCTCAGGAGGAAAAAATCCTAAGGAAAGGATTTTCCATAAAACGTGTCTGTGACAGTGTACAGCTGAAAACGACATGGTTTGAGAGGTGAAAGAAATGAATGAAGGTGAGAACCATAAAGTATTTGAGCTCTGCTTTTCTGTGTTTTCATGGTTTTTATAAAGCAGGTTCCCAGCAAAGTGTCCATCCCACCTTCAGGTGCCCAGCCCAGCCTGGGGGAAGCTCACAGACCCAGGGAGGTGCTGATCACTCCCAAATCTGCCCAAAAATTCACCTTCCTGCCAGGCTGCTCCACCTAATCTGGGGCTAAGCAGTAAAAACAGCAGCAGCTGGGTGACAATTCAGTATTGTCCGCACTCCAGACAACGTCACGTTGTTTGTGACAAAGCTGCTGAGGAGAGATGGCTCTCTGCATTCTTCCCGATGGCAGATTATACCTGCTCTAATAGAAAAATCGAGTTTTGCTTATCTCACTCCAGAATGAGCACTCCATAATGGAGGAAAATAAGGATTAATTCATCCAAAGACTCGTCTTTTATGACTAAGCCCCTACTTGTCATGACTAACAAATTTGCTATTCAGGGTAAAAGCTTGAAACATAAGAGAAATAAAAGGGATAATTGGTAATCCAGGGGAATAAATCCCATTATGTAATAATGGCTTATCACATGCTGCACATTGCTAACTCTCCCCCATGGAATTGCTTTTAGGAAGGGTGGGAGAGGCTTTGTTGCCAGCCTGCTCCTCGCATCCACCTCGGGTAATGACTGCAAGAAAGGGAGATTTCCATCAAAACCCTGCAGGATTGTCCACCCTCATCTTAATTGCACAGCTGAGGGTAATTCAATGGTGGAGCTCGGGTGGAAACCAGGACCTGGAGCTGCTGGGGCTTCTGCAGCTTCCCAGAAGGCATCATGGATGTCTGGATTCTCCTCTAAGCAGGAGATTCTTGTCGGGAGAAACTGATGGAGGAGGAGGAGGAGACTTCCTGTGGCATTCCAGACTGTTTCACAGTCATGTGAGTGCAGGGCAATAAACAAGCCAGGAGGGAGGTGACTTTAGCAGGTAAGGAGGGAGCATTTTTAGGGAGGGAGGACGAGGAGAGCCCCCCTGTGAGGAGGAGCAGGCTCCAGGCTGCTTTTCCCAGATGCTGATTCACGGGACAGAACTTGGTGTCCACGGAGCAAGGTCAGAGCCCAGAGGCACCGCTGCTTCTGCTGCTCTAGGAGAAATATTCCAGGGAAAACATCCTTTAACCTGGCCACACATCCAGCTGTGCCAGAGGCAGGAGGAGACAAATGCTGAGGGGAGATGCCAGGGCAGCTTTGAGCTTGGAGAGGGGCTCTGTTGGAGCAAATCCAGAGGATCACCACGGAGCTGGTGTGGAAAGCACAGCACCTTCCATGGAGACAGGCTGGGAATGCTGCGGAGAAGGCTGTGTGCAGAGCCCTCAGCAGGCTTCCAGCCTCTGCAACAAGCTGGAGAGGGACTGGGGAAATTTAGTTTAGGTAGACGGAAGAAATCCTTCGCTCTGAGGGTGAGGAGACCCTGGCACGGGCTGCCCCTGGAGCCCTGGAAATATCCCAGGCCAGGCTGGATGGGCTTGGAGCAGCCTGGGAGAGTGGAAGGTGTCCCTGGGCAGTGTCAGGTGTCCTTTGGTAAGGATTTTAACAAACTGTGCGAGGAGTTGTGCTGACAATTCATTTTGGGGTCTCATCACCACACAGCACAGACCATGTTATTGATGAGCAGTATATGAAACAGATGGCACAGATCACCAGTATGTGAAATATTTATATATAACATAATAGCTATCTGTGAAATAAAGTGGTGGAAGGTGTCCCTGGGCAGTGGAAGGGGCAGTTCAAGGTGTCCCTGGGCAGTTCAAGGTGTCCCTGGGGCAGTGGAAGGTGTCCCTGGGGCCATCCAAGGTGTCCCTGGGCAATGGAAGGTGCAGTTCAAGGTGTCCCTGGGAGGTGGAAGGTGTTCCTGGACAGTGGAAGGTGCAGTTCAAGGTGTCCCTGGGCAGTGTTAGGTGTCCCTGGGAGAGTGGAAGGTGTCCCTGGAACAGTGGGATGTGTCCCTGGGCAGGGGAAGGTGCAGTAGAAGGTGTCCCTGGGTAGCTCAAGGCGTCCCTGGGTGATGGAAGGCGCAGTGTTAGGTGTCCCTAGGGCAGTGGAAGGTGTCCCTGGAAGAGTAGAAGGTGTCCCTGGGCAATGGAAGGTGTCTCTGGGCACTTCAAGGTGTCCCTTGGCAACGTTAGGTGTCCCTGGGGCAGTGAAAGGCGCAGTTCAAGGTGTCTCTGCACAGATGCCAGTTGAAGGGGCAGTTCAAGGTGTCCCTGGGCGATGGAAAGTTGGAAGGTGTCTCTGCACAGACGGAAGGTGTCCCTGGGCAGTTCAAGGTGCCCCTGGGGCAGTGAAAGGCGCAGTTCAAGGTGTCCCTGGGCAATGTTAGGTGTCCCTGAGCGATGGAAGGTGCAGTTCAAGGTGTCCCTGGGCAGCTCAAGGTGCCCCTTAGCGATGGAAGGCGCAGTTCAAGGTGTCCCTGCACAGACGGAAGGTGTCCCTGGGCAGCTCAAGGTGTCCCTGCACAGTCGGAAGGTGTCCCTGGGCAGCTCAAGGTGTCCCTGCACAGTCGGAAGGTGTCCCTGGGCAGTTCAAGGTGTCCCTGGGCAGCTCAAGGTGTCCCTGCACAGACGGAAGGTGTCCCTGGGCAGTTCAAGGTGTCCCTGCACAGTCGGAAGGTGTCCCTGGGCAGTTCAAGGTGTCCCTGGGGTAGTGAAAGGCGCAGCTCAAGGTGTCCCTGCACAGTCGGAAGGTGTCCCTGGGCAGCTCAAGGTGTCCCTGCACAGTCGGAAGGTGTCCCTGGGCAGTTCAAGGTGTCCCTGCACAGTCGGAAGGTGTCCCTGGGCAGCTCAAGGTGTCCCTGCACAGTCGGAAGGTGTCCCTGGGCAGCTCAAGGTGTCCCTGCACAGTCGGAAGGTGTCCCTGGCGGCGCACACCGCGGCCCCGCTGTTTGCCCGGCTGTCCCCGGCGCGGTGCGGGGGAGGCGCGGCGGTCCCGCGCAGCCGCGGCCGGTGCGGGGCGTGTCGCGGGCGTGTCGCGGGCGTGTCGCGGGCTGTGAGCGGCTGCCCGGGCCCCGGCCCCGCCCGCCCGGCGGCCCCAGCGCCGCCGCTGCCGCACCTGCCCCGCTCGGCAGCGCCGGGCCCGCCGCCGCCATGGCGGACCCCGCCGAGTGCAGCATCAAGGTGATGTGCCGCTTCCGGCCCCTCAACGAGGCCGAGATCCTGCGCGGCGACAAATTCATCCCCAAATTCAAGGGCGACGAGACCGTGGTCATCGGGGTGAGTCTGCCGCAGCCCGCAGCCCGCAGCCCGCATCCCTGGGTGCGGGGCGAGCATCCTGGGTGCGGGGCGAGCATCCCTGGGTGCGGGGCGAGCATCCCTGCTCTCGGGCGACCATCTCTGCTCTGGGGGCCACAATCCCTGCTCTGGGAGCGAGCATCCCTGGGTGCGGGGCGAGCATCCCTGGGTGCGGGGCCAGCATCCCTGCTCTCGGGCCAGCATCCCTGCTCTGGGTAGGAGCATCCCTGTTCTCGGGGCGAGCATCCCTGTTCTCGGGCGAGCATCCCTCTTGTCGGGGCGAGCATCCCCCTCCCGGCGGGTCCCCCCCATCCCCTCCATTGTTCCCGCAGCCCTGGGGCGGGATGGGGGCGGCGGCGCTGCCCGCGCCCCCCCCGGCCGCGCTGGCCCCGCCGCACCGGGCGAGCGGCCCGGGGGTGCCCGGGGGTGCGGGGGGTCCCGGGGGGCGCGGGGGAGCCGCGGGCTCGGCGCTGATGTCATGCCGGGGACTGGGCATGCTCGACTGGGGCGGCCGCCCGCGCTCCGCCGCGCCCCTGCGGCAGCGCCGGCACCGGAGCCAGCCCGGGAGCGCCGGCACCGCATCCCGGGATCGGCCCCGCATCCCGGGATCGGCCCCGCATCCCGGGATCGGCCCCGCATCCCGGCACCGGCCCCGCATCCCGGCACCGGCCCCGCATCCCGGCACCGGCCCCGCATCCCGGCACCGGCCCCGCATCCCGGCACCGGCCCCGCATCCCGGGATGGGCCCCGCATCCCGGGATCGGCCCCGCATCCCGGCACCGGCACCGCATCCCGGATCGCCGTGCCCGGTCGGGATTGCTGTCCCCGGCAGCCCCGCAGAGCGGCACGGCGCTGAGCAGCGCTGCGGGATGCCGCCCAAGTTTGGGGGTTTTTTTATATGCGCGTTTCGAAAGGATGAAATTGAACCCAAATCGCCTCCCCCCGGGCCGGCCCTGCGCGCCCCCTGCGCTCTGCTGGGGCTCGGCTGCTCCGGGGTTTAACGGGAACAAAGGGTCGGGATGCGGCTCCTTCCCAGCCCCGCAGCTTCCCTTCCCTTTCCCCTTCCCTTTCCCTTCTCCCTCTCCCTTTCCCTTTCCCCTTCCCCTCTCCTTTCCATCTCCTTTTCCCTCTCTCTCTCCTTTCCCCTTCCCTTCTCCTTTCCTTTTCCCCTTTCCCTCTCCCTCTCTTTTCCCTCTCCCTCTCTTTTCCCTTTCCCTTTCCCTTTCCCTTCCCTTTCCCTTTCCCTTTCCCTTTCCCTTTCCTCTTTCCCTTTCCCTCTCTCCTTTCCCTCTCCCTCTCCCAGAGCTGGTCCCTCAGAGGGCAGCACTCAGAAACCCCCAGTGTCTCTTTGGATGGGGGTTCACAGGCAGATTTTTGGTTTAGTGTCCAACCAGCCTGGTCTGTGGTGCTTTAGTTCATATTTATTTATAATATATGTTTTATATAGATATAATTTCATATACTGGTCACCCGTGCCATCTCTTTCATATGCTGGTCATCAGCGACATGTTCTGTGCTGCGTGGTGATGAGGAGACCCTAAAATGAATTGTCAGCACAGCTCTTTGCACAATTTGTTAAAATCCTTCCAATTTGTTAAAATCCTTCCAATTTGTTAAAATCCACAATTCGTTAAAATCATTACCAAAACCTTGAGGTCATCAGAAACTTTGCTGGTGAAAGTTGCAGAGGTTGGAAAAAAAAAGGTGAATTATGAGCACAAACAGCTTGTGGTTGTTATTATTTTTTTTAATTTAATATGAAATGCCCTCTGTCCTGTCCAAATTAATTGTGTTTCTGTGAAGGTTAAAGCTGTGGCACCCCCAGCAGCCTGGTAACAATAGGATAATCAAATTGGTTATCAATCCTGGGCAGCAGCAGCACAGGGCTGCCTTTGGCCAGCAGATATTGGGAGGGAAAATGTGTCTGTGCCATTGTGGTGCTTGAGAAACGAATGTCAGCAAGTTCCCCTCCCCCTAAATAAATAAACCCTCAGACATATTAAAAGCAGATTAAAATACAGCTCCTGTAAATCCTTTGCAGTGCTGTGTTTTGAAGGGAATTGGGGTTTGGAATTCTCTTTTCCCACTCATAATGTGTCTTTGTCTATAAAGTGTCTGTTGGCTGGGAAAACAGTGACTGTGGTGCTTTGGAAAAGGGTTTTGTGGCTTGCGAGAAGGAGATAATTCCTTTGGTGAGGGTGAAAAAAGGAATAAAATAACAACAACTGGTAATTTCCTACCGTGGAAGTTAAAAAAAAAACAGAGAGAAATGAGAAGAGTGCATGTATTTATTGAATAGATGTGCATTTTACATGGATATTCAGGTTGGGGGGTGATTTGCTATGTTGAAAAATCCAGTCAGAAGCTTGGAGTTTGCCTTTCCCTTCCTAAGGCAAAAACCTGTAATTATTTCGGGTTTTAATCAGCCCAGCTAATGCAATCTGTGCTGAAATGCAGGCTCTGCTGTGCGAGGAGGAGCCGTCAGCTGGGGTGGAAGTGAGCACAGAAACCTCCCCTGATTCTTTGTCCTCTTTATTTGCAGCCCTGGGCTCTGGTGTAACTCGATCCCCAGTGGGTCCCACTGCAGCAGTGCTGCTGGGTTTTTATTATTTTTTTGATTATTTCCTTGCTTTGGAGGGGCTGCTTTGCTCCCACAAATAATGCCTGGCCGGGGCAAGGAATGCTGGGCTGTGGAAAGGCAGCACCAGAGCAGAATTCCTTCTAGGAAAAGCAGGATTTCAGTCTTCAAAAGCTTCAAAAATGAACCAGGAGCAACCACTTTTTGGTTTTGTTTTGTTTTTGGTTTTGTTTTACTATAGCATTTGAAAACACTGCAATGCAGCTTTCATTTTTGATCCGTGGATTGCCAAGAGAAGGGTTCTGTTAAAATTTAAAAAACCAAACAAAACTACCAACTTCCCCTCAGAGGAACTATGCCATCGTGTAGGAAAAAAAATAAAACGTCGCCGATTTAAGGGAAACATCTATTTTGTTTTTTCCTGACTCGTAAGTCTGAATACATTTATTCCTTCCCAGTAAACACAGGGAAGAGGCTTTCTCCCTGAATTTCCCACTGTCATCTCCTGTTACACTCCCCTGGGGCCTTGGGCAAAAAAAAATTACAGATGATGACTTGGTGTTTCTGGGCAGGAGCAGCAGGAGGGAGAGTTTAACCACTTAGGCTGGGTTTGCTTAGGCTGGGCTGGGGCTGTGTGAGCAGGGCAGGGTGCCCTGAGTCCTTTCCAGCTGGATAAATCCCTGGGATTGGGGTTTGACCCCGAGTTTTGGGGTTTGGGATTTGACCCCTGAGTTTTGGGGTTTGGGTTGATTTGGTTTGGGTTGGTTTGGGTTGATTTGGTTTGGGATTTGATCCCAAATTTTGGGGTTTGGGTTGATTTGGTTTGGGATTTGACCCCGAGTTTTGGGGTTTGATTTGGTTTGGGTTGGGATTTGACCCCAAGTTTTCGGGTTTGGGTTGATTTGGTTTGGGATTTGACCCCGAGTTTTGGGGTTTGGGTTGATTTGGTTTGGGTTGATTTGGTTTGGGATTTGACCCCAAGTTTTTGGGTTTGGGTTGATTTGGTTTGGGTTGATTTGGTTTGGGAATTTGACCCTGAGTTTTGGGGTTTGGGTTGATTTGGTTTGGGATTTGACCCTGAGTTTTGGGGCGTGGGTTGATTTGGTTTGGGTTGATTTGGTTTGGGTTGATTTGGTTTGGATTTGACCCCAAGTTTTGGGGTTTGGGTTGATTTGGTTTGGGTTGATTTGGTTTGGGAATTTGACCCCAAGTTTTGGGGTTTGGGTTGATTTGGTTTGTATTGATTAGGTTTGGGATTTGACCCTGAGTTTTGGGGTTTGGTTGATTTGGTTTGGGTTGATTTGGTTTGGGTTGATTTGCTTTGGATTTGACCCAAGTTTTGGGAGATTTTTTGGGGGTTTGATTTGGTTTTTGATTTGGTTTGGGATTTGACCCCGAGTTTTGGGGTTTGGGTTGATTTGGTTTTGGGTTGATTAGGTTTGGGATTTGACCCCAAGTTTTGGGGTTTGGGTTGATTTGGTTTGGGTTGATTTGTTTGGGATTTGACCCCAAGTTTTGGGGTTTGGGTTGATTTGGTTTGGATTGATTTGGTTGGGATTTGACGCCAAGTTTTGGGGTTTGGGTTGATTTGGTTTGGGTTGATTTGGTTTGGGATTTGACCCCAAGTTTTGGGGTTTGGGTTGATTTGGTTTGGGTTGATTTGGTTTGGGCTGATTTGGTTTGGGTTGATTTGGTGTCTCCTGTCCATCTCCGTGTGAAGCATGGAGGGTGAAAACATTTTCCCTTGAATTCCCCTCTGCTTCAGCCAGACAAAACCTCTGTGTTTCCGTCCTGCCAGCAAGTTCAAAGCCCAAAAAGCCTTGGAGGCGAGTCAGGGCAGGCAAAGGGGACGAAGGGGATGAACCCAGGGCGTCCCTGTGCGCTCACCGGGCTGAGCTCGGTGTCACCTCCCCTGCAGCCCCAAGGTGACTCTGATGGATTGTCCTGGCTGACAGACCTAAAAATGTGCTTTATGTGACAGACCTAAAAATGTGCTTTATGTGACAGACGTAAAAATGTGCTTTTCTGCTGGCTGGGGCGGCCGAGCCCAGCAGCCCTGGCTGGGCCCTGCTGCTCCTCCAGGTGCTGCTTTTATCCCTCAGCACCGGGCAGGGAGGGATGCAGAGAGCCCCAGCAGCGCCTGGGATGATCCTGCCTGGGCTTTAGGGCTTGGGGTTATGTTTTTCCAGCCAGCCCTCCAATGTAAAACAAATTAGAATTTAATTGTGGAGGGAATGTTGATTTCATGTTTTCAGCTCCTTTTTCTCTGATGTAAAACAAATAAGAATTTAGTTGTGTGTGTGTGTGGGGGGGGGGAATGTTTTCATATTTTCAGCTCTTTTTTCTCTGATGTAAAACAAATAAGAATTTAGTTGTGTGGTGGGGGATTTTTTCATGTTTTCACCTCCTTTTCCTCCGATGTAAAATAAATAAGAATTTAGTCGGGGGGGGGGTTTAATGTTTTCAGCTCTTTTTTTTCTGATGTAAAAGAAATAAGAATTTAGTTGTGGAGGGGTTGGTGTTTTCATGTTTTCAGCTTCTTTTTGTCTGTTGTAAAACAAATAAGAATTTAATTGTGGAGGGGGAATGGTGTTTTCATGTTTTCACTTCCTTTTTCTCTGATCTAAAATAAATAAGAATTTAGTTGTGGAGGGGGGGTCTGTTTTAATGTTTTCACCTCCTTTTCCTCTATTGTGAAACAAATAAGAATTTAGTTGGGGGGGGTGTTTTTATGTTTTCAGCTCCTTTTTCTCTGATGTAAAACAAATAAGAAGTTAGTTGTGGGAGGGGTGATGTTTTCACGTTTTCAGCTCTTTGTTTTCTATGTAAAATAAGAATTTAGTAGTGGAGGGGGTGCTGTTTTCATGTTTTCACCTCCTTTTTCTCTGGTGTAAAACAAATAAGAATTTAGTTGTGATGGGGGGTATTTTCATGTTTTCACCTCCTTTTTCTCTGATGTAAAATAAATAAGAATTTAGTTTTGGACGGGGTGATGTTTTCGGTCTTTTCATGCTTTCAGCTCTTTTTTTTCTATGGAAAATAAGAGTTTTCATGTTTTCACCTCCTTGGAGGGGTAAAATGTTTTGGACGGGGGTGTTTTCATCTTTCTTTCAGCTCTTTTTTCCTATGGAAAATAAGGATTTAATAGTGCAGGGGGTGCTGTTTTCATGTTTTCAGCTCCTTTTTATCTGATGTAAAATAAATAAGAATTTAGTTGTGGAGGGGGTGATGTTTTCGGTGTTTTCATGTTTTCAGCTCCTTTTTTTCTATGGAAAATAAGAGTTTAGCTGTGGAGGGGGTGATGTTTTCGATGTTTTCATGCTTTCAGCTCTTTTTTTTCTATGTAAAACAAGAATTTAGTTTTGGATGGGGTGATGTTTTCGGTGTTTTCATGTTTTCAGCTCTTTTTTCCTATGGAAAATAAGGATTTAATAGTGCAGGGGTGCTGTTTTCATGTTTTCAGCTCTTTTTTCCTATGGAAAATAAGGATTTAATAGTGCAGGGGGTGCTGTTTTCATGTTTTCAGCTCCTTTTTCCCCCTGGGCGTGCAGCATCCAGCGCAGGGCTGCTCCAGGGGGTTTTTCCATGCGAGCCCCTCCTGGTGGGAAGCAGAGCATCCCAAAGCAGCCCAGGGATGTTGCTGTTCCCAGGGAGGGATCAAAGGCTCCCCATTGCGGCCGTCAGCCGCTCTTGGCGCTGGGCAGCGTTGGCAAAGCCAGGCTTAGCAGGGATGCTGAGCTCAGCAGAGCCTCCCCATCCCCTCTGTGCCCGTCCCAGCCCTGGGAAGATCCAGGAGAGCTCCGGGATCGGTGTCAGTGCGGGAGGCAAAGCTGTGTTCGTGTCAGGCACAAACAGGGGATGTGTGCATTTGTGAGCGCGAAATGCGCGGACACCGGCAATGGGAGAGCCGGGAATTCCAATAATCCCTGAGGAAAATAAAGCATGGAAAAGGCCTTTGAACCCATCTTCTGTTTGCAGTTAACCCTGGTTGGTTTAGGAGCATTGGGATTAAAGCCTTAAGGATGTTGCTTTTTGCTTGCAGTTAATCCATAAAGGCTATGCAATAATAACCTTTGGAAGCGCAATTTTAGAATATTACCTATATCCTTGAAACTATAGCTTTGGAATACATATAAAGGAAATATGCTTATATTGAAGCAGAGAAAAACACCTTGAGAAAGGAAGATGACCATCACCTCAAGGATTTATGGTTTCGACCAAAGGGAAGCTGGACATCACTGTTATTAGATTTATAGTCTCTGCAATTAAAAGGTGGGCCCACATCTGGGGAGCCGGACTCCACCAGAGGGGATTTGTCTTTCTCCTTTCAGAAATTAAGTCACTACCATCTGGGATGCTCCTTTTAAGATATATCCTGAAGAAAATAAAAATCACAATAGTGTATAGAATTGTGAGGTAATAATTTGGAATAAAATTGCTGATGAGTTAAAAATGGAAATAGAAACTGCTGGAAAAGCTGATGAGTATCCCTATAAACACCTGTAACCCTCAACTATGGGTGTGCAATTGGAGGAAACCTTCCCCACTGTACCCACGCTGTATTGCTCATAATTTACCATATTAATTAATAAATTGATTGCTGCCTGAATATTGGCAAGTCAAGCTTCTTATCCATAACATCAGGACCCCCCCGGGTTGGGCTTTGCTCTCGGGGTGGGGGAATTCTGTGGTGTCAGCTGTGCAATATTGCCCATCAATCAATCATCAATCAATCAATCAATCAATCAATCGATCGATCAATCAGTGAATCAATCAATCAATCAATCGATCAATCAATCAGTGCTGTGGCCCGGAGCACACAGAGCATCGTCTGACCCTGCTGTGCCTGCTCAGGGCTGCTCTGCAGTGCCATGGGCCAGGGCAGGGGGGATTCCTGAGCAGGGCTCAGCCCGGGGGTCCCTTCCAGCTGGGAATGGTCTGGGACAGGAAGGAAAACAAGGATTGGTGGCTGATTCCTGGCTGGGCAGGGTTGTGGTCTTGTTTCATTAATTAATTAATTTTTTAAAATGCTTTCTGCTATAAGTACTTTTTGGAATGTCTTGCAGAGAGGTTCTCACTTATATTCATCCCTAAAATATTTGGCTGTGCTTTGTGTTCTATTCCAGTGAAGATTAATATAATATAATATAATATAATATAAATAATATAATATAATATAATATAATATAATATAATATAATATAATATAATATAATATAATATAATATAATATAATATAATATAATATAATATAATATAATATAATATAATATAATATAATATAATATAATATAATATAATATAATATAATATAATATAGTAGAATAGAATAGAATAGAATTAATATGCACCAATCAATCCCTGGGGCTTGGATTTATTTTGGCAAGTGTTTTGTTGAGCCTGGTGCAGTGAGATTTGGGGTTTTGGGGTTATTTGGGTGCTTTGTGTGCTCCACTGCAGAGGATTTCCCCAAGGCTGTGTGCGCTCAGGGTTTCAAACTGAGAATAAAAGGAGGAGAATTTAATTCTCTGTGCCAGGAGAACAAAAGCTGTTCAAAAGGAGAAAATTAGGGGTGCAATGCCATTTGTGACCTGCTTTTCTCTTTTTCTGTAGGAGTTTCTGTGAGGAAACGGGCTTGGGAGTAAGGACGATTTAATTTTGATTTTTGGGAGGGTTTGGACCCTGCTGCTGACACCCTTGGTGTTATCCTGGGTGTCTCAAAATGCCTCCTTTGGGATTTGTTTTCCATCCAAAATCCCCCGTTCCGTGCTGCCTGAGGTATTCCCAGGTATTCCCAGATATTCCTAAACCCCCACAGGATCCCATTTCCCCCTCAGTCCATGCCTGGGGCTGCTGAGGCAGTTCTGGTTCAATTCTGGCTGCTTTAGTTGGATGCAGAAGTTCATTTGGAATTTGGAGTGAATCTTTTCCTCAGAGGATCCCTCCTAGCCTGGGGAGGGTGCTTTATTTACTTGTGCTTTATTTTATTTTTCTTAACACCTCCAGCGATTTTGGTTTTGTTGGGTTCTTCAAGCTTGACACGTTTCATTTTAAAACCACCCATCCTTACCTCCCAAATATTCTCATTATTTTGCATTTTTTGCTTGTTTTGGTGTTGCTGCAACCTTCTAAAGGCCATGCGTGGAGGCAGAAAAGAGATTTGGGGCTGCCCAGTGATGGTTTGAGGCTTTGGATTTGGCTGTGTTTGTTTTCCCAGCTCCCCTGTGGGATAATGCTGCTTGTGTGTGAACTGAAAAAAATGCCTTAATTCAGTTTTATTGGGTTCTGCAGTCTGAAAACACGGCATGCTTAAATAATCCTGGCAAAACAAAGCAAACAGCAGCGAAGAATTACCTCAAAACATCCAAAATGGGATCCCTCCCAGCCTTAGAGGTGTGGGGTTGCTGATGGATTCCTGGTTTTGTCCACCCATTTCTATGTGTTTATGGCCTCTTTGGTTTTTGGATTAAAAAAACAAATCTGAAAATGCAAATTTTTCAATTTTTTATCAGATTCTTGGCAAATAAATTGTATTTATGGCTTTGGTTTTTGGATTAAAAATTCTGAAAATGCAAATTTTTAAAGCATCAATAATTGGACTGGCATCAGATTCTTGAAAGCATCAGAAAATGAGAAAATGTCAATTTTCCACCGGTGAGACAGAGCCATGACGCCAAGAACGTGGATTTTTTTTTTTTTCCCCCCCATGAGAAATGAGCACCCAGAGACAAAAAAACCTTAAATATTTCATGGTATTCTTTGCTAAAAGTGATTCATTTTTCCTCTCTCGCTGCCTGGTTGTGGTGATGGACAGGACGGTGTAAAAATCCCTCTCCTGGCCCAGGGAATGGATGGAGTGACCCTTGAAAAACGGGGGCTGCTGCAGAACATTTCCCCTCCACGAGGAGGGTTTGAACCCAAAACCACATTAAATCACCCCAAAACCTTCAGCACCCTTTTTGCAGCACCAAACATCCCCAGATTTCCCGAGATATTCTCGCCAGGGCAGCGTTTTCCACTCAGCAGAATGTGGTTTTGGCAGCTGCTGAGCTGAAAACCTCTGGTTCTGCGGGGTGAAAGGAGAATTTCCAAGCCACACAGGAATTATCCCGGCTGTGGATTATTCCCCAATTCAGGAGAGGCTGAGCAGCAGAGCATTCTCTGAATTGGGGGAACTGGGTTAGGGAGTATTTTTAGCCAGGCTGTTGCAGAAGTTGGGTTTTTCTGCAGCTGTAATCTCTTTTTTAAATTTATTTTTTTTTTTTCCCTGCCTGCACTGCTGCAATCTCTGCTGGATTTAGAGCAGGGGGATGGATGGGGAGGATGCTGCAGCTTCTCCCAGGGCTGGGGGGGTCTCTCCTCCTTCCCTGGGGGGGGATCTGCCAAAAACCCTCCCAGAAAATCACCTGGGTTTTTGTTAATGCACCTCCAGTGGCATCCACCCTCTGCTTCTCTCTCCCGTGGCCTTTTATCCCATAATCTCCTTTTCTTTTATATTTCTATTCTCCCTCTCTCCTTTTCTATTACTTTTCCTTCCTCTCCTTCTTTATTATTTTCCCTCTCTCTCCTTTTCTATTATTTTCCCCTCCTTCTTTTTTTATTACTTTTCTCCTCACTCAATTTTTATTTCTTTCCTTCTCTTTCCTTTTCTATTACTTCCCCCCTTCCTTTTCTATTACTTTTCCCTTCTCTCCTTTTCTATTATTTCCCCCTCCTTTTTTATTACTTTTCCCCCTCTCTCCTTTTCTCTCTTCACCTTTCTCCTTTCCACCTTCTCCCCCTCTATGACTTTTCATCCCTTTCTCCTTTCTTCTTCTTTTTATCTTGCATTTTGCCCGATTTTCTCCTCTCAGGACCTCTCCCCATGGCTTTTTTGGGGTATTTTTTCTCCCCTTTCTGGGCCACCCACAAATCCCCAGTGTGAAGCTGCTGTTATTTGATTTGATTATTTGATTTGATTTGATGATTTCTCCCTTCCTGGCATCTCTCACAATTCCACTTCAAAGCAGGAACAGCTCAGCGCTGCAAACAAATGTGAAAAGCAGAATTAATCTCACTCTCAGGAGCACGTGGGGAAACATTCTCCTGCATGAAAAAATGTTTGTTTGTGTTGCTGATGGAGGATTTGTTCCCTGTGTGGCTCGCTGTGTGTGCAGCCCAGATTTTCTGAGGATTATGGAGTAAATTCAGCCCCAAACTTCAAACAAAGCATCAAAAAACTTATTTCTGTGCCCTGTGTGTGCAGGAGGAAGGTGGGAATGCTGGGAGGAGCTGGGGGAAAATGGGAGGAAAAGCCGAAATGAGGGAGTTTTGTGGCTGTGTTTGTGCCAGAATGGATCAGAGTGAGTCACTAAATATGGGATATTTGTGTTTTCCTTAAAATGAGCAGGCATTTTGGGGTGTGGCAGGCATTTTGGGGTAATTATCTGATTGCTGCTCCTGTGTTTTGGCTGCTTTGGAATGTGGCTTGGACACTGCTTACCCACGGGTGAATGTTGGACTGGTTCCATGGGAATTGTTTTAACTGGATGGCCAATCACAGCCAGCTGTGTTGGACTCTGAGGAGTCACTCACAGGTTTTTCATTATCATCCTTGTTAAGCCTTCTGATGTATCCTTTCTCTTTCTTCTGTGTAGTTTTAGTATAGCATATATAATACAATATAATATAATATAATATAATATAATACCATATGGCATAATAGGATATGGCATAATTAATACAATATGGCATAATACGATATAATATGGTATAATATAATATGGTATAGTATGGTATAATGTATATGGTATAATGTAATATAGTATATAATATTTAATATATATTCTGTTCTATTCATAATATATAATATATAATATATATTATATATTATATATAATATATAACATATAATATATAATAATATATAATATATAATATATAATATATAATATATAATATATAATATATAATATATAATATATAATATATAATATATAATATATAATATATAATATATAATATATAATATATAATATATAAAATATAATAATAGATATAAAATATAAAATAATATTATAATATAATAATCAATCAGCCTTCAGAGAACATGGAGGCAGATTCTCATTTCTCACCCTGTCCTGGGGACCTCACAAACTCTAACACCCCATGGCTGTCCCTGCATTCCTTGGGGTGCTGGGCCGGGTTGAACCATGGATTTGGGGTGCAGACCTCAGCAGTGCCGTGAAGCTCTCGGCGGGGCTTGCTGTGACACAGTGCCACCAAAAGCGCATCACGGCGCTTCTAAAGGTGCTGCAGTTGTTCTTGTGCAGCCTGGGGCTTCAGGAGTGATCAAACCCGGCTGGGACAGAGCCCCGGCAGCGCTGTGCTGCCCTGTCATTGTAGAAATGAAGGGATGGGGTTGTTTTAAAGCTAGGAATGGTTTATTGCTCAGATAAACATCAATCTCAGGGCTGTGAGATTTTAGAGGAGCAAGCAATCGGCCATAGCTCAGGAGTAGACACAGATTCTTCATTACAAGACAATACAGAACTTTCTAACCCAATAGACAGCTGCCATAGGGTTTATTTTGCTTTTCTGACCTATCACTTTTACTTAATTTTGTTGTACTGTGGATAGTTTTGTCCAATGGCTTCTTACTTGCACAGAAAGTTTCTGTTGTAACTCCTAAACTCTGTTTCTAACTTCTAAACTCTCAGCTTACTCTATACAACCCCACCCCTACACTACAAACCCTTCACCATCCTACCCAATGCAGTTTCTCACTTATTTACAGTTTCTCACTTATTTAAAGCATATTCTTACTTACAACTATAGAAACAGAAGTTTATGGTTTTTCTGCTTTAATGTCTGTGTGCTGCATTTTTGCATCACATCTGCCAAGGCTGCAGACCAACCCCTCCTGTGTCTGTGGGAGTTTCTGTTTGCCTGATCCCCACTCTGCCCTTCCAGCCCTTTGGAGCCTCCCTTTTCCCGGAGCTGCTGCAGGAGGTGCAGAGCCCTGGGTGCTGCTGCCGCCCTTCGCAGTTCTGGGCTGTGGTTTCTGTTCCTGAGGTTTGCAGAGCAGGGAGAACATCCCCGTTCCACCCCAGGCTTTGGGAATCCCGCTGCAGCATCGGATCCCTGCACGTTCCAGCGCTCAGCTCCTCAGTTTGGGGCTGAGGAAGGGAAAGGAATTGTGAATTTAAGCTGCTGGCTCTGGTGACAGGGAGCCAGGGCTCTGTCCCCTGAGCTCTGGCCTGGTCACTTGTGGAGGCTGGAAAATGATGGATGCTCTTCCTCTCTCCTGGAGCTGGGAATGGTCGGGATTTGCAGAGCTGGAGGGCAGAGAACAATGGGAATAATCTGCAGGGATTATTCAGGTTATGGGAGGAGAACAAAGCCCTCTGGGGAGGGGCCGTGTCCTTGGCCTGGTGTCCTGAGGGGTTCTGGCTCTGCGCAGGGGAGGGTTGGGGGACAGAAATGTCAGGATTGAGCCCCTCCATCCTGAATTCTTCCCTCGGGATTCTGCCACACGATAAATTGGGCTCTGGATTAATCCCTGAATAATGTACCCCAAAACAAACATTGGAATCTGAAACGTAAGGAACTCTCAGAATTTTGGGTTTGGAAGCTAAAGCTTAGAGTTAAATTCAGCATTTGGTCCGAAACCTTGAAAAAGGCTGATAAACGTAGGTGTCAGAAGTGAGAATGTGGATTTATAGTTGAAAGTAGAAACATATATAGAGTTTCTATAGTGTATTCACAATGTGTGTGTTGTTTCTGTAGTGTATTTATTTTCTGTATTGTATTTCTAGGGTATGTACGGTTTCTATAGTGCATTTATAGTTTCTATAGTGTATTTCTAGTGTGTTTCTAGTTTCTATAGTATTTCTAGTTTCTATAGTGTATTTATAGTGTATTTATAGTTTCTATAGTGTATTTTAAAATTCCTATAGTGTATTTCTAGTGTATGTATAGTTTTTATAGTGTATTTCTAGTTTCTATAGTGTATGTATTTCCTATAGTGTATTTCTAGTATATGTATAATTTCTATAGTGTATTTCTAGTATAGGTATAGTTTCTCTAGTGTATTTATTTTCTGTAGTGTATTTCTAGGGTATGGGTAGTTTCTGTAGTATATTTATTTTCTATACTGCATTTATAGTGTATAGTTTTTATATAGTTTCTAGTGTATTTTTATTTTGGATAGTTTCTGTAGTATATTTATTTTCTATACGGCATTTATAGTGTATGTATAGTTTCTACAATATATTTGTTTTCTATAGTGTATTTCTAGTGTATGTATAGTTTCTATAGTGTATTTATTTTCTATAGTGTATTTATAGTGTGTGTATAGTTTCTACAGTATATTTATTTTCTATACTGTATTTCTAATGTATTTATGGTTTCTATTGTGTATTTATTTTCTATAGTGTATTTCCAGTGTCTCTAGTGCATTTATTTTCTATAGTGTATTTCTAGTATATGTATGATTCCTATAGTGTATTTCTAGTCTATGTATAATTTCCATAGTGTATTTCTAGTTATGTATAGTTTTTATAGTGTATTTCTTTTCTATAGTGTATTTCTAGGGTATGGATAGTTTCTACAGTATATTTATTTTCTATAGTGTATTTCTAGTGTGTGTATAGTTTCTGTAGTGTATTTATAGTTTAAAGTAGAAACCAAGTAAAAGAAAGTTTAGAGTTTTACAATTTAAAACAGAAAAAAATAAACTACAAAGGTAAACAAAGAAATTAGAACACAGCACTGTAGGTTTGTGTGTCATAACTTAATTAGCTAAGGAAAATTGCACTGTACCATGAGTCCATGAGATGAAATATGTAAGAATTAAGTCAAAACCATAAATATGACCCCGGAGATCTGCCAGGGACAGCTTTAACAAAGCTGAGATTAACACAGGGCACAGCTGGGATGGGGCTTGGCTGCTGCAGCTCCTGAGGGCTTCCCCCAAATCTGCTCTGTGTGCAAACCTCCACCTGCTCTGCTTTTGTTTTGGGGTGTCCTAAATCCGCTCCATCCCAGCCTCAGCCCCATGGTGGCCCTGCCTGGCCCTTCTCCCTCTGCTCTGCAGGATGGGTTTTGTTCTCCTGCTGGGGAATTCTGGCTTTGTGAACAGAAAACCAAAATGTTCCCCAAATTACAGCAGAACCACCGTAGTGTAAGATCAGTTTTGAAGTGCTGAATTTTGAGAGAATAGACAATCATGGAATTTAGGCTGGACAAGACCCTGAAGATGATTGAACCCAGCCTTTCCCCAAGGAATCCAACCCCTGCCCCGTGTCCCCAAATGCCACATCCACGTGGATTTTAAACCCCTGCAGGACTCCACAACTTCCCTGATCACTTGGTCGCCCTTTCTGGGAAGAAGCTTTTCCTGATATCCACTGTTCTCTTTTCGTTCTCAATTTTTCCTGTGTTAGTGGCTTGATGAATTACGGCCCCTTTCTTTCCCTTTTTTCCTACAAAGAATATTTCTCTGCCTTTTCTGTCAAAAATGTTAATTTGCGTTATTTTATAATCAAAAGAAATTTCCCAAATTCTCTCCTCCCATTGCTGTAAGGGACTAGGTCTACTGAAATGCTGGAGCCTGGTAAAAACTGGAGAAAATTTGGATTATTTTGAGGCTGGCAGTGACTTGGTTGCACCAGTGCAGGTCAATAATGATGAGAGAGCTGCTGCTCTGAGTATTGCTGTGTCAGAACTATGCAAAAGTGTTGCTCAAGAGGATTTCTTTTAATAGCTGCCTTTGTTTTGGGAGGTCTTTACACTTCCTTTCTGGGACAGTCTTTTTTTTCCAGGTGGAAATAATGCAATAATTATTTAATTGAAAATAATTCCCAGGGTTTGATGTCCCTGAATTGCAGTCCCACAGCCAAATAAAGTGGTGCTTTTTGAGGGGGAGATTTGCTGCAAGGAGTTAAAAGTTCTTTCTGCTGGCTGCAAGAAAAGTGGATCACTGGCCACGAGCCAAGCTCCAGCAGCTCCACAGAAATATTCCGAAGGGAAATCAATAACTGAGCCCCCTCTGCACAAGTGATGCTGGCTTGGACTCCACTTGCTCTGCAGTCTCTGCTTGCTTTCATTTATTTTCCAAATGAGTTTTAGGAATATTACCAAGATTTAACGATTTTTGGGGCTTTTTTGACGCTTTGGTTTGACTCGGTGGCGTATTCAGGTTATTCTGGATAAATTTTCTTCTTTTTCTTTCCTTATTCTTTATTTCCTTTTTCTTTTTCTTTCCTTATTATTCCTTTCCTTTTTCTTTTTCTTTCCTTCAGGGATTCCAAATTTCCAGGGATTCTGCATTGTCACCCACTGGGTGATTTGCTGCTGTTCAATGTTTTCATGGGGCAGGCTGGCACAGCAGAGGGACTGGGATGGCAGCAGCATTTCCTGAGTCAGTACAGCTGAATTTTGCTGGTTTTGCTGACCTGCTTTTATTTTCTCCATTCGTTTCCAGCCGTGTTTTCAATTCCCAGCAGAGATAAATGGCTTTAGGAGAACAGGATCCTGTTTATTTCTTGGGCTTTACCAGCAACAACAGCCTTGGAGCTGCAGCATCCCTGTGGGCTGTGGGAAAAAGAATTCCCTCCATTGTCACCGTGATATTTTCTGAAAAATCCCTTTGCCAGGGTTTTTCTCCTGAGAAGCCTTGGAAAAAAATGTAAACAATAATTCTCTGATTGCTTTGGAATGTGGTCTGGGGGTTGTTCACCAACAGGTGCATCTTTGATTGGTTCCATGCCAATTGTTTTTAATTAATGACCAATCCCAGTCCTGCTGTGTCGGGACTCTGGTCAGTCACAGGTTTTTATTATTCATTCTTTTTTAGCCTTCTGATGTGTCCTTTCTCTTTCTTTAGAATGTGTTATAATATGGTATAATATGGTATAATAAATATGGTATAATATGGTATAAATATGGTATAATATGGTATAATAAATACAGTATAATATGGTATAATATGGTATAATGCAATATATGTTATAATGCAATATAATGCAATGTTATAATGCACTATAATGCAAGATGTTATAATGCAATATAATGCAATGTTATAATGCAATATTATAATGCACTATAATGCAATATGTTATAATGCAATATAATGCAATGTTATAATGCAGTATAATGCAATATAATGCAATATGTTATAATGCAATATAATGCAATATAATGCAATGTCATAATGCAGTATAATGCAATGCAATATAGTATAATATATAATATAGTATTGAATATAGAATATAATATAGAATATAATATAGAATATAATATAGAATATAATATAGAATATAATGTAATATAATGATAATATAAATATAATAATCAGCCTTCTGAGAACATGGAGTCAAATTCTCATCTCTCACCCCCTCCTGGGCACCTCACAACACCGCACTCCATCTGAAAAATTCCCTGCAATTCCAGGGGGAATTTGCAGGGCCAGTAATTTATCCCCCTTGGGAGTGGAGGAGCCTTCAGCAAGTGTGGTCTGTCCCTTTTTTCGGAGGGAAAGGCTTTAATTCCTCCTCTGCAGCTGCAGGGAAGGAATGGGGTTTGTCCCACCTTCCCACCCTCCACTCCCCAAAACCTCTGGGGGAGTTTGCTTTGAACAATTCCATCCTCCAGGCCTGCACTTTTCCATCTTTTATTTATAAACCCTCTCCTGCAGGAGCGCTTGGGGTGCTGGGAACTACCTGGGAAATAATCCTCATTAATTAATTTTAATTAATCTGCTCCACCTCAGGTGGCTCCGTTACCTGGCCATCAGTTTGGGGCGTGGGGTGCCCCAAATCCCCATAAATCCCCATAAATCTGGGATCATCCCAGCTGCATCCATCAACCTCCCTGGCCTGAGCACAGAGCCATGGGGTGTTGATTTTTTGGGTTTTTGGGGTTTTTTTTGGTTAAGGTTGGGATTAAATGTGTGGGACAGAATTTTTTGTTCAGACTCAGATGTTTATTAGTTTTTATTTATATTACAGTCTTTACAAACTGTGAGTTTTACAGCGCTTTGTTCTAGCAAGTTTAAAATGGAATTCTTTCTTTCTATAATGCTTTTTAAGGATAAACTGTCTAATTAGAAATGACATTTAAATTTTATTTTTAATTTAATAACTGACTGCTTGTGTTCTGTAATGTGGACTTTATTTATTTAATGACACAATATTACTTAAACTTCTGAAGAAGCAAGTGAAGAAGGAGGACCATTCTCTGCTTTAAAACCTCTATCTTGCTTTATATAAATTACTATATTGTAAAACATTAAACTCTCAGAATGGGTGGCAATGACACAGCACAGCCAAGGGAGTCAGGCTGAGCTGGGGAATTTGGTTTGTGCAGCTTCCCTGAGTGATTGCAAGGCTCAGGCAGGGGGTCTGGGATTTAAATAAAAATTTTTAAAAGAATAATTAATATAAAATATATTAATAATATAATAATTATTTAAAATATTTATTTATAATGATATCTATATATTATATACTATATACTATATCTAGACACTATCTATATACTATATCTATATATAGTATAATAGTCTCATAATTATAAATATAATTATATAATAACATAGAAGTATATAATTATATGTAAATGTAATTATATAATAATATAGTATAATATAATATATACTGAAATATCAATTAATATAATATTATAAGTAATAAATAAATTAATATAATATAATGTACAGTATGTAATATAAAATATTAACATAATATATACAATATAATATATACAATATATAGTGTATACAATATATAGTATAATAACACAATCTATTATAATATATTAATATGTTATAGTAATATTCACATATAATTATATATATTATAAATAATAATATTAAAAATAATTTAATAATATTTTTATTTATCATTAAAGGGGATGCAGAGAGGGGGTAAAGAACCCTCCTGCTGCCTTCCCAGGGCTCCAGGGGCAGCCTCAGCTTCCCTGGGAGCTTTTCGGGGTCCCCCTCCTGCCTCTGTGCTTTGGTGCTCCTGTGAGAATCTCTGAGTTTGGTTTCAGGCTCAAATCCCTCATCACACTCAAATACCTGCCCCCAACCTTCCCAAAACCACACAAATCCAGCTTTTTGTTGTCTGCCTGCTCCCTTTCTTCTCCAGCAGCTGGGAATTCTGTTCTGAGCCATCCCACCTTGCCCATGGCTTTTATAAGGGGTTTTTTTTGTGGGGTCAGTGCCTGGAGGGGAGGTGTCCCCTGCCAGGCTGGGGGTCCCAGGGGATTCATCCTGGAATTTATCCTGGAATTTATCCTGGAATTTATCCTGGAATTTATCCTGGAATTTATCCTGGAATTCATCCTGGGACTCATCCTGGGACTCATCCTGGAATTCTGACAGGGCCTCCCACCCCCAGCACTGAGCTCTCCTCGTTTCCTCTCCCTGGGCAGTTCTGGGGAGCGCTGAGGTTGATTTATTTATTGGCCAAACCAGGAGATATGTTTGGTTATTTTGAATTTCTTTAATTGAGGCTGCACCAGCTTCGGGTGACAGCGCTGCTCTGAGGTGTTGCCGGGGTCAAGTTGGGGCTTATGGTGAAAATCCCTTTTTTGTGCTTGTGAAATCCTCTTTGTTTTACTATATTTCAATGCCTTTAAACCCAATAGGAAACCAAGGGAGTGGAATAATAATTGTCAATATGTCAGAAGAGAATTGCTGGTGGCGTCCAGAGCAGCATCTCTGCAATTCAGCAGGAATTGTGTGGGTGGCTCAGAGCACTCATCCCAGCCATTATGCAGCAGTGGCACAAGCTAATGGAACAGATTGGCAGGGGGGCTGCTGGAAGGAAGGGAAATGTGATTTATGGATGGCAGATAATGCACTGCATGTCTGAGAAACTTTGGGAAATAATACACGGAGGTGCACTGATCAAATCGTTGGCGTCGCTCAGAAAACAGCATTTTCTTTCTGGCTGCTTGTTTGCTCTTGAATTACTGCCTGATTTTTGATATTTAATGCAGGATGAGTTGCATTTGAAACCAAAAAAAAAGGAAAAAAAAGAAAGCAGTTGTGTCACTTGTGATGGTGACAATAGGGAGAAAAGGGCTGAAAATCGGGATTTTCATGGTTGCTCATTCTCCCTTCTGCTTTGGGGCAAACCCCTTGGATGTGGAGGGTGTTGCCTTTGCAGGGTGGATGTGGCTTTTGTTGCCTTCGAGGAAAACCTGTCAGAAAGGAGGAGGTGACAAAAATGACCCAAACAGCCCCACAAAGCCGCGTGGATGTGGCAGCGAGGGCTGCAGAAGGAAGGCTCAGGAACCTGGAGTGGGGTGACCCAGGAGAATCCCAACGTTTCTCCAACATCAGAGACCCAGCCAGGAACTCCTGGAGACAAAAATGAGGATTAATGTGGGTTTGAAGCTCAAAACCCCTCCCCAAACCCCCCCAGCTGCTCTCATTGTGTGCAGTCACTGAAGATGCTCTGTGATCCTCCACATTCCTTTATTTCCTTCAGATTTTCCCAGCCTTTCAGCTTCCAAAAAAACCACCAAAAACCTGGGCTGTGGAGCACATTTATGGGCTGCTGTTTTTACATTTGCAGCTTTTCAGCCTGGGCAGATAAATCCCATTTGCAGGCAGCGCCTCTTCCAGCTGTGTGGGGCACAATTAGGATAAAATTGGGGTTTTTTGAGGCTCTTTGACTTTCCAGGTGTGGGATGCTCTGTGGGAGGGCTGGACTGATGGCAGCAGAGGATAAATGGATGTTTGAGGTTGTGTACCTGTAGGATTTTTGGCCTGGAGCTTGGGGGAGCAAAATGGGGGTAAAGGAGGTAAAATTCTGAGAATCTGGGCAATGGCTCTGGAATATGCAGAGCTTTGGCTGGCTGGGAGCATCCCAGCGTGGGAAGCTGTGGAGAGACAGAATTTGGGGTGGGCGCTGGCTGCTCCCCCAGTTTCCTGGGAATGGGGGAGGTCTGGAACCAGGAGTCACCTCTTGTGTCTTACAGGGGGGTCCTTGTGTGACCCCGAACTTGGGAATTTTCTCCTGAACCGCTTGGAAATCCCCTCCTCATCCCGGAACTCCAAACCCCAGGCCAAAACAGGGTCACACATCACAGGCTCGCCCCTCCCTGCCTCCTCTGCCCCCGAGCTGAAGGAGCAGGAGCTCCTGGTGGGGTCTCTGGAAATGGAATCAAAGCGTGACAGAAACGGGGAATTGAGCAGAGCCTCAGCTGAAATGGGGTTCCGGCCACCTCGTCAGCTTTGAAGGGGTTAATTTGTCTTGGTTTCCTGCTCAGTGGTGCCTTGGCAAAGGGGGAGCAGCAGGAGCTGTGATGGGAGGTGAGGAGGATCCGTGTTGGAGAGAGGATTTGTGTTTTAAATGGAAATGTTGTGCTGGGGGGAGCAGAGGTGGCTCTGAAGGATGGATCAGCCTTTGAGGGGCCACAAAAATCTGATTTTAGGGCTGTGTGTGCCTTGTGAGCAGCGACAGCTGTTGCAAGGAGGGATCAAGGTTTTCTTGTGTATCCGTGTGGGAATGTCACTTGGGAATCGGGGAGCTCAGGGCTTGGGGTGACACCATTCCCTCCCAAAATGTCCTTGTGGAGCTTGGGGTGACACCATTCCCTCCCAAAATGTCCTTGTGGAGCTTGGGGTGACACCATTCCCTCCCAAAATGTCCTTGTGGAGCTTGGGGTGACACCATTCCCTCCCAAAATGTCACTGTGGAGCTTGGGGTGACACCAGCCCTCCCAAAATGTCCTTGTGGAGCCCTTCCCACAATGTGGGAAATGATTTGTTGGTGCTGGGGGTGAAAATCCCAGCAATTCCTGGATAAAATCAGCAATTCCTGGATAAAATCAGCAATTCCTGGATAAAATCAGCAATTCCTGGATAAAATCAGCAATTCCTGGATAAAATCAGCAATTCCTGAATAAAATCAGCAATTCCTGGATAAAATCAGCAATCCCTGAATAAAATCCCAACAATCCCTGAATAAAACCAGGAATTCCTGAATAAAATCAACAATTCCTGGGCAAAATCCCAGTTGAGGGTGCCGTGGCTGGGCTGGGCTCCTGGTTTGGGTCCGAGCTGTGCTTTTGGTGGCACATTTGTGTTTCCAGCAGGGAAATGAAACCAGTGGGGTGCTGGGACTGTGCTGGGACAGCTCTGGGTCACCTTGGGCTCAGAGAACTCAGGACAGCAAATTTCAGTTTCTCTCTGGGCTTTTCTTACAGCACAGCTTTCACTGGTTTGTAGGAGTGAGCAGGAAAACTTCTGCAAATATTTACTGGGTTATTCCCCAATATTTACTGGGTTATTCCCCAATATTTACTGGGTTATTCTCCCAATATTTACTGGGTTAATCCCTTGATATTTACAGGATTATTCCCCTGATATTTACACTGTTATTGCCCCAATATTTACTGGGTTTCTCTTTGATATTTACAGGATTATTCCTCCCCATATATACAGGATTATTCCCCCAACATTTACATGGCTATTTCCCCAATATTACATAACTATTCCCACAATATTTACAGAGTTATTGGCTCAATATTTACAGGGCTGTTATTCCAATACTTACCTAATTATTCCCCCAATATCTGCAGGATTATTCCCCCAATATCTGCAGGTTTATTCCCCCAATATTTGTAGGGTTATTCCCCTGATTTTTACACGGTTATTCCCCCAATACTTACATTATAATTTCCTCAATATTTACGTGACTATTTCCCTGATATTTACAGGATTATTCCCCCAATATTTACATGGCAATTTCTCCAGTACTTACATAACTATTCCTCCGATATTTACACGGTTATTCCCTTGATATTTACATGGCTATTCCCCCAATATTTACATGGATATTCCCTCAGTATTTGCAGGGTTATTTCCCCAATATTTACATGGATATTCCCTCAATATTTACAGGGTTATAGTCCCAATATTTACAGGGTTATAGTCCCAATATTTACAGGGTTTTTCCTTTGGTATTTAAAGGATTATTTCCCCAAAACTTACATGGCTATTTCCCCCAGTATTTACAGGGTTACTGTCCCAGTATTGACAGGATTATTGCCCCAATATTTACAGGATTATTACCCCAATATTTACAGGTTTATTCCCCTGATATTTGCAGGTTGATTCCCCAAAACTTACATGGATATTTCCCCAATTTACAGGATTATTCTCCCAATATTTACAGGATTATTCTCCCAATATTTACATGATTATTCCCCTAATATTTACAGGATTATTCCTCTAATATTTACAGGATTAGTCCTCTAGTATTTACAGGGTTATTCTCCAATATTTACAGGATTATTTCCCCAATATTTTCAGGATTATTCTCCCAATATTTACAGGGTTAATCCCTTGATATTTACAGGTTTATTCCCCCAATATTTACATGGATTATTCCTCCGATTTAAAGGGTTTTTCCTTTGGTATTTACAGGATTATTTCCCAAAATTTACAGGATTATTCCTCCGATTTACAGGGTTTTTCCTTTGGTATTTACAGGATTATTTCCCCAAAATTTACATGGCTATTCCCCCTAGTATTTACAGGTTTATTCCCCTAGTATTTACAGGTTGATTGCCCCAATATTTACAGGTTTATTCCCCTGATATTTACAGGATTACTCCTCCGATATTTACAGGATTATTTTCCCAATATTTACTGGGTTAATCCCTTGATATTTACAGGAATATTGCCCCAATATTTACTGGGTTTTTCCTTTGATATTTACAGGATTATTGCCCCAATATTTACTGGGTTTTTCCTTTGATATTTACAGGGCTATTCCCCCAATATTTTCAGGTTTATTCCCAAGTATTTTCAGGTTTAGTCCCCCAATATTTTCAGGTTTATTCCCCCAGTATTTACAGGATTATTCCCCCAGTATTTACATGGCTATTTCCCCAATATTTATATTTAATTAATGGCTATTCCCCCTGATTTCCCAGGAGGGGAAGGAAATACCCAACTCCTGCTGTTCCAGCTGATCGTGTCCCACATCCATGGCTGTGACCCCAGTGTGAGCACACAGGGAGCATCTGCCACCTTTTATTTACCAGCCACAGGAAAAAAAAATGGCTTTGGAGCCCCCAAAATGTCCCATCTGTTCAGCCCACAAAATATTCCTCTGTGCAGTGCCCTGCCCAGCTTCCTCTGGGGGAAATCCTGCATTCCAGGCTGGGAAATCGGGCTGGTAAAGCGCAAGAAATGTTCTTTATCTCATGGAGTTTCTCTTTGTTTTTGTTGCAGCAAGGGAAGCCCTATGTCTTTGACAGGGTGTTACCTCCCAACACAACGCAGGAACAAGTTTATAATGCCTGTGCCAAGCAGATTGTCAAAGGTAGGTGCTGTCCTTGCTTATTGTCCTTCCTTAGGGCAGGGAAAAGGATGGCTCTGTGCCCTCCAGCTGTTTAAACTCTGGATAATGAACGTTTGGAGAGTTTAGCAGCAGTAATTCCAAGTATTTCCTTTTTTAAGGGGTTATTTGGGTGGGAAAAAACAGCCCAAACAGAAGAGCTGAAGGAATTGCTGCAGTTGTTCTGTGTTCTCTCCTTGTTATTCCACACAAAGTCTTGGGGTTTGGGATATAAGGGGCAAAAAGTGTGGGTTTGGTGCAGTTCAGTGCAGGATGAGTGTGGAATTTCTGTGGAATTGAGTGGGAGAATTGAGTGTATGTAAAATTAGAGTGGGTATGTAAAATGAGTGGATGTAAAACCGAGTGGGGCCGTGGAAGGGCTGGTTTGGGAGTTGCTCTGCATGCAGAGTTTGCATTTCAGACTGAATGAGAACACAGGTACCTTGTGGAAAACACCCTGGTTCTTGGAACAAAACCTTCATAAACTTTGGAAATTTCAAGGTTTTCACATGACAATCCAATTTTTTAAGGTGCATTTTAATCACAGGCCGTACTGCCCCATAATTTAAAAAATATACAATATTTTATATAATAATCTAAATAATATTTGATGTAATATTTATATAATAATGTAAAAATAATAATCACCCTCACACTTGGTTCTGGTGTTGGATGATCCATGTGTGGTGATATTACTAAAGCTGAAGATGCTGAGCTGGAGAGCACCCACAGCATCCTCACTCCAGCTCCTGGCCCTGCACATGACATCCCAAAAATCCCACCCCAAAAATCCCACCTGGAGTTTTGGTGTTTTATTTTTCTGTCCAAACAGCCCTGGAGCTGAGGTTTGGATGTGTGACCCCCCCCTGCACCACCCAATGCTGGGTTATGAGCAGAGCCCTCCTTGTTCCCTGGCCTTGTGGGGTGTCCCTGTCCCCTCCAAAGTCCTGCCCTTGGTTTTTATTTTGCTTTTTTGGGGTCCTGCTCCAAACCCCCTGCAGGAAATTGTTTGGCTCACCCAGATCAGCCCCGAGGAACCCACCCTGGGGGAGCCCAGGTGATGGGGGAAGGACCAGAGTGGAAATTATTGGTGTTGGAGAGCAGAAATGAGTCAGAATTCTTCTCAGAGGGGTCTGATTCCAGCAGCTCTGCCCTCGGATGGGAGAGCCTTGAATAAAATCTGCATTTGTGGAGCTCGGGGATCATCAGTTCAGGTTGCTGACAACCCTGGGAGTTTGGGGAGCTGTTCCAGCCCTCCAGGGTGTGCTGCTGGTGGATTTGTGAGGGGTTTTATATCCCCTGTGGAAGCTGGTTTGGCTCTGAAAATGGTGAGAGGAATAAAATCCTTTGCGAGAGGATTTATTTGGATTTCAGAACGGCTGAATGGTCTTTGTGAACCAAATGGAATGGCAAATGGTTCCCAAAATCCTGGGTCAAAGTAGAGCTCAGATGTGTGGATTTGGACTTTGCAGGTGTTTTGAAAGGCAGGGTTGGGGAGGGGAAGAAAAGGAGAGAACAAGGAGGGGAAGGATGAAGGGGAGAGGGCAGGACAGGGATGGAGGGAGAGCAGAGCAGCCCTGGAGTGACGCTCTCGAGCTCTGGGCTTGGGTTTCCTCCCGTTTTACCTCAGTTTTAAAGCCTGATGAAGGGCAGGCTGTGAAATGTTTCTGCTGGGCTGGATCTGCTGAGATTCCCTTGTGGAAAAGGAAGCTGGATGCCCTGAGAAAGCTGGGCAGAGTCCCAGCATAAAGCAGGGATTCATCCCAAACATCTCCTCCATGGACCCACCTTGGGCAGCACCAGAGCCCAGCCAGGGCTGCACCCAAGATGAACCCAAATGGCCCCAAAATGCACGAGCGCTCCCGGGGTCTCTCCCTGGGATCAGCTCTGCTCCATTTGCACCTTGCAGTTCATTGTCCCATCCCAGCTTCAGCCCCTGCAGTCCCACCCTGCTTGTTTTTCTCTCTGCAGCCCACGGGGTTTGTGCTCCTGGGCTGAGATTTGGGTCATTTGTCCTTGGTGCCCAGCTGGAGCAGGAATTGTTTTGTCTCCCTGCTCTGGGCACAGAGCTCACCATCCCTTACACATTATCCCTTTTACACTAAAGCAGCACAGAGCCTGAAACACAGAAAAGCCAAACCTGAGGCACCAGAAAGTCTCACCCATGGCAGGGGTGGGATGGGATCATCTTTAAGGGTCCCTTCCGTTATAATACAATAAAATTGAAAAATAAAATAATGGAATAATAGAAAAATTAAAACAATTAAAAATTTAAAAAATGACAAAATAAAATAATAAAAAATGGAAAATATAAAAATAATCAAATAATTAAAATAATAAGATAAATTAATAAAATAATAAAACAACAGAATAATATAAAGCCCAAAATAATTTAAAAATTAGAATAAAATAATAAAGCAATGGAATAATATAAAACCCAAAATAATCTAAAAATTAGAATAAAATAATAAAATAATGGAATAATATAAAAATAAAATAATTCAAAATAAAAACAATAAGATTAAATAATAAAATAATAAAACAGCAGAATTATATAAAGCCCAAAATTATTTTAAAATTAAAATAATAAAATAATGGAATAATATAACAATAAAATAATTCAAAATAAAAATAATAAAATAATTGAATAATACAAAAATAAAATAATAAAAATAAAAATAATGAAATAATAAAATAGTAAAATAATAAAATAATAACATGATGGAATAATACAAAAATAAAATAATTTTAAAAATGAATTAACAAATTAATAAAATAAACCAATAACATAATAAAAACTGTTGCCAAACCCCTTTTTTTATCTCCTGAATCCCCCCAGCTGGACGTGTGTGCCTGGATTTTGCATTTTTCCTGCAATTCCATAGAGGGGGAAGGTCTGGGAGCACTGTGTGGCCTGGGAGGAGGAGAAAATGCCTTTCAGTGATGTTGGGGTGCTGGGCTGCTCTCACTTCTTGTGTTACAAACCCGGGCCTCAAATGCTGAATTGTAGAACTGGGGAGGTGAGGGCTGAAAAAGAGAAATGCAGGGATAAAAACCCTGGGAATGGGGATGGGTTTGTGGGGTCCACCCAGGAAAAAAAAGGCAGCGGAGAAAAATTTGGGGGAAAAACTGGAAATCTGGAGAAAATCTCCAGAAACGGAAAAACTGGAGAGCTGGAACTGAGGAAAACGCTTGGACTTGTTATTTCTTTTTTACTGGAAGTGATGTAAAAACCCTGCCTGATTTTGCTCCAGAGGCTTTTTTAATCTGATTTTTTTTCCTCCTCTCCCTCTGGAGCTTTGTGCGGGTTTTTTTGGCTGGGATTTTTTCCTTCCTGGGTTCAGTGCACAGATGGTCTGTAATGAATGAAGGTGGAAAATCTTGCACCACAAATAACCTCAGACCTGACACCTCCGACTTGTTTTCACTGAGGTGATGCAGAGGGCCGGTGGGGTTTTTTGGTTTGGTTTTTTGGTTTGGTTTTTGGTTTGGTTTTTGGTTTGGTTTTTTGGTTTGTTTTTTTCGTTTGGTTTTTTTTTAAACAGGATAAGGTGGGGTTTGCTAATTGGGAAGGTAAATTGCTGATCTCTGCTTCCTCCAGCAAAATGCAAATATTGGTGCAAATTCGGAGCCATTTTCTCACATAAGAGTTCATTAATCAGGTTATTTCCCCCTTGGCTATGGGCTCAGCTGGTACCTCGCATTCACCTGGACACAATATCCCTTTTTTTCCCCTTTTTCCCCAATTTTCCCCCCTTTTTCACCCTTTCCCTTCAATTTTCCCCTATTCCCACCCCCCTATTTTCTCCCCTTTTCCCCTCCCTTTACACCGCTTTTCCCCCTTTTCCACGCTCTTCCCCTATTATTTATTTTCCCCTATTATTTATTTTCCCCTATTATTTATTTTCCCCTATTATTTATTTTCCCCTATTATTTATTTTCCCCTATTATTTTTTCCCCTATTATTTTTTCCCACTATTATTTTTTCCCCCTATTTTTTCCCCCTATTTTTTCCCCCTATTTTTTCCCCATTTTTCCCCTTATTATTTATTTTCCCCCTATTATTTATTTTCCCCTTATTATTTATTTTCCCCTTATTATTTATTTTCCCCTTATTATTTATTTCCCCCCATTTTCCCCCCCTATTTTCCCCCCCTATTTATTTCCCCTATTTTTCCCTATTTTTCCCCTTATTATTTATTTTCCCCTTATTATTTATTTTCCCCCTGTTTTTCTCCCCCTATTTTTTCCCCTAATATTTTTTCCCCTAATATTTTTTCCTTTTTCCCTTTTCCCCTTTTTCCCCCTTTTATTTTTCCCCTTTTCCCCCCCTTTGTTCCCCCTATTTTCCCCCTTTTTCCCCTTTACCCCCTTTCTCTTTTCCTCCCTTTCCCCCCTTTCTCCCCTTTTTTCCCTTTTTGTTTTTAATTCAAACTATTTAAAAAAAAAATTACCCAAATTTGGCACAGAGATGAAATATTAGTAACAAACCCATATGGAATACTACAACTGGATTGTTTTTAATCCCCTCAAATATTATTTACTATCAAATATTTTAAACTTTGTTTCCTTAAATCAAGGATAAGCAGTGTCTCTGTTTCTGTGAGCAGATGAAGATATTAAATTAATTAAAAATTAACTGTTAATTGCAGAAGGGCAGTAATTATGGCCTCTAACTTTGTCATTCTTTTGAGTTCAAGATTCATTTTATATTTTTCTGATGTATTTTATTTCATCTTCCTTCCTGTCTGGAGCACCTCCATGGAGATACAAATAGAGAGATTATTTGTGTATTTATGTAAATAATATAATTTAATTAATAGAAAATAAAATATATGATACAATTTAATATCTATATATGCATAATTTAATATCTATATATAGATATAAAATAAATGTTAAATAATATATAATGCATTATTTCTATATAAATTATATCTATTATATATAGATATATCTATTATATCTATTATAGATATTAAATTTTATATATTAAAATATATATTCTAAATATGTATAATATATATTTATATAAATATATTTTATATAGTATATATTTTTATAATGTATATTTTTATAATATGTACTATTTATTTTATATATTATAAATTTATAAAAGGATATATTATATATATAATTATATAAAAATATACAAATATATATTATTAAATAGATATAAATATTATATATATTTATATATAAATAATATATAATAGATAAAATTTTTAAATATAAAAATATATTTAGTATATATAATTTAATATATAGTATACATAATATATTACATAGATATACTATATATATTATATGTTTTATGTATATATAATATATAATTTAATTAATTCTTTTTTTTTTGCTTGGAAGCCTCTATTAATTGAGATCCAGAGGATGGGAAACATCAAAAAAAAAAAAATTTACAGCCCTCTGAGATTGCAGGAATGGGGCATTAACCCCTGCAAAGTCAATATTTTTTCTTTCTGAACCCAATATCAAATTATTCATTCTGCCCTGAGAGAAGCTGATTTTCCAATTCCTCCTCACTTCACTTTCTCCTTCCCTTGCAGAGGGTTTGGAAATTAATGAGGCCGTGAGCTGGGGTGCAGAAGTGGAAAATAGAGTGTGGAGTTTGTAATAATGAAATCTTATTTGGATTTGTTGAATTTTCCAGGGTTTAAATGCAGTCCAGCTTGGTTTTAAATACTGGTTTTAAATGAGTCCAGCTTGGTTTTAAATACTGGTTTTAAATGCAGTCCAGCTTTGGTTTTAAATACTGGTTTTAAATGCAGTCCAGCTTGGTTTTAAATACTGGTTTTAAGTGCAGTCCAGCTTGGTTTTAAATACTGGTTTTAAATGAGTCCAGCTTGGTTTTAAATACTGGTTTTAAATGCAGTCCAGCTTGGTTTTAAATACTGGTTTTAAATGAGTCCAGCTTGGTTTTAAATACTGGATTTACATGAGTCCAGCTTGGTTTTAAATACTGGTTTTAAATGAGTCCAGCTTTGGTTTTAAATACTGGATTTAAATGAGTCCAGCTTGGTTTTAAATACTGGTTTTAAATGCAGTCCAGCTTTTTCTTCCCCATATTCCACATATATATTGGCTGATATTTGATGTCCAGGGATATTTTTCTCCCAAAAAGGGAGAGATATTCCCATAATCCTGTAATTCTCTAATTTAGATTTTATCATTATTTTTTTTAGCCTAAAATTAGCTCAATATCTCGTATTTTCCCCATTTTTTATTGCACAAACTGCTTCCCACTTCAGCTTCAGCACTGTGAAGACTTGAAAAATTTTAATTGTTCATCCTGAGGGTGTCATTAAAGAGTTTTAATTGTTTTCCTTCTTCTTGCAGATGTTCTGGAGGGCTACAATGGCACCATCTTTGCCTATGGGCAGACCTCATCAGGAAAAACACACACCATGGAGGTACTGGGAAAAATGAAATGAAGATTAAATCAATTGGGTGGGAAGGAGTGGAATAAATCAAAATTCATCTAAAATCAGAAATTTTGTCTAAATAAACCAAAATTTGTCTAAATAAATCACAAATTTATCTAAATAAACCACAAATGTTTCTAAATAAATCAGAAATTTAGCTAAATAAACCACAATATGTAATTATATTTCCTAACAACATATAATAATAAAATATAATACTAATGCTACTAAGAATGAATTATTGTTTTAAATAAAAATTCCACAGAAGTTTCTACTGATTTTAAACATTGGCACCTGTGGCTGAGTGTCCCTCACACTTCAGCTTTTACATCTGGATTTCCTTAAATATAGTCTAAAATATGGAATTTTAAAATATATGCATACATATACATATGTAAAAATAAAATAAAAATAGAAAATTATTATATATATATATATGAAAGTAATATATATACACTATATATTATATAATATATTACAAAATATGTAATTATATTTAATAACAAAATATAATAATAAAATACACTGCAACTACTACTAAATTATTATTTTAAATAAAAATCCATGGAAATTTCTACTGATTTTAAACAGTGGCACCTGTGGCTCAGTGTCCCTCACACTTCAGCTTTTACACCTGGATTTCCTTAAATACAGTCTAAAATATAGATTTTTAAAAATAGATACATACATATATATACATGTTAAAATATACATAATAAAAATAACCATCATTTTATATATAACATATAAAAGTGATATATATTATACATTATATAATATACTTAATATTATATAAAATGTCATTATATATAATTACAAGATATAACAATAAAATAATACCAATACCAATAATAATACCAATAATAATACCAATAATAATACCAATAATGATGATGATGATGATAATAATAATAATAATAATAAAAAATAGAAATTTCTACTGATTTTAAACAGTGGCAGCTGTGGCTCAGTGCCCCTTGCACTTGAGGATTTACACCTGGATTTCCTTAAATACAGTCTAAAATATTGATTTTTTAAATACATACATACACATATATAAAATAAAAATAACAATAATAATACATAACATATAAAAATAGACAATTATAATAATAATAAAAATACACTGAAATTTCTACTTATTTAAGCCATAGCAGCTGTGGCTGAGTGTCCCTTACACTTCAGCTTTTACACCTGAATTTCCTTTAAAATAGTCTAAAATATAGATTTTTTATATATGGATATATATATATATATAGATATAAAATGAAAAATAAATTATTATTTTGAATAAAAATCCACAGAAATTTCTACTGTAACAGCTGTGGCTCAGTGCCCCTTGCCTTCAGGATTTACACGTGGATTGCCTTAAATACAGTTTAAACCCCAGATTTTAGTGTCTATAAAATGAACGAGGCCCTGCCCTACACCCCCTATATACAACACAGCAATGAAATGGGGCTGCAGGGGGATTCCTGCGTCACCTGTGGGTTTGGTCCCCAGGGGAAGCTCCACGACCCTCAGCTGATGGGAATCATCCCCAGGATCGCCCACGACATCTTCGACCACATCTACTCCATGGACGAGAACCTGGAGTTCCACATCAAGGTGCGTTCCTGCGGAGTTTTTGGGTGCAGTGCGGATGGAGTCACCTTTTGGGGTGGCTTGGCTGGGAGGAGTCCGTGGGAAATCTGCCTTGGCACCTTCTATTTTGTTTTGTTGGTTTTTTTTCCCCCCTCCGTCCCTTTTACAACACAAATTCCAAGATTTCTTACTGATGTTGTTTCTGGGTTTTTTAATTTTTTTTTTTTTTCTGGAGGGTGTGTCCAGCTCAGGTTTGCTGGAACCAAAAATGGATTTCCTGCAGATGCTCCAGAGCTTGGACCCTGCTGGTTCTGGCCATAAATACCAGGGACATTTGGGAAAATCCTGACGTGCCGTCTCCAGGATGTGGGATGGAAGATGGGGAGATGGGCAATCCATGGAAGGGGATTTTTGAATTCCTTCTGATGGTGGTGCAGGGTTTTTCTGTGTCCTTGCCTTGATCCCATATTCCCGTGTGAGATCCCAAATTCGTGGGAGAAGATTTGAATTCCCCCTGGCCCATGTGGGGTCGTGGGGAGCTCTCAGCTCTGGGGGCCTCCGGGGTCAGGCTGAGCTTCTGTCCAAGCAGACATCAGTAAAATGGGATTTTCAGTAAAATAATTGCCATGGATTGCAGGGAAAAGGAGTTTTCTGTGTCAAAACTAAGCCAGACCTAAAAGCTGCAGTAGCTGAGCACAGGTGGGTGTGAAGCCACTGTCCCTTCTCCTGCTGCTCGCTGAGAGTGGAG
Source organism: Emberiza elegans (assembly GCA_024865655.1). Classification (NCBI taxonomy): domain Eukaryota; kingdom Metazoa; phylum Chordata; class Aves; order Passeriformes; family Fringillidae; genus Emberiza; species Emberiza elegans. The sequence goes on from JALJVW010003518.1 coordinate 32,703,675, forward strand.
CTTTTTGTACCTAAAAGTTAGATTTACCAATTTAAATTAACTAAAAGTTAATTGACTTTTTAGTGCTATTTGCACTAAGTCCCTTGAAGTGGCTCTGGATGAATATTTGTAAAGCTAGTGAGTGTGAGGACACAATTATTTGTAGAAGTTAATCAGTGTGAGGACACAATTATTTGTAACTGTTAATCAGTGTGAGGACACAATTATTTGTAGAAGTTAGTGTGAGGACAGAAATGTCTGTCTGTCTATGAATTATTATTATTTTAATCATCTTGTACCTCTGAACCAGCTTCTGGAAGGGCTTGGTTGTGTGATTGGGGACCTTCCCAGCAGTGAGGTACAGACAGAAAAGATATTCCAAATTGAAATTGAAAATATTCCAAATCAACCATGAAATACTTGCAGAGACCTTGGATTGTAAAATATGGAGAGACCCCTCTGAATTTCCATCTGGTCCCTCCTCTCCTCTGGAAATCTTCCCTGTGGCTGCTGCAATTCCACAGAGAGCCCTTGGGTGCCATCAGATCCCAGGCTGGAGGGAATTCCTGGCCTGTCCCATTGGAAATCCCACAATTTTCCCAATGATTTCCCAGCAGAGCTGATGAATCTCTCCCAAAAAATGCGGCCTGAGCTGTCAGGGAGAGAAATGTTCTGTCAGCCTGGGTTTAACCAAACTGTCCCAGTCTCCTCAGAATTGAACTAATAATCGTTGAATAATTGAAGCCCTGAAAATTAATGGCATTTTTTCCCTCTCTAATAAGGATCCATTTAGAATTTGGTCTCTCCTCTGTAGGAGCGTGGGTTTTCAGTGGGAAATATTAAGTCTGGCCTAACTGGGCTGTTGGAATCCTCTGGTCCAGAGGAGGGCTTTAAATGGGGAAGAAAAGGCAAAAATGCAAAATAGATTTGTGTTTAATAGCAGTTTCACATGGAAGATTCAACTCTTCTGTGTAAAAGGCCCAGACATTATTTTTCAGATGACAGAAAATGAGACTTTATGAAATACCAGGGGTTTATTGGTACCTAGAATGCGGCCATGGGGTGTTCCAGCTAAACAATCTGGACAAACCTTAATTAGAGAAGGGTTAGGCCCTACTCCCCTCCCATATTTCTGTTTCCTTCTGTGAGTCAAATCCCCTTTTATTAAAAAACTCATTCATTCAATCATTCTCCTCTCTTTTTTTTTTTTCTTTTTTGAGGACAATTGTCCCTCTTTGTTACAGCAAAGCTCATTTTCATTTTCTCCTTTGGATTTGATTCAAGGCAGAAGCACCACATGTGCTTCATTTAAAAGTTTAATTTAATATATAGTGCTGAGGCTTATGGAAATGGAATGGTGAAGGTGCTCTCTGCGTTTTGGGGGGGGGTGAAAATCAATGTACAATTTTTCCAATCCTCAAACCTGCAGCTGCACAGATATGGCAGGAGCTGGACTGGTTTGATGTTTTTTGTCAATTTTGCCTATGTTACAAAAATAAAAAAAAAGAAGAAGAGAAGGTTTGCCTGCAGGTTTTTTGTGCACTTTTCCATTGATAAATGGAGGAAGATCAATGGCTTGTAAATCATTCAAGGTACAAATGCGTTCCCATGAAAGATGAATTCAAACTGTGTGGGAGGTGGGGTTTTATTTTTAGTTTGGTGCTTTGACAGCGATGGAAACACAGAGGCAGCAAGACATTAAATCAGCGATGTTTCAACCTGTGATGTTTGTGATTATTTAATTAGGTTTCCTACTTTGAGATATATTTGGACAAAATCAGGGACCTGCTTGATGGTAAGTTGTGTGTTTTACTTGACTGAGTGCCTTGCCTTCATCCAGAGCTTTGCACCAAAGCCTGGGGGGGAGCAGTGACTTTATTTGGGAGGGGATTAAATTTAACCTGGAGAATTTGGCAGTTTCAGGCACCTGATGCTGTGCACCTGCCTCTGCAGAGCACGAGCTCCGTTGTGAATCAGAGAGCTCTGAGCATCTCACAGCCTGCCAGGGCTGTTCTTCAAGGAAAAATGATAAAAAAACCCTGATTTCACAATGCAGGGAGTGGTTTGGAATGATCCCTTGCTTCTGGCAGGGAGGGTGGTGGGGAGCATCTGCTTCTCTCCCAGCTTGTGTCTCTGCAGGTTGGGTGGTAATAAAAGTGAGTTTTGTTCATCAGCGTGAGGACAGAAAGGGCTGTAAAATGTAGAAATGTGTGTAAATGTAGAAATGTCTGCAAAGGTAGAAATGGCTGTAAACAGAAATATGTATAAAGGTAGAAATGTTTGTAAAGGTAGAAATGGCTGTACACAGAAATATGTGTAAATATAGAAATGGCTGTATAGGTAGAAATGGCTGTAAAGATAGAAATATGTGCAAAGGTAGAAGTGTCTGCAAATACAGCTCTAAGCTGCTCTAAATTCCAGGTTGCTCTCCTGTCTCCTCTGCTGTGCCAAAGCCCAGCTTAGTCTGGGTTTATTTAATTCACAAAACAAACAAACAAACAAAAACCCCAAAACAAAACAAAAAAAACCAACCAACCAACCAAAACCAAAAAAATCCAACCAACCAAAAAAAACAAAACAAAACAAAAACCCCAAAAGTTTTTGTGCTCCAAAGTTAAATTTAGATTTAAATTTAGATGAGCAGGTACAAAATTGACAGATCAGGAAACGATTCCTGTGTGTTGCAAATATTGGAGGTTCATAAGGAGTGGGGAATGACTGCAGATCTCAAAATCTCAAATACAAATTTCCATCCCCACAATGTGTCTGTCATGCCTGGAGCTGACACTTTATTTATTTATTTATTTATTTATTTTTATTTATTTATTTATTTATTTCTTGCCTCTGGAATATTCCTGATGATCTCCACATCTCTCCCCAGTGTCAAAGACAAACCTTGCTGTACATGAAGATAAAAACAGAGTCCCCTATGTTAAGGTAAAAGAATAATTTAACCCCTCAGCTTTTCATTCTTTCCCACAAACGCATTTATTTACACATTTCCATTTGCATCCAGTGTTCTTTGCTGAAATAATTCAACTCCTGTTTGAAGCCTTGAATGTTCAAGTTGTGTTGGTTCCTGGGTTTAAACAAGTTTCCTGAAATATTAATGGGCTTGAATCATGTTTGTTTTATTCTCCTGACTTTGAACATTGCCATTTTGTTAGGATGCTGTTAAATTTTAAGTATTCAGATTCCCCTTTCATGTCAGAAATGAAAGAGAACAACTTGAGGAGTTTTGTTCTTTAATATTTTGCTGCATGGGTTCTGTAATCTCTCAATATTTCAGAACAGATTGGTTGGGTTAGGAATTTGTTTTATGACTTTCTGGGCCCTCACTCGAATGCAATATGCTTGATACAAACATATGTGAGCCTAAATAATATATATATATATAACATTTTTCTGTTTATTCTCAGCTTGAGGAGCAAAAAGCAACTGATGAAATAATTTAGTCAGTAATATTGCTTTGAGAGAGAAGGACTTTGCAGTTTGTAGTTTGAGGGAGAAAGTTTGACTTGGGGATGATTAAATTAAATTAACTTGGGTATGAAATCTAACCCAAATGAGGAATACATGTTGTTATTGAAAACTTTCATGGAATAGCATGGAATAACATGTTTTCAGTGGAAAATTTCATGCGGTGTGTCTGGATTTCACTGGGTCTTTAACCCTGGGGGAAGAAATTGGCTCCCAAGTTTCTCTGCAGTTCACCCTGAGGTGGGGTCGGGTCCGTGGGATCCTGGGGGCCGCTGATGCTTCTCCTAATTGCCGTGCTCATTAGTGCTAAATGAACACTGCTCCTGTCCCCAGGGCTGCACAGAAAGGTTCGTGTCCAGCCCTGAGGAAGTTCTGGATGTCATCGACGAGGGCAAGGCCAACAGGCACGTGGCTGTGACAAGTGAGTGTCCCCAGACCCCTGGAATTCCCTCCCCAGGGGCTGCTGGGGCTCCAGGGACTCATGGATCCTCCTTGGAGGCTGTGAACTCACCACTGAACCTTGGTTCTTGGGGCTTTTGTTCTGTCAGGGCTGGGGTTGAAGGCGTTTGAGATGGTAGCTTGTGTTTAGACTCAGATGTTTATTTTTTAATATATTTTATTGCAAATTGAAATTAAATTTTTAATTTTAAGTATATTTTATTTTTATTTATGATATATTTGATACATATTATATGTATATATTATATTTATATATTTATATAAACGATATGCACATATTTATATGATAGTTATTCTATATTTATTTATGTTAATAGAAATACTATTAAATATTAATACTATATTAATATTAATTCTATAGTATTAATAAATATACTATATATATAATATATATATATATATATATATATAATATATAATATATTATATATTATAAAAATATATTATATATTATAAAAATATATTATATATTATATATTATATATTATATATTATATATTATATATTATATATTATATATGTATATAAAATAGTATATAATATATAAAATATATATAATGCTATACTATTAATAGTAATAATAATAATTAATACGATAGTATTAATGATATTAATACTATATATATTGCAGTTTCCCAAGCTGTGAGTTCTACAGCTGAGAACTGCTGAGTGCCACAGCAAATAAAATCAAATTTTATTTTAAATACATTTTTATTTTTATATATTATATATATAAAATAGATATTATGTATCTTATATATTTATACATTTACATATGTATTTATATTTTATATATTTATATAAAATATAGTCACATATTTATATAATTTATATTTATATATTTATATTAAAATACATAATACTGCATATACTCACATATTGCAGTTTCCCAAGCTGTGAGTTCCACTCACTTTTACTTATTAGTAAAATTCTGTATAATTATAAAGTATATAAATAAATAAAACAAATATAGTATATTATCAAACTATATAGATAAATTTTAAAATCTGTATAATTACTTGCCAATAAGTTGTAAAAATGATTTTGTGTTTATCTTTACAAATTTTTTTAAGGAAAAACTACCAAATTAAGAGATCACACTTAAATTATTTTTATTTTTAACTTAATAGCCAATTACTTATGTCTGGCATTGCAGATTTTTTTGTCTAATTATAAAGTACTCCCCAAACCTATGAAGGAGAAGGTGAAGAGAAGGATTAGCTACTGCTTTCAAACTTTTCTCTTAGTTTTATATATATTACTATATTCTGAAACCTTAAACTCTAGGTTTTCTACTGTGTGGTATTACACACTTCTAGTCAAACTCCACATCCATAATTTCAATGTTATTCATCAATTTTGGAAGCTTTCTCTATGGCCTCAGGTCAAAAATAGTGATTTTTTTTTGAGGGTCTGTGCTTAAAACCACAGAAAGTCTAAAATTCTTGGCATCCAGGGTTCTCCTGTCCACCAAGGCCTGGGAGTGACTTTGTGGATGGTTTAATTGCTGAAATTATAGCACTGCCAGTTAATTGAGTTAATTGAGTGTGCCTTTGTACAGGAGCTCCGTGACTTTCAGCTCTGCACTGGGAATTCCAGGCCTGGCATTAACTGGAATTGCTCCATAAACCATCCCAGCAGGGACTGGTGCTGGGAGTGGGGATAGTTGGGAACACAAAGAGTTAAAATGCTGGAATTACATTTCCTCTGGGCTGGAATTCCCTGCTCAAGGAGCAGCCAGGGAGTGCAGGGCAGTTTTCAACCCCTGCCTGTTTATCCCAGCAAAGGAGGGCCTTGGGTTGGGTTCCAGGGATGGCAAAACACACAAATCTTCAGGAATTATACCCCATAATAATCCAACCCTGTTGGTGTTGTGTTGCATGATAATAATATAAAATTATATATTATCATAAAATAATATATTTATTTACATTTTATATGCTTATATATTATGAATATTTATACGTATATACTTATATGCATTCTCCCCCTGTGCTTGGCACTGCTGAGGGCACACCTGGAGTGCTGTGTCCAGTCCTGGTCCCTCAGGTTGGGAAGGACATTGGGACACTGAGCACATCCAGAGGGGACCACGAGGCTGGAGAGGGGCTGGGAACACAAACCCTGTGAGGAGCCCCTGAGGGAGCTGGGGGTGCTCAGCCTGGAGAAAAGGAGACTCAGGGGTGCCCCCATCACTCTCACAGCTCCTGAAAGGGGCCTGTGCCCGCTGGGGCTGGGCTCTGTCTCCAGGAACTGACAGAACCAGAGCACACAGCCTCGAGCTGTGCCAAGGGAAGTTTAGGTTGGATATTAGGAAAAAGTGACAAAGTTCTGGAATGGCTGCCCAGGGGAGGTGGTGCAGTCCCCATCCCTGGGTGTGTTTAACAAAGCCTGGATGTGGCACTCTTGAGGTGTTGGGGCTGGGTTGGACTCCATGACCTCAAAGGTCTCCCCAACCTGGTGATTCCGTGAATCCTCTGAGTCCTGTGAGTTACACCAGGACCTGCCCAGCTCCTCTGGGATTTGGGAATTCAGGTGGGATGGAATCCCCTGCCAGGTCTGAAGGGCGTTTTTAGCAGAAGCTGTGCCCTGTGATTCCAGACATGAACGAGCACAGCTCGAGGAGCCACAGCATCTTCCTCATCAACATCAAGCAGGAGAACGTGGAAACGGAGAAGAAGCTCAGTGGGAAGCTTTACCTGGTGGACTTGGCTGGCAGTGAGAAGGTAAAATCCTCCTTTTTCCTCCCACACTGAGGATGGGAGGGCGTCTCACAGAGCTCTCACCTTAGATTATCATTAAAAAGGCTATTTTAGTTTTTATTTTTGAATGTGGGATGGAGAAAAGGAGCAGATCAGAATTGTTGGCATCAAAGACAACCCTCCCAAAGTCTGAATTTATAGTGGAGTGAGTTGAAGCAGTGTATTTTTATATGCCTTGACGTTTACATCTGTGTAGCTGAAAAAGGAATGAAATTTTAATATAATTTATATATAATAATATGAAATTGACATATTTTAAAATAGAAATAATTTATATTTCAATATATTTATATATTTATATATTTATATAAATATATAAATAATATATTTTATAAATATAAATATATTTATATCTCAACATATTTATATATTTCTATAAATGTATTTATATTTCAATATATTTATATAATTTAGTGTAATTTATCAAATTAGACATATTTTTACTTGCTTATATTGTCATGTCCTGTTTCCAGTTTTTTTTTGTAATTATTTCACATATTAAATGAATGAAATACCAGCAGTTAATGCAGTTTTCAAGTCTGCTCAAAGCTCCCTGAATCTTGATTGTGGTGACTATTTCTGCTTTCCAATGTAGAAAAATAAACCCCAGAAAATAATTTTATCTATTTACCAGAAGAGTAATGGTTTAGAGCAGTGGTGTAATGCAAAAAAGTTTCCCAGTTCTCATTCTGGTGTCTTCTGGAGTGTTTTTTAATCAGCTTTTTTGGGATTTTGGGTTGCTCATTGGGACGCATTAATTGATAACCCATGGGTACAATGCAGAAGTGATTTGTCAGGGTAATTAATCATGCTAATGTCTATGATTGCATAGATTTGTAAAATTAAAAGCTCTTTATGATGTTTACAAAATAAGGGCCTGGGCAGGCATTCCTCTCCTCTGAAAAAATCAACTTTTGTGGTTTGTTTTGGTACAGAAAACCTGAAGTATGGATTTCTTGGGTCGGTTGTCTTCTTAAAAGACACAACTGCTTTTTCTTCATGTCATGGGGCATTTTTAGGTGAAAGTAGAGATAGATTTAATGTAGAGAAAAAAAATACGGATTTATCCTGTATTTGGATACATTAGGAAGTCCAAATTTTGTTTTATTTGTGTAGTGGCAGAAAGGAAAAATAGCAGCCAGTTAGGGCTGTGTAAAATAAAATTTAGCAGTGTAGAACACAATACATCTGTCTTGCTGTGAAAATTGGGTGTTTTCCACCACATCTCATTTTTGGCCTGCAAAAGGAGGCAGTGGCCATGATTTTTGATATTTTTTGGTCCATAAGCATAAAAAGGCAAGATGCTCATTTTGGGGCCACTGGGGTGGTGCTTCCTGTCTGTGAGGACAGCTTGGCCTTGGGAGTGGTTCCCAAATGTCCTCAGGTGAGCAAAGACTTCTCCCTGAATAAAATTCTCCCTGAATTAAAATAAAATTACAGCTTGCTCTTGGAGTGGGAGAAAAGTGGAAAGAAAAGTGGAATTGTTCCACGCTTGCACTACCAAAAAAGTTATAAAAGTTGACGTAAAAATGGGATGTAAAAAGTTGATGTAAAATTCTCCTGGCCCACGCTGGGCTAAGCCGGGTTTTGCTCCTCCAGGAGCATCTTTAGGCGCAGCTTTGCAGGGCTGGAGCTTTGTGCTGGAGCAGAACCTGACTCTTTGCTGCTCTCTTTGCAGGTCAGCAAAACTGGAGCAGAGGGGGCAGTTCTGGATGAAGCTAAAAATATCAATAAGTCTTTGTCTGCTCTGGGCAATGTGATCTCGGCCTTGGCAGAGGGAACTGTAAGTAGTCCTGGCTGGGGGTGAGGAGGGGATTTTATTTATTTACCTGATCTTTGCCGTCCACAGAGAAAAAAAGGAAAGGAGTAACAGGAGGTAACGTTTCAGCTCTGGAGGGAGAAAACATTGGCTGTTAATAAAATATTAACAAACAAAACATTGTCACAAACCAGTGGCACTTTGGCTGCTCTGCCCGAGATGAGGAATTAATTCTCAGTGATGGCACTGGAGCAGCTCCCAAATCTGGGCACAATCACAACAAATTGTGGCTCCTGCCAGCGTGGATCCACCTCCTGTCTTGGTTTGGAAAGACAAGTGTTTGCTAAGGAAGGCAGGAGCCTCCCCTGAAATGGAGAATGTAAACACTCCCCACCCCTCCGAATTGCTGTAAATTTTAAATTAAGGGGCTCTCAGGCAAAAAATATGGGAGTAGGAAATAACAGTTCTTTAATAGGGGAGAAAATAAAAGGATAAAATAAACAATGCAGTAAACCAGAGCACTGCCAGAGTGAGAAGCCAACCTGACACCCTGTGGGTCAGGGTGTTGGTGGCAGTCCCATTGGAATTGTGGCTGCAGAGCTCCTGCAGTGTCAGGGGTGGTTCTGCTGGAGCAGGGATCCATAGAGAAGGATGGATTCTTCCTCTGAATATCCAGAGGAAGAAGAGGCAGCTGCTGTTCCTCTGGGAAATCCAGTGGAGAAGCCGTGCTGGTGTTCCAGAATCTCCAGATTATATCCAGGCAGGAATGCTTGGCTGGTGTTCCAGAATCTCCAGATTCTATCCAGGTAGGAATGCTTGGCTGGTGTTCCAGAATCTCCAGATTATATCCAGGTAGGAATGCTTGGCTGGTGTTCCAGAATCTCCGGATTATATCCAGGTAGGAATGCTTGGCTGGTGTTCCAGAATCTCCAGATTATATCTGGGTAGGAATGCTTGGCTGGTGTTCCAGAATCTCAGATTATATCCGGGTAGGAATGCTTGGCTGGTGTTCCAGAATCTCCAGATTATATCCAGGCAGGAATGCTTGGCTGGTGTTCCAGAATCTCCAGATTATATCCGGGTAGGAATGCTTGGCTGGTGTTCCAGAATCTCCAGATTATATCTGGGTAGGAATGCTTGGCTGGTGTTCCAGAATCTCCAGATTATATCCGGGTAGGAATGCTTGGTTGGTGTTCCAGAATCTCCAGATTATATCCAGGCAGGAATGCTTGGCTGGTGCTCCAGAATCTCCAGATTATATCCAGGCAGGAATGCTTGGCTGGTGTTCCAGAATCTCCAGATTATATCTGGGTAGGAATGCTTGGCTGGTGTTCCAGAATCTCCAGATTATATCCAGGTAGGAATGCTTGGCTCCTCCCTCTGGGCTCACATCTCCCAATGGGATGCTGCAGTTCTTATCAGCCACGCAGGGACATTCAATGGCTGTTATCAGCAGGTGTCTTATCAGCCACGCAGGGACATTCAATGGCTGTTATCAGCAGGTGTCCCCCCAGAGGGAGGAGTGATTGTGGAAGAGATAAGGAAAATGCCCACTTGACGAAAGACAGCTGCCATGCAGGTGGCAATGGAATACATCTTGCCTTGCAGTCTGGGACACTCCTCTCTGGTTAAAACAATTGTTCTTGTCTTTTGCTTGTGTTTGGATTAGAAAACCCATGTTCCCTACCGAGACAGCAAAATGACCAGGATCCTGCAGGATTCCCTGGGGGGGAACTGCAGGACCACCATCGTCATCTGCTGCTCCCCCTCCGTCTTCAACGAGGCCGAGACCAAGTCCACCCTGATGTTTGGCCAGAGGTGAGTCCCATGGGATCAGCCTGGATGCATCCCTCCTCCCTTGGAATCCAGAGCTTTTTATGGTAAAAAAAAATCTGGAGAGCTTCAGAGAGCTGGCTCTTTATTCCCAGTGATTCCAGGAAAATCCTCCAGGAAAATCGAGGTTAATGCTGGAGCAGCTGCTCTGCTTGGGAGCAGAGCGGGCTTGAAAAGTGGGGAAGGATTGGGCAATCTATGGAAGGGTGTCTATAAGAAATTCTTGAATTCCTTTGTGGTTGATTTTCCTGCAGAAAAATTAAGATGTTATCTTAATTCCTTGAAATTTTATGTGAAAGATAAAATCACTGGGCAGTTTCCTGTGGGAAAAAATTCAGTTTTGCTTTATTGGAGACTTCAGAAAATCCAAATTTTGTTTTATTTGTGCAGTAGCAGAAAGGAAAAACACCAGCAAGTTAGCACTGTGCAAAATAAAATTTAGCAGTTGTAGAACACAGTACATTTGTCTGGCTGTGAAAATGGGTTGTTTTCCACCACATCTCGTTTTTGGCCTGCTAAGAAAGATAGAGGCAATGGGCAGTTTTCTGTGGAAAAAATTCAGTTTAGCTTTGTCTAACAGTGCTGTTGATGCTTTTAAGAGGTGTATTCTCATTGAATTCCATCTCAGGGATCGTTGTTATGGCTGTAAAAAATATCTTTAAAGATTAGGAAATTTAAAGAGTGGGGGTTCTGTAATATTGACACCTTTGAGAGCTTGCCATGGTAGCTCATGGACCTGAGGTTTGGAGGATCTGGATGATTTAGGAACAAAATGTATGGAAGGATCCAGAAGGAAATTTCTCTTCCTTGTGTGTTTATTGACAAGAGTGATATGGAATGCATTGGGAAGGTTTAACCAGTGGCACTTTGGCTGCTCTGCCGAGATGAGGAATTAATTCTCAGTGATGGCACTGGAGCAGCTCCCAAATCTGGGCACAATCACAACAAATTGTGGCTCCTGCCAGCGTGGATCCACCTCCTGTCTTGGTTTGGAAAGACAAGTGTTTGCTAAGGAAGGCAGGAGCCTCCCTGAAATGGAGAATGTAAACACTCCCCCACCCCTCCAATTGCTGTAAATTTTAAATTAAAGGGCTCTCAGGCAAAAAAATATGGGAGTAGGAATAACAGTTCTTTAATAGGGGAAAATAAAAGGATAAAATAAACAATGCAGTAAACCAGAGCACTGCCAGAGTGAGAAGCCAACCTGACACCCTGTGGGTCAGGGTGCTGGTGTCAGTCCCATTGGAATTGTGGCTGCAGCCCTCCTGCAGTGGCAGGACTGGTTCTGCTGGAGCAGGGATCCATAGAGAAGGATGGATTCTTCCTCTGAATATCCAGAGGAAGAAGAGGCAGCTGCTGTTCCTCTGGGAAATCCAGTGGAGAAGCTGTGGTGTTGGTGTTCCAGAATCTCCAGGCAGAATGTTTTGGCTGGTGTTATATATCCAGGTAGGAATGCTTGGCTGGTGTTCCAGAATCTCCAGATTATATCCAGGTAGGAATGTTTGGCTGGTGTTCCAGAATCTCCAGATTATATCTGGGTAGGAATGCTTGGCTGGTGTTCCAGAATCTCCGGATTATATCAGGTAGGAATGCTTGGCTGGTGTTCCAGAATCTCAGATTATATCCAGGTAGGAATGCTTGTGCTCCTCCAGGCTCTGGTGTTCCAGAATCTCCCAATGGGATGCTGCAGTTCTTATCAACCTCCAGATTATAGGATGCATTCAATGTTCCAGCTCCAGATTATATTATCAGCAGGTGTTCCCCAGAGGGAGGATGCTTGATTGTGCTCCAGAATCTCCAGATTATAAGGAAAAAGAATCCCAGATTATATCTGGGTAGGAATGTGACAGGTGCCATGCAGGTGGCAATGGAATCCATCTTGGCTTGCAGTCTCCCAATGGGACAGTTCTTCTCTGGTTAAAACAATTGTTCTTGTCAGGTTTTGCTTGGGTTTGGATTAGAAATCAGCAGGTTCCCTGATTGTGGAAGAGACAGCAAAATGACCTTGAGGATCCTGGGATTCCCAGGGGGACACCTCTCTGGTTAAAACAATTGTTCTTGTCATCTGCTGAAACCCATGTTCCCCCGAGACCGTCTTCTGGGGATTCCCAAACTGCAGGACCACCATCGTCGAGACCAAGTCCAAGTCCCTGATGTTTGGCCAGAGGTGAGTCCCATGGGATCAGCCTGGATGCATCCCTCCTCCCTTGGAATCCAGAGCTTTTTCTGGTAAAAAAAAATCTGGAGAGCTGGCTCTTTATTCCCAGTGATTCCAGGAAAATCCTCCAGGAAAATCGAGGTTAATGCTGGAGCAGCTGCTCTGCTTGGGAGCAGAGCGGGCTTGAAAAGCGGGGAAGGATTGGGCAATCTATGGAAGGGTGTCTATAAGAAATTCTTGAATTCCTTTGTGGTTGATTTTCCTGCAGAAAAATTAAGATGTTATCTTAATTCCTTGAAATTTTATGTGAAAGATAAAATCACTGGGCAGTTTCCTGTGGGAAAAAATTCAGTTTTGCTTTATTGGAGACTTCAGAAAATCCAAATTTTGTTTTATTTGTGCAGTAGCAGAAAGGAAAAACACCAGCAAGTTAGCACTGTGCAAAATAAAATTTAGCAGTTGTAGAACACAGTACATTTGTCTGGCTGTGAAAATGGGTTGTTTTCCACCACATCTCGTTTTTGGCCTGCTAAGAAAGATAGAGGCAATGGGCAGTTTTCTGTGGAAAAAAATTCAGTTTAGCTTTGTCTAACAGTGCTGTTGATGCTTTTAAAGAGTGTATTCTCATTGAATTCCATCTCAGGGATCGTTGTTATGGCTGTAAAAAATATCTTTAAAGATTAGGAAATTTAAAGAGTGGGGGTTCTGTAATATTGACACCTTTGAGAGCTTGCCATGGTAGCTCATGGACCTGAGGTTTGGAGGATCTGGATGATTTAGGAACAAAATGTATGGAAGGATCCAGAAGGAAATTTCTCTTCCTTGTGTGTTTATTGACAAGAGTGATATGGAATGCATTGGGAAGGTTTGCAGAAATAGGTCAGGCTCATTATGTAATTACTGCTTTTGTGGTAATTGAGGAGAACTGGGATCCTTTGGAAAATTACTTGTTTTGTTTGGTTTGTGTAGTAGCAGAAAGGAAAAATACTGGCAAGTTAGGAGCGCTTAAAGAGAGGTGAACAGTTTGAGGATGCAACAGCTTTGTCTTTGTTTAAAATTGGGTTGTTTTCCACCACGTGGAGCTTCTGGACTGCAAAAAGAGGCAGTGGCCATGAGCAAAATCAGCTTTGAGAGTTGCTTTGGAGGTTTTTCCCCCCCGTTGTGAGCTGAACATGGTTTTTAGCTATTGAAGATGCAAACTTGTAGTGATCAGATCATGTGCTGAGCAAAACCGAGCATCCTGAGATGCAGGAATGAAACCAAGAGCATGAACAGCTCTGAACTCCAGCTTCCAAGTTCCATTTCAGTTCATATTCCTCCTGGCTTCGTTCTTCTTTCCAGTAATGAGGAAAATTTGCCCTCTTTTGGGGCAAGGCAGTTTTCTGACTGGCTCTGCACATCCTGGCTGAATATTCAACAGTTTCCTGGGAGGAGGAACATTTTGGGGGTGATCCTCACTGAGGGCCAGGATGGCAGTGCAAGAACTGGGAAAACAGGGAAATGTTTGTGAGGCACTCCCCATGGGCAGCAATTGAATTTCCAGGAATTCTGGATTGTCAGGAAGGAAATAATTTGTATTTCCCTGGGAGGATTGGTGCTCTGTGCAGAGCAGCCCATGGATTATCCATGCACAACTTTCTCTGGCAGGATTTTGGGTGGGAATGGGGTTCTTTTCCAGGCTCTTGTGTTGTTGTGTCTCATTTTTCTGGTGTGACACCACTGAGGAGCTCAGTGGCATTAAAGGGAAGGTCCATGACTCATGGCTCATGGCTGATTTTTCCTGGGAAAAGAAAGAGTTATGTCACCATTAAAATAAATGTCAGGGATGAAATCCATCTTCAGAGGAGCTCTTGTACCAATCAAACTGTACAAGTGCTCCTTTGATAGTAGTGAATCAGCTTTTTCTTTTTCTACTCCATCTTTCCTCGTGTTTTCATCTCATTTTTAATTGTAGTTGTCAGTGAGGGACTTCATCCATCATCAGGAGAATCTTCCTGGTGTGGTGGGGTTTTTTTTATCCCTGGTACAGTTAAATGAGTGGAAACTTGAGCTGTGCTTTTAGCAGAGACAAAGTGAAAACCCTGACCATTAGGAAATTGTTTTAAAAGCACAAGGTTATTTAAAAAATACTTTTAAGGTTATAAAAGTCCTGCTTGTCACAGAGTGCAAATCGCTGGAGCTTTATAAACTGCTGAGGATTTATCTGTTATCCTTTTCTTATCTGCTTTATTCAGCAACACTGGAGGCATTTGAAGGGACTCAGTGTCTGAGCAGTGAAGGGCAAAGATCTGAGGCTTTCTTAATTCATAGCGATTGGTTTGGTTTCCCTTTTCAATGTGGATTTGCTGGAGTAGGTGCTGGGCATTGTTTTCTGCTGGCTTTGCATTTCCTGGCACAGTTGGTTGGGTTGTGTTGGAGCTGAGCACTTTCAGAATAATAAAGTGGTGGTTGTTGTTAAGAGGGTTGAAATCTGGGATGTTTTTGTCTAGGGAGGCAGGAACTTGTTCCCTTTTCCTTTTTTCCTTCTTTCCTTTTTCCTTCTTTCTTTTTTCCTTCTTTCCTTTTTCTTTCTTTCCTTTCCCCTTCTTTCTTTCCTTTCCCCTTCTTTCTTTCCTTTCCCCTTCTTTTTCTTTCCTTTCCCCTTCTTTCTTTCCTTTCCCCTTCTTTCTTTCCTTTCCCCTTCTTTCTTTTTCCCTTCTTTCCTTTTCCCTTCTTTCCTTTCCCTTCTATATTCTTCTCTCCTCTTCCTTTTCTCTCTTTCCTCTTCTTCTTGCCTCTCTTTCCTCTTCTTCTTGCCTCTCTCCTTCCTCTTCTTCTTGCCTCTCTCCTTCCTCTTCTTCTTGCCTCTCTCTTTCGTCTCTTTTTTTTCCTTTCCACTCCCTTTCCACTCCCTTTCCTCTCCCTTTTCTCTCCCTTTCCTCTTCCCTCCCCCACCCTGGACACTTCCAGGGATGGGGAATCCACAATTTCCCCACTCATTCCCCTCTGTCTGATGGAAAAATCCCCAATCCCCACGGCTGCGCTGGGATAAAAACCCCAAAGCAGCTGCCCTGGGATTTGTTTGCAGGGCCAAGACCATCAAGAACACGGTGTCTGTGAACCTGGAGCTGACAGCAGAGGAGTGGAAGAAGAAGTATGAGAAGGAGAAGGACAAAAACAAGAGTTTAAAGAACGTTATCCAGCACCTGGAGCTGGAGCTGAACAGGTGGAGGAATGGTAGGTGCCAGAAACTGGGAGCTGGATGTGTCTGTGTTGAAATCTTGCCCTAAATCACAATTTCTATTAATTGTGTCTGGCCACTAAATCTAAATTCACATTATAACTCACAGTTAATAATAATAATAATGGAAGGTGAAGAAGCAAAAACCAGGCAAACCAGCAGCCAGTGGGAGAAAATGCCAAAATTGGTGATTTCAGGGTAGAGAACACAGGAGGAATCACTAATTTTAATATTGTTAATGATAGTAATAAAAAAAGGAAAAATGTCATTATATTTTGGGTGGTTTTTTTTAATAATTGTGCTCCTCAGGCATGAGAATCACTGTGCTTTAAGGTAATTGGACCTTGGGTTTGGGGATTTTTTTATAATTGAATTTCACATTAGACTAATTAGTCCTTTAGTACAATGACAGGGAGTGGCACCTGCTTAGACAAATCACCATTTGTCTGCTCCTGTGGCTTCTAAATGGAAATTTTTGTTGAGATCAGCCAATTTTCTGATTAGAAACGTGGGGAATTGCTGTTCAGGGTAGGTTGTAAAATCAGCTGTAGGATGGTACAGGAGGCAGAATATGGATGCACACAAATGAAAGAATTTTCATTGAAAACCAAATTTTAAAAATGTAATTTAGTCTGGAACACTGGCAGATAATTTCTGGCAGCAAACCAGCCTTAGTTTGAGTTATTCCACATTTTAAAAATCAACCCCCAACCTCCAAACCAACAATAAAAAAACCCACACCAAAGCTTATTTTTTTTACAAAAGCCTGGATGGATCCTTTTGTTTAAACATCCTCCTCCCCTCCCTGAGTGCTGCTGTTACCCAGCAATGCATTCAAACGATTATTGATTTCTGGTCTGACCTCGTGCACTCCCATCCTCTGCAAGGCTGGGGGCTTTTCACAGAGGGAACTGTCCCAGCAATCCCATCTTGGACAATATTCCAGCAGTACAGATTATTCCAAGAATTAAGGATTTATTCTACAAATTAAAAGGGTGGCAGGGAATGGGTGAGCTGAGCATTTCAGTTTCCAGGTGCCCAATTTTTCTGTGTGTTTTTCAGGCAGGAGGCTCTCATCCAATGAGTGAGAAATTACACATTCCTTTTGGGAATGTTTAATCCCAAAATATTTATCCTGGTGGATTCTCCACGGCCTGAGGAGCATTTTTTGTGTACGAGGCCCTGCATTCTAACCAGAGCCACCTTTCCTTCCCTGCTCCAACAGCAAAAAATCAATTCCCATTTCCCTCATCAATAATAGAAAATACCATCAAGCTTTCAGAAATAGGGCAGGAAACATTTGGAGTCAAGTACCTTGAGAGAGGTGATGCTGCTTGATTCAAATTCCGCTTTTTCCGTGCTTTCACCTGGGAATAAAAAATCATCTTGGGCTTTTTCTTGCCCTGTTTGTTTTGCTCTGGGGCCTCACTCTGCCTTTCTGGGCTTTCATCTACTGGTCCTGTTGACCTGTTCCCCTGCCAGTGAGAGAAACTGGCAAGAGGAATGGCTGGTAAAGCTTTCAGGAGCTAAAATATTGGAATTTTTTCCTCAAAAGGAAAAAACCTTTACCCTTCCCACCCCCTGAGCAATGTGTGCAGCATCCAGGGGCTTCCCCAGCCGCTGGTGAGGGTGGATTTAATTTCTGCCATGAGCAGCTCACCCATCCCTCATCTCTGAGCCTGTAATTGTAGCCCAGGGCTGTTCCTGAAGGAAATATTCCTTGGGAAAGGATTTTGTAGGGAATGTGTCTGCAACCTCTGGAAGTTGGCGTTTGTGCTGGAATTTGCAAAGTAAAAGTTGAATATTGTTTTAAACATGGCTGTGCTGGTCCATCCTGGAGATGGAAATCCCTGGAGGAAGAGATGTTTAAATGCCAGCAGATTTTAGGCTGGAATTTGGGGGATTTCCCTGCTTTTTTACACCCCTGTTAATCCATGGAGCTAATCCTCACTATCAAGGGAGTGAAAGGAGAGCCAGGAGTTCTGTGCTTTCAGCGTTCAACCTGCTGCTGGGTTTTATGGGATCATCAAGGTTGGAAAAGACCTCACAGAGTCCCTGTGATGCCTGGAGAGGCTGCCCTGGAGCAGAGGCTGGGCAGAGTCCCAGAGTAAAGCAGGGATTTATCCCAAGCATCTCCTCCATGGACCCACCTTGGGCAGCACCAGAGCCCAGCCAGGGCTGCACCCAAGATGAACCCAAATGGCCCCAAAATGCACGAGCGCTCCCGGGGTCTCTCCCTGGGATCAGCTCTGCTCCATTTGCACCTTGCAGTTCATTGTCCCATCCCAGCTTCAGCCCCTGCAGTCCCACCCTGCTTGTTTTTCTCTCTGCAGCCCACGGGGTTTGTGCTCCTGGGCTGAGCTTTGGGTCATTTGTCCTTGGTGCCCAGCTGGAGCAGGAATTGTTTTGTCTCCCTGCTCTGGGCACAGAGCTCAGCAACGCTGAATGTGAAGCTCAGAGCTGCACACTAAAGCAGCACAGAGCCTGAAAACATAAAATCTAAACCCTGAGGCATCACATGGAGTTTGCATTTCCATGGGATCATCACCCTCACGAGGGTGGCCACCTCCCCACACCTTTTCCTTGTCATTTGTATCTCTGGAAGTGGCACGAAGCCCTTCCCTGACCAGGAATCCTGCAGAATCCATGGAGTTGTGTCCCTGCAGGTGAAGCCGTGCCCGAGGAGGAGCAGATCAGTGCCAAGGACCAGAAGAACCTGGAGCCCTGTGATAACACCCCGATCATTGATAACATCACCCCCGTGGTCGCCAGCATCTCCACGGAGGAGAAGCAGAAATACGACGAGGAGATCGCCAGCCTCTACAGGCAGCTGGATGATAAGGTGGGAATGTTGGGTTCCGGGTGGGAATGTTGGGTTCCGGGTGGGAATGTTGAATTCTAGGGGGGAATGTTGGATTCCAGGAGGGAATGTTGGATTCCAGGTGGGAATGTTGGATTCCAGGTGGGAATGTTGGATTCCAGGTGGGAATGTTGGGTTCCGGGTGGGAATGTTGGGTTCCAGGTGGGAATGTTGGGTTCCGGGTGGAAGTGTTGGGTTCCGGGTGGGAATGTTGGGTTCCAGGGGGAGAATGTTGGATTCCAGGAGGGAATGTTGGATTACAGATGGGAATGTTGGGTTCCTGGGGGGAATGTTGGATTCCGGATGGGAATGTTGGGTTTTGGGTGGGAGTGTTGGATCCCAGGGAGGAATGTGGGATCCCAGGTGGGAATGCTGGATTCCAGGGGGGAATGTTGGGTTCCAGGGGGGAATATTGGGTTCCGTGGGGGAATGTTGGATTCCTGAGGGGAATGTTGGATTCCAGGTGGAAGTGTTGGATCCGGGGTGGGAATGTTGGATCCGGGGTGGGAATGTTGGATCCCGGGGGGAATGTTGGATTCCGGGTGGGAATGTTGGATTCTGGGTGGGAACGTTGGATTCTAGGGGGGAATGTTGGATTCCAGGAGGGAATGTTGGATTACAGATGGGAATGTTGGGTTCCAGGTGGGAATGTTGGATTCCTAGGGGGAATGTTGGATCCCAGGGGGGAATGTTGGATTCCACGGGGAATGTTGGATCCCAGGGGAGAATTTGGGATTCCAGGTGGAAATGTTGGATCCCGGGTGGGGGATGTTGGGTTCCAGGGGGGAATGTTGAATTCCAGGTGGAAATGGACAATTTTCACCAAGATCTTTGTATTTGTGCTCTATTTCTTCTAGTTGTGTATTTTTGCTCTCTTTCTTTTTTTGCTCTATTTGAGCGTTTTTGCTTCTGTTTCTATTGTGAACCGGAAAACGTTGGAAAATTCCAAATACTGCATAAAAGCAGATCCTGTAGGGTCTCCACCCCCTTTCCACCGTGCAGACAGTGTTTGGGAGCACTCTCCAGGAATTCAGAGCCCAGTTTTCTGATAGTTTTAAGTCCTTTTCTTCAGTGAGTTGTGTAAAATCCCTCAGCAAACTATAATGTCATCGTGGAGTCACCAGGAGAGAAAAAAATCCTAGAATTTAAAGGAAAATACATCCCCATCCCCTTTTGTTCGTGTTGTTGGAGCTGCCAACGCAGCCCAGAGGGCTCATTTGTCTGTTTATGTCTTTGCACAGCTTGAGGGACACCAGTGGCACTTAAAGCTCTCAGCAATTCCCTTCTCCAGCCATTAGGAGCTTTGGCATGTGGGAAGATGAAAAATGGAAGGGAAAAAAGGCCCAGAAAAAGCCCATTCACCACCCTGGATGAGGGCAGCAAAAAGAAAGGGCAGCTCTCATCATGAATCAATAGTCAATTTTAAAATTCAGTTGTAATTAGCAGGAAAATAGCAGAAAAAAAGCCCAGTGTGTCCTTGCCTGTTAATATTGAGGTTTGGCTGTTTGGGGACACGGAGGAATTGTGTTTAAACCTGAATTTTGGCCTCCCTGCACAGTCTGGTGGCAGTGAAAAGAGCAGTTTTCTGTGAGAAATGACAGCTTTTCTCTGATTGCACTCTCCAGCTTTTCCATATTGATCAGGAAAAGGAAAAAAAAATTCAGTCATTGTTTCACTTTCCTCATCCAAAGCAGCAAATCCCAGTAAATTATCCCAGACAGAACTGGCAGCAGGTTTGAGTTTTTCCCTGGAAAACATGGGGAGCAAAATTCGACACAGGACTGTAGGAAATGAGGAGATATTTGATCCCAAACAAAGGAATCCCCAACCCAAAATATCACCATTTACAGCAGTGTTAAGAGCTTTTACAGCAGAGCTCTGTGTGTATTTATTTATTTTATTTATGGTATATTTATGTATATTTATTTATGTATATTTATTTTTCTCTCCCCTCATACCACTCAAACGTGCACAAAGTTTTATTCCCCTTTCTTCCCTAGAAAGAGGAAATAAAAAGGGATCAAATGGGAGCTGTGAAAAGGAATTAAAAATCTCCACCCCTGTTTCATTGCAGGATGACGAAATCAACCAGCAGAGCCAGCTGGCTGAAAAATTAAAGCAGCAAATGTTGGATCAAGAGGAGGTAAGGAACTAAAATAAATAAACCGGCCTAAAAAAATCCCTTTACATTTTGCTCCTGAGCCCCTTGTTTAATGCTTCTGTCCCAGCTGTTCATATTAACTGGCTGAAATTCAAGTGGAAAAGGTGTCAGCCAGGCTTAAACTTGAAATTTCACAATATTCTCATTAAGCCTTGATAAAAGTCCTTGAAATAACAATGCCTCCTGCTGGGAAGTGATGCTGGAGGTCCAAGGTAGGAGTGGGGCCAGGATTTTTCACTCCAAATGTGATTTTTGGTGTGTCTGTGCCCATTCAGGTACCCAGGCACTATGGACTGCAGGCAGTTAGAGATTTCCTGATATTAAATCACTAATTATCGTTATTTTGGCCATTAGAGACAGCAGTCTGAGATGGAAAAACCTGATAATTGGTGCTGCCCCAGGTTTGCTGTAAAATCTCGGATTGCTCACTTCCAGCAGTTGATTGCTTCGTTTCTGTCCCTAAAATGAATTTTTGTTGGGTTTAGGATAGAGAATTTCAGCAGTAAACTCAGTCAAGCCATTCCCTTCCATGAGGAGTCCTGAGGATGCAAAATGAGGCAATAACACCAAATTCCTCAAATGTTGCTGTGATATTTCTCAGGAATTGCTTTTATTGTGTAGCCAGGCCCTCGGAAAGGGTTTCCAAGGTGTTATTAGAGGAAAAAAAACCAATTTATGAACATGTCTGGTATTTACCACTCAGGGCTTATCCTGCCCCCTCTTGGGACTTCTCATGGCTGGGGGAATCTCCATTTTATTTTCTATTTTATTTTATATTTTATTTTATTTTTTTTTTAAAATTTTATTTTCTATTTTATTTTCTATTTTATTTTCTATTTTATTTTCTATTTTATTTTCTATTTTATTTTATATTTTATTTTATTTTTTAATAATAATAATAATAATAATAATAATAATAATAATAATAATAATAATAATAATAATAATAATAATAACAACAATAATAATAATAATAATAATAATAATAATAATAATAATAATAATAATAATGCACTTGAAGTACATTATTATTATATATTTATAGAATATAATAAATATAAATTATGTATTATATATAATAGTTATTATTATATAATAACAATAATGTATATTTTATTATATAATATTGTATATTATTGTAATAATTTATTTCCTGATGTGTATTGAGAGTTTATTTGTGTCACCTCACTTCTCCCATCTTTTTCACATCCCTTTTCTCACCTGAGGCTGATTTTCCCCACAGCTGTGCCTTTGTTTTGGGGTGATGTGCATCCCTCCTGTTTGGGAGCAGAGTTATTCCTCACCCTCCCTGTTCCAGTGCCACCTCTGGAAGATCAATCAGCTTTTCAGTGCCCGTTTTCCCCCTTTTTTTTTTGCACATTCCTAGTTCAGCTTTGCTAAATTCCAAACTCTCTGCAGCTGGTGCTGTCCAGAGCCTTTTTCTGCCTCATCCCAGCTCTTGTGCAGCCCTTACCTTGGAAGGAGAAGGTGATATTGTATTATTCAAAGGTGATATTGTAGTATTCAAAGACAATATTGTATTATTCAAGGTGGTTTTCCCCACATCAGCTGTCCCTGGAGATGTGATGAGCTCACTGATCCACCAGCAGCTGCCTCACTCTGCTCCCCCTAATTAACCAGCCCTTAGTTCTGCTTGATGAAGCCAGCAGGTTAATTATAAACCTGCTGCAGATGAGGCTGATTTTAGGGGGATTTTTGGTGCCTTTTCACCTCTGGCTGCTGCTTCAGGTGGGTGTTTTGGGGGATTCTGGATATTCCATCCCCAGGTGGAACAGATCCATGGATCTGCTGCAGCCATGGGCCTTTTTCCTTATTTAAGCTCATCTTTATTATGGTTTTTTTTGGTGGCTTTTGAAAAGCTTGCTCCGTTTTCCCATACCGTATCAGCCAGAATCTCCTTGTTTACGCTGCAGGTGATGCCCACCACTTCTTTTAGCCACGCAGAAAATTTCTGAAGTAAATGTAAATAATAGCTCCATCTGTGTTTAGCAGGAAGATGATTTGAAGCTATTTTGTTGTTTAAATATTTACATGCCATCTGGCTCTGGCAATCCAATGGCTTTTTCCATAGCGTGAGTGCACTTGTGAGGCTGCAGCATTACCAGGGAGATAAATTTCCCTTACATCTGAGTCCTCCCTGGGCACGTGCCAGCCTCCAGAGCTGCCTGCCTGCTTTCCTGTTTTCCACAAGCACTCTGAGCCAAAAAAACAATTAAAAAAAAAAAAAAAAAAAAAAAGCCATTTCTTCTGGGGCATTCTGCTTTTTGGGTGGTCTGCTTGAGAAAAATGTTGGGTTTTATTTTTTTGCTGGGGGTCTCGCTCAGCTGCTGGGTGGGCAGATCAAGAGAAACCCACCCAAAACACTTCAGCAGGGAAGGTTTTATTCCACTCTCTGCAATATTATGCCAATCCATAATCCATATTTCTTGGGAAGGAGTGAATTCTGTGAATGAAAGCCCAAACTTTGTTGTTAGGATGTGCGTGAGGCCCTCCCACATCTCCTGCACTGCTTTTATCTGTTCGAATTCCCTATCTGATGTTTTTATGCCATGTCAAGCCCTGGTTTTGTTATCATTCTTGAAAGTGCAGTATTAGCACTAAATGTTAGGTGTCACTTTTATTTATTTTCACATCATCCTGCAGTGCAGGGCTGCCGGTGGGGCTGGGGTTGTGCTGGGGACACCACAGCTCAATCCTCAAAGCTTGAACATCTCACTGAGCACTGCTTCAAGGGCAAGGGACACTGACCTCCCACAATCGCTGAAACCTCAGCAGCAAGCAAACAGTAAATTTAAGAAGTTTTCCAGCTCGGAAGCACTCTCTAAAGTGTGTGTGAAGTCAGTATTTTCTTCTGGGATTAATATTTTCCCTCAGCAAACAGGAGCAGCTAATCTGTCCTCAGCATCATCCTGCGGATGATAAGTGAGAATAATCGTCTTAGGTTTGCTTATCAAAATATTTTTGTGAAGCCACGAGGCCTTTGAGGCTACCTCAGAGAGCCCTTTTCCCTCAGCTCAGCTCCGAGCCCTGAGCCTCTGGTGAAACATTTTACTTTGTGGGATTTTTTTTTTTTTTGCTCTGAGCTGCAGCACTGGATTGAGGGCAGAAAATGTCTTTGGAGCTCTGATACTGCTCAAAGTCACTTTCTCTGCCTCAGCCTTGGGTCATAATAGGATTTGATGAAGATTTCTCTCGTTGAAGTTCAGAGCTTTTTTTTGTGCTTCCTTCAAATGCTTTTATGCTGGAACTGCTGCTGTTTTCAGGATTTCTCCCCTGCTGCACGCACCATTTGTGCTCACTCTTTCCCCCCCCCTTTCTTTTTTTTTTTGTAATTTCTCCTTTTCAATATTGCCTTTTTGAAGGGGTTTTTGGGTCACTTAATGCTGCCGTGATATTCCTCCCCAGCTTTTGGCCTCCACCAGGAGGGATTACGAGAAGATCCAGGAGGAGCTGACCCGGCTCCAGATCGAGAACGAGGCGGCCAAGGATGAGGTGAAGGAGGTGCTCCAAGCCCTGGAAGAGCTGGCCGTCAATTATGACCAGAAATCCCAGGAGGTGGAGGACAAAACCAGGACCAACGAGCAGCTGGCAGATGAGCTGGCACAGAAAAGTGTAAGAGCAATTGTTCATCCTCCTGGTTCTCTCCTTGCCCCCTAAACACCCCCAAAAACCTGCTGGGGTCACCCTCTCTTCCCTGTCCCAATTAAACAACGAAATGAAGGGGATTCAGCAGCTGCTCTGTGGAAGCTGGTGGCAGATTGTGGCTCTTGCAGCAAGGGGCTGGATGTGAGAAGTGGCCATCCTGTGTTTTGGATATTTAAAAGCTGTATTTTGCCAAGAGAGCTGTGAAAATCTGCCTCGTGCAAATGGCAGCATTTTGTGGGTTTCTGGACTCTGTGCTGTGGAGCTGGGATTTTACAGGGAGCCAGGGGATCTCGAGGAAGGAATCAGGAAAAAAAAATTAATCGGCTTTTTCAGCTCTGATGTGTCCTGAATCTTAAGCAAAAAATGGGATCTGAGGAAAATCAAGATTGGTTTAGTAGCTTAAAGCATCCTTTTTCCCTAAATTCATTACACCAACTTAAGGAGCTGTTGTTAACAGATCTGTTTCATTAAAGACTTTGTTATCTCCCCCAGTAAACCAGATTACCACGAAATCCATTGGAAAAAATTGAATTTTCTATCCCTCCCTACCTATTTCCCTGTGATTAACCTCCTTTGATGTATTATGCAAATCAGATTCTTAGCGGATTTGCTACATTTAATAGATCCAAAGTAGCCTTTGGTGGCAAGTGAGTTGTGAAAGTGGATTATGCCAAGGTGGAACTGCCTGTGTCACTACATTGTGCCAGCAGGCATGAGGAAAATACCCCCTGAAAACTGCCCAGCCTGCAGCAGGGAGGGTAATTCTTGTTTCTGAACCTTTCCAGAGTGCCCTGACAGCGACCCAGAGGGAGCTGGGCCAGTTGCAGGAGCTCAGCAACCACCAGAAGAAGAGAGCCACAGAAATCCTGAACCTGCTGCTGAAGGACCTGGGGGAGATCGGGGGAATCATCGGCACCAACGACGTCAAAACCGTGCGTGGGCTTTGTGCTCTGTGCTTCCCCAGCTCCTCCTGCAGGGAGACACCCCAGCAAAGCAGGGAATCCCCCAGGGGCTTGCCTTGGAGGGGACTTAAAGCTCTTCTGGTTCCAAATCTCTGCCTGGGACAGGGACATCTCCCATTGTCCCACGTTGTTCCAGCCTGGCCTTGGGCACTGCCAGGGATCCAGGGGCAGCCCCAGCTGCTCTGGCAATCCCAGCCCAGCCAGGAATTCCCAGTTCCCAATGTCCCATCCATCCCTGCCCTCTGGCAGTGGGAGCCATTCCCTGGCTCCTGTCCCTCCAGCCCTTGTCCCCAGTCCCTCTCCAGCTCTCCTGGAGCCCTTCAGGCCCTGCCAGGGGCTCTGAGCTCTGCCTGGAGCCTTCCCTGCTCCAGGGGAACATTCCCAGCTCTCCCAGCCTGGCTGCAGCCCTGGGAGCGTTACAGATGTGGAATGGGTGGATCCAGCAGTGCTTGTCCCCGGACACTCTGTGTAAACCCTGGCTGAGCACACGGGAGGACACTGCGGAGCTCTTTGTCTGGCTGGGAGTGATGCCTGGAGAAGGCTGACCTAGAACAGAGACCAGACAGAGCTAAAGAATAAAGGAGGGATTTATCAAGAGGCCAGCTCAGTAAATACCCCAAGATTGCAGAATAACGAATAGGAATAATAAAGGAATAACAAATCCCCTCCTTGAGGACTGGGAATGCATAAAGGAATGAGAAAATTCCATTTCTCTGCAGGGGAGCCAAGGTGTTGAGGCTGCAGGAAAACCAGGGAGGGGACAGGTGACAAAGCAGGACAGGGATTGTGACAGAGGTGATCCCACAGAAATGGGGCTGATGCTTTGTGACTGCACTGCTGCCCTGGAGCAGAGGCTGGGCAGAGTCCCAGAGTAAAGCAGGGATTTATCCCAAGGATCTCCTCCATGGACCCACCTTGGGCAGCACCAGAGCCCAGCCAGGGCTGCACCCAAGATGAACCCAAATGGCCCCAAAATGCACGAGCGCTCCCGGGGTCTGTCCCTGGGATCAGCTCTGCTCCATTTGCACCTTGCAGTTCATTGTCCCATCCCAGCTTCAGCCCCTGCAGTCCCACCCTGCTTGTTTTTCTCTCTGCAGCCCACGGGGTTTGTGCTCCTGGGCTGAGATTTGGGTCATTTGTCCTTGGTGCCCAGCTGGAGCAGGAATGGTTTTGTCTCCCTGCTCTGTGCACAGAGCTCACCATCCCCTCATATGAAGCCTAGACACACACTAAAGCAGCACAGAGTCTGAAACATAGAAAAGCCAAACCTGAGGCATCAGGAGAGGCTCAGTGTCTGGGCTCACAGCTCCCATAGTTATTCCCAGCTCAGTTTTTGGGGTCAGAGCCCATCTGGGAGTCCCTGAACTGATTAATGGGAGGTCTGAATTCCCCCAAAACAATCCACACGTGGCCCAACTCCCTCCCTAGCTGGCATGACCCAGAATTCCCAGAATATGCAAATATTGCCTTCTGAGGTGGCCGATTTTTGATCTGAAGTTTGGTGCACATTTTGGTCAGCCCTGCTTTGAGGTTTGCCTTTGTGTGGCTCTGTGTGCTCTGGGGATACAGCAGAGGAGGTGGCCGCTCACTTTGTCACATTTGTGGAAGAACAAACTGCTGATTTCAGAGAAAACCTTTGTATGGTCATTGCTAAATGGCAGCGATGGGAACTTTCCATGGCCTGGAAAAATCTCCTTGGTGGTGCTAATGCCATCCTTGTCTATTTAAAACCACGTGAAAAATAGCAGTGGTTGAAAGTGGCTAAGTCCATTTTTGAGATGTATGGAAACTCCTGCTTTTGGTTCGCTTTTTGTTGACGTCCTGCCAAGGCTCTCTTGGGCCAGCAGGAGCTCCAGCCTGTCCTGCTGCAGAGGACACAATCCCTGCTGTCCCTGTGGCGCTGCGGATTGCAGGATCGCAGCCTTTGGAGATGTCACAGCAGCCTCTGGTGGCCGCAGGAGCCAGGCTGGGAGAGGAAATCTTTGCAAATGGAGGGATGAGAGTCATCAGCACTTCAGGGGCAGAGCCCATCTGGGAGTCCCTGAACTGATTAAGGAGGTCTGAATTTCAAACAATCCACGTGGCCCAACTCCCTCCCTAGTGTGACCCAGAGAATATGCAAATATTGCCTTCTGAAAATTTTTGAAGAAGTCTACATTTTGGTCAGCCCTGCTTTGAGGTTTGCCTTTGTGTGGCTCTGTGCTCTGGGGATACAGCAGAGGAGGTGGAGCCACTTTACACATTTGTGGAAGAACAAACTGCTGATTTCAGAGAAACCTTTGTATGGTGGAATATCCTGAAATGGCAGGCTGGGAACTTTCCATGGCCTGGAGTGGTGCTAATGCCATCCTTATCCCTATTTAAAACCACGTGAAAATAGCTTTGAGATGTATGGAAACTCCTTTTGGAACTGAGAGCTGTCTTGGGGCCAGCAGGAGCTCCAGCCTGTCCTGCTGCAAGGATCCAATCCCTGCCTGTTTTTTGCAGGAGATGTCACAGCAGCCTGGACTGCAGGAGCCAGGCTGGGAGAG
Organism: Emberiza elegans; assembly: GCA_024865655.1. Lineage (NCBI taxonomy): Eukaryota > Metazoa > Chordata > Aves > Passeriformes > Fringillidae > Emberiza > Emberiza elegans. The sequence goes on from JALJVW010003518.1 coordinate 32,731,505, forward strand.
AAAATTTGCAATGGAGGCCCATACAAGTTGGCTGAGACGTCAGCACTTCAGGGGACAGCTGCCAGTGGAAATCAGGCCAGACTGAGGAGCTCTTAGAGAATAATTTCAAATTTGCTGGCAATTAGCATCTTTTCCAAGTGTGTCTAATCTCAGAGCAGACTGAAAATTTTGGAAGAAGTGTCATTTTTCGGGATTTTTGGGAGAAGAAGCAGCACGTGTCCCCTTCCCTTGGCAGTGCTGGCAAAAAGGGGAAGCAGATGAAGTTGAGCTGGGTTACTGCTCAGGGAGAACCTGCACAGATCCTCGGTGGAATATCCTGAGCTGAAAGGGATTCAGATCATCATGGATCCAGCTCCTGGATCCACCCCAAAATCCCACCCTGGGCATCCCTGGGAGTGCTGTCCCAATGCTCCTGGAGCTCTGGCAGCCTTGGGAATGTGCCCATTCCCTGGGGAGCCTGGGCAGTGCCCAGCACCCTCTGGGGGAAGAGCCTTGCCCTGAAATCCATCCTAATGCCTGGATATAACATCTCTTCACACAAATGTGAAATATCCAAGATAAATAAAAATAAAATATACAAGATAAATGGCCAAATCAAACGAAAAATTCTGAAGGAATTATACTACATTATACTATATTGTACTATTACATCCTTAATGTAATAAGCACTCATTGCTTTGTGCAAAGATCCCAATTCTGATTTTTTTTTTGTCCTCCAAATCTGAGTTTTAAGTTTTCAGAAGTAACTTATGCTCTTCTCCCCTGCTCCAAACTGTCTTTCTGCAATGACCCCTGGCCTGTGAAACCATCCCAAAGCCCAGACCCAGCCTCCAGGCTGGTTCCCAGAGCTGGGAATAAAGGGGAAGGAGATGAAGTTGAGCTGGGTTACTGCTCAGGGAGAACCTGCACAGATCCTCAGTGGAATATCCTGAACTGGAAGAGATTCAGAGGATCATGGGTTCAGCTCCTGGTCCTGCACAGACACCCCAAAATCCCACCCTGACATTCCCTGGGGCCTGGGCAGTGTCCAGCACCCTCTGGGGAAGGCCTTGCCCTATATGATATCCCTATATGATATCCCTTCACACAAATGTGAAATATCCAAGATAAATAAAAATAAAATATACAAGATAAAAGGACAAAACAAACCAAAAATTCTGAAGGAAGGTATCTCATTAATGTAATTAAGCACTCCCTGCTTTGTGCAAAGATCCCAATTCTGATTTTTTTTGTCCTCCAAATCTGAGTTTTAAGTTTTCAGAAGTAACTGATGCTCTTCTCCCCTGCTCCAAACTGTCTTTCTGCAATGACCCCTGGCCTGTAAAGCCACCCCAGACCCCAGGCCCAGCCTGCAGGCTGGTTCCCAGAGCAGGAGCAGCTCTGGGTGCGAGCAGCCGCCGTCCCTGTGTGCTCAGTTGGCAGATGTGAACGGGGTCATCGAGGAGGAGTTCACCATGGCCAGGCTCTACATCAGCAAGATGAAGTCGGAGGTGAAGTCCCTGGTGAACAGGAGCAAGCAGCTGGAGAGCGCCCAGATGGACTCCAACAGGAAGATGAACGCCAGCGAGAGGGAGCTGGCGGCCTGCCAGCTCCTCATCTCCCAGGTGGGTCTGCTCCTGCCTGCTCCAGCCTCGGGGCCCTCCAGCTGGGCCGCTGGGAGGGTTTGGGATGAGGTCAGAGATGAGAATGTGACTTGGAGTTCTCAGAAGGTCGATTTATTATTTTATGATATTATATCATATCATAGCATAGTGTATTACATTATACTACATTATACTACAGTATATTATATGATATGATATAGTATACTATTATTATAGTATACTATATTTTATTATTTTATAAATATTATATTATATGATATCATAGCATAGCATATCACATTCTATTGCATGATACTATGTTATATGAAATTATATTATATGAAATGACATTATATTATATCATATTATATTATTTTACATTATATTACATTATACTATATTATACTACATAGTATTATATTATATTACATTACATTACAGTATATTATATTACATTACATTATATTATATTATATTATATTATATTATATTATATTATAGTATATTATAGTATATTATATTATATTATATTATATTATATTATATTATATATTATATTATAGTATAGTATAGAATATTATAATGTATTACATATATTACATTACAGTGTATTATTATAATGTATACCAGTATAGTATAGTATATAATATATATAATACACTATACCATATATATTATATACATAATATACTATACCAGTATAGTATATATATATTATTATTAATAATATATATACTGTACATATATATATACTGTACATATATATATATACTGTACATATATATACTGTATATATATAAAGTATATTATAGTATAATATATTATGGTATGGTGTGGTATGGTATGGTATAGTATAGTATAGTATAGTGTAGTATAGTATAGTGTAGTATAGACTCTCTCTTAGCTCCTTCGCAGCCATTCTGCTGTGAGTTCTCCCAGTCATCCCTGTCATGGATGTGGAAATTCTCTGTTCCCTCTCCTTTCCGTGGGCCAGTTGTCCCTGCGCTCCCAGGGCAGGGCTGTGCTCCTCCCCTCTCACTGCTGTTCCTTGTCTTTGAAGCACGAAGCCAAGATCAAATCCCTGACGGACTACATGCAGAACATGGAGCAGAAGAGGAGGCAGCTGGAGGAGTCCCAGGACTCCCTCAACGAGGAGCTGGCCAAGTTACGTGCCCAAGGTACAGCTCTGGGTCTCATCATTTCCACCTTAGGAGACTCAGTTTTGTGTCTTAGTGATGTGAAAAACTATAAACCCCCCCCACGGATCCTTTACCAAACAGCACCAATCAATCTTCCTAAATGTTCTGTGAAATTCTGGATTTCTGAATTTTAATATGCTAATATTCTATTCTAAAATTCTGGATTTGTGAGTTTTAATATTCTAATAATTCTAATATTCTGTGAAATAAGGATTTGCCTAAATTTCAGTTGTCCCTCTGCAACATCCCTGCCTCATTCCCTGCTTCCCTCAGATGTACACAAGTTGTGTCTTTCCCAGCTGACTTCATTTTTAAGGCTTGGTTTTCCCCTTCCAATTTAATGTGGAAAACGTGTAGCTATCAAAAGAAGCTCTTGTAGCTTTGCTAAGCTCCTGGGTTATATCAATTTATAACCTTGCAGCCTTAAAATCATTCTGGATTTCTGCACAAGGGATTTTCCCTCTCTGAGGGAGCAGCAGGTGGGGACAAGTATTTTTATTTAAAAAAAAATAATTTGTAATCTCCTGCATTGTTAGAACAGAATCTTTATTCCATCTCCTGGAATAAATTAAATTTATTGAAAAATCTAAAATTTAAATTTAAAATTAAAACCGTTTCCACCTTTAAACAGAAAAAATGCACGAAGTCAGCTTCAAGGACAAGGAGAAGGAGCACCTGACACGACTGCAGGATGCAGAGGAGATGAAGGTAGTTTGGCACAGTGGAAATTTTGAGGGAATTTCTTGGTGACATTGTTCATTGGGGTGGAATTTTGTCTTCCTGTTCACATGGCCGAAAATTACATGGATTCACCTCTGTGTTACACTAATTTTTTGCTGCTGGAGCTCTGCTGGAAGTCAATTTGCTCGGTAGTGAAGGAGGCTGCTGGCGTTAATATCATTTAGGTATTTATAAATTTGATTTTAAAAGAGGCTGCTTCCCCAAAGTTCTGCTGGGATTCTGATTATCTCCTGGAAATAACAATAAAATATATAAACCCATTTTCTGGTATTTTTCCTTTGGAATGCCAGGAAATGTTTGCAATAATGAGTTGTTCTGATGGGGTTGCACATTGCAGACAAAGAAAAAATACAGTTTTACAAGGACAGTGATAGAGCTTTGCCAGCTGTAGAACTTCTCCCTCCATCATAAAAATTTTAAGTGATGAAAGCAGTTGTAAAGTGATTAAAGCACTTGTGATTAAAGTGGTTGTACTTTACAGCTCTGAGGAAAAAAGCAAAGACTACGTTAGCAGTCTAAAGACATAAATTGAGTTTCTCCTGTTGCTTGAGGCATATTTACTCCTAGAGTTTAAATTTAAATAACAATTTCAATAGCAGGGCTGTGGATAAACAATTCTCAGAGGTCTGGGTTTTGTTTCTCTCACAGGTAGAGCTGTACAAGTATTTTCTGAGTGAATAAACAGGGGAAATAAGAGAGGATTGGTGTAAAATCAGTGGTTTTTGTGACCAAGCCCTGGGTTTTCATGGGGCACTTTTTACAAGAAAATGAGTCAAAATTGTTGTACATCTGTTGCTAAAAACAGAATTAAAAGGCTGGATGAGCAGGCCCAGAGTTCAGTGATGACAGAAGGAAAGGCCAGGCAGATTCCTGCACGGATTTGGTGTTTCCCCTCAAATCCAGAGGCTGGGTCAGAGGGAGCTGTGTGTCCCTGGGCTGCTCTGATTCCCAGCTCTGCGTTTGCAGAAGGCCCTGGAGCAGCAGATGGAGAGCCACAGGGAAGCCCACCAGAAGCAGCTGTCCAGGCTGAGGGATGAGATCGAAGAGAAGCAGAAAATAATCGATGAAATCAGGGAGTAAGTTCACCCTCTCCACCCCTCCTCTGCCCTGGGATGCTTTGGGCTTGCTTTTCTCAGGTTTGATTGATGTTTCTTTGCAAGTTCTGTCCTTACACGCAGCAGCCACCCCTGTAATTATTTTGCAGGGTGGATTACAGTGCCTAATTCTTTATTGGGGAGCTTTAACAAGGCCATAAAATCATAGGGAGTTTATGAAAAAAGGGTGATGTTGCACCTGCGGGTCAGGAGGTGAGAGGAGCTTGGAGGAGAGCAGGTTTTAAAGGACCATGGAATCATTTGGGTTGGAAAATCCTTTAAGGTCATCCAGTTCAGCCACCGCTGAACCACATCCCCAGGAAGGTTTTGAGATTCTCACAGCATCCAGTCCTGCCCCAGACCTTCTGAGAGTCTGGCTGACTCCAACAGCTCCCATTTTCACACATTTTTATATTTTTTTTCCTCACACACCAATGTGACTCTTATGCTTTGCTCCTGTGTTCTTCTTTTTCTAAAATCTAGGCATCGTTTTATCGTATTTATTGCGTATGGCCAAAGATTAATTGTAGGGAAATGAGGAAGCAAGGCAGAAAGATGCCAACAACAATTTGGGTCCTCCTTTAAGGCAAACAAACCAAACCACTGAATTTAGCTCTCCAATATTTTAAAATAATGTCCTCCAGGTTCTTTGTGCTTCGTTTCTTCCAGAGTTTTTCAGTAGAGAGTTACAGCTTTACTTTTCCTCTACCCAATCCCATTTTGTTCGTGGAGATTTTCCCTCCCTTCCTCCTAAGCTGGGCTGACTTTTCCTTTCACATTTCCAGCATGAACCAGAAGCTGCAGCTGGAACAGGAGAAGCTGAGTGCTGATTATGATAAATTAAAAATTGAGGACCAGGAAAGAGAAATGAAACTGGAAAAGCTCATGTAAGTGCACACTTTGGTATCCCTGAACCTCTTCATGTGTGGAAAATATGCTAGGGAAAGGGATTTGTGTTGGAATATTCACACTGAAAATATAATTTTAGTAGCAAAGCCAGCAGGAGCTACTAATAAATAATTACCAATTACTCTCTCTTTTTACACCTCAGGCTTTTCAATAGTGGCTTTGATAACTACCAAAAAGAGTTCATTAGAGCTTTGATTTTATAAAATATCCCAGCAAGTCTTGAATCTCTCATTCCTTAATACACAGCAAAACAAGCATGAAAGGTGTTGGGAATTTTTGGTGGGGTTTGCTGATTTTTTTGGGGGGGTTTAAATCAGATGTTTGAGTAAAAAGCCTTTCCTGGAAAGGAGAGAGAAAAATCCCATGTGTGGACACAAAGATGGAGGTGGTGACTCAGCCCTTCCAGGGGATAAAATTGGATATTTGGGGCAATCAAAAGTATAATTAGAGATGTGCAATTTGCTGCCACCTGCAGATGTGCAGCCCCAGGTGGATGCTGTTGATTCTCCTGTATTTATTTGGATTGATTTGGGTTCCATGTTTTTATCTTTCCAGACTCCTTAATGATAAAAGGGAACAAGCAAGAGAAGACCTTAAAGGGCTGGAGGAGACAGTGGTAGGTCTTAATTACACTTTTTTCAGCTTTTCCCCCTATATCTGTATACCCTGGTGATATATATTTTAATTTTTGAGTAAACAGCTTTGAACTACCTGAATTAAAATTAAAAAAAGATTGTTTTTACCAGTTTTGGAGAAATTGTTCTCTTCAGTATGGTTTTTGGGGCCTGGATGGGGTTTATTTTGTGCATTCAGAGTGATTCCTAGAGAGAAAATCCAGAGTTCTTTTCTCCTCTTACCAACTCAAATCCAAGGAGAACTTTTACACCAGAGCATCTACTATGTCCTAGTCATTTGTGCTTTGCTAAAAATCATTGTTTTGTTATTTTTATTCCAGGCAAGGGAGCTTCAGACTCTTCACAATCTGCGCAAGCTGTTTGTCCAGGATCTTACCACCCGTGTTAAAAAAGTAAAACTCTGCTCTTTTAAACCCCAATCTTCTCCTTTTTTGCAGTATTCTTGTGATTTGCTGGAAGCCTTTAGTGCATGCATTTACAAAATGGGATAATGTCATTTTTAGTAGCAGTGAGAAACAAGATTAAAACTGTTCTGATGTCTATCAGCTTTTATTTGGTCTTAATTAGATAAGGAAAATGTTGGTGGGTGAGGGAAGTGAATTTATCCAGTGCAGTTCAGCTACAAAATTCTCAAAGATGATGAGCTTTAAAAATTATTTAGTATAACTTGATTTTCCTATTCAGGATTCCCCCATAATTTTTCAGTAAAAATAGCTTGGGGTTTTTTTTTTGTGTAAGGGGAAATGCGATTCCTAAATATCAAACAAAGAGTTAAAATAATTTCTCCTAAATTTGGGGCTCAGTAAGACCTTTCTGCCTTTGGGGAGCTCAGATTTGCCAAAGAGCTCAGCTTCCCCTTGAGTTTGTGCCTGCCTTTGCTGAGTGCTGCAATTTTGTGTGCAGAGTGTTGAGCTGGATAGTGATGATGGAGGTGGAAGCGCTGCGCAGAAGCAGAAAATTTCCTTTCTTGAGAACAACCTGGAACAACTTACAAAGGTTCACAAACAGGTAAAGGCTGCCTTTCCCCTCCTTTCCCCTCCTTTCCCCTCCTTTCCCCTCCTTTCCCCTCCTTCACCCTCTCCATCAAAACTTGCACGTTTTGAATATTTGCAAGGGTAATTTTGGAAGGTAACCTGTGCTGTCTGAGGAAAAGGTACCACTAAACTCCTTGGAATTAGGAGTTAGAGCTGCTCTTCCCACTCTCTGTACTTCTAGGAATGTGGTAAATAAGGACCTTTTTTTTTCCCTGTGAAAATAGATCTGTTTTGGCAGTAGGAAATACATAAAAATAGCTGTTTTCTAGATGGATTGTGCATCCCCAATTTGACTCCTGGCCTGAAGCTGCTCAGAGGCACCTTGGAGGTGGATTCAACCAGCAGAGTTTTCAATGAAAACAATGGAATTGGGGTTTTCTGTGCAGCTGAAGGGCTGCTGCACCCTCCCTGAGGTGCTGAGGTTGATAATTTCTGGGCCTGTCCATTTGTGTGTCCTCCCTCCTTCGTGGAATTCCAGTTTCATACAATCCCACATCTGGAATTAAAGCCCTGCCATGTCCCACACCTTCCACCATCCCAGGCTGCTCCAAGCCTGGCCTTGGGCACTTCCAGGGATCCAGGGGCAGGCACAGCTGCTCTGGGCACCCTGTGCCAGGGCCTCCCCACCCTCACAGCAATACTTTCTCCCTAAAATCTCCTCTCCCACTATGCTGGAGCTGTGTGCCACTCTTCGGGTGCACACCACAAAGCACTAAAGCTGTTTTGATTTCTTCTCTGAGCAGTGGCATAACTCTGTGCACTGCACTCTCCCGAGCTGTAGTAGTGACCCACACTCCCAGATTTGCTTTGATTACTCCTGTGGAAGTGCCCAAAGAGCAGGAAGTGCTGGACTGTGACAAGTGTCTGCTAAGGTTTGGGGTATTCAGATTCCCAGGGAACAGATGGTTTCAAGACCTACTTTCTAAATGTGGAAACTGGGACATGTTCAGTGTGGTTTTTCTTTTACAATTTTGCCTTTTTTTTCCCACTTGTTTCATGCATCTGCTGGGTTTCAAGTATGGATTTTTATAGCTCTCATTAGCGTGTATTTACTCAAAATCAACTTGGGATCCACATCTTGTAGGAAACTTGCAGAGAAAAGTGACATTGGACTTGATACCATCCTGTTTGGATTTTATATCATAACTACTTCACACAACAAGGGTTCAGCCCTTGCAGAAAAAGCACATTGTGGCAATGTTTTTTTAGCTTGTTTGTGTTTTTCTCCAGCACTAGGCCTGGCCCAGCAGGTGTAAAATGCTCTGATTGTTAAACAACGTGTGAATGTCAGGACATGCTGTTGCTTTGCTGTATTATTAATGTGGTTGTTAATCCACTTTTCTCTCCAGAAGAGGGAGAGTCACTCCTTTGGAGCAGATTTCTGTTGACTTCCAGCAGTGGTGTAATCTGTTCAGTAGAAATTGGACTGGATTTTCTGCCCCTTTGCATCAGTTTTGTGTTATTAAAAATCAATCCCCTCTTGTCTGTTGCTGCATGGAAGGTCAGATGGGATTTGTGTAATTGATAGACCTCGCTCAGGTTCATGTTAAATTGAGGAAGTCCACAAATTCAAAGTTGCATGTAATCATTATATTTGTAGTTACAGGCCTAAAAGTGATTTCTTAGTGAAGTTCCCAGTTTTCCCACATGGCTGAGTAGGGAACACACAAGAGAACACATCAGAACCACTGGAAATGATGAATTTGGGGTGATCCCTGGTGATGTCTGTAAGATGTATTCAGGCATTATTATTTTAAAATAATGAGGTGATCAAGGATTTGCACAATCCTGGAGATTTCTGTGTTCTGAGGAAATCTAGAGTTTCTGCTGCAGTTTTTGATGTGTAGAGAAACTAAGATTTTTACATTAATTTCTAGAAGAAATCTGTTTAATTTTACCACACCTGGCATGGAGAGCAACCAGTGGCATTTCCTCTCTCCTCGTGAGGGGACTTCTCCCGCCATTTCTCTGAGGAGATTTTCGCCACTTTCTTTTGATCTTCGTGGGTCCATTCCAGCTCAGAACATTCTAAATTTCTCTTTAACCTAAGTTTTTCCATTAATTTCTGGAAGAAACCTGTTTTAGTACATGACATATGGAGAGCAACTGGTGATGTTTTCTCTCTCCTTGTGAGGTGACTTTTCCTGCCATTATTCTGAGGAGATTTTTACCACTTTCATTTGACCTTGGGCATCCATTCCAGCTCAGGATATTCTAAATTTCTCTTTAACCTAAGCTTTTCATGTTAATTTCTGGAATAAATCTGTTTAATTTTAGTACATGAGATATGGAGAGCATGGTGGTGTTTTCTCTCTGTGAGGTGACTTTTCCTGCCATTTCTCTGAGGAGATTTTTGCCACTTTCTTTTGATCTCGTGGGTCCATTCCAGCTCAGGACATTCTCAATTTCTCTTTAAACTAAGCTTTTCACATTAATTTTTGGTATACATTGGTTTAATTTTAGTACCTGACACATGGAGAGCATGGTGGTGTTTTCCCGCCATTTCTCTGAGGAGATTTTCGCTCCTTTCATTTTACCTCCTTTAACTTTGCATGGCTTTCCCCACAGCTGGTACGTGATAATGCAGATCTTCGTTGCGAGCTTCCTAAGCTGGAGAAACGCCTTCGAGCTACGGCAGAGAGAGTTAAGGCCCTGGAGAGTGCACTGAAGGAGGCCAAGGAGAACGCCATGCGCGACCGCAAGCGCTACCAGCAGGAGGTGGATCGCATTAAGGAGGCCGTGAGAGCCAAAAACATGGCCCGGAGAGCACACTCTGCCCAAATTGGTGAGGACATGGAGCTAAAGGGGCTGCCCACGTGCTTCAGGCTCAGGCTGGTTGCTGGGGGTTGAGTGGAGGGAGTAAAACATGGGGGCTGCTTCTCCTGTGCTGCACAGGAATCTTCAAAGGCCTCGTTTTTTCATGGAATTTGCCCCACCTCAAGTTTAAAGAGGCTCTGCTGTTCCACTGGGTAAATAAAGGGCATAATGGGTCTTGTGTGCCCTTCTAGTGACCTGAAAACTTGTCTCCTTAAATTAGTCGCTCACTTTCTTCCTCCTCCTCCCCCTACACGCTCCCGCTCTGCTTTCATTCTTTCCTTGCCTTTCTGGACCTTGTCCATTTCTCTTTTTTCCCCCTGATTACTCCTCCATGTGATTTAATTCCAAAAAATCTTCTTTTGTACCTCAGATATTGGTATATCTCCGAGGCACAATGTAACGCGTGCACACAACAGAGGAATGGGGCAATTCTTGGAATAATTTGTTGGGATTAAAAAGGATAATGGTTTAGATGGAGATGACAATATTGGGGTATTAAATCCTGAGGGAGAATCACGCAGCACAAAGTGTCACCTCCTGAATGCTTCCTCTTGTAGGCAGCCATCCAAGCTTTGTCTTGACACCTTCTGGAATGGTGTAAATTGGACATAAAAAGTGCCTCACTGCCCAGCAGGTGACTTCCCTGTGATGTTGGACAGTCCATAATCTTTGCAGATCCAATGCATGGGAAGGTGGAAGGGCTCTGCCAGCAGGAAAAAGGATCTACTAGCAGGAAAAAGGATCTGCCAGCAGGAAAATGGGTGCATTTGTTGTTGGCCAAAGCAGGGAGTGCTGTGTTCTGCACAGCTGGATCAGAAACTACTGAGTTGGGAAACAATGAGGTTTCCCTTTGGAGGAGAAGGGGAGGTGGGAAGCTAAAATGGGAAAGGTAAAATGTCCTGTTTGGTCCCTCCTTGCCCTGTGCAGCCAAGCCCATCCGCCCTGGTCACTACCCAGCGTCTTCTCCGACGGCCGTCCACGCCATCCGAGGGGGAGGCATGTCCAACTCCAGCTACTACCACAACACCAAATAAACGAGAGGTAAGGCCAGAGTAACTTACTCACCTCTTCTCCCACTGATCACTCAGTTCCCTCATATTTCATCTTACTTTTGGGAGACGCACAGTAATTGTTTTTCTATTTTTAGTAGTTGTTTGCTGATAATTACAATACTCGTTAATTGAGTGCCTGTTAAGAGGCTTTGCCAGCTGCTGAGGAGAGGTTTTATTTTAATGACTTAACACTTTTAAGTTTTTTAAAAACTGCTGTGGTAAATCTGGACTGAAATTCAAATACAGAGGTATGAAAATCATGTAGTGAAAAACCAGATCCAGAGGTTCCTTCTGCCAGCATCGTCTTCTGCTTTCTGTACCAGGGATGTGTTTCCATATTTGCGTATTCCAGCCTGGGATAGGGAGAGAACAGCTTTCAATGGTAGCAAGAGACATCTCCAAATTTGAGTGTCACCATTTGGCACACTTTGCACTCTTAGTTTTCTTCATGAAAAAAAAAAAAAAACCCCAAAATATTTTACTTTAATTGCCAGGGCTTGAGATTTTCTGCTGAGCAAAAGATGAGCAGCATATTCCCAGAAGACAGTTCCATGGACTCCATCCTGCCATTTCTTTCTTGAAATGTTAATTGGAGAGATTTTATAAATATAAAATATATATTATAATATAAATAAATGCTTATTGGAGAGATTTTATATCTGCATTATTTTAGATGATCACTTTATGCCACAGACATGCCAAGAGCTGGATGGCAGTGAGTGGCTGTGAAAAGCAGCCTGGGGACAACAAACTTGTCCCTCCAAGTCTGGCTTTTTGCCTTCCTTGAGGATTAATTCTGTCTCACAACTCTCTTCGTGGTCTGTGGTCTCCTTGAGGCATTCTTGGGTGTTTTTAGCTTTTTTTTGGGAATGTTTCATGTCAGGCTTGCATGCCAAGCATCCATCACGCCACACTCAAGTTGTTATTGTGCTGGGGGATTGTTCCTGCTCATTGTGTTTGCCATGAGCTTCCAGCAACAAATATTTCCTCTGTGGATAAATGAGGGCAAGGCTTTGCTGAGTGGTTTTGTCCATTCTGGTATGAAATTGGCTTTTCCACCTCAGGAGTGAGGTGCATTCCCACCTCTGTGACCTGGCAAAGAGTGGGGTACAGGGTCTTGTCAAAGATTTCTAAACATTTCTTGTAACAGCTGCTCTGAGGGGAAAAAGCTGCCACCTGCCTCAAATAAATGCACCTTTAATTTACCAGCTGCAGTGAAGAGTCAGACTCAAACAGGCCAGAGTTGTCAAGTGAACAACTGCAGATTAATAAAAGGTATTAATAAAATAACCACACTTCAAACTAGATGGGTTTGTAATAGCAAGGCAGGACTGTGGAAGTCAATAAAAAGCAACCAGGAGGCATAAAATACTCACCAGATATTTCAGATGCTGAGGTTTAGATTTGAGGGCTGTGGAGACGAGCAGGTTCAGGCCATGTTGCAGAGGAGCACCAGGGAGAATGAGGCTGGAGAAAAAGAGAATGGAAGATCTCAGGAGAAACTGGATAAAGTTATGGACTTGGGGTTTCTGGAAAAAACTAGGAAAAATCTGAAAACCAAATGGCAACCCTAGAGGTGGGAATGAAACCATTTCAACAGTGTGTTCTAGATTTTTTGCTCACATCCAGAAATAAGTGTGGAAGGTGTAGTCCAGGAAGGCTGGGAAGTGGTTGAAGAGGGTCAGTTCTCCTCAGTTTTGGTCCTTTGGTTAAGAATTTTATTGGCAAATTCCAACTATTTGGCTGCCAAAATTGGGAGTATCTGAGTAATCTGAATTCCCAGCTTGGATAGAAACCCAGGGGTCTGAGTAAGGATGTTAGTAAAGGTGCTGCCAGAGCAGGAAGAACTTAATCCAGATTATTTCCTGATTATTGCTGAGACATTCTAGGCTCTGCAGAAACTGCTTTGGAATGGGGCAGTTCTACCCAGCTGGAACCAGAACAAAACTCTTTTATAGTCATTCAACAGCAGAGAAATAAAAATGAGGTTCCTATTTCAACATTTGCTGAGGAGACATTTATCTTGTGTTCATTCATTATTCACCATAAAGATAAAAGACACTTAGTGCTGTTAGACTGGTCAGTGGTTGTGATTGATTAACTCAGCAGATGGAAGAGAAAGAAAAGTGGGTTTTAATAAAATGTGCTTGTGTAATGTGCATATAGAAAACTATAGAGTATATTTTTATAATATTATCATGATATTACATATAAAATATTTCAGGTATTTCTGTAAACACTTTTTTACATATGTGTATATAGATCAGGAAAATATCTCTGTCAGGAGACAGAGAACAGAAGGATCGGTTTGAATTTGTATTTTTCCATCCTTTTGATTTTATAATTTTCAAATTCTGCTGCTGTTACTTCCCCACCCCCTTATTACATGAGATAAACATACAGTAGCTCTTCAGCACATCCAATGAGGCAACAGAAAAATCCCATGAAAGGAATGGAAAATTAAAGGGGGAAAAAAAGTTAGACCTTTAGATAGTATTTGTGGGAAATGGATTTGTAGAAAACTCTTAAAACTTGACAGAAGGCTCACATAGTGTGCATCTGTACATAAACTTTGAGATAAGAAATGTTGACTTAGAAATACCATGGAATGGGACTGGCATTGTTGAGAGAGAAATTGAACTAGAAACAAGTTTCAAAGGATGTTTTTTTAAAAAAGATTAGATACTTTGGAGAAGTAGAACTATGAAAGATGTATTGTAGGAGGACTCATGAGGGGTAATTTTAGATGATTGGTTTTAAGGCATTTGTATGGTGTGGAAAAGCTGATAGGCTAAGAAATGTTTCTAGTGTATTGTAATTAGGAAATAGTTGGGTTTGGATTGTGAGGGTGTGAGCTGTAATACTTGTTGAGAATTTTCTACAAATCCATTTCCCACAGTGTTTGAGTGCAACATAATTCCAGGCGGCAGAGAACGAATTCCATCAGGAGAATTGGCTCATTTTGTGAGACCCAAATTCCATCACTTTTTTAACATGACTGTGGATCCCTCTCTTTGTTTACTATCCATCCTGTTTGGGTGCTCTGCTTTCTAATCCCCCCAGATCCACTAATTCCCCTTCCCTTTCTCGCTCTCTCTGGCAGGTCAGTTCCACTTAGCATGTTAAGGACTGTCATTAAGTCACATTAGTTTCTTTTTTGCCCCTCTCCAACCCGGTCCACGTCCTGTCCATCCTGCGCTTCCCACGGCCGCCGGCGACGCCCCGCTCCAGGTACTCCGAGCTTCGTAGGATCTCCACATGTACAGAAGTGTCCAGCTCAGCTCCTCCAGATCCTTGTGCAGTGTCTGGAACATTCCCACCTCAGTAAGGATGATAGGGAGTCTGCCACTCCGAATTCCACGACCCCTTGGCGCTGCTTAGGTTGGGGCTTCTCCACTCAGAGTGATGATTTTCTTTTTTTTCCTCCGAGTCCTCCGTTGGCATCGGTAATTCCCGACTTCTGGCATCAAGGAATTAATTATTCAATGACCAAGTGCCATCAAAGGCAGGTGATTGTGCTCTGTCATGACTGATTTCCTGTATAATATACATATTATTTTATATTTTTAGGGGATGAAAATGTGCTGCTATGTGGTTTAATTTTACTGCTTAACATTTTCAGAAGGAAATTTCCCCAAAGAACCATTTGTAATATCCTGATTAAAAAAAAAAAAATAACCTTTGGACTGTATAAAATAACCTTTATTGCAGTACCTGGTAAAGAACAAACGGGATGCAGAGAAATCTGTTAGTATAGATGTAGGATTTGAAGTTTGGTAGTTCCATGAATTTATCTGTGTGACCTGTTTCGAAATTAAGCTCCTATTCCCTTGTAGTTCTCCCTACAGTGGTGGGTTTTCCTGGAGTGGGATGGCTTAGCCACACGTTTGTAAGAATTTTTCCCTAGGGATTTTTGAAGGATTTCAGAATGCTGTGGAAAATCTTGCCTTGGAAAAGCTGACAAGCATCTCCCCCCTCCCTCCCCCTTTCCTCAGACAAGCCCCGATCTGTTCACACCGGAATTCAGATCCCAGAGGGAACAGTCCCCTACCAGAACAAAGGAAAATAAAATCCCCAAACCCTTCCTTAAAAACAATCCTAAGGGAGGTGAGAGTTGTACACTCCAGCTGTCCTTTGCAGAACAAATTTGGGAATTTTTTTGCTGGGATGTGAGGAGCACATTTCCAGGAGATGGGAATGTCTTTTTAAGCCACTATATCCTCTCATCCTGTGGAAGGTCCAAAGGGAAGGAAAAGCCTTCCCTGGATCTCTCAGACAGCAAATTTCCATCTTCCCAGCAAGGGGGCACTGGAATTGCTCTGGGAAGGTTCTGCTGGCAGGCAGAAGGTGCTGCTCCTCCTCCTCCTCCTCCTCCCCTCCCTCCCCATCTCCTGGGGCAGGTGGGACTCCGGGAAGCCGGGATTCCAGGAAGGCTCCAGGAAGCTGGAATTCCAGGAAGGCTCCAGCTGAGCGTAGCCCTCTGGTCTTCTTTTGCAGACGTTTGCTCCTCTTTAATTTGAGATTGATTGGGATTTTTTTTAAAATTTCTGAATGTGTAGGTGTAGAACTCTTCAGTTCCGTAGAGCGTTTTGGAAGATTGTGAGTTGACTTTAGATATTTTTTTCTACTGAAATTAGGGTGTTGCAAAGTAAGTTGAACTTAATTTAACTGTTTTTTGGTTTTTGTTTTTTTTTTTTTTAATGTTGCACTATTTTGGGGAAGCATTTTGCTAAACTTATTTAATGAAGTTGCAGATTTGCATGTATTTAATTTATTTTGTATTTTCCAAAGTTTTATATTTTCTTTCGTTACGTGCATGTGCACTGCCAGAAGAATGAACTGTGAACTTGCCATATGCAATCTTTAATAAAATCACTAACTCAGAACTACTCTGTGCTATCTTACCAGCTGGTCAGAGCTGAGCTTTCTACTAGGAATTATAATCCTCTTGTTTTGGTTCTAGGAAAAGATCCCAAGCTTATTTGCTGTCGAAGATTTTTGTACCGTAGGCAAACTTTGTGTTGTGTCTCTCAGCGTTTGGTACAGAATTCTATTGTAAATGCAGCATTCATGACAACAGAAAGGTCTGGATTGCTCAAGGCATCCCCAGGAATTTTTTGGGGAGAGTTCTGCCAGGTCCCTGCAGCTTGAGGGGGAAGTGAACTTGGACATCTCTTCCTCGTGCTGGTGCTGATCAGCCAGTCAGTGCCACCAGCAGCAAAACGACGAAGTTTCTCCAAGTTCCCTTCTACACCAACACTGCAGGAGGACTTTCAGCAATGCCCCAAAGATGCCTTAGGCTAAAATCCTCAAAATTAAATACCTGAGATATTTGATAGCTGGAAATGATGAATTCTCAGTTGAACATGCTCTGCTTGTATCAATTTTTATTTTTGAAGCCTATTTTAATTAGGCAACTTCAGTTTGTACTGTGTGTTGTATATTCAACTTTTGTACCATTTCTAAGGCTTTCACATTTTATATCTGGAAAGGAAAACCACACATCTGCTCTGCAGAGATCAGAACCTGTCTCTTGCTGTTTCCTGACCCCATCTTCCTTTCTTTGCTCTTTGAGTGTTGTGTTCTATTTATTCCAGGCTCATTTTCAAAGTTGTGGTTTGTACAGCGCAAATGAAATTTCACATCTAAGAAATGTCATGCATGGGACAAATTGGGGTGGAAAAACCATTCCCAAATGGAAAACGGATTTCAGATGGAACTGAAGTGCATATTGTTCTTTTTGCTAGTAATTGAAAAGTATTTCTGGCTCACTTGAGCTTCTCTTATTGATATGTTCAAATATCTTGTGTTTGTCCTTGAGTTCACGTTTCATTGACTTGTTTTCTGGAAAGCAAGGAAAGTTTTAAGCTTGGAAAGACCTTGGCTGATGCATTTTTAAGTTTTGTATTAAACTCAACAAGGGTGAGAGTTGGATTATCCTGAAGATACTGAAAACTTAAAAATAAGTCACCAAAAAAATTTTTGCTACAACCATTCCTGCCCACAGAGCCTTGAGTAGCTTTTCAAATTCGCTTTATAAAGCCTAATGGACTAAGATGCACATTTGTCTGAAATCTTTATAAATTATAAGCTCATGGAATGGTTTGGTTGGAAGGGAATTTAAAGATCAGCTGATTCTACCCCCCTGCCATGGGCAGGGACACCTTCCACTGTTCCAGGCTGCTCCAAACCCCAATGTCCAACCTGGCCTTGGGCACTTCCAAGGATCCAGGGGCAACCACAGCTTCTCTGGGCACCCTGTGCCAGGGCCTGCCCGCCCTCACAGGATTCCTTCCCAATATCCCATCTAACCCTGCCCTAAGGCTTGAAAACAAACGAAATCAAGAATTTGAATTTGAACACGGTTTTACTCGAAGAACTGTTTAAACAACGGCGATGAAGGTCCGAAAGCCAAGGGCTCACCAGATTCCCCTCGCTGGAGGAGAAATACCTCACCTAACCATGACTGAAGTACTCCTCCACGGGGGGAAAAAGAGGGACACAGAAGGGCAGGATAATCTGGATCTCCCCTTGCTTTGACTTCTGTCCTGGCGGTGCCTGCGGGAGCCACGCCGTGCGGCGGCGCCATCCGCTGTGCGGGATGGAGCCGCGGGCTGAGGCACGCTGTAGATTTATCCCTGTCTAGTTTGTAAAGTGTGTAACGTGTACTGCAGATGTGTATTCTCTGGGCTCTATGTATCTTTACAGTAGTTTTCAATTTAGGAGAAAAAAAAAAAAGAGAGAAAAACAAAACAAAAAAAAAAAAGAGAAATAAATGGTGGACACGTTTTGCTGGTAACAAGGGGAAATTTTTTTTTCTTTTTGCCATTGCATCAAATGATGCTGAACTGTATTAAACTCTTGATAGCAGACCTGAACCCTCCTCCTCCCCCCAGCCCGTGGAGAGAAGTCTTTTATCTTCGTGCTGAAGTTCTGTCGGAGATGGATGGATACACTGGCAGACTGCATGATGTATCATTCGAAATCCGTTACAGTGGAAAATAAAACTGAACTGAACTCTGCCGTGTGGGCCTGGTGTGACACGGGACAGGGCGCTCCCCGCAGCCCCGACAGCTCCCTGTGGCAGGGACAGCACCGAGGGAACGGCTGGGTGTGTTTAGGGTGGGTGGCAGGGAAAGGCTCTTCCCCCAGAGGGTGCAGGCACTGCCCCGGATCCCCAGGGAATGGGCACATCCCCAACAGCTCCAGGAGGGTTTGGACAGCACTCCCAGGGATGCCAGGGTGGGATTTTGGGGTGTCTGTGCAGGGCCAGGAGCTGGATCCATGATTCCTGTGGCTCCCTTCCCACTCAGGAGATCCCAGATTCCCACTCAGTGGAACCACACTCCAAAGTGGGCCAGTCCATGCTCTGGATCTCAGCTTTGCTTCTGAACCTCTGGAAAGTCATTCACAAAATGGTAAAATCCCAGACTGGTTTGGGCTGGAAAAGACCTTAAAGCTCATCCCATGCCACCCCTGCCATGGGCAGGGACACCTCCCACTGTCCCAGGCTGCTCCAAGCCCTGTCCAGCCTGGCCTTGGGCACTGCCAGGGATCCAGGGCACCAATTAAAAGATTTGGGTGACTGGGGAATGAGCACAGCAAGAGTTTTAAATTTTTTAATAAATAATTTCATCATCTCTGCTACCTTCCATGGATATATTCCTTCTTCCTCCTCTTTTTCATTAGCCTGGAGGATGACAGGGAGACTCTTCCACTTCCCCTGTGCATGTATTTTCCATTTTTATAGGAATGTTACACTCAATTTATGTAAAATTCGTGTTTCCTTGCCACTTCCCTAAAGTCATACTCAGGAGCTTTAGAAACAGCTTATTTCCAGTAATTATTACTCTGAGCATTTCACAATTAAATCATTACTTTTCTCCTCAGCAATGCAAATTCCGGGCGCTCCAAGGTTTCTGTAGGAATGGCTTGCTCTCTTTTTTTGCTGCTGAGTAGACTCCTAATGAGGATTCTGTGGTTTTTGCACCATAAAAACATGAGCAGACTTAGAAATTAGTCCAGTAAAATTTGGAGTCGATTGTTAAAAACGATGAATAAATTTTGGATTGTGATAAATTTTGGTTTCAGTATGTAAGAGGCACTTCCTCACCCTCTGAGAAGCTCCTGCAGGATGAGGATGGCTCCACCCGGGAAGAAGAGGCTTTCCAGTGGAGATGGTTTATATTGAGGACAGCAGGTGGGAAGTCCAAGCATTCCCCAAAAGTCCTGCAGAGGAAGGCAAACACTGCAGGGTGCCAGAGCTCTTTCCATGACTCAAAAACCACTCACCCTTCAAGATCTCCTCGATAAAGCTCATGCCTGGAGGATGAACTCAATTAGAGAGCAGACTGTTTGCAAGCATTGTATCCCTACAATTTCGTTTTCGGAATGTGGGATTGCAGCAGTTAATTAACTCTATGAAAACAGCACAAATTACTGTATCCATTTCCAAGATCCACCTTTCGCAAGAGCGCAGGGAAAACAAAGGAATGGGAGTCGCATCCCTAGAAAAAGACCCACCGCAAGGCTGCCGCTATCGATGCAAACACTTCTTAGCTCAAACTGAAACACTTTACCTTCCAGCAGAGCTGATCCCAAGGGAAGCTGGATTTATCCTAAAATGAGGATATTCGGTAGCTCGGCATCAAGATCCTTGATGCGCTCTGATGGAAAACTGATGCGTGGGTCCCGGGGCAGGGGGTGTCGGGGAGGTTCCAGTTCCAAGGACCCCCGGGGAGGTTCGGGAGCCGCCCCCCGTCCCCGCAGGTGTCCGGGTCCCGCCCTGCCCGCAGGTGCCACCGCCCCGGGGGCGGGCACGGCGTGTCCGAGCCTCCCCCGCTCCGCCCCGGCTCCTCCTCCGCCGGCGCCGCCCGCACGGCCAGGGGCGAATATCCCGCTGTCCTCCTGTCCTGCTGTCCCACTGTCCTGCTATCCCACTGTCCTCCTGTCCTCCTGTCCTGCTGTCCGGTGTCCTGCTGTCCCGGCACGCAGGGTGAGTGCGGGGAACGGGCCCGGGAGGGGAGCGCGGAGCGGGGCGGGCTCGGGGCTGCGGGTCCCGCTCTGCTGCCCCAGGTGATGCTGAGCCGCGTCCCAGCCCGGCGGCAGCGGGCACGGAACCTGGGTGTCCCCAACCCCGCGGGGACAGCGAGGTGGCACCGGAATCTGGGTGTCCCCAACCCCGCGGGGACTCGAAGGTAGCACCGGAATCTGGGTGTCCCCAGCCCCGCGGGGACAGCGAGGTGGCCCCGGAATCTGGGTGTCCCCAGCCCCACGGGGACAGCGAGGTGGCACCAAAATCTGCTTGTGCCCAGCCTTACCCGAGGGCGAAGTGGCGCTGAAACCTGGGTGTCCTCAGCCCCACGGGCACAGCGAGGTGGCACAGAAATCTGGGTGTCCCCAGCTGCACGGGGACTGGGAGGTGACACCGGAATCTGGGTGTCCCCAGCTCCCGGGGAGTGGAAGGTGGCACCGAAATCAGGGTGTTTCCATCCCCTTCGGGGAGCGAGAGGTAGCACCGGAATCTGGGTGCCCTCACCCCCACCGGAGGGTGAAGTGGCACAGAAACCTGTGTGTCCAGTGGCACTGAAATCTGGGCGTCCCCAGCCCCACTGGAGCACGAAGTGGCACTGAAATCTGGGTGTCCCCAGCCCACAGGGAGTGGAAAGAGTCACTGAAATCAGGGGTCTCCAGCCCCAGAGGTTTTGGGGAGTGGCAGGTGACACCAGAAGAGGGTGTCCCCAGGCCTGCTGGTTTTGGGGAACGGGAGGGAGCACCAGAATCAGAATGCCAGCAGCTCTGGTGGTTGTGGGGAGAAGGAGGTGGCACTGAAAACAGGTGTCTCCAACCCTGGCAGTCTTGGGGAGCAGAATGTGGCACTTAAATCAAGGTATCCCCAGCAAGCAGGAGGTGTCACCAAAACCAGGGTGTCCCCAGCAGCCGTGGCAGTGGCAGGAAGGTGCTGGGCTGTGGGAAGCGCTGGGTGTGCAGCGTCAAGTGCCTGGGACCCAGTTCCCAGCCTGTGTTTAACAGGTCCCTTGTAAAAGTGCAGTTATTACACATCTCCTGATGATTATAGAGCTGTAAAAAGAACTGGGCTCCGTGTTCCACAGGTGTGGATGCCAACCTCAGGCTCTTTAGCAGTGGGGCTTCACCGTAGGAAGTGACAGAACGCCATAAAAATGTCCTTAGTGCAGCAAAATCTGTGAGTGAAAAATACAAGCTGCCCACCCTGAAGGCTGCAGGGGAATTTTGGATAAGGGCCTGGAGTGGCAGGACAAGGGGGAGTGGTTTCTCACTGCCAGAGGGCAGGGATGGATGGGATATTGGGAAGGAATTCCTGGCTGGGAGGGTGGGCACGCCCTGGCACAGGCTCCCAGAGAAGCTGTGGCTGCCCCATGATCCCTGGAAGGGTCCAAGGCCAGGCTGGAGCAGCCTGGGGCAGTGGAAGGTGTTCCTGCCATGGCAGGGGTGGATTGGGATGTGTTTAAGGCCCCCCCAACCCAAACCATCCCGTGATCCTATAGAAGCACATGGGCAGGTGCTGGGCTGACCCTGGCAGGTTGGAAAAGCGCTGCCTTTAGCGTGGTGTTTTTCGTCAGAATGGACACAGGCTTCTGGTCCCTATTCCCTACATCCAGCTGCATGTCCCTGTGCAGAATCAGGCTGTAAATCCTTGGAACAGCACCCAGCAGTGGTGTGGGATGGTGGGCACCGAGGGCTCGGTGCTGCACGAGGCCCTGGGCGCTCTGCTGATGCAGGGAGTGAAAGCGCTCCTGGGGCTGAGGGCTGCACGCGGCTCCGCACAGATAGAACTGGTTTGCAAGACCCAGCTGGTTGATTGCTGAGGGCAGTGTCGGGAAGATGGGACTGTGTGATTTCCCATCTGTCCGAGGGCAAGGCAGCGAGCCGCCAGGGCAGGGATCAGAGCAGCTGCAGAGCCATGTGCTGCAGCCTCCTCCAGAAATGCCGTGCTGCTAATCCCAGATGCCCAGAGAATGAGTCAAGTTTCTCTCCCTCAATCAAAATGTTTTTGTTTAAAATTGTAAAATATGAAGTGTTGAGATCTCTGTTTCTCAGGTCAGTTTTGCACCTCTAAGTTTTTAAGCCTCCTCCGTGGCTTTGAACCTCCCCATTGTCACACCTCTGCTTGGATGAGTTTCTCAGAAAAGGACAAAAATATTAAAATGTTTGTGGTGACAGAGAATAAAGTGTGAGAACACAAAGATCAGCTCAGAGGAGGAGAATTCAGAGCTCTGTCCCTGTTTTGTGTGTCTGTGTCCCCTTGCCCAGCCAGGCCCTGTACCTGCAGCGCAGGTGAATTCCAGAGGTAATTGCAGAGGGATGTTTTATGGCAGGGAGCAGGGGAGTTGTCCAGGTTGTTCCACGGCTTGGTGATTCATCAACCTTTGCATGGTGATATTTTACTCTTCAGCCAGCCCACAATTAACTCGTTTACCAGAGCTCCCCCTCTTCCCGCCGTGCCTTCCTTGCTTTGAGTCAATTAGTGCTTCCCAGCGTGATAATTGCTCTGCTCCCGGCCAGCCAGCCCCATCCTCTCAGTGACATCCCTTCCAGAGGGATCATCTGCGGCCTCTAGCCTCAGCCTGGCTCTGCAGGGCCCTCTGTCTGAGCTTTGACATCGGCGTGATGCTCGCTGTCAGGAGTGGGGACATCCCATAATCGGCTTAAACGGGATGGATCCCGCCTGCTGATCCTCTTGGGAGGAATTCCCTTTGTCTGGCAGGAGGAGGAGGAGGAGGAGGGAAAGCACGGCCAAGGTGGGGGAGATGGGGTCTCTAGGTCAGGGAGGTGATTGCCATTGGCAGCCTGAGGTGCTGCAAGGAAAAAAAAAAATCCATTTTTTTCCTTTTCCTGTGCCCTTGGGAGCTCTGCAGGAGAGACACCTGTGCCTTGTTAACTCAAGGTCGAGGCACGTTATCCCAATCTCTTCCTGCCTGGTTTTGCATTTTCCCAAGTTTCAGCTGTGGGAGAAGAAAGAGGGAGTATTTCCTTTTATCCTGTTTATAAGGTTGTGGTAATTACATAGGAGAACCCTGCGGAATCAGGAGTTACAAACTCAGAAATCCCCAAGTGGAAGATTCCCTGCCTGTGGAGAATTCCCTGCCTGTGGAAGATTCCCTTCCCATGGCAATGGATTGCAACAAGATGAGCTTCAAGCTCCCTTCCAACCCAAACCCATTCTGTGATTTAAAATTCTAAAAAAAATATTAATTTTGCTGCATGAAGTCTGATACTTCTGAAAATTTCCCCTTTTTTTTTTTTTTTTTCCACCCAAGTCTGTGTTCCTCAACACTTTAATTCCTTTGCTCAGATCTATTGGCTGGATCTTGTGGACTCAAAGGAAAGGAATGCTTCAGTTATTCCTGCGTGTGCCTCAAAGGCCTCCTGGATGAGGGGCATGTCCAACAGCTCAGGAGTGGTGAAAAGGCACCTCTGATAGCTCCCTGCCAATAAACTTCAGAAGGAATTTCAGGTGGCAGCTTTCCTGAAGGATTGAGGCGGATTGAGTGATGCATGAGATGCTGGCAGGTATTTTTCCAGTAATTGCTGGGAGGATCTTTCAGCCTAAATGAGGAGGTTTCGGCTGGGCTTTGCACGTGGTTTCTGCAGATGTTGGATCACCAGGATGGTTGTTCCAAGGGCCAGGTGCTGAAGGCCAGCTTGGACAGGGCTTGGAGCAACCTGGGACAGTGGAAGGTGTCCCTGCCCATGGCAGAGGGTCAATGGGATTAATTTAGGGTCCCTCCCAACCCAAACCATCCTGGGATTCCATGATTTTCAGTGAAGGCTCAGGATAACCTTTGGCATTCCTTGTTTTCTTGCTGTGCCCATGAGCAGGGAGCACAAGCCATGATCCAACAAAACGAGCTTGGGATTTCTTGCCTGGAGCCTGGGGCTTTTTGATGTGCCTGGGTTGAACTACAGGCTTTGGCTTGGGACCAAACTGGGGGTAAAAATGGTTTTTATTTGGGTTTTGCTTTGATGTTCAAACAAATCTGAGCTGTTGTGTGAAACCTGCTTGGAATAAACTTACAAACCCCATTGCTGATATCATCTTACAGGTCTGGAAGTGGGGCAGTGAAGGATCAGAACCTGAGGGTTTGTGTTAAAAACCCCAAAGAATCATCCTGGAATGGTTTGGGTTGGAAGGGCCCTAAAGCTCATCCCAATTCCCAGCAGTTCTCCTGAGGTTTGTACAGGTGGCAGGGGCAGAACCCAGTCCTGCCCTCACTGCTCTGCAGGGAAAATTGTGATTTCTTAAATTTAATGTTTCCACTCCCCAGCTCTCAATCCAGGGGAAGGCGCCCTCCATCCTTCATTTTCATCCTTCATTATCCTGCATTTTTTGTAACGGAGTACATGTTAAAAAACAAAGTGGGAAGAGACCTTTGCAACAGCGGGGTGAAAAATCAGGTGTATAACTAGATTGGACATTCTGCTTCTTCAAAATGTTGAAATAGAGCTGGTTCTCACACTCTTAATTAGTTTTGCCCATAAATTAGTGTGTCCGTGAGAACAATTGTCTTTCCTATGTCAAAACGCCTGTGTTTTCCTATAAAGAAATGTGGTTTTCTTCCTTGTAGCCCAGTTGCATGATTATTTCCAAATGTTAGGGAGGCTAAGACTGAAATCCTTCAGCCCACCTTGATTTATGTGGATGGAGAGTTAACAAGTTGTAGGAGCAGCCTTGCCCTAGGTTTAAGTGCAAGATATTGCAATTTTTGTCTGTTCCTTGAAATTTAACAGGCAAAAAACCTGTGTGAAACACCATCTTTAGTAGTATCATAACAATTCCTTCCCTGGTGGCCCCATGGAACTTTCCACCCCTTCAATCCCTGCCACAGAGTGCAGGATTGATGTTGGAATTATGGTTACTGAGAATTTTAGATTTATTGTTTTGATAGGTATTAACTTTTAAGAGAATATTGTGTTTGATTTGAGGCTGTAGAAAAAACAGTATAGAGAAAACTTTTAAAAACAAACATGTATGTGTTAATTATCAGTACAATTATCAGAGTATTTATGCCTTCAGTACATCCAACAGAGATTTAATAAAGATGTCAAAAGAGTGTTCATAACTCAAATAGGAGGGAGAGATGTTGGATTCTTGGGTGCTGAGAATTCCAGCCTTTCTGTGCTGGCAGGCTCTGACCCCCAGGAGAACACTGCACTGACCTGAGGCTGTGAAGGAGAAGTTTCCAAAATGGAATAGTGGAACTGGGATTGTGGGTGTGGAGTTTGGATAGAAGTGTGTGATAGCACAGGGTGGGAAATTCAGAGTTTAAGGGTTTAGGATATAGAAATAGATGTAGAGCAAGGTGGAGGGTTTAGGGTGGAGGTTGCTCCTCCTCCTTTTCCTCCTCCTTCTCCTCCTCCTTCTCCTCCTCCTTTTCCTCCTCCTTTTCCTCCTCCTTTTCCTCCTCCTTTTCCTCCTCCTTTTCCTCCTCCTTTTCCTCCTTCTTTTCCTCCTTCTTCTCCTCCTCCTCCTCCTCCTTCTCCTCCTCCTCCTTCTCCTCCTCCTCCTTCTCCTCCATGGGTTTGGGTGATTTTGTGTAATTGGATAAAAACCTCCCCATTGCAGGACATGAGTGATTGGTTATTGGGTTAAAGGTGAAAATAATTGAGGTGGCATTTCTTAATTGGACAGTTTATCCTTCAAGGGCCTTGTAGAGAGAGAGAGACACAGCTCCATTTTTAGTGTGTCAGAGTGAAGTGCTGCAGAACTCAGGGTTTGTGAGACTGTGACACAGATAAGAACTAACAAACACCTGAGTCCCAACAAGAAATACCCTCTCACACATTTAATCCTGACCTTGGCAGAAAAACCCCAAGGAATCCACTCAGCTGAGGCTGTTGGGGTTGGAAGGAGCTGCCATCCCAGCCTGGCTTCCCCAGGAGCTGCCCCTGGCTCTGGAGAGTTCCTGGTGCTCCAGGGCACTTTTCCACCCTCCCTTCCTCACCTCCCCACTGGGGCCACGTCAGAAGCAGCAACGCAGACACCAGCTAATCTCCCCAGCCCTGGGGATGTGCCCTGGAGGGTGGTGATTACCTGCTCAGGAGTCTAAACACGCAGATGGGAGCACTTAGCGTCATCTAATTTTTTTTTTTTTTTTTTTGGGAAAAATGCTGCCCCGGTTTTGTCCTGATGTGAAGAAACCTGTTGTGGCAAATTGCGCTAATTCAGAGCTCAGCTTAGAGCCTGAAATGGAGCTAAAAGCTTTGAGAGAAGCACAGCCAGGGGCCTCGTGTGCCTCCTGAGTGCCTCAAACCTTATCTTCAGGGGCTGGTTCTGTTTAAATGTCATTTAAGGCTGGGCTTGAGGCCTTTTGGTGCTTGGGATGTGAAGAGTTTTCTTGTGTTAAAGTGTGGGGGCTTGGACAGTGTGGCTGTTCCTTCTTTCAGCTGGCAGCTAAGGAAATCGATTTTATGGAATATCCTGAACAGGAAGGGACCCACAGGTTCATGGATCCAGCTCCTGGCCCTGCACAGACACCCCAAAATCCCACCCTGAGCATCCCTGGCTGTCCAAACCCTCCAGGAGCTCTTGGGAATGTTCCCATTCCCTGGGGAGCCTGGGCAGTGCCTGCACCCTCTGGGGGAAGAATTTTTCCCTGAAATCCATCCTAAATCTGCCCTGGCCCAGCTCCAGGCGTTCCTGAGCTGCCCCTCAGGAGGAGGCTCCAGGCTGGGATGAGTCTCCCTCCCCTCGCTCTTTTCCCCAGGCTGGACACACCAAAGTCTCTTTGTGGTTTGTCTGACAACATTCCAAATCCACAGCACAGAAGGGAAAAATTCTTTCTGTTTCAGGAAGGGCTTTTGCAGTGGGTTTTATGCTTTTTATGGCTTTTACTTTCAGAGCATCAGGTGATGCTCAGGTCCCAGCACTGTTTTCTGGCTGGGATCATCATTTTTCCCTTGGAAGTTCACTGTCTCCATCTGTTGTGCCTGGCTGGAGAAATGCACAGTGTTTAAAATATAAACATCTTCTCAGGCTCATCCTTGTTCCTGTAATTCCCACCTTGGACTCTGTAGGATAATTAATCCCCTCCTTGGCTGTTTCATCAGCAGCTGCTGGATCCCAGCTGTCCAGGAAAACGTGGCTGCTCCAAAAGTGGAGTTTGCTCCTGTGCCCGTCCTTTAAAACCAAGCCTACGCATCAAAAACCCAAAAATGAAGATTGCAGTGGTACCTCCCTCTTTGGGAGGGCTCAGGGCAGCTCATCTGCCTCACGTGGATGTAGAGTCAAAGCAGAGGGTGTTTATATAAATATATAAAAATGAATTTCATGTTTATTAATAAGACCCAACAGAAGTCAAGGAAGCAGAATGTCCAAGCAAACCCAGGAGATGCTGGCACTGCAGCTGCTCCTCTGGGATATCAGCTTTTAGAGCACCATGTGGGTGTCAGGGCTGGGGAATCTCCCTGTGCAGAGCTAATTCCAGCCTGGGGCTGCTTTCTGTTCCTCATAATTATTTTATTTTTCTGAGATTATTGCGACACTGCCTGATATCAATCTGGTCTGATAACACTGAAAATCCACAGCAGCACAGAAGGGAAAAATTCTTTTGTTTCAGGAAGGACTTTTGCTGTGGGCTTTTTATGTTTCATTTTCTTGTTTCTTTATTTCAGGCCTTATTTATTTGTGTGTGTGTGTGTATATATATATATATATATATATATGTATGTATATATACATACTTACATATACATATACACACACACACATATATATATATATATATATATATAAATATAAACTGTCTCTATAACATTTCAGAATTTACTATTTGGCTTCATTTCTTCCAATGAAGAAACAGAAATTTCTTCAATTTGAAGAAATTTGAAGAAATGAAGAAACAGAAATTCCTATCTTTCCTTCCCTTCCCTGTAATAATTCTCACATTTGGAGAGATTTGTGAAACCATGGCTAAAAAATTGACACTGGCACCAATGATCTCTAGTGGGGAAGACCTTAAAATAGGTGTTTATAATATTCATGAGGTATCAAAGAGCTGCAGATTTACAGCTGATGTGCACAGACTTGAAAATCTCTTTTCTGTGAAGCAATAAGTGAAGTTAATAATTACAGCCCAATTAGACCAGGAGAGTGATGTGTGGAGCCAGGTAGGATTTCTCCTTCACTGGTTACAGGAAATGAGAGATTTGGGGTGCAGGGCTGTGAGTGTCCTTTGACCTGCACTCTCTACTACAGCTGGATGAAATACTCGCAGTAGTAAGGTTCTGGGTGAACCATCCTGCTAATTTAGCTAAAATATGCTTTTTTGTCCTTTAGGAGGCAGAGATGAAGGGCTGTCATTGCCTCCCTCAAGTGCCCCAGGCTCTGTGAACTCTGTGCTAAATCAAACTGGAATTTGGGGCATTCACCACCCAGGAGGGGTCTGGGCTGGAAGGGACCTTAAAGATGATCCCATCCCACCCCTGCCATGGGCGGGGGCACCTTCTGATGCCTCAGGTTTGGCTTTTCTGTGTTTCAGGCTCTGTGCTGCTTTAGTGTAGAAGGGATAATGTGTGAGGGATGCTGAGCTCTGTGCCCAGAGCAGGGAGACAAAACAATTCCTGCTCCAGCTGGGCACCAAGGACAAATGACCCAAATCTCAGCCCAGGAGCACAAACCCCGTGGGCTGCAGAGAGAAAAACAAGCAGGGTGGGACTGCAGGGGCTGAAGCTGGGATGGGACAATGAACTGCAAGGTGCAAATGGAGCAGAGCTGATCCCAGGGAGAGACCCCGGGAGCGCTCGTGCATTTTGGGGCCATTTGGGTTCATCTTGGGTGCAGCCCTGGCTGGGCTCTGGTGCTGCCCAAGGTGGGTCCATGGAGGAGATGCTTGGGATAAATCCCTGCTTTACTCTGGGACTCTGCCCAGCCTCTGCTCCAAGGCATCCCTTCCACCATCCCAGGCTGCTCCAACCTGGCCTTGGACCCTTCCAGCTTCCCTGGGAATTCCAGCCCAGCCAGGAATTCCCATTTCCCAATTCCCAATCTCCCATCCATCCCTGACCTCTGGCAGTGGGAAGCCATTCCCTGTGTCTTGTCCCTCCATCCCATGGAAATCATCTCTCTCCATCTCTCCTGGAGCTCCTTCAGGTGCTGCAAGGCCACAGTGAGGTCACCCCAAAGCTTCTCCTCTCCACACTGAACATTCCCAACCTTTCCCTGTGGGAGATGTGCAGGATGGTCCTTGTGGGTCCCCTCCAAGTCAGGATATTGTAACCAAACTTTAAATTTTCCAAATCAGGACACAGCAGTTAATATTATTTATGGATTTGTCTTGTCGAGAATCAAACCACAGCTCCTTTGTTTTTGTTGTTTTGTCCTTTGTGTCCCTCCCTGCCAGCTGCAGTCACTCCTGGCTGTGCAATGATTGTTTTGAACCAACTCCTCACATTTATTTATCCCTCCCACCCACCTGCCAGGACTGGGAGCCTCAGTTCCTGAGCTATTGTAAATTCCCCAGGGAAGGCCGGAGTAGCCTTGACTCCCTTTCCTGACCAGCCCTGACTCAGAAATGCTCTGGTGGTTTGACAAATGGTGGTTGGCTGCTGGCAAGGTATTGTTTGCTGTGGTTTGAATCCACATTTCAGAGGCAGAGAAAAATATATCACTTTAAATTCCCAGGAGAGGAGGAAAAGGCCTTTGTTCACGTATTTCAATGCCACAGGATTTATTTTTCCCTGGCAGAACTCAGTGAGCCCACCAAGGACAAGCTCTAAAAAGGACAATAATGAGATGTGGATTTTGACACAGAGAAGTTTCTTTCCTCTTTTTCTTTTTACCAAAAGGCACACGGGGTAACTGAAGTCACATCTGATACTTTAAATGCATTTTTGCTGGGTTATGTAACATCTGAAAGGAGCAGAATTTGTCTTTCTGCATCAGAATTTGGTTCTGTGCATCGACTGGAGCCAGCTGGGACAGCAGATCTGATCTGATCAAAGGCATTTTCCACTTCATTTCCATACCTTATCATGTCTTCCTCAGCAATAAAATCTGAGGATTTGGTCTTTCCAAAGAGGGTTTTTACTCAGGGAATGGTCAGGCATTGATGTGCTGGTGGGAGAGGATGAGTCATTGCCTTTGCATCACTTACTAAACTGTTTTATCTCTTTTTTAAATTTTAAATAATTTTTTAAAGTGCATTCTGCAATGGAATATTATTATTCCATAATAACTGATCACCCAAACATCTTGTTTTGTATTTAGGCTACTCTTGGGTTATCAAACCTCAAATTTTCACCCCTTCCTTACAAAAGGCCTTTCAAGCCTTCAGGAATTGCAGCTGTAGGGTGGGACTGTGCCTCCCCAAAAGCTGGATGACAGAACAACCCTGGGATTGAAAGGAGCTGTGTTTTCCCTTCTTTTTCTAAAAGCCAAGGGCAAACAGCAGCTCCTCTGATGCCTGAATTCCATAAAAAATGCCCCAAGAGCTGCAGGGTGGCTCAGGTTTTAACCTCAGGTCAGCAGCTGAAGTCAGAGCTCTGTAAAATCCGTGCAGGAATATCACAGGAGTGGGAGCAGAGAGCCAGGAAGGACCAGGGACACCTGGAGCTGCTTTTAGGGGTTCTTTGCCTTGGAAAAAACCTGTCCTGAGGCATCCAAACCCCAGAAAATGTCACTGGACACGTGAATTCATTGATGAGCACACTTTGTGTGCCAGGGGAAGCACAATTAGGGACAATTGAGCTGACCAGGTCCAAAGTCCATCATCTGTCTTGTGTCCCAATATCCCAACAGAGTGGACAGATTTTATACTCAATTTTTACATGAATTTTAAACAATTTTTCAATCTATAGACACAGACACATATTTACACTTTAAGCTGGTTTTCAGGGTTGTTCTGCCTTGGAAAGAACCTGTCCTTTGATGTCCAAACCCCAGAAAATGTCACTGGACACGTGAATTCATTGATGAGCACCCTTTGTGTGCTGGGGAAGCACAATTAGGGACAACCCTGGGATGTGAAGGATTTGGTGTCAGTGATGGAGACAGGGAAGACTCTTGGGTGATCAGAATCCAAATTTATTGTGGACTGCCAGTGCTCATACACTGTTTTGGGGAGACTAGCAGTGGTTACTGCAGTGATTGGGTTAAAATCCCATTCACAAATTTAGGCATTTTAAACATCTCTTGCTTGCAGAGTTTAATGAAATTTTCTTTTTCTGGTAACCCAGTCTGGTTTATTCTTCTTGCAATCTTGATTTGATTCTCAAAGTTCTGTTTGCTCTTGCCAAGGCATTTTGTCCGTCAAATCTCTTATGTTAACCGGCTCCAAAGTCCATCATCTGTCTTGTGTCCCAATATCCCAACAGAGTGGACAGATTTTATACTCAATTTTTACATGAATTTTAAGCAATTTTTCAATCTATAGACATAAACATATATTTACACTTTAAGCTGGTTTTCAGGGTTGTTCTGCCTTGGAAAAAAAACCTGTCCTGTGGTATCCAAACCCCAGAAGATGTCCTTGGAAACATGAATTTATTGATGAGAACACTTTGTGTGCCAGGGGAAGCACAATCAGGGACAACCCTGGGATTTGAAGCCTGGATGGATGCACTGTGGACAACCCAGAGGTGCCCAAGAAATGAATTTTTTGGCAGCACAGAGGGAAGAGGAAGAGTTTCCTCTCCTTTCTTTGCTTGGAGCAGCCCTGCTTTAATTCTGGGACAGCTCTGAGAGGAGAAATTGGAGGAGAATGAGGGGCAAAATTGGATTTGGGGTTGACCTCATGGCCTGGGGGTCTTGGGAAGGATGAGCTGTGGGGTTGTTCCAGTTGGTTATCAGGTTGTGTTTAACCCAAAAATACAAGATATTTCAGGCTCTATTTGGGTAATCACTCAGATTTGTTGTACGTAATATTGCCAAACTTTTAAAATCTGATTTTATGAATGGTGGTAATATTCCATCTGGGTACTTTAACTATGGAATTCTCTGGATGCTTGATGACTTTTCAAAATAGATAATATCATTTTTAGGGTTTGGGGATTTTAAACCCATAGCCTCATTTTCTTTAATATTGCC
Source organism: Emberiza elegans (assembly GCA_024865655.1). Taxonomy (NCBI): domain Eukaryota; kingdom Metazoa; phylum Chordata; class Aves; order Passeriformes; family Fringillidae; genus Emberiza; species Emberiza elegans. The sequence goes on from JALJVW010003518.1 coordinate 32,763,633, forward strand.
AATAATGTGGTGTTGCCTCTGTGAGGAGGAGAAAGTCCAGTTTGTAGCTCTCTTCCCACAGAAAGTTTCCTTTATTCTGTGTGGATAGAAACCAATTTTTTTTCTTCTCAGTTAATACCCGGCTAAGTGCAAAGTATACATTTATTAAATTAGAAAAATTATATAAAGTATAAAAAGCAAAAAAAGATATACAATATATAATGTATAATATCGTGTATATTATATATTTATTATATATTATATATCATATATTATATATCATGTATTATATTTTATATATTATAGAATAGTCAATATATATTATATAATAGACAATATTATATATTGTTAATATATATAAAATATTTATTTATTAGTAAATATTATATATATTTATTTAAAATATATTTCTCTATGTGGCTTTGTGAGTAGTTTAACCACCACAGTGAAGCAATTACATGATAAACTCTTTTAAGATGAACATTTCATTGCCAAAGGAATTTTTACTTGTGTGCTTAGCTGCCAAAAATAAAGGGAGCTGAGATCTTCTCTGAATTGTCAGGATTGTCTTAACTGGTAAAATCCATGTTTACAACCTTGCCTGTGGTTAACCACCCCTAGATAAGATCATGGACTGTCTCCCTGTGCTGTAACAGGTGAGGGGTTGATGCTGCAATTCACATTTAAATCGCTTTGTGCTTTATTTATTTATTTTTTTCTCTGCCTTTGAGAGGGGTGTGCTGTGCCTGAGGAATGTTATCAGTTTCTGAAGTGTTTCCCCAGATAATCCACTGTGGCTGGGGAGGGAATGCTTTGCTTTCCCTGCCACTGCACTGCCCCGTTTTTTCCTGAGGTGCTTCCATAAAAAAAGGCTGCTGTGGTTGAGGATAATGTGCTAAACCACATGTTCGGGCACATGCGGGAGGTGAAACCTGAAACTTGGCACTTCAGACACTTTTAAAGTCAACACGGCTAAAAGCAGCCACAGCACAACTCTTGAACTGTTCTTTAGTTATACAGAAAAGCAGAAAAAAATGTCTTTCAAGCACTGCTTTCAGCCCAGGTGTTGCTGTTAAGCTGCTTCACTTTTCTCTGGAGTGCATCCAGTAAAAGTGAGATTTGAGCCGGAGCATTTGGGCTTTGCCACCAGGGTTTGTGTTTTAGTGCTGCTTGTTCCACACCAGAGCAATCACTGAATTCATTCCCTAATTCTCCTCTCAGGGCTGCCCCAAGCAAGGAAAGGAGAGGAAATTCTTCCTCCTCCCTCTGTGCTGCCAAAAATCATCTGCCGGGCACCTCTGGGTTGTCCACTCAGCCTTCAGAATCCCAGGGTTGTCCCTAATTGTGCTTTCCCCGGCACACAAAGGGTGCTCATCAATAAATTCCTGTGTCCAAGGACATTTTTTGGGGTTTGGACACCACAGGACAGGTTTTTTTCCACGGCAGAACAACCCTGAAAACCAGCTGCATGTGTAAATAGATGTCTGTGTCTATAGATTGACAAAATGTTTAAAATTAATGTAGAAATTGAGGAGAAAATCTGTTCAAAATTAATTACCAGCAGTTAGATTAGGTGATTAGCAGATAGATTAGATGAGGAGTTTGTCCTCCACCAGAATGGAGCTCACTGTAGGTTGTACTGCAGAAGAAATCTCAAAAATAATAAACTTTGCAACTGTGGAGTAAAGCTCTGATGAATTTCCATTTGAAACTAGCATTTAAATCAAGGATTTTGTTCTGAGCACCTGCAGGATTTGATTATCCCCCAAACAAAGGCAGGAATTGGAATTGTGTGGATTGTGGCAAGTGTCTTTCATTTTCACCCCTCCACTTGCTTGTAGCCTTTTGATGTTTTCTTCATGTACTTTGCCAGATAATTTGATTCAGGATTTACATTTCTTTGGTCAGCCTCAGCACCTGATTTCTAGGCAGAGGAGGAACAGCTGGACTGGGATCTGTTCCAAAATCCCTGGATGAAGAATGCTCCCTCTCATGGGATGGGGATAATTTTGGGATTGTCTTTGTTTTTAAAGGTGCTGCCCCACTGGAAACTCGAGGTTTAAACCTGCAGAAAATTTACTTATTTGGAGCTACTGAAGGAGGAGGTTCAGCTCTCCTGGCTGAAGCAAAATTCATTTATTTCTGTATTGATATGGGATAAAGCAATCCAAAAAGCATAAATCTTGTGAGGAGCAGATGGGGGAGCCGGGAAGGGGCTGGAGAATCCCTGAGAGAGCTGGGAAGGGGCTCAGCCTGGAGCAAAGGAGGATCCAGAAGGGAAAAGCTCTGCATTAAAGCCTTCCTCAGACTCCCCTCACCTTTTTTTCCCCTCATGTTTTCTCCCACTTTTTGATTTTTCCCCTCACGGCAGTGGAGACCCTGAGGGGCTGGAGCGGGGCCAGGGAAGGGAATGGAGCCGGGCAGGGGCCGGAGAATCCCTGAGGGAGCTGGGAAGGGACTCAGCCTGGAGAAAGGAGGATCCAAAGGGAAAAGCTCTGCAGCAGAACCTTCCCCAAACTTCCCGCACTTTTTTCCCCCCTCACGTTTTCTCCCACTATTTGGTTTTCCTCTCACGGCGATGGAGACCCTGAGGGGCTGGAGCGGGGCCAGGGAAGGGAACGGAGCCGGGCAGGGGCCGGAGAATCCCTGAGGGAGCCGGGCAGGGGCCGGAGAATCCCTGAGGGAGCCGGGCAGGGCCTGGAGAATCCCTGAGGGAGCCGGGCAGGGCCTGGAGAATCCCTGAGGGAGCCGGGCAGGGGCTGGAGAATCCCTGAGGGAGCCGGGCAGGGCCTGGAGAATCCCTGAGGGAGCCGGGCAGGGGCTGGAGAATCCCCGAGGGAGCCGGGCAGGGCCTGGAGAATCCCTGAGGGAGCCGGGCAGGGGCCGGAGAATCCCCGAGGGAGCCGGGCCGGGGCTGGAGAATCCCTGAGGGAGCCGGGAAGGGCTCACCTGGAGCAAAGGAGGATCCCCAGGGATCTTTTCCCTCTCTGGAATTCCCTGCCAGGAGGGCACAGCCCCAGGGAATAGGGACAGGAGGAGAGGGAACGGCCTCAAACTTCACCAGGAAAGGTTTAAATCGGATATTGGAAAAATTCCTTCAGGAAAAATGCTCAGGTGGAGTCCCCATCCCTGCAGGGATTTCACAGCCCCGTGGATGTGGCATGAGGGACATGGGGCAGTGTTGGGAATGCTGGGACTCAATGGTCTGAGAGGGATTTTCCATCTTTAACAATTCCAATCTTTATTCCACATCACTAAAATTAGCCTGGATTTCCTGGAGCGCCATTCCCTTGGTGACTTCTCTGCTGTGCCTTATTCCCATTGTATTTTATTTCTCTCCATGGTGGATTTGGACCCAGTCCTTGTGGGGTTTGGGAGGATTCCTGATGGGAGATGCCTGGCAAAATTCCCAGCTCCTGCTGTTCCCACAGCCAGCCTGGAAATGGGTGGGGCTGAGCAGAGGAGGAGCACCAAAGGTACAAAACTGAGATTGCCTGCTGGAATGGCAGCTCATCAAAGGGAAATCCATAAAATGGGCAATAAAGTTCCTTTGAAAGCTTCAGGTTCACTCATTTTACTACTGCTGGAAGATGTAATGTAGATACACATAAAACATGGGCTTGTGTGGGGAATATGGGATTTATTCTCTAGAAAAGGAGATAAGGGGAAATCCCTTCAGGATTTTTCTGACAACCCTGCTCCTACAAATGGGTTGTTTTCTTCTGGGAGAATGTTAAACTCTTGTTTATTTGGGTTTCTTTACCTGAGTTGTTTCGTTTCTGCACCAAGGATAAGTAGTTAATCAACTTCTGAGTCTGATTGGAGAAGGGTTAATTGTTAATCAGCGTCAGAAGTGCCTGAACTCATTTGGTGAAATGCATTTTCCCTGCATGTCTTCAGCAATCTGCTCTGATAGACATTGATTATCCAGCTCTGAATCCATGAAAACGCTGATCCATTTTGAAAGCAGCCCTTAAAACAGCAGTGAAATCCAGGAAAGGCCACGTGGGACCCTAAAATCAGTGTTTGGGATTCTTTAGTGATAGCAGGGAATTCACAGCAGCTGCCAGGGGCCTCCTCCTACCTGTGGGAAGCTGCCTGGGGCTGTGGAGAGGGAGGAGAGGGAAACCACCTTTAAACACCTCTCTCTTGGAAATAGGGAGCTTTATTCTGCTTTGGCAGGGGCCTTGGTGCTCCCTGGGAATGCAGATGTTTTATATGCCACAGCCACTGGATAAAAGAGTGGGTAAAGGGAAACCAAGCCTGGAATGCAGGTCCTCCTCCCTCTCCCAGGTGATGCTGGGGTCTCTGTGGAGTGTGGAGGCTTTTTGGGGTGTGTGTGAGGCTTTTTGTATGAATGTGGGGTTTTTCCGTACGTGTGTGAGTGTGGAATCTTTTTGGGGGTGTGTGGAGCTTTTCAGTGTGGGTGTGATTTTTGTGTGTGTCTTTCTGTGTATGTCGTTGTGCGTGTAGTCTGTGTGAGCGTAGAACATTTTTGGGGTGTGTGGAGCTTTTCTCTGTGTGATTTCTCTATGGGTGTGTGATTTCTGTGTGTGTAGAATCTGTGTGTAGTCTGTGTGAGTGTAGAATGTTTTTAGGGGTGTGCAGAGCTTTTCTCTGTGTGTGTGTACAATCTGTGTGCAGTCTATGTGAGTGTAGAATATTTTTGGGGGTGTGTGGAGCTTTTTCCTGTGTGTCCTTCTGTGTGTAGAATCTGCGTGTAGTCTGTGTGAGTGCAGAATATTTTTGGGGGTGTGTGGAGCCTTTTCCCATGTGATCTCTGTGTGTGTCTCTCTGTGTGTAGAATCTGTGTAGTCTGTGTGAGTGCAGAATATTTTTGGGGGTGTGTGGAGCCTTCTCCTGTGTGTTTTCTCTTTGTGGGTGTGACTTTTGTGTGTGTCTTTATGGGAGTCTTTCTGTGTGTGTGAGCGCGGAGCCTTTTTGGGCCTGTGTGAGGTCTGTTTGTGTGTCTGAGTGTGAATCTTTCAGAGTCTCTGTGTGTGTCTGTGTCAGTTTTTCTGCATGTGTGTGTGAGTCTGAGTGTCTGTGTGGGTGTCCTGTGTGACAGGGTCATTTTGTGTGTGTCTTCCTCTATGTGTGTGTGATTTCTGTGTGTGTTCCAGTGTGATTTCTGTGTGTGAGTGTGATTGTGTTTGATTGTGTTTCTGTGTGTGATTTCTGTGTGTGTGTGATTTCTCTCTCTGTGTGTTTGTGTTTATTGTGTTTGTGTGTGTGATTTCTGTGTGTGTGTGATTTCTCTGTGTGTGAGTGTGTTTGTGTTTATTGTGTTTGTGTGTGATTTCTCTGTGGGTGTGTTTCTGTGTGTGTGAGAGTCAGTGTGGGTATCATTCTCTGATTCTTTCTCTGTGTGAGTGAGATTTTCTGTGTGTGTGAATCCTTGTGTGTGTGTGGATCTCTTTTGTGTCTCTATGCCCTTGTGTTTTCCTCTCTTTCTGTGTGTGTTTTTTCCCAGTGGGGCTTTGTGTGGATCAGTGCTGGGAATGGCTGGATGTGATGATCCGAGAAGGATTTTCCATCCTTAACGATTCCAATCTTTATTCCACATCACTAACATTGGCCTGGGTTTCCTGGAGCACCATTCCCTTGGTGGCTTCTCTGCTGTGCCTTATTCCCATCTGTATGTGAGACTTCCTCTATGTGTCTTGTTGTGTGTATCTTTTGTGTGACTTTCTGTGGGTGTCTTTTTTCATGAATTTTTCTCTGTCTGTGCTTCTCTCTGTGTTTCTGGACCCTTCCTGTTTGCAGGATGGATCTTTGTTGTTTCCTACAAATTGTCTCAGGTTCCCTAAATAAATTCCTGTAATTATATTATTTACTGATAGTCCTACAAATAGGAATTTATGGCATGGTGTTTGATAGAACACTTCCTTGGAGAAACCACACAAATCCAGCAGGAATTCCCTCACATCTCCCACACCTGAGTGGTGTTTAACTCCTTTGAGTGGCGCTCCCAGGAGGGGCAGAGCCCCTTCACCACTTATTCCCTCCCCTCCTGATGCCTCAGGTTTGGCTTTTCTATGTTTCAGGCTCTGTGCTGCTTTAGTGTAAAATGGAAAAATGTGTAAGGGATGGTGAGCTCTGTGCCCAGAGCAGGGAGACAAAACAATTCCTGCTCCAGCTGGGCACCAAGGACAAATGCCACCCAAATCTCAGCTCAGGAGCACAAACCCCATGGGCTGGAGAGAGAAAAACAAGCAGGGTGGGACTGCAGGGGCTGAAGCTGGAATGGGACAATGAACTGCAAGGGGCAAATGGAGCAGAGCTGATCCCAGGGAGAGACCCCAGGAGGGCTCGTGCATTTTGGGGCCATTTGGATTCATCTTGGGTGCAGCCCTGGCTGGGCTCTGGTGCTGCCCAAGGTGGGTCCATGGAGGAGATGCTTGGGATAAATCCCTGCTTTACTCTGGGACTCTGCCCAGCCCCTGCTCCAGGGCAGCTTCCCAAGGCCTCTCTCCAGGCTGGGTCTGTCCTGGGGCCGTCGGGATCAGCCCCTCCATGGAGCCCTGGAAGGGCCTGTGAGTACAGGCAGGAGGCTGAGCTGGGAGAGGGGTGGGAGCTGCTCAGACCTGCCAGCTCTGGGTGTGCCTGGGATCTGAATTTCGTGTGATTGCAGCATGGAAAACTTCGAGGTGCCTGGGGAATCCTGGTAGCAGCTGAGAGGGTGAATGTGAAGTTTGCACTTATTCATTGCTCGGAGTTTTTTCCTGTTTTTTTAAAACATAAATTCCTTTTGTGGATATAAAATCAGGTGCTTGAGAAGAATTGCTGTTTAATATCTTTTAAAAACCATCATGTCATTGTGGGTCCCTCACTTGAGAGCTGGGCTTGATGATCCTGGTAGGTCCCTTCCAGCTCAGAATATTCTGTGATCCCAAGATCAGCTCCACTCTAAGGTCCAATCCCAGCAATAATTTCTGCTGGTGGATTGATGTGTAGGAATGCCATGGAGTTCATGACTCCTGTCAGGAGTGCTTCCACTGGAGTTCAGGGTTTTTTTCAGCCTCTCAGTTGGTGGGCAAGGACTGGAATGGGAAGGATTGGTTTGGCTGGCTGCATTTTGCCATCCTGGGTGTGCATGAAGCCCCCAAACCCCTTTTTCTCTGTCAGAGGACTGACCTGGCACTGCAGTGTCCAGTGGTTTAGAAAACTGGAATTGTTATTTTCTGTTTAATGGGAAAGCCGGAGGCTGTGAATATTCATTGTGCAGTGCAATCCCCCAAGTGCAGCAGGCAGAGAAAATTCCCTGCGCCTGTAGCTATATCAGGATGTTAAATACCAGGGTTATTAATCTTTCCTCACCTCAGCAGCTCTTAGGCCACGCATTAATGTGTTTTTTGTGTGAGATTTAATTGCTCAGGCTTGTAACAACTCAAAACCTTAAGATCCTGTTTCCCCCTGTGACTTCAGTGCTGAGAAATTGGCTCTCTGGAAAAGCAGCAAAATGGTTGTTTGGACTGAGTTCCATTTTCCATGGCATATGGAGGCTCATCTGTGGGTTATGGATCAGTGGAGAGCAAGGCTCAGACTGGGGCAGGGATTTTCCAAAAGTAAACAGCAGCCAGGGGAGATGCTGGGAAGGGAATTCCAAAGTCAGGGCTTGCTGCACTCAACTTGAGTTGTGTCAGCTCCATATTTGCTGTCTTGGAGAAATTACCACAATGAAACACCTGAATGCTTACATTAACTTAAAAAAAAAGGTGTTTCTATAAATAAAATCTGATTAGACCCATGAAATAGGAAACAAGAGTTGCTAAATAAACCTCAGATGAAGGCCAAGTGTGTTTTTTATTCCAGGGCTTTTGCTTGCACATTGCATAAGTTCCAAGAAGTCAAGCTTATTTTTATGAGTTTAAAAAAAATTAAATAGTTAGGAAAAAATGTAAAAGGTCTTGACATCCAATCTGTCATCGTTGTCTTCTCAAGAATGTTCAACAAAAAAGGCGAAAGGTTTTGTTGAATGACATTGATCTTTGGAGTTCTTGTTTGGTTTTCTGCTCATTAAGCTCCTGACATGGAAACAGACTTGAAAAGGCCAAGAACTGTGACACTGGATGCAGATTTTAGCATGTCAGCAGGAATGGTGATGAAATATACCCTGAAATTGATTTTATTCCCTTTTCTTTTAACAGCAGCAACCAATATTTGGAAATGATAGACCTGAGTGCAGTGATGGGAGAGACAGCACAGGAGACGTAAATCAAACCCTGTGCATTTTCCTGTTTAAAAAAGCGCATTTTTTGAAGTATTTGGGGATTCTAGTTGTGAATTCCAGGCCTTAATTTGTATTATGGGCATGGGAGCAAATTGTAACAATTAAAATATTTTAAATAGGGACCTGCTTATTGTTTTGGAGGGCAGGGAAAAACCCCAAACCAAACCAACACCACAAACTTTTCTTGATTTGGAAAATCTGGCAAATCTTTTCCAGAAATTAAATTCTAGGAGATATTTATTCTGTAATAGAGTGAGACCCAGCCAATGTGTTTGCAGTGAAATTTATTTCAGAGCAAAGGAAGGACCAGGAGAATTCCCTGGAAGCTGCCAAGGGCAAATGGGCCTCAGCAAGTGCCTGGATGGAGACTGGGAAATTAGAGGAGACACCTGAGAATATGAGAGGTTTAAGCCTTTTTTTTTTTTAATTAACTTGTACCAAGTGTGAGGCTTCAGCCCATGTTTGAATTAGAGTTTTGGCTTTGGTCATAAATCCAAGTATGGCAGCTCCTGGAAAAAAAAGCCAGAACAGTTCCAGCACAATCCTGCTTGAATCTGCTGATGCTTTCTTTGAGGTTTTTGTTAATCTCAACACATTTTCCTCTCTGCTTTCATCACTTTAAACCCCAACCAAACATGTGTTCTTTTTGCTGGCTAACACCGCTTTGAGAAAAGGCTTTTTTTATTGATCTCCTTCACTTCAAAACATGGTTCCACATTTGAAACCCAAAGCAATCTTTCCCCAGGGATTAGCTCTCCTCCAAAGACTTTTCACATTCTTTAATCTGCAGTTTCTACTCTCTTGAAGTAGTAGGAATTGATGTGGAGCATGGGCTTGTTTATTGTCTCTGTCATCAAGAAATAGAGAAGTTGTTTATTTTTAGTGTGTGGGGTTTTCTCCAGGCCAGGCCCAAGCAGTTGTTTGCCTGAAGTGAGCATTAAACCCAGTTGTACTTCATCTAAATGAGCATTAAACCCAGTTTTACTTCACATGAACCCCTGAAGTGAGCATTAAACCCAGTTTTACCTCACCTAAAACCCTGAAGTGAGTGTTAAACCCTGTTTTACCTCACATTAAACAAGTCTGTGGTGTCTTCCCTGCACAGAAGGAAACAATTCTTCTTGAATTCTCATTATATTCTCCTTGTTTCTAAATAAACCCCACACACTTGTCTGGAATGATCCCCAATTAAACACTGGGCTTCAAAGGAGCTGGGATTTGTGTGAAAAATGGGAAAAGAGGGGCTCCATGTGCCAAGTGGTGACCTCCAGGTGTGGAATCCTCAGTAATTCCCTTGGCTCCAGGCCATGGAATCAGGGCTGGGAAAATTGCAAATGCCAGCTTTGTGTCTCCTTGGCACTCAGGAGTTTCTCAGGAATTGATTCTGAGGGGATTCCAGACAGAGTCCCTTTGTGTGCCCCCAAACTGTGCCAGGAGCTGCTGTGGAATTAATGAGCCCCCTTCTCCTGGGGATGCTGCTGACAATTCTGGGCTTTCATCCTGTGGTAGCCAACTCAGAGGAGGAGAAAACTCCATTTTTAGTGGTTTTAATTGTTGTGTGGGAGTCATTAACTGGAATTTGGTGTGGGGCAGGTGATGGTTTCTCACCCTCAGTGTTGCATTTCCCAGGTGTTGTGGTTTTCTCTGCCTCCAGCGCTGCAGGGATGAACTTGGTAAGAAAAATGATCCAGCTGAAAAAAAAGGGGGAAAAAACCCCCAATAAAACCAACAATAAAAAAAAAACCCTCAACCATGAGTCTGGTAGTAAAATACACCCTGAATTTGATTTTATTACCTTTTTTTTTAACAGCAGGAACCAGTATTTGAAAATGATAGACCTCAGTGCAGTGGTGGGAGAGACAGTATGCAGGACATAAATCCAACCCTGTGTATTTTCCTGTTTAAAAATGGCATTTTTGGAAGTGTTCCCCTGCCCTCTGATCCCTTCTTTCCTCCTTTATTCCACCCCATCCATCTGCTTTTTCCTCCACGTCCCTTTCCTGCCCAGAAAACATCAAGGCCATGGGGTTTGCTCCTTCAGCTGAGGAAATTCTTGGATCTCCCAGCTCCCTCCAGATGGTGATGGCCAAGAAATCCTCTGGGATTTCCCTGACTTTCCCTGGTCCAAATGCCACTGGGGAGTTGGGAAAAAATTCAGTTTATAACAGGCTGGGAAAGGCCTTGATGCAAACAGCACCTCGAGGTGATGCTGGACTGGCTGTGATCCTTTTCTCACTCTGGCATTAAAAATAAAATTTTAGTTTTCATTTTTTTCCATGGCACTCCACAAAGTGTGGAGTGATCAGATTGACATAATCGTCTGCATTTAATTAAACTTATCTAAATGAATTTAGGTTGGAAAAGAAATTCCACCTTTCCGTAGAATTTTTTTTCTCAAGTTCATTTCTGGCCCTAGAGAGGGTGATGGGAAATTTTGCTGTTTCTTTCAGTGATCAGGAGTTAAGTTATTTTTAAACTCTTTTTGTTGTTCTTATAATAGAGCAAAAATAAGCTTTTAAAATTTTTCCCCAGGTTTCTCTCTTCCGTGATTTTCTGGGGTTTAGCACTTAACTCCTCTCTGCTTGATTTTCATTTCAGCCTCAGTGAGGTGATTTAATTATTAACTTTTTCAGTAATTTATGTGGAAATTCTCCTTTTATTTTTTTTCCACATGGTGCAAGACTGATCAGGAGCCCTCAGGGTGACAGAGTCCATTCCAGGCACTGGAGCAGGAGCCAGTGAGTGGCTCTTGGGTCAGACTAAAACCACATCAAAATGGCTGGTGGTGCAAGGGGAAAGATTTTGAGTGATGTTCCCATTTACAAAGAGAGACTGAGAACAAAAGCAGGTAAAAGGAGTTGGAGAGGATGATGGAGCTTTCAAATGAGTCACTTAGCCCTGAAAATATGTTATATATTATATATTTTATATGTTAGATATGATTGTGCATTATACATTATATATAATGTATCTTATATATAAGATACTATTTACAAAATATACTATATTATCTATATACTATATTATATATAGTATATAATAATTATAATTATTAGATTAAAATTGTAGTATATAATAAATATTATATGTTATATATTATACATTATGTAATATACATTTTATATTACCTAATGTATAATATAATATATAACACATATATAATATCTTATATATGTTACATACTATCTATAATATATAATATATACTATAGTATATATAGTATGTAATTATTATATAATAATAACAGTATATAATTGTGCGTTATATGTTATATATTATATATTATACATTTTGTATTGTATATTATAAGGTACCATATACATTGTATATAATGTATCTTATATGTTATATAAGATCTATAATATAGATTTATCTATATATGTTAAAAAAGATCTATGATATAGAACTATCTATAATATATATTATGTATACTATATTATATACAGTATATAATAATATGTAATATATATAATTATATTATATATATAATGAGCACATAATAATGATAATATATATTATGCATTATCTATTATTTTATTATATCTTTTACATTGTATAATATCAATGTGCAGCCAGGATTTTTGAGGGTTTTATTTGGGTGTGTTTTGTTGTGCATGAAGATTCAAATGCAGGATTTCACCTCCAGCTTCCAGCTGGGCAACTCTGCTTTCATCTTCTGGCTAATCCCACAAAAAATAAATTAAAGAAGCAAGGAAAGAAGTTATGGAACCCCAGGAAAAGGTTTGGGAAAGTCCTCCCAGCCCATGGAGTGCCAGCTGTGCCCACCCTGTCCCCAGCCCAGAGCCCTGAGTGCCACCTCCAGGAGTTCCTGGGACACCTCCAGGGATGGGCACTGCAAACCTCCCTGGGCAGCCCCTGCCAAGGCCTTTTCCTGGATTAAATCCACATTAAAATGTGAATTATGATAAATGTGAGTGCCCAGGGTTGGAATGCCAGAATTCCTTACTGCTAGCAGTGCTCCAGGCCTAGTTCTTCCCCGATTCCTTTCTCCTGAGGCACAGCCTCTCCTCTTGGATTTTGTCTTTCCACATGGATTGCTTTTCCAAATCTCTGAGTTCCTGAACTGTTTGGTTGCTCTGTCCCTTACCAGTTTCTGCTTTTTCTTTGCCTGAAGAGAATTATGGAATCCCAGCCAGGTTTGGATTGGGAAGGACCTTAAGTCCCATCCCATGCCACCCCTGCCATGACAGGGACACCTTCCCCATCCCAGGGTGTTCCAGCCTGGCCCTGGGCACTGCCAGGGATCCAGGGGCAGGCCCAGCTGCTCTGGGAATTCCCAGTTCCCAATGTCCCATCCATCCCTGCCCTCTGGCAGTGGGAGCCATCCCCTGGCTCCTGTCCCTCCATCCCTTGTCCCCAGTTCCTGGGGTGTCACCAGCACAGCCAGGTCAAGCCCAGCAGCCCGTGCCTCCCAAAATTGGGGTTTTTTTGGGACAATCCCCACCCTTCCCTGGCTCTGCTGCCAGAACCCCTCAGGCTTTGCCTGCAGCAGGGGCTGGTTTTTAGGATTTCAGGTGAGCCAGCCCCAAAACACGTCAGGAATGCGAGGCAGCTCCCCAGGAAGGGCTGGGAGTGGCAGGGAAAGGCCAGCCTTGGTTTTAGGGCAAACTGGAGTTCAGCTCTGTGACAACACAAAGCCCGAGCTGCTCCTGAGTTCCTTCTCTGTTCGTGAGACATTTATACAGCTGGGGAGGGAATGGGGCTGGAAAAGTGGGATTTCCTGGGATTTCATGTCACCTGGGGCTGCCACCCTCCTGCTGCCTCCTCCCCAGAGCCTCTTCCCACTCCTCACACCTCCAGCTCCTCCTGGCCCTGTCCCAGGGCTTTTGGGGGTGCTGAGTTGCTGGATCAGTGCTTCAGTTCTGCCCTAAATAATTCCCCATCCTGCCACTTTTTAGGCAAAAATTTATTGTGCAGATCTTGGGGATTTTGGGTGTGATTCAGTTCTTGCATTTCCTGGGGTGAAGCTTGGAGTTTTGCCCCTGCACCATCCAAATGTTGTTAAAAATGCGGTGGAAGGTCAGAGGTTTTGGATTTGCTTTTTCTTTCTGTCTTCTTCTTAAATCATGGAACAATTTGGGTTAAAAAGGTCTTTGTAGATTCTCTGATTTGAGCCCCCTGCCCCTATCCCAGGGTGCTCCAACCTGGCCTGGGACATTGCCAGGGATCCTGTGCCAGCCACAGCCTAAATAATTCCCTGGGTTTATATTGGAATTTGTTAGAAATTTGTATTGGAATTTGTTAGAAATTTATATTGGAATTTGTTAGAAAATGCAGCACAAGAGCCATTTGGCGTTGATTAAGACACATTGGTTAAAAAATAAAATCCAAAAGGGAGAAGTGTGACAATGTTTGTGGGATTGTAGAGGATTTCTAAAAACTAAAATCCCATTTAGAAAAGTGTGACTACATTTGTGGGAGTGTAGATTTCCAGATGTAAAATCCCAAAGGGAAAACTGTGACTACATTTGTGGGATTGTAGAGGATTTCTAGAAAGCAAAATCCAAAACAGAAAAGTGTGACAACATGTAGAGGATTTCTAAAAATAAAATCCCAAGGGAAAAGTGTGATAATGTTTGTGGGATTGTAAAGGATTTCTAGGAAGTAAAATCCCAAAGTGAAAAGTGTGATGATGTTTGTGGGAATGTAGGGGATTTATAAGATGTGAAATCCCAAAGAGAAAAGTGTGACAACATGTAGAGGGTTCCTAGAAAGTAAAATCCCAAACAGAAAAGTGTGACATTTGTGGGAGCGTAGAGGATTTCTAAAAAGTAAAACCCCAAACAGAAAAGTGTGACTGCATTTGTGGGACTGTAGAAGATTTCCTGGAAAGTAAAATCCCAAACAGAAAAGTGTCATGATGTTTGTGGGAATGTAGAGGATTTCTAAGAAGTAAAATCCCAAACAGAAAAGTGTGACATTTGTGGGACTGTAGAGGATTTTTAAAAAGTAAAATCCCATATAGAAGAGTGTGACAACATGTACAGAATTTCTAAAAGTAAAATCCCAAAGGGAAAAGTGTGATGATGTTTGTGGGAGTGTAGAGGATTTCTAAGAAGTAAAATCCCAAACAGAAAAGTGTGATGATGTTTCTGGGATTGTAGGGGATTTCTAAGAAGTGAAATCCCAAAGGGAAAAATGTGACAACGTTTGTGGGATTGTAGAGGATTTCTAAGAAATCCCAGACAAAAAAGTGTGACATTTGTGGGACTGTAGAGGATTTCTAAGAAGTAAAATCCCAAACAGAAAAGTGTGATGCTGTTTATGGGATTGTAGAGGATTTCTGTGGGATTTTTGGACACAGGATGGAAAACCCAACCCCTTTTCAGCACTGCTGGGAGGAAATGTCCCAGTTGTGCCAGACACCCAGCACAGAGGGATATTTCCCAGCAGCTGGGACATTTGTTGTGATAACCGAAGCTTTGAAATTCTGTTCAGCGTTTTCACGTTTGCAGAGGTCTGTGAGGAAAGGGATTATGGAGCAGCAGCATTTGGATTCTGATTCCTCAGTCAATGTCAGGCCTGGATAAGCCAAGGCTGACAGGTTTTATTCTTTGTGCCCGGGATTAAGCCTGGCTTTTGCAATGGCAGGTGTGTGGGATGTGGTTCTGACAGAGCGTTTGTTCAGAAAGCCTCCCAGCCTCTGGGCTCCAGCAGCAGCAATCTGGTGGAACTGGTGTGTTTGGATCCAGGCTGTCTCCAAAAAGTGAAAATCCTTGTATGTGAATTGTGGAGAACTCCAAATTTCATATTTTGTAATTTCAGATATTTCCTAGATCCAAATATCCAATAAAGGGTTTTTTTTGGGGGGGTTTATTTATAGTTATATCACAGTCAGTGGGCAGCTCAGCACTTTATTGGTGTTATTTGGGACAATTCTCAATGTTGGAATAGCTGACATTTCAAGGAGTAATTATATATATATATATGTATATATATTATATATTTATTTATTTATATTTATATTTCATATATAAATATAATACATTTATATTTATATATTTTTATTTTATTTCAATATGTATTTTATTAATATAGATATTTTATATACACATATAAAATAATAGATATTATATATTTCTATAGAAATATATTAAAATATATTTTAACATTTTTAAAGTAAATGCAGCTTTTATATTATATATATATTTATATTTTATTTAAACATGCATTTTATTAATATATATTTATAGAAATATATAATAATATATATTTGTATATAACATATATTTATACATAAAATATATTAAAATATATAACTTTTTAATATTTTAAGTAAATTCAGTATATATATAATATATATTTTTATATTTTATTTTAATATGTATTTTATTAATATATATATTTAATACATTCTTTTAATATATTTTTTAAGTACATGCAGCTTTGTCCAGCACCTTTAGCTGCTCCTCTGATTTCTAGAGTGACCTTTGTTCTTTATTCCGTGTTCCATTTATTAATTTTTTCTTTTCCTGCTGAGATGTCAGGGGTCACATTCAACCTGAGGGGTGCATTTAGATGTGGTTGGAATAGGGAGTTATAAAATCAGGGAATAATGGGGAAAATAATAATAATAATAATAGTAATAATAATAATAATAATAATTTTTGTTTGATAATAATAATATAATAATAATAGTAATAATAATATTTTTGTTTGACATTGGGAGTGAGATCTTGAGGAATTCAGTGTAAGGACATTTCTGCTGGGATCTGTGCTTTCTCAAGGCTCATTTTTGGGTTTTCTTCTCTTCCACCCCTGATTCCTGCTCCTTCCTCTCACTGTTTCTTAAAGGAGGGGGTAAAACATTCAGATCTGGCAGAATTAATGAGAAACCATGGATGAGCCCAAAAACCACAAACCAAGTAAGAAAAGGAGGAAATTTTTGGGGCATTGGGAGGACACAGCCCCGCCTCCATCTCCCTGCTTTGTCCCCACCCCAGAACCTCCAACCTGGAGCAAAATAACAAAAAAATAACAACAAATGGAACAGAATAACAAAAAATAACAAAAAATTGGAACAAAATAACAAAAATGAAGCCAAATTCTGTTTAAGAGTTCAGTGTAAAGATATTTCTGCTGGGATGTGCTCATCTTGGGTTTTCCTTCTCCTCCACCCCTCATTTCTGCTCCTTCCTCTCACTGTTTCTTAAAGAGGCGGTAAAACATTCCGATTTCCTAAAAATAAAGAATAAAGAGAAATTATGAATGAGCCCAAAAACCAAAAAACCCCCCACAAATCAAGTAAGAAAATGTGGAAATTTTTAGGCATTGGGAGGACACAGTCAGGCCTTGGTCTCCATGCTTTGTCCCAGCCCCAGAATCTCCAACCTGGAACAAAATAACAAAAAATAACAAAAAAATGGAGCAAAATAACCAAAAATTCCCCCAGCAGGGTGAGGAGGAGCATCCCAGGTGCTCCTGGTGCCAAGGGTTGCTGTCCCAGCTGTCCAGGCCCGGGAGGTACCCGTGGCACAAAGCAGGCGGATCTCACCTGGATGGGATGCTGCAGCTCTGCTCATCATTAAATTGGATTATTTTATTTTTCCCTCCACCCTGTTTTCCCCAGCCTTTGAAGAGAGGCCAGAAGGCTGCAGGGGCTGTCAGAGTTCTGGTTTTGGGGCCATTCCAGGCTCAGGGAATTCTGCCAGCTCGGAGGAATTCAGCAAATAGAGGCAGGAGATGATCCCAACAGCAAAATTGCTGCTCCTTGGGGTGGCACAGTGCGGGGAGCTCGTGGGTGTAACATTTATTTTCTAAAGATTTTTATTCAAAATGGTCATAAAGATGGAGAAAAGGCTGGTTTTGGCTCCCAGCTCTACACCACATTTACACCTGGGTGTAAATCCAGCCCTAACTGGGTTAAATTCATCCTGGTTTATCAATAAGGGTCCTTGTGGTCATCACCTGGAGGCTTTTCCTTCTGCTCTGCAGGAATTCCTGTGTGGCTCTCTCTCCATTTTGCATGGACAAAATGTTCCTTTTTCCTTTCATTTCAGCACTGCTTGGGCAAATCCTGGCTGCTTCTGTTCTTTAGGAATGGCCATAATCCCAAATAAATAATATATTGGATTTTGAAATCCAATATATAATTGTTATATATAAAAGTATGTTAATATAATATAATATAATATAATATAATATAATATAATATAATATAATATAATATAATATAATATAATATAATATAATATAATATAATATAATAATAATATAATAATATAATATAATATAATATAATATAATATAATATAATATAATATAATATAATATAATATAATATAATATAATATAATATAATATAATATAATATAATAATGTTGTATAACAGTTTATTATAGTATATAATTGTATATTATATTTTACTATATTCTATTATACTATATTCTCCTATATTCTATTATATTATTGTTACAGTCTATTATACTATTATATTCTATTATTATTATATTTTATTATTATATTCTAGTTTATTAGTTATATATTCTATTTAGAATATCTATTGATATAGAAATATACCTTTATACATTTATATATTACACAGTTTTATTTATATATTCATAATATATTTATATTAAAATATATATTTTTATTAAAATTAAATAAATTTATTTATAATTATATATATTGGGCATATATATATTTTTTTTGGGGACTAGTACTAAGGGTTTGACTTTTTTCCCACCAGATCTGCTTCTTGTGAGGTTATGAATTATAAAATTCCATGTGTGTCTATAAAAACACAACATTTCTTGCTGCCTGCAAATATCTCCCAGTCTGGCAAGGATTAAATAATGTTTAAGGTGTGCAATTATTCCTTAATATTGGAAAAATTCAAAGGCTGGGGAGTTGCCTTGGATGGGAGATGTTTGCAAGTTGGAAATTGGACCCTTCCAAGTCTTAACCTAATAAATTGACATTTTAATGTCAGTTTATTAGTTTTTATTAGGTTTTATTTATTATATGTCTTATTTATTAGGTTTTATTTATTATATACCTTAACGTAATAAATTGACATTTTCCCTTGCTTGATATTGACTTTTTGGAGAGCACCTAAACCTTATTATGAATAACGCTAATTACTCATTTGGAATCATTTCTGTGGGGGCTCATCCAGCAGTTAATTAATTTTGTTGAGCCTGGCTACTGATTATTCAGATTATTTCCGTTAATCTGTTCTTGGTCCAGCCCTGTCCATATCTCATCTCTTGTCTTTGCCTCGCTTCTCACGTGCCCCTTTTTCCTCTCCAAATTTGGCTTTATTTAAAGGGCTTAAGCCATAAACCCCTGCCTGAGTTAACTTTTTGACCCCATTTTTGATAACAGCAGCTGGAGAACTTTATAACTTTATCTTTGCCCAGCACTTTGTGCTGTTTCTGCAGTGTCTGATAAGAGCTGCAGGAATTCCGCCCCTGCTCCAGCATCTCTCACTCTGGGTCCAGGAAAAATTGGTGTTTTATGCTTAAATGGCTGCAAAAAGCAAAATCTCCTCACTCTGGTCCCAGGGAAAATTGGTGGTTTTATGCTTAAATGGCTGCAAAAAACTAAACATGCATGAAATTTTTAATTCTGAGTTCATTCTTTGTCCTGTGAGGAAAAGTAGAAATTTTTATTCTCTTCTTGGCCAACGAGTTTGTTTATTGACCTAAAAATCCTTCCTGCCATAATTGTTTATAAGTTGTTTTTGTGATTTGAGTTCTTTGGGATAGGGTGATGAATATTTTAATGGGATTTTTGCTTTCAGGGCTGTTCTCAGTCCGTCAGATGAGCACCAGGCCCCAAATAGGTCTCATCCTATAGATTTTATTGCTCATCCTGCTGTAGGTTTGTACAGGGAGAACTGAAGGGTGGGTGTGGAATTGGTGGGGTAATAATTGCTGTGTTCTCATGGTTGAGTTTTGTGAATTGAATTTTTCCTTCTGCATAAAGAAGCTGTGGTTTCACAGCTGAATTCTGTAAATTCAATTTTTTCCTTCTGCATAAAACGCTGTGTTCTCATGGCTGAGTTTTGTGAATTGAATTTTTCCTTTTGCATAAAAAAGCTGTGGTTTCATGGTTGAGTTTTGTGAATTCCATTTTTCCTTTTGCATAAAAAAATTGTTTTCATGGTTGAATTTCATAAATTCAATTTTTTCTTCTGCACAAAAAAGCTGCTTTTTCATGGTTGAGTTTTGTAAATGGAATTTTTTCCTTCGGCATAAAAAGGCTGTGTTTTCCGGGTGGAATTGTGTAAATGGAATTATTTCTGCCTGCAGGGATGTGGGATTTGCCTGGCAGTGTCCCAGGCCAGGCTGGGTGGGTTTGCAGCAGCCTGGGGCAGCGGGAGCTGGCCAGGCTGGGGTGGGATGAGCTTTCAGCTCCCTCTCAACCCCAATCCCATCATTTGTTCCAGGCCTAGAGGAGGGAACTCCCAGTTCTCTCCCAATCATCTGGGCTGACATCCAACATCCAACATCCCAACATCCCAAAATCCCAACACTTGGCAGCAAATGGCGAAGCCCAAACCCTTTTCCCTTTCCCCAAAGCGCTCCCTGCTCTTTGTTTGGGAGCTCTGGCATTCCTGGCGCCTCCTCCCTCCACCCTGCCCTGCTCTCACTGCCCTCTCCCACATCCCTGCTCCTTTCCCAAGTTGAGGAATTCCCAATTTTTCCGTCAAGTTGCAGCTCTTCGTCTTCAGGGTCTTCTCTGCATTTTTTTGTTCCTATAGATCCTGAAGTCCAGGGGAAAGCAGCACAATGCACACAAAAATACTGATTTATTCGGGAGTTCTGTACTCCAAACTGATCAGCCTTTGTATTGACACTGAAGGGAAAATTACGTTTTTGTTATTTCTAATAATATATTAAATTTCCTTTTGTTAACTCAATTAATTTTCATTAGTTACACCCGTTATCCCCAGGTGAGAAATTCCTTCCATTAAAGACCTTAACCAGCCAAGGATTTTGGGAAATGATGAGGGAGAGAGACAGGGCAGGATGAATGAATATGTTCACTTATATGAATGTATATTATATATATGAATATATTCTATTATTTTTAAAAATGGAATTTATATATATATAATATAATTATATACATATTAATAGATTATATTCTTTTAAAAGATTTAATGAATATATGTATTATATATATTACTTTATATATATATGTGAAAATATTTTTTTCAAAGATGGAATTAATATATATATTATATATATTTATATGTATAGGAATACTTTTTAAATTGGATGAATATATATTAATGTTATTATATATGTATGAATAGATATTATTTTAAAAGATGTAATGAATACATGTATTATATATAATATATATGAATATATTATATTTTTTCAAAGATGGAATTAATATATATATTATATATAATTATATATGTATGTATTTATTATATTCTTTTAAAAGATTGAAGGAATTTATGTATTTTATATATATAATATATATGTATAAATACATATATTCATTTATTATTATTCATTTATTATATTCTTTTTAAAAATTGAAGGAATATATCACATATAAATACATATATATAAAATACATATATTAATCTATTATTATTCATTTATTATATTCTTTTAAAAGCTTGAATGAATATATGTATTTTATACATGTAATAATATATGAATATATATATAAAATACATATATTCATTCAATCTTTAGAAATAATATAATAAATTCATACATAGATGTATATATATAATATATATATTAATTCCATCTTTTTAAAGAATATATTGATATATATATATAAAAATATATATATAATACAGGTGGAATTCTTTTCTATCAGAGGCAGAGGAAGGGAGCAGATGCACAATTCTCCAAGCAGTTCCCTTCAGCTGCTGCACCCATTTCTTTGTGGGTATGACAATATTTAGAACATTTTAATGAACATTTTAAGACATTTCCAGCAGGCACTGAGGAGGTTTCTTGGAGCAGCATCCCTTTATCCTGACCATTAAACATCCCCTGAATTGTCGGGAATGTTGGCTCTGGTTTTTTTTCCCTTTTCAGCCCCCAAAGTCCTTTCATGGTGGGTAAGTGAGAGCCCAGAATTGCAGCATAAACCTCTCTTATTTCAAAAGGTTGTTGAACCTCTTTTTTTCCCCCTCTGTAATAAAGTTTATTGCTTCCTCTGTCTTTCCCTGGCATTGTGGAAGGGGCAGATTTCCCCTGGTTCTGTAGAATTCTCCAAAAAAAAAAAAAACCCTAAAAGGGAAATTGAATTTACAAGAAATCACAGCTTATTTATGCAGAAGGAAAAATGGAGTTTACAAAACTCAGCCATGAAATCACAGCTTTTTTATGCAGAAGGAAAAATTTAATTTACAAAACTCAGCCATGAAATCACAGCTTATTTATGCAGAAGGAAAAATGGAATTTACAAAACTCAACCATGAAATCACAGCTTTTTTTATGCAGAAGGAAAAATGGAATTTACAAAACTCAGCCATGTGAACACAGCAATTATTACCCCCACCAACTCCACGTCCACCCTTCAGTTCTCCCTGTAAAAACCTCCAGCAGGATGAACAAGAAATTATATTATTTTAAAATATCTAATGAATATATTTATTATATTTTTTATATGTATATATGTGAGTATATTAGATTCTTTTAAAAGGATATATTCTTTTTAAAAAAATAAATATTCTTTTCATCTATAGGATGAAACCTATTTGAGGCCTGTACATTTAATTTTGTGGAACCAAGTCTCAAGAAAAAAAGAAAAGCTGCTTATTCCTGTAATCTCTTTTCTCCAGAGCCATATTAAATTCCAATTTCCAGCCTTGCACAGGTGATGGGGAGATTTAAACCAGCTGCAGGTGATGTATAAAAGTGAGTTTGTGTTCCAAACTCAACTTTTGGCTTTGGCAGAGCACAGTTCTTTGAGGAAATGGAAAACTGGCAGAAATTTAATCTCATTACTGGATTTTTAGACAAAATAAATTATTTTCCACATGGGGAAAATCCATCCATGCACGAAGGGGGATTGTGGATTTTAAGCTGAAGTTAACTGCCATTAACTGACTGTCGGGCTGAGCTGTGAAAGGAATAATGCACTTTTCATTTCTGTTTTCAGCTCACAAATCCTTCGCCCCAGTGATGCTTCCCAGGTTTATCATGTTCATCAGGGATTATTTTCTTTCTGAAATCATCTCGTGGGGGGCAGTCAGGCACCTCCCATGCCAACATCCTGCCCCGAGCTAACACCATGTTGTGCTTCACTTTTACAAGATCTCAGATAAAGAACTCGGTAATTTCTGGCAATGAAGGCCAAATTTTAGTTCCGAGAGGGGCTCTGGGTGCAGCCAAAGGAAACTGTGGTGGTTGAAGATCCGGTGGATGAGTTCACTTGGATGCTGTCGCTGCTGCTCCTTGCAGATGTCTGTCAGTGTGATGTAAAACCCATTTTTCTGGGGTGTGTTGTGCTAATAATAACGTGCTGTGAGGCAAAAAGTGAAAAAATACAGACTTAACTCAGCAGGGAAAAAAAAATGATAAAACTTCCATAGCAAAGAGTTTTCAATTTGCAGGTCTGCAATCATTTTTGGGGCGCTTTAATCTTTATTTAATTATTAATCTTCATTTAACCAAGTCAAAATATTCACTTTTCCCCACCTTTTCATTTTAAATGTGTCTGCCTGTTTCCCGAAGAAAATTTTGGGGTTTTTAAAGATTTCTTGTGCCACTTGTTCCCTGGCTGAGTTTTTCAGGAATTAAAGGGTCGACAGAGGAGAACGTGAGACTGGGGCAGCCAGGGAGCTCTTTCTGCCCTTTTGGCCAAGTTGAATTTCCTCGGTGCCCTTTGGCATTTGGGGCAGGGCCATGTCAGCTGTTGGGTTTTACCTCTCCAGCCCCAAACAGAAAATTCTGCTTTTGGAGCTCCCCTGTCCTGAAGTGCAATTTAAGGAGCTCAACCAGAAGCGTTCGCAATTATCTAATAGCACCTGAAAATTGCTTACTGAATGACAGCAGGAAGTTTCATTTGCGTTCCATATCTGATGTTCAATCTGCTAATCCTCCCCTGAGCCTGCCAGGAAAAACAGGCTGGGGTTTTATTAAAATCAGAAAGCAAGGGATGCTGCTTCCCGCTTTTCCATCACACCCTGCAAGGTCCCAGCCTTCTGGAATATTTTAATTATTTCAGCCATTGTGTTCCTGGTTGTTTTCTTGGAATGGGTTTCGGTCACAGGGGTTTTTTATAGCACCCAGCCCTTCCCTTTTGGGTTGTCTTCCCTCCCCCAGGAAAGCTGGAGCTCCCTGTTTGCTCCTGTTTATATAAGTTAATCTTCCATGTTGTGACATTCCCCCCCCTCCCTCCTCATTAATGAGAGCTCCTAATTGGGCCTAATGAAACATTTACTCACCCTGCTAGATAATATTATCTGCCAGCTCGACAGAGATAAGGCTCTGGGAAGAAAATAAGCTTTTGAGAGATCCTGGGTGAGATATGAAAGCCATTTTTGGGGCCAATATTTTCTTACTTGCCTGGAGAACGCCCTCGTGGCGCAGCTGTGTAACCAAGCCATGGCAAACAGCATCCATTATTTATTGGCAAACAAGGACACCTTTGACTACACCAGGTTGGGAGGTCGGTTTGCTGAGCCTTGCCCCCAGCCAGAGTCGCTTTTTTTTGTGTTTATGTTCCCTCAGATTTTCCATTTGGCACGAGGCAAAGCCAGAGGAGCCCGGGGGAGGGGAGCAGGGGGGTCTGCAGCAAACTGGCACAAGTGGAATTTATTTCTGGCCTTTTATTTCTGCCCAGGTGCTCCAGATCCAGTTACAGCCCATAAAGGCAGAGTTTCCTCCAGCCAGCAGCAAATACAGGGCAAGGAGAGAAGCCCCGGAAATGCTGGAGTGATTCAATTCCCTCCCTTTCTGCAGAAATAATTTAAAAATGCTTGAAGTACACTGTAATTTTGTGAAATTCTTGGTCAAAACTGTGTTTCTTGAGCTATTCCAAGTATACAATCAGGATATTGCAATGATTTAAATGTCCCAGGCCAGGCTGGAAGGGCTGGGAGCAAACTGAAGGTGTGGAAGTGGAAGGGAGGTGGAACTGGATGAGCTTTAAATTCCCTTCCGTCCTGGAATTCCAGGATAAACAGTTATTTGCAAGGGATCCAGGAAGGAGAGCGAGGACTTGAGGCACTTTCCATGTTGTTACCAGCATCCCTCAAGCATTTTTAAGGTTAAGAGCCCTTTTGGAGTCAGGAAATCTGCATCCCTGATGGAGCAGGAGCACAAGGATGAGGTGATGGGGATCGGGATCAGGAATGTGGCTCTGGAAATTGCAGCCTTGGAGTGGTTTGGAATTCCGGGGCTGGATGAGCTCCACACACTGGGGGAACTGTTTGTTCATTGGTTTGTCTTCGCTCCCTCAGCTTCCCTTGCTGCTGGTCTGTGCTGCTGTTCTGGGCAGAATTCCTGGGGAAAGTTGGGCTATCTGTGGAATGGGAATGTTCGCTGGTGTGGTCCCACCCAGGCCATCCCCTCAGCAGTGGTTTTCCTGGAGGAAACTCATCCTCAGGGGTGGGCTGAGCCTCATTCCTTCACTTTTTGTCTTTAATTTGTCTTTTACGGCACTGGAATATCGCAGGAAGGAGGGAATTTCAATTTCTGCAGTGCCACAGCAGTCAGTGAGAGCCATATTGTGTAGTTCAAATGTTTCTGCAGATACTTGTTATAAAATCCTGGTTTTCATCTTAATTTAATGCTAATTTGTGTCTTGAAAAAAGAATTTTGGTGATCTGTTCCTGTTTGTTCTCCACAGATTCTTCTGTCTAATCCTTCTCATCCTGGGCTGCAGCCAGAGGAAATCTGGACCATCCTATGGAAAAGAGTTTTGGAAGTACACAGGGAGCAGAGGTAGGCTGGGACTTTGGAATTTCTCCTGAAATACATCCATAACGCCAAGGTGTAATAAGCGGATCTCAAGCAGTATGGTTAAATTCACAATAAAATTCACAATTCCTAGAATTCTGCTGTTTGCTTGGTTGGCAAAACCATCTCCACTGGAAAAGGAAAAACCCCAACCAATCCAAAAAACCCAGGGGAAAAAGGGAAATTCCTGGAATTCTCTGCTGAGCACCATTTCCAGCCTGGCCAGGGTGTGCCTGGAAGTTTGGAGGGAATGCCTTGGGCTCTGGTTTGGCAGGAGCCTCCACTCCAGCTTGTTTGTCCTGCTGGGAATTTGCATGGGAGGAGCGAGGTTGTGATTTGTAATATCTGAACCAGGCTCCAGGGTCGCTGGAATTTGCCACAATTCCCTGGGTTTGTCTGGAGGTGTGGAAATCTGAATACCAACCTGAGCAAAATGCTCAGCTCTTCTCTCTAAAGCCTTGGCAGAGCCACCCAGAGGGCCCCAAATAAATGGATTTTGGGGTGATTGCATCTCACCCCTGTGAACTTTCCACCCTGCCCTTCTCCAAAACGTCTGTGCCGCCTTCCTTAGCATTCCCTTGGGATTCACTTAAAAAGAAATAAATTGAATTTACACTTACAAATTTTAATGCTGTGGCAGTGCAAAGTGCACTTAAAATTCAGATGATGCAGCTTGTGTGAAATGAAATTTATTTATCTCAGGCAGGGGATTGGTTGTTGGTGTTAAAACTGAGATTTCTCTGCATGTAGTGCTGTTTATCCCACACCGTTTTGAGCTGCATCTGAAGGACCTCAATCCTGCTCGTTTTTAGGAATCCTTTCGAGGAACTTTTAAGGCTCAGGGGGACAAATAGATGAAAGGAGTAACGTGAACCTGAGTTTATTTTGCAAGCCCCAGCCCTCTGCGAGGGGTTCTGGCCAGCAGAAGGCACCACCAGCTCAGCTTTGCGCCGCTCAGCCGCTCGCCGGCATCTCCGCGCTCCCAGCAGGAATTTGCAGGAAATTCACCATCCCACGGCTCAGATCCTCGCAATCCCCACTAAACAATAATAATAATAATGTGTTCCCTTGCTGTTCCAGGCCTGAGGGCGGGCGGCTTCCCAGTGCAGTGATGCCCGGGACGGGGGCGTCGCGGCGCGCGCTGGCCGCGGCCGTTCTCCCCTTCCTCATCCTCTCAGGACACTGGGCTGCGGCTGAGAACATCAACTTCCACAACATCAGGCCTCCACTTGACCGTAAGTAGCTTTTTTTTTTTTTTTGTGGAGTTCTGGCCTTTTCTGTACGGAATTCTACCTTAAAATTGTAATTATCTGCCTCCCAGTCCGTTGCGTTTCAGCTGTGTGTCTCCACAGAAACTTTAAAATAAACATTCTGCTTCTCACCCCACAGCACTTTGCCCTTAATGTTTGACAGGTTGACTGAATGAAAATAAATCAAATCGTTGCCAAATTAAAGAGTGCACGAGCACTTTGGCGTTTTAAGGGCTTTTCTTGTATTGTTTCTGTCTCCCTACAGAGGAAATTGTGCGGCGGTTTCCTTGTAAATAATCCAGAACAGGTGGTTTTGGTCTTTTATCTTGTTGGGGGTTTTGTCAGGGGAGGAATAGGTGTTGCTGCATGCAATTAATTCACTCTGAAGGTAATTAAAAACCTCGTGGGACCTGTGAAGCCAGTTGGCACTAGTGGCATCATTTATTTATTTTTTTTTTTTTTTTGCCTCTTATCTGGCATCACCAGTGTTCCATCCCTTCATTTGCATTATCTGCCTCGTTAAAGCAGCCAGGATATAATAGCTGGAAATAATACCTGCCCCTACTGAACCCTGCACCTTCCAATAATCCATTGAAATAATGGAAATGAGAGTTTAAAAGACCTTTTGTTTAAGGGATCCGACTTCTCCTTCCGAGTGGGAGATCAAGATCAGGAAATGCAGTTTTTCCATCAAAGGAAAATGCAGATTTATGTTTGCTCCACGAGGAGGGAGATAAACTCTTCCCTCTTCCCTGCTTTTCCCACCACTGCCTCAATTTTGGATTATGAGAGTGAGAACATGAGGATATATTTTGATTTTCAAGCCTAGAGAGAAAAAAAAATCTTTCTGCCAAACTTGTTTTATTTGTCTAACGATGAAAAGATGTAAATGTATATAATTTATTTCTGTAAATACATGTGCGTACAAGCACCATTTGGAATATTTTAATTTTTTTCCTCAATGCTTCCCAACTGACTGTATTTTAATGCCCTTTTTAACCCTTTCCAAGCCACTCCATTCCCAAACAGCTTCAAGTGCTTTACCTGTGACAACGCAGTGGACAACTACAACTGCAACAGATGGGCTGAGGACAGGTGGTGTCCTGAAAGTGAGTAAGGCTGGACAAGGAAATATTAAATCTTTGTGATATCTAAACCTGCTTTTCCCTGACTCACCCCCTTGGAGAAGTCTGGCTCATGCATGGCATTGATGTGCCAGCACGGTTTTGTCGTTGGCAATGCTGAGTCAGGAATTTTCTGCTGATGTGACAGTTTTGGCCATTCCAGAGTGTAAAGCAACAGGGAGAAGTTATTAATCTCCATCTCGCTCAGTTTTATATACTATATAACAAAAACTATTAATATGCAAGCATTTAAAATAATGTGAATATATTAATATTAAATTAAATATTAATATTGACTTTAATATCAATATGTTAATATATGGTTTTACATAATTCAAATATTTTATAATACATCAGTATTAATTACCTATTATTAATATACATATAATATATTATACCATATATTATATGTATATTTCCCTGTGTATATATATATCTAATTATGTGCCTCCCAAGAGTTAATTTAATCTTGTTTAAAACACCTGAAATTTTTCCTCTGTAGCTTTATTTTCTTCAGGCTTGTAAAACAACAGTGAAAAATTATTTATCTCCATCTCTCTCCGTTTTATATAATATATAACAATAAAATATTAATATACAAACAGATTTCTGACTTATATATCAATATTAATTACCTGTGTATATTTCCCTGTGTATATATATAATGATGTGCCTCCCAAGAGTTAATTTTAATCTTAAGAAATCTGAAGAATTTCCTCTGTAGCTTTATTCTCCTCAGAGTGTAAAGCAATAGTGAAAAATTACTTATCTCCATGTCCCTCAATTTTATGTAATATAAAACAAAACTATTAATTTACAGATTTTTTAATAATACATGAACTACTTGTGTTTCTCTGTGTATACAATTATGTCATTTCCAAGAGTTAATTTTAATCTTGTTTAAAACACCTGAAGAATTTCCTCTGTAGCTTTATTTTCTTCAGGGTTGTAAAGCAACAGTGAACAATTATTTATCTCCATCTCCCAGTTTTATATAAGAAAAATTAATATTCAAACAGATCTTTAATAATACATCCAAATGAATTACCTATATGTGTTTCTCTGTGTATATATATATAATGATGTGCTTCCCAAGAGTTAATTTAAAGATGTTGTTTAAAAAACGTGAAGAATTTCCTCTGTAGCTTCATTCCCTTCCCTTTGGATGCCATCCCAAAAGTTCCTGTTCTTGGTGAGCAGCAGGACCTGCCTGGCTGGGGCTCACACCTGTGCTGGGGAGGATAAAGCTCAGAACAGAATGGAAATGTTTCCTCATTTTTCACCCCGGTGACATTCACGGGAATGGTGGGAAAGGGGAAGAAGCAGAGCAGAGGAATGAGGAAACAAACCCGAAACCAACCTTTTGGTTTTGAAACAAACCTTTCTGGCAGGATCCTGCTGCCAAAAAGAGGAGAGAAACAAAAATAAACATGTGGATGATGGTGCTAATTAGTAATTCCTATCCAAGCAGCCTTGCTGGGGGTTGGAACGGTCAGCTGAGATTTCACAGGAATTAATTTCTTGCTAGATGCTCTTTTCATAGAGCAGCAAATATTGTATAGAGCCACTTTCTGGGGGTGTTTTCCTGAGCCGTGTGTAGATGTGAAACACTGTTCTGAGGGATCAGTGATGGCAAACTCTAGAATTCCTTTTAATGATGGCAGTCAAACTCCAGATTCCTTTTAATGATGGCAATCAAACTCCAGAATTCCTTTTGATGATGGCTGTCAAACTCCAGATTTGTTTTTAATGATGGCAGTCAAACTCCAGAATTCCTTTTATTGATGGGAATCAAGCTCCAGATTTCCTTTTATTGATGGCAGTCAAACTCCAGATTCCTTTTAATGATGGCAAACTCCAGAATTCCTTTTAATGATGGCAGTCAAACTCCAGAATTCCTTTTAATGATTAATCAAACTCCAGATTCCTTTTAATGATGGCAAACTCCAGATTCCTTTTAATGATGGGAACCAAACTCCAGATTCCTTTTATTGATGGCAATCAAACTCCAGATTTCCTTTTAATGATGGCAGTCAAACTCCAGATTTCCTTTTGATGCTGTGACTCAAACTCCGGATCCCTTTTGCAGGCACGCGGTACTGCCTGACCGCTCACCTGTTCACGGCGCGCGGCGAGAGCACCTCGGTCACCAAGAGATGCGCCACGGGCGAGGAATGTCACCTGGTGGGCTGCCACCGCCGCGGGGACAGCGGCCACACGGTCAGCGCTGCCTGCTTGTGTCCTGCTCTGCTCGTGTCCTGCTCCTGCTCTGCTCCTGCCCTACTCCTGCTCTACTCATGCTCTACTTGTACCCTGCTCGTGTTCTACTCCTGTTCTACTCATGCTCTACTTGTACCCTGCTCTTGTTCTACTCCTGCTCTGCTCCTCCTCTGCTTTGCCCTGCTCGTGTTCTATTCATACCCTGTTCCTGCCCTACTCCTGCTCTACTCATACTCTACTCATACCCTGCTCCTGCTCTACTCCTGCTCTGCTTCGCCCTACTCATGTTCTATTCGTACCTTGTTCCTGCTCTACTCATACCCTGCTCCTGCTCTACTCCTGCCCTATTCCTGCTCTACTCATACCCTACTCCTGCTCTGCCCTGCTCCTGCCCTGCTCTTGCCCTGTTCCTGTCCTATTCCTGCTCTACTCATGCCCTGCTCCTGCTCTATTCCTGCTCTGCTCTGCCTGCTCGTGTTCTGTTCCTGCCCTACTCGTGTTCTACGAGTACCCTGCTCCTGCCCTGCTCTGCCGTGCTTCTGCTCTACTCCCGCTCTACTCATACCCTACTCCTGCTCTATCCATGCTCTGCTCTGCCTGCTGGTGTTCTGCTCGTGGCCTGCTCCTGCTCTACTTGTGTTCTACTTGTACCCTGCTCCTGCCATGGTCCTACCCTACCCCTGTCCTATTCCTGCCCTACATCTGCTCTACTCGTACCCTGCTTGTGTTCTGCTCATACTCTGCTCCTGCCCTATTCCTGCCTTGCTCCTGTCCCGCTCTACTCCTCTTCCTGCCCTGGTTGTGGTCTACCCTGCCCTACTCCTGGCCTACTCCTGGCCTACTCCTGCCCTGCTCCTGGGGCTGGAGGTGGCCATTCCAGGTCTGTTTTTTCCTGGAGAATGTACCAGGAGCTGCTCTGCAAGGGGAACAATGGGATTTCTGCATGGGATCAATGGGATCAATGGGATTTCTGCATGCTCTGCACTGGGGACAATGGGATTTCTGCATGCTCTGCACTGGGATCAATGGGATTTCTGCATGCTCTGCACTGGGATCAATGGAATTTCTGCATGCTCTGCACTGGGAACAATGGGATTTCTGCATGCTCTGCACTGGGGACAATAGGATTTCTGCATGCTCTGCACTGGGGACAATGGGATTTTTGCATGCTCTGCACTGGGGACAATAGGATTTCTGCATGCTCTGCACTGGGGACAATGGGATTTTTGCATGCTCTGCACTGGGGACAATAGGATTTCTGCATGCTCTGCACTGGGGACAATGGGATTTTTGCATGCTCTGTACCATAAAACCTAGAGGGGAAAACTGAGTGGGAACAAAGTTTTTAGAGACAGAATTTTTCAGCTTAAAAACAGCTGAAAGGTTGCAGAGCAGATTTAGAGTTGATGTGTTAGAAAGGGAAGCTCTGTTTTGTGCAGTGCCAGTGTGGCTCTGTGACATCCCACCTCAGCTTGGGGACACACCTGGGGATGAGCGACTCCAGGAAAAAACTGCACTCCTGATTTGGAGAATTGATTCATGGATAAATTGGATTTTAGGATAATTTTTAGCATATCTGCTCCACCTTCTGCCCTGGCCAGGATGGGTCTGTTGAGCTCAGCTTTGCGACGCTAAACGCGCGTTTCTCCCTTAAAACCGCCCTGAAATTAAATCACCTCGAATTAATCCCCCTGAATTAATTACCCCGCGTTAATTACCGTGAGCTAACGACCCTTTTGTCCCAGCAGGAGTGCGTTTCCTGCTGTGAAGGCATGATCTGCAACGTGGAGATCCCCACCAACGCCACCAACGCGGTGTTCGCCGTGCTGCAGGCGCGCAGGGCGGCCGCGGGCAGCCGCGCCCGGCCCAGCCTGGTGACACTGCTGCCACTGCTGGTGACACCGCTGGTGACAGTGGCACTGTCCTGACCCAGCACCCCCAGACAGAGCTGCTGGGACAGCCCCCGGGCCAGGAACCTGCCGGGTTTCCAAGGAGAAGCCGCTGATTTCATCCCGGCGGATTTACGGAAAGGCGCGTCCTGAGCTCCTCGGGTGTTGTAGTGGGAATCCTTTCCGTCAGTGTTGGAAATAAACCCCACAAAACCCCCAGTGGGGAGGACTCAAGTTTTAATTCCCTGTTTCCTGAGGAAAATGCACATTTTTTTGGATTTTGGGACAGAACTGTGGCAATCACAATCAAAAGGAGCTTTGGGTGGATGGCGTGGAAAGGTGGGAACTGGATTTAAACCTTTAATGTGCATAAACAGCTCAGAGTCTCTTATCAGGGTGTGTTTGAGCTTATCTTGACTTCATAGAGAACACCTCTGGCTTTCATAGAGAACAAATATGAGGTTGGGTTTTTTTCTGCTTGATCAGAGCTCTTATTTCTCCTGGCAATAATACAAAATTGATTATTTTCTTTCTGTAAAAGGCCTCATCCTCCTCCTGTTTTGAAGCTGTGGGAAATGTAGAATTCCTAAAAACCCTGTTGGAGCACTCAGAGCAGAATTCCTGATCTTGCAAAGCAAAGGAATTACTGCCTTGCAATTGAGTGTCCCCTCAGAATATCACAAAAATATTCTTTTTGTGATATTGGGATATCACCACTTCAAAATCACAGCTATGGTCAAGCAGCTTCATTATCCTAAAAATTCCAAGTGAGCACTTGGAATAAATCAGGAGGGAACTCTGCTGTGTTCTCTCTTGATTTGCACAGCTTTTTCCCAAGAATGTTATTCTCCTGATGGCTGTTTTCAGGAAGGATGGATCACTTAAACTGACTCAAAAAAGAGATTTGGAGCTGCTCCCTGAAAAGTTTGAGTAGCTACAAATTTGGCTCCTTTTACATCAAATTGCCTTAATTATGTGCTGGTTTGTGTCAGTAATTCTATTTAGTTGTAAAAAAGATTTTGAAATATTTCCAGGCTTGTTGACATTCCGAAATTTCCTCCACAATATTCTTAGAATGCGGAAAGATGTCTGAATTTAGTCTGTGGGTCCTGGATGGGTGATGGTGCAGTGGCAAAATTTGGATGGAAAAGCTTTTTCCTTGCCGGAGGAAAACGGTTCTTGATGTCTGAGTCAAGGTTTTCCAGGGTCAGGATTCTCATGGATCTCTCATTTCGCAAGATCTGGATCCTCTCTTTCCATATCTGGATTCTGTGCCATCCAACAGGGCTGGAATTCTGCTCTGGAGCCAGTCTGGGAGAGCTGGGAATGTTCATCTGGAAAGGAGAAGGATCCAGGGAGAGCTCAGAGCCCCTGGCAGGGCCTGAAGGGGCTCCAGGAGAGCTGGAGAGGGACTGGGGACAAGGGATGGAGGGACAGGAGCCAGGGAATGGATATTGAGGATATTGAGAAGGAATTCCTGGATGGGAAGGTGGGGAGGGGTTGGGCTGGAATTCCCAGAGCAGCTCTGGCTGCCCCTGGATCCCTGGAAGTGTTCAAGGTCAGGTTGGATGGAGCTTGGGACACGCCTTAAGAAGGCTGGGCAGAGTCCCAGAGTAAAGCAGGGATTTATCCCAAGGATCTCCTCCATGGACCCACCTTGGGCAGCACCAGAGCCCAGCCAGGGCTGCACCCAAGATGAACCCAAATGGCCCCAAAATGCACGAGTGCTCCCGGGGTCTCTCCCTGGGATCAGCTCTGCTCCATTTGCACCTTGCAGTTCATTGTCCCATTCCAGCTTCAGCCCCTGCAGTCCCACCCTGCTTGTTTTTCTCTCTGCAGCCCACGGGGTTTGTGCTCCTGGGCTGAGATTTGGGTCATTTGTCCTTGGTGCCCAGCTGGAGCAGGAATTGTTTTGTCTCCCTGCTCTGTGCACAGAGCTCAGCATCCCTTACACATTATCCCTTTTACACTAAAGCAGCACAGGGCCTGAAACACAGAAAAGCCAAACCTGAGGCATCGCTGGGACTGGGGAAGGTGTCCCTGGATGATCTGGGTGGGCTTTAGGATCCTTCCCAGCCCAAACCATTCCAGGATTCTCTGGTGATCCCATAATTACCTTCATCCTTCTGCTCCATGAAGGATTTTTCCAGATGAATTTTTTTTTATCTGGTGGACAAACCCTTCCAGGTTTCTCTCTGCTCCTCCAAGTGGAAGTTGGCTCCCCATTTTGGGTCATCAGATTTTTCCTGCACAAATTGCTCCTAAATTCAATTTCTGGGAATAATTTTTGCAGTCCCAAGGAGGCCTCCCAGAGCTCTGTGGTCTGGTAGGAGTCACTGTCAATAATTTACAATAATCTCGTTACTGAGGGGGGTTTTTATGGTGGAAATGCCATTCCAGAGCTTTTGGAAGTGTCAGGGAGACCCTAAAAATCTGCTGCAACAATGAAAAATGACATTTCAGGTGGGTTTTTTCCTCTGTTGAATGATTTTTTTTCCCCCCTCTCACTGGAAAGTGAAGAAATTCTGAAATGAAGATTTCAAACCTCATAAAATGTCTGTGCTTTTGGGAAAGAATCGTTTGGGATAAACCCCAGTAAATCAGCTGAAGGTTCAAAGTTGCCACCTGGGCACGGGAAGGGATTTGATCTTGGATTTTATTTTTTTAAAATCAGAATTTTTAATTCCAAGCATGGAGGATATTAAGGATGAGTTGTAATCATTGGGATGCATCAATCCCTGTGTTATGACAAATCTTGGGATTATCTTTAATGGAGAATTAAATATGCAAATGCTCTTAATGCAATGCAAAGAGGCACATGGTAGAGGAAATACGGAATTTAAGAGGGAAATTCAGTTTTTCCCCTCTTGCTTCATCTTTTTCTTATGGAAAACACTGCTTGGATTTAATGTTAAATGCTGATTTTGTAGGAAAAGCATGCTGAGAAAAGAGTCATAAAATTCACCATATTTTTGGCAAGATAATTGACTGTACAGAAATCCGACCTTAATTTATGGCAGAATTTTTATATTAAATATTTTCAGGTATCAGAATTTTCAGATCTCTGTCTGAAGAACTTAAAAATGTATTATTGGATTGGATAAAACCAATTTTCAGTGATGTCCTTGTCTCAGTTTGGGTTCAGATGTTGTAATTTAAATTACAGTTGTTGTAATTTAAATATATTCAACTTTTTGTTTGATAAAACCAATTTTCAGTGATGTCTTTATCTCACTTTAGGTTCACAGATGTTGTAATTTAAATATGTTCCAATTTTCTTTCGATAAAACCAATTTTCAGCCATGTCTTTATCTCAGTTTGGGTTCACAGATGTAGTAATTTCAATATATTCAATTTTTCCTTGCCTCAATCCACCCCTAAATTTTGGGAATGGTGTTTCTGTAGATCCATAAATTTTTGAACCTGAAAATAATTCAGAAGTAATGGCAAATCCATCCATTTGTGCAGTTCAATGTATTTTTTATGGTATATATATGTGTGTAATATGATTTTTATTTACTTTGCACTGGACAGCCTATAGAAGGTTTATTTTTAAAACTTAACTCCTGATAAATTCTTCATTACTCAGTGTTTGGATGTTTTCTTATTGCTGTGTAACTGCTTTAAATCCTCTCCAGAAATGGCACTTTTAATAAAAAAATATTCAAACATTTTCCAGTGGAGAACATTTCTGGTGACAAATGTTGCTTGGTAAAATCTTAATTTATATTAAATTTTGCCCTAATTCAGCATAAATTAAATTTTATTTTCTTTGATGGGATCTGGGTTTGCCCATCCCAGTTTGGGATCTGGGTTTGCACGTCCCAGTTTGGGATCTGGGTTTGCACGTCCCAGTTTGGGATCTGGGTTTGTACGTCCCAATTTGGGATCTGGGTTTGCCCATCCCACATTGGGATCTGGATTTGACATCCCGGTTTGGGATCTGAGTTTGCCCATCCCGGTTTGGGATCCGGGTTTGCCCGTCCCGGTTTGGGATCTGGGTTTGCCCGTCCCAGTTTGGGATCTGGGTTTGCACATCCCAGTTTGGGATCTGGGTTTGCACATCCCAGTTCGGGATCTGGGTTTGTAGGTCCCAGCCATGACTGGGATCTGGGTTTGTAGGTCCCAGCTGTAACTGGGATCTGGGTTTGCCCATTTCAGTTTGGGATCTGGGTTTGTACATCCCAGTTTGGGATCTGGGTTTATAGGTCCCAGCCATGACTGGGCTCTGGGTTTGTAGGTCTCAGTTGTGGCTGGGATCTGGGTTTGCACATCCCAGTTTGGGATCTGGGTTTGCACATCCCAGTTTGGGATCTGGGTTTGCACGTCCCAGTTTGGGATCTGGGTTTGCCCATCCCACTTTGGGATCCGGGTTTGCCCATCCCAGTTTGGGATCTGAGTTTGCACACCCCAGTTTGGGATCTGGGTTTGCCCATCCCACTTTGGGATCCGGGTTTGCCCATCCCAGTTTGGGATCTGGGTTTGTACATCCCAGTTTGGGATCTGGATTTGCACACCCCACTTTGGGATCTGGGTTTGTACATCCCAGTTTGGGATCTGGGTTTGCCCATCCCAGTTTGGGATCTGGGTTTGCCCATCCCAGTTTGGGATCTGGGTTTGCACGTCCCAGTTTGGGATCTGGGTTTGCACATCCCACTTTGGGATCCGGGTTTGCCCATCCCAGTTTGGGATCTGAGTTTGCACACCCCAGTTTGGGATCTGGGTTTGCCCATCCCACTTTGGGATCCGGGTTTGCCCATCCCAGTTTGGGATCTGGGTTTGTACATCCCAGTTTGGGATCTGGATTTGCACACCCCACTTTGGGATCTGGGTTTGTACATCCCAGTTTGGGATCTGGGTTTGCCCATCCCAGTTTGGGATCTGGGTTTGCCCATCCCAGTTTGGGATCTGGGTTTGCCCATCCCAGTTTGGGATCTGGGTTTGCCCACCCCACTTTGGGATCTCAGAGGAGCAGAGTGCAGCTGCTGCCGCTTCCAGAGACACCTTAATTCCCGAAAATCCTCGCGCAGGGGAATTCCTGCTGGCAGCACGGGCGCTGGCGCAGGCAGCGGGACCATTCCCATCTGTCAGCAGCCCTTCCAGAGCTGTCATTACCCCAGCTCCCTGCAGCTGCTGTGGAATGTGCTGTCCTAGGGCGAGGAATTTCAGAGTTCCCCCGTGTGACCCCCGGCCCTGGCTGCCATCAGTCCTGGAAATCTCTCTGCCCCCAATCCAGGTGATTTTGGAGATAGTAAAAGTGGCTGGATTTCAGTGGGTTTGGGGCTTTTTTTGGTTATTTTACTGTTGAAAAAAAAAAAAATTAGGTGCAGAGTAACTGTTGGGAGAAGGGTATCAGTGGTGTGGATAAAAGGATAATCTGATGGATAAAAAAAAAGGAAAAAGCTTCCATAAAAATCCAGAGTGCTGCTGGAATGGAACCTTAGCACCATTCCAGGCATCTTTGGGTCCGTCTGGGTGCCTCATCCCTCAGCAGCTCCGTCCCCCTCGTGATGGAGGCTCCAGAACTCTCCTTGTCCTCATTCCCTTCGTTTCTGCACCGCATTCCCGTGTGATGATTGATTATTCCACTTTTGTTGTTGTTGTTGTGATGGGGCTGAAGGCATCCTTGAAACCCAACAGAAATCCTTACAGGCTCTTTTGGGGCTCCTTTTGGGCTCCTTTTGGGCTCTTTTGGGGCTCTTTTTAGGTTCTTTTCTTTTAGGCTCTTTCCGGGCTCCTTTTGGGCTCCTTTTTTTAGGCTTTTTTTGGGCTCTTTTAATGCTTTTTTTAGGCTCTTTTCAGCCTCTTTCTAGACTAATTTCTGGTTCTTTACAGCCTCTTTTTTGGCCCTTTTCAGGCTCTTTCCAGGCTCTTTTTGGACTTCTTTCAGGCCATTTTTAGGCCCTTTTCAAGCTCTTTTTAGGCACCTTTTAGGTTCTTTCCAGGCTCTTTTCAGGCCCTTTTCAGTTTCTTTTTGGGCCCTTTCCAGGCTCTTTCCAGGCTCCTTTTTGGCTGTTTTTAGGCCCTTTTAAGGCTTTTTTTGGGCTCTTTTTGGGTTCTGTGGGCTCAGTTTCCCAGATCCCAAGCCATATATGCAACAAGGACACGTGGCCTTTCTCCTGCTTTTTTCCCTGGCCAAGAGCTGGAGGCCAACATCTCTCAAAAAGGGAAGAATTAATGTGGGGCCTCAGGCTAAAAACTCTCAGGTTTCCTTCTCCCTCACTAAGTGAAGCAAAAGGATCCATCTGCCAAAAAACCCCAAACTTCACAACATAAACTGGGAGGGTTGTAATGAAAACCACTTTGGAGGGGGGAAAAATTCTCTATTTTTGTTTTATTCTCATGGCTTGCTTTGGTTTTTCTCCAGGAAATGCCTCTGCAGGTAAAATGATAAATTAAAATAGAATATTTTAAAAACTATTTGTTTCTCTACTACGAGTACTAGTGTTATTTTGTGCCTTTTTAATGGGATTTTATTAGGGATTTTTGGTCCATTTAACGAGATTTCACCAGAATTAAAAACATCAAACCTTATCTTGCCCTGGTGTCCAGATCCAGCATTTTAAATCCCTAGATTAAGCAGTAATTAGACCTCTATAAAAGCTTCTCCTCATAAAGATTTTGTGGAAAAAAACCTAAAATGAGTGGTTTGAATGCTTGGGTAATTCTAATTTTTCTCCTGCAGTAATTATCTCTATATTTGCTCTCTCTAAAGTAATATTTGTGTGTCAGAAGGGATATATTGAAAGGCAATGAGCCTGCTTTAATTAACAATTAATGAATGTAATTTTATTTTATAAATGCTAAGTGTTAAAAAATGCTCATAAAGAGTAACATTAAAATGTTAATAATATAGATCATATTTAAACAAGTAGATCAATATAAGACATCTTTTAGATCTAAGAACATAAATAACTACACTAGGTATAAAATAGATAATAATATATAAATACAATATAGAATTAATCTATAAATAAATATAAAATAAAATATAATGTTAAAAATGTTAAGATAATTAAACCAGAGGCAGAGCAGGGCATGTTTGTCATCCCAGCCAGTTTTGTGTAACCCCTGGCATTAAAAATTTTAATTCTGGGACATTAAAGGACCAAAATGTCCTTTGTGAACTAGAGAAGGGAGGGGGTGACTGAAATTCCCCTCACTTTCAATAACAGAATTGAATTTTGAAGTTGCTGCAGTTTATATTTTACAGCAACCTTAAAAACCCCCAAAAATACCAAATCCACATTTCCAGGCTGGTCCGTGGTCTGTAAATCAGGAGGAAAATCAGAAATGCTGCCCAGAGAGAATAAAAACCATCATAATTTCTATTAATCCGAACGGTTTTGTTGCTGAAGCTGTCGGAGGTGCATGAAGAGCAGATTTTGGAGTGGTTTAAGCTGATGACTGATCCTGCCTGGGTTCAAAGGGGACAGCCAGCAGGAACACGAAATTCCTGCCAAAGAAACCCAGAGCAATTTGTCTCACGTGAAAAGCTTGGCTGGCTCCGTCCTCCTGCCCCTGATTGTCCCAGCCCCCATGCAACAACACCAAAAAAAAAATAAAAAAAAAACTTGTAAAAACTACCAGGGAGGGGGTGAATTTGAATTTTTTTGGCTTTTATTTTGATTTTTTTCAGTAGCGATCCAAGGTCAAGGTGTGGCAGGGCTGGATGTCACCCTGCTCCTGGGGACAGGCACCTGCCTGGAGCCGGAGCTGCAAAGTGCACGGCAATTACATCAAATCTGCTCGGCTTTTCCCCATATCCGCTGAAATCTAAGAGAGCAGGAATGGACCTGGACCCTTGCACCTGCCTGGAACCGGAGCTGCAAAGTGCATGGCAATTACATCAAATCTGCTCGGCCTTTCCCCATATCCGCTGAAATCTAAGAGAGCAGGAATGGAGCTGGACCCTTGCACCTGCCTGGAACCGGAGCTGCAAAGTGCACGGCAATGACATCAAATCTGCTCGGCCTTTTCCCCATATCCGCTGAAATCTAAGAGAGCGGGAATGGAGCTGGGGAGGGTGGGACCCTCAATGGCTCTGTGTTCCCTGCCTGGATCCCTCGGCGTTCCCATTTGTTATGTTTGCCCAATTATCCCCTCATAAAAAAGCCCAAACAATAGTTGAGATAGCAGCAATTTTAATTGAATAGTTTAGAAAATATATAAAGAAGGGATAATTTGGTTCTAATTAATAGCGCATAAGCAAAGGATAACCGCGGGGTGTGGAGTGCAGGGCTCATGGACCCGTGCCACCTCGCGTACGAGCTTGCCAAGTGAAGATTCCCCCCTTATATCCCATGTGTTAATGCCATATTATTCTAGTTCTGGTTTGTCATCTACCAATCTCCGCCCTCATTAACACCTTTACTGCACATGCACCATCACTCAGTTCGGTGGTCGCACCAGTCTTTGGGGGTCTCTATTGATGAAGATTTCGTAGTCTTCCTCTTTGTCCTTTAACTCACTTTGGGTTACACATGCGCACCCAGCCAGTACGATGTGAGCCAAAACGAGCATATAACTGCATCCGAGCATCACAGCAATAAATCCCTTACAGCTGGCATTTTCCTGGGATCCAACCAGGCTCTGCTTCTTTCTTGTTCATTTTTAGCAACATTATCTGCAACTGCTGTCCTTGAGAACATCTGCCGGAGGGTGGAGCCCCTCCTCTCCCTCTCTTCTTTTTGGCATTACAACTATTAACTATTTTTATATTCCCAAGTATTAATTATTATATAGTAGGTATCAATTACTGTTTCGATTTTATCAGCATGAATCATATTTACCACACATTGTTAGCCTGAACTCCAGAAATCCAGGGGATTCAGCCCATGGAAGGATGTTTGTGTTCAGGGAATTGTGGTTTTCCTCCTGCCCAGCCACTCCAAATCTGCATTTTTAGCTCTAATTAGAGGTTCCATCATTTTTCTTTATATGATGTATTATTTCATTTATATGATTATAATATAGTAATATATAAATAATTATAAATAAATAAAATTAAATACATAAATTAAAAATATTATATAGATTATATAAATTACAGAAAAATAAATATTTCAAATAAAATATAAATATAAACAACACATAATATTTTTTAAATTTATATATTGTGTTATTCCTCCCACCCAGCCACTCGAAGTCTGCATTTTTAGTTCTAATTAGATGTTCAATAATTTTTTTTTTATATTATATATTATTTCATTTATATATTATTATACAATAATCTATAAATAATTACAAATAAATAAAAATTAATACATAAAAATAAATAACAAATATATATATTGTATAAATATAAACAACACATACTATTTTTATTTATATATTTATATAATTTATATATGATTTGTATATTGTGTTTTTCCTCCTGCCCAGCCACTCCAAATCCATATTTTTAGTTCTTATTAGAGGTTCAATAATTTTTCTTTATATCATATCTGATCTTATTTATATTTTATTATATAATAATATAAATAATTATAAATAAATAAAATAAAAATATAAATAAATATTATATAAATTATATAAAAATAAATCTATATTATAAATAAAACACAAATATAAACAGCACATGATATATTTTAAATTTATAAATTTATATAATTTATATATTGTGTTTTTCCTCCTGCCCAGCCACTCCAAATCTGCATTTTTAGTTCTAAGTAGAGATTAAATAATTTTTGTTTATATTATATATTCCTTTATTTATATATTATTATATAATAATATAAATTATTTTAAATAAATGATCTATAAATGATATAAATTATATTTAAATGATATAATTATTATAAATAAAATATAAGCATAGAAAGCACACATATAAGCAACACATCATATTTTTTATACATTTATATGATTTATATATAATTTTATATAAAATAAAATAATAATAAATAATATATATTATTATAATAATATATATTATATAATATATATTTTAATATATAATAATAAATATTATAATAATGAATATTATTATAATATCAATAAATAAAAAAATAATAAATATAATAGACATTATAGAACTTATATAAAAATAAATAGTATAAATAAAATAGAAATATAAATAATATAAATAGCAGATAATATTTATTTAATTTATATCTTTATTTGCACCCTGGACTGCCTTTAAAGCCCCCCGCAGGTGCTCCTGGTGAGGAGGGGTGATGCCAAAGCTGCCGATTCCCAAAGTGGTGTAACCCCAGCTTTGGGCACTGACAGGGGGCAACAATGGCGCTATCCATGGTCAGGGACTGCAAATGGGTTTGGAGAGACTGGAAATGATGAAAGGGGAAATCAGGGCTTGTGGGAATTCAGCACATCCCTCTGGAATGTTGCCAAAAGCTCCTGGGGGCTTGACTTTGACACTTTTAGGGATCTGCCACCTGCTTGTGGGGACGTGGGCATCACTTGGGTTTGAATGGTTTGTTCACAGGGTGAAAAATGTAGATTTTAGGATTTTGGTACAGGGGGGTTTTGGAGACAAGATGGAGGATTCAGGCCCCAACCTCGTGGTCTTTCTTCTTCTTCGTGTCATCCATTTTCTGGGTGATGTTGGCACTTGGGGATTGGTTTAGAGTAGAGGCTCACTGTCTAACATAGGTGATGGGCATTGGGAGATAATTGTAAATATGTTATACGTAGTTTGTGGTATAAGAAGGCACGGCTGCCCCGTGGGCGGGCAGAATGCCTCAGACGATCCTGCTAAGCTGACCTCGTCAGGGCAGGAGAAAGAATTTTGTAGATAAGAAATAATAAACGACCTTGAGACCGCGAAATGAAGAGCCCTGACTCCTTCTTTAAGCACCGGGCTGGGAACAGAGACTTTCCAACCATTCTCAGGGTCACTCAGACAAACTAACGTTCCCACAAGGGCTGGGCTCTGCTCCACGGTTATCAAGGAAAAGGGATTTTGGGGGGGAAATTGCATTTTTCATTCCAGGGAAGCAAGATCCACTGCTGGCTGTTTAAGCAATTTCCTAAGTGAAAACCAGATACATTAAATATATTTTATAGAATCAGATACATAAATATATTATATATAATGTGAATGTATTACATTTAATATATTTAAAGTATTTAATAATATGCTGGGCCAATAGGTATTGGTGTTTGCAGCCACGATGCTTTCTGAAAAATTATTTCCTTAAGATTTTTCTCCTGAGAAGCTGAGAGGCCTCAGAGGAAAAGAAAAACAATGGTTATCTGCTGCTGTGGGATGCAACAGGTGCATCTGGGATTGGGCTCATGGGGTTGTTTCTAATTAATGGCCAATCACAGTCCAGCTGGCTCGGGCTCTCTGGTCAGTCACAATATTTTCTTGTCATTCCATTTTCCTTTCTATTCCTTGCTGGCCTTCTGATGAAATCCTTCCTTCTGTTCTTTTAGTATAGTTTCAACATATGTTTTTTTTTTTAATATACTATATATCATAGAATAATCAATCAGCCTTCTGAAACATGGAGTCAGATCCTCATCTCCTCCCATGTCGGGACTGCCTGCAAATTCCCA
This sequence comes from Emberiza elegans, assembly GCA_024865655.1. Classification (NCBI taxonomy): domain Eukaryota; kingdom Metazoa; phylum Chordata; class Aves; order Passeriformes; family Fringillidae; genus Emberiza; species Emberiza elegans. The sequence continues at coordinate 32,806,761 of JALJVW010003518.1, forward strand.
CAGGTGTCAATCCTTTGTGCTTCCAAGCAGCTTTTCCCTCCACCCTTTCCCGTTTGGGATGTGATTCTTAGGGATGTCAGAGCCAAACCCCTGATTTCCCTCTGGATGGTGGCACCACCTCTGCCTTCCCTCTCCCTGGGAAATCCAGCTGGATCCTGAAGGTATGAGTTCCAAAATCCCATGGGAACGAGGATTTCCTTTCTGTTTGCAGGTTTGGGGCTCACACACCTGCAGGAACGGGAGGAACACTTTCCCCATGGAATTCCTTGCCACGGGAAGTTTGTGTTCAGTTAAGAGCAGCTTTGCTAAGCACGGGCTCTGGCTTTGCAGAGATGTGGTTTGGTCAGAGCCTAATTTGCAATCTAAAAGGAATAAAACCCCCTCTGTGACAGTTCACTGGCAGTTTCCAGGGGATTTTTGGAGTGAAGGGTTTTCAACACTCACCAAAACCATCACCTATAAATCAGCTCAGGCTGAGGGAAGGATTTTGGATTTGCAGGTGCTGCAAACGTGAGCAGTGTTTGATTGAGAGCACCTCTCCCTCTCTTAAAATTCCCCCCCACTCGGTCCAGGAAAATAGGATTGACTCCTAAATCTTGCAAGAACACCTCCATAAATTCCCCCAGTGATATAATATCAGCCATAAATCATTTTGCATGAGCAAATTGCTCTTGAAGGCATTTTGTTTCATGTTCCCCTTCCCCCCCTCCAGTTTCTGCCATCAATCTTTAGGACAGTGATCTCTTTCCAGCCTTTCAGATTAACAAGATAAATTATTCACTAATGTGTTGGAAAAACAAGTCAGAACTCCCAAGCGCTGCTTGGAGTGTCCTGCACCCCTGCAAAAGGGCTGGGACTGCTGATCCTTCTCAAGTTGCTCTCAAAGTCTGGCTTGAGGAGTTTTTGGAGTGTCCGAGGCTGGGCTGGATGGGGTTTGGAGGAAGCTGGGATGGTGGAAAGTGTCCCTGCCATGGCAGGGGGGAAATGGGATTGAGCTTCAAGGTCCTCTCCAACCCAGCCCATTCCATGAATCTGTGGTGCCCAGGCTGAACTGATTGTCCCTTTAAGGGGGACAACCTTTGAGGACCCTTCCAGCCTTGAGGGAGCTTTGATTCTGTCAGGAAATGTCCGTGGGTTGAGCAGCTCCCACCCTTGGACCTCTGGCTGGTGTTGTGAGGGTTGAGCTCTGCTCTTTCTCCTCCCTCCCTCTGGTGTTTTCCCTTCTCTGCTGGCTGGGCCCCTTTGTCTCCCTCTCTTTCCTGCCCTAAATAATCCATGGGGTGGGAGCGTGGGGGTGTCTGCAGGGCAGAAGGCCCTGGGAAGCAGGACAGGGAGGAGAAACAGGGAAAAGCAGGAGGAGGAAGGTGAGGCTGAAGGACTTGGGGAGTTCAGGATCACCAGAGCTTTTCTTCCTTTCCTATGAATCCATTCCCATTGACCTGGATTGAATCCCAATCCAAACCATGCTGGGAACGTGGAATGGGTGGGAAGGGACCTCAAAGCCGATCCCATCCCACCCCTGCCATGGCAGGGACATTTCCACTGTCCCAGGCTGCTCCAAGCCCCGTCCAACCTGGCCTGGGACATTTCCAGGGGACCCGGGGAGCTTCATCTCATTCCCATTCCTGATTCAAACCCTTGCCTCTCCCATTCCTGAGCCACAGCTCCGCTGTCTGCCTGAGCATTCTCGATCCTTGAACAGGGAATTATTTTTTCAGCCTTTCTGTTTTTCATGCAGTGAAGTCATCTCGGTGATGAAAGTTTTTCTGGGATGAAAACAGTCCGGAGAAAATGAGTTTCCATTGTGCTATTTTAGGAACAGGATCGTTCAAGTGGCAGCTCATGAGCTTGAAAACGTGCCAAAAAAAATTATCAGCAGGAAAAAGTGCGAAAAGGGGGTGGACTCCCACAGGTTTCCACTTCCAAGGAAGCAATAAATCATATTAATAATTTGAGATTTGTAGTGAAGATTTGAAAAAAAAAATTAAATCTGAATTTTTCATTTTGCGGGAAGAACCACAAAAGCACATTTAGGATTCTTTTAAGATATCTGTGCATTCCAAGAGGGAAAAAAAATTGGGAAAGCAGCACTTTTGCAAATCCTCTGCAGGGCAAGGGCTGGATTTCAGTGGATTGTGCAGGTTGTGTGTTGCCCAGTTACTATCGGGGAGCGTTTGAGGGAGATCTCATCTCGCATTCCTCCTGCTCCCGGGGATCCCTGCTTCTCCCAGGTGAGGATTTATCTCTGCCCTGATGCAATTTTCCAGCTCCTCTGGTTTCTGCGAGAAGCAGACAGCTTGGCTCCATGCCTGGGACACGAAAGGGTCCTGGGGAGGGAGCAGAGAGCAGAAATTGTGTTTCTAGAGGAGAAATTGTTTTAGCCTTCATTAGAAATCCTTCCACGTATTGCCTGCTCGCCTGGTAGATGAGAGGATTCCTTGGGACAGCTGCAATGCCACAACTTTGAAATTCCCTGGAAGTTGCTATTCATTGAGGAGAAAAAAGTGAAGTTGTTGTTATAAATATGGTTTATGTGTTATATAATATTGTATATATAAAAGAGATGGAGGAAAGGAGCCTGGAAGTTGCTATTCATTGAGGAGAAAAAAGTGAAGTTGTTGTTATAAATATGGTTTATGTGTTATATAATATAATGTGTGTATAAAAGAGGTGGAGGGAGCAGAGCCAGGGAATGGCTCCCACTGCCAGAGGGCAGGGATGGATGGGACATTGGGAATTGGGAATTCCTGGCTGGGCTGGGATTCCCAGAGCATTGATTTTGGGGTTTTGGGAGGTGTTCCTGCCCATGGGGTGGCAAGAGGGGCTCAGAGACCTGGCACAGTCCCCCTGTGCCTTTGATTTAGCCCTTGAAAAAGCAAATCCCAACCCTATATGAGGATCTGCACTTTGGGACAGTTTTAGAATGATAGTGAATTTATCACAGGGTGAAAAATAGATTTTTGGGGTTTTTAGAATGGGGGTTCAGGGGGCAAGATGGAGGAATCTGGGCGTGTCCAGCCTGTCTCCTTCTTCTTCTTGGCCTCCATCTTCTGTGGTGGTGTTCACAGGGGTCCCAGGAAGAGGGAAGAGATGAGGATCTGACTCCATGTTTCAGAAGGCTGATTGATTATTTTATTATATATATATATATTCTATTAAAACTATACTAAAAGAATGGAAGAAAGGATTTCATCAGAAGGCTTGAAAGGAAAGGAATGGTAACAAAAGCTCCTGACCCTCAGAGTCCGAGCCAGCTGACTGTGACTGGCCATTAATTAAAAACAACCAACATGGAGCAATCAAAGTTTCACCTGTTGCATCCCACAGCAGCAGATAACCATTGTTTACATTTTGTTCCTGAGGCCTCTCAGCTTCTCAGGAGGAAAAATCCCAAGGAAAGGATTTTTAATAAAATATGTCCATGACAATCTTCTGCTGTGATGGTGGCACTTTGGGATTGGTTTAGAGTAGAAGCTCACTGTCTAACACAGGTGATGGGCATTGGGCAGTAACTGTAAATATTGTACAGGCAGTTTTTAGTATAAAAAGATAACACCACCCTGGGGCAGGCAGAGTGCCTCTGTCTGTCCTGCTGAGCTGACCTGGGCTGGGCAGGAGAGAGAATTTTATAGATAAGGAACAATGAACAACCTTGAGAGCGAGACTGGAGAGCTCTGACTGCTTCTTCGAGTGCCGGGCTGGGAACAGAGAATTTCTGACACATCTCGGGGTCACTGTGAGCAGCTACAGATCCCAAACCATGGGGACACCTCAGCACTTGGCACTGGGAACAAGGTGCACGTTGGACACATCCTGGATCCCAGGAGTGAGCGAGGAAAAGGGAATGGCCACGGAATCTGGAAGCTCCTGGCAGGAGCTCAGCCTGGATTGCATCACCTCAATCACAGAATCTTCCAGGCTGGAAAAGCCCTCTGAAGCCATCGAGTCCAGCACGGCCAAGGCCACCACTTGTGTCCCCAAGTGCCACATGCACGTGGGTTTGAGATCCCTGCAGGGATGGGGAGTCCAGCACTCCTGGATCACTGGATTTGTATCCCAGGAGCTCTCTGCTCATCCCTGGAAGGGCAGGAAGGAAGCACAGCTGGGCTCTCCGAGCTCTGCCACAGTCACTGCCCACCACGAGAGTGAAACGACTGCATCAAATCTGCCCGGGCCATCTCTGCCTTCAAATTCCCAGAGTTTATCTCATCCTCTCTCACAAAGATTCCTTTTCAGCCAGCTTGGGAGCAGCTTAGAGGAAAATGAAGGGAACAAAGATGGGATCTTGGAGCGACATCTCTTAATGAGACCTCTGGAGCTTTCTCATTAACTCACAGCAAATGCAGACATCCAAAATTACACCAAGATTTTCTCCCTTGGCCCATAAATAGTCTGTGCTTGGGGTCCCCCACTTTGTCTCCATCTTCTTGGCTCCTTCCCAAAGCCGCTTCTTTTGGCACGCTGGAGCTGGTGGGAATGATCTGGTAGGAAGAACAAAGTGCATTTTTTTCCCAAAGGAAATAATAAATCTGCTGTGGGCTTTCAAAGCCAGCTGATATCATCAGCAAGGGAGGCTTTTTATGTGTTTTGAGGATGTGGGAAGAACACAGATATCAGCTTGGACCATTCACATCTTAACTCTAAAGAGGTGCAAAAGATTTCCCAATGGATTTTCCTCTTTCTTTTGTTTATTTTATTTTTTTTTTTTTTAAATCTCAAAAATTTGGGATGGAATTTAATTATAGGGAAAAATTAGATTTATTCATTTTATTTCCACAGAATGCCAGGATGGTTTGGGGTGGAAGGGAAGTTAAAGCTGATCCCATTCTACCCCTGCCATGAGCAGGGACACCTCCCACTATCCCAGGGTGCTCCAGGCCCCATCCAACCTGGCCTTGGAGACGCTTCCAGGGCTGGAACATCCACAGCTGTGGGTGATGCTAACTTAATTCTATTGCTGGAGTTCTTCAGTTCCAGGTGGAAAGAGGAAAACCAGGAAAAATCCTTAAAAGTTGTCCAAAACTTAGGAACTTTCTGGTGTTTACATTTTTCTGCCAATCCGAGAGGAAGCGTGGCTGGAGTACGGAGCCGTTGTATTCCGAATTTTCCACCAGAAATTCCCCAGAGCCTCCAACCCCACCTCTCCTTGGGCTCCTCCTTAGTTTCCACTCCAGGAATTAAAGCCCTGGTGCTCCTGGCAGACAATCAGAGGCAAGCAGGGTCTCTTGCATTCCTGTCATTTGTCTTCCTTCTTTGGCAAAAAAAAAGATTGTGGGGAAAAAATTAACCCCTTTTACACCATTAATTTATTTTTCCCCTTCATTCCATGCTTTTTCCAGCTGCTGCTGCTCCAGGAGTGCTCCTTCTGTGGAGCATTTTCCATCCAGGATAAGGTCTCTCACCTGGGGTTTCTCCACTCAGTCCCTGCCTCTGGAATTTTCTTCCTGGCCCAGCAAAGCCTGGCAGAGCAGGAAAAACACCCTGGGAGTTGTTGGCTGAAATCTTGTTCTCCTTGGGCACGTTAGGAGTGGGGTTTAGAAATTGTGGGGTGTTGTTCAAACAGACCACACACCTCAAAACCTGCAACTCCCATCCTTGAACATTTCCATGTTCCCACACCTTCTTTGGGCAACCTGGAATTGTTTCTCCCTGTTATGTTGCCCCTGTGCCCTTGAAATATTCCTAATTTTCTCCTCCAACTTTCCTTCACCTTCCCATCTTTCTTACCTCACTCTTCCCTGGAATATTTTTTATTTGAGGTATTCATTTAAAAAAAAAATTGAACTAGAGGTGTGTTAAGTTTTGTTCTATCAACCAGTTTCTCTCACAGGGATGTCCAAGAGGAATTGTTTTTGGGAATAATCATGGAAAATTAAGGGATGTGCTGAAATCCTTTTGTTTTTGAGCTGCTTTGCTGGGGTGTTAAACTGGATAGAATTAGAGTTCATAATTATATCAAATATTTTCTTCTGTTCAAATGATTCTTAAACCAGGAAGAGGAATGAGGGAGACAGGAATTCCCAGCTTATCCCGTTCTTCCTAAAATGCTGGGATTTAATGACACGTTCCCTGTTTTTACTACCAGGAAAGCAGTCAGATGCTGGAGACCAGCAGCACCACGGATTTTTCCTTTCACTCCTTCTGCAGGACTGGAAAATTCAGTCTGTGAACCGCTCCTTCTGGCTGTGAGCGCCTGGTGGAGGTTATGAAATGCTGCTCATTGTGTCACTAATTCCAGGTGGAAGCCAGGGCTGTTCGGGCATGCAGGAACCTCAACCCCACGTTTGCAATTTCCCTGTAAAACACCACAAGCTTGGGACTCACCTCCATTCCGTGCTGCTGTGGGATCTTCTCCCAAAGGATTTCCTTTGGTGGGGAATTTTGAGCTCCAAGTGTCCCAACTCAATGTTTTGGTGGCGTTTCTTGGATGTAAATTTCAGTATTTTGGTGTCGATTTTGGGCTCTTTCTTGCCGGCACTGCTGGGTCTTGGTGATGCTCCCTGGGGTCAGCACACAAACACCACAGTTCCTGAGGTTTGGAGGAATTAGGGGGGGCGCCTGGAGAGTCATAATTTGGAAAATCTCGGGATGCAGCTCTGGGATTTCTGGGATGCCATTAGCACATAGGGCTGGGTCATATCCATCCTCTTATCCACCAAATCCTCCTCCTCAGGGCTGCTCCAACACCCAGCCCCAATTCTCCCAGCCCAAAGGTGCTCTGTGCTCCAAAATCTTGGTCTAAATCCAAAAGTTTATAAAAATTCTTCCCCTTCAGGGACTACCTGAAATAACCGAATTGTTTTTCCAGAAACACCAAATGCTGGGTGCTCTGTGCTTCAGCAAAGGTTTAAATGGGATTAAAAGTGGCAGAAGGCTTTTAAAAACGAGGATGCAGCAAAATTTCATTTAGTCAGACGTGTTCTGTTTGATGCTGATAGTGGAGAGCTATAAATAGTAATAAAAAGTTATACTTAACAGCAGAATTACTGATCTGAGACACAGATAAAGCCCAGCTTTGTGCTAGACTAGGTCTGGCAAACATAGAATGAAATTATTACAGTCCCAGTTTAGCTCTTTCCCCAGTGTTTGTGGGGAATTTGAGGAATCATTTCCAGCAGCTGATTGTGCTAAAAAAATCAGCTTTGATCTCCCCGAGCCATGAGCTGAGCATCCATGAACCACCCCGAGCCAGAAATGAATAGAAACCATTGAAGGCTGGCCCAGCAGCCAAGGGCTGAGCTGCAGATCCTGGGAGACACTGGGGAAGTTCATTCCTGGCCAGTTAGGGAGCGTCTGGAGAGGTGTGAAAGGAAAATCTATTTTTACTGAGGGCCCACAGGCAGAGCCACAGCCTCCAAAGCCATTCCTGGAGGAGCAGATGTCCCTCAGCAGCAGGACAACGCCAGGATTTGTTGTCAGCAGAGCTGGAGTCGCCCTCTCCGAGCACTCGCTCTTTCCATGTGATATTTTTAAATTAATGAGTTCATAATTGCTGTTAATAACTGGATTTTGATGCTGCAGGAACTCCCGGTTTGGCTTGGCTTGAGACACCCCAGCACTGTGGATTCTTTGTTTATTTTCTTCTGCCAAGGTCAGGATTAAATGTGTGAGAGGGTATTTCTTGTTGGGACTCAGGTGTTTGTTAGTTCTTATCTCTGTCACAGTCTCACAAACCCTGAGTTCTGCAGCACTTCACCCTGACACACTAAAAATGGGCCTGTGTCTCTCTCTTGCTACGAGGCCTTTTATGGATAAACTGTCCAATTAAGAAATGACACCTCAATTATTTTCACCTTTAACCCAATAACCAATCACTCATGTCCTGCACTTTTTTATCCAATTACACAAAACCCCCAAATCCATAGAGGAGAAGGACGAGAAGGAGAAGAAGGAGAAGGAGAAAAGAAGGAGAAGAAGGAGAAAAAGAAGAAGGAGAAGAAGGAGAAGGAGGAAAGGAGAAGAAGAAGGTGAAGAAGGAGAAAAGGAGAAGAAGAACGAGGAGAAGGAGAAGAAGGAGAAAAGGAGAAGGAGGAAAAGAATGAGAAGAAGAAGGTGAAGAAGGAGAAGAAGGTAAAGAAGGAGCAGCCTCCACCCTAAACCCTCCACCTTGCTCTATATCCATTACTCTATTCTAAACCCTTAAACTCTCAGTTTCCCACCCTGTGATACCACACACTTCTATCCAAACTCCACACCCACAATCCCAGTTCCACCATTCCATTTTGGAAGCTTCTCCACAGCCTCAGGTCAGTGCAGTGTTCTCCTGGGGGTCAGTGCCTGCCAGCACAGAAACTCTGAAATTCCCAGCAGGGACCAGGGTTCCAACCCTTCCTGGGCTGTTCTGTAAATGCTGCCCCAAACGCCCCAAATCAGGGCTCAGACTCAGCACAAGGGGCCTGGCTGCTCCTCAGGAGAAGAGAGAAATGTCTTTCCCAAAGAATCACCCAGCTTTTTGTTTTTTTAGTGCTTGACATCAATTGCTCCTTTAATCCTCCCCTCTGTATGGGAGTCTTAAAAGGATTCACAATTTATTCCATGACTGACGTGATTTTACGAGCTCTTTTCACAGTGGGGTTTCCCACAAAGGTTTGAAATCCCTCTGTGCATGCACACCCAGGCAGGGAGGGGCTCACTCCTGTGGGTCCTGGTGGGATAAATTGATCCATCTAAACCCCTTCTCCATGGGACATTCTGACCTCCTCTTCTCCCTGCAGGACCACAAGGCTTTTGTAGCCCTCCCCAAGACTTGTGGCCCTTCTAATCCTGATTCTGGGTTGGGATTTTGTGATTTCTGTCCAACTTTTCATCTTCCTGATGCTGTCTCGCTGGTTCTTTTCACTAAATCTCCTTGTTTTGTTCTGATTGATTTGTGGGGATGATTCACAGGCTCTGAGAGCAGCAGACAGAGTGTTCTGCTCTATTCATGGGGATGAATATGGAGATAATTAGGGTGTGTTATTAAATCCCATGCGTCAGGTGAGGGTTTTGAGTCTCATGGATGGGTCTGAGCCCTCTCAATGGGACATTTTGACCTCCTCATCTCCCTGCAGGACCACAAGGCTTTTGTAGCCCTCCCCAAGACTTGCAGCCCTTCTAATCCCGATTCTGGGTTGGGATTTTGTGATTTCTGTCCAACTTTTCATCTTCCTGATGCTGTCTCGCTGTTCCTTTTCACTAAATCTCCTTGTTTTGTTCTGATTGATTCGCGGGGATGATTCACAGGCTCTGAGAGCAGCAGACAGGTTGTTCTGTTCTATTCATGGGATCTGTGGGGATAAATACGGAGATAATTAGGGTGTGTTATTAAATCCCATGCGTCAGGTGAGGGTTTTGGGTCTGATGGATGATTTGAGCTGAGTCAGGAGGGTGTTAGCAATGCTCAGGGTCTGTCCCCTCTTCTAATCTCTGAAAGGAGATTCCTTTCCCTGCCCATCTATTTTGGGATGGGTTGGCTGCCACCTCCCTCTGGAGTGAACCACTGAATATTTGCTGTGCCTCAGCCACTTCCAGCTGCCCCCTGATAAAATCCAGGGAGATGCTTCCTTTGACTAAAACAGGGGAGATTAAATTGGATTTTAGGGAGGATTTCTTCCCTGTGAGGGTGGGCAGGCCTGGCACAGGATGCCCAGAGCAGCTGGGGCTGCCCCTGGATCCCTGGCAGTGCCCAAGGCCAGGCTGGAGCAGCCTGGGACAGTGGGAGATGTCCCTTGTGGGATGGGATGGGATTTAGGGTCTCTTCCAAGCCAACCCAGTGTGGATTCTGGAATTCTTGGGCCAAGCAATGCCCTGTCTCTGGGGCTGCTGTTCCCTCTTTCCCAGAGGGAATTCCCAGCTCCTGCCCTCTCCATCCCAGTGCCTGCTCAGCACTGAGCTCTGGGCCCCCACGCCCAGCCCTGACTCAGTCCTGACACCCAGATTTGGATTTGAATCTCCTGCCCGAGCAGTTCCTGCTCCAGAACCACCCCAGCTGGGCAAGGTCAGGGATCCTTCCCTGCCCTCACAGAGATTTGTTCCTTACTCCCTTAAACATTTTCCCACAACTTTTGATTCATTGCCTGTTCTTCATTCCTGTAATGTTTTTCCATCCTCCAGCCTCTATCTGAATTTTGGGACACAGTGGTCTGGGGAGGTCTGTCCTTGACCCTGACTCAGTGCTCAATTCCACAGCAATTTTCATGCAAAAGCCTAAGGAATTTTTAAAATTAATCTTAATGCTTCAGTAGCCCTAAGAGGAAAACATGGGCATCTGTGAGATGCCATGTAGGTAAATAATAAGTGCTTAATTAATTAATTTTGTAATTAATTAAGTGATTAATATGCTTAATTAAGCGCTTAATTGTGATTAATTAATTAATTTTCCGACTCATGGATTTGAGTCAGACTTTGCAGCTCTTTCAGGGAGCGACCAATGTTTATGTCAACAGAGCAAATTTTAGGAAAAGGTTTTTCCTCCAGAGGGCTGTGGGGCGCTGGAACTGCTCCCCAGGGAATGGCCAAAGCCCCAAGGCTGCCAGAGCTCCAGGAACGTTTGGGCAAAGCCCTCAGGAAGGATTTTTGGGGAATTCTGTGCAGGGCCAGGGGCTGGACTGGATGATCCTTGTGGATCCCTTCCAGCTCAGGATATTTTGGGATTCTGTGGGGATGAATGAAATTATGGAGGAGAGGGAGAGGGAGAGGGAGAGGGAGAGAGGGAGAGGGAGAGGAGAGGGAGAGGAGGAGAGGAGAGGAGAGGGAGGAGAGAGGAGAGGAGAGGAGAGGAGAGGAGAGGAGGAGAGGAGAGAGGAGAGGAGAGGAGGAGAGAGAGAGGAGGAGAGGAGAGGAGAGGAGAGGAGAGGAGAGGAGAGGAGAGGAGAGGAGAGGAGACAGCCCAGAGGAGGAGAAACATCTCAGGAGAGGAGAGGAGAGAGAGGAGGAGGAGGAGAGGAGAGGAGAGGAGAGGAGAGAGAGGAGAGGAGAGGAGGAGGAGAGGAGAGGAGAGGAGAGGAGAGGAGAGAGAGGAGAGGAGAGGAGAGAGGAGAGGAGAGGAGGAGAGAGAGGAGAGAGGAGAGGAGAGGAGAGGAGAGGAGGAGGAGGAGAGGAGGAGAGGAGAGGAGAGGAGAGAGGAGAGGAGAGGAGAGGAGAGGAGAGGAGAGGAGAGGAGAGGAGAGGATGCGTGGCAGCGCTCATAGCCCAGAGGTCAGAAACATCTCAGGGAGGTTCCATTTTGGAGATGCTCTTCCCACAAACACTGGAAGAGGAAGCAGGAGCAGCAGGGAGCAGGAAAGACCGGTGGTGCCCCCTGATTTGTGTGCTGGGAGTGAGAGAGTGGAGCTGCAGCTTCTCCCAAGAGCATTCCTGCCTTTCTGAGCAGCTCAGCAGCCAGGGCTGATTTCATAGTAATGCTTTTTTGATGAATTGGTGCTTGGGCTGGTTTGAATACTCGGTGTTTTGAATACTCGGTGTTTTGAATACTCGGTGTTTTGAATACTTTCTGCATGACTAATTAATGCCCCGAAATGAATTAAGTTGTGCTGTTAAACCTCACCCTGTGTGTGCACTCTGCCCTTCTTCGACGTTTTTATCTCGGAATTCTCAGGGAGGGGGCATCGCCTGTTATCTGAAAGCCACTTAGCCGGGCTGAGATGTGATGTCACGCTCTGGAAAACACGCGGGGGTTTTCGGGCTCAGCCTGCCGGGACACAGAGGCGACTTGGCCGCGATAAACCTCGTTACCGTCCTTGGGGCCGGCGAGCAGCAGGGCCAGCGAGCCCGGCCGGGAGCCGGCAGCGCAGGAACCCCCGCGCTCTGGCTCGGGCGAGGCTCCGGGGAGCGCCGGGCTGGGATCGGCCGCTGATCCAGCCCCAGGGAGACGCTCCCGGCTGGAGCGCGGAGCCGGAGCTGCCCGACACCCAGCAAAGCAGCGCCGCGAAACCGGGGGAAAAATGGGAATGAGGTTGTTTTAAACATTCCCCAGGCTGGAATGCTGGTGCTTCGCTCCGGGATGGTGCTCGCTCCCGGCTCGCAGGATTCCTCTCCTTCCCGGCCGCTAGCTCCCCGTGCTTTCGAACTCATCCTCTGCTATCCATAGGGGTTTTTCCTCCCTTCCCTCCTGGAGCAAAGCCGAGCAGGATAACCCGCTGATTGTTTGATCTGTCCACACCAGCACGGAATAAAGTCTCGTTTTTAATGAAGCGCCAAGGAAAGCCGGAGCTCAGCACAATTCCCTGCCCGCCGGAGATCCTAATCTCGCCTTGCCGGCAGAGCGGAGCGGGCACTGCCGCTCCATGAGCCGGCATTCCCGACAGGGAGGCGAGCCCAGCCTGCTCCCGCATCCCTGGATACAGCATTCCCGGCTCCAGCATTCCCGGCTCCTGCACTCCCGGATCCCGCATCCCTGGATCAAGCATTGCCGGCTCCCGCATTCCCGGATCCCGCACTCCCGAATCCCGCATTCCCGGCTCCCGCATTCCCGGCTCCCGCATTCCCGGCTCCAGCACTCCCGGATCCCGCACTCCCGGATCCCACATTCCCAGATCCCCCATCCCCGGATCCCGCATTCCCGGATCCCGCACTCCCGGCTCCAGCACTCCCGGCTCCAGCACTCCCGGATCCCACATTCCCGGATCCCACATTCCCGGCTCCAGCATTCCCAGCTCCCGGGCTGCCCCGGCCGCCGAGGGAGCGATGGAAAATCCCTGAGCCAGCGCCTGGAAAATCCGTGCGGCAAAGGTACGTCCCTGTCTCTGTTTAACCCCCCAAACCCCTTCTTTCTACCCCTTTTCCCTATTCTTTTCCCTCTTGTTTTCCCGTTTTCTCCATTGTTTTCTCCATTGTTACAGCGGAAAAAGCGATTATTATATCTTTTAGCCGGGAAGTCACTCGGGTTGACACGTGCTTAGCAAAACAAACCCGCGCCTGTGTGGGGTTCCAGGGAAAAATTCCCACTTTGCCTTCGCTCAGCGCTGGTTCCGTGATTCCAGCGGGATTTGGGGACCCCTCGCTCCCCTCCCGGAGCAGAACGGATAAACCCCGGGATAAACCCCGGGATGAGCCCCGGGGGGATCCGGAGGGGTTTTCCAGGAGCCCCCCGTGTTTGGAACCCGCCCTTCCCTTCCAAACACCCCCTTCTCCCCCCCAAATTCCCGGGTTTTGGGGGTCACGACCCCCAAAACCCGGGAATTTGGGGGGAGAAGGGGGTGTTTGGAAGGGTTCTCCGGGTGTTTCTGGCTGGAGGCGCTCCCGGGTTGGTCCTGCCCAGCTCTGGAGCTCTGGGGTTTGGCAGGAGGCTGGGACTGTGGTTATCACAATTTTTAATTTTTTTTTTTTTTTTCTGAGAGCCTCTTTATGGAAATGGGGCTCCTCACGAGTTGTTTTCCGGATGAAAGCAAAGGGAATAATTATATTTGTTGGGAGTAAAAGAGTCATGGTGCTGCTGCTGTTAAAGAGCTTCCTGCTCTTCTTCCCTGTTAATTAAAAATGCTGCTCTTGAAAAAACCCATGGAATATTTTGGGTTGGAAGGCATCGCAAAGCTCATCCTATTCCAATCCCTGATGTGGGCAGGGACGTGTTCCACTGGCTGCTCCGAGCCCCACCCAGCCTGGCTTTGGATTAAATTAAATTAAAAATTAAATGAATTTCCTAGATAAATAATTGTGTTTCCAGTTGCAGCCAGTGTATGTGCTCTTTCCTGCTGAAGTGGAGGGAATATTAATGATGTCTTAATAATTATTCAATTCCATTCCTGAACATCACTTGCCAATACAATGAGCTGGATAATTCTTTTCTATATCCACATAATTTCTCCCATATTTTGGGAATTTTTACTTGGCAATGGACGGGGGCAGGTATGAAAACCTGCCCAAATTGTGGGAGTCCCTGCAGGAATATCCATCATTTTGGTTGATTTTTCCAGTGTCAGGAGCCCAGGCTGCCGTTCATTTTTAAAATCACTCCAAGGTTCATTTTCTGGCTGCACCAGCTGCTGGGCTGATGGATTGGGAACTTCCAGTGGGCAGAACTGGCCCAATAAATGCATTTTATATATGAAAAAAATAATTATTCTGTTGCTTCAGACAGTTTCTTTGGTGGGAATTGTTGTAAACCACAGAGATCCCAGTGGGAAGTGGGTGGAAATCCCCGGTGTGACTATTAGCACACCTTCAGAACAAACTCTGCTGGACCTTTCCCTGCTTTTATTGCTGTGGAAAAGCCTGTTGCAGCGAGATGGGAGGACCTGGCTGGCTCAGAGCTGGGGCTGGTGGTGTCAGGAGGTCAGGCTGGCTCCAGCCTCGCGGGATCCCGCGGATCTCAGAGCCGTGCGTTATTTTCCTGCTGTGGAAACTCAGTGGTGCCGTTCCAGGTCTGGAAGCTGGACAGGAAAACACAAATTTGGATATTTTTGCCTGGTTGTGGTCAGTGCTGAGCTTGCAGGGTCCAGCTCTGAGAGGGATGAGGGCTGGGGACGAGGTTTCTCCACCAGATCCGTGTTGTCTTGGTGGCGGAACGAGCCGAAAACAAATCCTTGGTGAGACAAATGATCCCAAAATGATTTAGCTCATTAGGACTGCTGGGATAAAATGATTCCCAACATGCACTCATGAGTTATGCAAACACCAAGGATGGGGTTTAACCAGCCTTGCCCTCGGGTCTAACCCCGCTGCCTCCCTCCAGCCCCAGGAGGTGCCAGCAGGGAGGGAATCCAACCCTTCCCACTCCCACTGGATTCATTTTTTAGGCCAGTGCTGACATAAAACCATCTGAAAAGTCCTCCTGGCCCTGTTACAGTGGGAGGCTTGTTCCCTGTAAATCTAAAACTTTATTTATGCGTCAGCGATCCGCTGGTTCCATTATTGGGCGCTCGCGTGTCTGATCTCCGGGCTGATTTCCTGCCACTCTCTGGTGTAAAAGTAAAGGATAAGTTACAACTGAGCTTGGAAACGGAATAAATTATTTGCTTTCAGCTCTGCTCATCAGCAGGGCCGGGGTTTTCCAATGGAAACCCAAGTTGCAGCCCACGATTTGTCGATCAATCCAGTTTCTCACGGGCTGGATGAATAAAGGGGTTTAAGGAGCGCTAAAAACAAACACTGGGCGTCCCTCAAGATGATTTTTAGGAGCTGAGGGCAGGAAGTTCTGACCCCCCTCCTTTTCCTGCCCCGTTTTTCTCCTCGTGTCTGTCAGATTGATGTGATGGGACGGGCAGAGCGAGTCCTTGGGGTCAAGTGATCCAAGGGCCGAGCCCGGCCCTGGAGAGCTCTGGGGAGAGCTGGACGTGTCTGCTGGAGCTGCTGATGCTCTGGCCCCACAAAACTCCCTCATGGAGACTTATTTAGTGGAAATGAACTCATTTAGCTCGAAAACAAACTGTTATTTCAGCCCCGGGGCGGCTGAGGCAGGCCCTGGGTGAGAGGTGCCGTGTCTGCCTTGCTGATTGGGATCTGCCTCTGGAAAGAGATCCTGGCTCGCTGGGAACACTAGAAGCAGGTGGCAAGGTAGGATTTCTGGTGGCTCTTTGCCACTCTGGAGAGATTTTTACCTCAGACAATCCCTCCTTGTGGTGTAATGGGAGAGCAAGAGCAGAAGCACAAATAAACTCCATGGTTATTCCACTTTTTAAAGACCATTTTGAGTTCCGTGATTTTTTTTGGTAGTTTGAATGACAAGACTTGCTGGAAATCCATCTTTTTTCCTACAAAGTGAATAATTCCTCTTTTTTCCTGTCCTAGACCCATTTTCCCCCTGGTGATTTTTCCGTGGTTTTTTGTGGCGTGGTGTGACCTACTCAGAGAGGAGCAGAGTTCTTATCCCTCCATGGCCATATGTTCCTAGAAATAATCATCATTTTACATCAGGGCCATTATTTGGGCTCTTCCCTGTCCACTTTGTTGTCCCTGGTTGAGTTTTTATAAATCTGCTGTGGCAATTTTACAAAGGCTTCACAGGAGAAATGTGTGTCTGGAGGCAGGACTCCTTCCCCACCAACAATAAAGGTATTGTTAACCCCATAAAAATCTATTTTGGACATCTGTACACCCAATAAACCCACGGTTTATCCCTTGGCACGTGTTAAAACGGGGACAAACCCAGTATAAATGGCCATTTGTTCATTGCCCAGTTGTGCCTACGTGATCCCTGCTCCAGTGATTCCCTGTGAATCCACAATATTCCCATTTATGGGGCTGCCAGCGGTGCCAGGGCAGGGAGTTAAGAGTGGGGCTCTCTCCCAGGGGATGCTGCAGATGCTCTCAGCAGGAGCTGCGCCTCCTCCCCGGGCTTGGCCTCGCTGGAAAACTCAGGAAACCCTCAAAGTTGGGATGGATTTGGGATGATGACATAAAATATCCCTCCTGCTGCTCCGTCGGTGGGTATTCCTGAGTGAGCTCTTCCAGGGGCTTCCTAATTTTATATAAATTGTTAAATATTCTAGATAGGTTTCTAATTATTCTATATAATCTGCTAAATATTCTATAGAAATAGCTAAATATTCTATATAAATTGCTAAATATTCTATGTAAATTGCTAAATATTCTATATAATTTGCTAAATATGCTATATATAATCTGCTAAGTATGCCATATAAATAGCCAAATACTCTTTATAATTTGCTAAATATTCTATGGAAATAGCTAAATATTCTATATAAATTGCTAAATATTCTATATAAATTGGTAAATATTCTATATAAGTTGCTATATTCTGTATAAACAGTTAAATATGCCATATAAATAGCAAAATACTCTATAGAAATAGTGTATATTCTATATAAGCTGCTAAATACTGTATTTAAACTGCTTAGTATTCTATATAAACTGCTAAATATTCTTCTACATGAACTGCTAAATATGATAGGAAAAGATGAGAGGAATTACCTCACTTAAAATTTTATCACATTTTCCTTTTATGTCTTTTATTGGTTTAATGCCAATTATTCCTGTATTTTATCAAATTCTGGGTGGTTTTTGGGGTTTTTTTGCATTCTCTTCCTCTACAAGTGCCTTGAATAGAATAACATCAATTCCTCTCATGGAATTCTGCCTGCAATTATTTCCTATCAGTCAGCCCTGAGCTTTTGTGTGGCTCTGCTTTCATCTCCTGAGCTGCTGTGCAGACAAATTACGGCTCTCGGGCAGGTGCCTGGACTCGCTTTGGGATGATCCCTTGGATACTGCAGGGATTTGACTGGAAAAATGGAAATATTTCAGCATCAGGCAGGTTGCAGAATTCCGGGGGTTTGTCCCGAGGAGGGAGTTAAGTGCTAAAAAAAAAAAACAATAAAGTATAAAACCAGATGAACAGAGGAAATTATTGGGATTCAGGATTGGTTTGCAGAGCAGGGAATAAAAAACTCTGGAAAAGGAGAAGTCATGGAAGGAGGATGTTTTCTGGTGGTTTATATCCAGAATGCTGAAGGCTGCACACTCCTAATCTTGCCTAATTTTGAGCTTATTAAATGTGGGTTTTAAATGCTCTGGGGCTATCTTTAAAAAGTCCTCAAAAATTTTATTTTCTCAAGAAATTTTGTGAACTGAGTCCTTATTAATTAATTAATAAATTAATTTACTTACTGATGACATTCTGCTCTGAAATAGTTGGAAATTTTTGACTCAGCCCCTGTTGCCTTTCACTGTTACCATTCCTTGGTCCAGGCAGAGATTCCCAGCTGGAATCACCTCGCAGGGTGAGTCCAGTGTTTGCCAGCTCTGCTCCTGGACTGCAGCTGGGGTGATTGCATCTCACTGTCCTCCTGTGCCACAAAATTCACACTCCTGCTACGGAAATCGGGGGTTTCTGGGTCTGGCTGGTGGAGGGAAGGGCTTGACAAGTTCATTTTTGGTGATTCATCACCTGTAGGATGGATTTTTAATGTAAATATTGTGTGTCTGGAGGAGAAGGTGGAATAATGCCATAAATGCATGCCGCAAAGTCACCTGAAAATGAGGTTGGTAGGAAGAAGGACAAACAAACCAAAATAGTCTCAATTAAATTCTCATTAATCCATTTAACCCCTGTATTTCTCTTTGCCAGCTCTTGCAAATTTTAATTTATTTATTGTTTCACATCCACACAATTTTTGAACAAACACAATTTTTGAATAAACGAAGCAAATTCCATCAGGTACTCTTCAGAAGCTATTTTTGAGGAATTGAATAAAACACTTTAAAAAGCCTTGAAGAAACACTTATGAAAGTTTATTAATAAAATAAATTCGGGCAGATGTGCTTCAGCAGTGCTCCCAAAGAGCCCTGGTGGGACAGGGAACAATGGCTCTTGTCCCCAGAAGAATGGGAGCCCTTGATGAAATGTCAGCATCTCCAGACCTCGCTCTGTGCATCTGCTGCTCAAGTCATGGGGTCTCGTGGGCTCTCCTGGCCAGAATCCCAAACGGCAGCACTTTAATTCCACAGCCCAAATATTGATTTAAAGGGGGCTCTGCACGTGCAGTTTATTTAGAGGTGATTTCTGTGTTTGTAGAAATTATATTTGTTTGATTGTCCCCACATAAGGCTTGTGGTAAATCGAAATATATGAAATAAAATAGACCATTTTAATTTTAAATTTTTAATTTTTTTAATGTATTACTCTATTTTTAATACAAATTTGGCCAATTTTGTTGTGTTATTATCTATTTTTAAATATTTAACGAGGTTGAATTTATTTTTGCACGTTTTATTTTCTCTACACCTACGAAGCTGTTTGTTTTTGTGCACGGCCAGCCTTTCCCAACCTTCAATATTTCACCACAGGGAGTTTGTTTTCCTGGGATCCTTGTGCTCATATAACAAGATTCTAAAGCCAAACCAGTGCAGGGCTGGATTTCATAGAAATCCCTCCTGCTTTTAGGGCTCTCCTTCTTCCCAGACGTACATTTGGGGCTAAACGGCCGGGGAAGCAGATGCCAGACTGCAGATATTAAGAGTTAAAATCTCTTGAGATGTCTTCATGCTCTTAAGGAGCTTCCAGCCCTCTCCAGGAAGATCCAAGGGGCGGCGAGGGCGGCGCCGGCGCGGGAGGAGAGGGTGAGCGCGGGGTTGGGATCCAGCGTTGGGAGCCATCCATAAATACCCAATCTGGACCCTTGGGATGCCCACTGGGGTTTTGTGGAGGTGTTTTCCAAGGAGGGTTTTTGGTGGTTGAGAGGTTTTTGGGGTATCCATGGAGGTAGGAATGAGGGGAGGTTTGTGGGGAGTGAAAACGTTGCGGGTTTCTCACATCACAAGGAAAGGTTAAGTGGCCCTGTCGTCCTCATTTTACCTCCTGTCCCTGCTGGGTGTGTCCATCCATACATAAATATGCAAAAAATGGATCTAAAATATCTGCTTGATCCACCTAAAATATCTATTTTATTCATCTAAAATATCTGTTTCCTATAACTCTATAAAACCTGTACACAGATACAGACATCTCTATGTTGGTCAGTTGGCCTTCAAGGATGGAGAAGGTTTTAAAGTTGTTTTTCCAGCTGCATTTTAAGGATGGAAAAAAAATGTTTCACTGCTATTAAGTTGTTTTCAGCTTGTATCTACCAAGCCATGCTCTGCTTAAACATTTAATAGGGTACAAAGCATCTTCGGGGCATTTTACAATGTTTTTAAAATTAATATCAACATTTCTTTTTTTTTCCAGATAACAGAGATTTTAAACAGCTTTTACCTTGGGTTTAGATCTAATATTCAAGTGGGAAAAGGGAAAGAGGTGGTTTCTCAGTGGTTTTTATCGTAGGGAGTGGGTTTTTTTGAGGAATTGCTTTATGGAGTAAATTTTAATTGAGGCAACCAAGAGTGTTGCTAAATGAATGAATATTTACCTGTTTTGAGTTTTATATCCACTAAAATATTTTATTTGGAAATGACATCTGGTGTTGTTGGGTTTGGTGTTCAAACAACAAGGCCTTGGGGTTTTGGGACTGGCAAAACAAAAATCTTGAGCATCACCCAGTTTAACAGCAAACTCCCAGCAACATTCCTGGCCCCAAGGACACCACGAGCCCCATGTCCGTGGAAGTTGATATTTACAACTTTGGGTCTTTATCCTGGTTTGTAATTCCATTTTTTTTCCACGGTTGGGACACTTAAGAGTTTTTTCTCTTCCTTTCTCTGTTGGATTTTGGGATTTCGGGGTTTTTTGGTGTCTAGTGAGGTACTGATGGGAGTGCAGCGTTTCCTTGGCTGAGGTAGCTGGAGGATGTTCCCATCATGGAATGTTCACTGGCTTCCCAACCTTCCCTTCCTTTCCAGCCTGGCCAAATGCCCTGATGGATCCAAGTGAGAAGCTGTGTAACTTGACAAAATCCTCTTTTCCCTAGGGAAACATACTGAAAATGGGATCTGAAGGATGAAAAAGGGGAAAATAAGCAACAGCACAGGCTGGATCCAGTCGCTTTTTTCCCTGTCTCCAGTGAAAGGGCACTGGGGGAACCATGGGCTGGGATTTGAGGTGGGAACCCCCCATGGATGGAGCTGGGCCTTGCTTCTCCCCTCACCTTGAAAGTCTGCTGGCAGTAAAACTTTTTAGCACTTCTAATAATTGAAAAGTCCTGATTTCCTCGCTGGAATTAAATGCCTTTTAGTGGATTAGTTTGAATCGCATCCACTAAGAGCTTGATCATCTGCCAGCCCCGAGAGTTGGGCCAAAGCTTTGTAAATTAATGAGCTCAAGGTGATTAGGACAGGTTGGGTGCTTTGGACCCTGCACCAAATTGTCCCCGTGCAAGGTGTGGAGCTCTGGGCGTCTGTCACTTCTTTTTCCCATTTTCATTTAGATTCCTGGGCTGGGAGGGGGTTTTGGGAAGGGATTTTCTTGGCTTGACTGCCAAAACCATGAAGGGAACCGTGTGATGCCACATGAAAATTGTGTTGAGGTCCCAAAAGTAGAAGCAACATTACTAACCACACTTATTGCTGGGATAATTCCAATTCCAGTCTCCATCCGAGGATATTTATCCTTGTATCCAGGATCAATCCATGGGATGTTTTATGGGAACATGAAACACCTGAAATCTCTGTGGGAAGGGGATTTTAATTTTTGCAGCCACGTTTTTGTGTGAATGGAAAAATGTCTTGGGACAAATGTGTTGGTATATGTTTATTTAAAGTGTGGGATTTTCACAGAGTTTTGTGGACAGTGGAGCATCTTCCCCATGGATTCTTGGCTTGGAGTCAAGGAGAGAAACTGAGACTTTTATGACCCAGCAGGGCAAGTTGTGGGGATGGCTTTAGCACACATTTTATCTGTAATTTCTTTCTAAAAATGTGGTGACTTGCAGTAAAATGTGGCTTTCCTTGGAGGCACGGAAGACTGGTGTTTCCTAAACTCTCAGGTGATGGAATCTGAATTCCCACTGGTGTTTGTGGTCCCAAGGACAGTTTGATGGGATGGAGAGTGAATGCCTCATTCCCAAGGCTGATCCCACACCTGCCTGCTGCTTTGCATCCCGCATCTTCAGGAAATGAGAGCAATTCCAAAGCTCTGAGTTTAGTTTAAACCCAGTTTAGTTTTTTTTGGTTTAAAATTCCTGATAATTGTGTTCATTGATGCCAGTGTTAATCTTCAGTTTTTCTTTCTGATCAACATTCACGGAGGAGGGCTGGAATTAGAGAATTCTCTCCAATCCAAACCATTCCATAACTCATATTGTCATTGCTTTGCCAAGGAAAGTTTTCCTCACAGTCCTTCCCCTGTTTCTCTGAGCACAGTTCATGCTGTTGGGTATCAGAAGCTTTCTGGAGGGGGGATTATTTTCAAGGTGATCTGTCCTGAAAAGATTCCATGTGCTTCCAGCAGCTGTCAGCAGGATCTGGCAGGGCTGGGCCAGCACCCTTGGGTCTGTCTGAGCTCTGTTTGTTGGATTTTTCGTGTTATTTTGAAGTGTTTTGGGTAAGAATTTAATATCTGCTTATTATTTTCAAATCCACAATTCCTGCAGCTCACCTGGCTGGATAACATAGCAATTCCTGAGTTGATTTTGGGTTTCTGATGTGTAAAATTGAGCACTGAGGTTGCTTAAAGAAAACATCACCATCACCAGGTCTTTGTCTGCTGGTGGTGAGGAGAAATCTCCTGAGTCCCTTCATGAGTGGAACCTTCTGTGGCAAATCCTGGGGTGAGAATTTGGTTATCCCTCAGGTGAGACCCCACCTGCAGAGCTGCCTCCAGCTCTGGGTCCAACATCAGAAGGTGCTGGAGCAGGTCCAGAGGAGGCCCTGGAAGGCTGGACCCCTCTGGAGCCAGGCTGGGAGAGCTGGGAATGTTCCCCTGGAGCAGGGAAGGCTCCAGGCAGAGCTCAGAGCCCCTGGCAGGGCCTGAAGGGGCTCCAGGAGAGCTGGAGAGGGACTGGGGACAAGGGATGGAGGGACAGGAGCCAGGGAATGGCTCCCACTGCCAGAGGGCAGGGATGGATGGGACATTGGGAACTGGGAATTCCTGGCTGGGCTGGGATTGCCAGAGCAGCTGGGGCTGCCCCTGGATCCCTGGCAGTGCCCAAGGCCAGGCTGGGATGGTGGATGGTGTCCAGGTTGGAACTGGATGATCCCCAGGTCCCTTCCCACCCAAACCATCCCTCTGTGGCTGGAGGCTGCATCTCCCACCCCATTCCAGGTGGGAATCCAGGTGTGGGAATGGAGCAGCTCCTTGGGAATGGCTGGGCTGGGAGCTCCTGCCAGAACCTCTCTGGGTCTGTGCCCTGATTCAGACACATCCCAAAAGAGCCCACAGTGGGTTTCTGCTCCAGAGCTGACGGGGTGATAAGATGGGAGCTGTGCCTGGAGCTGGACATTGAGGTTCCTATGAACCCTCAGGGTAGCACTGGAAAAATGCTCTTTTGTTCCCAGTTTTGCACAGGAAGCTCATTTTGGCTTCTTTTAATATCACAGCTCCATCTGGCAGGGAGTCAGAGCTTCAGCTCCGTGAGCTCATATCTCTGGCACAGAGCGTGGCTTGGAGCTCCACAAAGCAGCCCCTGATAAGAAATGAAAAATGTGAAGTATCTGCAAGTCTGTCACAACAGGACAAGGTTGTACGGCACATTTTTTTATTTCTTCTCTTCCCCTTCGAGGTGAAAACTGAATTTTTCTGAGCTGTGATCAGGATTCCAGAGGATGAGCAAAACCGGTGGGGGGGAAGTTCTGGGTTTTGGTCTGTCCCCACTGTGGTTGTTGGGGTTGAAAATCCACCTGATCTCCCAGAGTGGTGCCTCCACCTCCACATTTATCAGGTAATTGGAGTCATGAGGGGTGAATGAATGGATATTTTCATATTTATTTTCATATTTATGGCTGCCTTTCATAAATTTAGGAAGGGATCTTAAAGCTCATCCCATTCCACCCCCTGCCACAGGCACCTTCCACTGTCCCAGGTTGCTCCAAGTCCTGTCCAGCCTGGCCTTGGAATTTTACTTTATTTTTATTATTTTCCTTTTGGTATTTTAAAATTATTATTTATTGGAAAACTCTAAAACAAAGACTTAAAACACTGATTATTTTCTATTCTGAGGCAATTTTCATGGCCAGGCTGGGTGAAATTTTAGGATTTAAGGTGTGGAAGAAACAAATTCCCTGTGGAGGGATGAGAATTTTCCTGCTTATCTGTTAATTCTGTTGCACAGAGGAGAAGGCCTGGATTATAAAAACAAAGCCAAACTGTTCAAACTTCTCTTTGTTATTTTTATTTTTTTTTAATTTATTTCTCTGACATTTTGACCTGGAGCAACGCTTTTTGTCAGGTGATTCTGGTAAACAAAGAGCACACACCTGAGCAGAGGTGGGAAATTGCTCCCTAATTAATTCCTGGTGCTCCTCCCACTGCTGGGTGACTTTAAAGGAGCTCAGGGAGCTCCTGGTCCCTGGTTTGGTCCTGCTCACCTTAATTCTGCTGCTCTGGAGCACTTTGGTCGCCTGTCCTCTACAGAAAGGTAGATTTTTAAATCACTTTTTGGTTTGTGAAAGGTTTTTATGGAGAAGATGAGAGAGCTGCATGACAAAGGAGGAGTTGGGACTGCTCTGGTTGGGCTCCAGTGCTTGGCAGCCCAAATTAATTAATTTAGGAATTGTGGTGCTCAGAGCTGTGGCCTCAGCTATGAGTTTGTGTGTAGAGCTGCACTGGGGGTAGGAGGGGCCAAGATTTTGGGTGGACTCCAAGATTTCTGCAGGATCTGGGTTCTGCTCCCACTCAGCCTTTGCAGGAGGATGCTCCTCTCCTGCTGCCTCAGGTTTTGGCTTTTATTTACTTTTTCAGGCTCTGTGCAGCTCTGAGCTTCACATTCAGCGTTGCTGAGCTCTGTGCCCAGAGCAGGGAGACAAAACAATTCCTGCTCCAGCTGGGCACCAAGGACAAATGACCCAAATCTCAGCCCAGGAGCACAAACCCCGTGGGCTGCAGAGAGAAAAACAAGCAGGGTGGGACTGCAGGGGCTGAAGCTGGGATGGGACAATGAACTGCAAGGGGCAAATGGAGCAGAGCTGATCCCAGGGAGAGACCCCGGGAGCGCTCGTGCATTTTGGGGCCATTTGGGTTCATCTTGGGTGCAGCCCTGGCTGGGCTCTGGTGCTGCCCAAGGTGGGTCCATGGAGGAGATGCTTGGGATAAATCCCTGCTTTATTCTGGGACTCTGCCCAGCCTCTGCTCCAGGGCAGCTTCTCAAGGCCTCATCCCTGCTCAGGGCCTCAGTGTCCCTCTGGAGCTGGGATTTGAGGCCAGTGGGATTTCCTGCTGATTTCAAGGAAAACAGAGCAGCTGAAGTGTCTGCTCCTGGAGAATTTCCACTTTCTACCTGGTTTTTGAGTCATTTATTTTGAAATATATTAGCAAATCTTCCTGAGTTCCATTGGGCAGCCCAGGCCCGGGCCTCCCCACCCTCCCAGGGGAGGTTTGTTCCCAATATCCCATCTAATCCTCCTCTCTCTCAGCTTAAAGCCAAATGTTGTGGCTGTCCCTGGATCCCTGGCAGTGCCCAAGGCCAGGCTGGGCACTGGGGCTTGGAGCAGCCTGGGACAGTGGGAGGTGTCCCTGTCATGGCAGGGCTGGATTGGGATGAATTTTTAGTCCCTTCCAACCCAAACATTCCGTCATTCCTTGGATTTTATATTTTAATATGAATCATTATATTAAAATATAGGATTGTTATAATAATATTCAATTAGATGTAACAATAAATTGTAATATTTCCATATATAATCATTGCAACCAGCACTGACACGCTGGCACTGCCAACTGCAGGGCTTCATTTCCAACTATGATCAGAGCTGACCTCTCTCCTGAATTGGCTGGAAGTGCTCAATGATCAAAGAAAGAAGAAAATTCCTTTTTCTAAATATCTTTCTTCGTTTATTAGTTTGAGATATTTCCATAATTAGGCATCATGGAAATTAAAGCAGTGTTTCAGTGCCAAAAAATAACTGATGGTGAGTCTGGTCATTGATATTAGCATGTAATCTCTATTTTTATCTATAATATCCTTGGAAAGGCCATCATTCTCTAAAGGAATCCTGATGTGATTGATTTTTTCCATGAGGCCTCAGTGGCACATAAAAAAAATTAATTAAACTAGTGGCACAAAAATTAATTTGGAATTCCTTTTATCACACCCATTTCCATGTATCCTCTGGACCAGTGGGATTTTTGAATTTTCAGCCCATTTTCTAGTTAATCTGTTGGCTTTGGGGAGCAAATTTTCATCATGCTTTAATCTAGGCTGTTTTAATTTCAGTTTTTTTTCTCTTCTGTAATGTTGTGGACTGGCCAGGTTGTGCTCTCTGCTTTTTCTTGCACTGGCTGTGCTGATCCAGGGGCAATCCTTTGGTATTCACAAGATTCCTACACCCTTCTGGAGGTGGTTTCTCAATGATTAGGCAGCTAAAAAATAAATAGAGTAAAATATAATTATGTCAGCATATTGCTTGAGTTGGGAAAAAAAACCATGCAAAACTTTGGTTCAAATATTTTAAATTTAAATGGGTTTATTTTGTCTTAAATATTCCTTTGTGTTTGCTGTGGTAAAACATGGAAGTGTTGTGCAATGATTTTCTTGGGAGCCTCTCTTCTCTCAAGGAAAAGCAGGAAGAGGTGCCCTTGGAAGGAAAATATTTACAGTGGTATTTGTTACTGTCAGCATGGAAATAATTGGCAGAAAAGGTCAATTTGTGAGAAATCAGCAGCTGAAAAATATGAGTATTTTCAACATTTCCCTGGTCAGACACAAATTCCTCCACGAATTTGGGGCAGGATGAGAGCAGAGATCAGATCTGGTGGAAACCAATAAATCACAGGGATGGAACACGTCAGTGGTGACACGGGGAAAGTTATGGATCGTGGCCTGTGGAATTCCAGGTGATTCATGAGGGAAAATGAAGCCACGCTGAAATCGGGGGGGCACATTTTGGGAAGCCTTTGTGCTTTTAGCGTGTTCTGGAGGTGAGTGTTTGAGGCAGATGAGTTGGAGCACGATTTTGAGGGATTCTTCTTATAAGATAACATCTCTGAGCTGGCAGACTCCTGAATTCCTGGTGATGTTCCAAAAAAACCTTGGGAAAGTGGACTTGGTCATGCCAAGGGGATGAGGCATTCAGATCTAGCACGGGGCAGGGCTGATGAGGAGAGGTTTAAAGTTTAATTAATTTTTTCCATGAGGCCTCAGTGGCACATAAAAAAATTAATTAAACTAGTGGCACAAAAATTAATTTGGAATTCCTTTTATCACACCCATTTCCATGTATCCTCTGGACCAGTGGGATTTTTGAATTTTCAGCCCATTTTCTAGTTAATCTGTTGGCTTTGGGGAGCAAATTTTCATCATGCTTTAATCTAGGCTGTTTTAATTTCAGTTTTTTTTCTCTTCTGTAATGTTGTGGACTGGCCAGGTTGTGCTCTCTGCTCTGTCTTGCACTGGCTGTGCTGATCCAGGGGCAATCCTTTGGTATTCACAAGATTCCTACATCCTTCTGGAGGTGGTTTCTCAATGATTAGGCAGCTAAAAAATAAATCGAGTAAAATATAATTATGTCAGCATATTGCTTGAGTTGGGAAACAAAACCATGCAAAGCTTTGGTTCAAATATTTTAAATTTAAATGGGTTTATTTTGTCTTAAATATTCCTTTGTGTTTGCTGTGGTAAAACATGGAAGTGTTGTGCAATGATTTTCTTGGGAGCCTCTCTTCTCTCAAGGAAAAGCAGGAAGAGGTGCCCTTGGAAGGAAAATATTTACAGTGGTATTTGTTACTGTCAGCATGGAAATAATTGGCAGAAAAGGTCAATTTGTGAGAAATCAGCAGCTGAAAAATCTGTGTATTTTCAGGATTTCCCTGGTCAGACACAAATTCCTCCACGAATTTGGGGCAGGATGAGAGCAGAGATCAGATCTGGTGGAAACCAATAAATCACAGGGATGGAACACGTCAGTGGTGACACGGGGAAAGTGATGGATCGTGGCCTGTGGAATTCCAGGTGATTCATGAGGGAAAATGAAGCCACGCTGAAATCGGGGGGGCACATTTTGGGAAGCCTTTGTGCTTTTAGCGTGTTCTGGAGGTGAGTGTTTGAGGCAGATGAGTTGGAGCACGATTTTGAGGGATTCTTCATATAAGATAACATCTCTGAGCTGGCAGACTCCTGAATTCCTGGTGATGTTCCAAAAAAACCTTGGGAAAGTGGACTTGGTCATGCCAAGGGGATGAGGCATTCAGATCTAGCACGGGGCAGGGCTGATGAGGAGAGGTTTAAAGTTTAATTAACACCAAGGAGGGGTTCGGTTTTAATGGATGTGTCACAAAAAGCTTCTGTTTTCCTCATTTGGTTATGGGGTGAGGTGGAAAGAGATGTGGGGGCCTAAAGGGGATCCAGGAGAGTTGGAGAAAGAATTTGGACAAGGGATGGAAGGACAGGACACAGGGAATGGCTTCCACAGCCAGAGGGCAGGGGTGGATGGGACATTGGGAACTGGGAATTCCTGGCTGGGCTGGGATTGCCAGAGCAGCTGGGGCTGCCCCTGGATCCCTGGCAGTGCCCAGGGCCAGGCTGGAGCAGCCTGGGATGGTGGCAGATGTTCCTGTCCATGGCAGGGGATGGAATTGATGCCTTGAGAAGGACAGAGTCCCAGAATAAAGCAGGGATTTATCCCAAGGATCTCCTCCATGGACCCACCTTGGGCAGCACCAGAGCCCAGCCAGGGCTGCACCCAAGATGAACCCAAATGGCCCCAAAATGCACGAGCGCTCCCGGGGTCTCTTCCTGGGATCAGCTCTGCTCCATTTGCCTCTTGCAGTTCATTGTCCCATCCCAGCTTCAGCCCCTGCAGTCCCACCCTGCTTGTTTTTCTCTCTGCAGCCCACGGGGTTTGTGCTCCTGGGCTGAGATTTGGGTCATTTGTCCTTGGTGCCCAGCTGGAGCAGGAATTGTTTTGTCTCCCTGCTCTGGGCACAGAGCTCAGCATCCCTTACACATTATCCCTTTTACACTAAAAGCAGCACAGAGCCTGAAACACAGAAAAGCCAAACCTGAGGCATCAGAAAGGGGTCACCTTTAAGGTCCTTCCAACCCAAGCCAGTCTGGGATTCCATCAAAATTGTTCCAAGCATTGGATTTGTCTCCATGCTGGACATCCCATTCCCTTCCCAGCTCAGCTCCTGCTCCCTTCCCTGCTGATCTCAGGCAGTGTCCAGCCCTTTGTCCTGGCTCCTGGGTCCATTTATTGGGCTTCACTCCCCTGATTTGTATGTTTATTTTCATTTTTTAATTTTATATTGCCCCTGAGAATGGAAAACCCTGGTTTGGGTACTGGGTGTTGGCCCCATGACCCTCAGGATTTATATCATGAACATTCCAAGAGGAGCCTCAATTATTTTTCTGCCCCTTTTAATCTGAGCCCAGTTTTAGGAAGCTTTATTCATACCAGCATGATTTCTGCCACAAAACAGAAACATTCTGCTTATTGTGAATAAAATGCTCTTATGGAAAAATTCCTGCTATCCAGGCACTGTAGTTTCAGGAAAATTCACTTTTTCTGTCCTTGGGCACTGTTGTTATTTGCAGTTAACCCTGAATAAACACAGCAAATAATCCATGAGCTCCATGGAATTATTCCTGGTGGGTTGAAGCAACAATTGGATGAAAAAAAAAAATTAAGAACCCCCCAAAACCCCTAAAAACCACCATAACTGAAAAAATAACTGAAAAATAACTGAAAAAACAACAACAAAATAATCCTTTTGTGACATTGCTTAAAAATTATAAGTTTTATTTTGGGGTGAAATCCATTAGAATGAGAACCTGGTTCTCTGCTGATAGAACTATTGAGTGGCTTGGTTTATTTTATTTATTAAATAAATATTAAATTATCTTTTTTTCTCATTAAAAATAAATTTGTGCCTCAGCTTTCTGGCCTGGTGGCAGACAATTATGAATCACAGGGATATTTTCCTGTTTAGCTGTGGAACATAACAGGATTTTTCATTATAATATTGTGATGTGCTCATGCTTTTCATATGTGATAAATACACATTAAAATTAATTTACAGTGTTTATCTACAAGGGGAATGCAGGGAGAGTAATGAACTTGTGTAAAAATTGAATTAAAAATTAAATATACAACAAAATGGGTGCTGGGGGAGTGAAACGTCCTGCTTTATTCCTTGAGTTTTCTGCAGTAAATGCACTTTATAAATAGTTTCCTCCAAAATGAACTTGGAACAGCAAAATTCTTTATTTTAGCATCAGAAAAATGAGTTAAAATTAATTCAGTTATTCAGAGCATTTTGTCCATCTGTACATTGTAATGACATAAATGAAAAGGAGTGACTTTCTGCACAAGGGTAAAGAATTTTCTGTGGGAAGGCACCTACACTACTCAGTTTTCCAGGACATTTATGTGATAAAAACCAGGGAGAAATCCAAAATTTCCATCTCAGGAATATCCACTGAGACCCCTCATTGTGGTGTTGGAAGTTTGAAACCATCTTGGGAGCTAAAATGGGGATGGAGTTTTACAGATTCCCATCGTGCTGGGGATGAGTTTTCCCCTAAGTAGCCTTTTTTTCATCATCAAGTTGGAAAAATAAAGGAATTAAATGGCTTTTTCTGTGAGGAGAAGTGGCAATTAATGTGCCTTGGAATTCAAATAACACTGGAGATTCTTATGGAGCAGAGGGTTTGTTTTGGGTTCTGCTGGGTTTTGTTTTTCTGGAAACACTAATGAAAATCATAACAAATTAAGGGTTTGTTTACTCTGTGGATTAACCAGCTGAAAGTACATTAATTAGTCAGTTCTTGTTTGGTTTATTGCATATTATTTAATTATTTTTTTAAATAATATTATATTATTCTTTTCTAATTTATACCAAAATAAAGCATACATTAAAACTGGAGTAGAATAACTTTGAGTAAAGCTTTTGGAGGAAAACATCTGAAATTTGGTGTCGCAGGATAGAAAACACAAAATCTGATGAATTTTGCTCTTTAAATATTATAAATTATGGCAATTTCTGCAAAGAGATTTATGGCAAAATCTGTTACAGTCCTTATGGAGCAAACGGTGGCAGCAGAAATGATAAAATAGAACAAGAAACTCTTATTTATTTGGATTCACAGAGAGATAAGCTACTTTATAAAGATAAAAAGGAGAATGAGGTACTTATCTAAAGGATCCTTGTACGAGGCTCGGGTCCTTGGTCATTAGATTTTACAGAGATGTCGGAATTGTACAGCTGGGAATGGCCAAGCCATTCCCAATTCCCAGTTATTTCCCTGAGGGTTGCCATGGCATCTTCTCCAGCCTGGTTTGAGATCCTTGGAAATGTGGAAAGCAGAGGTGTTGTCCTCCTAAATGTCCTCTCCTTTTGTGGCTTCCCTGGATTTTTGGTGCCTTGTGCCAAAGGGAATTCACGCGCGGGTGGGGAAATAAAAAATGGGATGAACTCTGAGTGAACTGCCAGGGGAAGGGAGCCCTTCCATGGCCTCATCCCTGCATGTCCAGGGCTGGAAAAATGACACATGGTGTTCGTTAACTGTTCCATGCATATATTGAATTATTTGGGGGGAAAACACGGCATTACAGCGGGAATTGGGAAAACCGGGATTTGTTAATATCACGTAACTGAGAAGAGGCAAGGAATAATAACGGCGCAATCAGTGATGGGTCAAAACACTCCTCAGAGGGGAAAAGGCTGAAATTTTGGCTGTGGTTATAACAATAAAGCCTCATTTGCGTGAGGTGACGTTGGCGGGGCTGAGCCGTGGCGCCGCACAGAGCTCGCTCCGGGCGCGGCTGCGGCTCGGTGCCTAATCTAGCATGGCAAATGTGCGAGGTGATGTCCCAGAGGAACTGTCACAAATCCCGCCGGAGAGGCATCAGGAGAGCGGGGACACAATGGTGCAGATTGATGTCTGGCTTTATTAAAGCACAGTTTGGCGCAGGAGGGACAAACTCCCCCTTTCATGTCCCCGTCAGCCTCCAATCAAAGAGTTTCTTATCAATACTTCTGGCGCAAAGATACTGAATGCAGAATTGCAGGGAAACGGGGTGGGGGAAAATATCTTTGGGAGATGCCCTTTTCACCAATTAGATCTGGAGATGTCACTAGGCTGGGGTTTAATTTGGCCCGAGCACGCTTGGTTAATTGGGTAGAACTCATTTTTGTAATCAGGAGGGTTTGGAGCTTTGGTGCTCTGCTTTGGCCTCCCCCCAATTATTCCCTGTAACAGTCTCACAGCCAGAGCCAGAATCCTGCCCGTTGGAAAGCGATGGGATTGTTGGAGACCTATTTTCCCCATCATCCCAATGACTCTCCTTTGTCATTTTTTACTACTTGAAATATTTGTTGCTGTAGCACAAATAAAATACTCAAGGAGTTTACCCAGGATGACCCAGGGCTCAGGAGCTGTTTCTTTGATCCTTTAAAAATACTGAGGATCCTCCTGCTCCCAAGGTTGTCCCAATTTTCTTGACTTAGTAAAAATTTAACCTTAAAACATCATCCCATTCTGTTTAAAATGCTATAAGCTGAAACATGGACTAGAAAAATGTTTCCTTGATGGGTTTCATGTCTTGGTTGCAGCTTAGATGATTTTCCAGCTCTTGCCATAAACACAGAATACATTCTCCTGGGTTTTTTTATTTCCCATGTTTCTTTGGCATTGTTTTGGCTTCATTTTATTTGCTCACACTGTGATATTCTTTCCCTTTTCCCCAGTAACTGGGATGCTCTTGCTTGGTTTAATTAGGAAAGAAGGTCCAGGATGATCCCAATTGCTGTTTCCACAGGGAGCAAAATTTAATTTTGTGCATAGACTCTGTTCCTTGGGACTTCATTTTGTTTGTCCCCAGGAGAACATCACTATCCTGCCCCCTTCCAGTGCTGTCACCAACCCTGGACCAGCAGCCACAGCCTCCCTGTCCTGAAATTCCTTCCCTGGGTGTTCCCCTTCCTCCTTTTGCCATGAGTTTCCCAACGAGGAGGAGGAAGGCAACGTGTGATCCACAGAAATCTCATTCCTGCTTGGGGAAGAGGAGCCCTTTCAGCTGCCCCAGTGAACTCAAATATTTATTTAGGGAATAATTTAGCTGCTCCCCTCCCCTTGGCCACTGGAACTCAGCAACTGGGGGGTTTTGCTTCTTATTAGCAGGAAAATCCCAGGATTTCTGTGCTCACGCATGGTTTCCTTATCCTGTCTGTGTGGAGCCGGGCTGTCTGGGGGCTCTCCATGCACTGAGGTCAGGCCGTGTGCTGAGGGGCTTCCAAAATTCCCAAAGTGAGCAAAATCCTGATCTCCCACATCCCTCCAGACTTTCTGCCCTTTTGCCTCTCATGCAAAAACCCGTGAATAGGTCTTGAAATGATTTGTTGGATCATCCATGTCCATTTTCCTGCTGATTCATGGTTATGGGTTTGAATATTCCATGTAATTTAAAGGAAGGAAAAGTGGTGTCCCTGTGCCACATTCATGGAGTAAAATGGGAATGAATTATGTCTAACTTGGAATATTTCACCTGCTAAACTTGACAATTCATTTGCAGAAATTATCTGTTCTTATATCATGGAGTGGCTGAATTGTAAGTTCACTTTTTCCCCCTGTCATTAATGCCACATACTAAGTGTCTTAGACATTCCAGTAAAATGTATTTATTCCATCCCTGTGTTTTTCTGAAGCCTAACTATGCTGAGGATAAACGGAAGTGACATTTTACCCCAAATCATTAAAAGATGGAAGGATTTAAGAAAAGTTTCACTGGTGGGACTGGAAAAATGAGTGATTCGGGTTGAAAATAGAAGCCAAGTGCTGGCTGTAACATAACCTTGGAATCACATCCTGTGAAAGATTAAATTGCATCCAAGGGAAGGCGGCCTGAGAGGGAACATATTGTCCCCCCCTTCACTTCCCCAGGTCCGGGGCTTTTAGCTCAATGAACTCCAGGCTTTGTAATTAGCAGCCAAGGCGATTAGATGGGCCACGTTCCTGGGAGTAATTAGTGCACTAATTGTGTTTGATTGTTTAATTACTCTTGCTCGCTGTAATTGAGGAGAGGCAGAGAACCCCTCTGCGAGAGCTCTGAGAGGTTCCTTGGATACAAGAGCTTTGCTGCACCCCATTTTATGGGGAGGGGGATGCACATTTAACCATTCTTGGGGTGAAACTGCCGAGAAAATCCCCTAAATGGCATGTGGAAAAAAGCTGGATTTGGAGGCAATTCATGAAAGTTCCAGGTTTTTTTCATAACCTCTTGACATGTGTGGTGGTAACCAAGAGAAATAAATAGAATAGACACCAAAAGGCTGAGCAGGATAAAGGGGAAGGGGGAAAAGGCAATTAGAGCTGGAGAAATTGCAAATAGTCCTTGGGATTGTTGTCTGGGATCTGGCACAGCTGCCAGATGAAAACGTTCCATCGCCATTCCGATTTGTCTTTGAACAGTGAAGACACAGGCAGAGAGCTGGGCTTGGATTTGGAAGCTGGAGGGAGAGGAAAACTAACCCAAATGTTATAAATTCAGTCGTGGAAAATCCAACCTGTAGCTTTGTGCAACTTGGAAGAAAGGCAGGAGGAAAATCTGCAGAGTTATTTGGGAAAGCCACACTGGGGATGTGCATGAGGGAATTCCTGGAGGGAAGAGGCTCTTCCAGCCTTGCCAGGCTGCTCAGAGTTCCCATGGCTTCGTTTCCCACTGAGGAATAATCACCCTAAGGCAGAGGAGGGATGGCCCAGCAGAACAGAAACAGCCTTGGTGGTTTCTCACAGATGGCACTGCCTGGCCGTGTTCTGACTGCTGCTTTAGGCCTCAGAACGTCTCCTGCCCACTGAGAGGGAAATTTTCCTGGCTTTTGCTGGCTTGTTTCACTCAAGGAAGAGTTGATTTAGGGAGCTCTGAGATGGAGGCCCTTCCAAGGGGAAGGATAAGAGGAAATGTCAGGGTGAAATTAGTTGGGTCCTTGGAGGAACTTGGAGGTGTGGCCCAGACAGGAGGAGATGGAGGAGGAAGGGTGAGATGAGCTGTCAGCAGAATCATCAGCCTCTTTCTGTGAGGGACAATCATCAGCCTCCCACCAACAGGCAACTTCCCACTGCACTGGAAATCCAGGAGAGCAGGGAAATGCTCCATCTCCCCCTGGAGCAAAGTGGAGGGCCCTGAATGCCACAGCCTGTGCCATACTTGTGTGAGGAGAACCACAGAAATACCCCTGAATCAGGAATTCCTTCCTGCCTGGCTTTGGCCGAGTGTTTGCATGGGAAGATTTGGTGTCTGACTCCTTTTTCCCCCCCTTTTTATCCTTCCTGGAATGTCGTTTTTACTGCAAAGCTGCAGCTGGCCCAGCTCGGGGGTTTGGTCATGGTCAGCCAGCTGAGCCTGAGGAGGACAGAAGGGACAAAGCCATCCTTAAAAATAACTGTCCCCTCCATCAACACTTCTCCCCTCAGTCCAGAGCCCTGATATCCGGCCTCCTTTCCGAAGAGGGTGGGGACCTTCCATTGTCCCCAGCGCCAG
Source organism: Emberiza elegans (assembly GCA_024865655.1). Taxonomy (NCBI): domain Eukaryota; kingdom Metazoa; phylum Chordata; class Aves; order Passeriformes; family Fringillidae; genus Emberiza; species Emberiza elegans. Next base: position 32,841,702 of record JALJVW010003518.1, read on the forward strand.
TGCCAGCGAGGCCGAGATGTCCCCTCCCTAATGAGACCTGACAAGTGGGCAACTGGGCTGCTGCTCGGGGCCTCCCGTGGCTCATTTGCACCGTGGTGGGGCAAAGGCCAGGCCGGAGTAATCCGGAATGGGAACTGTAGGAAAGGCATTTTGTGCTGTTCTTGTGAGCCAGCAAAGGCCTCCTGATGATAAAGGGAAGCCCTGCATCTCTCCTGAGGAAGACACCAAGGTTGTCACCATGGAGATGTGATGAAGGAGAGAAATTTAAGAGATGCAGACTCCAGCTGGCTCACAGAGTGACGTGGCTCCTTGTTCACCTACTGAGAACTGTTTCTTTCTTGTAACCAATGGGCAGTGAATGTGTCTGTTAAGTAAATGTAAATATCTTGAAAAACTATAAAGCAGCATGTTGCTATAATGAATCCCTCTCTCTTGCACCCTTCTGATGGAGTCTTGGTGCTTTGTGCTGTGTCACACTCAGGGAATGGCCTTCCCACCTCCAAGGTGCTGCTGGAGCAGGGCAGATGGGGTTAACAGGGATGGATTTGTGTGTCACTGCCCAGGCCCTCTCACAGACTGACTGCATGATCCAAATGATCCAAACCCAAACATGGCACTCATTCTCATATTCTCTGCTGCTCAGAGTGACCCCCAAGATGTGTCAGAAATTCTCTTTTCCCAGCCTGGTGCCTGAAGGAGTCAGAGCTCTTCAGTTCTTGGTCTCAAGGTTGTTTACTGTTTCTTATCTATAAAATTCTTTCTCTTGTCCGGCTGAGGTCCACTCAGCAAGACAGTCCAGGGCACACTGCCACTGGAGCTGTCTTATGTCTTTATACTAAAAACTACCTGTACAATATTTACAATTACTGCCCAATGCCTGTCACCTGTGTTAGGCAGTGAGCTTCTACTCTAAACCAATCCCAAAGTGCCACCATCCCAGCAGGAGATGGAGGCCGAGAAGAAGAAGGAGACAGGCTGGACACGCCCAGATTCCTCCACCTTGCCCCCTGAACCCCCATTCTAAAAACGCCAATAATTTATTTTTCACCCAGTGATAAATTCACTATCATTCTATTTAAATTGTTGAGGCTTGTAATCCTTCATACAAGGTTGGTAATTGTTTTTCCCAAGGGCTAAATCAAAGGCACAGGGGTCCTGGGCTCTGTGCCAAGGCCTCTGAGCCCCCCAGACCGGGGCTCCCCTCCAGGGCAGCCAGAGGGATTCCCTGGGTTCCCACAACTCGTGTGACCGTGTCCCACCACCGCATTCCAAGCCGGCCACACCAGCTTCCGTTAGGTTGGGATGAGTGCTCGGCTCCGCATGAGGAGCTGAGGGAATTCTGAAGGAAAAAAATATCTGCCCGTGCCTCGTATCTGCTCTGCCAGCAGTGGTTTAGCCCTGGAGTAGGTGGTACTCCACCAATAATTCTTGAAAATTAAAGTTTTGTACAAAGTTTGGCTGTTCCAGCTGAAAGTCCTGGATAAAAAGGGCTTGGGAGTGAACAAAAAACCCTTTATGCCCTTGTGAAGCTTCTTAGGGTTTATAGGATTTCTAAAGAGAATCCACCATTGCAGAAAATTTGAATTTTGTAGGATTTTGGGAACCAAACCAAATTTTTGCAAGGTTTTAAGACAGTACATCCATATCTATATATCTGTATATCTATATTTATATCTCCTTCCTTACATTTTAGTTTTACGTGTGAGTGTAACACCAGAGAAAATGTGTGCTGAACATGGAATTAATATATAATTAATTGAATATTTGATTATTGGATATTGAGATCTTAAGTATTTAATTTTGCTTTACTGTGAAAGTTCTTAATATTTAATTTTACTTTAAAATATTTTTGGCCACTCCACTCTCTGTGAAATACCATCATTACCTTAAACGTCACTGAATATTTGCCCCCCATGAAAGACAGAACTATGTGTAGCCCTGTGTTCATACTCAAAATATTCATGGAATATTAAATGTTTAGGTTTCTGGCACTGGGTATTTCCATATTTGCAGAATTTCCTGGTTTTACCCTACCTGTGTGTGTATGGAATGAGCAGGTGGAATGTGCTCATGGTGGCAATAATGGTGGCAGGTGCTTGCCATATAAAGACTTCCCTAAATTACGTGGTTTTAAATTTTGGCCCTGCTTGCCTTGCTCTGGACAATTTCCTAACCCAGAGGATTTTAAAATTGTAATTCTTTGCCTGTAATTATACCTGTTTCAAACAGAAAATGGAGGTGGGGAAGCGAATTCTCTCCGTTCATTCACAATTTCTTGCCACTCATTAGGAGCTGGCAATTAAGGTCCTTGCAATTACCAGAGGAAGGATGAGGATGTTTTTGGGGAGCAGCTGGAGGGTTTCTGACACCAGCCACATCTCCAAACTGATGGCTGAGTGCTGCCACACAGGATTTGGAGAGGGGCTGGGTGAGCAGTTGGTCCCACAAAAGGGACACTGGGAAAACCAACGTCCCCAACTGGAAGGCTTTGATCAGTTCTGCAAAAACAAAAGAGTTTTGTGCTTCGGATGAGCAAACCCAACAAATTATTGTCTCTTTGGGAAGAATTCCTGCTGTTATTTCAGCCTTGCTGTGCTTTAACTTAAAATATCACTATACTGGTTGGATTTCATGATATTGGAAGTATTTTCCAACCCCGATTCCATGACTGTTTGTCCTTTATGTTGACAATTTGATAATTATTGATGAGAGTTGGAGTTGAGCTGTGATGAGCTCCTCTTTTAGGGATGTGAATCCTCATTTTTTGGTGCTGTAGCTCAGGATCAAATCCTCATTTTTTGCTCCTGACGGTCTCACTGCAAACTGCTGATGTCTTAAAATGAAGAGTGGGGTTTGTGAAACCTTCCTGGTGTTGTTTGGGATAAAAAAAAAAAGTCCCAAATCCCAAATTCTGTCTCCAGATCCCCCATGCACCCATTTCTTTCATCTTTCACATGGTTGGGAGAGATTTGTTTTATTTCCTGTCTCCTTCTAATCAGGATTTCATTCTCCCCTGTCTGAGAGGGATCAATGGAATAAATCCAAAATTCCCTCTCCATAAGGTTAAAGCAACAAAGTTTAAAGCACTGGGCTGTGCGTTATCTTTTTTCCTCATATTTTTTATGGATTTCACTGTGTTTTAATAAAAAAGCTGTTGGCAGATAACAGCAGGGACAATGACAACCTTTTCATTTGGAGGTGACATCCCCAACCCCATCATATCTTTCCTGAAAAAAAAAAATCAACAACAAAAAATTATTAGGCAATAACCACCACATATTCAGAGCTGGGTGAGCAATTATCTGGGTGTTGGGACTTTTGGTTGATCAGGATGGAAAAACTCATCCCAACTCTGAAGGCTTTGATCAGTTCTGCAAAAACAAAAGAGTTTTGTGCTTCGGATGAGCAAACCCAACAAATTCTTGTCTCTTTGGGGAATTCATAAATTTTTATTTCAGTCTGAGCTGTGCTTTAACTTAAAATATCACTATACTGGTTGGATTTCATGATATTGGAAGGCTCAGGAATTACCAACCCCGATTCCATGACTGTTTGTCCTTTATGTTGACAATTTGATAATTATTTATGAGAGTTGGAGTTGAGCTGTGATGAGCTCCTCTTTTAGGGATGTGAATCCTCATTTTTTGGTGCTGTAGCTCAGGATCAAATCCTCATTTTTTTGCTCCTGACGGTCTCACTGCAAACTGCTGATGTCTTAAAATGAAGAGTGGGGTTTGTGAAACTTTTCCTGGTGTTGTGGGGGAAAAAAAAATAGTCCCAAATGACCCAAATTCTGTCTCCAGATCCCCCCAAAAACCCATTTCTTTCATCTTTCACATGGTTGGGAGAGATTTGTTTTATTTCCTGTCTCCTTCTAATCAGGATTTCATTCTCCCCTGTCTGAGAGGGATCAATGGAATAAATCCAAAATTCCCTCTCCATAAGGTTAAAGCAACAAAGTTTAAAGCACTGGGCTGTGCGTTATCTTTTTTCCTCATATTTTTTATGGATTTCACTGTGTTTTAATAAAAAAGCTGTTGGCAGATAACAGCAGGGACAATGACAACCTTTGTGCTGCTGCTCCTGGGTGGATTTCTGCTGTGGGACAAACATTTGGAGGTGACATCCCCAACCCCATCATATCTTTCCTGAAAAAAAAAATCAACAACAAAAAATTATTAGGCAATAACCACCACATATTCAGAGCTGCTTAGGAATTATCTGGGTGTTGCAGATCTTTTGGTTGATCAGGATGGAAAAACTCATCCCAGCTCTGTGTGCTCTGGATGGACTCCAAAGGAAACCATCGGCTCCAGCAGCTGCATCCTTTCAGGATTTTCCTGTCCCGTTTGATTTTTGAGGCACTTTCATAAATTTTTAAGGGATTCTCATAGTCTGAGCTGTGTATTTAATGATTTTTTAGCCTTGTCTGCCCCTGGGTGGCTCCCCACAGCCTGGGGTTGGGATGGGCTCAGGAATGGTACCACAGTGGGTATTGGGTTCTGCTTTAATTAGTTCCCATCTGTCAGGGACTTGGGAAAAATACACCAAATTATTTATTAATGGCATAATAAAGGGAATAAACCCCTTTGGAGCAGGGATGAGGAAAATCCAATGGTGACTTTGTTTGCAGCTCTGAGATGGAGGCTTTTCCAAGAGGAAATGCCAAGACAAAATCAGTAGGATGGTGGAGATGTGGTGTCAGCAGGAGCACCAACCTCCTGTGGGACCAGCTTCCCACTGCACTGGAAATCCAGGGAGATCCTTTCTCCACCTTTTCCAGTGACCAAAATGTCCTGTGGGGGACGGGCCTTTACAAATCAGAACCAACCCACTGACACTGACAGGAAAATCTGGAGAAATTTGGATCCAAAGAGGAAAAAATGTTGCTGTTTTGTCCTGAAAAGGAGCATAGAACCAGATTAATGGGGTCATTTAACTTCATATTATCCATTCCTTTTAACTTCATATTATCCATTCCTTTTAACTCCATATTATCCATTCCTTTCAGCCATGCTGTATCCTCATGGATTTAAGTGTTTCACCTGCAAAAAAGCCTCACATAATTATGATTTTGGTGTTTGTTGATGCCAAATGAACCAGAGGAGTGGGAGGCTCCTGGGTTGGGTTATGGGGAGAAGGTGGTGGCCAGGTCTTTGTGGGTTTGCTCTGCTCGCCCCTGCTCTCTGGCAGGAAGGAGGGATTGGCCATGGGAGTGGCTGAGGTGAGGAGGAGGAGGGGAGATCTGGCCCGTCCCTGGAGGTGTAGAGGGACAGCCTGGATGTGGCCCTGGGTGCCATGGTTCACCATTTGGCCTCTGAGAAGGTGGCAGCACCTTGAGGAGGGATTGAAAGTGCCCCAGAAGTGCTGCCAGGAGAGCAATTAAGGAATTAGGCCTCGTTTGGTGTGATAATTTAGGACAGAGGCTGCTGTTCAGAGCTGGAGGTTCAGCAGAGTGGTTTTGTTCCCTCTGGGGCTGTGAGCTGCCTGGAACAGGAGCAGCTCTTTCCCTCCATGGGACAAGGGGGTGTCGGTCACGGGTTGGACTCGATGATCTCGGAGGTGTTTTCCAGCCTGGATAATTCTGGCATTCTGTGACTCTGCCCAGGTGGGGATTCTCGGCCGCCGCATGAGCAGGTCCTGGCCGGGCCATGGCCTGGCCACCAAGGCTGCTCCTGCTCCTGTTCCTGTTCCTGCTGCTGCTGCTGCCCGGCCGCGCTCGGCTGCGCGGAGCCGCGACTTCACCGCCAAGGACATTGTCTACCTCCACCCCTCCAGTAAGTCACCTGCCCCTGCTGCCCTAAGCCATTGTGAGGGTCCCCAGGACGAGGTGAGAGATGAGAACTGACTCCATATTTCAGAAGGCTGGTTTATTATATTAGGATATTCTATTATACTAAAAGAAATTGTCTACTAAAACTGTACTAAAGGAAGAGAAAGGAGCCATCAGAAGGTGTCACGGACACATTTTATGAAAAATCCTTTCCTTAGGATCTTTTCTCCTGAGAAGCTGAGAGGCCTCAGGAACAAAATGCAAACAATGGTTATCTGCTGCTGTGGGATGCAACAGGTGCAGCTGGGATTGGTCTCATGTGGCTGTTTCTAATTAATGGCAAATTACAGCCCAGCTGTCTGGACTCTCTGGTCAGTCACAAGATTTTATTATCATTCCATTCCTTTCTTTGCTAACCTTCTGATAAAATCCTTTCTTCTATTCTTTCAATATAGTTTTAATATATAATTTTCTTTTAATATCATATATATCATAAAATAATCAATCAGCCTTCTGAAACATGGAGTCAAGATTCTCATCTCTTCCCTTGTTGGGGGTTGACTGCAAATTCCGCATTTGGTGAGTCCCAAGTGAGGAACATTGCAAGAAGGCTCAGCAAGAATGAATAATAAAAACCCGTGGCAGACTCAGAGAGTCCAACACAGCTGGCTGTGATTGGACATTAAATTAAAACAATTCACATGCTGGGTAAGCAATTCTCCAAATCACATTCCAGAGGAGCAAAACACGGAGAAGCTGTGGCTTCTCATCTTGCCAGTGAAGGAGGTGATGAGGAGGAGGGTGAAGATCTGGCCCTTGGGGCTGTAGAGGTTCAAAGTAGTGATAAACGTGACCTGTTCACCATTTGGCCTCTGAGAAGGTGGCAGCACCTTGAGGAGGGATTGAAAGTGCCCCAGAAGTGCTGCCAGGAGAGCAATTAAGGAATTAGGCCTCATTTGGAGAGATAAATCAGGACAGAGGCTGCTGTTCAGAGCTGGAGGTTCAGCAGAGTGGTTTTGTTCCCTCTGGGGCCGTGAGCCTGCCTGGAACAGGAGCAGCTCTTTCCCTCGGCGGGACAATTCCCAGAGTGTTTCAATCCACCTGGTGTTTTGTTATCAGCACTGATAAAGCCGCAGTGTTGGATGTGAGCTCTGATTCCAGGGGAATGAGCACTCCCAGCTCCCATTAGCTCCCTTTGAAGTCAGCACTGGGCACTTTGGCTGGGTAAACACAGCTGGAACGAGTCCACAGCGACCTAAGTGTGCTGTGGGGGACGGGGTTTTACAAATCAGGACCAACCCACTGACACTGGTAGGAAAACCTGGAGAAATTCGCATTTAAAGAGAAGAAATATTGCTGTTTTCTCCCGAAAAGCAGCACAGAACCAGATTAACCCCATTATCATTCCTATTAACTCCATATTTTCCATTCCTTTCAGCCACGCCGTATCCTCATGGATTTAAGTGTTTCTCCCGAAAAGTAGTGTAGAACCAGATTAACGGGTTCATTTTAACCCCATTATCATTCCTATTAACTCCATATTTTCCATTCCTTTCAGCCACGCCGTATCCTCATGGATTTAAGTGTTTCACCTGTGAAAAGGCCTCAGATAATTACGAGTGCAACCGCTGGGCTCCGGATGTTTACTGCCCCCGAGGTAACCAGCCCCATCCCAACCCACCCGTCCCTGCCAGGGAGCCCCATTATTCCCAGAAATGTGGGATTCTGGAGTCCATCCCTTAAGCTTTTCTGTCTCCTTGCAGTGGATGAGGTTGAGGACTTGGAGCTATTCCCTGTTTTCCTCTGGCTCAGCTGGGGGATTCAATCCAGGCTGGTGTTGCTTTCCTAAAATTCCAGCCTGGTTTGGGTGGGAAGGACCTTGAAGCTCATCCCATTCCATGGGCAAGGACACCTTCCACCATCCCAGGGTGCTTCAAGCATCCAACCTGGCCTTGGGCACTTCCAAGGCCTTGGACTCTTCCAATCCAGCATTTCCTTCCCATTTCTCCTGCTGGTGGAATCTCAGGGATCCAGGGGCACCCACAGCTTCTGTGGGAATTCCATCCCTGCCCCTCCCCACCCTCACAGGGAAGGATTTTTAAGAGTTTTATTTCTCTTATTGCTGAATACAGGACCAGTTCTGGCTGTTTTCACCTCCCTCCTCTGTGGCACAAATCCACATTCAGGGCAGCCACAGCTGGAATTTTAGTATTTTCAGCATTTATGATTCCATGAATCCCCTTGGAGTCTGAAATTTGGAACAGCTCAGGAAAACCCTTTAATAAAACACCCAAATATCAGACCTGAGCTGCCCAGATCTCCCCCTCCTTCACCAGTTCTCTTCTGAGACAAAGAAGAGAAACAAAAACATCACAGAGCATCGAGTTTATCCACAGCCCCAGTGAATCCCATTTAGCTGCATTGTTTTGGGATTTTGCCTTTGGGAAATATTTATTTTGGAAGGAGATGACCCCGCTGTGTTTGCAGCCTGTGCCGGGCCTGTTATCAGCCCCAGAATTTGCTTCCTTTGAGCTCAAATCAGCAGCAATAAAACCCCCCAGGCTGGCTGGCATGGCACCAGCCCAATATTCCCAGATCCTCCTTGTTTGGACAGGAGAGAGGGGCAATAGGGAATTGGGCACATAAATATTTCCATGTTTTTTAGGGACAAGGTAATGCTTCAGCCAGCACATGATCTACAATAAATACATTTTTAAAATGGCATTTAAAAAATGCAGTTATTTGATAAGAATCCAGCATTTCTTTCCTCATTTCTCCTGCTGATGGACTCTCAGGGAACAAGAATTGGGCAGCTAAAGACGTTTCCATGTTTTTTAGGGACCAGGTACTGCTTCAGCCAGCACATGATATACAATAAATACATTAAAAATGCTATTTTTTTTTTAATTCCCATGATTTGATAAAAATCCAGGACTTTTCTTTCCTATTTCTTCTGCTGGAGGGCTCTCAGGGAAAGGGAATTGAGCCAATAAAGATGTTTCCACGTTTTTTAGGGACAAGGTACTGCTTCAGTGACCACATGATCTACAACAAATACAAGAAATCAAAAATTTCTTATTTTTTAAAAACCCTGTGATTGGATTTTTAAAAATAAGATTTTAAAAAATAAGATTTCCTATTTCTCCTGCTGGACGACTCTCAGGGAACGGGAATTGGGCACATAAATATTGTTCCATGTTTTTTAGGGACAAGGTACTGCTTCAGCCAGCACATGATCTACAATAAATACATCAAAAATTGGCATTGTTGGAAAAATTCCATGATTTGATAAAAATATAAGATTTATTTCCTATTTCTCCTGCTGGTGGGCTCTCAGAGAAAGGGAATCAGGCAGATAAGGACTTTTCCATGTGTTTTAGGGACAAGGTACTGCTTCAGCCAGCACATGATGAGGGCCAGCGGGGAGAGCGTGTCTGTCACCAAGCGCTGCGTGGCCCTGGAGGAGTGTCTGAGCACGGGCTGCACCTACATCAGGCACGAGGAGTACAAGGTGGGAGGAATAGAAAAAAATTATATAATTAGGGGTTGTTTTGTAAATACAGTATGTGCAGATATAGATAAAAATGAAAAAAATAATATAATATAATATAATATAATATAATATAATATAATATAATATAATATAATATAATATAATATAATATAATATAATATAATATAATATAATATAATATAATATAATATAATATAATATAATATAATATAATATAATATAATATAATATAATATAATAGCTACATATTATATATAGTAGATATTGTAAATATTATTATATAGCATTCTGTGATATATTTTTATTTTCCATGTGTATAATATACACAATTATATATAATAGTATATATAATATATAGTAGTATCATAGTATCTATTATATATGTATCATATGTACTGTATAAATTATATCTACATATTGTATATGCAATATATATACAGTATATTGTAATATTTTAGATATAATGTAATCTATAATAATATACAATATATATTTCATATATTAGTATGTAATATATAATGTGTGTTATATATATAATGTAATATATATTATACATACCAAATATAGACAATACATTAGCTATGATATAGTAGAAAATATAGAAATATAAATAGGATCATATTTAAGACAATATGTAATATCAAATATATTATACATGGAATAATGTTATAAAATATATAAGATACAGAAATATGATATAAAATGTATAGTAAAAATAGATAAAATACAATATATATTGTATAGTATATAATATATAATGTACATTATATATAATATACAATCTATTTAATATAAACACAATACATACAGTATATAGTGAATATAACATGTAACAATAGATAATAGTATACAGTACCTGATATGTAGTGTATCATGTACATGATACGCTATATACGATATATTATATATGTTTTATATTTATAATAAAAATATATCTCATATGTACAATGTATTATCTATATGTGTATTGAAGTATATATAATATACTATACAATATCTCTTACATAGCCACACTAAATACTGTCTATTAGATGTAATATATAAAATAAAACACTACAGAACTACATATAATAATGCACAATATATAACTATTATATTATATTATATTATATTATATTATATTATATTATATTATATTATATTATATTATATTATATTATATTATATTATATTATATTATATTATATTATATTATATTATATTATATTATATTATATTATATTATATTATATTATATTATATTATATTATATTTACAGTGTATATATAATGCATAAATTATATTTATGTAGTATATAATATATTTTGTGCATTATATATAATATGTATTCTATAATACGTATAATATTTATCCATCATATAGATCATATTTATGATAGAAATTATAATTTATAGAGTAATTGGAGTGTGCCAGAAGTCTGGCTGGGTCAGTGGGTAAATTCAACTGAAATCGAGTTTCACTTGGGAAAGATAAAAAAAAGGGAGGGAAAAAAGGAAAGAAAAAAACGGAGAAAATCATGTTCTCTCCATAGATGGATTTTTAAAAAGTGGCAGGAGAGGGAAAAAGGGAGAGGAAAAATCACAGAGAGCTCCTTTGCAAATGAACCGTTATTTCCCCTTCATTTTCCCCGGAATTCCCCATTCCCTGTTTTTCCCCTGGAGTCCCTCATTCCCTGTCTGTCTGTCTGTCTGTCCGCGCAGGTGTGCACGTCGTGCTGCGAGGGCAGCATCTGTAACCTGCCGCTGCCGCGGAACGCCTCGGACGCCGTGTTCGCCACGCTGTCCCCGCCGAGCGGCACCGGCCCGGCCCCGGCCCCCGCCGGCCCCGCCGCGCTCGGGCTCGCCCTGCTGGCACAGCGCTGGCTCACGGCCACCGCCGCGGGACGCTGACCGCGACAGCGACAGGGACAGCGACAGGGGCCGCGACAGCGACAGTGACCGGAACAGGGGCCGCGACAGGGACAGAGACGGGGACCGGGCAGGGACAGCGACACGGACAGCGAGAGCGACGGGACAGCGACAGAGACCGGACAGTGACCGCGACAGCGACAGGGAGAGGGATTGCGACAACGACAGGGGCCAAAACAGGGGCCGCGACAGGGACAGCGACAGCGAGAGCGACGGGACAGCGACCGGACAGTGACCACGACAGCGACAGGGAGAGGGACTGCGACAACGACAGGGACCGCGACAGGGACCGCGACAGGGACAGGGACAGAGACCGGACAGTGACAGGGTCAGCGACAGGGAGCGGTCAGAGACCGCGACAGCAACAGGGACAGTGACAGAGACAACGAGAGCGACGGGACAGTGACAGCGACGGAGACCGGACAGTGACCACGGCAGCGACAGGGACAGAGACTGGGACAGAGACTGGGACAGAGACTGGGACAGAGACCGCGACAGAGACTGGGACAGAGACCGCGACAGGGACAGCGAGAGTGACAGAGACAGCGACAGAAACCGGACAGTGAGAGCGACAGCGACAGAAACCGCGACAGAGACACCGACAGTGACAGAGACCGGACAGTGAGAGCGACAGTGACAGCGACGGTAGCAATGACAGCGACAGTGACAACGACGGCACAGGGACGGGACCGTGATGGTGACAACAACAGCGACACAGACCGCGACAGGACAGGGACGGTGAGAGGGACGGTAACAATGACAACGACAGCGACAGGACGGCGACGGCGACAACGACAGTGACGGGGACAGCACAGGGACAGCGGCAGAGATGACAGTGCCAGGGACAGGAGAGGGACAGGACGGTGACAAGACAGGGACAGGGATGCTGGCGGGACAGGGACAGCGCCAGCTGTGCCAGGCCGGACTCCTGAACTCCCGCCCGGTTTTGGCTGATGCCGAGTTTGGGATCGCGCCTCGGGAGCAGAATTCCCGCTCTGTGTCCCCGTCTGCCGCAGGAACTCTGGGGAGCAGCCCTGGCAAAGACCTCTGAGGCTGGAAAAGCCGCCAAGCCCAGCCTAACCTGGGTAAAGCCTGGCTTAGCTCGGCCAAGACCTGGCACTGGAAGTGTTCTATGTCCGTATTCCCTCGGGAACAGCCCGCTGGCACCACCAGCTCATTAACCCCCCGGCTCATTAACACGCGGTAATTAACACAGGATGGGGGCTCCTGCTCCTCTGGGATGGGCAGCAAGGAAGCAAAGGAGGAGATCCCATCACCCGGGACATGCGGAAAACAGCTGGAATTCCTAAATTCTGCCAGAGAAATCCCTAAAAATCTGCATTTCCAGGGGAAAACTACTGGAATTCCAAAACTCCAGCAGAGAAAACCCTAAAAATCCGCATTTCCAGCAGAACACTGCTGGAATTCTACCAGAGAAATCCCTGAAAAACCTCTGGAATTCCCAAATTCAACCAGAGAATTCTCTGGAATTCTACCAGAGAAATCCCTAAAAAACCTCTGGAATTCCCAAATTCAACCAGAGAAATCCCTAAAATCTGCATTTCCAGTGGGAAACTGCTGGAATTCCCAAATTCAACCAGAGAAATCCCTAAAATCTGCATTTCCAGTGGGAAACTGCTGGAATTCCTAAATTCAACCAGAGAAATCCATAAAAACCTGCATTTCCAGCAGGAAATACTTGAATTCCGAAATTCAACCAGAGAAATCTCTAAAATCCTCATTTTCCAGCAGAAAACTACTGGAATTCCCAAATTCAACCAGAGAAATCCCTAAAAATCTGTGTTTCCAGGGGAAAACTGCTGGAATTCCTAAATTCAACCAGAGAAGTCCCTAAAAATCCACATTTTTGGCAGGAAACCCCTGGAATTCCTAAATTCAACCAGAGAAATCCATAGAAATCCTCATTTCCAGCTGGAAACCACTGGAATTTCCAAACCCCAACAGAACAATCCATTAAAATCTGCATTTCCAGCAGAAAACAGCTGGAATTCCCAAACTCTGCCAGAGAAATCCCTAAGCCAGTGGAAAACTCCTGGAATTCCTAAACTCCAGCAGAAAAATCCCTAAAAATTCTAATTTCCAGTGGAAAACAGCTGGAATTTCCAACCCTCACCAGAAAAATCCCTAAAAATCCTCATTTCTAGCAGAAAACAGCTGGAATTCCTGAATTCAACCAGGGAAATCCCTAAAAATCCTCATTTCCAGTGGGAAACCGCTGGAATTCCACCAGAGAACTCCCTAAAAATTCTCATTTCCAGACAAAAACTGCTGGTATTCCCATACTCCAGCAGAGAAATCCCCAAAAAATCCTCATTTCCAGCAGGAAATAGCTGGAATTCCACCAGAGAAATTCCCAAAAATCCTCATTTCCAGCAGGAAATAGCTGGAATTCCACCAGAGAAATTCCCAAAAATCCTCATTTCCATTCACAGCCCTCAGCAGGAGGATGAAGAGCTGCTGCTCCCCTGGTTCAGGGGGAATATTTCCAATATTTTCCCATTTTAGTCCCAAAGCCCAGGATCTGACAGAGAGGAAATCGATCCCCGACATCTCCTGGTATTTTTATTCCGTGGGATTTTTATTCCATGGATTCTGGGCTCTTTGGGTGACCCGTGGTGCTCCTTTTGCTGGGAAATCACGGATGCAATATTTATTTTGTGTAGTGTCAAGGAGGGTTTGGAAATGCCGGGAAAAAATTCCCAAACCCACTGATCTTGCCAGGAAAAAGGGATGGTTTGCAAGTCAGTGAGCCTGTAATATATAAATGATCAAAAATATATTGAAATATAAATATATATATATATTAAAAAATGGTTTACATCACTTTTTAAAAAGAATCAACTTTGTATTGCAAAGTCAGTAATAAAAGCAGGGTGTCATGGACTTGCTTTAAACTGGTTTTTAATAATTTTTTTGTAAAAATAATCAATTATTCTTTCAGGAGGAATTTTTTTTCCTATTCCTGCTCCAAGGTAACTTGAGCTCTATCAAATTCTGCTATTTTTAAGGCTCAAAATGCTTTTTGGGGGGAATTATGGGAAATGCAGATTCCTGGAGAGCTCCCCAGCTCCCAGAATCCATGGGATATTCTGGAAAATCAGGAATCTGCTCATGGAAGGGGCTCTCCTGAATTCTGTGGCCGTGGGATGAATTTTCCAGGGAGATTTCTTGGAGGTTCAGGAGCATCCCTTGCTCCCCACTTAATTCCAGGGGATTTCTCCCAGGAAGGAAAAGCTCAGTGTGTTTTACAGGGGATGTTGTTAAAAATAATTATATTTTATATATAAATTATAGATACACATCTTTATAAAAATTGACCTTCCCTGCTGTTTGTTTTGAATGATTTTTACTATAAAATCAACATTTTTTTGGGTCTCACCCCCAGCCAAACCTGGAATTTTGCTGTCCTTTTCCCCCATCTCTGGTTTTAAGAGTTTTAATTTCTTTTTCTATGCAAATTCCACCTGGCTCTGGAGATTCCCCAAAAAAATCCAGGCCTGTCCCTCCTCTGGCATCTCCCTGGATTTTCCTTTAAAATAAAAGGAAAGGGAAGGGTCTGAACCCCCCCTGCAGCAGTTTGGGGTTCCCTGAGCTCCTGGGAGGCTCCAATCCCCACCAGTGCTGAGCTGCACCGTATTTATTTTTTAGGGACCTTGCTTTCAAATGTTGAATTGTTTTTAACAGGTGAAAATCCTTGTACATTTGTATAAATAAAAGGTGAATTGAAATATTCACTGTGAGGTGTCTGCTAAAATTCGGGAATGCCAGGAAAAAAAAGCCAGGGGTAGGATAAATGGGGACAAAATGATGGAAAATAAGGAATTTTCCCACAGCAGAGAGGGAAAAACAGAATCCAGGGATCCCAAAATAAACAGGAATTGCTCAGATCTGTGTCCATTATTAAAAAAATTATACCCAATTGTCCAGAGCAGAGAGGAAAAACAGAATCCAGGGATCCCAAAATAAACAGGAATTGCTCGGATTTGTGTCCACTATAAAACAATTTCTACCAAATTTACCAATTTATACCATTTTAATAAATAATAATTGCCTTTTAAATAATGAAATAATTTCTACAATTTTTACCTGGAGCTCAACAGGAGGAAAACATGGGAATGATCCATAATGGATCATTCATTCTTTACAGGGGGAATTTCAGTCAAATTCCCTGAGCACAGCTCAGTTTGGGGGAGGTTTTGGCTACTGGGACATACAGAAAAGGGGACAGGGGTTGCTGAGGATGAGCTCCATAAATAACAGGATAATAAAGATAAAAACAGGAATTAATAAATTACAGGATGGAGTTAAATCCCTGAATTTCTTGGATTCCTGCTCATATTCCTGCCTGTAAGGATTGTTCATGTTTGGTCCATGCTTTTGTCCCTAAATTCTGAATTTTCCTGATTTTCTCTCTTTCCCCCTCTCCCCTCATTCCCGAATTTCCTTTTCCACACCCACCCCTCTCACCTCACCAGGATTTGTCAGCATTCCTGGAATTTTCTGGATTTCTGGATTTTAAACACAGGGAGCAAAGATCAGAGGGCAAAACAAAACGAGGAAGAAATGGAATTTCTGCAGGTCACCAAAGCAATCCTAAATAACTGCACTGCAGCATTTCATTCTGCTGTAATTAATTAATTAATTTCTTGCTTCAGACACATTTTTATATATTTTAATATCTATATCTATAAAGGGGATTTATATATATATATATATTTATAGAGATATACTTTTATATATATATATAGATATTATATATGTATGTATTTCTAGATAAAAAGTTTTTAATATTTGTGAGAGTTATACTTTTATATATAGATATGTTTTTATATATTTATAAATATATAAATATTTTTATATATTTATATAAAGGAGATATTATATATATGTATAAAGGAGATTTATATATATACAAAGGAGATTTTTTAATATCTGAGAGTTATAGACCTCTATACTTTCATAACTATATTTTTAATATATTTATATATAAGAAATATTGGCTATTTTTTATATTTACATTTATCCAGTCCCAGGCATGTTTGGATCAGCGGTTTTCCCATTTTCCTCAGTGAAGCAGGAAAATCCAAGAGTTCTCTGTCTTGGATCCCATAAATCCTCCCAGGAATAAAAACTCTATTTCCAGTCCTTAATTATTCCCAATTATTTGATCATCACCCACTGGACACTGATTTTTCCAAATGTTTTCTCACATTTATTCTGCAGGACTTTTACTCCTTCCACCTGGCAGAATGTCGAGTATTAATTTGAATTTTTTTAAATCTCAGTTTATTTGCTCTCTCCCAAGTTAAGCATAGCTTAATAGAAATAGAATTAAATATTTATAAATATAAACTGGAAATCCTGCAATCCAAGAATAAAGCAGTGAACTCCCATGGGGCTGAGGAGAAAATTTGGAATAGAATCCTCCAGATCCATCCCAGAATATTTCCCCTGGAGTTAATTAGCTAAGCAGAGATAATTAGCTGTGAGTGCAGCACCTCAACACCAACAATCCTCTTTCCACTGGCTGAAAAATTTTTGGGATTTGCTACTTTAACTTCTATTACTATTATTATTATTATTATTATTTTATTTTATTGTAGTTTATTTTATTTTGTGTTCCAGAAGTTTGGTTTTGTAGGAGAAAGTTCAGTCTGGCTCTTGTGATGGGAGGAAAGCACAACTGGAACAGCCCCAGCTATTTTGGGGGATTGACAATGAGAAAATTCTAATTAGGAAAATATCAGAAATGGGAGCTCCCCTCAAACCATGACATAAAACATTAATATTCATTAATATGAATATTATGAATATTAATGTTCACAGGGTCAAGGCAAAATTCCCAATATTTCAGTGAGATTTCTGCCTCAGGAAAAGCCACTGGAAAATGGATTTTTTGTCCTTTACAGGACAAAACTTAAAGAACCTGAAGTCAAAAATGAACATCCCAAACTTAACTGCAATTGCAGGAAGCCAGCTGAAGATAAAACTTCAAATCTTCAAGATATTTACAATTTATGTGAAGAATTCCATGATTTTTCCAAGAAAATTCCCCCAAATGTCCAGTGAGAGCCCTCCTGGATGGATTTTGCAAAAAGACACAACACACTGCAGTTCTCAACTTCTTTAATCTTCTTAAGAAGGAAAAAAAATTAGGAATAAAATCCTTGGAGTAACAGAGATTTTATGGAGAGCAGAGGTCAGGGATGGGCTCAGGAATCACAGCACAAATTCCACGGCAAAGGGATCAGTCCTGCCCCAAAATCCACAGCCAGCACTTCAGGGCAACAGGAGAATTTGGGAATTGGGAATGGAAACCTTGGGAACAGCTCCCAGCTCTGTGCTGCAGCCAGGCCATGGATGTGCAGTGGTGACAGGGACAGAGAGAGGCACTTGGGCCAGGAGCTGCTCCTAAAGCCAGCAAAGCTTTGGTGGGAGCAGGAGAGCTGGGACAGGGCTGGAATCCATGGGGGTGGATAACACTCGGGAAAACACCAAAGGTCAAGGTAAAATCCCTGGATCCTGAGCCACACTGAGCTGGAATAAAGCCTGGAGGATTCCCACTGCAAAATGGCTCCAAACTTGCCTGGGATAACAACAAAGATCAAGTCAAACTCCCTGGATCCCCAGCCAGACTGAGCTGCAGCACATGGCTGTGGAATAAAACCTGAAGGATTCCTACTGATCCATGAAAAATGGCTCCAAAACTGCCTGGGATAACAGCAAAGGTCAAGGTAAAATCCCTGGATCCTCACCCAGACTGAGCTGCTGCAAATTCCCGTGGAATAAAACCTGAAGGATTCCCACTGCTCCATTAAAATGGCTCCAAAACTGTTATCCCAGGACAACACCAAAGGTGAAGTTAAAATCCCTGGATCCTGAGCCAGACTGAGCTGCAGCACACGGCTGTGGAATAAAACCTGAAGGATTCCTACTGATCCATGAAAAATGGCTCCAAACTGCCTGGGATATCAACAAAGGTAAAGTTAAAATCCCTGGATCCTCAGCCACACTGAGCTGCTGCACATTCCCATGGAATAAAGCCTGAAGGATTCCCACTGTTCCATAAAAATGGCCCCAAACTGCCTGGGATGAGATCCAAATCTGCGTTATTGCTTCAGCCCCTGAGCCAAACTGCAAGGCACTGAAATTCCAGGTGTTTCAGGAGCCTTGGAATTCCTGCCCTGCTGCTCCCCACTGATCTGAGTGTTTTTGTGAGACCTGAGGAGCCTGGAACCTTCCTGTTGAAACATCTCTCTAATTGCAATAATTGATCCTAATTGCTCTCTGCATTTCCAAATTCCAGAGGCAAGTCTAGATTGCATCCAAGTCCAGGAAAACAATGATGAGATCCAAGCATTGCCCCATTCTCTCTCTTTTTGGTATTTAATGACCTAAGAAAGTTACAAAAGCAACTTTAAATTACATTTAGGTATATAAACTAATTAAATATATTTAGCTAATACTGAGAAAATAAATCCCAAGCACCATGAAGACAAAAAACAAGAAGAGGTGAGTAATTCCAGGGTAATTAAGGATTTTTTATGGAGTCTCTGGATGAGTTGGAGACCCCTGGAAGTTGACCTCATTCTCATTTTCCAACAGCAAATGAGTGATTAGCCCAGATTTTATTAAGTTACAATTTTATGACTCATTCTGGTTTTTTTTTTTGCCAGTTCCTAAATTCAGGAATGGCAGATTTGTTGGGAATTTCAGTGGCATTTTCAGAGGATTCCGAGTACTAAACCGACCGGTGAAAGAATTATCGAGCTAAGAGAACATGGAAAATTTAAAAGAGGAAATGATCGCTCCTCTGATTCTCAACGCTGGCCATCCACATTGCAAGCCACATGTGGTGAACACACATTCCCAAAAGACTAGAAATAAATACCAGCTACTTTTATTCTCTAAGAACACTTGGAAGTGAGGAAGCCCTGGCGCTACCGAGGGGAGGGCTCAGTGGCCGCTGAGTTTCCTCATGATGGGGCTGTCGGGCTCGGCGTTGGTGAAGATGCTGCCCACCAGCACGTGGGTGCCCCAGAGGTTGTGCCTGATCACCTTGCAGCAGCCCAGGTCGTCCACGGCAAAGCCCAAGTGCCGGTAGCGCTCGTCCGTCTCCAGCAGGGCGTTGTTGCTGTAAGGCCCGAAAAACTAAAGGAAAATAACAAGAAATGAAAGGTTTTCCACGTGGATTTCAAGTTCTGATGGATGGGTGAAAGCTAAGCTCGAGTTCAGCTGCGTGGAGAAGTTTTATGTGGAGTTTGAAAGGTTTTTCTTTCAAATCCCAATCCCACCCTCACCTTTGTGAGGAATTAAGGGCAGAACCCTGCCTGAAACAGCACAAACAGGCAGGGACTAAGGAGAGCAACTTGCTAGGAAATTGCAAAAATTAACAACTCAACTTTGCAATTAGACCCTAAAGAAAGTTGGTTAGAGGAGCAAAAATGCGATTAAATTGCAAACAGGTATTTAAATTCAACTGGTATTTTAGCTACAAACAGGTATTTAAATTAAACTGATATGTAAATGAAACTGATATTACAATTAAACTGATATATAAGTTGCAGACAGGTATTTAAATTCAACTGGTATTGAAGTATTTAAATTCAACTGGTATTTTAGCTACAAACAGGTATTTAAATTAAACTGATACGTAAATGAAACTGATATTACAATTAAACTGATATTTAAGTTGCAAGCAGGTATTTAAATTAAACTGATATGTAAATGAAACTGATATTTAAGTTGCAAACTGGTATTTAAATTGAACTGATATTTAAGTATTTAAACTGATATTTAAGTTGCAAGCAGGTATTTAAATGAAACTGATATGTAAATTAAACTGATATTACAATTAAACTGATATTTAAGTTGCAGACAGGTATTTAAATGAAGCTGGTATTTAAGTATTTAAACTGATATTTAAGTTGCAAACAGGTATTTAAATGAAACTGATATGTAAATTAAACTGGTATTTAAGTTCTTAAATTAAACTGATATTTAAGTTGCACAGGTATTTAAGTTAAACTGGTATTTAAGTTTTAAAATTAAACTGGTATTTAAGTTGCACACAGGTTTTTCAGTTCTTTATCTCAGGAGGAAGCTTCTGACTTAAAGCCCACTCCTGATTCTGGGCCAGGATGTTACTGCTGGAGTCTGAAGACAAAACCCCACTTCCATCAATCCCTAATTCCTCCAAGGCACGGAATTCTGGGAAGCTTTTCCACCCCTGACCTGTCTGCTCTGCCTTACAACCATGCCCTGTTTGCCTCTGTTGGCACAATAAATCCCTGCTTTTTGGAGTGTTTTTAAATAAATCCCCACTAAGCCGAGCTTTGCCAGCGTCCCCTTGAACTGTGATATGGTTTTAGCAGAGCTCAGACTAAAACTCCTCTCCCACTGAAAGCTCCCAGTGTTGCACAGAACAAAAAGTTCATTTTTTGGGGGACAAAGGGATCATTAACAGGTGCAAAGAGGTTTTTTAAAGCCTTCACCTGCACAGGTGTCAGGGTTCCCAAGTTACCTGGGCAGGGCAGAAAGTGCCCAAGGGATTTGGGGCATAAAACTTCTCCAGTTCCCTAAAACCCAATTTCATTTCCTGACGATGCTGGCCCTGCACTCAGAGCTGACACAGCTCATACATCTGCATTTATTCAAGGAATTAGCCTGAAAAAAGTTGGATTTAATCCAAATTTTCCTGCAAGAAAGAACTTACTGCCAGTCCTGAGGATGGATCAATGAAATCAGCCCAGTAGCCCTCAGAAGAAATTGCATAGCAGATTTCCTTGGCACCATTGATGAACTGGAAGGGAAAAAATTGGGAAAAGAAAGGCATCAAATGAGGTTATCACACAAAATTAATTGTTTCTAACTTCACTTGTTATAAATAAAATCATTTATTTACTTAGAGTTGTAAAAACTGATTTTCTCTGCAATTAGTGCCCTAAAAAGCTCAAGACTCCAAATTTAGAAAAATATAATTTACGCAGTTTCAGTCTCTTAAAGGTCCAAAATAAGGGAAGATTATCTTTTAAAGCAAATTCTGTGTTAGTTTAAAATGAGGGAATTTATCCTTTACAATAAATTCTGTGTTAATTCAAAATAACGGAATTTTACCCTTTAAAAAAATAATATTAATAAGGGAAATTTACAGTACATTCTGTGTTAGTTCAAAATAAGGAAAATGTATCCTTTACAATTAATTCTGTATTAATTCAAAATGAGAGATTTTTACCCTTTACAGTAAATCCTGTATTACTTCAAAATAGGGAAATTTCCTCAGTAAATTCTGTATTTTGAAGTCTGATGATTAATTATGTCCAAATTGTAAATTAAATCCCCAATTACAATTTTAGGCACAACATTTCTGATCCAGGATCTCTTCTGGTCCCTCAGGGTGAGGTTAATGAACACTTGAGCTGGATTAATGCAAATATTTAGATTTGGCTGTAGAATCTCATTTTTAGCCCCCTGAAATGAGGATTTTTCAGGTGAATCCTGCAAGCAAAGCAACATTTCCCTGTGAATTTCCTGGTTTTAACCTCACACCCCCCCAGTGACTGGATTAGATTTGACAGGGAGGTGCCTGAGGAAGAAAGATGCCAATTAACACATAATTAGACCAGATTAAAACACTAAAGAGCAACAGGGCAGAAATAATTCAAAGAGAAGAACACACTGAAATGAAGGGAATTTTAATTTCTGTGTCATTTTGTGTTGATTCCTTTTTTTTGTGGTTGATTTAGAGAGGCCACGTTTGCGTTTTAGGGCATTCCCAGATTAATTTCAGGCATAAATATGATTTATTTCCAGATGAAATGTTGGGTTTGGGGATATTTTACAAAGAATAGGTAGAAATGGTCTTTTTTTTGGGTGCTAAGGACAGCGAACAGCGACACTTGGTGGGGAAATGGTAAAATCGTGGAAAATGGGAAATAAAGAGATTTTCAGAGCCCTCTGGAGGTGAAAGAACAAGACAAAGTTAAGATGAAAAAACAGAACTGAAATCCGGGGTTAAAATAATTGAAAACATTCATTAAATGGAAAAAAACCCAGAGAAAATGGCGATTTTTACATTTTTGACCAGAAAAAAAAGCAGTGGAATCTTAATTAACACTGAAGAACTACAATAGAATTGCATAATAAAGAGCATTAAAGATAAAAATGTAATACATTACATTTAATAATGAAATAGAGATCTATATTATATATAGAAAATATAGATATGAATTTTATATATCTATGTATATAGAATATTGATCTATGTTATAGATATCTCTATGTATATAAAATATTGATCTATATTATATGTATCTTTTCATTTTGTATTGAAAAGATATATAATATAGATCTCTATTCTATATATATTATACATTATATATTTTATATATATAATATAAAATATAGATCCATATATATAGAATATTGATCTATATATATAGAGATCAATATAGATCTATAGAGATCTATATAGAATATAGACCTATATTATACATATCTATGTATCTATAGATATATAGATCTATATTCTATATATCTATATATATAGAATATAGAACTACATTATATATATCTATATATAAAATATGGATCTATATTATATAGATATCCTCATATATATAGAATGCAAATCTATATTATATATATCTCTCTATATATAATATGGATCTATAATATATATGTTATATGGATCTATATTATATATAAAATATGGATCTACATTCTATCTCTCTATATATATAGACCTGTATTTTATATATGTGTGTATATATATATACACACACACATGCATATATCTATCTATACAGATGGAATGTAATAGAATATAAAAATTTAAAAATAAGTCAAACCCTAGAAATGCACCCAAGCTTCAGGGGCGGGATTTGAGTTTGGGTTTGGTTTGTGCATGAACTGACATTTTCCAGGAGCATCTCCCTCTCCTCCTCCACCTCCTGGCTCCACACGCTCATGTCGTGCTGGCTCTTCTGGGTGACAGTGAGCACAGTCAGGCGCTTGGGGTTCACCTCCGGGAACAGCGGCTGGAATTCTGAAACATGGGGAAAACCCAAATTTGTCCTGCTCTGCCAGGGCAGCCTTCCCTCCCACCCACACCAACATTTCAGGCACATTTCTCTTTGGAAATTGCTTGATTTAATTTGTTTTATTTTTTAATTTATTATTATAATTAATATATAATAAATATACATATAATTCTATTTAATATATAAATATTTAGTTAAATAAATATAAATTTGTTTAATAAATAAATATATAAATAAATTATATATTAAAATACATGCATATATTCATATTATTTATATTAAAATCTACTTATATAATTTATATATTAAAAAACACTTTATATATTAAATTATATAAATAATTTATATATAAAAATTTTATGTATTATATGTAATTGATATATTAAATTACATAAAACATTTATAATTGATATATTCAATTATATAAATATATTTATATTATTGTAAATTATTATTACTTCTTATTTATTTTGATTTTTTAAACTTTTTATTTAATTCAATGGTTCCCATTTAATTTCCTATTTGGTTATTATTTTTACTTTTTATATAATTAAATGGTTCCCATTTAAATAAACAAAATTTATTTTAACAATTAATTAAATAGAATTAAATACACTCAAGCAGTTTCAGATGTTTTCCACTGGCACTTCACACTTTTCATGTTAAATACTGAAATAATAAAATTATGAACAATATTCAAAGTTACTGAAAGTTATTTAAAATCTGAAAAGATATTAGAAGATATTAAATGGTTCCCATTTAATTTTGGTCATTTCCTTCCTGAATAAAGTAAAACCACAAATTCTGAAATTTCATTATTCCCATTTCTTGTTTTGTTTAACAATTCCAAAGAATTTGATAACTGGATTTTAGATAAGGAATTAACTCCAGAATTTCCCTAGCATTAAAACAACTAGAAATTATATTTTAAATGAAATATTAAATATTGTCAACAGCAAATATTTTTAAAAATAATTTAAAATTTATAATACTTAATTAAATATTGCCAACAGCACTTGGTTTCCATTCTATCCACAGGGATTTTTGTACTGATTAACTCTGAATTAACCTTTCCTACAGCACATGCTGTGGTAGGGCATGGACAGTCACTGGTTTTGCATTGAAAAGTTGAATTTCTTGGCTGGAAATAAAAATAAAAATAAAAATGAACCTTTTCTCAGCAGCTCAGGACAGGCTTGCACTGCACATTCCACCTTGGCATTTTCAAAGTAGGTTTCAGCATTATTGATCTGCTGCTTCGGGGGAGCATCAGAGCCCTAAAAACCCCAAAAATTTAAATTTTCAGAATTAATATCAAACAGGATTAACTCTGTACATCAAAATAGGGTTTAGTGATCAGATACACTCCAGCAGTTTCAGGTGATTTGCACTGGCACTTCACACTTTTCATATTAAATATTGAAATAATAATATTATTAACAATATTGGAAATTACTAGAAGTTATTTAAAATCTGAAAAGATATAAAAAGATAGATAATTTTTAGAACTAAACATTGCCTAAACTCTGCAAATACAAAATACTGAAGGGAATTTCAGTTTTACTGGGTGTATTGAAAATGGTGAATCTCTCATGATGAGCTTGGGGGATTCATGGATGAAATATGATTTTTAGAACTAAACATTGCCCAGAATTTGCAAATCCAGATCCATGAAATAAAATACTGAAGGAAATTTCAATTTTACTGGGTGGATTTATACTGGTGAATCTGGAACACTGCCAGAATCCTCTCATTATGAGAGGGGGAGATTATTAAAAATTGGACGATTTCTGGGTGAATTCTGTGGTTTTTAGAAGTAAACATTGCCCAAGTTTGGAAATCCAGATCCATGAAATAAAATACTGAAGGAAATTTGAATTTTGAATTGAAATGATGATTACAATGATGAATCTCTCACTATGAGCTTGGGGGATTTCTGGGTGAATTTAATGGTTTCTAGAACAAAACACTGCCCAAGTTTGCAAATCCAGATCCATGAAATGAAATACTGAAGGAAATGTCAATTTTACAACGATGAATTTCTCATAGTGAGCTTGAGGGATTCCTCTGTGAATTTTGTGGTTTTTAGGACTAAACATTGCCCAAATTTGGAAATCCATATCCATTCAATAAAATACAGAAACAATTTTCAATTTTACTGGGTAAAAGGTGGTGAGACTTGGCCAACAGCAGGTTTGGGGACTGAAATCCTCCCATTAATCTCTCCTAAAATGCTGGTTCAAAGGGAGGGAAGGGAAATCTTTTTAGGGAAAAAAGAACCACCTTAAGGCAGTTTTGTGAAAGGAAAGAAAATTGGAAAGAAAATCCTTTTTGAGGAAAGTTGAGCTTGAAAGGAAAGGAAAGGGGGGGGAAGGGAAAGGAAAGGAAAGGAAAGGAAAGGGGAAAGGAAAGGAAAGGAAAGGAAAGGAGAAGAGGCGGGGAAGAGGAAAGGAAGAGGAAAGGAAAGGAAAAAGGAAGAGGAAAGGAAGAGGAAAGGAAAGGAAAGGAAAGGAAAAAGGAAGAGGAAAGGAAGAAGAAAGGAAGAGGAAAGGAAGAGGAAGGATGAATCTGACTCCACATTCTCAAAGGCTAGTTTATTACTTTAAGATACTATATTATATTGAAGAACACTAAACTAAACTATACTAAAGAATACAGAAAGGATACTCAGAGAAGACTAAAAGATAATAATGAAAACTCCTGACTCTTTCCAGAGCCCTGACACAGCCTGGCACCGATTGGCCATTAAGACAAAACAATTCACATGAAACAATCACCTGTGGGTAACCAATCTCCAACCACATTCCAAAGGAGCAAAACACAGGAGATGCAAATAAGAATTAAGAATCAATAAGAGATAAGAATTTTTCCTTTTTCTCTGAGGCTTCTCAGCTTCCCAGGAGCAAATCCCGGCTGAAGGGATTTTTCAGAAGATGGGGATGCCATGGGCTGCTCTCACCTGGAACTCGTTGATGTACTGGGCCATGACGAACTCGTGCCGGTCGCTGGCCGAGGGCTCGGCCAGGAGGTCGGGCAGGCTCTGGGCGGGCTGGGCTCGCTGGCTGGCAGTGCCATGCAGGTGGCACCCGAAGCCCATGTTCCCTGGCAGCTGGAACCGCTGGTCCTGCGGCCCAAAGGGCCCCATCAGCTCGGGCCCCATCCTGGGACCTCATGAGGGGTCGGAGCCCAGAGCAGTCAGGGGTCCTCCCACAGACAGCAGGGGACCAAAAAAATGGCCAGGGGAACCCAAAAATGGCAGGGAAATCCCAAAGACAGCAGGGAGAACCAAAAATGGCCAGGAAATCCCACAGACAGCAGGGAGAACCAAAAACAGTCAGGAAATCCCACAGACAGCAGGGAGAACCAAAAATGGTCAGGGGAACCCAAAAACGGCCAGGAAATCCCACAGACAGCAGGGAGAGCCAAAAATGGTCAGGGGAACCCAAAAATGGCCAGGAAATCCCAAAGACAGCAGGGAGAACCAAAAATGGTCAGGGGAACCCAAAAAAGGCCAGGAAATCCCACAGACAGCAGGGAGAACCAAAAATGGTCAGGGGAACCCAAAAATGGCCAGGAAATCCCACAGACAGCAGGGAGAACCAAAAATGGTCAGGGGAACCCAAAAATGGCCAGGAAATCCCAAAGACAGCAAGGAGAACCAAAAATGGTCAGGGGAACCCAAAAATGGCAGGGAAAGCCAAAAACGGTCAGGGAAAGATCAAATGTGCTTTTTCTTCTTAAATTTGCTTTTCTACCAAGTCAAAAATCCCAATTCTAAATTCAGATTTCAAGGGAATAAATTTTTTTTTTTTTTTAAATTCGCTTTTTCTTCTTAAATTCAAATTTTTTTTCCTAGGAATCAAATTGGGCTTTTAAACTTTTAATTGAGTGTGCTTTTTTTTCCTAAATTTGCTTTTTCTTCCTAAATTTGCTTTTTTCTACCAAGTGCAAAAATCCCATATCCAAATTGGGATTGCAAGGGAATAAATTTGATTTTTTTTTTTCCAAATGTGTTTTTTTCCTTAATAAATCTGCTTTTCTACCAAGTCAAAAATCCCACTTCCAAATTTGGATTTTAAGGGAGTAAATCTGCTTCTTCTTCTTCTTAAATTTGCTTTTGCTGTTCTACCAAATCAAAAATCCCACTTCTAAATTCAGATTTCAAGGGAATAAATTTGCTTTTTTCCCCTAAACTTGCTGTTTCTTCATAAATTTGCTTTTTCTCTTGTACCAAGTGGAGAATCCCAGTTCCCAAGCGGGATTTGCAGGGAATAAATGTGCTTTTCCTTACATAAATCAGGAGGGGCAGCAGCCACGTGAGGCTCATCGGAGCCAGAGGATCCTGCAGTGGAAAAAGCTTTGGCATTCCCAACTCTTCTGAGGAGGGAAGAAAAGCCTGGCAGGTACGTGACCAATCTTGCTCTGTTACAGAGCACCTGAGGAGAGAAAAAAGAAATTCAAAGAATAATTTAGTGATAAAATAAAAGAATCATTTCATCATAAAAATCCAAAGATTCATTTCAACGCAGCTCGGTGAAAAATCCTCCCTCAATAATTATGTTAAAATTTGAATTATGCCCAGCTGTAACATCAAATTGTAGAAATGTTTTATTGTTATTGTTATTTTTATTAGTGTTAATTAAAGGCCTCTCACGTGAGGAAAAAGCCCTGAAAATTTCAAATTTCAATTCAACGATGGACAGGGATTGTCGCCATGGAAATCTCCTGGAAAACACAAATCCCACCTGCCACAGCGTGGGCGTTTTTTGGAAAATTCAACTTTCAGGTGAGGAATAACAATTCTTTTGAGAAAACAACATAAAAGGATTTTCCTCAAGTGCTGCAGCTTTGGTTCCATAAAAATTGATGCAATTTTACATCAAAAGAGGCACTTTCAGATTTAATTTACTTTTAAAAGAAAAGAATAAGTGGTGCTATTTGGATGTTTAATATAAAAATTGAATTTAAAGCATCAGGACCTAAGGCAGTTTTTTCATCCAGCACTTCTGTGTAAATATAAAATAATTTCTGCCAAATTATAAAAACTCAAATGCTTCGAGACACATTGAATTGATGCCTTAAATCAATTATTTACAGCTCAAGCCTGGAGCTGTCTCCTTCTAAACCAGCTTTAAAAAGTTCCTGTAACCCAACAAAAATCTGATTCCACTCAAATCTTTTTTCTTTATCGTGTCAAATCGCTATTAAAATCAATTTCTGCATCATGATGATGCCATAAACAGATGTAAACAATTACAGCCAACATGTAATTAGCAGAAAAGAGAATTTTTCCTTATTATCAGCCTCACTTAACACGGAGATGTCGCTAATTACAGCTCACTCATGCAAATATTTACACACCTGGCATTACACGGAATAAATGAATTATTCATGTCCCCACGGCGGGAGCAATAAAAACAATCAATAAAAGCTGTTTGATGCTCCAAAACACGTGCGTGAGTCCAGGACGACAGAAAAAGCACAGAAAAATGGATTTAATCCTTAGTTATTCTTAGGATATTTAAACTGGAGGAGAGCTGGATTGGGATTTTAGGGAGAAATTCTTCCCCTTGTGGCTGCCTACAAGTGTGCAAGCCTTGGAGCACACTGGGAGTTGTCCCTGCCCACGGCACGGAGTCGGAATTCAAGGATTTTTACGGTTTTTTTCCCCACCCAAACCTGTTTGTAATTCCATTTAATCCTCAATTCCGCCGTTCCCGGGGTATCCGCAAGGCCTGGCGTCACTCACTCACATTGGCCATGGCAGACGCTGCTCTCCCCGCGCTGACAGGCCCGGACACCCCTGCAAAAGAGAAGGGAAGAGGGCAGAGAACAGAAAAAGAACGAGGAAAAGGATGGGAAGAGGGAAGAGGGAAGAGGAAAGAGGAAAGGGAAAAGAA
Organism: Emberiza elegans; assembly: GCA_024865655.1. NCBI lineage: Eukaryota > Metazoa > Chordata > Aves > Passeriformes > Fringillidae > Emberiza > Emberiza elegans. The sequence goes on from JALJVW010003518.1 coordinate 32,870,858, forward strand.
GGCGCTCAACTCCCCAGCCTCAGAGCCCTATCACACCCCGCACGGCCTCCCCGCGTCCCAGGAGCGCCGCTGCAGCGGACAGGCAGCAACAGCTGACGGGAAGGGAGTAGGAAAGGGGAAAATGGGAGAAGGAAGCGGGAAATGAGAGAAGGAAGCGGGAAAAGAGGAAAAGAAAAGGAGCCCCCGGCCCCCCTCACCTCTTCCTGCAAAATGGCGGCGCCCACCCGCCCCCGCCGCGCCCCCGCCGCGCCCCCGCCGCGCGCCCCCAGGCCGAGCCAGCCGATGCGCCGACACATCGATGGGCGCGGCGCGGCACCGCGCAGAATCCGCCGCTCGGCGTTCGGTTGCTCAGGGCTGCGGGAGGGGCGGTGGAGGCCGTGAGGGGGAGGCGGTGATGGCGGCGGGGCTGGCGGGGTCGGGGAGGCTCCCGTGGGAGCGGCGGGGCCGGGATCGGTCATGGCGGGGCCGGGATCGGTCGTGGCGAGGCTGGGGTGTCCCCTCGGTGCTCCCAAGGCGGTGTTGCCCCGTGTGAGGGGCGCAGAAGGGCGGCCGTGGGTGCTGTTCCCGTGCGGGGCACCAGGGGGCAGTCACGGAGCGTCAGCCGCCCTCGTCCCCCTCATGATTCCTGGGGATCCAAAATTAGTGGAAAATGGGGAGGAAAAAGGGGAAATGGGGAGAAAAAAGGGGAAAGGGTTTTATTGAAGGGAATTGAAAGGAGGGGAGGGTGTTTCCGCTAAGGAAAGGCGCAAAGCCAGGGTTCGGTGGGAATGGGGAGCATCAGTGGCACTTCTGCCGTAAAACTGTGACTTCAAGAGGCAATAACTTCTACCAAATAATAATAAAAATATTTAAAACCTGCTTCAATGGCCGTGTTGATTTTGTGTGTTTGTTGGTTTTTTTTTGGGGGTTTTTTTTGTTTTGGTTTGTTTTGTTTGTTTTTTTTTTAATGGAAGAGCTCTGGACAGGCTCCTGAGGGAATGGTCACAACCCCAAGGATTAAAGTTTTCTTTCTCATTTTTTGCCATTTCTTTGCTGTCTGTTCCAAGCAGTGTTGCTGGTGAAGAAAAAGGAATTTTAATCTCTCCCAAATAAAAGTTCGGGCGTTCCCATCCCTCAGTGATTTTGTACAAGGCCTTGAATTTATTTCCCTTCTAAACCAGAGGTTTCTGGACATTTATTTTGTTTTGTCACAGGTTTATTAGCAGAAATTTATTAACTTAAACCAGTGCCAGAGGTTTCCATAGTTCAAAATCAGAGCAGGACGTTGGGTTTGTGGCCAGGGTAATAATATTCAGCCTTACAATGTTCTTACTGCATTTAATAAAGTCTTGGCTTTATTTTATCAGGATCAGGAGGAAATTGTGCTATCAGTTCCTAAACAATGTGATGTATTAAGTAGTTCTAATGTTGCAATTTTGATTTTTGGACTTTTTTGTGAGCATATTTGCTCACTATTGGATGCTACTCAACTCTTTTATTAATTCAATGTTAGCACACTTAATTCTCGTTTTCTTTTGAGTTAAATATTCATGTGGAATCTCTGAACTTCAGGGGAAAAAAAAAAAGAAATGAGAAATCAGAGAAGTTTAACTCTTTCCAGAATGTAATTTCTGTCCTCTAATAGGAAGCACTGTGGATTAAATCCAGCCTGTATTGACTTGTCCTTAGGAAATCCCAATTTATCTCCTCTCCAGGGCTGCCACTTCCAGATACTCCAATCAATCCCTGAGTTATCAGCCCCTCAAGTTTGTGGCTCGAATGAATAAAGATTCATTTCAATAAAGTTCCTATTCAAAGGAGACTGTGGAATCAAACGATCCAATTACAGATTGATCAAATATTAATGAGGAAAAATCTTCCAGATCTTTTGGATGCCAACATCCTTCTCCCTCGGTGTCAGGAAAGTAATTAGCAGCTGGCTTTGATTAAATTCTTCCCTCGGAGATTGCTGCTCTCAGTTTGAGGGAGAGGAAGAAATGCACACGACAGGATTTCCTAATTCCTCCTTGGAAAGCCTTTTTGGAAAGATCCTCGTGCCTTCAGTTCAGGGAAACTCCTTGATGTCCAGAACCCTGGAGCTGAAAGCTGAAGTTCATGCCCAGGTCTTGTTGTTTTTTCCTGTTGTTACTGAGATGATTTTTTTCCTCTGGGATCTCCTTTTTTCTCAGGGATCTCCAGCATGGAAAGGACGTGGAGCTGCTGGAGAGTCCAGAGGGGACCATGGAGATGATCAAAGGGAAAGGCTGGGGGAGCTGGGAATGTTCCCCTGGAGCAGGGAAGGCTCCAGGCAGAGCTCAGAGCCCCTGGCAGGGCCTGAAGGGCTCCAGGAGAGCTGGAGAGGGACTGGGGACAAGGGATGGAGGGACAGGAGCCAGGGAATGGCTCCCACTGCCAGAGGGCAGGGATGGATGGGACACTGGGAACTGGGAATTCCTGGCTGGGCTGGGATTGCCAGAGCAGCTGGGGCTGCCCCTGGATCCCTGGCAGTGCCCAAGGCCAGGCTGGAGCAGCCTGGGATGGGGAAGGTGTCCCTGCCATGGCAGGGATGGACTGGGATGAACTTTAAGCTCCTTTCCAACCCAAGCCATTCCATTATTCCAGAATTCTCTCTCTCTTTGGAACAGGAATTTTGGACTTTTCCCAGTCACCAGCACTCCCTGCCTGAAAAGCGAACTCCAGACCTCATCTGGGATTCTCCTTCCATGCCCAGACCTCCTGGATTCCCTGCTCTGGAAGCTGAGGAGCCAGAGGTGCCCCTGAGAAGCTGCTTTGGTGCCCAAGACAAGCAGAAAGTGAATTTTCAGCAGTTTCCTCTCAGCCCTTCCAGGAACCCAGAGAAGCTGTGCAAACTCCATCCTTGGAGGCTTTAAACTCTGGGAAGAGGTCCTGGAACTGGACTGGGAACCCCAAACCAGGGTTTCATCCTTAGTGTGGGTATTTGCTGGTTTTATTCCCATTTCCACCCTGGCAACTGTAGGAGATAGTAAAAGTAAGAAGATTTTCAGAAAGCTGTGAAAGCAGGCCTTAGAAAGAACAGAAAACTTTGGGCTGGCAGCAGCTGCCATGTCTGAAAGCAGAAAAAGTTACAAAAGTAGAGCAAGCAGGGACATGAAACAATAGCCTGAGCTTTAGGAATTTTCCCTGTGGTTTTCCCTTTGGGTACAGAAGATGCTGGTGAAGTAGTACTAAAAAAAACCCCCAGATATTCTTTATTCCCATTTTCCGTTTATCTGTGCAATGATGGATTGTGCTGGTGCTCCCAATTTTCCTAATGGCACCCATTAAACTTCATTAGGACTGTGTTAAACCCGAGTTCAAATCGTTGCCATTGATTTTGCATCTCTGAAAGCTGCTGCAGCATTCCCTGGCATTCCAACCACATTCCAAAGGGCAGCAGAGGGATGGGATCCCAGCCTGTGGTCCAGGGGATATTTAGGATCACCCCACAGAGCTGACAGCTCTCAGCCACGCTCTGTCACTGCCCCAGCCAGGGAATTTTTAGCCTCCACACTCCAGCTCAGCTATTTTGTTTATCCATTTCATTCCCCATATTTATTTTTCCTCATGTTTTCCACTGGGGCTCCCCCCTTCCCTTGACCTGCTAAACCTGGGGAATGAGGAATGAGGAATCCCTGAGTGCCAGGGGTGGAGGAGAAGGGAGGAAAGGTTTTAACAGCGCTCTTTTCCCCAAAATAAACATCCTCTGGCTCTAGGAAGAGTAAACTTCCCCTGGAAATGGATGTGTTTATATGAGCAATCCCTTTCTTCTGGCATTTCCAGAGATTTGCTGGCTACCACTGGGAAAAGAGGCTTTTAGGGGAGCAGATAAGTCTTTGCACGATTTGTTTTCTTTTTGGCAAGACATTCCCCCCTGGATGGATTGCTGTGAACCTGAAAGGGATTTCCTCCTTTATCTCCTTTGTGTCCCTGCCCTTTGGAATGTCCACCAAAAGGACAGGGGAGGAAAAGGCCTTTTCCCACAAAACCGCTTGGCTTGGGCTCTGCTTTACTGGGGCTTTACTGGGAATCCTTCACCAGCACAGCCTCCCCTGGAGCTGTAATCTCCCAGGTTTTCACCAAACAGAGAATTGTACCAACCTTCCTAAACTGGGATGTGCCATTTCCAGGGACATCCTTCCAACAGGAGCCCTGCTGCAGGATTATCCAGATGGATCTGAGGTTGAGGCAGACACTAATTCACTTCAGTTTGGTTTAAAACAGAGAAATCAGGTTTTAAAAGCTTTATCATTTGCTCAAACAGGAATATTTAAAAGATATTTTAGTATAATAATTTAATATATAATATAATATAATATAATATAATATAATATAATATAATATAATATAATATAATATAATATAATATAATATAATATAATATAATATAATATAATATAATATAATATAATATAATACAATATAATAATATAATACAATATAATACAATATAATACAATATAATTAATATAATATAATATAATATAATATAATATAATATAATATAATATAATATAATATAATATAATATAATATAATATAATATAATATAATATAATATAATAATTTAAATTATAATATATCAATGTTAATATAATTTCATCTAATTTAATATTTTACAATACAATTTGATTTAAAGGAATTTTAATATATTTTAATATAATAATTTAAATTATAATATAATATAATATCATATAATATCATAATAGAATAGAATAATGTTAATATATTTTCATATAATTTAGTATTTTAAAATATAATTTGCTTAAACAAGAATATTTTAAATATAATTTAATATAATAATGTAATGTATAATATAATATAACATAACATAACATAATATGGTATTATATAATAATATAATAATTTTAATATATTATAATTTAATATTTTGAAATATAATTTGATTAAACTGGAATATTTTTCCTGGGAAGCGTGAGCTGCTCCTTGTTGCTTGCATGGGGTGAGCGAGGAGATTCCCAGCTCCTTTTTCTCCAGGTCACTTCCAGCAGCACCTCAGGGATGCTGCCACATCCAACACAGCCTCATCCAACAGGGAATGATTGCAGGTTGGGTGTTTTGGGAGATATTTCTATTTACCACTGATCCCGCCCCAAATTTATGGAATTCAGGTGTCAATAATTTAGTGCTGAGGCTGTCACCCAAGCTGGAGGCCAGAAATAGTCTGGATTAAGTTTCATGGGACCTGAGTTTGGTGGCAAATCTGGGAATTTATGGAATTTAGGTGTCAATAATTTAATGCTGAGGCTGTCACCAAAGCTGAAAAAAGGAAAATCCGAGGGGTTAATCTGTGGGATAAATTCCCAGAAATTTCACCAGCCAGGAGGTTTGGTTAAACCCCATAAATCTGGCCAGAAAGGGCCTCCAACTGTCCTGCCTCACACGTCAGGAGAGCCATTTTATCACAACATCCATCAGGCAGCCCAGCTCCTCCGAGTGCGGAGTTGTGTGATTTCTGCTCTCACATCGTGCCAGATGCTGGGCGCTTTCATTCCCTGCCAGACAGGAACGGCCTCATCACTCACAGGCAGCCCACCAGGCCATAAACCTCCTTGTGAGACACGCTTCCCATCCGGGAGCGTTGCAAAATACAAAACACGACCCCAACTATTTAAAAAAAAACCCCAATAAATGAGGAATGTGGTGGGATAAGTAGCCCATTAGGCATGGCACTGGGTTTAAGCTGCAATTCTGCCTCCTCAGGTTTTCTAACACTTCCCAGATGGATAAAGATTGACCCAAAATAGAAGCAGCCTATAAAAAGCTGATTTTGATCCAGTTCTGAGGGGAACCTTTCTCCTCACCTGGCACCCAGAGCCTGGAATGGCACATTCCAGAGCAGATCCCAGAGGGCTTGGGACCACCAGCACCTGGAGCATTCCAGGCTGCCAAGCCTGGTGTCTGTGCCCCCAGCAGATCCCAAGAGAGAGCTCCAGGTCCTCCTGCTCCTCCTGGATCTCGGCCTGCAAGAGCTGGGACCTCAGGGAAATGCACACCTGATACAAACCAGCCCTTTTCCCAGTTCAGCTGCAGTGTGGACCAAATTCATTCCCATTAAACTCAATCCAGACTATTTCTGGCCTCCAGCTTTGGTGGCAGCCTCAGCACTAAATTATTGATACTTAAATTCCATCAATTCCCAGATTTGCCAACAAATTCAGATCACAGCAAACTTAATCAGACTATTTCTGGCCTCTATCTTTGGTGGCAGCCTCAGCATTAAATTATTGACACCTGAATTCCATAATTTCCCAGATTTGCCACCAAATTCAGGTCCCATGAAACTCAATCCAGACTTTCTGGCCTCAGGCTTTGGTGGCAGCCTCAGCACTAAATTATTGATACTAAAATTCCAACAATTCCCAGTTTTGCCACCAAATTCAGGTCACAGTAAACTTAATCAGACTATTTCTGGCCTCTGTCTTTGGTGGCAGCCTCAGCACTAAATTATTGACACCTAAATTCAATCAATTCCCATATTTGCCACCAAATTCAGGTCCCATTAAACTCAATTCAGACTATTTCTGGCCTCCGGCTTTGGTGGCAGCCTCAGCATTCAATTATTGACACCTGAATTCCATAAATTCCCAGATTTGCCACCAAATTCAGGTCCCATTAAACTCAATTCAGACTATTTCTGGCCTCCAGCTTTGGTGGCAGCCTCAGCACTAAATTATTGACACCTGAATTCCATAAATTCCCAGATTTGCCACCAAATTCAGGCCCCATTAAACTCAATGCAGACTATTTCTGGCCTCTGTCTTTGGTGGCAGCCTCAGCATTAAATTATTGACACCTGAATTCCATAAATTCCCAGATTTGGAACCAAATTGTGCAGCAAGCTGCTATGCAATGGATGCTGAAAATCCCTGAATATTCCTCCTTTGCCCCATGTTTTAGGAACAAATCTCAGCTCTGTGAAAAGGGAGGTCAGAAGCCCCAGAATTTCAGGACACAGTCCAGAAAATCTTGCAAAGCCTCTTCAGGATTCTCCTTATCCACATGCAGAGCTCAATAAAGTTTATGGAACACTTTCCAATGCCTTTAGTGAAAACTGGGATAAAAATTCCCAGTGGGAGGTGTTGCATATTAGGAATTCCCAGATATTTCCCCCTCTGAGTTACTGAGGGAGGCAAAATCCAGGTGTGAACTCCCTCTCTGGGCTTTCCACCATTGATTTGGTACCTGGGGGTAAAATCATTGCTGTGGAGAGGCCTTGGGTGGAGTCAGGAGGTAAATAATTATTCTAATTGCTGCATTTTTCTCTGCCAGATACTTAAATTAAACCTCTTAATTCAAGAGCATTTTTACTGTGGGGAACAAAGCCCTTCTGCTGACAAACATGGTTAGGTGCTGTTACCTAATTCTGTCACCTAACAGAATCTGTTAATTCTGTCCCCAAACTCTTGTTCCTAATTTGCTTTTTTGCTGATTTACCTCATTCCATGGCACAACACTTCTTTATCCTTCAGGAAGAGTTAGGAACAGTGGAATTTCCAGAACACGTTCCTGGTGGGTTTAATATTCCTTTTTTTTTACCAGTTCAGGAATAACAAACAGCCTCCTGACTTGTCACTGACAGATTCTTTTTTTTTTCTGTGCTGGAATGACTCAAACAAAGGAGCGAAAACTCCATTTTGCATGTGTCAACCTCCTCCTTTCTAAAGGCGCCTTAAAATAAAGGCTCTTCACTTTCTCACATCAACTTCAGAAGCAAACATCAGACATTCCTCTTGAAAAGTTCTGATAGGAACAGATGAGACCCGTGAGATGATCAAAGGCAGAGGGGAGTTTGCTGAGGTTCCCTGTCTGTGCGATGGAGCCATGAAATGCTCGGGTTCCCATCCTGCACTGTCAGATTTCAGCCTGCAAAGAGCTGCCAAAAGCTTGTTTGGTGCACCTTGTTTGCATTTTTAGTTGTCAGGGCCTTCCAAACGACTAAATCAGAGGGGTTAATCTGTGGGATAAATCAGAATTTTCCTCTGGGATAAATGAATACTGATTAGGAGAAATAGGATCATTCCTGGTCCATTTTGCTGATTCCCTGCTGAATTTTGGTTTTGAATTTTAAATGTCACTTACCTCCCAGACTGATGCACAATGTTGACAGCCCCAGGATCATTTAGCTGGACTTGAATTAATATTTCCTTCCAACTTGTAGATGAGCCACAAAAACCCAGAGATGCAGCAATGTGCACACGATTTTCTTGAATTTTTAGGTTTTACTTTTTTTTCAACTCCACACAGCAGACCCAACATTTTGTGCTGTCTCCCAAATCTTTAGCTTTGACAGAAGGTACAAATCAGTGTCTGCTGTGTCTAACAAAAGGCAGCATCAACACATCTCTGTGTACTTGAATATTCAAATTCACATCTTTATTCATCTCCCTCCGAAGTCGCTCCTCACCAGCTCTGGGGATGAAGGGCTGGGAGCTCAGGAGAGGTTTCTCAGCCCCGAGGTGATGGTGAGAGCATCATTTCATCACCCCAAAACTCAGCACCCCTGGGAGCAGCCGCAGCTCAGCTGCTCCCAGCCAGGCCTGAATAGAAAGGAAAAAGGATCCTCCGTCCTTTCTGCCCTGAATAAAACAACTCTTGGAGTGAATCAGTTTGAGGGAAGAAAGCCTCGGGGCTGAATGTTTAGCTGAGCGAATCAGTTTGGTGTGGAAAAGCAGCAGAAGGGATGAATCTCTTTTAAAACTTTTATTTTTCTGTCGCGCTCACTTTTTTCACCAGGGAGAAGCTGCCTTCAGGGGACCCAGGTTGGGCTCTGGCTACACCAGTGGCTGCAGCTATTCCCTGCTCCTTTGGGAGTGAATGAACTTGTGGAAAAAATGGCATTTATGGTTAATTTGAGCTCTGGCTACACCACTGGCTGCAGCCATTTCCCTTTTCCTTTGGGAATGAATAAATTTGTGGAAAAAATGATATTTCTGGTTAGTTTAGGCTCTGGCTACACCAGTGGCTGCAGCTATTCCCTGTTCCCTTGGGAGCCTTTTGGGAGTGAATGAACTTGTGGAAAAAATGGCATTTCTCCTTAGTTTGGGCTCTGGCTATAACAGTGGCTGCAGCCATTTCCCTGTTCCTTAAAAATGGCATTTCTGGTTAGTTTGGGCTCTGGCCACACCAGTGGCTGCAGCCATTTCCCTGTTCCTTTGGGAGCTTTTTGGGAGTGAATGAACTTGTGGAAAAATTGGCATTTCTCGTTAGTCTGGGCTCTGCAGAGCTGCTGGAGTGAGCAGATTTGGAAAGGTCAGCGAGGCAGGGTGGCTCTGGGCTGTGCCTTCTCTTTTGTAGCACATCACTGCCTGCTGTGAGCATTGCTGTCCCTCCAGACCTCCCGAGGACGTTGGGGCAGTGTCCTGGCTCCAGAGCTGTCACCCTGCCAGCGACAGGGCAGAGGAAATGAAGGCACAGCTCCCTGGGGCCCCTCCTGAATATTTATGGTGGCAGCAGCAAGAAGGATTTCATGGAGCTGCTCAGCCCAGGGGGGATCTGGAGCTGGTTTTGCTGTTGCTGTTTGATTTGCAAGCTGCCAGGAACCATCCTAAAAGCCAGATGAGACCCCTGGGTGCACAGCAGTGACAGGGCTGTGACAGCCACCCCAGCCAAGGCCGCGCGTCCCTCGCCGGGCTGTGACAGCTGCAGCTCCCAAGGAGGGACAGCAGGGCACAGCTGATCATAACTCACTGATCACCCCAAAAACACCCCAGGGGGGAGGAAAAGGGGGAAGGAATCTGCTCACATCATCCAAAGAGCTGCTTGGCCAAGCCTGAACTGTGCTGGTGTTCGCAGGGGTCCCAGGACGAGGGAAGAGATGAGGATCCGACTCCATGTTTCAGAAGGCTGATTGATTATTTTATTATATATATTATATTAAAGCTATACTAAAAGAATAGAAGAAAGGATTTCATCAGAAGGCTTGAAAGGAAAGGCATGGAATGATAACAAAAGCTCTTGAATCTCAGAGAGTCCGAGCCAGCTGGGCTGTGCTTGGCCATTAATTAGAAACAACCAACGTGGACCAATCAAAGATGCACCTGTTGCATTCCACAGCAGCAGATAATGATTGTTTTCCTTTCCCTCTGAGGCTTCTCACCTTCTCGGGAGAAAAAATCCTGACAAAAGGGATTTTTCATAAAACATCATGGCTACACTGAGCTCTTAGGAGAGTGCCAGCTGTGGCACAGGTGCCCAGCAAAGCTGTGGCTGCCCCCGGATCCTTGGAAGTGTCCAAAGCCAGGTTGGAGCAGCCTGGCATAGTGGAAGCTGTCCCTGCCCTTTAAATGAATTTTAAGATTCCTGCCTAAACCATCTGATGGCTTTGTGCCCTCTCTGCTGCCCGTGCCCCTCTCTGGCCCTTCCAGCCCCTCTCCATGCCTGTGCCGTGGTTTAAACCCTGGCCTGCATTTAAGCTGAGCCCAGCAGCCCTGAGCAGCAGCAAAAGCCCTGGCTGTGTGTCTGTGCACTGACTGCTGATTGCCTGGGTCCCAGAAAAGTGGGTTAGACTCAGATTATTGCCTTTGTCCACGTCCCTGACCTTTTGCCCCACATATTGCGTGGCCCGCGGGTGGAGGAAGGAGGATTAAAGGTTAAAGAAGCCTCTCTTGAAAGAGTTAGGATGCCTAAATGTTTAAAATGTTTCCTTTCCCCAGTAATTCCAATCTATATTAAAGCTAAAACCCTTCTGAGAGGTAATAAAACAGAGCAGTGGAGGAGATCATTGGGAAGATTAGGAAGAAGAGACTTAAGGGCTTACTCTTGATGCTTCTGGGTTTATACTTGGTTCTTGTTTTACTCTGTCAATCTCTTCTAGTGTTTCTCCCAGTGATTTTATTGTGTTTTTATGGAGCAGGGATGGTGCTGCAAACTACCAGGGAAAAGCTTGTTGTCGTTGAGGGGAGGGGGAAGAACATTCCTTTGCACATTTTTCGCTGTTCCTGTTATATCTCAAATTTAGAAAGTAACAAGAAGCAGCATTCAGTTTTCATTAATGCTTCAGGGTTTGGGTTTTTTTGGTTTTTGGGCGTTTTTTTTGGCACATATGTTTTCGTTTCCAAAGGAGAAGATGAAATTCCTCCCTCCCAGCCGGCGCTGGAGGACACCAGGACCAGCAGGTTCCCTGGATTTTGGTGCCAGGTAGGAGCCTGGTAACCTCCTTTGTCCTAAACCCAGCAGAGTGGGAAGCGCAGTGATGTTTTTTTGGGACAAAGGGTCGTGCTGTGACTGCTTCCCTTATGTGAACGTTCCTCTTGACACAGCCTGGCTGGTGGCCCACATTAATTTGGCTCCAAAAAAAAAAAAAAAAAAAAAAAAAAAAAATACATGATATTCACGTTCTTGGAGGAGTTGTGTGTTCCATCTGGATACTGCAAACCTGTGAATCCTGTCCAAATAACTCCTGTGTTCTCCTTGCTGGGTTTTTTTGGGCATCTTGTCAGTTAAATATATCCGAGAGCTCCCAGGCAGGAGCGTGAGGGCGGCTTGTGCCCATCACAGCCAAGGAATGCCCTTGGGAGCTGCTCCCACGGAGCATTTGCTCCCTGGTGAAATCCCAGCAGTGGAATTCTGTCTGGGATGGTCGGTGGTGGCAGGAATTCCGTGGAATTCCCATGGAAATGTGTTTTGTCAGCTGGGGTGTGAGCAGGCCCCGGAGCTGCGGGCCTGGGGGCACTGGGGGGTGCTGGAAGGCTCCTCTCCCTCCTAATTTTGGTGTTTCTATGGAAACACATCCCCATCAGGAATCCTGCTTCCCGGCTTTGTCTCACCCATTGCTTTGTCAGTGGGGAAAAGTGAAATTTGGGATGAAAGCCAGGGCAGGCAGCGGTGGGTGCTGCTGTGGGAGCAGGACCAGGCCCTCGCTGCTCATGCTCCTCTTCACTTCCAAATCAAACCATGTGAAAATAGGGACTCCAAACGCTTCACTTCTCACCTGGGAGATGATTTCTGAGTTTTGTTCGAAAAGTCACTCGTATGACTTCAGGCAGAGCATTGCCATAGGCTGGAAGGGAAGGAAGCTGCAGGGTTTTCCAGATTTCTCCTAGCTCCCTGACCTGGAGCACCTCTAGCTTGGATTTCAGGAATAAAAACCCAAACTTTGAGCACTGTGATATTATGAGAATAAAATATTCATTTTGGGAAAGAGAATTTGGATGAAAAGGGCTTGGGGCCTGGCTTGTGTTTGTCAGGGAGATGAAAACCAGCAGCTTTTTTGCTGTCTGAGGCATTTGGGTCTTGTCTCCATCACCACAAGAAGTGCAGGATAAGGAGGTGCAAGCTGGGGCTGAAAGCTGAAAAGAAATCCCTCTACAAGTCATCAGTGAAGCAGCTCCTTGGCAATAAAAACTTCAGGAACTGTTTTCCCTAAACTTGGAAGTCTGGATGTTGAGTGCTTGGCTGGAGAGGGACCTGGACCTCTAGGGGTGGCAGAACCTGGTGCATCCAATGGGTTTGGTGCTTTGGAGGTATTTCTAAAGCTCCTGGTGGCTGTCACTCAGTGTCACAGCAGAGTCACAGGTTTCACTGTGTCCCAGGTGTTCCTTGTCTTTACTCCAAGGTGTCTTCACCAACAGATCACGTTTTGTTTCACACCTGTCTTGGTGGATCCTTCAGGCCCAGCTATCCCAGCACCTGGTAGGAATGAGGAATAACTCAAATAATTTAGGTTTTTACTGGTCAAACTGGGCTGAACCTCTGGCTGCATCCAGAGGGAAGAGAAGGAGGATGGTGAGGTTCAATCTCAAACCAAACAGGAGAGTTTTGCACAGGCTGGCTTGGGAATAATTCCCTTTTTGGGAGATCACTCCTCTCTGTGGTGTCAGAGCTCAGGAAGATGATCTGTCCTGATATCTGTGGTGGGAGGGAGAGCTGGCCTTGCCCTGCTTGTCACCCTGAGAAGGGAAAGCAGAACTGTCCAAGGATTTTGGAGGCTTTTCCCAAATCTCCCCATCCAAAGCCCCTGATGGGATCTAAGCTGGGTGTAACTCTGAAGTTCAACACCTTGTCATGGTCTTCTTGAGCAGCCAGCTCTGCTCTGTGTCCTTGCTCCCATCCTCTCAGATCGAAGGGAGACTTCACTAAAAAAATCACTCCTGCTTTATTCACACAGAGAAGAAAGAGTTAAATTTTTTCCCTTTTTTTTTTTTTTTTTAAGGGCCTGCCTTGCTGTAAGTTTTGGTATTTAAAATTAATGAAGAAAATGAGAAAATAATGTGGCTCGGATTACTCCTCCTCAGCTGTTTTGCTTTTTCTGGCAAATTGCTGCTTGTAGACGTCTGGCATTTTATTTCTTTTTGGGATTTTTTTTTTTTTTAAAGCACTGACATCTCTCATCATGCTCTATATTACTCTTTCTTGGGAATTATGTGACGGGTGGATGGCCCCTCATTCCTGGTCTTGCTCCTCAGGGCATCCTTTTGCAAAGCCCTTCTCCCCCTCTCCCTTCCCTCCTCCAACCTGTGGGCGTCTGACTCAGAGAGCTGGAGACTCATTCTGGAGTTTTCACGTGTAACTTCTCATTAATTAACTTCTGACTCAACATGTTCACGTTAGAAAAGACGGAATTTGCAGTCTTGCTTTTGCTTTCCCTGTTTTTGATGCCTCATGGGTGTGGGGTAGAATTCCTCTGAAGAGAGTAACATTTGTGGGACAGATCAAGTTGTGGTTGCCCCATCCCTGGAAATGTTCCGGATCAGGTTTGGAGCAGCCTGGTCTAGTGGGAGGTGTCCCTGCTCATGGCAGGGGCTGGAATGGGATGGTTTTAAGGTCCCTTTCCACCCAAACCAGTCTGGAATTCTCATTGTAGGGCTAAAGAAGGTTCTGGCACTGGACCCAGGCTTGGAAGGAAAAGATATTCTGGAAGCAGCAAGGTTCTTGCATGAGTGGAGCTACAGTGGTGGGAACCTCTCTGCCCATATTGCCCTGCTCAGCAGGGTTGGCCATGCCCCCCAAATTCTCCAGGTCAACATCGTGGTGCTGAGCTGGCTGCGCCAGTGTGGCTGGGTTGGGCATGTTCCATCACGTTGGGTTGGGTGTCTTCCATCAGGTTGGGTTGGGCATCTTCTGTCCCATTGGATTGGGGGTCTCCCATTACATTGGGTGTCTTCCATCACATTGGGTTGGATATCTTCCATTGCTTTGGGTTGGGTGTCTTCATTCTTGTAGTGGTGGGCATCTTCCATCATACTAGGTTGGGCATTTTCCATCATGTTTTGGGTTTTCCATCATGTTTTGGGTCTTCCCAAAACATGTTGGGTCAGGCATCTTCCATGGCATTGGGTTAGTCGTCTTCCATCACGTTGGGTTGGGTGTCTTCCATTGCATTGGGTTGGGCACCTTCCATTGTGTTGTATCAGGCATCTTCCATCACTTTGGATATCTTCCACCATGTTGGGTTGGGCGTCTTCCATTGCATTGGGTTGGGCGCCTTCCATTGTGTTGTATCAGGCATCTTCCATCACTTTGGGATATTTTCCACCATGTTGGGTTGGGTGTCTTCCATCGCGTTGTATGTCTTCCATCACATTGGGTTGGGTGTCTTCCATTGCATTGGGTTGGGTGCCTTCCATTGTGTTGAATCAGGCATCTTCCATCACTTTGGGCATTTTCCACCATGTTGGGTTGGGTGTCTTCCATCCTGCCAGGCAGGGTCTTCCATCGGGTTGGATTGGGGATCTTCCAGCACATTGGGTTGGGCATCTTCCATCAGCAATAGGTCCAAATTCCCACATGTCCCACGTGCAGAAGGTCCAACCCCTCCACCTGCCAGAATTGCAAATGAGGAGGTGTTAACGAGTGTGAGGGCTCCTGGCAGCAGCTCCTCAGTTCTCCTGAGGTTTGGGAGGTGCTGGGTCTCCTGACACTGCCTCCACTGGAGCAGGACGATGGTGACCATTCCAGAAGGACATTTGGATTTGTCCAAAATCCAAATGTGGATTTTTTCCTCCTCAGGGAGTACCTCCCTCCTCATGAACTTTAAATGTCCATAAAACCCCCAGGTTTCTCTTTCTTCCCCTTTGCACTTTAGGAACTGTTGGAAAACTGAAGGAAAAATTGTTAAACCGAAGCAATTGAGTTGAGCATCCAACTGCAAGCCCAGGGCCAAATGTCTGACAGGAAAAACAACTCCAAACCCTCCTGCACCCAAATAAGTCCAATAAAAGCTCCAAAGTTAATCTTTAAATTGAGCTCACAGAATTGGGGTCATTAAAGTTATTAAAATCCAGTTGTTGGAGGGCTGGGGGACTCCATAAAGGAATCTGGGGTTGGGGAGGAATTCTGCCCGGGAGGATTTCCTGGTTAATGCAGCTGTTGACTGGCAAATTGCTTCGCTGCCTGGGCAAGTGCTGGGATGCTTCCATATGGAATTGCTGCTGCTGCTGGAGGTGAAGGTAGAGAGTGGGAAAAACTCCCAATAATTCAACGCCTGTGTGGGATTCAGGCTCCTGGTGCACTGTCCCAGCTATAAATATTAAACCTGGATTTGGGATGGGATTTCAGCGTGGCCTGCTGGCTCCTCTTCCCAACCTCATCCATCTCCAAGCCGGAGGGGTGGGCTGCAGGATGCTGCTCTCCTCTCCTTATCCATTTTTCCTCTCCTTATCCATATTTCCTCTCCTTCCATTAATCACTGTAATGGCAAACTGGGAGAAAAGGAGTTTAAAAATCCCTATTTATCTGTAGAGGAACACATCAGAATCAGAGCCAGCTCTGTCCCACAATGCCTGGGGGGGTGGAAAAGCTCTGGATTTCGGGATCTGGGGGATGAAGGATCCCCCACCACTCCATGTCTGCAGGGAGGTGACTTCCCAGGGTCACAGAGTGCTGGGTTTATTCCTTTGAGGGTTCTAAACCCTCTTTGCAAGGGGCACGTTTGAGTTACGAGTTGCAGCTCCGCCGAGTCCCCACGTCTGGGCAGAAATGATCCCCCAGCTCATTGTAAATGCAGGCAGGCCTGCAGTAAATGGGATTCAATTAGCAGGGAAAAGCTCGGAAAACCAGAGGTTCTTTGCAGTTAGGAAGGCTGGAGGAGGGGGGAAGAGGGCAAGCCTGGGGTTGCTGAGCCAGACCTGGTGCCTGATTCGTGCTGCACTGGGGATTTGCTCTGGTTTGTATTAAATTTTAGATTACGAAAGGTTGGAAATGAGTCTGACTGATTTAAGTTGTACCAGGCTGAATTTCAAGCCCCAGCTCTGATAACTTTAAACACTTCTTGCCAGGCTGCCAAGCAGTCTCCTGTTAGACAGGAGATATCAGCTGGTAATCTTTCCCTTCACGAGAAAATCCGTCTCTTAAACCAAAGTTTTTCACTACACTAAAAATGTATTTAATGTTATTTTTTGAGTGGACCACAAGTTTTTTTCAACCTGCCTACCACTGCTGTGGCTGCCTCATCCCTGGAAGTGTCCAAGGCTGGGTTGGACAGGGCTTAGGCAGCCTGGGATAGTGGAAGATGCTCCTGCCCATGGCAGGGGTGGAATTGGATGGGCTTTGAGGTTTCTTCCACCCCAAGCCATTCCACGATTCTACGATCTGGAGTTTTCACTGAAAACACAAACACTTCCAACCAACACTTTTTATAAACCCCAAAATCACTTCATTTATTGGAAGGCCTTTTCAGAGAGGGAAAAAAAAAACATTGGAAGAGCTTTGCTGGCTAAACCTGAGAAAAAGTCCATGTTACTTAATTCCCTTGCAGAAATGTGTTTAGTTCCACAAATGCAAATGTGCCGGGCGCTGCAGGTGTGTGAGGGGGTGATAAGTGCTGTTCACACACTTAGTGAAGCAATGTGGGAATAAATGACCACATTCCCGATTATTTGAAACTCCTGACGGATTCCTTATGGAGGGGAAACAGCCAGTCCAAACAGACTCAGCCCTGAGCTCGTGTTTAATGGATGGAACTCTGCGAGGCGCTCGGAAAACGCAAAATCCCACGCGTTTGAACGGAAAAGTCCCAACTTTGCAGCCAGGAATTCTAACAATTACTGCACAGGGCTGCTCTCCTTCCTCTTCCCATCCTGTCCAGGCTGCTGTGATGGATGCACCTCATCCCCAGGCGGAGAGCATCTCCAGCAGGACTGAGATCCCCCCAGCTTTGGCAGAGCGCAATCATTAGGCTGATTTTGCTCCATAATGAGGTGTTGTGGAGTAGAGCTCCATTGAAAAGCCTTTAAATAATGTTAGCATTGAATATAATAACCTTCCAGGGAAATCAAATCCCTCGCCGCCTCTGGTTCTGCCTCTGAAAGGGAATCAATTTTCTTTGCCTGATAGCTTTCCCCAGCACTTAACACGGATGGGGGAAGGCACTCATTGTGAGGGTTGCCCAGGAATTGCCTTCTGAAGGTCAAATCTTGGGGGAAAAAAAATGAAGGAGAAGAAAAGAAAACAAGGTTTGGTGACCCCTATCCTGATGGGAAGGACCTGCGGCAGCTGCTTGGGTGGGGAGAGGGGCTGGAATGCTCATGGTGGGGTTTGTTTGTGGGTTTTCATTATAGATACAATGGGTCTGTGTGTGTGTCTTCCTTAAAATTCCAATCAGGAAGGCAATCCTAGCCTGGGTTTGGGCTCGGTGGCTGTTTGGGTGTCCCTGGTTTAGCTGCAGCCTCCTTGGCTTGCACAGTCCGAGCCAGCTGGAATATCCAACACGTCGCTTCCCTGGCTTTGGAGACAAAGCAAGGCAAGGAATAAATCCAAAAATCCCACATTCCTGGCTGGCTGCTCCGTGGCTTTGCAGGGAAATTCCCAGCAAAGTGCAAAATCAGGGAGCCCTTTAATAACAACACACTGAATCCCCCTCCTTGTGGAGCATCCATGTGGCTGTTCCCTGGGTTTGCTCCTCTCTGCAGCTGTGAAAACCAGGAATGAACATTTTGGGGGGAAATCAGGAGTGTTCAGGCCACTCTCAATTCCTGTAGCACAACCCCCAGGAGGTCAGGATGGATGAGCTTCCAAGGATGACAGGAGGCAGGATTTGGCCCAGGATGGATCCTCTGCAAAATGCAAATCCCAGGGATTGAGCAGGACAGGGAATGGAATGGAATGGAATGGAATGGAATGGAATGGAATGGAATGGAATGGAATGGAATGGAATGGCAGAGTGAGGTTCAGAACACTGGCCAGGAAAATCCCAGGGATTGAGCAGGACAAGGAATGGAATGTCTGAGGGGAAGATAAGGTATTGAGGGGGGAATATTGCCCTGGAAAATCCCAGGGATTGAGCAGGGACAGGAATGGAATGGAATGGAATGGAATGGAATGGAATGGAATGGAATGGAATGGAATGGAATGGAATGGAATGGAATGGAATGGAATGGAACGGAACAGAATGGCAGAGTGGGGATTCGTAACACTGCCCAGGAAAATCCCAGAGATTGAGCAGGACAGCGAATGGAATGGAATGGAATGGAATGGAATGGAATGGAATGGAATGGAATGGAATGGAATGGAATGGAATGGAATGGAATGGCAGAGTGGTGATTGGTAGCACTGCCCAGGAAAATCCCAAGGATTGAGCAGGACAGGGAATGAAATGTCCAAGCGGGGGTTCAGGTACTGAATGGGAACATTGCGCAGGAAAATCCCAGAGATTGAGCAGGACTGGGAATGAAATGTCCAAGTGGGGGTTCAGGTACTGAATGGGAACATTGCCTAGGAAAATCCCAGGGACTGAGCAGGAAATGGAATGGAATGGCAGAGTGGGGGTTCACGTACTGAGGGGGAACATTGCCCAGGAAAACCCCACTTGGAAATTGTTTTCCCCATAAAATCCCAACTGCAGAGTGTCACCATAATGCACCCTAATGACAGCGAGGAGGGGGAGTTTTAGAAAGTGGTTTTAAAAAAGCTCTGGAATCCATCTGGATTCTCTTAGGAACAAGGAAAACCTCATCAGGGACCACTTCAAAGCCCATTTCCTCCTGCTTAAATTATCTCGTGTGCGCCTGCTGCTGCATGGACATTGCTCCATTAGGGATGATTTTTGACTCTGCCTAATCTGAACAAACTGCACAATATTCCAGGAGTGATTTCCAATTTGTTGGGAGCCCTGATTCCTGCAGACAGCCTGCCTTGCCTTTGGGGGTGGATATAGGGGGGAATTCACAGCCCTCCTGCTTGGTGTCCTGCCCAAAGGCTTTGGAAAATGGAATTAATTGGGGTTTTTAAGAACTATGGCATTGTTATATTTGTAATAGTGTGAGTTGCTTTAATGGCGTTGAGCTTTCAATTATATTTACATTTATGTTTTTATATATTTATTCATATCTATATCTATACTATATCTATATCTATATCTATATCTATATCTATATCTATATCTATATCTATATCTATATCTATATCTATATCTATATCTATATATCTATATCTATATCTATATCTATATCTATATCTATATCTATATCTATATCTATATCTGTATCTATACCTATACCTATATCTATATCTATATTTATATATCTCTCTATAGATGTATATCTATATCTATATATTTTTCTAGAATAGCATATATTTTATCTATATCTATGCTTTTCTTTTTAGGAGAAATATGCATGTATTTTATCCATAGGCCCTGGCTTTTAAAATTTTAGGCCATAAAAGGGGATAATGGGAGTTCAAACCCCCAAAACTTTGCTAGGCCATAACATTTATAACAGGGGGAGTTTAAACCTCCAAAAATTTGCTAGGCCATTGAAATTCATGTTGTGTGGATATTTAATGAAAATTTGAGTTTCAGGGGGCTGAAGTTTGCTCCTACTGGAAATGAAGTGAAGCTTTGTGGATAATGAATTTTTAAAGAAATTAATGGGCCAAACTGAAAGCAGATTCAAATGAATTTTTTTTTTTTTTAGTGTCAACCTAAATAATTTCCTTATATCCTAGAAGAGCTCTGGAGGGGAATTTTGGGGTTGGTTAATCCTATTGATGCTTAGCATCTTTTTTTTTTTTTTCCAGCTGGATCAATTTTGCCATCTTGAAATGAGGCATCAGGAGGAAACATACTGAATCTGCTAAATTCGGAATTCACATCTCATCCCTTCCCAAAACACTGCTCTGCTAACTTTAAATTAATCCCTAAATTTATGCTCCACAGAAGGGAAACAAGTGGTAAGAACAGATTTGAATTTTTGGCTGAGAATTTGGAGATGCAGCCCTGGGGAGGAGCTGGAAGATGCTGATGGATCCTGGGGAAGCACCAGAGGCGACACCTGGGACATCTTGGGGAGGCTTTGCACATTCCCTGCCCCTTTCCCACACAGATTCAACCTCTCTCCTTGTCCAAACCTCATTTGGGAAAACAAAGAAAATAAAAACACAGCAGCACAAAGCCTGACTTGAAATTTGCATGGTGCTGAGGCCATCCCTTGAAATAATCTGAAATAATCCACAGAAAAAATTCTTGTATTTTCAATAAGGTGTTTCAGGTGTTGTTTCAGACCTGGATATTTGCTAATTCTGTGCAGACAGGAAAAAAAAAAAAAAAACAAACAAAGCAGGGATGAGATTTTCCACAGCTCTTTTTGCTCAGTGAAGGGAATCGAAGATGAAGCATTCACGATGTGCCACAAATCAATATCAGCCTGGCAAGGCTTTGACACGTTTGTACCTTTTATGAAGGAGTAAAGAGGATGGAAAATACATGGAAAAACAATATTCCAGAGCACAGACACCTCTGTGTGTGATCTGATGGGCAGTGAGGGATGAGCCCCAGCTGGGAACACGCCAAACACGACCTGAAAACAAAGAATTCTGAGCTCAGATGAACCAGCTCCCTGTGGGCTCCCTTTTATTAAAACAAATGATATTCGTGTTTTATGAAGTTCATTTACCCTACAGCTGAGGAGTGAGGTGATTTTTATTCTCTGGCTTGAGAATACAGTTTTATTTAAGTGTCTGAATGGCCAAACCATGGTGAGGGCACGTAGCAAAGCCTCCCATATCCAGGTTTTTCCGTGGGCACAGCTGGGTGCAGAGTGTGATGCCAGGAAAAGGCCAAGGGACCATGGCAATAAATAAAATGTTGGCGGTTTAGAACATGTCACTTAAAACACGACTCTTGCTCCGCTGGTTTGCTGTAAAAAATGTGGTTTTCCACAGTTTGAAATCAGAGAGGGTTTTGACAAGGGTTGGGAGGGATTTTTGGCAAAATGTTGGTGAGGTTTAACAAGACTTTAACGAAGAACCAAGGGAAAAGCCTGGATGTGGCACTGGGTGCCAAGGTTTATGTGAGGTGTTGGGGCTGGGTTGGACTCAATGATCTTGAAAGTCTCTTCCAACCTGGTCATTCTGTGAATTCTGTGAAATCTGTGAAAATCAGTGGGTTTGGCTCAGGTCTGGGTTTGCACAAAGAGCAAGGACACACAAAGACAAGGCATTTCAGCAAGAGCCAAATCCCTGCTCTTTTGGCCCCCTGCAAACCCCAAATGGGAGCTGCTGACCACGAAGCACCTTCTGGGAACGATGGAGAGGAGGGAGCAGATCCTGCTGTGCTTGATGGAGGAAGGCAGGGAAGAAGAGCTGTGGGCAGGGTCTCAAATGCTCCTCAGTGTCCCATAAACTCTGTTAATAATGTAATTAATCCAGGAGGGATAATTATTTAATTAATTTAGGAAGGATTTCTTCCCTGGGAGGGTGCACAGGCCCTGGCACAGGTGCCCAGAGAAGCTGTGGCTGCTCCTGGATCCCTGGAAGTGCCCAAGGCCAGGCTGGAATTAGCTGGGATAGTGAAAGGTGTCCCTGCCCATGGCAGGGGTGGATTGGAATGGGCTTTAAGGTCCATCCCAACCCAAACCATCAGGGATTCTGTGATCCTATAATGTAATGGAAAAGGCTGGAAATCATTGCAAAGTTCGATGGAGCTGCTCCGAGCCTGCTTTTTCCTTGGGATTTTAATTCAGGGGATTCTGGGTTTTACAGAACTGGTTTGGTGTTTTAAAGGACAGAGAATTCAGGTGGCTGTGGTGTGTGTTGGGAATTTCCAGCACGCCTCACCTCCCTGTGACATGAGTGATGCACTCGTTTAAATAAAACCACGATGGAAAACGTGATTCTTAGGGAAACCAGGATCTGCGTGGACGGCATCAAGCCCCTCTGATTTACCCACATTACTTACAGAAAAATGGAGTCTGAAGAGCCCAGGAGAAAATGAAGGTGTGATTTCCTCAGCTGCCACTCCTGGGCTTCTCCTCTATAATTTCAAAAGGCACAAAACCACTTCAGATTCTCCCACAATCGCCTGTCTTTGTCTGCTCTCGGAGCCGCCTGCGGCTCGTCACGCTCCATCCTCTTGGCTTCCCTGCAATCTTCGGGATGTTTAGCCCTGGAATAATGTAATCCAATTTTCTTTGTTGTCATAAAGGCCTTAATTACAGCTTCACAGGATATTGTAATCAGAACAGTCGGGTTTTCTCGCGTGTCAAAGCTCCAGATCCATCAGCGTCCTTGTGCTGTTGGAAGCGCTCGGAAAGGCTGGAGGTCACGAGTTGTGGGAACCCTGGGTGTGGGAATTTCAGAGTTTCTGTGCCGGGAATTTCAGGGTTTCTGTGCTGGGAATTTCAGGGTTTCTGTGCTGGCAGGCACTGACCCCCAGGAGAACACTGCACTGACCTGAGGCTGTGGAGATGCTTCCAAAATGGAATGGTGGAACTGGGATTGTGGGTGTGGAGTTTGGATAGAAGTGTGTGGTATCACAGGGTGGGAAACTGAGAGTTTAAGGGTTTAGAATAGAGTAATGGATATAGAGCAAGGTGGAGGGTTTAGGGTGGAGGCTGCTCCTTCTTTACCTTCTTCCCTTCTCCTTCTCCTTCTCCTTCTCCTTCTCCTTCTCCTTCTCCTTCTCCTTCTCCTTCTCCTTCTCCTTCTCCTTCTCCTTCTCCTTCTCCTCCTTCTCCTTCTCCTTCTCCTTCTCCTCCTCCTTCTTCTCCTCCATGGGTTTGGGGGTTTTGTGTAATTGGATTAAAAAGTCCCCATTGCAGGACATGAGTGATTGGTTATTGGGTTAAATTGAAAATAATTGAGGTGTAATTTCTTAATTGGACAGTTTATCCATAAAAGGCCTTGCAGAGAGAGACACAGCTCCATTTTTAGTGTGTCAGAGTGAAGTGCTGCAGAACTCGGGGTTTGTGAGGCTGTGACAGAGATAAGAACTAACAAACACCTGAGTCCCAACAAGAAATACCCTCTCACACATTTAATCCTGACCTTGGCAGAAAAAAATAAGCAAAGAATCCACAATGTGTGGGATGAATTTATCCAGCACCCGTTTTCCTTAAGCAACACAAACTATCAGCTGGCTTGGAATTTCTGCCTTTCTCTCCAGGGGATTGCTGCAGGATTGTGATGATCTCTCTTGTTTGTGTCAGCATTGATAATGTCTCCCACATGGATTTTTCCATTTGCATTTGCAGGAAATTTTCATCTTGCCCAACCCTGTGTAATCGGTGACCTTAAAGTGAGCAGGGCCCACCTGGGGTGTGGCAAAGATCACCCTGGTCACTCACAGCTTTGCCTTATTAACAGTGGGCCTGTGTCTGAACCAAAAAAAAAAAAACAAAAAAAAAAAAAAAAAAAAAAATAACATTTTTGGATGTAATCCAGGGAAATTTGGATTTTCTGGGGAAATTTTTATCAGAAATACGTTTTTATTACAAAGATGCTGTTTGCTGGTGTCCTTGTGTGCTTCCAAGGTGTTCCTTGTCTGATTCACCTCCCCAGGAGCAGAGGGGATGGGATGGAGCCAGGATTTGGAGGTACCTGAAGCCTCTGGCATTTTTGGGATCAGGAGGGTTTTTGGCCCTAGTGAATCATGGAATGGTTTGGGTTGGAAGGACCTTAAAGCCCATCCCATTCCACCTCCTTCCATGGGCAGGGACACCTTCCACCATCCCAGGTGGTTCCAATCTAGCCTGGAGATGGATCCAGTGCCAAATGTTTTCCTTTAGGCTGTGGATTTGTGTGAATTCCCAGCATTTTGTGTCCAGCCTGGCTGAAGCCAGGAAGCAGGAATGTGCTGGGAATGCTGTCCTGGGATGTCCTCCTGTTCCACCTGAACATTGCCAGGCTCTGCTGGGGTTAGGCTGGGAGCTCTGGGCTGGTTTCTCTGCTGGAAAAGCAAATTACATCTCTTCTGTTCTTGGATCATTCCCAAAGTTTCTTTCCAACGTGGCTTCCGCAGACAAAGAACCTGAGCTTATTCCACCCATCCAACCTCCAGTTTGCCCAGGCTGGCTGAGGGTGGGATTTATCCTCCTGTGAAATGTTCCTGTGGGATTTTCCTAAAGGGTTTCCAATGCTGCCCTTTTAAAATCAAAGCCGAGCATAGATTATAGCTCTTTCCCAGGTTTAATCCCTAAATATATTGGGAATTATTTTATTTTCCCAGAAATACCATTTGCCTGGTGTGTGGATGACCCCGGGGAGCCCTTTTAGGAGTGTCCTTCACAAAGGGAATCCAGCTGGGTGTGAAATGAGCCCTTTTGTCCGTCAGAAATGCGGGATGGGGGTCGGGATCGATACATCCCTGCCTCTGGAACAGCCCGGCCTCAGACCTGGCAACAATGGGAAAAGAGGTTCAAAAGATTCCTGCTGGATGCAGCCAGTGGCAAATAACAATCACCATTTTAGCAGGAGATTAAATTGCTGCTGTTTTAGTGCTTCAGCTGCAGCCCTGAGCCGGGAATGGTGCCCTTGGATGCCATTCCTCTTATCCTAGAACCTCACAATAAAACCCCAGCTCCATGCAAATTCCAAACCTTTGGAATCTTTGTGAGCGAGGCTCTTCCATGGCTCCGAGTGGTGTTATCCATGCTGGGAATAACCTGGGCAAAGCAGCCCCTCGAGGCTGGGGGCTGCTCACTGCCCTCGGATCTTTTCGTCGTCTCAAATTAATTAATCCACGTTTCTCCAACTCTTAATTCCTTGTTCTGGAGCTGTTGTTCATTTTCCCGCAGTTTCTGCTGTTTGCCAGCATTTATGGGCCCATGCAGGAAAGGCAAAGCTTTGCATCCAGCAGAGAAAACACCGGTGTTATTTGCATATATGCAAATTGAGTGACTTTGCAGAAATTTCGGGAATGGGAATGGCTTGTGGGGCTGGAAAACTCAGTGTCACTGGAGAAAAACCAGGCTGGGATCTCCTTTGCTCCACATCCCTCTCCATTTGGAAGCCAATCTATATAAAAGCTGCCATAACCGTTACCTCTGAAAAAAAAAATAAAAATAAAAGTGGTTGAATTGTGATGCTTGTGCTGTTTGTTTTTCCCTGAACGTGGCATTTATTTTCCCATTTTATTGCCTTGCAGATGGAGAAAGTCTCTGCACAGAGCGTTCACTCCATTTCCAGCCACAGTCTTTGTGCCTTCCCAAGTGGAATTGCATGAAATTCCTTCATCAAATATTCCCATCAAATGCAAATCCTGCTCCATCACTGTTAATTCTCTACTTGCACAAGTATTTTTTGGGGATGAAAAGCAGCCTGGAAAGTTCACGGCAGCATTACCAAATATCCATGATTCTGATGTTTGGGTTGGATCCTGAAATGCCACCAAGGAGTCGTGCTGGAGCTGCTTCATTTTCTCAGGAGAAAAATTCATTTAGCAGTGAAAATGGATGAATTTGAAAGGGTTTTTCCCCTCTTATTTTTTCAGACTGACGGGAAGATGAGAGCCCAGCCCTTCCCAGAGCTCCATCCCAGCAGTGTCAGGGAACATAAATCCCACTCACAGCCTCGTATGGATGTTGCCCCCTCCCTGCTTTAATGGTGGATATAATTTAAACCTTCCCAGGCTGAATATTCCCAGTTCATTCTCATTCCTGCCTTTCTCTGTCATTCCTACTTGTTGGAAATGCATCCCTGCTCCTGGCAGCTGTGCCATCCCTGTACCTCAGGGTATCTTCATGAAGGATTTTCCAATTGAATTTTGATTTGGAAGCTGCCAGCTGAGAGCTTTGCATTGAAGAACTCAGCTTTTGGGAAAAATTCCCATCAAAGCATCCCGAATTTCCCTGGCTTTGTTTCTCCCACAGGCTCCCAGGGTTGTTTACTGGGATCCTTTTTGTTTTGGTGTCACGACCCTGCCCTTTCCTTCCTCCTTCCGCGCGCTCTGCTCGTCATTAAATCTCCAGATTATGACACAAAGTCATTTCTGCTCCGTGCCTCGTTCCCTCAGCTCCTCTCCTCAGGGATAAGGGATCTATCCAAGGACTGCACATCTCTCAAATAATGCTTAGGATAATACTTAAAGAGAGCCAGAAATGGAAGTGCAGCCGCTAGCTCCGGAATGTGCCGTGAGTTCCCGCTGTCACCGGGTGCTCGCAGCCACAGCTTCCCAATATTCCTATCCTGATTAGTTTTCACATTTATTTCACGGAATTCTGGGGTTTAAAGTGTTCCCACCCCGATGGGGTGTTCACAGCCACAGCTTCCCAATATTCCTTTCCTGGGTTGGTTTGTACATTTATTTCATAGAATTTCAGGATTGGAATGGGTGTTCCCACCCTGGTGTGGTGTTCACAGCCACAGCTTCCCAATATTCCTATCCTGATTGATTTTCTTTTTATTTCATTGAATTCCAGGGTTGGAAGGGATGTTCCTGCTCCATTGGGGTGCTCACAGCCACAGCTTCCCAATATTCCACTGCCGGGTGGGTTTTTGTATTTATTTCAAAAATTCCAAGGTTGGAAGGGATGTTCCCACTCCAATGGGGAGCTCACAGCTACAGCTTCCCAATATTCCATTCCTGGACTGGTTTTTACATTTATTTTGTGGAATTCTAGGGTTTAAAGGGATGTTCCCGGTACCATGGGGAGCTCACAGCCACAGCTTCCCAATATTCCACTCCTGGACTGGTTTTTACATTTATTTCATGGGATTCCATGAAATATTGAAATATTGGAAAGGCTGGAAGGGACCTTAAGCTGATGTAATTCCAAGGGATTCCTTGGCAGGGACACCTTCCATTATCCCACGCCCTGTCCAGCCTGGCCTTGGACGATTCCAGGGATGCAGATGGGATGTGCAAGGGGGATTTTTTCCCTCTAAATGGTGGATTGGGCATGGAAGGAGGCAGCCTCTGAAAGATTAATGGAGCTATTGATCCCAGCAGTGCTGTACAACTCGGCATTGCTCAGACATCTGAGGGCTGCCAGCATTCCCAGAGATAAAAGCTGGAGCAGGAATGTTCATCTGTCTCCGTGACATCGTTCCTTGTGGGTTTTGTTTTTTTTTTTTTTTTAATCTCTTTTTATTTTCCCTCCTCTTCTGCCTATGTAAAATAAAGGAAGAGGAGAATAATGAGGGTCAGGTGGCGGGGTTTTTATTTAGGCTGAACGCCCTTGTAGGCTTCCAAATAATTTCCAGAGTTATTGGGTAATCAAAGGCAGGAATAAAAATGGGAAGATCAAATAAATAACGTGGAGCTAATGAAGCTCCATCCACGTGCCAGCAAATGTCAGGGAAAAAAGGGTTGGGCATGCAAATTCCTCTTCATCCTGCTCCCCAGGGAAAAGTTCAGACAGACTGAAGGTCATCTTAGACATTGTGATGTAGGCATAAAGTGGTGCTGGAAGAAAGAATCCCAATGGGAATCTTTCCCTTGTTTGCAGGATTTGCTCCCTGAGGAAGCTTCAAATCTGAAATGAGCCAGGACAGAAATAGGGCAGAAATTCCCAGTTCTGAGCTGGAAACTGGAGGGTGCCCACTTCTACTGGGGGTGAACTGGTGGGACTGGCAGCACCCCAAATATACCAATAATAATGACATCGTATCAATAAAAATGACATCGTATCAATAAAAATGATGTTATATCAATAAATATGATGTTATATCAATAAATATGATGTCAGATCAATAAATGTGAACGGAAAATCCTCCTTTTTTCTGGATATCCCAAACCAGGATCTGTGGTATCCTCACACACAGCCCCAATTAATTGTATTATTTAATGGGGCACTCTCAAAAATACAAGGAGCAATTCAGGCCTGAATTAGATGACCTAATTCCCTAAAATATGATGGTTTGGAGTCCTGCATCATCTCCATGTCCTAAGGCAGGATTTTCCCACCTCACCTAATCATACTCTGAGTTTTTCTGAGGCTCCCTGTGTTGTTCGGTGTCCAACAGGAACATTCCCCTGTCCAGTTTCCACCTGGAACTCTGGAAATGCACCTGCCTCCTTCTATTTTCTATTATTATTATTATTATTATTATTATTATTATTATTATTATTATTATTATTATTATTATTATTATTATTAATAATAATAATAATATTATTATTATTATTATTAATATTAATATTACTACTACTACTACTACTACTACTACTACCTCAAAACATCTTTGAAGAGCACCTTGAGTAATGTATAAAACTTTTAATTCTCTTATTTATACTCAGAGAAATATTGATGGAAAATATGTAAGATGAGACTAAAACAAATTGATATCACATTTAATAAAATGTTTGCACAAATAATAATAGATTTCTTGTTGGAAACATGTAAAGTTCTATGTATGAGAAGGAAATATGGATTGCAGAGGCGTCAAAATTTATTGAAATAAAAATGTTGGTGACTATTTTTTAAGTCTGAGGGATGTGATGAGATTTGTGAGGATCAGTTCTCCTCCCTCTAGCTCATGCAAGATAATTGGAAGGACTGGGAGGAATTCCTTCAGCTGGAGTTGGGAGATGGGGGAAGTTATTT
This sequence comes from Emberiza elegans, assembly GCA_024865655.1. NCBI lineage: Eukaryota > Metazoa > Chordata > Aves > Passeriformes > Fringillidae > Emberiza > Emberiza elegans. The sequence continues at coordinate 32,899,576 of JALJVW010003518.1, forward strand.
TTTGTTTGTTCTATTTAAAAACCACATTTTCCCTTCCTGAAGCAGCTCCAGTCTCTTCCTTATGGGAGCATTGTCAAATCACGGAATCATCAAGGCTGGAAAAGCCCTCCAAGGCTGAGTCCAACAATTCCCCAGCATTGCCAAGGCCACCGAGTGCCACCTCCACATTTTAAATTGGCTTTTCAATCCCTCCAGGGATGGGGATTCCACCCTGGGCCAGGGCTGGGCCACCCTTTCCGTGAAGGAATTTTCCTGATATCCAGCCTGAGGCCATTTCCTCCCATCTGTCCCTGTTCCCTGGGATCAGAGCCCAGTCCCCACCCTCATTTTCCTGACCTGAACGACTCTGCTCATGCTGGGACTCGATGATTTCAGGAGGACTTTTCCAACCTTGATGATTCCATGATCCTGGTCCTGGTGGCTTCCCTGTGCTTCCCATCCTTCCACATGATTCCTGCTGCCCAGGGACGGCTCTCCATGGATTTAGTTCCACTGGGGATGAACAAGCCAGGTCTGGGGGTTGGAAAAGCCAAACCCATCCCCTTTTAACTCATGGAGAAGGGCTGGAGCTCCAGGGATTTCCCAGGAAGGAATTGTGTCCCCTTTAGCTCATGGAGAAGTGCTGGAGCTCCATGGATTTCCCAGGAAAGAATCACATCCCTTTTAGCTCATGGAGCCCCAGGGACATACCAGGAAGGAATTGTGTCCCCTTTTGGCTCATGGAGAAGGGCTGGAGCTCCATGGATTTCCCTGGAAGGAATTTTGTCCCCTTTAGCTCATGGAGAAGTGCTGGAGCTCCATGGATTTCCCAGGAAGGAATTTTGTCCCCTTTAGCTCATGGAGCCCTGGGATATCCCAGGAAGGAATCCTGTCCCTTTTAGTTCATGGAGCCCCAGGGATTTTCTGGGAAGGATTCATGTCCCCTTTAGCCCATGGAGAAGGGCTGGAGCTCCATGGATTTCCCAGGAAGAACTCATGTCCCCTTTAGCTCATGGAGCAGGGCTGGAGCCCCAGGGATAGCCCTGGAAGAAATCCTATTTCAACACGGATTCCTTACCCACTTAAGCCACCTCTTGGCTGCTCTCCAAAACACAAACAGACTTCAGGGCTGGGACCTGGGGAGCCATTTCAGATGTGTTAGCTCGGATGTTGGGAATTTGGGACTCCTGAAGCCCCAGGCCTAAAAGGAACATTGTTTTCCCTCTCATTAGTCCTTTTGCTGAACTCCAGCCATGGCCTCCCTGGATTTTCCCACCAGTATCCCTTTATCTGATGGGGCTGAGAAGGAAAACCTGTTGCAAGCATTAAATATTTTCTGATGGCTCATCTGCTTAATTGTGGCTGTGTAGGATCAGATTTCTGGGATACAGAGCAATTCCAAGTGTTTCTCATATTACAGCCCGGGCTCTGAGGATGCTGCCAGCTGTGGAGGTGACTGCCTGGGGACACACCAGGGGAGTTTTCCAGGGAAAACCTTTCCTTCCCATGCTGAAAGCAGGTGATTTCTCCTGGTGGAGGAATATTTATGGAACAGGGATTTTCAGCTGCACTTTGGGAAAAAAGCATCACCGAGGTCTCTGCAGGAGTGGCCGGGGAGGAGTTTGGTGTCCCTGCCTTGATGACCACGTGCTTTTCCTGCCAAAATTCTGATTTTAACATCAATATTTGTCAGGGATCTCTGGGATCTTTGGCCATTCCCACTGAGCTTGGAGCAAGGACTGTGCCGGCCACGAGGAGCTCTGGGCCTTGGGGAAACCCTTCAAACATGGCTGGGAGTAGATAAAACCTCCTCCAGCATGGAGCCAAATTCCCATTTTGGATCTTTACGGGAGAATCTGCCTCCAGCAGTGGAAATCCAGGTGTAACAACCCCATGGCAGGATCTGCAGCAGGGATGTGCTGCACCACAGGTGTGAAGGAAATGTTCTCCAGATGTGGATTGTCCTCCTGCTCTGTGTTATGGGAATTCTGTGAGGATAGAGGGTAAAAGATGGAAGATGAAGGGGTGAGGATGAAGAATGGAGGGTGGAGGATGAAGAATGGAGGGTGGAGGATGCAGATGGAAGATGAGGATGGAAGATGAAGGGTAGAAAACAAAGGATGAAGGGTGGAGGATGGAGAATTGAGGGCAAAGGGTGGAGAGTGGAAGATGAAGAATGGAGGATGGAGATTGGGGGTGGAAGGTGGAGGATGGGAGATGGAAGATGAAGGATCGAGAATGGAGAGTGGGAGGATGGAGGTTGAACGATGGATGCTGAAAGATAAAGGACTGGAGAGTGGAGAAGGCAGGGCTGAGGACAAAGGGTGGAGAGTGGAAGGTGGAGGGTGGAAAGTGAAAGGTGGAAAATGGAGGGTGGAGGATGAAGGATGGGAAGTGGAGGGTGGAAAATGGGGGATGAAGGATGGGAAATGGAGGGTGGAAAATGGGGGAGGAAGGATGGAAAGTGGAAGGTGGAAAATGGAGGGTAGAGGATGAAGGATGGAAAGTGGAGGGTGGAAAATGGAGGGTAGAGGATGAAGGATGGGAAGTGGATGGTGGAAAATGGGGGATGCAGGATGGGAAATGGAGGGTGGAAAATGGGGGATGAAGGATGTAGGGTGAAGGATGGAGGATGGCAAAGAAAGGGTCGAGGTTGGAGACTGGAGGGTTGAGGATGAAGGGTGAAGAGTGGAGGATGAAGGATGGAGGATGGACATTGGGAGATGGAGGGTGGATATTGGGAGATGGAGGATGAAGGATCGAAGATGAAGAGTGGAGGATGGAGGTTGAACAATGCACAGGATTGGAGGGTGGAGAAGGCAGGATTGAGGGTGGAGGATGGAAAGTGGAAGGTGGAAAATGGAAGATGAAGGATGGGAAATGGAGGGTGGAAAATGGGGGATGAAGGATGTAGGGTGAAGGATGGAGGATGGCAAAGAAAGGGTCGAGGTTGGAGACCGGAGGGTTGAGGATGAAGGGGGAAGAGTGGAGGATGAAGGATGGAGGATGGAGGATGGAGAGTGGAAGGATGGAGGTGGAACAATGCACAGGATTGGAGGGTGGAGAAGGCAGGATTGAGGACAAAGGGTGGAGAGTGGAAGGTGGAGGGTGGAGGATGGGAAGTGGAAGGTGGAAAATGGGGGATTGAGGATGTAGGGTGAAGGATGGAGGATGGCAAACAAATGGTCAGGGTTGGAGACAGTGGGGTTGAGGATGAAGGGTGAAGAGTGGAGGATGGAGGGAGGAGGATGGAAGGTGGAGAAGTTCCCGCCGGGATTTTGGGCTGGATTTTTCCTGCAGTTTTCCAGAGCCATCCTAAGGTGGCAGAGTTGCCGTCTGCGCGGGGCTGCTTTGCGATCCGAGGGGAGGAAAGGTGTTCCAGGGAAACGATCATTTGTCTTGCAAAGCAGCCTGAGCTGCACGGGAGAGAGAAAGATCTGAGAGCAAATTAGCGAGTACTAATTGCAAATGTGCCAGCGCTGGAATATTCAGGTCATTACAAATTTGTGACTCGCTTTGAATCGCTCTGCGGCAGCGGATGAGCAGATGGCGAGAGATCCTGGCAGCCGGTGTCCCACCCTGCCGGGAAAACGGGGCTGGAATTGTGCCCTGCCCGGGCCAGGTGCCACCCCAGGGCATTCCCAGCTCCTGCGGGACACGGATGTGCCGCCTCCTCCCTGGGCCCAGCAATCCCGGCTGCAAAATCCACGGCATTAAAGGAGGGAAAGATGTGATTCCCCACAGCATCCCTGTGATCCGGGGGCTGGAAGCGGAGTCGGAAGGGATGGAAATGGCAGCTGAGCAAAGTGGGGGTCACTGGTACCTGCCAGGGCACTTCCAATCCCTTCCCAACCTTCCCGCTGTTGCCAGAGCATGAGGGATGCCAGAATCTGGGAACATTTTGTGTCCTCGAGGGAAAAATGAGGTGGAATCGCTTGAGTTGTGCTGTTGTTATCACTGGAATTCTAATTTCAACTAATTGTAAATTCTACCCAACGTAGCTGGAGCCACTTCCATTAATTTTCTGCATTTCTGTGCTTGTAGCATTTAGGATAAAAATGAATCCAGTGGGTGATTATCCTTGGTACTTCCATGGAGCTTTTGATGGATGGACATGGGAGGTGACCTGGTTTTGGAGGAGGGCAGAGTCACACCAGGACGTGGAGATCTTCAGCTGCTCCTCCTGGTTTATGCAGCCCATGGAAGGGAACAGTGCCTGGACATGCCCGGCTCAGCCTTTGGAGTGGGAAGCTGGGCAGGACCAAAGCTGCTCCTAAGGAAAATTTTACCCCATAAGGAGCAAAAATGAGGAATAACTCTGTTTAAGTAATGATTCCTCCTCTCCACAACATGGATTCATCCACTGCTGCTGCAGCAACCCCAATTTTCCCTCTTCTGGAAAACTTGGTCCGAATCCTTGAATCCGTCCTGAAGGAATCCCAAGGAGGCAGGCACAGATCTCCAAATGAAATGCAAAATGGGGAGTCCCTCTGGAAGCTGTGCTCCTCAGAAGGCGCCACCAACTGCTCCTGGGGCTGTGGGAATGCTGCCAGGACAAAGAGTCCCTGGATTTTAGGAAGTGGAGAGCTCCAGGAGAGCTCCAGGAGGCAGAGGCCTGACTCACCCTTTGCAGTGGGAATTTAGGCAGCACCAAAGCCGCTCCTAAGGAAAATTTTACCCCATAAGAAGCACAAATGAGGAATAATTCTGTTTGAGTAATGATTCCTCCTCCCCACTCTCTGGGAAGCAACACGGATGCATCCATTGCTGCTGCAGCAAATCCAATTTCCCCCTTCTGGAAAACTTGGTTCTAACCCTTGAGAAACACCTGAAGAAATCCCAAGGAGGCAGGCACAGATCTCCAAATGAAATACAAAGTGGAAGATGCCACCAACTGCTTGGAAGAGGCCACCAACTGCTCCTGGGGCTGTGGGAATGCTGCCAGGACAAAGAGTCCCTGGATTTTAGGAAGTGGGGAGAGCTCCAGGAGGCAGAGGGCAGGGATTCCATCCTCTCCATGGGTGTATCCCACCCAGCTCCCAGCACTGGGAGGAGGAAAACCAAGCCTGGCTTTGCAGGCTGTGGCACAACGGGAATTTCCTCAATGTGTAACAACTGCAAGACAAAATGAATTAAATAATTTGGGGGCCGTGTCTTATCTGCTGTGACAATTTGCTGTGCTCAATAAGCCGTGAAATTCCTCATTTCTCAGCAGGGATGCAGTGGCTGCCTGGAAAACACCCATGGCTCCTGCTCTGAGCAGGGAGAAACCAGGGAGAGATGAGCCTGGATTCACAGGATGGAGAAGAAAACGTGGGTTTGGTCCTCAGGGGGTTCTGGGCTGCTCCAGGGCCTTCCTGCATCACAAATATCTGGTCCCACATGCAGGAGGGAGGGTTGGGCAGTGATCCCTGCCTGCTCCCACTGAGGGTACAAATTTCCTGGAAAAAAGGGCACTGGACAATTGTTTGGGAATTTAGTCGTGGTTACTTGCCTGTGGTAGGTGCTGCTGCAGCAGCAGTGGGAGCACAGCTTAATCTGTGAGATATCCACATCTCCAGGGTGTTTAGGTCCAGCTCTGCACATGCAGAGTGCCAGAACCACCCAAATATCCTAAATTCCAGCTTTATTCTGTGCCTGATCTTCCACAGACCTTGGCTGCTCCAGGGCCTTCCTACATCACAGATATCTGGTCCCACGTGCAGGAAGGAAGGCTGGGCGGTGATCCCTGTCTTTAGGTCCAGCTCTGCTCATGCAGAGAGCCAGAACCACCCAAATATCCCAAATTCTAGCTTCGTGCTGCTCCTGATCTCCCCTGCCCTGGTATAACCTCTCGTTCTCATTTCATTAGCCATGCCCTCTGGAAAACACATCCAAATCCTTCCCATGGAGGCAGCTGAGGTGCAAACACCCAAAAAAACCTGGAACAGGAGGGATGGGGCATCCCAGTCCTGATCCCTCCTCAAAACTTGGAGAAGGAGGGATGGGGCATCCCGGCCCTGATCTCTTCTCAAAACCTGGAGCAGGAGGGATGGGGCATCCCGGCCCTGATCCCTCCTCATGATGCACTTCCAGTGGCTTTGGAGCAGGAAGGATGGGGCATCCCGGCCCTGATCCCTCCTCAAAACCTGGAGCAGGAGGGATGGGGCATCCCAGCCCTGATCCCTCCTCAAAACCTGGAGCAGGAGGGATGGGGCATCCCAGCCCTGATCCCTCCTCAAAACCTGGAGCAGGAGGGATGGGGCATCCCAGCCCTGCTCCCTCCTCATTATGCACTTCCAGTGGCTTTGGAGCAATCAGGCGTCCCATTCTCAAGGACATTGACGGATTAGCCTCATCAGTCCCCCGCTGTGGCCGCCAACTTTGCCCATATTAATCAGAAAAACCAGCTCCCTGATTGCCATTTAAATCGCACAAAAGATATATTTGTCTTGGGGAGGTCGGTGACATTTCAGCGGGCCTTGAAGGAGCTTTGCAGCGGCGCTTCCCGAGGGGCTGGAAAAGCAGCAATGAAATGTTTTGCTCCATCCCGATGGTCTCCTGCTGGAGTTTGAAAATGCAGCAGCTCCTTGAGGTTGTCCTGGGGAGATTTTGCTGGGTGATAGCAAACACAAACACTCCTTGCTGTGATTTGGGCCTGGTTCAGGCTCTCCACGGCCTCCTGCTTCAGCCCAGGGTGCTGTGCCTCATTCTTCCCTCGGAGGAGGCGAGGAAAGTCTCGGGTTTCTGTGGCTGAAATGACCCTCCAGGAATTAAAAAGGCTTTTTTCCCCAGCCCCACGACTGAAGAAGAAGTCAAGATTCTTCTGTTCTGCTTTTATTTATTATTGTTTATTTTTCCTTATCTGTTACATTCTTTCTCTGCCCTGCTGAGGTCTGTCCAGCAGGTTGGGTTGAGGCACAGTCCCTGACCTCGGGGTGGTGTTATCATTTTATACTAAGAACTATGTGTACTTTATTTACAATAATTTTCCAATCCCTATCACTGCTCTAAACCAATATGTTAGACAGTCTGATGATGGCTCTAAACCAATCCAGAAGTGTCACCATCACAGCAGAAGATGGAGGACAAGAAGGAGAAGAAGAAGGACAGGACACGCCCAGATTCCTCCATCTTGCCTCTTGAACCCCATTCTAAATCCCCAAAATTCTGCTTTTTCACCCTGTGACAAATTCACTGTCATTCTACTCAAACTCTTGTGGTTTGTAACTCCTCACACAAAGTTGGGAATGGTTTCCATGGGTTAAATCCAAGGCACAGGTGTGTCTGTGACTGTGCCAAGGTCTGTGAGCCCCTGCCAGGGCCTGGAGTCCTCCAGGGCAGCCAGAGGAATGTCCTGGGTTCCGACAGGAAAGCAGCTTTGCCCTGCACCTGGCTGGGCTGTGAGGTTTGGGCTGTGATGTTTGGGGTGTGATGTTTGGGCTGTGAGGTTTGGGGTGTGAGGTTTGGGGATGTGAGGTTTGGGTTCCCCCTCTGCCCTCAAGGCCCCACAGTGTCCACAGAACATTCATCTCCTGGTGTGTCCAGTGTCCCCTCCTGCTGCTGTTGGACATCAGAGAGTGACAACGAGACACTGACCCAAATCTGGGGGTGACGTTTGACTCTTGTGGGTCACGAGCCAGGAATTCAGGTGTTTTGAACAGCCACTATAAGAATTACTCAAAGGTGGGGCAGCAAATGTGGAATTAAATGTGGAGAATGGGATCATGGGATGGTTCAGGTTGGAAAGGAGCTTAAAGCTCATCCTTTCCACCCCTACCATGGCAGGGACACTTCCCACTGTCCCAGGCTGTTCCAGCCTGGCCTGGGCACTGCCAGGGATCCAGGGGCAGCCCCAGCTGCTCTGGCAATCCCAGCCCAGCCAGGAATTCCCAGTTCCCAATGTCCCATCCATCCCTGCCCTCTGGCACTGGGAGCCATTCCCTGGCTCCTGTCCCTCCATCCCTTGTCCCCAGTCCCTCTGCAGCTCTCCTGGAGCCCCTTCAGGCCCTGCCAGGGGCTCTGAGCCTGATGTGAGGGGTCCAGGATTATTCCTGGAGCATCTCTTGAGGAAAGGCTGCACAGAGGAAGAGAAGGGTGAACAGAGTTCCAGGGTGAAGCCATCCCAAAACACTTGTGAGGTTTTACAAACCCCAAACAGCTCCAAGGAGGATTCCTGTATCCCCACTCACCCTGAGGATGCCAGGCAGGGGGATTTTGCTTTTCCAGGGTGTTTTCACAGCCTTTGAGCCTATTTAAAGCCTGCAAAGCTAAAAAAAGCCCTGTTACTCACCAGCACATGGTGTGTGTGTATCACCTCCTGCCAAGCAGGGCCTGTGCTCCCGTCAGGCAAGGCTGGGAGAGGAATTCCAGCCCAGATCCAGGGATGTGTCCTTACAAAGGGCTCGATTATGGAAGTGATGCCTTGTTCAGGCTGCCCTGGAGCAGAGGCTGGGCAGAGTCCCAGAATAAAGCAGGGATTTATCCCAAGGATCTCCTCCATGGACCCACCTTGGGCAGCACCAGAGCCCAGCCAGGGCTGCACCCAAGATGAACCCAAATGGCCCCAAAATGCACGAGTGCTCCCGGGGTCTCTCCCTGGGATCAGTTCTGCTCCATTTGCCCCTTGCAGTTCATTGTCCCATCCCAGCTTCAGCCCCTGCAGTCCCACCCTGCTTGTTTTTCTCTCTGCAGCCCACGGGGTTTGTGCTCCTGGGCTGAGATTTGGGTCATTTGTCCTTGGTGCCCAGCTGGAGCAGGAATTGTTTTGTCTCCCTGCTCTGGGCACAGAGCTCACCATCCCTTACACATTAACCCTTTTACACTAAAGCAGCACAGAGCCTGAAACACAGAAAAGCCAAACCTGAGGCATCGGGACGCCCCTCCAGGAGCACAGCGTTAATTACTGCACCAGGTAACGTTAATGGATCTGCCAGCTCAGCCTTTCCCAGCTCTTTTCCCAGATATTCCCAGCTCTTTGTCCTGGCCCAGAGCTGCTTTGCACCAGCCAAGGAGCTGCCCCGTGCCAATTTACTCTGTGTATAAATGGGAATAATTTTGGAGGTGTCTATAAGAGGCTGATGGGGTTTTCCAAGCTCCTGTGGTCCCCCTCGTTCCCACGTCTCTCCCTGCTTCTCCCACGACGCTGGGAATCCTGGTTTCAGCCCTTCAGGAATTTATTTTCCCTCCTTTCTCACTGATATTTGCTTTCTTTATTAGGTGCTGATCTGCTCTCATCTTGTTCAGGCACTGACCTTGCAGCCTCCCATCCTTTCCGGGAGATTGCAACCTGATTTCTTTCAAAGATCTCCCTCAGAATGTTCAAATTATGCATTAGACCCAGATAGAACATGAGAACATTTATTTTCAGAGAGGAAATAAAGCCCTCAGCAGACCGTGGAGTGATGTGAGAGGAGAGGAAAGATCTGTTTCCATGGAATTTTCTTTCTTTTGCATAAAATTTGACAGGAAGCTGCAATTGATTTTCATTTTCTTGGACAAATAATCATAAATCATAAAATGGTTTGGGTTGAAAGAGACCTTTAAATGCCATCTAATTCCAATCCCTGCACGGGCAGGGACACCTGCCACTACCCCAGGTTGCTCCAAATTCTGTCCTTGGGCATTTCCAGGGGTGGGACAGCCACAATTTCTCTGGGAATTCCATTCCAGGGCCTCCCCACCCTCACTGCAAAATCTCCTTCCTTAACCCAACCCAAATCCAGCAAAATCGTCATTAAAAACATTCCCCTTGTCCTGTCCCAGCAGCCCTGTGCAAAGTCTGTCCCCATTTTTCTCATCCCTTCCCTTCCAGGATTGTCTCCTTGTCCTCCTGGGAATTTTTTCTGTGGTGATTTAGGGAATTTTGTGATGATTTAAGGGATTTTCCATTTTTTTGTAGAAAGATGTAAAGCTATATCAAGGATTGGGCATGCCCACCTTCCCCAGTGTGGGATTTCTGCACATTTGGCTCTGGCCAAGAATTCCCAGCCTCGGATTCCATCCTCTTTATCCCAAATCTCTCCCACTGGACACAACCAGCCCGTGACAACCCCTCTGCTTTCCCCAGAAATTCTGTGTAAAACTCCTCTACTTGCTTTAGGAAATGCTCCCCCCGTGGCTGCCAGACCAAAATCAGAGATGAGAAATGGATTGAGCCCAGCAGAAAGTGCAGAAAGTTAAAATCAGTTCAAATTTTAATGCAGAAAGTTAAAATTAGTTCAAATTTTAGTGCAGAAATTTAAATTATTATGGATTTTCCCTGTTTTCCCACGGAAATCCAGGGATGCAAAGCCTGCAGTGTTCCCTGGGTGATGGATGTGCTGGAGCAGGGGGTGGTGGAGCTCCCAGGGCAGCTGGAATTGCTGGGGGATGCAGAGGGAGCCCAGGGAATGGGTGAAGCTACGTTAACTGGAGAAGCAGCAGTCCCAGCACGTTGGGAATTCCTGGAGCTGCAGATCCCCCAGCAGCCAAACCCCACCGTGGGCAAGCGAAAGGAACCAGAGAAAATCCAGTGAAAAGTGGGATCCCAAAAGATTGAGGGGCTCAAGATGAAAATTCCGGGGGAAATTTCCACAGGCATGAACTCCAGCATGGATTTATCCATGGAATCATGGAATATTTTGGGTTGGAAGGGACCATAAAAAGTCACCTCATTGCTCCCTACCTGGGGGACGCCTCCAACCAATCCCAATTTTAAAAATCATTTTATATTTGCTGCAGATGATTCCAAGGACACGAAATAAACGGGGCTGTTTGCTTATTTATTGTTATTTTTTGAGGGGGATTAAATATTCCCCAGTGCCCACACCTTTTAATAACCTGACTGAAATGAAAACAGGGATTCTGAAAATGTTGGAATTGAGTGCTTAATGGGTTTGTGTGAACACGGTTGTTATTGTCCTTGGAAAATAACACTGAGGATGTGAAAAGCTTGGGATCATCACGGAGCATCGCCCTGCCCATGCATCTTCAAACCTGATTTTGTTTTACCAGGAAAATGTTCTGCCTTCTTCTGAATGGATTTTCTTCCAAGCTGGAGAATTGACCACTGGATTTTAAAGGAGAAAATGGGCTGGAAAATACTGGCAGGGCTGCTGGGGGCTGCGTGTGTGCATCCTGAGAGGGATTCAGGATTTCAGCTTTGTGGGAAGATATTTCGGGCCATATTATGTTATATTTATAGTTATAGTTATAGTTATAGTTATAGTTATAGTTATAGTTATATATTTATAGTTATATTTATAGTTATAGTTATATAGTTATAGTTATATAGTTATAGTTATATAGTTATAGTTTTATATTTATATTTATATTTATATTTATATTTATATTTATATTTATATTTATATTTATATTTATATTTATATTTATATTTATATTTATATTTATATTTATATTTATATTTATTTAGAAATTTTATTTTTACATTTCTGCCCACAGAAGCTGCCCCTGGAAGTATCCAGAAGGCCAGGCTGGATGGGGTTTGGAGCAACCTGGGACAGTGGGAAGTGCCCCATGGCAGGGATTGGGATGAAATTGGCTTTAAGATCCTTCCCAACCCAAACCATTCCATGATTCTGTGATTCCATGACTATTCCATAGAGGCACGTTGGAATTAGTCACCAACACACCTCCAAAACCATTAAATCCAAGGTCAAGACTACTTTGGAAAACATCAGAAAGGCAAGGAAGGGTTTGAAGGAGCCAAAAAATTAAATCTGATCAAAATCACTCGCTGTCAATCTCTGCTCCATTTGTTCCTGAGCCACTGCTCTAATTTAATTAGAACTTTTAACAGCACAAAACTAAGGACGATTTCCCAAGAGCTATTTTGGCTTGCTGGGTACCATTTCCAGCTGTTTATTTTTCCCTGGAGATGCTCTGAAGAGGAATTCACCTCTCTGGATAAACGAGGGAAGAACCAGGTCTCCATCAGCAATGCCGGGCTGGAAAGTCATTCCCATTCCTCACCTGGAATTTGGGGTTTTTGGACACAGAACCCTGCAGGATCCCCTGTGATGCTCCTGGTGCTGTCGGGACTCGGATAAAACAATTTTTCCAGCAGCAGCTCCTCATTAGGAACCCGAGCAGCTCCAGCATCTCCCCTGCCCTTGCAAACTGTTATGCAAATAACTCTTGCTGACAGCACAAATACATTCATTTGGGTGTCGCACTAATTGATTTTCGCTCATTAGGAGTGCTTTCGCCCTAATTTGATAAGGAAGTGTGAAACTCTTTCTCCCGGCAGCAGGTTTGGTATTTGTGGAGGTATTAAGGAGGTGTTAATTAGCCCCGGCTCTCCTGTCACGTTGATGGTTTGGGGAGCAGTCCCGGCGCCTGTTGCTCGTCGGGCTCTGGCTAATTAAGTTAATTACGTGGCATGTGGCACGTATGGATGTGTGGCACAGGCAGCGGCGTGGCTGCTGTCCCTGTCTCAGGTGGATTTGGGAAGCTGGAAGCACAAAATTTGGTGGGATCCATCCCTGAACGCCCTGGGAGCAATGTCTCCTTCCTTTGATTCCTCCCACTGGAATCTCTCTGCCCTGAAACTCATCCAATATCTGATTCCTCAGGTTAAGGAGAAACTTTCCTCTGTATTTATCTCATGGATCAGAAGCAGCAGCATGGCTTCTGTCCCTGCTTTAGGTGGGTTTGGGAATCTGGAAGTCATTGGGATCCATCCCTGAGCACCCTTGGAGCAAGATCTCCTTCCTTTGATTGTCCCACTGGAATCTCCCTTCCCTGAAACTCATCCAACATTCCATCGTTCAAGTGAAGGAGAGACCTTCCTCTGTGTCTATCTCCTGATTGAGGAGCAGCAGAGTGGGTTCTGTCCCTGTTTTAGGTGAATTTGGGAAGCTGGAAGTCATTGGGATCCATCCCTGAGCACCCTTGGAGCAAGGTCACCTTCCTTTGATTGTCCCACTGGAATCTCCCTTCCCTGAAACTCATCCAACATTCCATTCCTTGGGTTAAGGAGAGACTTTCCTCTATACTTATTTCCCCTGTATTTATCTCCTGATTCAGAAGCAGCAGAGTGGCTGCTGTCCCTGTCTCAGGTGGATTTGGGAAGCTGGAAGCACAAAATTTGGTGAGATCCATCCCTGAGCGCCCTGGGAGCAATGTCTCCTTCCTTAGATCCTCCCACTGGAATCTCTCTGCCCTGAAACTCATCCAATATCTGATTCCTCAGGTTAAGGAGAAACTTTCCTCTGTATTTATCTCATGGATCAGAAGGAGCAGCATGGCTTCTGTCCCTGTTTTAGGTGGGTTTGGGAATCTGGAAGTCATTGGGATCCATCCCTGAGCACCCTTGGAGCAAGGTCACCTTCCTTTGATTGTCCCACTGGAATCTCCCTTCCCTGAAACTCATCCAACATTCCATTCCTTGGGTTAAGGAGAGACTTTCCTCTATACTTATTTCCCCTGTATTTATCTCCTGATTCAGAAGCAGCAGAGTGGCTGCTGTCCCTGTCTCAGGTGGATTTGGGAAGCTGGAAGCACAACATTTGGTGAGATCCGTCCCTGAGCGCCCTGGGAGCGAGGTCTCCTTACTTCGATCCTCCCACTGGAATCTCCCTTCCTTGAAACTCATCCAATACCTGATTCCTCAGGTTAAGGAGAGACTTTCCTCTGTATTTATCCCCTGAATCAGAAGCAGCAGCGTGGCTTCTGTCCCTGTTTTAGGTGGATTTGGGAAGCTGGAAGCACAAAATTTGGTGGGATCCATCCCTGAGCACCCTTGGAGAGAGATCTCCTTCCTTCGGTCGTCCCACCGTAATCTCCCTTCCCTGAAACTCATCCAACATTCCATTCCTCAAGTGCAGGAGAGACCTTCCTCTATATTTATTTCCCCCATTATTTTGGTGCTGAGAGTCTAAAATCCTGGGAAAAACAGGATTGGATTTGATGGATCCATTGTTTGCGCGCACAGAACAACCCCCGTGCTTTGGGAAACCAAGAGATGTCCCAAAATTCCTCCTTTTTTTGCCACTGGAATGGCAAAACAGCTGCTCAGTGTCTCCAGGGTGGGTTGTCCCAAGTGTTCCTAAGGATTTTCTGGATCCAGAGCTGTGTGGAGGCTGGAATGTCTGTTTTACTGTAAATCTGGACGTTTCAAAAGCTGTTTTTATTGCACTTGAACTCGAGCCAAATATTTTCAGCCTGACACGAGCAATGACACTCTTTAAAACAAGAGTTTCAAAAGCATTGTTTTCCTTCCAAAAGACAGAGCTTCCCCAGAAAAATTTATTTATTTTATTTTATTTTTTATCCTTAGCAAATGCCATGAACATGCTTTTTTTTTTTTTTAATGGAAAAACTGCTACCATATGTGAGGGGAAAAAAAATGGAAGAATTAAAAATCTGGCATCATTTGGGCATTTGTGGCAGAGTTTTTTGCAATATAAACCATGGAAAAAAGCCATGGATGTGGTTTGGTGGCACTTGGATGGTGCAGGAAGACACACAGGGACATCTTGGGCTCTCATGAATCCGAATGAATTCCAATTTTCAAGGAATGCCCTAAAAAAAATTCCTGCTGTGGCTGAGAACAAAGATTGCTCCCAGATGGAGACAGGAGCAGTGGTGGGACACGGACTAATCAAGGGAAAATAATGGGAAAAAACGCAAAATCTCCATGAAGCTGGGGAAAAGTTGATTGAGCTTTTGGCCAGACATCAGGCTGAGGACAAAACACAGATTTTTTTATGCCATGTCCATTTAAAACCCTAAATTTATCCTCTAGATGTTCCCCATATCCTTTTGTTCCTTTGTCAGCTGGTTTGTTTTTTTTTTTCCTTTTAATTCTGCTGAACTTTATATTCAGGTACACAAAAAAAAAAAAAAAAAGGAGGGATCCAACCTTCCTGTCAAAATCCCTCATCCCAGCCTCTGGAGTGATCCATGCTGGGCCGTAAATCCACGTTGCAGGCTCACGTTGGAGCTAACCGGGTGTGACAGCTCCTGCAGCTCAGCCTTCTCTCTGAAATCCTTTATTTGGGATTTTTTCCTCCAAACAGTTTTTGTTCCGGGCTGTTTGAAGGGCCTGGAGGCACAGATGGGCTGAGGTTCTGATCTCAGGAGGGTCTGGATCGAGTTTTTACTTCTGATCACTCACAGGTGAGGGCTCTGACTCACGAAAAACCCAAATTTCATTGATTGTGTGCCAGGAGGCTGAGTCAGGTGTGGGTCACGGCCTTGCACGGCGTGAGGGGATGGAATTGCCATGGAACCGTCATGGAATTGTCATGGAATCGTCATGGAATCATCATGGAATCATCATGGAATCATCGTGGAATCATTGTGGAATCGTCGTGGAATCATTGTGGAATCATCATGGAATCGTCATGGAATCGTCATGGAATCATTGTGGAATCATCATGGAATCATCATGGAATCATCATGGAATCGTCATGGAATCATCGTGGAATCATCATGGAATCATCGTGGAATCATTGTGGAATCGTCATGGAATCGTCATGGAATCGTCATGGAGTTGTCATGGAGTTGTCATGGAATCA
Organism: Emberiza elegans; assembly: GCA_024865655.1. Lineage (NCBI taxonomy): Eukaryota > Metazoa > Chordata > Aves > Passeriformes > Fringillidae > Emberiza > Emberiza elegans. The sequence continues at coordinate 32,915,058 of JALJVW010003518.1, forward strand.
TCATGGACTCATCATGGAATTCTCATGGAATCGTCATGGAATCCTTATGGAATTTTCATGGTGTCATCATGGAGTTAACATGGAATTCTCATGGAATTTTCATGGAGTCATCATGGAATTGTCATGGAATCATCACGGAGCTGTTACAGAATCATTATGGAATTTTCATGGAGTTGTCATGGAATTGTCATGGAGTCATCATGGAGTCGCCATGGAATCATCATGGAGTTTTCATGGTGTCATCATGGAGTTAACATGGAGTTGTCATGGAATCATCATGGAATTGTCATGGAATCATTATGGAATCGTCATGGAACCATCATGGAGTTGTTATGGAGTTGTTATGAAACTGTCATGGAATTATCATGGAATTCTCATGGAGTTATCATGGAATTCTCATGGAATCCCCGTGGAATCAGGGAATGGTTTGGGTGGAAGGGACATGAACGATCTCTCAGCCCATGGGCAGGGACCCCTCCCACCAGGTGCTCCAAGGATCCCAGGCTGCTCCAAGCCCCATCCAGCCTTGGACACTTCCAGGGATCCAGGAGCAGCCACAGCCTCTCTGGAAAAGCTGAGCTTTGCTTTGTCTGGGGCTCAGCCTCCATTTTCCAGCTCAAAAATCTGTTCTCCACCACCCAGCAATGATCATAAATATTTAACACCAGCAACAGCTCCTTCAGTCCTGTTTTTTACCAGACTCCAAAAACCAGGAGGTTTTTAATCAAATTTCCTGTGAATGACCTCATTTTATCTGAAATTACTTGAATGAATCATGGATCTGTTTGGGTTTGAAGAGATATTTAAAGGTCTGAAATATTTAAATTCACCCGTGCCATGGTGGGAGCACCTTCCCCTGTCCCAGGTTGCTCCAAGCCCCATCCAACCTGACCATGAATATTTCCAGGGATTCATTTGCACATCCAGGGATCCAAGTCCATTTTAAAAATTCATTTTCAGCCCAGATTTAATAAAATCTCCATCTTCAGCAGGAGGAGCCTGCCCAGAACACAGCCCTGCAGCCTGAGCTTGTGCTCACAAACTCTGACTCATCCCTGGTGCAAAACAGCCACAAAGTTTAAATAAATTCAGGGATTTTTTGTGTTGTAAAGCACTGGAATGCTTAAAATCCTTGTCAGTCAATATTTTGGGAAGTCTTTTCCAAGAGTGTGTGCAGAACAGAGGCCATGGCTCAGAACCCAAGTGTTGCTTTCAGGGTTCTGAATTCTGGAATTCTTCTCCCAGTTGCTGTGGCTGTGACAGGAGAGTTTGGCACTGGAAACCCCCAGCACGTTTTTGGGGGAAATCCACCCTTTTTGGGGCTTAACCTCCCCAGTCGTGACAGGGATGATCTGACCCAAAGGTGCCTGATCTGAGCTAACCCCAAAAATGAGAATAATCCCTTAACAAGAGGAAAGCCTTCACTAGAGAGAGAGAGAATTGTGAATGCATCATCCCTCCATGGAGTGAAATTCCTGAATGCATTGGGGTTTTCCTAACTGAGACCTTAAACCCCATCATTTTTCCAAACTGGATATTCCTCCTGTTTCTGCAGTGCTGATCCAAAGGCTCGGAAAGCCCCCAGCCATCCTTGCCCCACTTTCCCCTCAGAATATTTGTTCCAGAGAATATTCCATCAACATATTGATCTTCAATCTTATTACGAGGTGCAGCAGGTCCAGCCACATCTCAGAAATTAATTTGCACCTTCCCCTTGCTTGATTTTCTTTTAAAATTCCTTTTTCTGCATCAGATTAAATCTAAAAATAAACGCTGTGTAAATACCTCTCTGTATCCACATATGTTTTTCTGTGTTTGAACTGAAACAACGTGAAAGCCTGAGTTCAATGTGGTTCCCAAGATAATTCCATCTGGGACAAGAGGCTGCTGGTGCCTTTCCCCCTGAAGGTGGATTTAGCTGCTGTGAGGGTGAAATCCTCTTTTCTGCACGGCCTGAGGAGAGGCTGCACTGGTGGAATGTGGAGCACAGAGCTCTGCTCCAGGGAGGAGATGCCCTAAATCCCAGAGAATTCAGTCCTGTGACATAAATGCACCCTGGTGCATCATTGTCCCAAAAAACCTCCCGGCCCTGCTCGAGAAATCCATTTAATCTCAACTTTTCAGGGCGCGAGCACGGAGCAGATGGAACAGATTTGCCCTGGTTTTGTGGCTGACGCCAAAAAGGTGATAAAAATTCACTCTGTGCTCTGCCAGCAGAGAGCCCTGACCCAGGGCGAGAGGCTCCAGTGTCCTCATCGTGCCGGGGACAGGCTGGAATGGGAATGGCAATGGGAATTAGGGATGTGCCAGGGGGAAATTCAGCTCCTTTCCCTTTGGGATGCAGCTGGGAAGAGCCAAGGCTGAGCCTCCCATTGCCTGAATTTCCTGCAGACATCAACACCTCTTAAACAGCTCGGGGTGGGATCCTTTCCTCTCCCAGGGCTGGGATACTCCCTCTTTTTCTTATTTGCTATCTTAAAATTTTATTTCTCCGTGGTTTTAACGACTTCTTTCATCAGAACTCAGGCATCTGTTAGCCCCTTCCTAAGCACTTTACTCCAGTGGCTTTTCCAGCTGAAAGTCCCACTAGCCTGATTTGATGGAATTAAATTGGGACAGGATGATCCCCTGGATCCAATCTCTTCCTGCTGCACCCCTGAATCCTCCCAGTCGGGAAGAACAACCCCCATGCACAGCCACAGCCACCAACCCACCAAATGATCCCCCTGGAAGGGAGAACCTCTTTTTAGTGGAACCTTTTAGTCGCTTTAGGTCTTCTTTCCTCTGAGATGTCACTTCCTAAAGATTGGATATTAGGAAAAAAGTTCTTCATGGAAAGGGCTGTCCAGTGGGGGAGTCCCCATTCCTGGAGGAATTTAAAATCCATGTGGATGTGGCATTGGAGACATGGTTGGAATCCATTATTTGAGTTTTTTTCCAACTTTATTGGTTTTATAATTCCATTATTCTATTCCTGGATCAAAAGCAGACTGAGACCACAATAATCCCTTCCAGACAGCCCAATCAGGGATAAAAAGAATATAATAACTAGGATGAATAACATCCTTTCCTTTCCTTTCCTTTCCTTTCCTTTCCTTTCCTTTCCTTTCCTTTCCTTTCCTTTCCTTTCCTTTCCTTTCCTTTCCTTTCCTTTCCTTTCCTTTCCTTTCCTTTCCTTTCCTTTCCTTTCCTTTCCTTTCCTTTCCTTTCCTTTCCTTTCCTTCCCTTTCCTTCCCTTTCCTTCCCTTTCCTTCCCTTTCCTTCCCTTTCCTTCCCTTTCCTTCCCTTTCCTTCCCTTTCCTTCCCTTTTCCCTTTTCTTTTTCCTTTTCCTTTTCCCTTTCCCTTTCCCTTTCCCTTTCCCTTTCCCTTTCCCTTTCCCTTTCCCTTTCCCTTTCCCTTTCCCTTTCCCCAAATCCACCACGGAGATGAAAAACAGAGATGGAAAACAGAGGTGAAAATGGGAAACGTTCCCAGTGAAGATGCAGGGAAGAAGGACAAATTTTCCTGGATTTTTGGGAAATGTGGTGATTGTTGCTTTAGAAAGATTCATCCTTTTGGGTGGAACAGCCCTGAAAACACCCCCTGCCTGTGGGGTGTTCCCTTAAACCTGCTGTGCCCTCAAGGACATCGGGGAATTGTACATCACTAATTTGGTGACATAAATCTTGAGAAATGGGCATCTCATCCCACAGCCAAAAAAAAAAAAAAATAAAGAAAACAGGACTGAGGAAAGGCAAGCATTAAAAAAATTATCATCAAACCCCCTGAACGCTGCCCCTGTCCATCCCCATCTCCGCGTTTCCCTTCAGAAGGGGCTGGGGATGATAAAAACATGATAAAAACCATGGATTAAAACGTGATAAAATCTCTGGGTGACCTATTCCAAATGACAAGGTTAATGCTCTGCCTATCCATCACCATCCATCCCCCAGCTGCAGGAGGGATTTGTGCATCCATCACCGGGGAGGCAAAGGCTGTTCCCCCTCCTCGGCTGGGCCATCTGGGTCTCATCTCCAGCTCGTTCCCGCCCCCCATCCCTGCATCCTTCCCCTAAATAATGCATCTCTGGGGATTTTAAAGCACTGGAGATTCTGGATTTTTCTCTCTGGAGCCTGGTGTGGGTTATTCCTTTGGCAAGCTGTGCTTGGACAGGACTAGGAGAGTACTGGGCTGGGGGGTAAATATGAAACGTGGAGCCCAGCAGGGCAGGAATTTAAGGACATAATCCCATATGGCTAAAAAACCTTGGGCACTAACCATGAATATTCCTCACCACTGGAGAGAAGGACTTGGGTCCCAGCTCTGTTTCCTCCATGCCAGACTTAAGGAAAAGAGGAAATGGCCCCAAGTTGCACCAGGAGTGGTTTAGGTTGGATCTGATGGAAAATTTCTTCTCCAAAAAATGCTCAAGCCCTGGAACAACTTAAATCCCTCCAGGGTGGAGTCCCCATCCCTGCAGGGAGTTAAAGCCCTGTGGATGTGGCACTTGGGGACAGGGGGCAGTGCTGGGAATGGTTGGACTGGATGGACTTCAAGGGTTTGCATCCTAAATTTCTCTATGACTGTCACAGACATCTTTTATGGAAAATCCTTTCCTTAGGATTTTTCCTCCTGGGAAGCTGAGAGGCCTCAGGAACAAAATGCAAACAATGGTTATCTGCTGCTGTGGGATGCAACAGGTGCATCTGGGATTGGTCTTGTGTGGTTGTTTCTCATTAATGGCCAATCACAGTCAGCTGGCTCAGACTCTGGTCAGTCACAGGATTTTATTGTCATTCCATTCTCTTCTATTCCTTGCTGGCCTTCTGGTGAAATCCTTTCTTCTATTCTTCTAGTACAGTTTTAATATATAATTTTATTTTACTATAATATATATCATAAAATAATCAATCAGCCTTCTGAAACAGGAGTCAACATTCTCATCTCTTCCCTCGTGCTGGGACCCCTGTGAACAGCACCACCTATGACTCCTCAAGGAGGGCTGGAAATCCCCTCCTGCTGGGGCCACGTGTGGTCCATGACTCCCAAGGGTTTCTCTGGCTCTGAGAAATTCATGGGAGGTTGGACCAGATCATAAAATAGATGGAATCTGATCACAGGTAGATCCCCAGGACCCCAGAGGGTTTGGTTGGAAGGCACCTTAAATCCCATCCCATTCCACCCCTGCCAAAGGCAGGGACACCTTCCACTGTCCCAGGTTGCTCCAAGCCCCATCCTGTCTTTAAAAGCCTCTTCCAACCATCCCCTCCATGGTCCCACAATGCTCTGGAGAAATTTGGGACAACCCTGCTGGAGCCCTTCCCTCCTGCAGCAGGGAATAAACAGAGATGAGACTCCTGAAATCCATCTGAGCTCCCCGGCCCACACCCCATGGATCAGACCCCATGATCCTAGCAGGAATAACAAGGAGATGGGACACGTCCTTCCCTCCATGCCCGTGTGGCAGCCAAGCCAGGGGGAAAATGGGATGAGACACCTCCAGCAGCTCTGGGGGGTGCAGGATTCCTGATGGATGAGGGGATTGGCAGAGCTAATCGCTGTCCCCTGGATTGTGCACGAGTCCATGGAATTTTCATGGATGAAAACGCCCAAATGGGGTGAGGATCTGTGGCAGGAGGGACATGGAGACAACAGCTTCCCTCCCAAGGTGCCCAGCAATGCCCCAGGGGACACATCAGCAGTGGATTATCCTGTGTTTGTGCCTCAGCCAGCAGCAGTTGTTTATTATTGTTTATTCTCTTTTAAACCCTTATTGTGGATTTGGGCCCAAAGTAGCGCTGGAGGCCGGGGTGTGCCCAAAGCTGATGGATTCATTTCTATAGAAAACCAAAATATTATTGTGTGGCACAGATTTCTGGCTTTATGGGCGTGCAGGGTGCCACAAATACCCCAAAAACAGGGAGCTGCGAGAAGATGGGATGCAAGGTTTGGGGGGGATGCACCCGAGGTCAGCTCCTTGAAATGAAACCACAACCAAAAATGAAATTTCTATTGCAAGCAGGGGCAGAATTTCGGTCATTATCGGCTTTAAATGAAAATAGAGAGTGTTTTAAACGAAAATAGAGAGTAAATGCTTGCCGGGGACTCTGTGCCCAGCCTTGATCCTCCTCTGATGAAGGTGATGTGCGCAGTTAAACACGCACACCTCGAGCCAGATGTTCCAGCACGAATTCAGGCCCGGACTAAAAGCCATGATGCTGATTTTTGTAAGGCGATGCCCTTTAATATCGGCCTGTCTGATAAAGGCTTTGATTGCCCCAGGAAATTCCCGGTAATTACTGAGGAATCAAACAGGGGCGGGATCCAGATGGGCACAAAGGTGGCGCTTCCCAGGAATTCAGCGGTGAAACAGAACTGAAATGAGAATTATGGTGGATTTTTACACGGAGGATGGAGGGATGCTGTGGCTCCACCATCCCTGGAAGCGTCCAAGGCCAGGTTGGAGTTTGCATCCCTGGATCCCACCCAGAAAACCGGGAAAAAATCCGTAATATTTGAATTTTCTGCGCTAAAAATGCTCTGCTGGGCTCAGTCCCTAGGACAGGAAGGGGACTTGGAGGACGTGCGGAGCTCCACTGGGGCACAGAATGCAGGAATGTGGGCTGTGTGCATTCGACAAGGAGGTTGTAGTATTCTTTAATTCTAAATAACACAATAATAAATAGCACAATCCTGCTGGGAATGTGAAAACATCCCTGATTTCCTCCCCCTGAAAAAGAGGGAAAAGAGGCAAAAGCTGGGAAACAAACCCAAATGTACACACAGACCATTTGCCTCCTTCAGCTTGAATTAAAGGAACTTAAATTCATGGGATTAAGGTTGGAAAAGACCTTTAACATCATCAAGCCCAAGCTCTGATGTTGATAAACCTTTGTGGGTTGGGATGGACTGAAATGATAAAAGATAACTGCTATAAAAGATAACTCTAAACTTACTCCAATGTCAGTAAAACTACAACGGGGTGACACAGAGTCCTAAAAATCCCAGTTGCAGATTGTCTAAAGATCACATCCCACCATTGATCGTCTGCTTCTGGTTTTATTCCTTGCAGAACTCTGCTTTTCTCTTTTGTACCACGGTGGACAGTAATTGGAGTTTTCTCTCTATTTTTTTCTGGATTTTCTTCAAAATTTCAATTAGGTCTTGGTGTTTAATTAATTGCCTTACTAATGATAGGTCCATTCTAATAGGAATAGGGGATAATTTTCCCTAATTTGATACATTTCCTGGGAAAGGCTGCTTTGGTTTGATGCACTTCCATGATCCTGGTGGTGGCAGATAAGGCTCAATTCCCTTTTCCTCACCACAAAACCTGGGAATGATTTCTCAGGGTGCAACGCCTTCATATGCAAGACTTTGAATTTCCCTTGAACCTTAATTTTTTAAAAAAAAATAATTAATCCTGGAACCCTTTTTTTCTGGCTGTGCTGAATTTGTGGATTGTTTTGATGCTGGTCCCAGAAGGACTGGCTGGTGTCAGGATCAAAGTGAAATTGGGGTGCTTTGTGTGGGTTTAACGCCCCTTTTCCTTTTATCTCCCCTCAGAAGGGAATGAAAGATGAGGCCCCGGTGTTATTCCCAAGGGAAAGCATTCAGGGAAGCAAGAGGCAGAGAAATGAAAATCCAAACCCTTTGGGGCATTTGAAATGGCAGTGAAAAAAGAGGGAGCCAAGCCTGGGGAGATGTGAGGAGCCAGGGAGGGACAACAGAGGAGGCATGAAAGGGAAATGGAGAGATGGGAATGGGAATGAGGCAATTAAAGGCAGGTTGGGTCAGGCAGGACCCTCTCCTTCATCCCTGCCTGTGGAAAACTGGCCTTGGAAGGGATCCCTGCTCCCCTGTGCCAGCAGCATTCCCAGCTCCCTGTCAGAAATTTTCCATCAGCACCATTCCCTGCTCCTGTCAGGATTTTCCCCTCAGCACCATTCCCTGCTCTTCTTAGGATTTTCCCCTCAGCAGCATTCCCAGTTCCCTGTTGGGATTTTTTCCTCATCAGCATTCCCATCTCCTTTCAGGATTTTGCCCTCACTGTCAGGATTTTTCCCTCAGCAACATTCCCAACTCCCTGTAGGGATTTTTCCATCAGCAGCATTCCCAGGTTGATGTTTGGATTTTCCCCTCAGCATCATTCCCAGCTCCTTTCAGGATTTTCCCCTCAGCAGCATTCCTAGATCCTGTTGGGATTTTCCCTCAGCAGAATTCCCAGTTCCCTGTCAGGATTTTCCCCTCAGCAGCATTCCCAACTCCCTGTAGGGGTTTTCCCCTCAGCACCATTCCCAGGTTGATGTTTGGATTTTCCCCTCAGCAGCATTCCCAGTTCCCTGTTGGGATTTTTTCCCTCAGCACCATTCCCAGCTCCTTTCAGGATTTTCCCCTCAGCAGCATTCCCAGATCCTGTTGGGATTTTCCCTCAGCAGCATTCCCAACTCCCTTTTGGGATTTTCCACGTCCCCAGAGGGTGAGGATCAAGGTCCTGCTCAGCTCCAGAGGCCCCTGATCCCTGTGGAATTCCAGGTTTCTGGCTGAGCCCAGCTCCTGCTCCCCCTACAGAACACGGGATTTGAGCTTTCCCTATGCCAGTCCTCCCTTTTCCACCGGCAGTTTCCCAGCGATTCCAGAAAAATCCACCAGTAGCACTGGTGGGGCAGCACACAGGGGGCCAGCAGCTCCCCAGGGCCGAAATTTGGGAATATTTTGGCCCCAGAGTGGTGACTTTATACCTGTTTCTCCATTCCACTTGGGCATGGAGAGAAGAACTCTGCCTCAGCAGCACTCCTGAGCCCTGGAGCACTTAGGAATGCTGACAATAAACTCTGGAATTGGGTCCTGGCTGGGATATTTGGAGCCTGGCTGGGGGGAGAAGGGGAGGAAAGGGATGGCAGACAGGGGAGATCCATGAGGAAAATACCAACAACAATAGTAACGAAAGAATTGGCACATTTGGAATCCAGCATCTCCTAACTGAGCATTCCCAAGCTCTCCCAAAAAATTAATTCCATCCCACACAGGTCCCTTGAGGGGAATATTTCCATGCCAGAACTATGGACACTTGGGAAGGCTGACAATAAACTCTGGAATTGGGTCCTGGCTGGGATATTTGGAGCCTGGCTGGAGGGAGAAGGGGAGGAAAGGGATGGCAGAGAGGGGAGATCCATGAGGAAAATGCAACTGCTGCTGTGCTTTTCCAAGGGAAACGCATTTCCCCATTTGGTTTTCCTTCCTTCCCCAAAAGTTCAGGAAAACCACATTTCTTTGTCCCCAGCTTTGGATCACAGATGTTTCTGAGCTAAACTGGTGGGAATTGCATTAAATTGGGGATGAGGTCTGTAACAGCTTCCCAGCAGGAATTTTCCCTATCCCAGGAGGAATTCTGAGCTGTGTCCCAGGGAGGGATCTGTGTCCCCTGGCTGGCACAATCCTGCTGGGAATGTGAAAACATCCCTGATTTCCTCCCCCTGAAAAAGAGGGAAAGGAGGGAAAAGCTGGGAAATAAACCCAAATGCACACACAGACCATTTGCCTCCTTCAGCTTAAACTAAAGGAACTTAAATTCATGGAATTAAGGTTGGAAAAGACCTTTAACATCATCAAGCCCGAGCTCTGATGTTGAGAAACCTTTGTGTGTTGGGATGGACTGAAATTATGTGGGGTTAGAAAAAGCAGGAATTTCCTTCCCCTGAGGAAGGACAGTGAATGTTAAATATTTCCTGCATTTCCCCGTCCTGACAGGAATGTCATTCCCCCCACGACCAGGCTGTTTGTGGGATTTTCAGCTGCCTTTCTGCTCAGGGGGCAGAGCTGACAGACAAAACACGGAAAACAAAGCGGTTTGGGAGAACTTCTGGAAGATATTTCTGAGCTTTCTCATCAAACGTGGCGATGTTTTAATCCCTTGCTTAATGTTTACACAGTTCGATCTCCATTTTCCATTCCTCAGCAGCTCCTGCTGCGTGGGGCTGGTTGTTATTAGAGCACATCCCAGGGCCCGGGGCACTTCTTTATCCACGGAAAATAGGAAAAATCACCTTTCTTTGCCACCAAGGGGAGAGGAGGTGCTGCACACAGTGGGTTTGATAAAGCAGAGGTCGTAGAAGCATCTCCTGGCTGGCTGGAGCTGCTCTTGGGGTCCTCATGAGAGGGGGGAAAAGTGCTGTTGAGCATTAAAAATCCTGCTGGAAAGCCCATCTCGATTTTCACCCCTCCTCGGAAAGGTTCAGTCACTAAAAATAGTTTGTCTTGTTTAAGGGATGGCGTGCAAAAAGCCCTGAAATTCCCTCGCCGTTTGAAACCACGGAGATAAAACACCGGGAATTATGAGCGGACAATATGAATGGTCTGCTGGAGCGATTCATCAGCCCCTTTGCCCAGCTCTCCCCAGTGTGAGCTCACATTTCCATCAGGGGTGACAGCGGAGCGGGAGAGGAGGGATCCACACAAATCTCCCGGCTCCCCCGTCCCTCCCTGCGCTGACAGATCCACCACCAGGGATGAATGATCCCCGCATCCCCTTGATTTATACCCCAGCTGGAAACGTGAAAATAGGGCTCCTAGGAGTTCCTCCTGATAAATCCCAGCCTTATCACCCCAGCCCCAGCGAGGTCACTCCTTTTTTTCCTGGAGATTGGCAAGGGCCAAGGAGATACTCAGTGGGCCAGGATATTTATGGGAATAAATGGCAGCGTCTTGATGAGGATTAAAGGGGAAAAACTTGGGGAATGATAGAAAAAGGCAACCTTTGGAATGGTTTCAGTGAGAAATTAGTGGTGATAAAGTCAGCCTGATGCAGGGAGGGAGGGGAGGGGAGGGAAGGGGGGAAATGCTCCGACGTTTCCCTTGGCAAAGCAACGGCGCTGGAATACCGAGGGCAACGTTTGGGGACAACAGAAGTCAGCCAACACAATGCTCCGGTTTCCAGGGAAACCCAACCTTGGCCTTTGGTCCCATATTTCAGCGGGTTTCATTATCCTCCCTGGGTTTAGGATAATGAATTGGCTGTTGATGGATGCTGCTGCCTCGGAGCCACCCTCCCTCGCCAGGGTTTCCGCTCTTCCCCCAGCCCAGGAGGGATTTTGGGATCACTGGAGGAGGACTGGGAGCACCAAAGGCAGGGGTGTCCCTTTGGAGGGGTTTCCTCTCCATCCAAATCGTGGAATTTTTGAGGGGGGTCTGCAAGAATTTGTTTTTTATTTTGTTCTCTGCATAAATAAGGCAGGCTGGGGAGAGAGGTGGGAACGTTCCCCTGGATTGGGGAAGGATCCAGGGAGAGCTCAGAGCCCCTTGCAGGGCCTGGAAGGGGCTCCAGGAGAGCTGCAGAGGGACTGGGCACAAGGGATGGAGTGAGAGAACAAGAGGGAATGGCTTCATCTGGTTTAGATGGGATACTGGGAAGGAATTCCTGGCTGTGGGTGGACAAAGGACCCCAGGAGAGGATGGAAACACATTCCCCTCCCAAAAATCCCTGTCTGCTCCTCCCTGGCCTCAAAAAGGCCACTCATCCTTTAAATCTTGGCCACCTCCTCTGCTCTTTTCCTTGCCTTCCTTCCAAACTCCCTCAGGCAGTTTTTTCCCTGAGTCACTTGGCAGCGTGGGCCAGGGTTTGACAAGTGACTCATCACTCGGAGTGCTGAGGCCGCGAAATGTTATTTTAGAAATTAAACACCCGACACGTTCGGAAAACAAATCCCTTTAAGGTGTCTCCCAGAGCGGCTCCTAAAAGGAAAATGTTTGCAATTAAGTCACTTCCCAAAAATGTCGCCTTCTGTGCTGGGTGGCTGAGCTGCTTTCATCTTCCCTTTGTAAATATTGCTGGTGGAATTGGGAAACTGGAGAAAAATTCACCGTTTCACCTCACAAATGAGCTGACAATGGAACAATTTGCTGGGAAAAGTGCTGGTTCTGTTTTCCCTGTTCATTACGTGGCTTGTGATGGTTGGAATAATCCATAAAACCCCAAAGAATCCCAGATCAAATCCGGGCTGGGCTTGGGTGGGGATGATTGGGGTCTGTGCAATTATGGGACTCCTTGAGCCCCCAATTTACTCTTCAGGCTGGTTCTTTCTTGCTTCCCACATGTGTTCAATTTTGTGAGCCACACATTCCCATTTTCCCCTGATTTTTGTATCCTTTTCTTCTAAACCCAGCAAGATAACGTCATTATTAAAGGGCTCCTCATGTGATGCCTTCATTCTGAAACAAACCCAAGGGGACAAAGTTCAGAGCAACCCAGAACTGCGCTTGATTTACTGCAAATATGATTAAAATTTTATCTGAGGGCTTTTTTTTTCCCATGCTTTTTTTTTTCCTTCCCTCTGTACTTTGCTGCTCTGTGTTTTCATCCAGCACATAAAAGAGGCTTTTTTGGGGTTTGTTTTATTTCCAGCAGTTTAGCAGTGCAAAGGTGCTCGTGGCGGATTTAAATTCTCTGCGAGCTTCCCCTCAGTTAATCACGATTTTTATCATCTTAAAAGCAAAGCAGAGAGGGGCTGGGTAATAAAGGGCAAGAAATGCAAAGTGCAGCACGTTTTAAGGGTCACCCTGCGGAATTGGGATAAATTACGGCCAATTCCTCCCCGCTGGGACATCCTGGCTTTTCCAACGGGAAGGTGCCGGCTTTATTTGGATTTGTAGCCACTCCAGGTTCCAGGACAAAGCCCTTTCCCCTCACATTTTCATTCCCTGACTCCTTTCCTTGTGCACCACCGCTGTCCTTGGGAAAGGGAGGGTTTCTAAACAGATTGAGGGAGCTGTTGTTTCATCCAAACCCCGCTGTAAATGTCATGTAAACAGAGGTAAAATAACAAACAGCCCTGGAAATCACTTAACGAGGTTTCTGCAGCTCGTGCCTGCTCTTCCTGGGAATTTCAAGTTCCTTTAAATGAAACTTAACAGCAAGAAGCCTTTTATTTTCCTAATGCTTCCAACAGCTCTGGCTGTGGATTCATCCTCCATGGAGGGCTTTTACATCCCTGGCATGATGATTCCCTCATAGAAATGATAATATCCTGGCTTTTATGGGCAATTCCAGCTGACTGAATCCTGGGTTTTAATCACTCTTCTCTCATGGAGAAGGAAATTGGTCAAGAACCAAACCTGGGCAATCCTGATGATGTTCAGGTTTGGGACAGCTGTTTGTAGCACACGGAATTCCAACCCAGAGCTGTGTTTTCCACCCTGGGAATGTGGGAATGTGCAGTGGTGCTTGCACTGGATCAGGTGTTAATAATAATAAATAATAATAATAATAATAATAATAATAATAATAATAATAATAATAATAAGAAGAAGAAGAAGAAGAAGAAGAAGAAGAAGAAGAAGAAGAAGAAGAAGAAGAAGAAGAAGAAGAAGAAGAAGAAGAAGAAGACGACATAATAAAAAAAATAATAATAATAATAATAATAATAATAACAATACCAACAACAATAATAATGAAAGAATTGGCACATTTAGAATCCAGCATCTCCTAACTGAGCATTCCCAAGTTCTCCCAAAAAATTAATTCCATCCCACACAGGTCCCTTGAGGGGAATATTTCCATGCCAGAACTATGGACACTTTAATGGCCGACATTAAACTCTGGAATTGGGTCCTGGCTGGGATATTTGGAGCCTGGCTGGTGGGAGAAGAGGAGGAAAGGAATGGCAGAGAGGGGAGATCCATGAGGAAAATGCAACTGCTGCTGTGTTTTTCAAAGGAAACGCATTTCCCCATTTGGTTTTGCTTTCCTTCCTCCCAAAAGTTCAGGAAAACCACATTTCCTTGTTCCCAGCTTTGGATCACAGATGTTTCTGAGCTAAACTGGTGGGAATTGCATTAAATTAGGGATGAGGTCTGTAACAGATTTTGCATCCTGGTGCTTCTGCAGGGAAGCTCGTCCCTTGGAATGCTCGTTTTCCCTTGGAAATGCTCATTTTCTCTTGGAAATGTTCATATTCTCTGGAATAAGTGATCCAGGCATGGGAAGAGTTGCTGGTCCTGCAGCTGGCAGCCCTCGGGAGAGCCGCAAACCCACGGGATTCCCACAGCCAGAGGAAAGTTTGGATCACAAACCCAAGGAAGACTGGGACAGTCCCAAGCTCAGCATTCCAGTGCAGATCCCAGCATGGGGAGCTGGAATAAAACAGGAAGCCACTCAGACTGCAGTAAACTCGTTATTGTTTTTGGGGAAGGGGATTAATTAACTACCTATGGGATAAACTGGATAAGTCAAGCGTGAGGAGCAGCTTCCACATGGAATGGGTGATCCCAAGGCTGTTCCAGCAGGGCAGGGCTGTAACCTGGGGTTCCGTGGAGCAATCCAGGCTGTCACCTCCAGGAATTTGGATTTCAGGGCTCAGAAGTAATTCCTGCCTTGCTGGAGCAATGGGCTGGCCATGGGTGATCCAGTGGGATTGGTGATGCTCAGGGCTGAGAATGGGCTGTGGTGCCCCATTCCTGTATGAATGCCCTGCTAGAGGATCCTAATGATCATCCACTAATTAAACCTGGGAATTAAGCGCTGTCCATGCACTTCCCAGTCCCTGGGGAGCTGGAAATTGTGCTGCCAGCAAAACTTCTCCCTTTCCCAGCCGTGGAGGGGAGATCTTGGAAGAAGCACCATGGGAGGCTGCTCCGGGGGTGGATTCCGGAGCGAAGCACTTCCATGCCACATAAAAAACTGGGAAGAAGCATCTCCTCTCAAGGATGCACGGAATGGGCTGTGACTCAGGAGTCCTGAATGGAAAAGCTGGGGCCATCTGGCTTCATCTCAGCCCCCTGCCTGAGCCAGCCTGCCGCGGAGGCAGTGGTGCCAAGGGAAGGGTGGCATCACCTGGCACGTTCCTAACAGGACATCCCACCTGCCATTCCCCTTGGATGTGGAATGCAGAGGGCTCAGAAGGGCTGGGAAAGCCCTGGGAAGCTCAGGAAGGTGGCATTGCCCTGGAAGTCCCTGGCATGGGGGGCATGGTCCACGTCCTCTTTTGTCATCCCTCCTTTTCCTGTGGAGCCAACAGGCCGAGGTGGATTTTGCTCCCAGTTAGCCACGGGAATAAACTGGGAAAATACACAATGGATGTGCAGAAATGTCAGGGTTAATGAAACTTAATGCCAGGCTTCCAGACTAATCCAACATTTGCATTTTTCTAACTTTAGTAATTTCCCAGACTTTGGATCTGGCTTCAATGAACACATAATTCCTTGTTTTCCTGACGAGGAGTGTGGATTTCAAAAAGCTCCCTCCATGCAGTGAATTCAAGGGGAAATGCTTTTTCTTCTTATCAATCAAGCTCTTTTAAACAACTCAAGTTCATTTCACGCTCTTCTCCTTGATTTCTGTACCTCGTGATCAGCAGCAAAAGCAAAGCTCGGAAATAAAACCGAGCTTGTTCGGCAAAAAAATAGAATTTGCAGAAGCAAAATGGAATTTTGAAACTGATAACTCCCTTTGTCCTGGTTTTTGGGCAGGAATAGGCAGGAGAGGGATGAAATGGGGAGGATTTTATCCTGCTAATCCAGGTGGCCCCCTGAAAGGCCACTTCCAGGTGTCCTGGGTGCTCTTTTCCCCTCCAAAAGGCAAAGCCCATCCAATATTTTGGCCAGCAGCAGGAAATGTTTGATTCCCTGGGGAGTTTGGGGTGCCTGGCCCCAAACCTTTGGCATCTCCAGGAACTGGTTGAAGTTGATTGGATTTTTCATGGAGAGATTGAGGTGAACCTGGGGGTAGATTCCAGGAGACCATGGAATTACAGATCCATTGAGATTGGAAAAACCTCCAAGCATTTTCCAATCCCATATATTTGCTGAAGGTGAAAATCAGGGGACAACATTCCTTTAATCATCCCGCAATTCACTGTCAGCCATGAATTATAGAATATTCCCTGCATCTGCTTCCACTGAGGGTGTTGGGAGCTGCTTTCCAACATAAAAATCTTTGATTCCACTGGATCCTGCCATTGGGAAGGCAGATTTGGACTAGGAAGAAGGGGCAAAAGAAAGAAAAATATAGGGAGGAAAGTACACATTGGAATAACCTATGGATTAATGTAAAGGGGCTGAGCACCCATGGTCATCCCAAAAATCTCTACTCTGATATTGCTGCATTTTGGTGAAGTAAGGAAAGCATCTCAGACCTTTGGATAAAAAACTTCTGCCATCTCTTCTCCACAAATTAAAGTCTGGCTTTTATTTTATTTTATTTTTTCTGGGAAAAGCTCACTTTGCACACTGGAAAATAGGATGCATTTCCTGTTTTCCTGTCTTTATTTATCTCAGCACAATTCTAATTGTTCCCATAAACCCCAATTCCCGGAGGGCACTGAAACCAAAGGGACTCTTTCCAATTCCAAACCAACGCTCCATTGTGCCCTTAAACCTCTTTCTTAACCACTGTTTCAGAAACCTGCCATCCTTTTCTTTGATATTCCCGCTTATTGCTCATGAAAGCAGGAAGAAGAGGCTGCTCCTCTCCCTTTTTCCCTTCTCCAAGACGCAAAATGAGCATCCTCCTTCCCGGCTTTTGTCGATGATCACCGGCTGCCATCTCCTATCAAAGCCCTTCCAGGAGTGACAGAGCGGAAAAAATAGGAAAGGACCAGGAGAGGAGCATCCCATTCAGCACGGAGCACTCAGCACCCACGCCTGGCTGCCCCAGAGGCAGCTCTGCTCCCGGGAAAAGCCGCCAAAAACAAAGGGAAGCGGCAGGAACTCCGCGCGGCCCGGCCGCTGCTCATTTCAGCAGCGCCGGGATAATCGCTGTGCTCATCCCAAATGGACCACATTTGGTGGTTGGGATGCACACGGGCCAGGGAGCACCGGTGCAGGGCAATTTCCCTCCTTCCTTAATGGATTTGTGTTTTTCCTTGTGGGCAGAAAAGTGTCCTGGTGTTTTCCTGGCGGGATCCGTCTCGCCGTGGGGTCACGGCGGGGACCCTCCCAGCGCTGAAGAGCAAATTCTTCACGGGCCAGATGCTGCCACCTTTATCCTCTCTAAGTGGTGCCTCTGCCAGCCCCATCCAAGGGGAATGGGCACGGCAGGGATGCGGGAGCCCGCGGGGGGCCCCTCGGAGCCGTGGCCTCTCGGTTGCTCATTTTAATGGGGATTTATTTGGAGCAAACCGAGGAATCTCTCCTCTTCCCTTGAGGAAAAAAAACAGCAACCCAATAGCAGCAGCTTCTTCCTAAAGTCATGGATATTGGTAGGCAGAATTTCTGGGCAATTATGGCATGAAAGAGCAGCTAAAAGTCCCTTTCCAAAGTCTTTCTGCATCCTACCCTAAATTCATTAACTCCCTTTATCTCAACTCCAGGGGCACATTTAGGCAGAACTCCTCTCAATCTGCCATTTTTGATTTTTTTTTTCTAGCTAAATATTTGGTAGCGTTTAAAATATTCACCTCGAAATGTGTCCCTACTTCTCAATGCCCTTTTCCAAAGTCTTCCCACAGCCTTTCTCAAAGAACTTCCTAAAAAAATTAAATCAGTGGGTTTTTAACCCTCTGCCTGGAATAAATTCCAGCAAAAAAAAAACAAAACAGCAGTAGAGCCTCACTTTTTCAGTGCTGCTGTGGACTATTACCAAAAAGTTGAGTGGAAAATCATCAGATTTCCATTTATTTCCTCATCTACCAGGAATCAGGGGGATCATTCTCATCTCAGGTACAATATGGATGTACATGATGGAGGAATCCAAGGGATTTCAGGAAATCTTGAAGATCCACCTCATTAGGTGAATTGAGTGATTACAGTTTCTGCAAAGTGGGAAGGAAAGATGGAAAAATCATGGAAAACCCTTGGAATGATTGCCTTTTCTCTGTGTTATTTACGTGACTTTGGGGATTGATAAGGGAATCAAGGAAAGAGGGAAAAATGGGAAAAATGGGAAAAAACCAGCCAGCCCATGGAAAAGCCAAGGGCTTGGTCAAGGGCCCATCCTTTACTTTTGCCATACAAGGTGTTGTTAAATACCTTTATCCCAGGTTGAGGGCAACATTTAGGGAAAAATCCTTTTATTCTGCCATTTTCTTCCCCTTTCTAAGTAAATTTTTGGCAGAATTTTAAATATTCACCTTGCAATTGGGCTGCACTTCAATTTTCTGCTCCCCTTCAGGTCAAAAAAGACTTGAAATCAGGGTCAGGTAGAGTTTGCAAAGTTATGAAAAAATTTATGGAATTTTTTGTTTTAAAAGGGACTCTGTTAAAGTTATCCCAATCCAAAGGTAAAGAAAGGACATATGACATATTTTGGGAGGCAGGACATTGGGTGGCTTCGTATTTGCCAGAGCAGAAGTTTAGAGCCCTGATATATTGAATAATGTAATAATCACAGAGTATTCCAAGTTGGAAGGGACCCACAAAGGTCATCAAGTCCAGCTCTGGGATGGGGATGGATCCCACAACTTTGGCCATTTTATCTCCAACCAACTGAGCTCATACAGAATGATGGCCAAAAAAAGAGGGAAAATGGGGCTGACTGCCCTTTCCAAGCTATTTTTCATGCCCCCAGATATTTTTGTGCTCCTTTATCCCGGCTCACTCCGAACTACCCTGGTTGCCTGTCCCGTGTTCCCGCTCCCACGTTGCTTTTGGAACGTCCCCTCAACGGGAACGTTTTCCATGTCTGTCACGGGCCTGCTCTCCCGGAGATTGCCTGGAGGCTGAACTTTTGTGCAATAGATTTTGACACCCCAGATGGCCCTCGCGGCTCTCGGCGGCACGAGCCGCAATCCCGCTCGCGTCGCTGGCAACTCGGAATATCTGGGAGCAGCCTGGCTTTTCCCCTTCCACGGCGAAATCCGCGTTTGGGGAGATTAACGTGCTGATCAGGCGCTGGCAGGGAGCTGCAGTAAATGACCTAATAGGTCTTTCCATCCCTAATTCCCGTGTTTTATTGAGAGGGACTCTTTGTCGCCGCGGCGCTGATTTGTCGGAGCTGTCACCGCCGAGGGGAGGCGGGAGAGGTGGCACTAACGGTGTCATCTAAATCCATCTTTTTTTTTGGCACCTCTGCCCCTGTGAATCACGAGGACCATCTGGAGAGCGGGCACGCTGCCACGCCGGCAGATGGGCAGGGGTGTATCGAGCTACGGGCCCGTGGATGATTATCAAATGTGCTGTTGGGCGAGCATTTCCAGCAGGAATATCCAACCAGCTTCCTGGAATGAGCCCTTGTAGGTAGAAATGAGGTGTTTAGCTCCCAAAAAATCCCATCCAAAATTCCATCCCTGGGCTGAGAGGTGACAGGGAGGGCTGGGGGAGGAAAGGCAGGGATTCTTCCCGGCTGTTCCGGTGGGTGCCGGTGGTTTGGCACCTCCACGGGATCCTCCTGCAGCCACAACCCACATCCCAAGGTTTTAATGCCCACAGCTGGGGAAAAGGCTCATAATTCTATATAATTTTATATACATTAAAAATATAGAATATATCTAATTATAATTCCTAATTATCATCGCTTCGTTCCATCCCAACGGGAGCATTTGCCTGCAGGCCTCGTTCCTGCAGCTGGGACACAAACACAGACAAGGCACAATTTGCTGCCACGGAATATTTTTAGCAGGTCATCCATTACTCCAGAATTTCTGCTTTCCCACGAGGGGTGAAAAGCTGTTTTTCCCCTCACATCCAATTTATTTCTTTGGAATTCAGAGCAAGCCAAGCGCTCTCCAGCTGGGGACAGCGTGAGTGTCACTGGAGGTGTGTGGGGACACTGGGAGTCATTTTTTCCTTCTCCTCACACCCAGCCCCTTTTGTTCAACTGAATTTCGTGGATTTAGCTCCAAGGCACAGGTGCAGGAAGTCCTGACTGCCCATCCAATTTGGAATTGTGGCTCCTCGGTGGAGCAGGGAAAACGGTGAGGATGCTGCTGGTGCTGCACTCATCCAAGGGGGGTCATTAGCATGGGCTCCCTGCCATCCCAAAGAGCCTGGATTTATCCTGGATCCAAGCTGGAGCTGGGCTGGCTCAGCTCTGCCCATGCCATGCTGGGCCTGGCCTAACGAGCTTGGCCTAACAAGCCTGGGCAGCACTCGCTCCACCTGGAGCCAGTCCCTCTCTGCAGGGCAGGATGCAATTCCCAGGAATCCCATCCCAGTGGAAATTCACTGGAATGATGTTTTTAATATACAACCAAGGTGCTCAGAGTTTAGATACTGATTAAATAGGAGGTGCAGCAGGAAAATCGAGTTATTCCCACTGACCTGGAGCTCCAGGAGCCCTCCTGGGATATGGATCTGGGCCTGTGGGGAGGAGCAGCATCTCCAGCAGAGCTCTGATCCTTGGAAAATGGGGCAAAGTCTTGCAAAAGTGCTTTCTTTTCTTCTGGAATACCTGAGCAGAGCTGGATTGACGAGGGAATGACAGTTCTCACTTCAGGGCAGTAGCCAGAGGGATGGATCCATGTGGGACGGACAGGATCCTGTGTGTGATGGGAAGTTCTTAATGAATTCCTGATTGGCTTCCCCAACTAAATCTTCTCCATCCTGTTTGATTTTAATCCCAGATCTCAATTACAGCTTAGTCCAAGGTAATTGGAAAAAAAGCTGGAATTAAATGGGAGCTGCCCACACATCTCCAGACTTCAGTGGAGCCCCTCGGTGTGCAGAAGGTTTTTTATCAAAAGCTGGGCAGATTTGCTCCTGTTTTTCATCAGGACGAATTCTCCCAGAGCCCTTGGCCACAAGCAGAGAGTTTAATTATAATAAACCCCCCTTGGAACATCCCTACTCCGAGGGCATTTGGAATTAGGGAAGCCGGGGAAGCGGCTGCTCGTAAATCAGAGGGAGAAGCTGCTGGGACCTCTCTCATTTTCCCAGTCCCAGCATTGGCCTGTGGAATTTGGCACTTTTGGGAGGTGGGATAGAACATCCTGATTCCATGATTCCTAAATCCATGCTTTTAGACATAACAGCAAACAGCCTGGAGTGAAAGAGCTGGATAACCCCATATGAAGTAATTTATTAACAAAAGTCCTTCCTCTGGAATTTCTTTAAACTCTGCGTGGCTTTTTCTGCTGCCAATTTCACTTTGAGCTGTTGAAAATGAATTTTAATTTTTTTCCCCCCTTATCAAGATTGTTATTTTCCACTTGGCAAGCCCTGAGGTTTATCCATTATTCCTAATGGAGCCTGAAATTATTATGGGGTTGTTTACTTATCTCAAATGTTCATCATGATTAAAAAATCAGCTCATTCCTTGGATCAGGATGATTTTGGGGAGCGTTAACATGGAGCTGATGGGCTGGTTGAGCTGCTCAAGGCCCAGAGCTCTTCCCTGCTGTCACCTTCCCTCTCCATGGAAAAGAAACCATGGAATGGTTTGGGCTGGACTTAAGGATCACCCAGCAGGCAGATGTTGGATTAAGTTGGACCAAAGGGTTCCTGGGCATCCTTCAGACCTTGGAATGATGCTGATGGAGGCCCCACATTATCCCACATGGGATAATTTGTCCCTGGGATTTGGGAAAATATTCCCCTGCTCTCCTAAAGCTCCGGCTCCATCCGTTATCCCTATAAAACCTGGAGCTGGGATTTTTGGGCACTTCACTGCTCCAAGCCCTGGCTCCAGCTCTTGGAGCAGCCGCATTCCTGGAGCATTTCCATGGATAAACAGCCAACTTTTAGCACTTCTCTGTAATTTTTATAAGGACTGATTCAAAAACTTAGGGATAAACCCCAGCATTCCAGGTGGGACAGATCCCTGCCTCCAGCCCCGTGACCTGGGCAGGATCCACTACAGACACATCCCGTGGCAATGGATTTTCTGGGATTTTCTGGGCTTTAAACCACTTCCCCCCACCCATAAATGATCCCAGTCCTTTTATCCATATTATCCCCCGAGGAAGGCTTTGCTCTTGGCACCCCACTCCATAAGGATTTCCCTCCCAAACAACCTTGAAGGAATGGATAAAGGCCTCAAACTGTGTCCCTGCTCCAATTTCCCTGGAAAACTTTTGGGAGGCCTAAGGAAGGCCGTGCCCAGAGCCACCAGTTGGTGTTTGTTGGCTGCTTCCCATGCCAAGGAATCTCTGGAAAGGAGGGCAGAGCCTGGAGCACCCACAGGAAACCTCAGCAGCTGAACTGAACTGACTTCCATTAGCAGCAGCCCATGGAATTCATCCAGGAATCACCCCAGGTTCTGCAGGGTGATTTATGAGCCCGGGATGATCCATGAGAAGTGAAATTCCCAGGATTTCTCTGTAGCAATGGCTGGGATTCATCCTGAACCTTTGCAAGGATACCAGCTGTATAAATGTGATTTATTTGAGGGATTCTCCCCATATCCCTTCACCTGGATCATTTCCCCCATCCCATCGGTGCCCACACCTGAGGAAATCTCAATTTTCTGGAAGCTCCAACAACTCCTTCATTCCAAGAGCCCGGGAGAAGCACAAAGCCAAGGGCTGGGATGGACTGGGGGCACAGGGAGGGGCTCTCCCTGCTGGGAGCTGCATCCCAGGGGTTGTGAGGGATCCTGGGGTCCATCCATGGGGCAGCTCTGGATTTTCCTGGATCCCTGAGATGCTCCCAGGACATTCTGGACAGAGCAAGGGATGCTCTGACCCTCTCTGCAGGGATTTCCTGGCACCAGGCTCACTTCCCTGGGTGGAAAAAGAGTAATTTGGAGAGCACACAAATCCATTTATTCCTTTAAGGAATGAGTCACGGAGCGGGAATTGCTCTGTATCCCATGCAGAGCCCTTTGCTGCCTCATCCCCACCACCCCACGGCCATCCAGGGCCCTGGTCCTTAATCAAAGACCCCAAAAAGCTGGAGTTATGTCTCATGAATTCCCTTTAATCCTCAAAAAATGGATTCACGCTCTTTCAGCCCAAGTTTGGTGGATTTTTATTCTTCTTTCTCCTCAGAAAATCCCTTTTAGCTGAAATTTTTCCCTGCTTGTAAAGTGTCCCATTATAACACCCCAGGCAGGAGGAGATTAATGTCAGCTCCCATTTATGCCTCCCTGTGGATCAGAAGAGCCTTTTGTAATTCCCTGTTCTTTTGGGGGGTGTGGGATTAAAAAATTCCAGAAAAATCCCCCACTGTCGCTTCCCGGGTTATGGCTTTTAGGGAAATTCCCTTTGCCATAAAAAGTGATTTATTTTCCTTGGCCTGCTGTGAGGCAGCTGAAGTGGGTGAGCCCTGCCAGACTCCTGAAATGATTCCCAGTGTTGATGGAGGACTTCATGTTGTGGTTATAAAAGCAGGAGTTTTGGGATGTGCTGGAAAAGCTCCCCAGGCTGGGAGGAAGCTCCAGCAGGACCCATGTGCAAGCAATAAGGAGAGGAATGCTCTTGGAAAAGGCAGCCTGGAGCGTTTTGGCATCCTTTGGGTGGCCTGGGAAGGGTGGGAAGCTCCTGGGGAGTTCCAGGCGTGGGGCTCAGGCTCTGGGAAAGGGAATTTTTGTGGTTGGTACCAGGACACTCCGGCTCCTTCCCATCCCTCTGGATGCTGCTGGAGGAAAACATCCAGCTCCCCTCATTCCATCTGGAATGGGAATGAGCAGTGGGACAGCTCCGTGCAAACCTTCATCTTGGGAAAACCCTGCTGGCTCCCTGCTGCCCCAGCTCTGCCCAGGATCAAGCAGCTCTGCCTGCCAGAGGTTTTCCCCCTTGGATCCTCCCAGCCAATGTTGCATGGACTGGGAATGTACAGTGGGATGTCTCTCCTGGAAATCCTTCCTCTTGGGAAAACCCTGCTCGCTCCCCATTCCTACTGCAGCTCTGCCTTGGGACCAATCCCAGCTGGAAAACTGCTGCCAGAGCCTCCCGTTTTCCCATCCCCCTGGATGCTGCTGGAGGAAAACATCCCCTATCCCCCATTCCAATGTTCCATGGACTGGGAATGGGCAGTGGGACATCCCTCCTGGAAATCCTTCCTCTTGGGAAAACCCTGCTGGTTCCCCACTCCCACTCTAGCTCTGCCTTGGGATCAGTGCTGGGATCATCCCAGCTGGAAAATTGCTGCCAGCACCTCCTGTTTGCCCAGCAGACCTGTTCAGTTTTGTTTTCTGCATCCAGCATTGATTTCTGTGGGAATTCAGGATGCTTTCTGCATCCTTTGCTGCATGGATGGTCCCAGATACCCCCAACAACACCAGGCTCAGAAATCCCAGCAGGACAGAGGGACCCAAATCCAAGGAATGCTCTCAAAATCCGGATGTTGGTCTGACAGAGCTCAGCTGGATGAGCTCCTGTCTCCTCACCTCTCCCAGGATCCTGTGCAGAGCTGGGAGCAGGCAGGAGATGCCTGGAGCAGGACAGTGTGGAATCAGGACAATGCCACCATCCTGGAATTCTGGGATCTGTGGGAGCAACAGCAATGAAGAGACCTCAGGAAGGAAACCTGGCTTGGATAAAGCCTTGATTAAAATAACAAGGATGATCCCAGAACTCTGCTGGTGATGTCCTGAATGTTTCATCCTCTCCCTGGATCCTGGATTTCCATCTCTCAGAGGTTAATGACATTTTTTGGCTCCTTTTTTATTGTTTACAGAGGGTCCTTTCTTCCCTGTGATTTTTGCCTGGTAACTGGAGGATCAGGGCTGCAAAATCTCATGGATTTGGAGGTGGGCTTGGAAAGGATGCTCCAGAGGGGAAGGAGAAGGAGAAGGAGGAGGAAGAAGAGGAGGAAGAAGGGAGGAGGAGGAGGAGGAGGAGGAGGAGGAGGAGGAGGAGGAGGAGGAGGAGGAGGAGGAGGAGGAGGAGGAGGAGGAGGAGGAGGAGGAGGAGAAGGAGAAGGAGAAGGAGAAGGAGAAGGAGAAGGAGAAGGAGAAGGAGAAGGAGAAGGAGAAGGAGAAGGAGAAGGAGGAGAAGGAGAAGGAGAAGGAGAAGGAGAAGGAGAAGGAGAAGGAGAAGGAGAAGGAGAAGGAGAAGGAGAAGGAGAAGGAGAAGGAGAAGGAGAAGGAGAAGGAGAAGGAGAAGGAGAAGGAGAAGGAGAAGGAGAAGGAGAAGGAGAAGGAGAAGGAGAAGGAGAAGGAGAAGGAGAAGGAGAAGGAGAAGGAGAAGGAAGGAGAAAGGAGCTCCCAGAGATGTCTGGGCAGTGAAGGCTCTCCTTCCTCCTCCCCCATCACAATTCCCAGAGTTCTCCCCAGCCCTTGGAGGGGCTGAATTCCCCCTCTGGATGCATCCACCTGGGAATTGGCACCGTGGGGCACGAGGGAGATTCAGGGAGTGCCACAAACCCAGCCCTTGCTGGGGACCTGCCTTGGATTTCCTCCTCCAGGGATTCGTGTCCTCACATGGAAGGGAAGTGGGGTGGTTGTTTTGGGAAGAGGGATTTGGGAACAAAGCTTGGACTCATTCCTGCATAGGGAACACTCCATAATGAGCAGAGATCAGAAAAATCAGCCCCAGCCTGGTCACGGAATGGCTCTGGTTGCTTTTCCTCTCTTTTTTTGGTCCTTTTTTAAATTGCAAATCTCTCCAGTCCTGAACCTTCAAACAATTCCATGTTGGGGGAGAAGGAGGAGACCCTCACTGCACAGACATATCTGGGAGTTCCCTTCTCCTTTTTCTCCTTCTCTTCCTCCTTCTCCCTTTCTTCATTCTCAACTTCCCCTTCCTCCTCCTCCTCTTCTTCCTCCTTCCCTTTCTCCTTCCCCCTCTGGAGCATCCTTTCCAAACCCACCTCCAATTTTCTGTGTAGGGAACCTCTCCATAATGAGCAGAGATTGGAAAAATCTGCCCCAACCTGGTCATGGAATGACTCTGGTTGCTTTTCCTTTTTTTTTTTTTTTTTTTTGGCCCTTTTTAAAATTGCGAATCTCTCCAGTCCTGAACCTTCAAACAATTCCATCTCTCCTTCCATCTTTTTGTGTATTTCAATGGAGTAATTTGTATCTTTGGAGGTGGGAACTGGGATTTCAGCTGGGGACAATTGGGACATGCAGTGAGGGGGGAGAGCTGGAACCCCCTTTAATCACCCAGCCACCAATACCTCTGCAAATATCAAATAAAAACCAGGAAAAAATAAAGATTCTAACTCCAAAATACAGCAAATTCCTTGATTGCAGCCTCCCTACCATTCCTCTGGGGTGAATTCCTCGTGGTGTTTGAATTTCATGTAATAACATTGTGGAAAAGGCTCCGATTGAAAAATTGGGAGGGGGGAAAAAAGGGAAAAATGGCAAGAAATCATCGACACAAATTGTTCTCCCGAGCTATTTTCCAAATGCTGCTCGGGATGTGATTTCCTTGGCTGACATTAGGAACACTCACTGCTCACTTGAAAGCCAGGAGAAGAATTGCAGTTGTTAACAGCCATCTTCAAAAAGATATTTCAAATTATCCCAAATTACTCGGCTGACAGAGAAATCCGAGGATATTTCCTTTAATATCAGAGCTGCGGGAGGAGCCCATTCCCAGTTTCTACCCCCCACTGGAAAGATGAGGAAAATACAAATTGAGCCCATATTTATCGAAGCCACTTTCCCTGCCTCTCCCTTGGTTCCTTGGATCCCTTTCCCCGCTCACCAAAGGGGCTGGAAGGGCTCAGCCTGGAGAACAGGAGGATCAGGGGGATCTCATCCCTCTTTCCAAGCAAACTGATGCCCAAAAACATGAGAACATGAATGAAACTCAACATCAATGCCCATCATGCCTTGAATCCATGGAAAATTCATCCCTCATCTCCTTAATACACTGGAAAAAAACTCACAGCGGTTTGGGACAGAAGGATCTGAAGGAATGGAATGTTTTAGTGTGAAAAGGGAAAAAAGGAAAAGTTGGGAGTTTCCCCAGAACTCTCCAGCTCATCCTGGAGAACAGGAGGATCCGGGGGATCTCATCCCTCTTTCCCGGTCTTTCCAAGCAAACTGCTCCCCAAAACCCCAAGGAGAACATGAATGAAACTCAACATCAATGCCCATCATGCCACGAATCCATGGAAAATTCATCCCTCATCTCCTTAATCCACTGGAAAAAAACTCACAGGGCTTTGGGACAGAAGGATCTGAAGGAATGAGATGTTCTCATGTGAAAAGGGAAAAAAGGAAAAGTCGGGAGTTTTCCCAGAACTCTCCAGCTCATCCTGGAGAACAGGAGGATCCGGGGGATCTCATCCCTCTTTCCTGGGGTTTCCAGGCAAACTGATCCCCAAAACCCCAAGGAGAACATGAGTGAAACTCAACATTAATGCCCATCATGCCATGAATCCATGGAAAATTCCCAGGAAAAAACTGTCACAGGAGTTTGGGATAGAAGGATCTGAAGGAATGGGATGTTTTAATGTGAAAAGGGAAGAATCCCAAGGCCAGATCCCAAGGATCTGAAGGAATTGGATGTTGTCATGTGGAAAAGGAAGAATCCCAAAGCCAGGGAAAAAAAGGAAAAGTCGGGGGGATGACACAGGGAACAGCTCATTATGGAAGCGTTGCAGAGCCATTATTTTAAATAAGCGCATCTCATTCCAGAGGCTGGGATGGATTCCGGATTTGCATTATTATTTATTCATGACTTTTAAAAGGATCATTATTTCTGATGGACAGCTGCTGTCACAAGATTCCTGGAGGGGAGCTTGTGTTTCCCCATAATAATTGTTAATCAATAAACACCGGGAAGGGCGCTGGGAATTCTGTGTTCCAGGGTACATGGATGCCTCTAATTAGGAATTTCCATTTGGGAAAGCATTTTCCCATTCCCTCTAATTGCACACAAGCTGAAGGGCAGGTGAGCACCCACTGTGGCTTTATCCCAAAAAATGAGATCCTTGGAAGTGTCCAAGGCCAGGTTTGGAGCAAGCTGGGATAGTGGAAGGGTGGATTTGTCCATGGAGATGATTTGTGATTTCTGTTCCCAATAATTCCTTTTGTAATTCCCCAAATTCAGGCTTTCAAGGCCCCAGGTGGAATTGGTCACAGGGATTTGGAGCCCATCCTTTCGCTCCTGTCCCAAATTCCTTCTCCTTGCCCAGGGCTGGCCAAGGATTCCCAGCTGTGCCAGGATACCCTGGTTTCCCTGGGCATCCAGGAATTGTTCCACAGCTCCTGCTTTTCCTGCTCCCCTCAGCACATCCCTGCCTCCATTCCTGCTCCCCACTTCCTGGAGGAATTCCCAGGTGAAGACTTCCCTCCAAACCTCATTTTTCACCCATGAATAATCCCTAAATTGTAAATCTAATTTGATTTTTTAGCACCAGATGGATTTGGGATGCTCCTTGTCCGTGCACTCCAACTTTGGAGCTAAGAGGAAGAGCAGGGAATCCAAGTAAGGCAGGCAGTGCACCCCAAACCCCATGGTGGGGAAAAAAATCCTCAAAACCATTCCCAAACACGCTGCAGAAAAATTCCCTCCAAAATCCCCCAATATTTCCCAAGCTCACTCTTCCCTGGCTGCCCCCACCTTATCCAGGAGGGAGACGTGGCAGGGAAGGGAATTTCACAGAGCTTTTGCAATGGATTTGGAACTGGAATGTTGAACACTCCGGGACAATTTCATTTTTAATAAATTTACACCCTGAATTGCTGCCTTCTCTAATAATAAATTGCATTTTTCCGTGGTGCCATGAGTGGTTTTGATGTTCCAGCCTAAAATCGGAGGAATTGTGCCGGCAGGAAGAGCAGCCAGGAGTCACCAAAGCCCCAGCTCTTTGAAAGGGATGCTAAACTCTGATCATGAAAGTCTCCTTTGGAAAAATATGTAAAAGAATCCCGAAATTCCGCTCAAATGAGCTGCCTGGAATATTTGATGTCCTGACAACTGCACGGCCTCAAAGGCAGGCAGAGAATGGGCCTGAAATGCTCATTAAAATCCCAATAAAGCCAGGCTTTAGGAAAAGAGCTCCTTTTCTCCCCAGCAGCATGGGAGAGAGTGGAAATTCCCATTTTTCCCCATCCTCCCCTTGCTCCACTTCCAACCCTTTCCCGGGCTGGGTTAACCGAGCTAAAAATGGGGAATTTTTTCCAGCATTTTTTAACCTCGGGCACAAACCCTGGGAAGGTGGGAATGTGCTGCCTCCATCCCTGATTTTGGGCTTGCAGAGGCCACGGAGGGATCCGGATTTTGGCGTTGTCCTGCTTTTCTCCAGGAGCATCCAGAGGCTCATCCCTGTGCGTGCGGAGCCCCCGGAGCATCCTCAGGCCCAGCTCCGGGGCCATCCCGGGCTGCTGCCATTAAAGCCTGGCTCGGAGCCCCAGATTTAATCCCGGGATTAAAGGCAGCACAGATCGGCCCTGCTGGGAACATCCGCATTTTCTGAATGAGCGCGTCCCGCTCGCGGCTAATTAGGAGCAGGTTGATTGCAGCATCTGTCACCTGGAGCTCGGCGATTTATCCTGGGGAGGGGGGGGAGCTGTCAAAAGCTGGGAAAGGGGCAGGATGCTGGAAAACGGCTGGGAAATCCCCTCTGGAAAAGTGGGGAGAGCGAGCTGGAAAAAATCCAGGCAATTAGAGGTATTGTGGTGGCCTAATTGCCTTGTGTGGCCACGGTTTTGGGGAGATATCCATGGAAACCGAGGGATGGCTCAGTGGTGGGCTGGGGCTGGAGACACTGGGCTGCCTTTTCCCCTTGGATGCAGCAATTCCAGCCTTTCTCCATCCTTTTCCAGCCTTTTTCCCCATCCTTTTTCCTGCAGGAATATCCTGGTTTAGAGCTCTGTGATGTCCAGCAGGGCTGCATCCACTGATGGCCTGGGAAGGATGGGGATTCCTCTTCCTCAGGGCTTGAATTGCCCACCAGGAGCTTCCAGAAGATAAAAATCCATGCAGGGTGTTATTTGCAATATTACATATATATATATTATATATATATATTATATATATAATATTATATTTATATATAATATAGATTATATTTATATATAATATAAATATAATATATTTATATATAATATAAATATATTATATTTATATATAATATATATAATTACACTATATAGTATAATAAATATATTATTACTATATATTATAAATATATCATATACACGATATATTTTTTATATTATATATCTGTTATATATAATATATATCTATATATAATATAGATGTATCTATATATAAAAATATATATATTTATTATATATATTTATATATATTATATATATAAAATGTATATTTATATATTAAATATATTAAAATATCTATATATTTTATATATAGATATATCTACATCTCTATGTACAGATAAATCTATATATATTATATATTGTACACATAATATATATATTAAAAATATAAATATATTTATATTTTATATAAAATATATTTATATTATATATAGATACATATAATATATATTATAATAATATATATTGTATAGAATATATATTTTTAATATGTTTATACAATATATTTATATATTTATTGTTTATTTCTATATTTAAATGTACATTCTTGTAATAGTTATATTTTTTATTAAAAAACTGCCTTTAACCAAATAAAAAAAAAAAAAAAACCACTTTATTTTGAAGTATATTAAAATATTTTTCATAGTTATATTTTTCATATTTATATTCACATTTACAATTTATACTGATGCATAAAATTTATATTACCTATTAAATAATAAATATAATATGTTATGATATTTTAAATAATATAATAAATAATTTATTGGGAGAATTTGAAATAACCACGGGACAGAATTACAGCAGCTTTTTTCCCCCAGCACTGAGGTTTCCAGGCAGAGGAGGTGGGGAAAACTGGGATTTAAGAGGGTGCCAGTCCGTAGGGTTTGTTGGGAGTCCCTAAAGCTGCTCCAGGTCCTGCTTTGGGGGCTCTGGGTGGCAAATCCCCATTTCCCCGTGTTCCCCTGGGGCCGGCTCCTGCCCCATTCCTGCCTCCCCCTCCTCCTCTGGATGCTGTTCCTCACTCTCCCAGCAGATAAAAATATTCTGATGTTTTTTTGTGGTTCCCTGCCAGCTTTTATGTTCCCACTTCCAGTTCCTGGTGCAGGATTGGGATTTGGGATCCAGGCCTGGTGCAGGGTGGATTTTCCTGCCCCATAAATTCCTGTTGGGTTTCTCCTCGTCCCACGCTTCCACAGGGTGTTGAATCTGAGGAATTATCTCCATGTGCATGCAGCATCATTATCCCGACACTTGGCTATCCTCAGGAGATGCAAGGAGCACTTGTAGGCATCTCATTAAAATAAATCAGCCTCAAATGGCACCACAAATGTTTCCATCTTTTATCCAGCCCGGAATCTTTCAAATTAAGCCAGGTTTAAAATGCCAATATTGATTTTGGTGCTGGCTGATGGAAGGGCCCGGGTGAAGTTTGGGAAACAGGACGTGCTTTTAATTTC
The DNA here is from genome assembly GCA_024865655.1 of Emberiza elegans. Taxonomy (NCBI): domain Eukaryota; kingdom Metazoa; phylum Chordata; class Aves; order Passeriformes; family Fringillidae; genus Emberiza; species Emberiza elegans. The sequence continues at coordinate 32,946,271 of JALJVW010003518.1, forward strand.
ATTTCATTTCATTTCCTCTGGGCTAGGACAGCACCTTGCCATCAGCATTTCTTTTATTTGCACATCTGGAAGCAGGCAGGGAGCACAGCTGGGAAGAGCTGCTGGCCATTCATCCCCAATGCTCTGCTGGCCTCTGGAGAGCTGGGAAAACCACCCTCACTGAGGAGTAATTAAGCAGGAGAGTTAATAAATCCACGCTGGAGATGAAATGAGAATCGTGATACCAACAACCCTAAGCATATGGGAGAGATTTGGGAATTCATTGGGTTTTCAACGGCTGAGCCATTTGTGGGGAGGTGTTTTCAGGGAAAAAGCTGTGGCAGGTACAGGTGGGAGCAGAGGAACATTCCTGTGCTGGATTTCCCAGGGCTCAGCATCATCCCATTAAATTCAGACAAGTGCACTAATAATTGAGTTTTTAAAAACCCAACATGTGGGCAGAAAACCCAGGATTTCAGCCACCTGTGGAGATTTCTCCAGGTGCTGAGGGAGGCAGGAGGAGCTGGGCAACACTCTCAGCTTTAATTTGAATTTTTGGTTCTGGGATGGGGACACAAGGAGCTCGTGGAGATGGTTTTTGGCCATAAATAAAGGTGGAATTGCTGCATTTTGAGTGGGGCTTTTACCCACCCCACAGGGCTGAGGCTTGGCTTCCAACTAAGCAAATATTGGATAAAAAACAGGGGAAATCTCATTCATTCCTCTTAGCCTCAGTTTTGGGCCTGAGACTCAGTGACACCATTGATGCACTGCAAATGTTGGGGTTTGTCCCTGGTTAAGCCAAGTCAGGGTTTAAGCAGGGCTCAGTAAGGACAGAGCTCAGTAAAACACAGCTGGGAGATGCTGAGCGGTTCTCCAGGAGTTCTTGGAATAAGGATGCGGGTTCTGTGGGAATTAAGTTCCAATCCCATCCCTGGCAGGGACACCTTCCCCCATCCCAGACTGCTCCAGCCTGGCCCTGGGCACTGCCAGGGATCCAGGGGCAGCCCCAGCTGCTCTGGGAATCCCATCCCAGCCAGGAATTCCCAGTTCCCAACATCCCATCCATCCCTGCCCTCTGGGTTCTTCTCATATTTTCCCCTTGTCCTATTCAAACATCCCACTCCCATCAGGTCCTGCCTCACCTCACCTTGGAATGCTGCACAGAAATTCCAGGATTTCTCCTCATCAGGAGCATTGGGCAGCTCCAGGATCTTTAAGCCTCACATTTGCAGTGCAGCAAATCTGGTAAATATTGTCAAATAAATCAATCCTTGTTTGTGCAGGGAGTTTTCCCTCAGGGCAGAGCCACAGAAATACCTGGACGAGGAAAAGCCTCCGGGCAGAATTGAATTCACATGGAAAATAATCCCACAATAAACCAACACAATAGCTGGGCAAATAAAAGGGGAGGAAAAGTGGAGTTAAAATACAGCTCTATAAACCAGGAGCTGTAAAATAGAAATCCCTGGAAAAGGAGCATTTCCAAGTATTTTTTTCTGTTATATGGAGTCAGAGGTCACCTTAAATAAAGTGACCATGCTGGTGGAGGAGCAGAATCCCCATCATTCTGCTTTCCCAGGATCAGCCAAAACCTTGGGAAAACCCAGCCAGGTGGGCTCTGAAGGCTGGCACGGGGACTCAAAACCTGTTTTAGGGAATTTGGGAAGCAGAGACCCCACAGGAGCTGCTCTCCTTCATCCATCCCTCCCCAGATTTCACCTGTGCTGCAGCCAGGGTTGAGCAGCCAGAGGGACATTCCTGGAATTCCAAAGGAGCCAGGTGGGCTCTAAAGGTTGGCACAGGGATTCAGAACCTGTTTTATGGGAATTTGGGATGCAGAGACCCCACAGGAGCTGCTCCTTCATCCATCCCTCCCCAGGTTTCACCTGTGCTGCAGCCAGAGGCACAGCCCTGGAATTCCAACAGAGCGCAGGGATTCAAGCAGGATTAAGGAACTCAGCTAATTAATTTGAAGACTGCTTTAGATTAATTCCCAGGGCTGATGAATTCCCACCAGCACATGGACACGGAATGATGGGAAAGGCCCACTCCAGGTGGGAATAAATCCCAAGGAAGGGAGGGAAAGCAGCAGGGACTGCCTGGAGGCATCACTGGAGGTGCCATCACCTTTCCATGGGCAAATCTCCAGGTGTCCCCTGAATTCCTGGCTGGATACAAAGCCCTGAGATTGCTGGAAGTGTTTGCATCCCTATTCCTCAACAGCTTCTCACCACTAATAACCCATTCCCTAATTAATGCCCTAATTAACCTCTGCCCTCTGCTTTTCCAGGTGTAAACTGGTGGAAGGTGAGTGGGAATGGCGCAGGAATATGAATAGAATAGGAATAGGAATAGGAATAGGAATAGGAATAGGAATAGGAATAGGAATAGGAATAGGAATAGGAATAGGAATAGGAATAGGAATAGCTGTGGGGCCATCAGATCCCTCCAGGACCAGGATTTGTGTGCCAGTAATGAAAACACCAATAAATAAATAAATGAAATCAATAAATATTCCCCCTCAGCCTGCGCTCAGGGAAAATAAACAACAATTCCTGCCAGCTGGGAGGGCTCATAATTCACCTCCAGCTCTTGCCAATGCCTCAGGGATTTCTTGCCTCCCTGAGCCAGGTGATCCCATTCAGGCACCAGCTCCATTCATCCATCCAACGTGGGAATTCCCCCTAAGGACAAAGTTCTTGCAGGTGGGAACAATTTCCCTAAGGAGAATGTTCTTGCAGGTGGGAACAATATCCCCTGAGGACAATGTTCTTCCCTGTGCAGCCACTCCAGGATGTTTGCTGCCAGGAGTTATTTTAGCCCTCCGTGGTGGGAACGCTGTCATTTCCTTTCCTGTGAGGTTTTCCAGCTCTTGGGCCATGTTCTATTGTTTGCCAGAGCCACCCAGGTGTGCAGAGACCCCCAAACCCACACTGGGATCATGGAATACTTGAAGTTGGAAGGGATCCACAAGGATCATCCAGTCCCACTCGTGGGACTGCACAGGACATCCCAAAAAATCAATCCCTGTTCCCAAGAGTGTTGTGGGGCAGCAGCCAGGGCTGGGACTCCAAAGCCTCACCTGGCCTGGCAGTGGGACCTCCTGTTTCTCATTCCTGGGAGAAAAAGGAGAACATTCCCACTTTGCCAAGCACATCCACTGTCCCTGTGCACAATCCCATTCCTCCTGCCCACCTGGACGTGCTGGTTGCACCAGGGATGAGGTCCCTTGGAAACCTCAGGGAATTCCAGAATGCCAAATGGTTTGGGTTGGGAAGGACAGTCCCTGGGAAACCTCACGGAATTCCAGAATCCCAGATGGTTTGGGTTGGGAAGGACATTAAGGATTATCCTGTTCCACCCCTCTGGGCAGGGACAGCTTTCACTGTTCCAGGGTGCTCCAAACCCCATCCAACCTGGCCTTGGGCACTTCCAGGGATGGGACAGCCACAGCTTCTCTGGGAATTCCATTCCCATTCCTCCCCAGCTTCACAGGGAAGGATTTTCCCCTAAAATCTCCTCATGAATCACAGCAGATTGGGGTCTCTCCCACTTGTATCCCTGTAAGGAGCTCAGATCCTGCCTTCCCCAGCCAGATCCAGCCCCGTGACATTTTTTCCCCTCACAAAAAAGAGAGGGAAGATCCCAGATCAAAAGCCCAAATGTTTTTCTTCCTGCAGCTCCCAGCGAAGGCTGCTTTCTAAATCATCCCAGATAAACACAGACAATCCAATCTCTGCTTGCAGATCCTGTGCAGCCACTCCAGGATGTTTGCTGCCAGGAGTTATTTTACCCTCCATGGTGGGAACGCTGTCATTTCCTTTCCTGTGCTTTTTTCCAGCTCTTGGGCCATGTTCTATTGTTTGCCAGAGCCACCCAGGTGTGCAGAGACCCCCAAACCCACACTGGGATCATGGAATACTTGAAGTTGGAAGGGATCCCAAGGATCATCCAGTCCTTTTCGTGGGACTGCACAGGACATCCCAAAAATCAATCCCTGTTCCCAATGTGTTGTGGGGCAGTGCCAGGGCTGGGACTCCCAAAGCCTCACCTGGCCTGGCAGTGGGTTTGTTGTTTCTCATTCCTGGGAGAACATTCCGGGATTTTGCCAAGCATCCACTGTCCCTGTGCACAATCCCATTCCTCCTGCCCACCTGGACGTGCTGGTTGCACCAGGATGAGGTCCCAAAACCTCAACCTCCAGAATTTCAAATGGTTTGGGTTGGGAAAACCTGGAATTCAGAATGCCAAATGGTTTGGGTTGGGAAGGACAGTCCCTGGGAAACCTCACGGAATTCCAGAATCCCAGATGGATGGGTTGGGAAGGACATTAAGGATTATCCTGTTCCACCCCTCTGGGCAGGGACATTTTCACTGTTCAGGGTGCTCCAAACCCCATCCAACCTGGCCTTGGGCACTTCCAGGGATGGGACAGCCCCAGCTTCTCTGGGAATTCCATTCCCATTCCTCCCCACCTTCACAGGAAGGATTTTCCCTAAAATCTCCTCATGAATCACAGCAGATTGGGGTCTCTCCCACTTGTATCCCTGTAAGGAGCTCAGATCCTGCCTTCCCCAGCCAGATCCAGCCCCGTGACATTTTTTCCCCTCACAAAAAAGAGAGGGAAGATCCCAGATCAAAAGCCCAAATGTTTTTCTTCCTGCAGCTCTCAGCGAAGGGCTGCTTTCTAAATCATCCCAGATAAACACAGACAATCCAATCTCTGCTTGCAGATCCTGTGCAGGCTCTGATATCCCAGAATTTCTTCACCCCGAGCCAACAAGTCCTGCCTGGCGCAATCCAGAGCCTGCCAGGAAAATCCCTTCAGGCCGGGGCTGCTTTCAGCAGAGGAGATGGGAGCAAGGCTGCACAAATATTCCACTTTTTGGCCCCTTTTCCTGCTCTTTCACAGAGCCAAGCAACGAGATGCGAGCAGCAGATCCCAGGCCTGGATGGGTTTCGGTGTGGTGGGATCCCACAGCCCCATCCCACTGCTGGGTTTGTTGTTTTCCATGGGAACAAACACCGGGATTTTTCCCTGAGGTTGAGGGAAATGAGCCGTTCTTGTGGCTGCCACCTGGAAAAAGCAGCACCTGCCCCAGGAAAAGTCCCACAGCAGCTGAGCTGCGGCTTTCCAGGGATTTCTGCCTTCCATGGGGCCCTGATTTTGTGGGAAATTGAAGCAGAAACGTTGCTGGGTATTCCCAAAGGACTGTAAATCCTGGTGGATCATGAGGGAGGATCATGAAAGAGGCCTGAGTGAGCCTAAAGGATTTTCCTGATGTCCCAAACCCCATCACAACCCACGTTTGGAGGCAGAATTGGTGGGATGAAGTGCAATAAATCCCATATTCCTCAAGGCTCCTCTGCCATCCCACCTTCCCAGAATCCCAGACTGGTTTGGGGTGGAAGGGACCAAACTCATCCCATTCCATGGGCAGGGCCCCTTCCACTATCCCAGGGTGCTCCAAAACAGATCCTTCTGTGCTGTGGGGTGAATGAAAGTAAAGGATCGCTTAAAAATTGAGGAAAAAAAAGTGCTAAATTGCCAATTGCAAGGAAATTAAGCGCAATTTAAAATTTCCTTTTTAAAGTTTCCTTCCTTAATAATTATTTTAGTAAATGATTATTATAGTTGGTAAATATCTTAGTAAATTATTAAATAGATTAAATATAATTTTTATATTTATAAACTTATGTTTAATAAATGTATCTATTATTTATATATTTCTACATAAATATATATTTATATAGATTTAGATATCTTATATGAAAATATATAAAAATATATTTATATAGATTTATATATCTTATATAAATATATAAATAATATATTATAATAATATATAATATATTATATATATAAAATATATAATAATATTTATATATAAATATAATATATAAAATATATAGATATTTCTATATTAAAATATATGTATAGATATTTATGTTTATTTATTAATACAGATTTTTATATTATTTATACATTTATATTTAAATTTCTATTATATAAAATAATATATATATTTTTATATATAATGTATTATATATATAAAATATATATAATAATATTTTATATAAATATAATATATAAAAATATATAGATATTTCTATATAAAAATATATTTATAGATATTTATGTTTATTTATTAAATATTTATAAATTTATATTTAAATTTATATTATATAAAATATAATATATTAATTATAAAATCATTAAATATAGATTATTTGATACATTAATAAATATTATTTAGTGCAAATATTTAGTAATACATTTGACATTTTATTAATGTTAAATTATTACATATGTTACTAAAATTTATTGTATATTTATAATATATAGTAAATATAGAATTTACTAAAATTAGTAAATATGGATTATATTTAAGTTTCCTTCCTTAATTCCCATCCTGGGGGTGGCCAGGCCCTTCATTCAGAGAAAGCCGCTTGCAGCTGCTCCCTGGTGGAAATGCTCTTTTCAATGAGCCTGGAAGGGGCTCCTGGCTGCAGCGAGTCCTGGCTCCCTCAGATCATTTTTAATCCAAGCCTGGCTCAGCTGGGAAGGGCTGATAACCCCCTGGGCCCCTGACAAACAGGGCTTTCATCCCTCTTTTCCCATCTCTCTTTTCCATTTGTCTCCCGACGACCTCGGTGGATTAAAAATGATCCAACCCGGAGCTGGAGCTTTGCTTTGAAACTTCCCCAAATCCTGCCTTGAGCCTGGGCTCCCAGCAAAGGTCAGCAGCTCCCTCCCACCGCTTCCTGAAGCCTGGGATTTTCAGGGATTTGATTTCCTGGCCGCCCGTTCCCAGGGAAATCCTCTGCTGGGAGGGATGGACACTGGGAATCCCTGCTGAGGAGGGCTGGGAGTGGGAATAATGAAATCTGATGGCTGGGTTTGGGATCTGGGCACATTCTGCTGGCATCTTCCTTCAATCATGAGACCCTGGCTCTATTCTCCTGTGATTTTGGCCTGGGTTTTGCTCTAAAAGAGAGGTTTTAGCCCAAATTTAAGCTGAATTTACCTTTCCCACTCTCCACCTGTGTGAGAGAACCATAATATCCATCCCTTCCACCTCTGGAAAATCCCACTGGCAAACCAGTTTTGTGATTTTCCTGGGAAGAGGAGGCTCCTCTGACCCACAAATCCCAAAGAGAACCTTTATGTCTCTCACTTTCCCACATTTTATCCCGTGGCTAAAGGATGAAGGTGCTCAGGGCTGCTCTGGCTGAGGTTCACAGACCTCCCAAAATATTCCAAATTGCAGGGGAAGCCTGGGGGGTCCTGCTGGAAAAGGCCACCCCGTGGTGGGACCTCCCATGGTGGCAGTTGCTCCATGTCCAGCCACGGCTTCCGGGACAAGGGACAAGCAAAGACATCACAGCTAATCAATCCTTAATGAACTGGAGCAGGACGGGTGGGGAAGGACGTGGGAACAGAGCTGAACTTCCTCAGAAAAATTGCTGCCTGCTCCTGGTGACTGGAAACGGGGGTGTGAGGAAAAGGGGTGTCACAGCCTGAGCCAAAACTTTGCTAAAATCGCATTTTTCCCTGGATTAAACCATCCAAGCTGGGCCAAGAGGGATAAAAAGCAGCCTTTACACAGCCCCAGGTAGAGCAAACCCCCTCAGCTTTGCTGCCTTTATATAAATGTGGGTGATAATGAAATAATTCCACATTCAAATTGTCCTCCTTGGCTTGAGATTGGTTTTCTGAATAATTTTTGGCACTTTTGGGATTGACACTGTCTAATGGCAATGAGAAATAACCACAATTGCTCGGCTCCAAACACCTCTGGGATTGCCAGGAGATGTTGCTGTTATCATTATCATTATCATTATTATTATCATTATCATTATCATTATCATTTATTATTATTAATGTTGATGTTAATGTTATTTATGTTACTGTTGTTATAATAAATAAATAAATAAACAAATGAGAATGATGATGATGTCTTGGTGTGGCACCAAAAACCATCCCAAATAACGCCACTATTTCCATGTTTCTATCCTGATTCCCATTTCAGTTTTATTCCTGTAAAAGGATTTTTATCCAATTTTTATTTATTAAATATCTCCCTGTAGCCCACGCAACCAGGAGAACCAAAACATTCATGGAATCATGGAATAATGGAGTAGTTTGGGTTGGAAAGGACTTAAAATCCCATCCCAATCCACCTCTGCCATCCCAGGGACCCTCCCACTGTCCCAGGTTGTTCCAGCCTGGCCCTGGGCACTGCCAGGGATCCAGGGGCAGCCCCAGCTGCTCTGGCAATCCCAGCCCAGCCAGGAATTCCCAGTTCCCAATGTCCCATCCATCCCTGCCCTCTGGCAGTGGGAGCCATTCCCTGGCTCCTGTCCCTCCATCCCTTGTCCCCAGTCCCTCTCCAGCTCTCCTGGAGCCCTCCAGGCCCTGCCAGGGGCTCTGAGCTCTGCCTGGATCCTTCCCTGCTCCAGGGGAACATTCCCAGCTCATCCACAAGGAAAAAAAGCCAGGAAAAACATTTAGGGAGACGAATCAAAAATTTTAAAATTTCAAGGGAAACTTTAAATTCCTGCAGGATGGAGCATTGGAATGGGGGGGGGTGAACAGGAGGAATGGCACCACCCCAGGTGTTCTGCCTTGGAGGATGGGAATGGTTCCCCAAAATCCCTTTCCCAGTGGGAAAACACTCTGGGATGGGAGCTGAGCCCCAGGAACTCCAGCAGCTCTCCCCCTGCACCCCTCGTGCTGCTTCCCACCAAACATCTTCTCCTCGCCAATGGAATTCCTGCACATCCTCACACTCCAGGCTGGAATCACCACCCCAGCTCAGCATTCCAGGGAAATGTCTGTTCCTCCCTGCTGGCACCTCCAGACCGGGATCAGGCTGGAAGTGAGAATTCCCCAGGGGAAATCCTGGCTTTTCCTGGAACCAGGAGTTTTGAAGGACCCTCTGCCCACAGATCTTGACCTGGTCACCTCCCAGAGCAGACAAAGCCTTCTCCAGGGTGCCCAGCTCTGTTTGGATTTGGGTTTTTTTGGGAATAAAGGTGTCTGGCACTCCCAAACCCTCAGTAAACAGAGACAAACGTAAGACTGCTCCCAGGAATTCCCAGCCCTTGTTTGCTCTCAGTCCAGCTGAGCTTCCAAACTCCCAAATCACCGGGATCTGCTGGAGACTCCTTCAGCAGCACAAAGGCTCCCGTTCCAAGGGAACAATCCAAGGGAAATGTTCCTTTCTTCAGCTCCCAGCCCTGTTTGCTCAGGGAGATTGATCCATTCATGGAATGCTGACAAGAGGAGATGTCTCCACATCAGCACCTCCCATTTTAAATTGCAGCCTTCAAATCCTTGGGTTTTGTTGTTTGTTCGGTTTTTCCCTTTTTTTCCCCCCCGGTGTGTTCTCAGCTGCGGTTGGTTTCTATCGAGGAGGTGACGCCAGTGCCCTGCTCACAATTAAAGGATTTGTCCTTGAGGAGAGGAGTTGGGATCACAGGGATGGAGAGGAGGGAAAACAAAGCTCTTCACTCAGGGCAGCATCGACACCTCCTGCTCTGCACGATCAATCCCTCCTGCTCGCTGAATATTTTTGCATCCTTCACCCTCTCTCAAAAAACAAAACATCTCTGGAGGTCTCTACTGCAGCTCCAGGGCAGGTGGGAACCAATTCTCTGCTAAAAAATGGAAATATTCCTGCTCCTCAGGAAGGCTTTGGGATGAAGGATTTCATCTCTCTCCTGAGCAAGACTCCAATTTGTGCTGATTGAACAGCCCTTGAGAGGAGGAGGCCAAGGAAAAGCTCGTTCGAGGTGGAAATCACAGCAGAGCTGCAAATGTGTATTTAAATATCAGAATGGGATAAAATGATGGAGGAAAAATATCAGGGAATAGAAAACAAACATTTCCACTTGAAGGCAAAAAAATGGAATAAAAGTGTTTCACAAAAATAAATCAACTCTGCTTAACCAAAGCAATGTTAGCAGACAATTCCTTTTGTTTAGGTGCTCTTCTTACTTCCATAAATCCAGAGTTCTTCTCAGCAGCAGCAGAAATATTCCCCCAAATTCTCTCCCAGGTAATGAACAGGTTGGAACAACCTGACAAAAATAATTCCAGCCTTCCCACAGGGATAATGTGCCCTGATAACACCGTGCAGGGCCCTGCAATTCTGCACAGGGAGAAATCTCTGCTGAGGAAAACTGAATTTGTCTCTCATGGTGGTTTTCCTGTGGTGGTCCTGACAGAAAAGGGATGGGTTTGGGGCAAAAATTTTGGATTTTTATAAAAATCCAAGTATAAATATATAAATAAATATATTTAAATATATATATTTAGAAAAATATAAGACATATATTTTATATATAGTATATATAATATATAATTTTTGTATATTTTATATATATTTTTTAAAATATATTAAAATTAAATATATATATTTTATATATATATATATATTCTAATTAAACACCTCTCTGTCTGGTTAATTGGTGCTAAACCTGACTTGAGATGAATTCAAACACAGCAAATCCGGTGCAATTTGACCACAGCAGAGTTCAAGTTTATTTTCAATGATCATTATAAACATATTAATTGTGGATTCAATTCCTGGTGGAATTCCTAATTCCAGTCCCTGCATTCTCCAGATCCAGAATTGAGTTATCCTGGGAAAGCTGCAGCAGATCCTTGAACAGTTTTAAATAGGAATTCTAGTGGTTTGGAGAAGAAAATATTCCCTGAATTTTCCCAAAGCAGAATGCCAAAATTCCCGGGTGTTTCCAGCCAGCACCGCTCCCAGGTTGGGATTAAATCCTTTGCTGTCCCTGTTGGAGTTTTTCTAATTTAAGGGTTATTTTTCAATATTAACAGTTGTAAATTGGAGCTGGGAAATAGAGGGGAGCAGGAATATAATCCCAATAATCTGTTATCCACCTCTGTGGGGTTTTGGTTTGGTTATAGGATGGCTCAAAGGCTCCAAGCAGCAGGAGCATGAGGATGTGCATGGTGACACCATCAAACTGGAAAAGAAAATGGATTTTCCTCGATTTAATCTCATTTTCCACTATCTGAACTTTGAGGTTTAGGGGGTTTTCCTCACACAGAGAAAATTCTGTGGGTTTGGATAATTTCCAGTGTTCCCAGAAGATTCCTGCCGGTTCAAGGCTGGGTTTGCTCCCGTGCTTCCAGCAGGGCACATCCCAGGATGTCCTTGGGATGGGAATGGGAATGGGATGATTCAGCCCAGGCTGGGGTTGATTTTCCCTTGCCAAAATGCCAAAGTTCAGCGCTGAGTCAGGCAGCTCCTCCTTGGCCATGCAGGAGCAAGGTTTTGCCCTTTGCCCATGCACAACCAGACTGGGAATGCGCAAATCCCTCCAGCTTTCCCCAGCAATGACAAAATCTTGGATTTTATTGGCTTTTTATGCAAAACTCTCACTTTTTTTTTTTTTCCTAGAAGTCAAAAACAAGAGGAGAAAATGAGGTTTTTCCTGCGAGCAGTGAAACTCCAGCCCTGAGGGGTGGCCCAGAAGTGCCTTTCCTTGAAAAGGGCAGGATTTTTGCCTGTGCTGTTCCCAGGAAGGTTTTGCCTGCTCTGGTTTTCCCAGTGTCAAGTGGGGAGGATTTGCTGGAGCTCTGGCACGGCTCACTCCTTGCTCTGGCTCCTGTCGAGCCAGCCCAGCTCTAATCCCCGGCTCTGGGAGGGATTATTCCATTTAGGCAGGAGTGGAATAAAGAGGGAAGCCAAACAATCCCCACTGAAAGGAGCAGAGCAGCTCACCAGGCTCTGCTGGCTCCGAGCGGAGCCATCCCAGAGGGATTTGGAGGCGCTGGGAATCACAGGGGGGCTGTGACAGAGGGGGAAGGTTTTGGGACTAAAAGAGGAGAAATTTAGGTGGGAGATTGGATTAGGAAGGAATTCTTCCCTGGGAAGGTGGGGAGGGACAGGGATGGGATTCCCAGAGAAGCTGTGGCGGCCACATCCCTGGAATGTCCGAGGTTTGGAGCAATTTGGGATAGTGGGAGGTGTCCCCTACAGTCTCTTCCAACCCCAATGGAAAGCAGATCCCATGGAAAATCCAAAAGGCTATAGATTCTAAGTGCCTCTTTTATTCCCATTCTACTTTTCCTGCTGGGTTCTGTTGGATGGAATGATGGATACCAGTGAGAAAACAGGGAATGGGCTCCTGGCACCCTCCTGGAGCTGCTCCACGTGCTGGAATTCCTGGGGCTGGAAGCAGAGGAATTCTCAGGAGGAACCCCACAGCACATCCCCCAAACCAACCAAGCCCTGCCCCCGCCCAGGCAATCACAATCTGTTTGTTTGTTTGTTTGTTTGTTTATTTGTTTGTTTGTTTGTTTTTTGCTTTGAAAATCCAATTAAAATAACCCAGGCAATTATTAATTATTCCCAGGCATTTCCTCCTGGAATGGCTTTGCCTGGTGGGAAAGTGCAAGGAGGGAAGAGTCTTTGACTCTGTCCTTGCTCGAAGATTCCCCTTTCATTAGGCCCGGCTTAATGAGGCTGGGTTTAAAGCAGGTGTTAAGTGCAATCAGAGCAGAATTGTCTGGGGCCCTGCTCAGTTAACCTTTGCCTGCGTGCATGACTTGGCTGATTAATTAATCAGCGATTGATCACGACCTTTGATAACGACCTTCAGCTCCCAAAGATGAAGGCAGAGCATCAGCACCTTCTCCTTTTAGGCACCCGCACAATCAGCTCTGGCAAGGAGCTCATTTCCTGGTGCTAAACTGGGATTTGGGATGGGAATATTTGTGTTTAACAGAGATGAATATTGATGATTCAATCTTTCAAAGGATGTGTGGTGAATTTATAGATGCTCTGTGTGTCTCTAAAAAAAAAATGTGGAAGGAGAGAATGGCCTTGAGTTTCTCCAGGGGAGTTTTAGGTGGGATAATGGGAGGAATTTCTTCTTGGAAAAGGTAGAGCTCCCCAGGGCAGTGGTGGAGTCCCCATCCTTGGAGGGATTTAAAATCCATGTGGATGTGGCACTTGGGGACAGGGGGCAGAGGTGGCCTGGGCAGTGCTGGAGATGGTTGGACTCGATGATCCAAGAGAGTTTTTCCCAACCTTAAGGATTCTGGGATTTTTGGGAGTCACAGAATGAGAGAGGGATGTGAATGTTTGTGTTTAACAGGGATGAATATTGAGGATTCAATTTCAGTCCTCTCCAGGAGCTCAGACAGGGTGGGAATCACCAGGAAAAGGTCATTTCCAAAGAAATCCTTTAAAAACCACTTGGGTATTTCCTGACCCACACATCAACATCCATGTGTGAACATCCACGCGTGATCATCCGTGTCAACATCCATGTCAACATCCATGTCTGCCCAGAGTGTATCCATGGCGTTTGGAAGGTACCTGGAGGACTCCTTGCACTCCAACAGCAGCAGGACATCAAAAGTTGTGTTTTTCTTTTTGGAAAACTTCTTTTTTCCCTGTTTTTCCCCCCTCCCAGGCCAGCTGCTGCCCATCCATCAGCGGCAGGGTTTCCATGGAATGAATGAGGATGATGGATGTGGATCCCTGTTGTCATTCCAGCTTGGATGGGGCTTGGACCAGCCTGGGCTGGTGGAAATGTCACTGCCCATGGCATTAAGTGACCTTGAAAGGTCCCTTTCACCCCAAACCAGCCTCTCATCCTCCATGAAGGGATTAAAGCTGGATCCCAGCAGGAAGGGAGATCCAAAGTCACTGCTGGGCCCCTTCCCAGAGCCACAGGAAACCTTCTCATGAATTTCCCCTAAATCCAGGTTCTTGGCTTGATTTTAAGCTGCAGAGCCAGGCCAGGCTCCAACCCAGGCCCAGCTCATCCCCAACAGGCCAGCCTTGCTAATCCAGGCACTGAGCATTATCTTGGAATAAAGGATAACAGAGGGGAAAGCCTGCATTCCCTCCTGGAGATGTGTCTGGCTGCAAGGCTGCCCCACAGGGCTGCTGGCACTGATTTTATTGTCCTGCCACACCAGGAGATGGATTTATCCTGGTTTTCCACAGCAGCAGGGGTGCTCCTGTGGGCTGTGCCAAGGCGGGAGCAGGCAGGGAAAAGCCTCCTCCAGCATTGCTAATGGAGGAGTTGGAAGTAAATTAAGTCTGGAAGGGTTTTTTCCCCCTCACTGCATCTTCCCCTCCTGTCCCTGAAGGTCTGGAATGGCTCTGAAGCAGAGCCCCAGCTCCTCTGCTGATTTACAAGCAGATTGTGCCTGGAAAGGGGATGTTTAAGGAAAAGCATGGATGGGGTAGGTCTGGTTTTCCCAAATGCACTCAGTGGCTGCAGGAACACGGCCACACACAGCAAAGCCAGGCCTGGGGGGGGATGGAGGCACCCAGGCTGCCCCAGAAATGTTGATTTTTGTATGAACTGTGAGTAAACACAGAGATAAAAATGATCTACACATCCCTGGGAAATGCAGCCCACCAGGAAATTCAGCTGGAGCAGCTCCTTCCTACCTGTGCTGGGGAAAAGGAGCAGAAAAATGGGAAAGGAAATTCCACCCTGCCAGGCAGAGCAGCACCAATCAGCTTTTAATTTCAGCCACTCATTAGTTAATTTATTAGTCCATTGACTGAACCCAACGGTGTGGCACTCCTCACCCTCCCAGGAATATGAATTGGGACCCCTGTTAGGCCAGGGATGTGGACACCACTTCTTGCAGCAGGAACGTGGCTTTTCCGTGCTCAGGAGCTAAAATAAATCAGGATTAATTCCTTTTGGAGCTTCCAGAGCCAGATGCATCCTGGCCATGCCCGTGCCTGACATCTGCCCATTAAAGTTGTGCAGAGATGCAGATCTGTAAATGTAATTACACAGCTCAGCTCTAATTTCCAACTCTCATTTAACAACCGACTTAGCAGCATCCAAACAGTTCCAGTCCCATGGTTAATTCATGAGGATGCACATCTCCAAAATAAACTCAAAATCCTCAGAGATTCCCCATATGAATTGGGGAAAATTCCTAAGGGAATGTGGAGTGAGGGGGTGCTGGTCCAGGGGCTGAGCCTGGCTTGGAGCTGCTGTCCCAGAGGAAATCCCAGCCTGGGATGTGCTGCCTTGGCCACCATGTCCTTGTTTTGGGAGACCTGGGCAGAGAATTCCTGGAGATCCATTTCTCTGGAGATTTTAGGATTATGAACCCAGCGAGATGTGTTTGTTTTACCATCGAACACAAATCCTGGCTGTGCTGGGGTTTATTCCTGATCCTGCCTGATGGGAAACTGCCCTTTGATCCCTGGGATCCAGCTCAGGCTGGGAGCAGACCCAGCTCTGGAAAAGAAGCCGGAGTTTCACGCCTCTGAGGCTGAAACACCTTTATAAATCCTCCTTATCTTCTGCATCACAGGAAAAGAGAGTTTTTTAGTGCTGTTGGAATAGGATCCCAGGGTGGTTTGGGATGGAAGGGATTTAAAACCCATCCCATTGATGGGCAGGAACACTTTCCATAAACCAGCAGGACCCAAACCCCCTCAGGTGCAGAGCCATTCATTTATTTCCCATTCAACACACCGATGTATTTTTCCATGTTAATGCATTTCCCTTAAGAACGCATCCAACTATTTCCATTTTTCTCATTTAATGCATTCTCCCGCTTCAAATCCCTCTCCTATTTCAGTGCCTCCTCCTATTCCAATGAATTCCCTCCACCTCCGGCCTCCCAGGGAGGCTTCCCCCGGAGCTCCTGCTGCATCCAGGACAAGCGGCCACCCCGGTGCTGCTTTTTTCAGGATCCATCCCTGCCCTGCCCGGGGACTTCTCCCGCATCTGCTGCCAGTTCCACCCATCCCTGTTTAATCTCTGGGAGCTGACTCACGGGGAAACGCCAGCCTCATCTGCCGGGAATGTTAAACAGAGCCTTTTTAAACAAGGCATGGAAGAAAGCGACCATCTGGCTGCAGGGAAACGTGCTGCTTCTCTCTTTCTGCGGGGAAAGGGACACAGGGACCGAGGCCAAGCGGGCCGGGGCTCCCCCACCCAAGGCGCTGCCCCAGGTTTTGTCCCCAAAGCCACTCAGCTCGGATGGAGGGGTTGTCATGGCAATAACCCCGGGTTCAAACAATCCCGGGGAATTTGATGGGGATTAAAGCCCCGGGAGTCTGGAGAAGTGAGCCAGGAGGTGCCCTGGGAGGGGCTGGCACCTGCGCTCTGGCAGCTGCTGCTGCCACATCCCTCCATCCCAGCCTGGACTGAGCCTCCCCTCATGCCTCAGGTTTGGCTTTTATTTAATTTTTCAGGTTCTGTGCTGCTTTAGTGTGCAGTTCTGAGCTTCACATTCAGCATTGCTGAGCTCTGTGCACAGAGCAGGGAGACAAAACAATTCCTGCTCCAGCTGGGCACCAAGGACAAATGACCCAAATCTCAGCCCAGGAGCACAAACCACTGTGGAAGAGGTTTTACAGCAGCTTCTGTGAGCCACAGAGAAGTTTGACAGGAGGATCCATTTTTACCCCTGAAAGAATTTTCTACCAAGGTCTTTGACATAGGAACCAAGAAGAAAAAAAAGATAAATAAGAGAAACCTGCAGCTGCCTATTCCAATGAGTGCTTTGTTTGTTTCTTGTGACCAATGAGCAAAGTGTAAACTTAGGAGCTTTGTAAGAATGTATAAAAAGCATGCATGCTAGAATAAAATCAGTTTGGGGCCTTCTGAAAACGGAGTGTGTTGCTTTGTACTGTCTCTGTCTCCACTAGAACAAACCCCGTGGGCTGGAGAGAGAAAAACAAGCAGGGTGGGACTGCAGGGGCTAAAGCTGGAATGGGACAATGAACTGCAAGGGGCAAATGGAGCAGAGCTGAGCCCAGGGAGAGACCCCGGGAGCGCTCGTGCATTTTGGGGCCATTTGGGTTCATCTTGGGTGCAGCCCTGGCTGGGCTCTGGTGCTGCCCAAGGTGGATCCATGGAGGAGATCCTTGGGATAAATCCCTGCTTTATGCTGGGACTCTGCCCAGCCTCTGCTCCAGGGCAGCCTGAACAAGGTTCACCCCCATTCCTGGGGCAATTCCTGGCTGGCCAGTGGGTCAGGAGGAGGATTTGCTCACTCACCCCAAGCTCTGTTTTAGGGTTAAAGCCAGGCCTCGCTTTTCCTTTTTGCTCATGCAGCAGAAATGTAAAAGCAGGAAAGAGCTGCTGGAAAATCCCAAATGCTGGATTGGGGAGCAGCCATTGCACAGAATCAGCTTTGCTTTCTGATTATTCTGAAATTATCTTTCTGCTGGGATCAGGGACTGAGCAAAAGCCCCATCTCAGCAGCTCCTAAAACCAGATTACAGAGGGAGTGGGGGAACTGGCTCTGATTTATCTCTGTGCTCACTCAGCCCATCCCAAATCCCAAACCACCACTCCAGCTCTCCCACCTCTCCCAGCAGGGACCTGCCCAACCTGCCCTTCCCTTATTTATCCCACGGGCATTGCTGACTTCCCTGTGATGCTACAAATCCACGGGGAAAACACCCAGAGCTGTCAATAAATCCTGGAGAAATCAGAAGGGCCTCTGCAAAACCCTTGGAAAAAGAAATCCCTGCTTTTCCTGGGGCTGCCAAGGTGCCACAAGGAACCTGGGAGATGGGAAGGAGGCACAGGCTGTTAAAATTCCCAGCACACGTTCAGGATAGACTGAAGGGCTGAATTTATTCCAAAGGTTCCCTCATTCCTTATATCCATTTAGAGCTGGCTCTGGAGATGCTCCCAAGGTAACAACAGCCAGAGAATTTGGGATAAAGGCAAGTATTTTCATCTGCTTTTCCTCAGGGATGCCATTTCAGACAAGCCTGCTCCCATCTCATCCCTGAGCCTGGATTCCAGGCCTGGAATTTGCAGCCTTTAGATCCATCCAGGCTGTGATTCCTCAGTGGAAAATGCAACTGGAAAAGGTGTTTTCCAACCAATGGCACCAAAATCCCTTCAGGATCACAGACAGCTTGGGCTGGGAGGGATCTTAAATGGAATTCCAGCCCCTGCCCTGGGCAGGGACACCTCCCACAGCCCAGGCTGCTCCAAGCCCTGGGAGAGGCCTGGAAGGAGATTCCTCTGGAAAGGGGGGAGGCAGGAGTTCTCCTGGGCAAAGCGAAATTTGGGAGCAAAAAATTCCCTCTGCGAGCTGCTACTGGAAATTCAGAGCCTCTGCTTAGAGGAGAAAATGTCTAGGAAAATAATCAACTTGAAGTTTCTAATGCTGATCTTTTGGAGGGCTTAATTCCTTTTTTTTTTTTTCTCTCTTTCTTTTTTGCTCTGTCTCAATGAAAAACCAGGAATTTCTGTGGTCTAATTCCTTCCAGAACTTTGTGTCCAGTGTCAGGTCCTGCCCCTTCCCCTCAGGAATTCTGCTGGAGGCTCCTTGACCACTCTCCACCCCAGCCTGGGGGAACACAATGAGTTGGAGAGGATTTAAATCCATGAAAAGCTTCCCAAGCATCCTGCAGCTCTTCCCATCAGTGCCCCAGCAGCCAGGGATGGCCTTTCATCTCCCCACTCCTGAAATTTCAGGAAAATGAACCAATTCCCTGCCTTTGGAAATCCCTTCTCAAGTGCTCAGGAGCTGCTGGGGTGAGGAGAGGGATGGGCACTGCTCCCTGCTCTGGGGTGGTCCCAGCATTCCAGGGATTTCCCATCCCAAGAGCTGTGAAAAAATCAGGGGAAACACTTGGACAGAGCTGAGCTCTATCCCAGGGAAATCCTGGGAGACCTCAGCAGGGAAATAAGGTGGGAAACTGGAAATTGCTGGGGTTTCTGTTCCTGCTCCTTTGGTGGTGCACCAGAGCAGGGGGAATTTATTGTCCTTGCTGTGATCAGGGGTGTAAATCCCAGGATTGTCACTTTTTGGGATGTTGCAGCACCTTCCTGGGATAGATATACTGAATATGGAATGTAAAACACATATATCACATAGAGATAGAACATCCCTTTTAAAAACACATATATCTATTGTTTCCTCAGGTTTTTCTTTGCTCCAGACCTTTCCCAAGGTCTGCTGTCCTCTGGACAAGCTCCAGCACCCAAACCAGCTGGGAATTCTCCTGTTGAACATCAAGGAGTGGGAGCAGGGTGGATCCCACTGAACTCGTGCTGTGAGAGATAAAACCAGAGTTATGATTAATCTGCTGCAGGTATAAACAGCACAAATGATCCCTGCAAAGTTATTTTCCTCTTCCATTTCTGCCATTAAATTTTAAAAAAGGAATTACTTTTAATATCCCCGAGTGCTGGAAATGTGAACATGTTGGAAATGCCTTGGAAAGGCTGGAAAAGATCCAGTCCCGGAGCACAAAAATCTCACGCTCAAACCTCCAGTGAGGGTTTCAAAAAGTGATGGCTTGGAGCTGTAGTCATGGTGAGAAAACAAAATAGATTGGGGAAAATACAGGAAAAGATGGCAAAAGGGGATGGAAAGGAAAGGGAAAAGGAAAGGGAAAGAAGGGAAAAGGAAAGGGGAAGGGAAAGAAGGGGAAGGGGGAAGGGAAGGGAAGGGGAAGGGGAAGGGAAGGGAAGGGAAGGGAAGGGAAGGGAAGGGGGAAGGGAAGGGAAGGGAAGGGAAGGGAAGGGAAGGGAAGGGGAGGGGGGAAGGGAAGGGAAGGGGAAGGAAGGGGAAGGGGGGGAAAGGAAAGGGAAAGGAAAGGAAAGGAAAGGAAAGGAAAGGAAAGGAAAGGAAAGGAAAGGAAAGGAAAGGAAAGGAAAGGAAAGGAAAGGAAAGGAAAGGAAAGGAAAGGAAAGGAAAGGAAAGGAAAGGAAAGGAAAGGAAAGGAAAGGAGAAGGAGAAGGAGAAGGAGAAGGAGAAGGAGAAGGAGAAGGAGAAGGAGAAGGAGAAGGAGAAGGAGAAGGAGAAGGAGAAGGAGAAGGAGAAGGAGAAGGAGAAGGAGAAGGAGAAGGAGAAGGAGAAGGAAAGGGGAAGGAAAGGAAAGGGGAAGGAAAGGGGAAAGGAAAGGGGTTTGCAGTTTGTGTTGGAAGGGCCCTTAAAGCTCATCCAGTCCCAGGGGTAGGGACACCTCCCACCATCCCAGGCTGCTCCAAGGACAGACTTTGCCCTGGCTGAGAGCTCTGGGAGCTGGGGGCATTGTGAGCATGGGCCAGACGAAGCATCCCGAGGGTGCTTGGCTGAGCATCATCCCCGGGCAGGCAGGGAGCAGATTCCTGGCGGCTCCTGGGGGTGCCCGGTGCCAGCCCTGCCCCTGAGGAGAGGTTTGGCACCGCAGGGAGCCGCTGGTGTTTCGCCGACCGTGCCATATGCGGGCAAATGGAGGAGAGGAGGGAGAACGCCCTTTTACCACGAAAATTAGAAAAGGCAAAAAGAAGGGGGAAAAAAAAGCGCCCCCATCCCAAGCCATTAGCACGGGCATTGTAGCATGAAACACAAACCCTTCCTCCCGAGCCACACAAAGGCCGGGCAGAGTAATTAATGCAATGAAAGGGCCGGGGCTTGCAGATGGAGATGCGGGAATAAAGGCGCTCCCCGGCGCTGGGCTGTCATGCATCGCATGCTGCATCTGTTATGGAAATCAGGGCTAGCGGGGCCTTTTGTTCGGGCTAAAGCCCTCCCAACAGGGATTTGGCCGCAGTAGATTTTCTTGTTATTAAACACGATTTCGGGCTAGTTGGGAGCAGATGCTGCCGCAGCGTTTGGAAGTAATAAGGGAGCTCGGAGCGTGCAGCATCCCCGAGAAGCCTGGGCTCGCCGGCGAGAGCGGTTCCAGCGGCGCTCCCTGCTTTGCACATGAATGCTGCTGACACCAGCTGAGCCTTCTGGGCTGCCCTGGCAGCGCCCCGGCACCCCCTCCCCGCAGGGACACTCCAGGCACACACTCCAAACACATCCCTGCCCTCCTCGGCACCACAGGGCACCCAAAAAGTCACCGGACAGCATCCCAGCCACTCGCAGCATCCCAAAAATTTAAGATATCCCTCTGATGTCCTCGGTGATGGATGTTTGGCCGCGTCAGGAAGGAGAGGAGCGGAGCAGCCCGCTCGGGGATGTTGGGGTCACAATGGGAAGGATCTTATTGCTCTCTACACCTTGCTGCAGGGAGGTTGCAGACGGATGGGTCTCTTTTACCGGGCAGCACTGACAGAACCAGAGGACACAGCCTCCAGCTATGTCAGGGAAGGTAGAGGTTGGATATTAGAAAATAATTTTTCACTGAAGGAATAACAAATTACTGGAATGCTCTTCCCAGGGAGGTGGTGGAATCACCATCTCTGGACGTATTTTAAAAAAGACTGGACATGGCACTTGGTGCTATAGTTGACATGTTGGGGCACAGGTTGGACTTGACAATCCTAGAGAGGTCTCTTCCAACCTCATTTTTCTGTGATTCTGTGATTCTGTGACAAAGGGAGAGAGGTGACAAAAGCCACGGTTGAGTCCCCGCCACAGCACACTGTGGGAATGTTCCTCACTCAGGGTCACCAAATGTGGTGGTGTTCACAGGGGTCCCAGCAGGAGGGAAGAGATGAGAATCCTGACTCCATGTTTCAGAAGGATGATTGATTATTTTATGATCTATATTATATTAAAAGAAAATGATGTACTAAGACTACACTAAAAGAAAAGAGAAAGGAGACATCAGAAGGCCAGCAAAGGAAAGGAGGGAATGATAATGAAATCTTGTCACTGCTCACAGCCTCGACTGAGGTGGCTGTCATTGGTCATCAAGTAAAAAACAATTTCACATGCTGAGTAAACAATTCTCCAAATCACATTCCAAAGTAGCAAAACGTGGAGAAGCTGAAGCTTCCCAGCTTCTCGGGAGAAAAGGTCCTGGCAAAAGGATTTTTCATAAAATATGTCTGTGACAGCACATCAGCACCTGGGGGTGGTGTTTGGGCTGGAATTGCCTCTGGCAGCTCCTGAGAGAAGGGTCCTGGAGCTGGCGTGTGCCACGCTCAGGCTGGGAAGGGACAGAGCAGCGGTGCCACCCCAGGTGCAGCTCTAGGAGCACATCCCGGGCTGTTCGCTCAGGGATCTCCCAGGTTTGCCAGAGAAGGGCAAAACTGCAAAAATGGGGGTGGAGAAAGGGAGTTTTGGTAGTGCGGGATGGAATATTAAAGCTCATCCCATTCCTGGACATTTTGCTATGTGCAGGGACACCTTCCCACTGTCCCAGGCTGCTCCAAGCCCTGTCCAACCTGGCCTGGGACATTTCCAGGATCCAGGGGCAGCCACAGCTGCTCTGGGCAGGAGAAGGGGTTTTCATAGCCCTGAGGCAGAGCTGTCCGTCCGTCCGTCCGTCCGTCCATCCATCCATCCCTCCCCTGCTGTGGACCATGGAAAATGAGCAGGACAAAGAGCATCAAACACATCCTGAGAAGGACAAAGAGCATCAAAACACATCCAAAACAGAACAAAGGGCACCAGAACACCTCCTGAGTGGGACAGAGAGCACCAAAAGTCATCCTGAGGAGGACAGAGAACATCAAACACCTCCTGAGCAGGACAAAGAGCACCAAAACTCATCCTGAGCAGGGCAGAGGGCACCAAACACCTCCTGAGTGGGACAAGGAGCACCAAAACACCTCCTGATCAGGACAGAGGGCACCAAACACCTCCTGACAGACAAACCTCATCAATCCCATGCTGCTGTGCCAGGCAGGAGCGGCTGACAGGGCAGGGCAGAGGGCAGAGCCCATTCCCACGTCACGGATGTGCTGCTCCCATCAACAGTGGCAGATTTCCCTACACGCCAGACAAGGAATGAGTCACGTCTGCTTCAGGGCAAGTCCTGAATCCGATCTGCAGCTTTTCCAGCCAGGATGAGGTTAATGGCTCTGCTCGGAGTAACCTGAAACTCGGCACAGCCACCTCCAAGCCCCTGACTTGGGAGGTCCCGACTTTGGGGGCAGAAAATGCCCTGCAGCCCCAGGATCGGCTTTTGTTCTCTGGAAAATGGTGCAGCACGATGCCATCAGCATTCCCGAGCAGGGGGAACACATTCCCGAGGAAAAGGGACACATTCCCGAGGAGGGGGAACACATTTCTGAGGCAGGGACACATTCCCAAGGAAAAGGACCATATTCTCGAGGAAGGGACACATTTCTGAGGAAAGGGGACACATTCCCGAGGAAAGGGGACACATTCCCGAGGAAAAGGGACAATTCCCAAGGAAAAGATACACATTCCTGAGGAAAGGGGCCATATTCCCAAGGCAAGGACACATTCCCAAGGCAGGGACACATTCTAGAGGCAGGGACACATTCCCAAGGGAAGGGGCCATATTCTCGAGGCAGGGGCACATTCCCAGCGCTCTGGATCAGGCCACGAGGCCCAGAGTTGTCAGAAATAGAGTGAGGTTCTCATGCGGCTCCATCCCCTTTTCCCAGTCCCTCAGTGGTTGCTGTCACCTTGTCCCCAGCTCTGAGGTCACACCCTAACCTAACCCTCCTTCCTACACCCTCTTATCCAATTCCCCCATCCAGTTTAAACAGCCAAGATGGCGGCAGCCCCGTGAGGGGACCCGCCATCTTAGGCCAAATGCCGCCCAATCTCGCCTTGTCATTGTGAAATGGCGCCCAGGACCTCCCTGCTCCTCTCCCTTCCTGCTCCAGGGACTGTCACAGCTCCCTGCAGGTGTCCCAGGGTGTCACTGCTGGTTTTTCATTCTCATGGCAGAGCACTTGACTGAGCATCCTCTGCCCCCCCACCCCAGGGACACCCCAAGGTACCCTCAGGAGCCCAGTCCCAGTTGCTGCCATGGATTCCAGCCCTGGAATTCCAGCCCTTGTGTTTATTTATCCTTGTGCTCCTTCCCTTCAGGTGTTTGCTCAAATCAAGGCTCCTCATGCTGGGGGTGAAGCTTTTCTTTGGGTTTTTCCCTCAAAAATCCAGGTGGTCCTGGCTGATGCCCAAGCCCACAAGGTGTAACTTCACCCCCCATCTGTAAATATTTCATAATATTCAATATTAGTGCCGTTATTTCATTGCAAACACACTGAAATTCCTCTTTATTTCAGAAATGCACACTGCAGGGGGTTACTGCCAGCTCCTCACCCCCATATTTTATATTTTGCTGTGAAATTAGTAAAATGGTAACTTTATTCCTAAAATGGCACCTGGACTGGCTTCAAGGTGGCTGTTCCCAGGAAAATGAGCCTAGGAATGTGGTTTAACCAGGGAATGTCTCTGCTGTGGGATTAAAGTCTGGTTTAGAGACTTTGCTCATCCCCTTCCTCATTCCCATGGGAATGATCCCAGTGCCACCTCCAGAGCAGGACAGGTGACCATTGCAGAGCAGGAACCATCCTGAAAGGATCCATCCCCTTTCCACGAGTGAAAAATTGGGAATTCCTTGCAACCTCCACAGCAAATGGCAAAGGAAGGAGATTTAGGAGCACATCCCAGAATTTGTGCCATGAGGTGGGTGGAGGACTAAAAACCCATTTCCCCACTTGGAATTCTTTCTTCACAGATCCCTTTGGAAAACTGGGTGAGATCTTTTCTCTCCTCCTCAGATTATTTCTCATCCCTCATCCTCCAAGATCATTTAGGGAGGATAAATAAAAAACACTTGGCAGAACATTCCTTTGGGCCAGATCCCAAGGATCAGGATCCAAGGTCATTTTGGACACTTTAGGACCTGCTAGGAAGATGAAGGAGCTGCAGGGGAAAAAAATTTTAAAAATTAAAAATAATGTTTGAGCTTTTAAATTGGCAGCAGCCATTGTTCCAACTCCAGCCTCTCCATGGCTTTTTCAGGAAGGCTGGCACAAGACTGGGATGAGATGGAGAATCCCTGGAAAAATTGGTTCATAAATCTTTTAAGAAAGGAGTTTGGAAGGAAGAAACTAAATGAGCTGAAAATTAATAATTACTTGATTTTCAGCAAGTAATCCCTCTCTTAGGAGAGGCTGGCTATGTGAGGATGAGGCAAAGAAATGCCAGCACCTGATCCTGAATCCACCAGAGTCCCAAAATACCCTTGGACCTTTAAGCCACCACAAATCTGGGTGGAAAAACCCCTAAATATCCATCAAACAGCCAAGTTCAGCATGATAAATTTGGGTTTATTTCCTTTCTAGGGGTGGTTTGAGTGTCCTTTAACAGCACCTTCCTAATCCACCCCGTTTGGGAGTGACCCAGGAGCACCATGGAAACATCCAAAATTCCTACAAAATCCAGGGAACCTCCAAACTGGAGGCACCAGGAAAAGACATTTCTGTTCTTCCACCGGGAGCCAGGCAAGAGCAGCTCAGAGGGAGCAGAGGAACCACAAAGCCCAGCTTGCAGCTCACACAAGAATTCCCTGCCAAGCTCTGGTGAAATCCCAGGAAAAGCAGCAGGGGCCTGGTGTGGGACCACAAGGGTTGGGATGAAGCCAAAAAGAGTGGCCCAACTGCTCCTCCACCACAAACCCTCCAAGAGGAACCATTAGTTGGGAAAAATCATTTATGGAAAGAGGCTCCAAGGAAGGAGGAGTGGAACTTTTCTGCTGGCTCAATTTTGGGTCAGTGACCCATGAGCTGTGTTGGGCTCCTCGACCTGGCACAGATGGAAACACCAAAGACACCTTCAGATGGCAAGGACAGGGAGTTTGGGTAATTAATTAACCCCTCACTCATTAATTACTCATTAATTACAGCACCTACAGAGCTGTTGGGTCATCAGAACACCAAAGCAGTTCCAAGAACAGGAGATGAACAACTGCTGGGAATTCTGAGAACACCACAGGGAGACAATTCCAACCTTTGCTGCCAGGACTGACACCGGGAGAAGCCCTCAAGAGGGGAGAATGAGCCACAGGTTCTGTGTCCCAACAGGACACAGGAATTCCAGGACCTTCAGAATTCCAAGGATCTCCCAGTAGCACCAGCAACAGGAACAGATGGGAACACCAAAGACCCCTTCAGATGGCAAGGACAGGGAGTGTTTGGGTAATCAATTAACCCCTCACTCATTAATTACAGCACCTACAGAGCGGCTGGGTCATCAGGAACACCAGGGCAGTCCAAGGAACAGGAGATGAATTGCTGGGAATTCTGAGATGAATTCTGAGATGAAGAACACCACAGAGAGACAATTTCAAACTTTCCTGCCTGGATTGACACCAGGTGAAGCCCTCAGGAGGGGAGGATGAGCTGCAGGTTCTGTGTCCCAACAGGACACAGGAATTCCAGGACAACTCAGAATTCCAAGGATCTCCCAGCAGTGCCAGCATCAGGAACAACCCTCAGCTGGGAATGAGATTTTCTGGCAAAGAACAACCTGCAAGCTGAATTTGAAAATGTGAAAATTCAGCTTGAGAGGCAAAGCAAAGCAACCCCCACGTGTTTGCTTTGCTCCTCTGCCTCTGGCATTTTTGGGAAACAACTCTGGGAAGAACCCACAGCAAAGTGGAAAATTTAATGCCCAAAAGGCTGTTGCAAGAGAAAGATTCCTATTCAAACCCCAGCACAATTATGCCCCAGAACACACAAATATTAATGAACTACCACACAAAGGCCATTTTCACTACGAGAAAATTCCTTTTTTTGTTTTTTAATTCAAAGAAAAAAAAATGGTATTTTAATAAATACTGCAGAAACATTAACCAAACATACAAAGTGACTTCAACAATTAAAAAAAAAAGTAATGAATGTCCTGCTTTATAACAGTTATAACTTATTTTTCCACAATATTTAAATACAGAAAGAAGCACTTACCAGCTATTTTGTAATACTGCCCTAAGAGCACTGTTGCATCAGTTAAAAGCTTATTATGGTGGTCAAAAATGTCTTTTTTTTTTTTTGTGGGAAATAACCAGAATGGGAGTGAGATTTGTCTTCTTTTCTCAGATGAAACAAAGTGCTGGGAACACACAGAACTGAGATTTAATTAAGAGTTCATCTTTACCTTTGCACGAGTGAACAGAGCTTTTAAACACTTCAAAAATGAAGCATCACCATTGGGAATGAAATGCTTGTCCTCCACAAGCAAAAACCAGCCTGCTCAGAGCTTTGTCTCCTTCCTTTGGGAGAAGTTTGGTGAGTCAGGAAGAGTTGCAAACCATTGGAAAAGGCTGATTTAATTCAGTGTAACAACAGCAAAAAGGGATTGGACTGAACCAGTTCACCCCATTTCAGGATTGGGGGGCTGGATACTTTTTGTGTTAATCCTAAAACTAAGGGCAGTATCCAGTTCCCACTGGGGACCCCTTAAGGCCTCACAGTTCTTCAGACCCCTTTTCCTCCCCAAAATGAGGAGCACCACAAAAGGCTCTGCTGGCTCATTTGCAGGTTTTTGAGGGGTATTTTTTTTGTTTTTTGCAGTGAACCACATCCCAGAAGAGCATTTCTCTGCAGCTTTCTGCGGGATTCACGGGCTCTCCAGCTCCTGGGAGAAGCCCAGGGGGGGTTTTGGGGCTTCCCCAGGTGGGCAGTAAGGCTTAAGGAACGATCAGGGCTGGAAAACCACGAATCATTTGCCATCACAGCTCTCAGCACCTCCCACTTGAACCTACAGCAACGAGGCCACACAGAACACCAGCACTGGGCACCAACTCCACATCACAACCACAAAGAGGAACAGCCGAGTCAGAGCCCTGCAGGGCTGCTTTGCCCCCACTCCCCTCCCCCCCAAACTGCATCCATCTCATTTCCACGGCCATTCTGGGAATCCTCAAACAGTTGTCTTCATCCCCACCGTGGATCAGCAAGGCAAAACTCCAAAATTTTCCTCTCGGTGACACACACGGCCTCGGTATCCTCTCCATTTTCACAATCAGCTACTAAAAAAAATGAGATCAAATCCTTTGGAAAACCAACTCTAAGGTCACGGGGATAGTTCCTTAATGAGAAGGGTGTATTAATAACGTCTTCATTAAAAAAAAAAAATCCCATTAAAGTATTATTTGAATGAAATCAAAGTGGTAGCATCCAGGAGCAGAGCGTTACTAAAAGAAACAAGCACTGTCCATCACATCTCTCCTTTGCAGGGTTATTTTCCCAACCATTCTCTCTTCTCTCAGCACATTCAAACATTTTCCCTTTTATTATTTTTTTTTTGGCATTGTCTTCAACAGAAATTCCTGATGCCACCTCTCTCAGAGCCTTTTCTTCCTGCTGCTCAGTCCTTAAGTACAGTCTCACACAGCAGGAGAAGCCTCCACGAAAGCACTGGCAAAGCCCTCATTAAACACCCTGTGGCTGTGACTTCATTGAGCTCCAACCCCTCCTGGATCTTCTTCCTCCTCCTCCTCCAGGAAATCCCAGCTCCTTCACATCACCGTGCAACTCTTGGCTTTGTCCTTTCTCAAGTCCGTGGCCACTGTGGACAGTTCTGGCCTGCCAGGCATGTGTGAAATTCGCTTTGTGGCCCTCTGAGATTTGTTTCGTTTCACATTTTTGTTTGTTTTGTTCACACAAGCCAGGGTGGCGACGTGAAAAATGTCTCTGACACTGTTTTCTGACTGTAAGGCTGAGCATTCGATGTATGTGGCTGCTCCAATCTGTTTGGCCATATTTGCACCCTGAGGGGAAAAAGGAACATGTGATCAATACCAAGTTGTGCAAAACCCTCACAATTCCAGCTCGGCGCTGTTTGCCTGGAAAACCCAAAGCTGACTTGGGAAAATAAGCAGAGATTTGTTTGCAGGAGGAGTTGAACAAATGTCCAAGCTTTATCTGCTGTGCTGATAAACACAAACTGGGGGAGAAAAGGAGCTCAGTGACAGCAGCTTTTCACCAGTTTCACCTTATCCTGAATCTGGGAAATTTCTGGAAAATCTGGCAGCTGAAATCTCCCAAGAGAAATTCAGTGCCCAAAGGAATAAGCAGCTGCCCTGAGCTGGAGCAGAGCCCCTGTTCCAGCTGCAGGAAAAGGGCAAAGTTCTTAGGGAAATGTGTTCTGGGAGAATTCTATCAACTTCCTGATAGGGAACAGGGAAAAAAGGGAAAAGAACATGAGGGGTTACAGGAGCCCTTCTTTAGTGATTTTTAGGAAGTCAAAGCAGGGATATTGGTTCCAGCAGCACAAGGCAAACAACCCAGCATGTGAGAGATTACAATGGCCAGGGATGCCAGGGTGGATTTTGCTACTGGAACACAATACAGCATTATGTGAAAAACCAGGAGTTGTTCCAAGGGAATTTGATTTCTGAGGGGTGAATCTTTACTAAGTTACAAAAAGCAACCATATCCTTGATTTTGCTACTGGAACACAATACAGCATTAAAAAAAAAAAAAGGGAGTTGTTCCAAGGGATGATTTCCAAATTCTGAGGGATGAATCTTTACTGAGTTACGAAATCCAACCACATCCTTGAGGTGCCACCCCCGTGGCTGCTCAGTGCCAGCCTGATGACACCAATCCCTGGGCATCCAAACCTCCTGTTTGCCCTGCAATGATGCAGCCCCTTATCAGTGGCAGAGGGGAGAGGCCTGATAAGGCAGCAGGAGCTGGTGGGAGCAGCCCTCCCCACAGTCAAACATCTCAGCTCCTGCTCAGCTGAGCCTCAGAAATGTTTGCTCAGGTGGAGCTGCCTGCACTGGGAGGCTGGAGCAGGGTGTCACCAGCCTGTCCTTACCCTCCCAGTGCTTCCTGCTGGAGTTCAGAGGAATTGTGGCCATGATATGTTCTGAAAAACCCTTTCCTTAGGATTTTTCTCCTGAGAAGCTGAGAGGCCTCAGGAACAAAATGCAAGCAATGGTTATCTGCTGCTGTGGGATGCAACAGGTGCATCTGGGATTGGCTCATGGGGTTGTTTCTAATTAATGGCCAGTCACAGTTGGCTCATTCAGACTCTCTGTCCAAGACACAAACCTTTGTTATTCATTCCTTCTTATTCTATTCTTAGCCAGCCTTCTGATGAAATTCTTTCTTCTATTCTTTTACCATAGTTTTAATATAATATATATAATAAAATAATAAACCAGCCTTCTGAAACATGGAGTCAGATCCTCGTCTCTTCCCTCATCCTGGGACCCCTGTGAACACCGTCCCAAGGAATGGGAAAGCTCTGACTCCATTCCAGGCAAGGGGATTTAGCAGCAGCTGTGTCCTCTGTGTTCAGCTGACTCCTGCTCCTCAGGGGTACAGGCTGAGCTGTGAATCCAGGGGAAAAATCCCACCTGCCAGCAGAGTTGTGATCACTGTCATGGAAAGACTTGATTTTACTGAACTCCTGCCATTTTCCAGCATAAACATGCTGCATCCTCAGTAACCCCACATCAGGAGCTGCTGCTTTGGAAAACATGAGGGAGAAACCATCCCAAACTGGTTGCTAAAGACACTGAGGTGGCTCGTGGAGGTGCCACTGTGCCTCCCACAGGGTGATTCAGCTGCCATGAATGATCACACACATGTGAGTAATAAAGGGAAGCTCACCTCAAGCAGTTTCCCTGTTCCTCACATCCTGCTCTCTCCACGACCTGATTCCTTTCCCTTTTCTCTCCTCTAATGCCTGCCTCCAAACTTCTCCCTTCCCCAAAGCAAAGAACTCATCAAGAATTAAGATGCCTTCTGGTGTTGCTGCACCTTCAGCAGGAAGGACAAGGGGTTTTTAAGGAACTGGGGACAGACTATATTCCAATATAATGTCATGATTCTAAAGTCAAACAACATTCAAATCTGAAGTCTGCAGACAGCAATTTTACCAATTTGTCAGTGAATGAACAGGATGCATCACCTTTTAGCTGCATTTTTGTTGTGTGCAGGCACGGAGAAGCAGGAAGCTTTTAACAACTCACCTAAAAAGCAATTTGCAACCAAGAAGACAACAATTTATGATGTTTAAAGGGATGATTTGAGGATGTGTTGTGGGGCTGCGGGACTTCCTTCAGTACTACACAGTTTTCAAACCAAGACAAATCCGCCTTTGAGGCCGCGCTGGTGCCATCATGAGGGAGAAGCTGCTCCCAGTGAGGGCTCCAGTGACAGAAAAGGAGTTTTTCTTCCCTCCGGGAGGACAGCAAAGGAGGTGGCCCCTACCTGGTCGTAGGACACGGGGGTCTGCCTGTGGTTGGAGAGCTCCACCAGCGTGCTGACATCGGTGCGCAGGTCCGACTTGCAGCCCACCAGCAGCATCTTGGTGTTGGGGCAGAACTCCTGGATCTCCCCTTTCCACTGCAAAATTCCAAGTTTTGTTCATTGTTGGAATGCTGAGAATGTCAGACTTTTCTTTCTTTTAGACTAAACCCCAAGAGAACACTGGATTTGACCTGAGGCTGTGGAGAAATCTTCCAAATTGAAATTTTGAATTCTAAAATTATAGGTGTATAGTTTGGTTAAAAGTGTGCAATATCACACAGTAGAAAACTTAAGAGTTTAAAGTTTTGGACTATTGTATTATATATAAAACAAGATAAAAGTTTTAAGACAAAAGCTAGTCCTTCTTCATGGGTTTGGGTGGTATTGTGTAATTAGATAAAAAAATCCACATTACAAGCCATGAGTAGTTAGTTATTAAGTTAAAAATAAAAAGAATTTAAGTGTGTATTTAAACTATTTATTTTTAATAGTTTAAATTAAATTTAATCATTATTTTATTATATTTTATATTTATATAAAATAGAAATAATATATAATATATATTATGTTTATACATTATATTTATATAATCTATTTTATTTAAATATAATATTAAAATTAAATTTAATAATTATTTACTTTCTTAATTAGACAGTTTATCCTTAAAAAAAGCCTTTAAAAAAAGAAATAAAACTCCATTTTTAGTTTGTTAAAGTAAAATACTGTAGAACTCACAGTTTATAAAACTGTGATATAAATAAAAACTAATAAACATTCAAGTTCAAACAAAAACTACCATCTCACATATTTCATGCTGACCCTAACAAAATAAAAAGATAAAACTCAACAGTTACTGTTTAAATCCAAAGAAGCAACGAGTAACAACTTTAATCAGTCCTGACGTCCCAGGCTGAAATATTTTTATGTAATGTCTGGATTTGCCTCCAAGGTAATTTGTTGAAGGCATCAGCTCCAGCAGAACTTGGTCAAGGATGAAATCTTCCTATCTCGCACACTCATGAATTCCACTGCCTTACTGATCAGGAGGGAAGGAGCTGAGACCATGTACCCACATGAGCCAAGGTCTGCAGAGCTGCTGTTTCTCACACCCAGCCCCCCAGAAATGGTGTCCCCACCTTCAGCTGCACAAGCACAACACCAGCAGGGCTAAATGGGGGTTTATTGCTGCATTCTCACCCCCAAAACGACACAAATCTGTCCCAGGTGAAGCAGCGAGGAGCCCCTCAGACAGAACTTGGCATAAATTCATTTGGTTTCATCTTTCTGCAAGGTTATGTTGAGAACTCAAAGCCAAAAACTTCACATCTTAATCAAACAGATGATATTCCCTAAAATTTAAGGTTGTAACTTGGGTTTAAAAGCATTTTAAGAAAAATCTCTTGCGGAATTAAGTAGTCAGCATTTGCAGGGACAGAAAAACCACAGCTCTGGATGCTTTTGGATACAGACAGAGTAGTTTTTGTGGGCTATTCAGAGCATTGTAAGGCACTTTATCCCAGTAAGACAAGAATCACTGGCCCCAGCCTCAGAAAAAAAGGAACTTGAGGTCACTGAGCCCCAAAGCCACCACTGTGAAGTTGAGTCATGCTCAGCAGCCAAGGAGAGGGCCAGGACCACCCTGCAAACACAGAGCCTGACTATGGAAATTCCATGTTTGAGCTCGTGGCAAGTGTGACACAGGCTGGGATCAGTGATCTCATGAAGGGCTTGGGGCAGGGCTGCATTTCTGTGCCACTGCAAGCTCTGCTGCTGCCTTCCAGAGGCATTTGTCACTGCTCCTTCACACGTCAGCCTCACAAATTATGTAAGGCCGTGGCACAAGTCCAAACACTTGGCAGATAAATTTTTACCCAGCAGAGTTTCCCAATGCTGTTACAGGAACATGTGAGATACAATTTTTTACAGCACCTCACACCACCCTCAACAACTCCTTGCTGCTGTCTCAGGGCTGAGGAATGAGAATTTCCTTCAGCCTCCAAGTGTCCATTAGCGAGTTTTTGTTTCCAATTAACATCCACCCCTTTCAAACACATGACCTCAAATTAAAGCAGCCTCCTGTCATCGCTCCATTGAAAGGAGCAAGGTGGAAGTTTCCAGTGTAGGAACAGCACCACTGCAGGGACTTCAACAAGAGCTTGGTCCAGCAGAGCTCTGTGCTCAGCGCTTGCTCAATCACTCGCCTTTTTTAGGACACTGTCCAGGGTTTCTGGCCGACTGATGTCAAAGCAGATCAGGACAGCGTCGGAGTCGGGGTAGGAGAGGGGGCGGACGTTGTCGTAGTAAGGAGAGCCTGCAGGGAAAACAAACATCATCTCCATTAATTGCTGCTTTCCTCTTCCTGCAGCCATCCAGACAGCCTGGAGAGGCTTCCAGAGACAGCCCCCAGTGATCCATCACCCACCAAAGGCCTGGGATGCTCCCAAGGAGAGGGAAACGCCCAGCTCAAGTTCAAGGCCCGGCACTAACCTGCAGGAGAACCAACCCTCCAACCCCAAAAAGGCTTTTTCTAAAGCAGATTTGAAATTCCTCAGCTTTGATTTGTCTAACAGTTAATTTAAAACAAATAGCTCCAAGTGCAAAAAGCATCTTTAGCTGTCACATTGGCAATGCTTAGAAGAAACTCTTGCTTCAAATTAAAGAACTTGTTGCAGGAAACAGATTTCCAGCAGGGAAAAATCCCAATCCTGTAGGCAGGCACTCAAGTTATTTGTCACAAAAAGCCTCATTAATCTGTAAACCAATAAAGCTTGCAATAAATGTTTATGTTTGGCCCATAAACCAGATTTTTATCAACAAGATCAAAGCTAATTTGGTAATCTGGGGGAACAGATGTAGGTACAGTGCTGCTCTTTGTGCTTGTTTTACTTGCAGGCCTGTGAAGGGATTCTCTGTCTTCCTTAACAACAATCATGACATGAAAAGTTAAAATCTGTCCAGAGTTAAAAGTTGTAATTCAATAATCTGGTGAATCTGGAAACAGGTTTGGGGGGGAGGGAGGGGGAAGAAAATTTTTTAAAAAAAATTTTGGTTTTTCTAAGAAGTTGCTCAACCACCATTAGGTTTGGCCTTAACTGTGCTGAGCTTCACTTCCTGAGGAAAATACAAAAAAAAATTTAAAAGGACATTCAAACCAGTTCAGTGGCCCAACAGGGCAAGGGCTTGGGCAGCTTAAAATTCATTTTCTCAGCCATCACACATCCTTATTTCTGTAAATCCTAGAATACAGCAGCCCCTGAAACACAGCACGGAACACCCCCCACAAGGACCCAGCTTCCAGGAGTTTGGGGGTTATCAGCTCGTTATCGCACGGATTTCCCAGCTCTCCAGAACTAATTGGCTGCAAGGTCTCTGATTATTAACTGGATTAGAGGAATTGCTCAGGTTTTGCCCTGACAGACAGCTCAGGCTGTTGCACAAGGAATGGTGTGAAGGGCTCGCAGATGACTTCACTTGGAAGGCTTCTCCTGCACGGGAAAGGAGGCAAGAATCCCAGGAATGTTGTTTTTGAAATGAGGAATAACACATGGGGAGTGAAGCATTACCAAAGTAGGTAGCAGAAGGTAATTTGGTGAACGAGAAGGATTTAATTCGAATGCTCATCTCTGTAAATGATGTGAATCTGACAGAGCTGTCAGAAAAGGCTCTTCACACCCCACTTCAGCTGAATTCAGCACAAATGACACGTTGGGAACAAATCTCAGCGAGGTGACCCGGAGTTAACTCCTCTCTGCAGCTATCAATGAGCATTTCCCACTGCTAATTACAGCCCGGTGGCTCCAGCACTGCCAGTACAGCCCTGTCCTGCAGCCCCGGGGCTGGGTTATTCACCCTGCAGCCCCAGGCTGGGTTCTTTGTCCTGGCCAGGAGGAGCTGCAGCACCAAGTGGCACCGAGAGCCACCTGGGTGACATTAAAGCGCTGCTGAGCTCCGGCAGGCAAGGGCAGGATTGAGGGAATCCTTAATGGGTGCTGGCTGAAAGGAGTCTCAGCAAAGCCTCACCCAGAAACTCATTCCTCACACAAATACCTCTGGGCTCACTCAGCAGCTCCAGGGATCCCATTTATGTCCAGGACATGGATTTGTGCTCACAGAGTCCCCACCTCCAGCCCCGAGACTCCTTCCCACCCCTGCTTTGCTTGGAAGGTTTTTCTTTTTTTTTCCCCCCACTTTGAATTTCTCCTATTTCAGATGCTGAGCTGCAATAAAAGCACTTTTAGCAAGCTTAGGAGGGATATTCCCCAGCTTTTCTCCAAGCTGGTGTGTGGCAGAACAAACAGAGCCCATTTCAACTCCTCGAGCTGCAGGATCCACAAAGGAAATTTCCTGCTCTCATTTATAACCAAAGCTTTATTCCTGTGCAAATAAAGAGGGGCTGCAGCCCTCACTGTGCAGGCCTATTCAAGCTGGCATTTTCATGCCTTTGCCCAGAGAAACCCTCAGAAGGCAGGAATGTGAGGAATGAGGCTCGCTCAAGTCTGAACAGACAACTCCAGCACAGCCCAGCCAGGCTGCTCCCTCTTTTTCATGTTCCTCTGCAGATTTGAAGCCGTGCCAACCCTCGAAAACAGAAGGAGAATGTGGAACCGGAGCCATGGTATTTGTGGGGAGAGAAAAAAAAAAAAAAGCCTATTTGTGTTTGGGATTCTGTTCCTGCAAAATAAAACATTTTTGGCAAGGACAACATGGGTGGTTTTTCAGTCTTATCAAGGAGTTGCTGATAAGGCTGTAGTTCATTTTCCTTTGTGCTGGACATTTATTCCAGCTGCAATCCTCCTTTTTTTTTTTTTTAAATTTGTTTGGCAGCTTCAATAATTTCAGCCAAAAATACTTGCAACATTAAGGATGGTCTGCTTTTGAAACCTTATGTTTCATGCAGAGTCCAACAAAAATTCAGCTTTTAGTCTGAAATAAAACCCCTCCCCAGCAATATGGTTGGGTTTGGCCTAGAGGGGATGCCAAGCTTAGCTTTAAATATTGCTATCTTAATAAAGAACAGAATGACATCATTAAAAGCTGAAGAATATTTAATTTTGGGGTGGTTTAGCACCACTTGAAGGTGCTGGATCAGGGAGAGGCGTTTGGCTGGAAGATGCAAAGGCACCAGGAGGGTTCAGCTGCACATCCTGAGGCCAGGAGGGCTCAGTAACAGGCAAGACTTTCCTATTTCCACACCAGCAAGCAGCCACCAGGAATTAGGCTTTGGAGCCTTTTGGAGCCCAGTCAAGTGAAAGAACAACAGATGAACAGCAGCATTCTCACTCCCAAAGCCTTGGGCTCACTAATTATCCCAGAAAACACAGCAAACACTGCCTGCTCCAAGGAGCTGATTCAGTGCTGATGGTTTTCCTCCATCAAAAAAAACCCAAAGAAACCAAAAAAACTGGGATGGCTGAGGTGGATTTTCAGTGCAGGTTATCTCCAAGCACAGAGATATCAAAATATTCAGAGTTTTTTGTAGGATAACACCTCCAAGGGAAAACTTTAGGAGGGCACTTGGCATTCCCAGGCATCGGTTTTAATTAATTCCCTTGTAAAAGTAATAAGAAAACCCTGCTAAAATGGCCAATTAAAATCAGAATTCAACAAGAGAAGCTGGAGACAAAGAGAGCAATTGGACTTTTCCTTTGCAGTTCTTACTGTCAGGGAATTTGGGGAATTAGCAACTGTAATTCCTCCAAGTTTCAGCTTTCTCCTGAAAGGTTTCAGCACGAAACTTTCCAATTAATTTCTGTTGGTATATGGACACTGAGCACATTGTATACAGTCAAAAATCACAGCAAAACCAACTTGACTCAGCCCCAAGGCCCTTCTGGATTTAATTACTTGCTAATCCCCAGCAGTTGTAAGTATTTCTGGCCCTGTTGAGAATTATTTTATTGGAGTAGCCACAGTCCAAGCAATAAAGAAACCCCCTAAAACACATTTTAGGGAGACACAGGTATGCACACCTAATTAATGGCATTTCTAAGCCACAGCTGCTGCTGTCCTAGCAAGAAATATAAATATCAAAGGAGCCAAAAAAACTTGATAAATGCAGATTAGATGGTAGATAAAGACAGCTAATACAGATTTTTTTTTTCTTCACAGTGGCCCTGAAAGTACCAGATGAAGCTTGAACCTGGAGTAACTTTTAATATTCCACCTCACACAAGAAGCAGAGCTCCCCAACAGCTCAAGACCGCCACATGTTACCACAGAGCAGAGTAATTTATGGTGTAGTGAGATTGCAACCAGACATTCCTGCTTTGAGAGAGGGCTGGTAGTCCCAAACCCCATTGAAATTCTACTTGGCAAGTGCTTCCCTTAATGCTGTGGCTAATTTAAATCCTTCTAATGACTTGCAGAACTAGACAGCACCAGCAAACATTTGAATAATGAACCTCCCCGTTCCATTCCACTCTTACTTGTCCCATATTCCTACGGGCAAATCCAAGATGCAACAACAACTCCCCAATGAATTTTAAATTTTCTGTCAGTTGCATGACACCTAGAAGTTCTCTGGTAAAAACACATTGTTATCGTTGGTACATAAAGAATTACAAACCAAAACTGTGGCAGCAGGGCCTGTTCTCACCCTCACACAACTATTTGAACCAATGGCCACAGCTTTTCTGATTTTCCCAGGGAGCAAAAAAGGAGTTGGAGGTGGCAGTACATCCTCCCAAAGGATTCATTGCAAAACCCAATTATCAACTTTAATTCAAGGGACCAATTGGCAAGGCTGTTAAATGATCCCAGTTTAAAAAAAAAAGTTAAAGATGAATACAAAACACTGATTGAGTCATCTTGGAAGTATCTGCAGCATATTCCAAAAAAAACCTCAATTAAACATCATCTTTTCCCCCCTCCCAAGAGATATTTGAGCACCACGAAACCTGCAGCCATCACCTCCCCCGTGTTGCAACGATCAGCCATCTTTTGAAGTTAATTAGATTTAGTCCTGCTTTGAAAATGCCATTCAGACATCTCTTCCAACTCAGTAGAGAAGCAGGACAAAGACTTGTAAAAATTAAATTACCAAGACTTTCAGATAAGGCTAAAACACTCCCTTATCTTCTGCTGTCTGTTATCTGCTGATGAGATTTTGCTCTGGGTTAATGGGCTTGGGCAGAGCTGGGTTTTTGCACTGGCTGAGAAGGGGATGTTGCTCACGGAGCCAGAATTCCTCATCCAGAGTCCCACAGCCAGAGGATCCACTCAGCACCACTCTGTAAAACCAAGCACTGGGTCTTTCAGGCATCTCCTCTTCACTTTGGGACGTCAGACAAATCACCCACTTGGTCTCAAGCTTCTGACTCAACCTCATTTGCTCTGAGTTCCAGGACACAGGACAAAGGCTGGCAGGTGTTTTTTCTTCCACTGCTTTTGTCTTTTGAAGTGCTAGGGAATATTTCATTCCATGGGTGTCTCCAGCCTTTGACAAACAGATTCCAAACCTTCCCACGTCCAGCCCGTGTGTGTGTGTGTTGTACGTTAATAAAGATAACATTTTCCAAAATAACTAATAATTTTTAATAAGCCCTTGCTCCACAGTTCCAGGCAGCTTAGTAATCAGCATGAAAGCTCCAACCAGACATACTCCAGAAATCTGCAAGTCTCACTTGGCATAAGATGAAGAAAAAAAAAAAATCAGCTCAGAGCAAAGCTGATACTGGTTGTGGGCAGAGGCTGCCTTTTCCCAGTAATCGTGTTGCAAGAATTTGGAATCGTTTCCTCAACAGCAAGAGGGAAGCCAACCCGCCGCCTAAACTCCTCTTTTAAACAGGGATTAACATTTTCATTCCTGGTAAAAGAACTGCTGTCGCACTGAGGAGGAACTGCCGGGTCCAAATTCAGCATTAACGAGCCATCTACACAGAGAAAGAGAGGCACTGCGTGTTCTGCCAAGTTCCTGCAGGGTTTTTTGCCAATCAGCTCTGCAGATGATGTTGATGCACACCTCTGGTAATGGTTCCTGGTGTCATTCCCCCCTGGACATCCTCAGCTCTCCGCAGGCACAGCCACACCGGCTCCCCACGCTCCTCTCCAGCACTGAGGCAGCAATTTTGGGGTGCTCCCTCACCCCCCTGGCTGTGTGTGCAGCCCAATTATCCAAATTATCAACGACAGGCGGATCTAGAGGAGCTCCTGTCTCAACATGCGAGCAGAGCCAGCCAAGCACCAAACCCCTCAACCTTGGAGGCGTCTGAGCCGGTTTCTTCCAGGTAAAACTGGAAGAATGAAGAGCCTGATGGGGAAAAGGATGGTTCCCTCTGCATCCCGGAGAATCAGAGATAAATTCTAAAGGTTTTCCCTAAAAGCCGTGCCTGGCCTTAGCGACTCTCTAGGACACTGAAAAGTGCTACGTTTTGTACCAAGGAGGCATTAAGGAGGCCAGCAGGAGCTCCAAAGCGAGCTGAAATAATTCACCATTAGCACATAAACACCTTTTCCCTCTCCTAGGAGGCCAAGCGGGGTCTGCAGGCAGCAGAGCAGCCCAGGCACCCCCGGAGCTCCCCAGAAAGCTCCTTCCAGCCAGGCAGGTGAGAACACATTCCCCCGCAATGCTGACAAACCGCTCCCCGGAGCCTTGCCCACACCCTCAGCCCAGCACATCCCGCAAGGAGAGCTGAGATTTTTGTCCAAAAGCCGTCAGAAGCCGCCGCATGCGGAGCCCGCCAGCCCCGCCGCTGCTCCCGATCCCCCCCGAAGTGCCGGGATGCGAACGGGAGCGCTCACCCGAGGTGTCCCAGAGGCTGAGCTCGATGCGCTGCGTGTCGATCTCGAAGCTGGCCGTGTAGTTCTCGAACACGGTGGGGACGTAGCTCTGCCGGGAGACAGCGCACGGTCAGCCCGCGCCCATCGCCGCCGCCCCGGCCCCGAACCGAACCGGCCCCAGCCCAGCCCCGCTCCCGTCCCGCGCACCTCGGGGAAGCAGTCCTTGGCAAAGACGTGGAGCAGCGCCGTCTTCCCGCACTGGCTGTCCCCCACCACCACGATCTTGCACTTCACGTTCTGGTTGGGATCCATCACCGCCTTGCTCGATAACTTCTGGCTCGCTCTTCTTTCCTTCATTGATCTCCCCTTAGTCCCCTCCGGCCGGCCACAACAGAAGAGAGGGGAAAAAAAAAAACCACCAAAACCAGCCAAAAAAACCAAACCACACCCGGGCTCCTCGAGGAAAAAAAAAAAAAAAAAAGCAAAAATAATGTAAAAAGCACAATAAAGCCGCTGCGGTGGAGTAGGCAGAGCCGCGGACGCGCCGCCGCCCGCCCGCCGGTCGCGCGCTCTCTGCTTTGTCCCCCCGCTGCCCGCCTCTATTTATAGCCTCGCGCCCGCCAATCACTGCCTGCCGCCTCGAGGGCCACGCCCCCCGCCGCGCGCCGCCGGGGCAGTGCGCCCCCTAGGGGAGCCGGGGGGCACTGAGGGGAGCCCGGCGCCCTCAGAGCCGTGGGGGACATAAAGGAGGGGGCTGTGGTGTTCGTCGAGGGATTTTATCTGTAAATGTCGGCGGTGGGAAAGGGAACGGCGAGATCTGCGGCTGTGCGGCCTCCGGGGTCCCTCAGGGGGTGCCCAGTGCCTCGGGCTGGGATGAGGGATGGTGGGGAGGGCTGAGGAGAGCAGGGGGCAGAGGGGAATGAGGAGGAATGAGAAGAAAGGGCTGAAAAAGGATGAGGAGAACTGAGGAAGGATGAGGAGAGCTCAGACGGAATGAGGAGAGATGAGAAGGGATGGTGCTTGTGATGGTGAGCAAAGGGGCTTTC
Organism: Emberiza elegans; assembly: GCA_024865655.1. Taxonomy (NCBI): domain Eukaryota; kingdom Metazoa; phylum Chordata; class Aves; order Passeriformes; family Fringillidae; genus Emberiza; species Emberiza elegans. The sequence continues at coordinate 32,986,941 of JALJVW010003518.1, forward strand.
CCCTCAAAACACGGTCACAAGGAGTGTGTCGGGATATCACACAAACACAGAATCATGGAGTACTCCGAGTGGGAAGGTACCACAAGGATCATGGATCCAACCCCTGTCCCTGCACAGACACCCCAAAATCCCCCCCTGGGCATCCCTGAAGGGCTGTCCCAATGCTCCTGGATCTCTTGGGAATGTGCCCATTCCCTGGGGAGGCTGGGCAGTGCTCTGGGGGAAGAGCCTTGCCCTGACATCCCCCTTAAACATGCCTGGACACAGCTCCAGCCATTCCCTCAGTGCTGTCCCTGTCACGAGAGCGGAGATCAGCGCCTCCCAACCATCAACATCCTCCTATTTCCTCTCTTCCTGGACACATCCCCAAGCAAAGCTGGCTGGGGTTCAGCAGAGGATTGAGCATCGTGTCTGAAAGGAGAGCCCCGAACAAGGGACGGTTTGTGAGCTGCTCGTAGCACTCATCTCCCTCAAGAGCTCCTCTCTTTTCCCCATATGGCTCCTTGTGGCAGTGGGATCCCTGGAAAAGGGGCTGGAGCAGAGCCTGCCTCCCCTCTTGCCTCCTTTCTGGCTTTGCCTGGATCAGCCAGACACAAGGGTGGCCACCCTGAAGGTGCAGCCTTGGCCTTTTCTCTTGAGTCATCCAGGTCATGAACCCAGCCCGTGTCAGTTCTGGGCTGAAACGTGAGCAATTCATCAAGTTTTAAAACAACATCCTGATAAAAGGATGTTGGCTCGTGCCTGTTTGGCCATGGGGAGATGCTGCCCTGACTCACATGAGAGAATCCCAAACATGACATTTCAAAATTCAGTGCTGATATTTTTGGGGTTTGTGACGCGTCACAGCTTTTGCAGGTCAAATTACTCATTTCCAAAGAATTGGTTTCTGTTTGGAAACAAATGTGTAAAACACTGAAATTTGCTCTGTGTGCCTTTTTTTGTAAGGCCCTAGAGCAGATATATTTCCATCTTTTCTATGTTTTTAAATTAAAAGCTGCTCCTTTGCAGTCTCCATCCATCCCTGCTGTCCACCAGCTCTTCAGAGAAATGGTGGAATGGGAGGAATAAGCAACAAAGAAAATTAATGCCCACAGGAAGCTGAGTTTTGTTCAGTATTGGAACAGGAGATAAATCTGGGAAAATAAAGTTTTGTAAATGCTCTCAAGTGTTCTCCAAAGGGCAGAAAATCCTGATTTTTCTGCCTTTCTCTCTGCTCCACACTGCAACACCTAATAAACGGGCAGCCTCACAGGCAGAGGAAGGTGGGATGGGGCTCTGGAGTTTCACCTCCGGTTCTTTGGGAGTCCAATGCACCAACCAAGGAATATCTTGGATCTAAGGAGAGCAGAAGACAGGGTTGAAAGAGCTCTTTGTTGATCCTGAGTGGGAGCTGGGTGTGCACGTCTGCTCCTGATCAATCCACCGAGCACCTCACAGATGGACGCAAGATGGACCAAAGCTGGTGCTGATGCTGCCCGTTCCTTGGTGCTTTGGCTTCCTCTGAGGAGGAACCGGCCTCCCCCAGTGTCCTGGAGGAAACACCTCCCTCACACAGCTCCTGTGGAAAATCTGCCTGCATCCAGCTATGCCTGGAATGTGGAAACTTTAACGCACAGGAACCCTTACTCACCATGAGCAGAGAGCTCCCATCAGCAGCTCCTGGTGATATCATCTTCACATGATTGGTGTGCTGCCAACATGGTCCATCCCCAGGGATTTCGAGCACTTTGGGCACTGGGGACAATCCTTGGAAGCCACCAGCTTGTTGGAATTCCTTGGGGAAGCTGCTCCAGATCCGTTAATCCCCATAAACCCATTATTCATGTCAGACCCTAAAGTTTAATGCCTTTTCCCATATCCCGATAACTACGGGGATAGGGCAGTGGGGGTTGATGTTTCCACCAGGATTTTTCACACGCAGTCTGGATTTTTGATTTGTAGGGCCCAGTTTTGTGCTTTGCTTTGTTCAAATTCCCCATTTTTCTCCAGATCTGATCGGAGCCTTTCACAGTTTCTCCTCTTTCCATCCCAGAAATCATGATGTGTATATTAATAACACACACACAATTTGGGACTGGCGTGGTAATGACTCCTGATCCCATCTAAAATTTCATGGGAATATCAAAATACATTTTTCTCCCCTCACAAATAATCTGCCTGAGCACTTTCTATGACTGCAATAAACCAGCCGAGAACAAGTGCTTTTAGTTTCAGAATAACTGCTCGATGATTTAAATCTAAAATTGCTCTCCAGATCTCTCTCCCCGCAATTCCAACCACTAAAGCATCCATGGAAAATACTGAATAAAATACATAAAACATGGATTTTACACATCCCACCCCTTCTCCGCGCTGCTGGTGTGCAGCTAAACGCACATTAAAAGAACATTATCGGGGTTTAAGGTCGGACATTTGCGGATTAGGAAATGCGTGTTTCCTGCATGGGGGAACCGTGGGTTCCCTCGGGAATAAGTGAGGATGGGCATTAAGTCCATGATCACATCTGATTTTTGTTTGTTTGTTTGTTTGTGTTTCGGTGGGGTTTGTTTGGGGTTTTTTTGTTTGTTCCAGAACCCAGGAGTGATTTTGTCATCTCAAGGAGCAGCCACTGAGGGACATCTGTACCTGGTGGAATCCTCGCCTCATTTAGGGCCGCTGTTCTCCTGTTCTAGCAGACCCATTTGTTATCTCTTTGGCAGGGCTTATCAATGTCCTACTCGACTTATTAACAGATGAAAAGAGATATTTCTGGCTGCTGCCTTGCCGAGATGGTGCCACGAGCTGAGTCGGCCTGTTTGAGAGGTCGCGAGTACCCGCTAATTCCCGCTAAGGGATCATTCCCAGCCCTTAACGCTCTGCAGATGTTGGAAAAGGAGCTCCCGCTACTTTCCCGTTAGGACTTCAAATGGCAAACCACACTGCCTGCCCCGGGAATTCTCACTTCGGGAAAAATCAGCTTCAAGGAGCTCGGCTGCCACGCGTGGCTCATACCCTGCCAAGGGACAGAGCTCTGGCTGCCAAACCCCAGCCCCAAAGTCCTTCTGCTCCGAGGAGGGTTTAAAATTGATGGTGGCAGGGTGAGAACGAGCCTCTCCCGTTTCGTGATGTCGGTGGAATACTATGCAGGAGCAACGGCATGAAAATCAATGCTAATTAGCTGTGAAGTGAAAACAAAATGAAGCTTGACACTCTTATAATCTCTATTTTGGCATTTAGAAATCCGGCTGTGACTCCAGCGCTGGGAGAGAACTGCATAAATCCATAAAATCAGCTCGAGACACCCGTGAGTCTCCCTCACCTGACTGACAGGTCCTTGGGTGCTAAGCCTTGGATGAGAATGAAAGCTCAGCTATTCCAAGTTTCAGGAGCTGAGGGCAAAGCTTTACCAAAGCCAAAATGTTTTTTAAAGCCCTTAATGAAGGCAGGACATTAAGACAGAAGCTGAGGTGGTTTAAAATCCAGCCTGGCTGTGGTGCCGTTATTCACGGGCAGGATGGAATCCCATCTCTGCTGCCAGCCCTGGGATGTGTCCTGCAGGGCCTGCAGCTCCCTGGCTGTGTCCAGAAGCTGTCCCAAGGCATTTATCCCCTCGGGGGATGGCAGGTGTGAGGAACTCTCCCCTTTACAGAGGGATAATATGGTGGAGAAATGATTTTTCCAGGAGTCCACAGCAGCACCTGAAGTAAGGACATGTGGGAGGTGATCGCTCCCTTCCCATCACACCACCCAGCCAAGGAGGCCCTGTAAAAGCCACCAAAATCATGTGGATTATTCAGATATATCTGAATTCTGCCTCTGGAAAAGCTTCATGTTTTGGGAGTAGAAAACATCTTTTAGGAGCCAGAGAAATGCTCTGGGGCCATTTAGAGAATTTGAGAATGGTTTGGGTTGGAAAGGACCTTACACCTCATCCCATTCCACCCCTGCCATGGACATGGACACCTTCCACTATCTCAGGCTGCTCCAAGCCCCTTCCAGCCTGGCCTTGGACATTCCAGGGATGGGACAAGGGGATGCTTGTGAGGAGTCAAGTTCAGACACGCTGTTCCTTATGGCTGTCTGAGCCTATCCCATGGGCTGGGGAATCACCTCAGATCAAACCTCCCCTGCAGCAGGATGATTCCTCTTGGAGAAACGCATCCAAAGCAGGAAAACAGCGCAGTGATCCCGTGCAGATCCGGCTCTGCTGTTCCATATTTATGATTTGTTAGCTCTAGCAGGAAGAACAAATTGCACGTCGGGGGTGCTCTGCCATCCATGAAATCACACGGAGCTCAAGGACATTCCCTGCCTTGGCATGGTGGGGCAGGAGCAGCCCCCAGTGAGCAGGAACGCCAAAACTCCACATTCCCAGCCCACAGCTGGAACTCCAGCATTTTGTCTGAATTCCTGCTGCTGTTGTGCATTCCTGGCTGTAAAAAATCAGCACAAACATCTTGGGAAGGACAGGGATCAAAGTCTGCAAGTCCTAATCGGGATGATAACTCAAGATTAGATTTCAACAACAAGGAAGAATTGTTTTGAGGGTTTTTTTTTTCCAAACCCCTTTGGCATTTGAAGGAACACCAGAGTTGCATGACATTGATCTGGCTCTGAACTCTGATCTGAACTAGGCCTGAAGATCCATAGAAATTTGTGGAGAAATCCCACTGAATTTCTTGTGCTTGGGCTCAGGGTGAAATGGTTCCTAGATGTTGTTGAAGAATATCCTGCAGACAAAAAGATTTCCTTCTCCATTCCTGCAGGTTAATTATGGAAATTCCTTACACAGGATCAGCAGTGCTAGTTGCTGGGGAGACAGGAAAAGTGTTTGTTAGGGAATTCTAGCCTGGAGCAGCAGAAAAATTTTCTGACAGGATGGTTTTCCATCAGAAATATTGATATGCTGAAGGCAGCTTGTTTTGCTGAACTTCTTGGGTTTCAGTGGAATTTGGTATTAGGAACTCACTGAGTTGATCTCTGCTAAGGTTGCAACTTTCAGGTTTAACCTCTTTTTATAACGAGATATTAAATTCCAAGATTTCTTTATAATGTAGTTTCTGCAATGGATAGGAAATGAGTAAACTTGGAACATTTTTGGTCAAAGGATGGAGTTCATTTCACAAGGAATTTTGAATTCCTTTTGCTTGCATCCCATTTGGGGCTGGAAAAAGCGAGCAAAATTGTGCAATCCCCACTCCTCACCCAGCTCTGGCCAATCCCAGTGGGTGCTGGGGGCCAAAGGCAGACTCTGGGAGCAGCTTCCAGGGAAAAGTGCACCGGATGAGGTCAGTACTGCATGTCCTTACCCATTCCTCTGAATTCCTCCCCTTCCCTGAAGGCAAAGCAGCTCAGAATTTTTGCTGAAGAGCACAAAACTCAGCGAAGGGGAAATGTCATTTTTTGGCTGTGGCACCACCAAGGCGGATTCGTTATCCCAAAGAAGTTTGGAGTGTTTCTCCTCCCCCAACCCCCTTCATTCCACCCCAAGCCTCAAATATTCGGTGATCCAAAGCTTTCCTGGCTGCACACACATATTTGTAATTCCTGCCCGTGTGAATGAGTAACAGCAGCACAGACCCTTGGAAACATTGCAGGAATTTTTTGGGAGCCATTTGAAACTCTTCATGCGCTCGGGTGTTGATTTTTATTGTTTTCTGTCCCTCAGGCACAACATTTCCCACCATAAAGTTGTGGGGACGAGTTCAGAGCTGCATTTCAAAATTTGTTGGGCTGGAAGCTTTAGCTTGGAGGATGCCAGGCTGGGATTAATCAGGCTCTGAGCTGCAGAAAAACCTCAGGAATTTCAGGGGGGAAAAGCAGGATGGCCATGGGCATCCATGAGGGGAAAGCACCAAGCAGAGACCAAAGAAGTGAGGATTGAACAGAGCCTGGAGCTCCTGCAAAGCAAATACAGAGGAGAAATCCTCTGGTAGAATAATTTTTCTGGGATTTGGGAGATGCAAGATCCATGGGAATAGGGCAGCTCAGAAACAAGAACAGCAAATGTTCCACTTCAGGAAACTCCCGATCACTGCAGCAACAAAAGCTGCTCCAGCAAGTCCTTGCTCCCAGATTCCCAGATTTCTAATTAACTCCAATTGTGGAGGCAGCTCCTGCACGGCCCTGGCGAGGGATTTGCTTTGGGAGGAGCTGCTCTCCAGATCTCTCCATGGGAGGCAGCACAAAAATGAGATTTCAACCAAGCCCCGGGTCAAACAGGACATTTCTGGGTCACCGGGGCCCTGGCCTGGATTTTCAGCAGCTCTGCCTGCAGCCAGAGAGATGAAATGCAGAGCTTTGTTCCCTTTCTCTGCTCCCTTTGAGCTGCTGCCGTGGAGTGTGGAAAAACGAGACATTTCCAGGAGCTGGAGCTCAGACAGCACCAGCACGGATGGATGGATGGATGGTGGTGGTGCAGCACAGATGGATGGTGGTGGTGCAGCATGGATGGATGGATGGATGGATGGATGGATGGATGGATGGATGGATGGATGGATGGATGGATGGATGGATGGATGGATGGATGGATGGATGGATGGTGGTGGTGCAGCATGGATGGATGGATGGATGGATGGATGGATGGATGGATGGATGGATGGATGGATGGATGGATGGATGGATGGATGGTGGTGGTGCAGCATGGATGGATGGATGGTGGTGGTGCAGCATGGATGGATGGATGGATGGATGGATGGATGGATGGATGGATGGATGGATGGATGGATGGATGGATGGATGGATGGATGGATGGATGGATGGATGGATGGATGGATGGATGGATGGATGGATGGATCATGGATGGATGGATGGTGGTGGTGCAGCATGGATGGATGGATGGTGGTGGTGCTGGTGGCGATTTGGGGCTTCCACACCATGGTGAGAGCATCTCCCACTTCAGCAGCTCCTAAAGAAGATTTCCCTGGAAAAGTGTGAACATCCCTGGGTCACACACAGCCTTGGACTCCCTGCTGAGCAAGGCTAATGAGGCAAGTGTTGGTTGCAGCAGGTTTCACACCCTTTCCACCCTGAGATTTCCAAGGGCAGGGAAAGTTCCTCGCTCTAATTAAATGACTCAGAAGAGCCCAACTGGTCTTCTAACACATTCTAGCTCTGCTTTTGTTGTCAGGTGTTACCACAGGAATGATTCAAGGTTGGAAATAGCTTCTTCCTACACCTGAATTAAGGAATTATTGGAAGGCTGCAGAAAACAAGGTCTTCACTTTATTCCCAGCTTGGTGGGATGTGCATTGTCAAAGAAGGGTTCAAGGGAACGTGCAGGAAGTTACTGCTCCATCCCTTCACCTCCAAACCCCAAAAAGCAGCCAAATCCAGGATTTCTGGGCTCTCAGGAACAGTCTGGCAGCAGGAGTGAGAATAAATCCCTCCAAAATTCTCGTTGGATGCATTAAAAATTAATTCCTTTACTCAGGTATTTCATTGGGAAGGCAAGACAGAGCCATGAGAAGCTGTCCTCAGATAAAACCATGACATCAGCTCGCACGGGGCTGTCTGGGAGCCTCCAGGAGCCTGGAGCTGAGCTTCCCAAATTTTTGCATATCCCGTGCTCAGCACATCCCAGTGAGCGGCTGCCGGCCGGGAGCTCACGCACAACTTGGATTTCAGCTGGAACATGTATTTGCAAAGTCCAAGGAGAGCCTCATTTTTTCACCATAAAAGGTTGGGAGCGAAATTCCAGAGCTGAATTAACACGTCCTGCTGCTCCTCCACGTGGGAAAAGAATGCTGCGTCCTCCCACGTCGCTGCTTCCCATCCCAGGGCTTCTTCCCTCTTTCTGACTTGTCCCTGCAAGTCAGACCTTGACTGCCATGAGCCAACAATTAATTAGAGGGATATAATTACCTCTCATCAAGAGAGATACCTGCAGAAGCCAGGTCTGCCTCTCTCCGTGCTTACATGGCTTTTATCCCACTGAATTTTCTAAATTAATTGGCGTAGTCCAGAGTTTTCACAGTTCTGGGGGGAAATCTGGCACAGGAATCTCTTCTGACCTCCTGCTAATAAATAATGATGGGAAGAGAGGATTATCCAGCAGCCAAATGTGCTCCTGAGGAGGTTGGAGGGGTTATTCCTGCTGGGAATGGGATGCCAGTGTAGGCCACCATCCCTGCACGGTGCTCAGGGTCACAGCACTGCTCCGCATTTCCATCCTTGTGAAAATCAGCAGGGCATGGACGAGAAATCTTTTCCAATAAAAGGAATTGGGAATTCAGCTTTGGAATTATGTCACCTGGGGAGTGAGAAGGATGGTCCTGCCACAGTTTTCCCCCGTGAGAGGGCTGACAAAAACTAAAAGCTAATTTTAGACACTAAAATAGTTAAATTTTCAGCTTTCTGGAATTTTCTGGTGCAAGAATAAGAGAACCTTGCTCTGTTCCTGGTTCTCCTGCCAGTTTTCCAGCGGGATGTGGGACAAGCCAGTTCATGTCTCCGTGCCTTTCCTTATCTGAGGTTCTCAGTAACTCCCAGGCTCAAAAGGGCACCGGGAGGGCGAATTCGTCACCACCACCTCCCAGGGATCTCAGGTTCCTCCTGGGAGCCTGGGATTCAGCTGGAAAACATCACTCCTGATGGATCCTTGGGTGCTGCTGGCAGGAGATGGTGCTGTCCCATCCCATCCCTGCTGCCTGGCACATTCCATGGGTGTTCCCAGCACCAAGAGACTCCAAACCCAAGTGAGCTGATCCCAGCACCAGATGGAACATCCAGGAAGCAAATCCCAGGCCAGAGGGTTGTGCTGCCAACCTACAGAGTTCCAGGAACACCTGGGGCATTCTCCAGAGCTTTTCCATCTGGGAAAGGCCAAGATCCTGCTGGAGGGTGGGAGGGATGAGCACAGGCAGCCCCTGGGCTTGGGTGATGCCATTCACAGGCTGCCATCCCTGCCCCAGGGCCAGTTTTGCCACACCTGGAGCTCGTGGTTGCCCCAGACAAGCCAGCTCACATCCCTGACTTTCCCAAAGCTGCCCTGAGTCCAGCCTGGAGAATTCCCCATTCCCTCAATGGAAGATTTACCAGCAGTGGGGATTTTGGGGATTTAATAGCTGGTCACCATGGAGAGCGAGGAGCTGCATCTTACTGGGGTGGCAGCTCCCTGACTGACACCCAGATGTCCCCCAGGGGTGGCACTGCCACATCCAGAGCCCTTGAGCAGCACAGCACCAGCTCCTGATGGACAAAACCACTTCAATAATTGGAAAACCTGGAGGATTTTGCTGGAGTTAAGCCCTCCCTGTGCCTGCAGCAGATGTGAGGGGGCTGCATGAGCTGATAAAGGCCCTCAGGAGATGGTGGAGCTGTCCCCACCATGCAGCTGAGGCCACTCGAGCTTAGCAGGGCCAGAGGGGGAGAAACGAGCTTGGAAACCATTCCAAGTGTTCCCAAAGGCACCAGGCTGCTCCGTCTCTGGGGTGAAGGCCTCTGTGTTCCAGCAATGTGGGGCTGGCTGGATCCATGGGATCCATCCCTTGGATCCATTCCCAAGGCACAGAATTCCCTCCAGGAGCTGCTGGTGGAGCCAGGTTAGTGTTGGCTGCTCAATCCCTCCATAGCAGAAGCTCAGATCCTGGTTTTAGGAGGAACATCTCCTTTGGAGAACTTTCCACATGAAGGGATTTTTACTCCTTCATTTTACTCAGCCCTGCAAAACCAAATGGTGAATTTTCCACAGGGGCTGAGGGGGGTGATTAACAGGGATGTGGAACCAAAGCTGAACAGCTCCCATCCCCTCAGCATGGTGGGTATAACACAATCCAGGCGTTTCATCCTCAGAAATCCTCAGGATTCCCATACACCACATCCCTGCAGCTTCATTTTTGGGGTACAATACCCCAGGCTTTCAATTTGGGGGAAGATTTCAATCCATGTTGCTCACCGGGGGTATAAACCCAAAGGCTTGGGGATGAGCTGTGGATAAAAGGAGATTTTTGCCCAGGAAAAGCCCAGCTTTCAGTGTAACAAGCTGGGGAGGGACATCCCCTGTCCCTGTGCCAGCAGGACACCAGACCTTTGTACAAAACTATTTATTAAAGAGCCTCTCCCCCAGGCACAGCCAGGAAAGTGGCCTGGGCTGAGAGCCAGGGTGCTGGTGGGGGATCCCAATCCCTCCTCTTCTTCCTCTCCAGCAGGTGGGAATCCCCCTCCCAGCCCTGGAGCCCTTGGCATGGGCACATTCCCTTGGCGTGGGCACATTCCCTTGGCTCCCGTGGGCACCTCGGGAGCTTTGTACTGAGTCACCCTGAGCAAAGCAGAGATAAGGAAATGACTGGCAGCCCTCCAGCCTGCACAGATGCTGGCTTATTTTGAACTCCACAAATGATTTATGTGCTCAAGGAAGGATCCCAACACCTCCTCCTCCTCCTCTCAAAGTCCTTTTTTAAAGTCCTCCATTTCTCCCCATCTCCACATTCTCCCTGTGGTGTCAATACCTTCACTCTGGGCACCCCAAAAAAAAACAAGGGAAGGCCAAACCAAATATTTTATTGAGAATTAAATGGAGATAAAGCTCTAGGGGGGCAAGAAAAGGTTTTGTTTTATCAGCAAACCAAACACCCTACTCGGGAGCAAAATGCTGTTTTCCCTCTTGGAACAGCCTCCTGAAAATGAGGCCAATGCAGTTTTCATTTGCAACACTAATTTGATGAACTCCGGCGGGTTAATGATATTGCTGGATTTAATTAAAGCAGTTGTTAGTCAGGCTGAGTCCCTCCTCCTTAGGAAGGACCTGGTGTTTTGGAAGCACTGCTGACATCCAGCAGCAGAGCCCAGCCTCTGGCCAGAATCATGGATCATGACCATGGGCAGGACATGGGGGTACAGCCCCAAATCCCTGTGTCAACCCCAAATGCCTGTTACAGCCCCAAATCCCTGTTTCATCCCCAAATTCCTGTTTCATTCCCAATGCTTGTAACAGCCCCAAATCCCCATTTCACCCCCAAATTCCTGTTTCAGCCCCAAATACCCATTTAATCCCCATATTCCCATTTCAGTCCCAAATCCCTGTTCCAGCCCTGGGTCTGCAACAAGGACCTGATTGCCCATGGGGTTTTCTCATCCACTCGGTGCCACCAAGTTTGATTTGGGACACCAGAGCTTCCACATTCAGGTGACACTCAAGAGGGACACAGCCCCACTCCTGCAATTTCCCCTCAACTTTCCCCAAAATTTCCTAACACCACAGAGTGTCCCTGAGAGCTTTGGAAGTGCCTAAAACCCCTGAGGAGCTGTCTCAGGTGTAGCCCTGACTTCTCTCCAGCCTTTAAACAACCCAAACTCAGCACTGGCCGCTGCTTTCCATGGAAAACTTTCCCTGCAGGAAGATCCTGAGCAGCTCCAGTGAGTCACTGTGGGGTTACCTGGCATCACTTTGGGCTCTGTCCCCGTGGTGACACCTCTCACCTCATTTCTGGGCTGGTGACATCACTCACCTGGTTTCTGGGCTGGCTGTCACCTCCTCATGACTTGGAGCTAAATGATTTCCAGCCTGGAGCTGTCTGTGCCAGGGAAGCTGTGCTGGGAATGCTGAGTGATGGAAAGTCACAGCACACCAGCAGAAATCCCTCTGTCAAACGTGGGGATGAAGGGTCTGGCTTTATTCTGCACCCTAAAAACCCTCAGACTACTGCTCAGGCTGACCCTGGCCTCTCCATGGATGCTGGACTTGATCCGGGAGGTCTTTTCCCACCTTCATTCTGTGGGTGGGAATGTTTTGCCGCAGGATGCTCTGGCTCCTGGTGGTCAATTTTCCAATCCACTCCTGCATCCCTGCTCGTGGATCAAAGCCTTTTACCAAACTCTTGTTTCTTTGCTTGGAAAATGCACAGAATGTGTTTGATGTCTCTATGTTAATTAAAGGAATAATAATCTCCTGTAAACCAGTGATATCCCTGCAAGTTCCCATCTCATACCCCAATTAGCTGCAATGCTAATTCCTAGTGGGATGCCTGCCAGGAAACCTTGGGGAATGAGTGCCCTTCCTTACCCAGGACATGTAGATCCTTCCAGGGCTTTAATTTCCATCCCTAAATTTCCTGTCATTAAGTTAATAACCCCATTGTTTTAAGTGCATCTTCATTTTTGGAGGCACAATACCCCAGGCTTTCAACTTGGGGGAAGATTTAAATTTGTTTTAGTCAGGCATGAACCCTTGTCCCTTATGGGAAAAACACCACAGGAGACAGAGAAAAGAGGTGACTTGTTCAGTACGTGGAAGTTTGTCAGGAATAAATGCGTTTTTGAAGGGGTTCACCACAAATTCTTTGATAATTTAGATTTACAAGAGTATGGGGTGACAGGACAAGGGGGAATGGCTTAGGGCTGGAAGAGAGTGGAATATGATTAGGAAAAAATTGTTCCCTGTGAGGATGATGAGGCCTTGGAATAGGCTGTGGCTGCCCCTGGATCCCTGCATTGTCCCAGGCCAGGCTGGACAGGGCTTGGGGCACCCTGGGACAGTGGGAATATCCCTGCCATGGCAGGGGAATAAAACAGGATGGGCTCTGAGATCCCAACCCAAACCACTCTGGGATTCCACGATTCACACCCACCCCATTCCCTGTTTGGCTCAGCAGCCCCTGGCACGGGGCAGAGCCAATGTCACCACCCCTGGTGACATCCTGGCTGCTCCACACCTCCCAAATCCTCTGTCCTGTCAGGATCTTCTCTTCCAGCCTTATGCCTGCATAGGAAGAAGGTTTTTCCCTTGTCACAGCCCAGGCCTGCATTTCACATTCATGCATTTAAAGCACAGACAGGCTTGTAATTAAAGCCTGGAATATTTTAAGCACTCGTAGTGATTGGAAGGTCTCGGAACTGAGCTCAGCATATGCTGCTCTCATAGTAAGCTCCAGTTCTGCCAGCTGCCTGCGTGGGCTCTGCCTGCAGTTCCCACTCTCCCATCAATGAGCTGCACCCAGGAGCAGGAATCATTCACTGATGTGGATTCTTTTCCTTTTTTTTGGTCAAGGTTGGGATTAAATCGTGTATGTTTTTGTTCAGACTCAGGTGTTTGTTTGTTTTTCTCTATATTATGGAGAAAAGCTGTGAGTTCTGTAGTGCTTCACTAACAAGGTAAAAATGGAGCTATATTTCTTTTACTATAAGGCTTTTTAAGGTTAAACTGTTTAATTAAGAAATGACACCTAAATTATTTCTATTTTTAACTTAATAACTAACTACCTGTGCTCCTAAATGCAGACTTTTTAATCCAATTACACAATACTATCCAAACCCATGGAGAAGAAGGTGAAGAAGAGGGACAAGCCGCCACCTTGAAACCTCCATCTTGATTTTTATATTTTACTACATTCTAAACCCTTAAACTCCAAGTTTTCCACCCTGTGATGTTACACAGTTCTATTCAAACCACACACCTGTAATCTTAGTGTTATAAATCAATTTGGAAGCTTCTCCACAGCCTCAGGTCAATGCAGTGTTCTCCTGAGGGTCAGTGCCTGCCAGCACAGAAAGGCTGACATTCCCAGCACAGAAAACCTGGAATTCTCAGCATCCAGGGTTCCAAGACCCAGCCAGAGCAAAGCGTGGCCCCTTCTCTGCCCAGGAACAAAACCCTGATGTTTCCCCAGCCAAAAGCTCCAAATCTGGAGTGGTTCAATGGGAGCATGGCAGGAATTCTCCATCTCCCAGCGAGGATCCTTTGCTGTGGTTACACGAGCCTGGAAGAGAAAAGGAAAGGTGGGGGATACTCAAGTGTGATTTTTTTTCTTTCTTTTTCAAGCCCAGCCAGTTCCCAGCGGCAGTTCCCGAAGCCGTGGCAGGAATGTCACCAGGCAGGAAATGCTCGTGACTGAGTACCTGACCCAAACACGTGCCTCACCTTCCTCCTGCTTGTTGGGTTTTTTTTGGGTTTTTTTTTTTTTTTTCCTGGAAAGAATCCCATCCTCGCCTACCAGCTGGTAAATATTGCTGCTTCCTCCTGCGTGCAAAGCTCGGCTTCATCCTCTCAGCAGTTACCCATGGAAGGGGCTGCCAGGGACAGGGATGCTCCGGGGGGATGAGGAATCCTGGCGTGGGTCACTCACATCCTCGCTGCTGGTGCTGGCACAGATCCATCCAGGGGCTGAGGTGTGCCTCAATTCCCAACCTGTCTGTCCTGCACAGGTGAAGGAATAATCCTGTTCGATAATATAACCAATAATCAATATTCATAATCATTATAATATTTTATTATAATGATTACATAATGCAATATATGTTATTAATATATTACATTACATATTATATATTACATATTATATATTATATATTATATATTATATATTATATATTATATATATATTATATATTATATATTATATATTATATATTATATATTATATATTATATATTATATATTATATATATATATATATATATATTATGTATTATATATATATATATATATATATAATATTATATATTATATATATATATATATATATATATATACTATATACTATATACTATATACTATATATTATATACTATATACTATATGCTATATGCTATATACTATATGCTATATAATATATATAAGGTATATATTTTTATACCTAATATATAATATTATATATAATTTATATAATATTCTATAATGATTATAATAATTTCTAGAAAGAAACTGTTGTTCCTAATTAACCAGTAGTGTGAAGCGTGTTGTTAAGAACCAATCAGGTTCTGAGTGAACAACCCTACCTATAAAATACGTGAAGTTCCTAATAAAACTCACTTTATTAGGAACTATAAAGTATAGTGTAAAGCCGATGTAAATTGTTGTGAAAGTGCTTTCAATACATCACCAAAATCGGGGACATTCCCAAAAAAACCCCAGCGAGCTGGGAATGCCCACCCAGAGCATTCCCACCCTCCCAGCCCAGCATCCCTCAGGCTTCAGGGCTTTGGGGACATCCTGAACCTTTTATTTCTCTCCTAGCTGGGAAAAATTCCCGGTTTGCTCCTCCTGGGTGGCAGCCGGGGGTTTGGGGACACCGGGATGTCCCGTGACGGGCAGCGCAGCCCCGGCCGGGAATTTTCCTCGGAGTTTCCACCGGGAAATTTTCCTCGGTGTGAAATTTTCCCGGAGTTTGTCAGGAAACTCTTTCGCAGCCGCTTTTTTTCCTTGGAACAGCTCCTTAACACCCCAGCGGAAATCTGCCGGCTCCGGGCCAGGTTTCGTAATGCTCCCGGAGCAACGCGGGGACAGGAGGGTTTGCATGGAAAAACCACAAAATTCCAGCAAAAAATGAGAAACTTGGAGCTCTCTGAGTGTGCAAACATTGCCTTTCCTCTGCTCTGCACGCAGCTGAAGCGCTCTGGAGAAAGCACACGGCCGCAGCTTGTCCCAAAATAACTTTTTTAGAGGAATATCCAGCACGTGGGGTTGTTGGCTGGGTGGGAATCGCTGCTCTGAAGGGCTGGGGAAGGCTCTGGAAACACAAAATGTTGGATTTGTTCAGCCCTGGCCACGGCAGCCAGAGCTCCGGGCTCCCACACATCTCAGCTTTCCCAAGGAGCATGTCTGGGTGCTAACGAGAGGGGAAAAAAGGAAAATCCAGTCAGAATCTCAGCGCATTTCAGGGAATAAAGCAAAAAAAACCACCCTTTTATGTGTCAGAGTCAGATCCCACTCATGCTCTGGTGTAAATCCACGGGGGAGAACGTGGGAGGAGGAAAACCTGGAGCTCCTGAGGCTGCCCATGCCCAGGGCATGAGGGAAGCGCTGCCAAAATCCACGGAAAGAGGAGAGCCCATGGCATCCACACCCACCCACAGCTCCCAAAAGCTGCTCTTTTTGTTGCCCTCACCTTTCTATTCAAATTCAGTGGTGCTAAACCAATATTTATTCAGTTTTTCCTGGTCAGGAACCACTCCCTGCGTGCTGATATTTCAAAAATGCGTCTGGTTGCCGCAAGGAGTTGTAGCTGTGTGTGCCTGAGGAGGAGGAAAGCTGCGCTGGGATATTTTTAGCCCCGTGTTTGTCTGCAGAGCCACGTCCCAGAAGAATTTTTGGTTTCATCCCTGCCTGGGGACTCAATCAGTTTGGGTGAGATGCACAGCACGGGGAGCTCAGTGCTACCAGCCCATGCGATGGGTTATAAACAGAATTATCCAAGCATTAAAATATTCCAGTCTGGCGTGAAAATCCTTGAAAGCAGAGCTGAGACTGGGCGGAGGGAGCAGGGAAGGTGGGAGGGTGTTGGAACCCTGGATACTGAGAATTTCAGTGTTATTTAAGTATTTTTTAGAATTTTAGTAACTAAGAATTTTCTGCATTGAAAGACACAGCCCCTCAAGAGAGCATTGCATTTAACCTGGAAAAAGCTGGAGAAAGCGTCCAAAATTGATTAATAAAACCAAGGTTGTGAGTGTGTAGTTTGAATAGAAGTGTGTAATATCACATAGTAGAAAACTTAGAGTTTAAAGTTTTAGAATACACTAATATATATAAAACTAACATAGAAGTTTTAAGGCAGTAGCTAGTCCTTCTTCTTCACCTTCTTCTTCAGGAGTTCCAGTAGTGTTTTGTAATTAGACCAAAAAGTCCACATCACAAGACATAAGTAATTAGTTACTAAGTTAAAAGTAAAAATAATTTAAGTGCCATTTCTTATTTAGATAATTTTTCCTTAAAAGACCTTGTGGAGATAGATACAGAACCATTTTGGCTGGGGACACTTGTGGGTGTGCGAGTGTCCCTGCTGTCACCCTGTGTCCTCCCAGGAGAAGGTTTTTGGGGATACAGCAGCTGTGAGCAATGCTGCACATCCGTATTTCTGTGCGTGCTTCCAGCCCGGAGCAGCTGGAGCATTCCCCTCTTATCACCTTCCTCTTATCACTGAGCACTGCCTGGCTGGGGACACCTGGCAAGGGTCACAACCTCTCCTTCCGCCTCTTGGTGGGACACAGCTGGGGTGGTTTGGCTCCTGAATCCCCAAACCCACATTTCCAGCACCCCTCCGTCCCCAGCACTCCTCCCCAGGCAGCAGGGATGTGCTGCTTCCTCACTATCCCATTTTTGGGGGTGGAAAATGATTTCACTGATTTATTTTCCACCTTGCAGGACTGTGGAGGCTGCCCTGTGCTGCTCTGTGAGCCACCAGCTGATTTCAGCCAATCTTTGAGGTGAAATTCATTTTAAACTGAATTTCCTGAGCGCAGAACATGATCTGAGTGCTCTGCCCTCAGCCCCCTCTTAAAATAACCAGAGGTGGAGAAGGAAAATGCCTTTCCGAGCCTCTGTCCTTCCCTTTCCCTGCAGCCCGGGGTGGTTTTTGCAGCCACCCTGGATTATTCATGCCTTTGGTATCTTCTCCACCTCAGCTTTAGGATGAACTCATAAAACATCAATATTTTGTGCTCCAGAGGGACTTTTTTTAGTGGTTTCAGGGTATTTAGCAAGCACTTCATGTGGCCCAAGCTGTGGATTTCCCCCCCAGGAAAGGGATGTGCGGGGAATGGGGACAGGGATGGGGTCCCTGCACTGCAGCATTGCCACTGGATCAATAATCGATGGGTTTGCCTTTTTATTAATGTACTAAATCACTCATTTTTTAGTGTAAATAGTTCTTAATAGCCATTAAAATGTGATTACGGGACATTCAGGTGACATCTCTGTCACGGACAGGAGTTGCCAGGTCCCTTGGCCAGGACAGCCCCACATGAGGAGAAGGAAAACAGCTGGGAGGAAAAAATGGGCAGAAGATGAGAATGGGTGACTTAAGCAGGGTGTGCTCATGGAATGGGGGGAGGAAGTGCTGACAGAGCTTCTCTGCATTGGAAACTCGGTGAAAGATGAGCTAAGTGTTGCACAAAATGTACATTTCTGTCCATGTATCTGTGGTGGGACGAGAAATATGCCCAGGATTGCCAGGAAAGGTGGGGCACAGAGGGCTGGGCACTCCTGGGGGGGCTCCAGCTCCTTTGGGATGGGGAGGGAGTTTTGGCGAGGGAATCCCTCTCAGGGCTCCTTCAGGCTGCAGCAAACAGGGATGCAAACACGGAAAACCTGCACTCGGAGCCTCCCGTTCCCAGCAAAGGCCTCTGCCAGTGACAGAAGTGCAAAAACATTTCAACCATGTGCTCCAAACCACTTCCAAATGTTTTCCAGGCTGGAGCAGAGCTGCCACAAGTGCCACTGAGCCGGGGAGCTGCCCTCGCTCTGGGCACGCTGCCCAGCAAACCTGCTTCCTCTGCTGGCCCAGCAAATTCCTGCTGGGAACAGGATGCTCCTGAAGGGAAGAGAGGCATCTCCCTGCTCCCCTGCAGCTGAGGGAATGCAGCTTTTTATTCTGTTTGATTTTTTGGAGTCATTTCCGTGGCTGCTGAGCCTCCCTGAGGCCAGCCACCCACTGTGGATACAGTCACCTTTGGTCATTTTGGTCATTTATCCCAAATATGTTTCCTCAGGAATCTGGGAATGCCTGTGGCTCCTGGCAGCCTCTGCTGGAGTGTTTCTGGTGCCAGGGACACCTGGATGCATGTTCTGGAGCTCTGGAACAGCATTCCCAATCCTGCTTCCCAGAGCAGCCACCGTGACCAAAAGTGAGTTTGGGATTGCTCCTAATTCCAGCTGCTCCATCCTGGATCTCCCTTCCAACTGCAGCAGCACAAATTCCCTGGTGTTGCAGCTCCGTGAGCCCCAAATGGCTCCCAGGATGGGATGTGGGTCCCCCAGTGCTGCCACTGCAGGGGCGCTGGTTTGGGTCCTGCTCCCGCTGCTATCCCATTTGCTTGTCCCAAGTTATCCCAAATTACAGCCATGATATTTTCTGAAAAATCCTTTCCTTAGGATTTTCCTTCTGAGAAGCTGAGAGGCCTCAGGAACAAAATGCAAACAATGGTTATCTGCTGCTGTGGGATGCAACAGGTGCAGCTGGGATTGGGCTCATGGGGTTGTTTCTAATTAATGGCCAATCACAGTCCAGCTGGTTCAGACTCTCTGTCCAAGACACAAACTTTTGTTATCATTCCTTTTCTATTCTTAGCCAGCCTTCTGATGAAATCCTTTCTTCTATTCTTTTAATATAGTTGTAATGTAATAAATATCATAAAATAATCAATCAGCCTTCTGAAACATGGAGTCAGATCCTCGTCTCTTCCCTCATCCTGGGGCCCCTGCGAACACCACCACACCAAATTCCTTCCCACCCAAACCCCAGCAGATGTGGAGTCCAGGAGAGGAGCCCGCGGTGGGCTGGCACTGATGAGGGTGAAAGTGCCAGCACTGTTCACTTCACTGAGGTTTATTTTGGGGTAAGGATGAAAAATCCAGCTCCTTTCCATCTTCTGTACATCTCCACTTCCCTGACCCGGAATTCCACTTTTTAAAATAACTCATTTCTGCAGGAACAGTGTCCTAAAATACACACCTGACCTACTTCATGCAGCTCCCCTCCCGAAATGCCATCCTGCAGCTTGAGCAGTGGGGTCTGTGGAGCAGGACACGGCCAGGGTCAGTCTGCTCCTGCTGGGAAGGTGAGGAATGGTTTCCTTTTCCCTAAGGATCAACGTGGGGATCGGAGCTGGCAGGAAATCCAGCATTTGGGGAACACCATGCAGGATTCAGGACTTGTCCAAAGCACACAGGAATGCAAACTCTGCCTGTCAATCCCTTTGGAACGGCCTGCTGTGAAATTCCTGGGATTTCTGCCTCCCAGCCAGCAGTCATCACCCAGAACTGGGAATTCCACGTGGGAAGAGCTCTGGAAAGGGGGACAACAGCCCCCAAGCCGAGGTTTCAGTGCCAGGCCTGGGACATCTGACTGGTGTCACCTCCCAAGGCTGCAGGAATCCAGTGCTGCCCATGGTCCAGCAGAAATCCAGAGCTCCTTCCCCATGTTCCAGCCAGAGCTGGGGACATCAGGACAATGTTTGCATCCCACCAGGATCAGGACAATGTTTGCATCCCACCAGGATCAGGACAATGTTTGCATCTCACCAGGATCAGGACCATGTTTACATCCCACCAGGATCAGGACAATGTTTAGTTCCCATCAGGATCAGGACAACATTTGTATCCCACCAGGACCAGGACAATGTTTAGTTCCCATCAGGATCAGGACAACATTTGTATCCCACCAGGACCAGGACAATGTTTAGTTCCCATCAGGATCAGGACAATGCTGACATCCCACCAGGATCAGGACAATGTTTAAAACCCACCAGGATCAGGATAATGGTTAAATCCCCTTGATGTTTACATCCCATTTTTCCTTCCATTTGACCCCCATTCCAGAGGTGAATTCCCTCATTCCTGAGGGTTTTCAGGACAATCTGTTGGTGTCACCTCCCTGCACACCTCCCAAGGCCACGGTAATCCAGTGCTGCTCGTGATCCATCAGAAATCCAGAGCTGGGGACATCAGGACAAGGTTTACATCCCACCGGGATCAGGACAATGGTTACATCCCATCAATGCTTACATCCCATTTTTCCTCCCCTTTTACTCCCGTTCCAGAGGTGAATCCCCTCATTCCTGAGGGTTTTAGGGCCCTGCTGGGGTTTTTGGAGCGTTTCCCCCCAAGGAAAGGGGGAAATGCAGGAGGAAATGCAGCTCTGAGGAGGAGAAAAGACTCCCAGCCTCCGAGGACTGATGGGTGCATCCAGGAAAACGATGGCTTCATCCGGTCACCTTTCTCATCTGCACCCAGGGAGGAAATTAATGAAGCTCCCAGAGTTATTCCCACTAATTGATGACTTCTTAATGGCAATAAAGCTTTAAGAAAGCGGAAATGCATTATGTGGAAGGGCAGAAGTGAGTGGCTCTGGGTGGTTTTATCTTGGTGACTTGGGAGGGGGGAATTGCAGGGAATTTGATCCCTGCTCCAAGTTCTGCTCCTCATTTTAATGGGGAATAGCATTAAAATTAATCCTGGCACTTACAAATGGTGATTGGGCAATTAAAGGCTGATTAATCCAATTTTATTTAGGGAAAATGGATGTGGGAAGGAGCTGGTAAATGGAAAATGATGGAAAAGTGGAGCAAAGGTGAAAGAAATTATAATTGTGCCTGGCTTTGGAAGAAAACTGGATTCTTAGAAAAAGGGAATGCTGGAGATTGGATCTGTCTGGACAGCAGGAAAAGGAGGAGACAGGGAGAGGGAGGGGATGGCAAATGCAGGTAAGAAATTGAGCAAGGGTAGGTGACAACCAGAGGACACAATTCCTTCCAGATCCACATGGAAAACAACGTTAGATATTTTTATTAACGACCATAAAAAGGGAAAAAAGTTGCTGGTGAAATTTTCTGATGAAATCTGCTGATGGCACCAACTGAAGGGGAAATACAGACAATTGGGAGTCTTAAGGATTGAAATAAAGCACTCAGGATGGCACAGTGAGGATCCGAGCTGTGTGGGAAGAGTGAATCCGTTCAGAGTGATGGAGAGGCAGAGATCCCAGGAGATGCACAGGGATCTCACTAACCTGAGGTGCTGGATGCAGCTCTGATGCAGAAAAACTGAGCTGTCCCAGTGCAGGACAGACTCCAGGAACTTGGTGCATTCAATCCACCAAAATCTCAGCAAAGCAACACCTGAGAAAATCTCTGCAGATATTTAAGGGCCAGATACGAGGCAGAGGTGAATTTCTCACGGTGGCAGCTGGAGGAACCCTCCAAGATCTGCCTCCAAACCACCCCAGAGGTTCCAAAGGCCACAGCCCTGTTTTGGTGGCCAGCTGGGCACCCAAGGAGCCAGCTCTGCCCAGGGTGACTCCATCCCGTGGAGGAGGAGAGGGTTTGATGTGGTGCCTGCAGGAGAAGAGCCCTGATAAGCCTGGGATCCGTCCAGTCGGACCAGAAAAACCTGAGCACCGCGATGAGCAGCTGCTGTGATCCCTGGGCGATAGCTGAGGGACGGGAGGCCGGGAAGGTGTGCAGGAATTCTGTGTTCCCACGGGTGGCTGGCAGCTGATCGCATCAGCACCACGAGCCTGGAATGATGAGAATTGCTGCTGAGACAGTTCCTCCTTGTCCTGCAGCAGCGTCCCAAGGGCTGAGCTTTGGGTGCTGTGGATCTCAATAACCTGGTGATTTTTAGGGCTGGGAAAAACATTGAGGGGTGTGTTGGTGATAAATCATTTGTTTTTCCCATGGTTTTTTTTTTCCACAGCAGCAGATTGGATCCGAGGAAAGGGGAGAGGATTCCCACCTCTCCTAAGAGCCCACCTGCAGAGCTCTGGAAAACCCTAAATAAGGATGTGGAGCTGCTGGAGAGAGTCCAGAGGAGGAATAAAACACTCCCTGATCCAAACCTTGGCATCCAGACCCCAGCAGGTTTGGGAGACACAGCAGCAACACCAAGGGCTGGAATCTGCTCCATGGGATGCGCGTGTCCACATCCTCCCAAAAGAGGTGGGAATGTGAAATTTGGCTGGGATTTTCAGCCTCCTATTCCTGGTAGAGCCCTAGACTGGGATAAGAGGGAGGATGGGAGGGAGGAAAAGCCATCCCAGAAACCCCAGAGACAACAAACACAGTGGGGCAGCAGCTCCTGGGCTGGGAAATCCTGATTTTCCTGGCTCAGCCCTCCTTCCCTCTAAAATCCAGCTCCTTTCCATCTTCTGTACATCTCCACTTCCCTGACCTGGAATTCCACTTTTAAAAAAATAACTCATTTCTGCAGGAACAGTGTCCTAAAATACACACCTGACCTACTTCATGCAGCTCCCTCCCGAAATGCCATCCTGCAGCTTGAGCAGTGGGGTCTGTGGAGCAGGACACGGCCAGGGTCAGTCTGCTCCTGCTGGGAAGGTGAGGAATGGTTTCCCTTTTCCTAAAGGATCAACGTGGGGATCGGAGCTGGCAGGAAATCCAGCATTTGGGGACACCATGCAGGATTCAGGACTTGTCCAAAGCACACAGGAACGCAAACTCTGTCTGTCAATCCCTTTGGAACGGCCTGCTGTGAAATTCCTGGGATTTCTGCCTCCCAGCCAGCAGTCATCACCCAGAACTGGGAATTCCACGTGGGAAGAGCTCTGGGAAAGGGGGACAACAGCCCCCAAGCCGAGGTTTCAGTGCCAGGCCTGGGATATCTGACTGGTGTCACCTCCCAAGGCTGCAGGAATCCAGTGCTGCCCATGGTCCAGCAGAAATCCAGAGCTCCTTCCCCATGTTCCAAGCAGAGCTGGGGACATCAGGACAATGTTTGCATCCCACCAGGATCAGGACAATGCTGACATCCCACCAGGACCAGGACACTGTTTAAAACCCACCAGAATCAGGACAATGCTGACATCTCACCAGGATCAGGACAATGGTTAAATCCCCTTGATGTATACATCCCATTTTTCCTCCCATTTGACCCCCATTCCAGAGGTGAATTCCCTCATTCCTGAGGGTTTTCAGGACAATCTGTTGGTGTCACCTCCTGACACACCTCTTCCCATCAGGAATCAGTGAGCAGAAACAGATTTCCCCATGTTCCAAGCAGAGCTGTGGACATCAGGACAATGCTGACATCCTACTAGGATCGGATGATGTTTAGATCCCACCAGGATCAGGACAATGCTGACATCCCACCAGGACCAGGACAATGTTTAAAACCCACCAGGATCAGGACAATGGTTAAATCCCCTTAATGTTTACATCCCATTTTTCCTCCCCTTTGACCCCCATTCCAGAGGTGAATTCCCTCATTCCTGAGGGTTTTCAGGACAATCTGTTGGTGTCACCTCCCTGGACACCTCCCAAGGCCACGGTAATCCAGTGCTGCTCGTGATCCATCAGAAATCCAGAGCTGGGGACAACAGGACAAAGTTTACATCCCACCGGGATCAGGACAGTGGTTACATCCCATCAATGCTTACATCCCATTTTTCCTCCCCTTTGACCGCCATTCCAGAGGTGAATCCCCTCATTCCTGAGGGTTTTAGGGCCCTGCTGGGGTTTTTGGAGCGTTTCCCCCCAAGGAAAGGGGGAAATGCAGGAGGAAATGCAGCTCTGAGGAGGAGAAAAGACTCCCAGCCTCCGAGGACTGATGGGTGCATCCAGGAAAACGATGGCTTCATCCGGGTCACCTTTTTCATCTGCACCCAGGGAGGAAATTAATGAAGCTCCCAGAGTTATTCCCACTAATTGATGACTTCTTAATGGCAATAAAGCTTTAAGAAAGCAGAAATGCATTATGTGGAAGGGCAGAAGTGAGTGGCTCTGGGTGGTTTTATCTTGGTGACTTGGGAGGGGGGATTTGCAGGGAATTTGATCCCTGCTCCAAGTTCTGCTCCTCATTTTAATGGGGAATAGCATTAAAATTAATCCTGGCACTTACAAATGGTGATTGGGCAATTAAAGGCTGATTAATCCAATTTTATTTAGGGAAAATGGATGAGGGAAGGAGCTGGTAAATGGGAAATGATGGAAAAGTGGAGCAAAGGTGAAAGAAATGATAATTGTGCCTGGCTTTGGAAGAAAACTGGATTCTTAGAAAAAAGGAATGCTGGAGATTGGATCTGTCTGGACAGCAGGAAAAGGAGGAGACAGGGAGAGGGAGGGGATGGCAAATGCAGGTAAGAAATTGAGCAAGGGCAGGTGACAACCAGAGGAGACAATTCCTTCCAGATCCACATGGAAAACAACGTTAGATATTTTTATTAACGACCATAAAAAGAGAAAAAAGTTGCTGGTGAAATTTTCTGATGAAATCTGCTGATGGCACCAACTGAAGGGGAAACACAGACAATTGGGAGTGTTAAGGATCGAAATAAAGCACTCAGGATGGCACAGTGAGGATCCGAGCTCTGTGGGAAGAGTGAATCCGTTCAGAGTGATGGAGAGGCAGAGATCCCAGGAGATGCACAGGGATCTCACTAACCTGAGGTGCTGGATGCAGCTCTGATGCAGAAAAACTGAGCTGTCCCAGTGCAGGACAGACTCCAGGAACTTGGTGCATTCAATCCACCAAAATCTCAGCAAAGCAACACCTGAGAAAATCTCTGCAGATATTTAAGGGCCAGATACGAGGCAGAGGTGAATTTCTCACGGTGGCAGCTGGAGGAACCCTCCAAGATCTGCCTCCAAACCACCCCAGAGGTTCCAAAGGCCACAGCCCTGTTTTGGTGGCCAGCTGGGCACCCAAGGAGCCAGCTCTGCCCAGGGTGACTCCATCCCCGTGGAGGAGGAGAGGGTTTGATGTGGTGCCTGCAGGAGAAAAGCCCTGATAAGCCTGGGATCCGTCCAGTCGGACCAGAAAAACCTGAGCACCGCGATGAGCAGCTGCTGTGATCCCTGGGCGATAGCTGAGGGACGGGAGGCCGGGAAGGTGTGCAGGAATTCTGTGTTCCCACGGGTGGCTGGCAGCTGATCGCATCAGCACCACAAGCCTGGAATGATGAGAATTGCTGCTGAGACAGTTCCCTCCTTGTCCTGCAGCAGCGTCCCAAGGGCTGAGCTTTGGGTGCTGTGGATCTCAATAACCTGGTGATTTTTAGGGCTGGGAAAAACATTGAGGGGTGTGTTGGTGATAAATCATTTGTTTTTCCCATGGTTTTTTTTTCCACAGCAGCAGATTGGATCCGAGGAAAGGGGAGAGGATTCCCACCCTCTCCTAAGAGCCCACCTGCAGAGCTCTGGAAAACCCTAAATAAGGATGTGGAGCTGCTGGAGAGAGTCCAGAGGAGGGAATAAAACACTCCTGATCCAAACCTTGGCATCCAGACCCCAGCAGGTTTGGGAGACACAGCAGCAACACCAAGGGCTGGAATCTGCTCCATGGGATGCGCGTGCTCCACATCCTCCCAAAAGAGGTGGGAATGTGAAATTTGGCTGGGATTTTCAGCCTCCTATTCCTGGTAGAGCCCTAGACCGGGATAAGAGGGAGGATGGAGAGGAGGAAAAGCCATCCCAGAAACCCCAGAGACAACAAACACAGTGGGGCAGCAGCTCCTGGGCTGGGAAATCCCGATTTTCCTGGCTCAGCCCTCCTTCCCTCTGGAGATGGGTGGGATGAGGGGTCTGAGCAAAGGGATCCCCTTTGGGTGGGAATAAAAGCCTCAGGATGGAGATATTCCAGTGCTCAGGAGCCAGGCTGGGAGAGCTGGGAATGTTCCCCTGGAGCAGGGAAGGTTCCAGGCAGAGCTCAGAGCCCCTGGCAGGGCCTGGAGGGGCTCCAGGAGAGCTGGAGAGGGACGGGGGACAAGGGATGGAGGGACAGGAGCCAGGGAATGGCTCCCAGTGCCAGAGGGCAGGGATGGATGGGACATTGGGAACTGGGAATTCCTGGCTGGGCTGGGATTGCCAGAGCAGCTGGGGCTGCCCCTGGATCCCTGGCAGTGCCCAGGGCCCAGCTGGAGCAGCCTGGGACAGTGGGAGGGGTCCCTGCCCATGGAACTGGATGGGCATTAAGGTCTCTTCCAGCCCAAATCATTCCAAGATTCCCTGAATTTGGCACCAAAACCTCCTCAGTGAGTCCCAGAAAGCCTCTCAGTGTTTTCCCTGCCCCAGACATCAAAGTTCTCCGTGGCTGAGGGGGCGTTTTCCCACATCCCTCTGTCTCCCCACAGGGCTGGGCTGGAAAACCAACCCCGGTGGCTGCATTGGAATGCAAAGCCCAGTGAAATCCTCTGCTCCCCCCAGCTTCATTAGCAGGGCTAATTAAGAGGAGCCAATCAAAATCCCCTCTGCAAAACACACAATAACAAACAAATGTGTCAAAGCAGCCCTAAAAACCAGCTGTGAGTGGTTCCAAACACAGAGCAAGGAACGCAGATCCCACAGAGCTCAGCTGAGTTTAGCAATTTCTGCAGATTTATGTCCCGACAGCTGAGTTGGAGCCTCCAATTTTGAATCCTGTGGCTTTCAAACCACGACAATCCCAGCTATGGAAACCCTTTGATTCCACCCAAAACAACAGTGGGGAAAGCACTGGGAGAGGAGGAATCCCATAAATTGAAATGCCTGTGGGGATGGAGGAGACTGAAGGGCTGAAGGGGTCAGGCAGCAGCTCCAGGTGGTGGTGACACCTTGTTCAGGCTGCCCTGGAGCAGAGGCTGGGCAGAGTCCCAGAATAAAGCAGGGATTTATCCCAAGGATCTCCTCCATGGACCCACCTTGGGCAGCACCAGAGCCCAGCCAGGGCTGCACCCAAGATGAACCCAAATGGCCCCAAAATGCACGAGCGCTCCCGGGGTCTGTCCCTGGGATCAGCTCTGCTCCATTTGCACCTTGCAGTTCATTGTCCCATTCCAGCTTCAGCCCCTGCAGTCCCACCCTGCTTGTTTTTCTCTCTGCAGCCCACGGGGTTTGTGCTCCTGGGCTGAGATTTGGGTCATTTGTCCTTGGTGCCCAGCTGGAGCAGGAATTGTTTTGTCTCCCTGCCCTGTGCACAGAGCTCAGCAACGCTGAATGTGAAGCTCAGAGCTGCACACTAAAGCAGCACAGAGCCTGAAAAATTAAATAAAAACCAAACCTGAGGATTCAGGCTTTTCCTTATATTCTTTCCCATTTCCCATTGCTTTCCAAAGCCTGGGCTCTCGGTGTGCACTCTGTTCTTCAAGCAATAGCACAGGGAACAACATCTGGTTATGTAAAAAATGGATGAGTTTTAGGGGAAAACAGCAAGAAATCCCAATATTATTGTTTGTTTTGTGGGCCCTGGCCGGGGGGATTTTTGAAGAATTCATAAAAACATGGACAAATCAGAGTCTGTAGTTCAAATGTGCAGAAAACCCCGTGCTGCGCTTCACTCTTCCTGATCCTCCTTCCCTAAAAGGGTTTTCCTTGTATTAAGAGATCCTAATGGATTCTGGGATGAATCTCCCCAGGCAGACGCCGTGTTTGACACCTCCCTCTCACGAGTCTGGCAGCAGGAGGAGGCCACAGAATGCAGAATTCCCAATATTTTGACTTGGCTCCTCAGCAGGCTCTCCCAAATCTGCTCGGCAGAATGGATGGGGAGGGGGGAATTTTCTCACTTGGGAAGCTTTACTGTGATGTTGGAAAACTCAGTTCTCATCCGGGGCTGGCACTGGGATGGCATCCCGAGGATGTTTCTTCTCGGGATGAGCAAAAAGACAAGACCCTGGAAGGAGGATTTCCCTGGCATGGGGAAATTCTGAAAAATTCATCCCTAGAGAGGGAAAGACTTCCAGGCTCTGCCCTGTGGAATGGTTTGGTTTGGCCAAATTGTTCTCTCTGGATGGGGAACATCCATCCATCCATCCACGAGCTGGGATCACTTCCCTGGATGTGCCGCCCGTGGAGCATTCCCAGTGGAGCCCACCCCTGGGAATGTCAGGATTCCCTGGCTCATTTTGAGTCCCAGTCCAGCAGTTTAAGGAGCTGTGGATGCAGCAGGAATTACCAGGGAGCAGATTCCACAGGGATCCGCTGCATCCCAGGAATCCCAGGGCAGGCAAACAGGTGGTGGGAGAGGTTTTCTCCAAGGAAAAACCATCAGGAGCCACACAAAGGCTTTGCCATTCAAAAGAACAGATCCTAAATCATTTAAATAGATCATTCCTATGGATTTCCATGGATTCCCATGGGGTTTGATATGGATCCAACCTGCCCAGTGGGATAACACCTCCAAGGCTGTTCCCAACAGGTTTTCTCCAAGGAAAAAAAACATCAGAAACCACAAAAAGGTTGTGCTATTCAAAAGAATAGATCCTAAATAATGAAATTAGATTATTCCTATGGATTTCCATGGGGTTTGATATGGATCCAACCTGCCCAGTGGGATAACAGCTCCAAGGCTGTTCCCAATATTTTTCTCAAAAACCATCAGGAGCCACACAAAAAGGATTTCCCTGGATTTCCATGGGGCTGGATATGGATTGGGATAACAGCTCCAAGGCTGTTCCCCATTCAAAAAGAACAGATCCTAAATCATTTAAATAGATCATTCCCATGGATTTCCATGGATTTCCATGGGGTTTGATATGGATCCAACCTGCCCAGTGGGATAACAGCTCCAAGGCTGTTCCCAATACTTTTCTCCAAGGAAAAAACATGAGGAGTCATACAAAGATTGTGCCATTCAAAAGAGCAGATCCTAAATAATGAAATTAGATCATTCCTATGGATTTCTAAGGATTCCCATGGGGTTGGATATGGATCCAATCTGCTTAGTGGGATAACAGCTCCAAGGCTGTTCCCAACATTTTTTCTCAAGGAAAAAACATGAGGAGCCACACAAAGGCTTTGCCATTCAAAAGGACAGTTCCTAAATCATTAAAACAGATCATTCCTATGGATTTCCATGCATTCCAACCTGCTCCAAGGCTGTTCCCACCAGATCTGATTTTTGGGATCCAAATCAATCCATTTCCAACTGCTCCACATCCTAATGGATTTTATTCCTGGAGCTGCCTGGCTTTAGGATCAGTCTGTGTTTGTTTGAAGCCTGAGTTCCACCTTTCATCTCCCACGCCAGGAATGCTGCAATATTCCAAGAATAATCGGATATCCCATCCCATAATCCAATAGCCTGCATCCCCAAATCTCATTTTGTGCTCTCGGGATGACATGAGGCAGGGAGCAGGGAAACAAACAGCTCATCAAGGATTGGATCTTTTCCCAAAATAAACCTGGAACATCCACAGCGATGGATGGAGCTCCAGGCAGGAGCTGCCTGAGGAATCCATGGATTTTGCAGCTCTGGGATGGTGGAAAATTCCTTCTCATGGTGGATTGTGCAGCCAGGAATTCACCTGCTGGGACTGCAGGGATCCTGTCTGGGATATTTGGAATTACCTTTCTTATTAGAGGAATATCCCATTTTCACCTGCTCAAATCCACAATTATTTTATGGATGTAAATTCCCCTAGCCTGGATTTGATTCTGATCCCAAAAATGGCCATTTTCCAAATCTCCAGGTGTGGGAAAAAAAAACCTTTTGGTGAATCTACATGGGCCATAGGAGTTCTGTGTGAATAAATGGTTTTAACACAGTGAAAAATCAGAGACAATCAGGAATTTTGGCCTTTAATGGGCCTTAAAGACACATTTATTGGGAAGGAAAGAAAATGGGAACGTTTATTAATCCCTAAGGATTGTTAAATTGTCCTTTCCATGTAAAAAATCCCGTGTTTAGGATGCCTTTGCTCCTATCGAAGATATTTTATATATGCTACATTTTATGTTTCCATATTTTAATTTTTATTTTTAACATTTTATATTCAAGGCTGCTTCTGCCAGTTTATATTTCCCTGTCCTTGGCAGATGAAGAGCCTGAAGCTGTCAGAGGGGTGGGAATTTGATGGGATCCTGTCTGTCCCTGCCACCCTCGTTTGTCACCTCTTGTCACACCCTCATCACTCCATTATTCATGAGCCAAAAAGGGACAAAAATCATCCCAAACCTCCTCGGGCCGCCTGGAATTCTCTGCATGGATATGGAGGGGAATCCCTGAATCCCTGTGGCAGGAGAGGAGCTCCTGGGGCAAGACCAAATAGAGAAAGCACACTCTGGAATGCTCGTGGTGAAAAGAAAAAGGATTAAATCAGTATTGGCATAGGGAATGGGATTTGAGGATTTGGATGGGGAGATTTTATTCCCACCCAAAGGGGATCCTTTGCTCAGACCCCTCATCCCACCCATCTCCAGAGGGAAGGAGGGCTGAGCCAGGAATATCGGGATTTCCCAGCCCAGGAGTTGCTGCCCCAAGCGTTTGTTGTCTCTGGGGTTTCTGGGATGGCTTTTCCTCCTCTCCATCCTCCCTCTTATCCTAATTTGGGAGTCTACAGCAACAGGAGGCTCCAAATCCCAGCCAAATTTCACATTTCCACCTCTTTTGGGAGGATGTGGAGCACGAGCATCCCATGGTGCAGATTCCAGCCCTCAGCATCGCTGCTGGGGATTTGGATCAGGAGTTTTTATTCCCACCAAAGGGGATCCTTTGCAGCTCTGTCCCTCCTTGTCACCCTGACCACAGCCAGACCCCTCATCCCACCCAGCTCCAAAGGGAAGGAGAGCTGAGCCAGGAAAATTGGGATGTCCTGGCGATACCTCAGGTTTGGCTTTTCTGTGTGTCAGGCTCTGTGCTGCTTTAGTGTAAAAGGGATAATGTGTAAGGGATGCTGAGCTCTGTGCACAGAGCAGGGAGACAAAACCATTCCTGCTCCAGCTGGGCACCAAGGACAAATGACCCAAATCTCAGCCCAGGAGCACAAACCACTGTGGAAGAGGTTTTACAGCAGCTTCTGTGAGCCACAGAGAAGTTTGACAGGAGGATCCATTTTTACCCCTGAAAGAATTTTCTACCAAGGTCTTTGACATAGAAACCAAGAAGAAAGAAGGATAAATAAGAGAAACCTGCAGCTGCCTATTCCAATGAGCGCTTTGTTTGTTTCTTGTGACCAATGAGCAAAGTGTAAACTTAGGAGCTTTGTAAGAATGTATAAAAAGCACGTTTGGGGCCTTCTGAAAATGGAGTGTGTTGCTTTGTACTGTCTCTGTCTCCACTACAACAAACCCCGTGGGCTGGAGAGAGAAAAACAAGCAGGGTGGGACTGCAGGGGCTGAAGCTGGAATGGGACAATGAACTGCAAGGGGCAAATGGAGCAGAGCTGATCCCAGGGAGAGACCCCGGGAGCGCTCGTGCATTTTGGGGCCATTTGGGTTCATCTTGGGTGCAGCCCTGGCTGGGCTGTGGTGCTGCCCAAGGTGGATCCATGGAGGAGATCCTTGGGATAAATCCCTGCTTTACTCTGGGACTCTGCTCCAGGGCAGCCTGAACAAGGCATCAATCCCCTCTGGAGATCCTTTCCTGCAGATAAAACAACTTGTGGAGATGGGGGAATATTTGAGGAGCCACCAAGTCAGGGAAAATCCTTATCCACTCCTCCCAAGGCCCTGCCCAGTTAATTCCTGAGGCTCCAGGTTCTCCCCGCAGGATTTGAAGCCCAAATGATGCTCCAAATTTCCCTGCCCCGGAGCAAGGACGGCCCAGGGATCGCTGCCCTTTGGAAACGCATTCCTGAAACTGCTCCTGGCATCAATCATCCCTGTGCAGCACGGCCTGACCTCCTCCCCATCCCGAATCCCTCCCCAAATCCCTCCTGCGGGTCAAACACGGGCTGGGCTAGGGATTCGTGGCAATTAAAACGTCTCTTTTATAATTTATATCATTCCCATCAAGAGCAGGAATTTGTGGGGATTGGAGCCCCTCGGTGCCCAGGGCTGAGCTCTGTGGGAGCATCAGGGAGAAACCCTTGGAGCACGGGCTTGGCTGGCTCTGAAATAGAGAAAATGGTAATAAACGTCAAGGTTAGCCCCAAAAAGTGGCTAAAAAATAAATGTAAAATAAAATATTCAGGTCTGGGGAAGTAAAGAAGGAAAAGTTTTGCTTTTTTTCCCCATTTGATTTTAAGTGTGTTAGGCACAATTTAGAGGGGATCCGCTTGGATAGAAATGAAGGATGAGGGAATAATCACCTGTTAATTACTAATCACCGAGCCCTGTGATTAACTCAGTCCCTGGGTGAGCTGCCCCTCCCTCTGTTATCCAGCAGAGAATTCCAAAAGCATCATTTCCCATCTCAGAAAACGCCTTTATCCAGCTGAAACCGCAGGATGGGACCGGAGACACCAGGGGAGCGATCCCAGGAGGGAAAATTCCCGTGTTTTGATGGAATTCCACCTTTAATCGATTCATCCTCTGCTGCTAAACCCTGGGTGCTGCAAGACTTGTGGGGAAAGGCTGTGGAAAAGGAGCTTTTCCAACCCAAATCGCCATCCCAGAGTGCTCAGCTCTCCTCTGAGAGTTTTTTGAGCTCCGGTTTGGTTGTGGACAGAAATAAAATGAGGAAAATGTCCCTGGTGCGTCCTGGCATCCCAAACCCCCAGCAAATCCCGCTCCTGCCTTTCCCAGCCCCTTGACCTGCAGCTGCACTTGGCTCCCTCAGGAAAAAAAATGGGAAAAACCTTTCCAAACTCAGCCTATTTTCCTGATAATATCAGAAAAATTGCACCCGGCCCCATTAATATCCATTTTTTTCCGGGCAAGGATCCAAAAGCTGCCTTCAGGAAGAGTGGAGGGAGCAATTACCGAATTCCCAGTGATCCCTGATCCCGGGGGGCTCCGCTTCCCCACTTTTATGGCTGGGATCAGAGAACGACCCCCCCATCCCTGGGCCAGGAGAAATCCCTGAGCTCGGCTCTAAATCCCTGCGAAGGGAATTTTCCAAGCTGCCACCATCCCTCCCCTGGCTTTGAGCTGGTTTTCCTTGGTATTTTAATGAGTTCTCCGAGATGGGGGAGAGAAAATAATAAATAAAGGAGGAAAAAACCAGGGAAAAGTGAGGGTGATGTCATCATCTCAAATATCAGCAGCTTGTTCAGCTGGGGCAGTTTTATTTTGTGTATAAATAGAGAGGTGGAGGCAACACAAATATAAACACAGAAATATAAATACACTTATGAAAACACGGAGGGGGAGGCAGCACAGCCCCTTGGCCACGGTGGTAAATATTTCTCCAAGAGAAATGGGAATAAAATGAGTGAAAAATCATATTTTGACAGTAAGGCCTGGGAGAAATAGGATAAAATGAGTGTAAAACCATATTTTGGTGGTAAAACCTGGGAGAAATTGATATTTTGGTGGTAAAACCTGGGAGAAATGGAACAAAAGGAGTGAAAAACCATATTTTGGTGTAAAACATGGGAGAAATGGAATAAAAGAAGAGCAAAACCTTATTTTGGTGTAAAAGCTGGGAGAAATTGGAACAAACGGATTGTAAAACCATATTTTGGTGATAAAACCTGGGAGAAATGGGATAAAAGGAGTGTAAAACCATATTTTGGTATAAAACCTGGGAGAAATGGAATAAAGGGAGTGTAAAACCATATTTTGGTGTAAAAGCTGAAAGAAATGGAATAAAAGAAGAGCAAAACCATATTTTGGTGTAAAAGCTGGGAGAATTGGAATAAAAGGAGTATAAAACCATATTTTTGTGGTAAAACCTGTGGGAAATGGGATAAAAGGAGTGTAAAGCCACATTTTGGTGATAAAACCTGGGAGAAATGGGAATTAAAGGAGTGTAAAACCATATTTTGGTGTAAAACCTGAGAGAAATGGAATAAAAGAAGAGTGAAACCTTATCTTGGTGTAAAAGCTGGGAGAAATGGAACAACGGGAGTGTAAAACCATATTTTGGTGTAAAACCTGTAGGAAATGGGAACAAACTGATTGCAAAACCATATTTTGGTGATAAAACCTGGGAGAAATGGAACAACAGGAGTGTAAAACCATATTTTGGTGTAAAACCTGTGGGAAATGGGATAAAAGGAGTGTGAAACCACATTTTGATGTAAAACCTGGGAGAAATGGAATAAAAGAAGAGCAAAAGATTATTTTGGTGTAAAAGCTGGGAGAATTGGAGTAAAAGGAGTATAAAACCATATTTTGGTGTAAAACCTGGGAGAAATTGGATGAAAGGAGTATAAACCCATATTTTGGTGATAAAACAGCATCCAGCCAGAGAGTTGGGGTTATTTTTTGGGAATTAATGCAATTTTCCCAGCACAGTTCAGGGGTGGGAGAAAAGAGGGATGTGGGTGATTAAAGCTTTGGCTGTGGGGTTTTGCTGCTCAGGATCCCTGTCCTGCTCATGGAATTTGGGTCAGAAATGGGAAAAAAAGGACCGTAAATTCATATATTCCTGGGGGTGGAGCCAAATCCCACTTGGGTGGTGCAAGGGGAGGTTTTTAGGAGCTTCTTTTGGGATTCTGGGATAATAAAGCCAAATGAAAACATCCCAAATTAATTTCCCTTTATGATCTCAGAGCTGGGGGTGTTTGTGCAGCAGGCAGGGAAACCCCAAATCCTATTGAAGGGTACATGGGGTGGCTTCATTTATTTATTTATTGTGTATTTTATATTTTAAACATAATATAATATAATGTAATATAATGTAATATAATGTAATATAATGTAATATAATGTAATATAATATAATATAATATAATATAATATAATATAATATAATATAATATAATATAATATAATATAATATAATATAATATAATATAATATAATATAATATAATATAATATAATATAATAAAATATAATATAATATAATATAATATAATATAATATAATATAATATAATATAATATAATATAATATAATATAATATATAAGATATGATGGAAATATATATTGTATAAATATATATTATGTTGATATATAAATACATAATAATCTAGAATATATAAAAAATATATAATCTACATGTTATTTATGCATTCTATTTATTTTAGATATATACTATATATTATATTATTTATATAGCTATATAAATAACATAACAATATATAAATATATAAATTAGATAAATATATATTGTATAAATATATATTATGTTGATCTATAAATATATAATAATATTGAATATAAAATACAGAATGTACATGTTATTTATTAATTTTATTTATTTTAGATATATATTTTATCCTGGGCAGGTCTGAGGGGGGAAATGTGCCTTTCCCAGCTCTTCAGAGCACAAGGAACATCCTTGGAGAGCAAACGCAGGGAGGTGAGGTGAGGCAGGGCAGCAGAGTGCTCCGGGAGGTGCTGACGAGCTCTTGCAGCTGTTTCTTTGGGATAAAGGAGGAAAATGGGGTTTAAAACTCAGCTCCTCATGGCCACACTCAGGCTGGAGCATCCCTGCTCAAATCCAAGAGTTCATTCAGGTCTCCTGGCGTTTTCCAAGCTTTTGGGAGCAGCTTGGGGAGGGCTGGAAGTTGGGGAAGGGCTGTCCCAGGGCTGTCCCAGGGCTGTCCCAGGGCATCTCTGTCCTGCTTTGGTGCCAGTTTATGCCCAGAACCCTCTTGGATGAGAGCAAGGAGCTGCTAAAATCCAGCTCCAAGCTGGATCCTTCCCTTGGATCCCACCCAGGGAGAGGCAAACAAGCTCCTCCATCCCATCCCAAAGTTCAGCCTCCTGGACAGTGACCTCCTCAGTCCTGATTTCGTAAAAAATTCCATGGAAAAACAATCTGAACTCTTCCAGGGAGAGCTGCTTCATTAATATGGCAAGAATCAAGCTGAGGGAATGAGCCCTTTAATGAATGAATCCTTTAACCTTGGGATAAAACTTTGGAAGTGCTGGTGCACTGATAAACCCTAAAAAATTCCTATAAAACAAATCCCAAAGGCAGCCTAAGGCTGTTGATAAGGCTGAGCCTAGTGGTGCTGAGGGGAGAAGGGAAAAAAACCTGCATTAATTCCAGTTACTCTTTCATTATCCACAACAAATCCTAAATCCCAGGTTTTCCTCAGCTTCTGTCCCCTCCTGGATTGAGGGATGAACAGTTTAATCCAGGATATTTTTAGGAGTTCTGTAGCTGTTTGAGGTCTTTTGGGATAAATTCTCCTGCCCAAAGTCAGAATGGGGGCGTTGAGGTTTTCCCAGTTTGAGGGTTAATATCCCATTCCAGCCATGCTGTAGGGTGGTAATCCACAGGTTTCTGCCTGATCCTGAATTTTTTGGGATCAGGCTTGCATGGAAAAGACCACGAGAGTGTTTGGGAAGCACTTTGAGTCACCAGGGACTGTGGGATCTGTGAGAGATCCAAATTTGGGATACCCTGGGGACTTTTCATATCCATGCCAAGGCACCAAATCCATCTAAATAAAAGGAATGAACTTTTTGGGGAAAAGCCAGGTGGAATTTGGTGTCTGTGGGGCATTTTGTGGTGGAAGGCAGTGGGAGCCTGGTGAGGGGGAATTTTGGGGTCAGTGAAAAGCCAGGAATGGTTGGCAGGAAGTGATCCCAGGTGTGAATGCCAGGATCTGGTGCTGCCACCAGAGAGATTTGACTTTTCTGTGCCCACCCTGTCCGTCCAACAGCAGACATGTGAAGATGGAAGAGCGGAGCATGGAGCAGCCTGGGATGAAGGCCGGGCAATCCCAAGGCAGCAGATGTGGGATCTGATGCCTGCATGGATTTTGGTTCCAGCCACTTCACGGCGCTGAGCTCCCTCTCCGCCCCCAGGTGACTCTCAGGGATCTGTTTGGGTTTCCAGTCCAACTTTCCCAAGCCAAATCCAGCGGGATTCCCACAGCTCCAGGCTGCTCCAGTGATGACTCAATCCCCAGCCTTGGGATTATGGATTTGCACCCAAATTCTCCCACAAGCCCAACCCCAAAGCCATTTCCAAGGTCCACAGAGGCCACTGGGATATTTTCTGGCACGCTGCATTTCTCTGCACCACATTTCACCTCTGTGCTCCATGGAATTCCTTAATTTTCCCAATTTTTCCAGAACCCACCCTCTGTTCATTTGCTTTTGCCTCTGCCTCTAATCCCTCCCGTTGCTAATTAGCATCCAGTCCCATCCATGGATATTTTCCCACTCATCCCTGAACCCCACAGGCCGTTTCACACATTCCACGGAAAGATATCCTAGGAAGCAGATGCAGGGTGTGTGGTGCGAGATGCCAGCCTGAATTCCATGTGGGAACAGGTCAGGAATGATTTATATCCCCCTCCATTCCTAAACGACCTTGCCGATGGCATCCATCCATTTTCCAGCGCTAAACCGCGGGAGACAAAACATTCCAGGCGGATGTGCTTCACGTGCTGCACCAAACACGTGTTAAAAACCCAGCTACAAGACAATTTTCCAATTAATAAATTCCCTGGATGGCAGGGAATGCGGCAGGAAAACGCTGCACAGAGCAGACGTGGGACGCCCGGGAAGAATTCCTGCAATTCCCGCTCCGTACACGAATTTCCACAAGGATTTTGCGGGCCCAGCCCGCACG
The DNA here is from genome assembly GCA_024865655.1 of Emberiza elegans. Lineage (NCBI taxonomy): Eukaryota > Metazoa > Chordata > Aves > Passeriformes > Fringillidae > Emberiza > Emberiza elegans. Next base: position 33,024,645 of record JALJVW010003518.1, read on the forward strand.
CCCTCGGGGTGGAATCAGAGCTGCTCTTCCCAGAGTTTGTCTTTGTTGCAGGAATGTCTTGGAGCGAGGTGGGGTTGGATTTCCAGCTGGAGAGCGCGGGGGTGTTTATGGGGTGCAGCTGCCCCTCCCTCCCTCCCACGGAACCTCCACCGCTCTCCCACCGTGGGATTTCCTTCTGGTGTTCCAAGGTCAGCTCGGAGCCCAGAGGCAGGGAAGGATTTTTGTGGGGTTTTTGTTGTGAAAGCATTACAATTTAACCTTTGCTTTCCACAGGGCTTGTCCTCTCAGGAGATGTTGGGCCAATAATTATAATGGAATCATGGAATTGAGTCGGAAGTGACCCAAAGGATCATTGAGTCCTGCACAGGACAACCCCAAAATGCCACCATGCACCTGAGGGCATTGTCCAACCACTCCAAGGATATTCCTGCTCCTCAGGAAGGTGGGAGGAGACCCAGAGCTGCTGCAGATGGCACCAACCCCTCATCCCACTCTAATTCCTTTCCCTCGTCACTCATCCCTCCCAACATCCACATTTCTCCCTGTGATCTGCATCCAAAGCTCTTCCTGATATTTAAAGCAGCTTTTCCTTTACCTCCTCCTTGCTAATTCCCCATCTAATTTTAAACCTCATCCATAATGGGAGCTTTTCTCTGCTTCTTCCATGTGTCACCACATTTTTCCATTTGCCACCAGCTCCTATTTACATCTGTGTTTGGAAGAGAATTGAAGCAAAACTTATGGCCAAACCCAAACTATTCTATAGAATCCGGAGATGCTTCCCAGTGTGGAGAGCTGCCCAGGAATAGAGCTTTAAATAAAATCCCCCCAAAAAAAGCAGAAGATGCATCCAACTGCTGCTCGAATCCATGAGCTCAGTGTTTTGGCAGGGCTGGAAGAGCTGACAGTCAGCAAGTCAGGAAAGGATTTAATTCTATTTAATTAGAAAAATATTAAAAATACAAGTGTATGAAAAGATTAAATTCAATATTCAAATATTTTTTCGCACTGTCCCAAAGAGAGGAGCCCCAGATCGTGAACGCTGGGATGAAATAACATTTCTGGAGTTTAGGAAAATGAAGGGAGATGTTACACAACAGAATCTTCCGATGTCGCAACGGGATCCCCACCCAAGGCTGGGGGAAGTGGGCACCCCGCCAGCCCCCTGGGCTGCATTCCCTGCCCAGCCAGCCCCTTTTCTCCAGCAAATAAATGGAGTTCACTCAGCTTTGACCTTAACTCACTCTTTAATTTATTTTTTTTTTAAATAGGAAGTGGTCAGAATGGTCCAACTGGCAGGTCAGGGAAACATCGCGCAGCTGGAGGCTGCCCTGACAGAATTATGGATTGCAGATGTTGCCTGGGAGCTGTTGGGATTCAGAGCAGGGCCAGGAGTCCCTGGGGTGGCTGTGGAGCTGCTTCCCAGCCTTTGGGAAGAGGGGCTTGTTTTCCACTCCAAATGAACTTTTAACCATTTGGGGTTTGCTCCGTGTGCCGACAAAAAGCAAGAAAGGTGAAGAAGAAGATCCAGATCCTGCTCCCTCTGTCCTCAGGAGGAATTTCCCCATGGAAAGGGTGGTCAGGGATGGGCACTGCCCAGGGAGGTTTGGAATGCCCATCCCTGGAGGTGCCCGAGGAATGGCTGGATGTGGCACTGGTGACAAGGTGGGGATCGGGGCCAGCTGGGCTGGGACTGGAGGGCTTTTCCAACCTCAGTGATCCTGGGATTCTCCATGCACACGTGGGGAGTGCCACAGAAACGTGGCTTCAGGGCTTGGACATCCCCCAGCTGCGGTGGCACCTCAGAACTTGGTGTCAACAAACATCCTTGGCCATCAGGGACTGCAGAAAGCCAAAGGCTGGAAATTATTTAATTTATTTGGATTATTGTAATTAACATCATTCCAGGTGTAAGGATAAAATGGACAATGCAAAATAACTTTGGGTGAAATAATCCTGAGATCAGGCAACTGAGAGTACAGAGAGCCTTAAATCAGCTCCAGGAAACCGCTGGAGGCCCAGCCTTTGAGCCAAGCCTAGTTAAGCTGAGCCCTGTAGGTTTTCCACTCCACGCTTATTCTCCAGAAAGCAGAGGTGCTCTTATCTACACGGCCCTGTCCATAATTCCATAGGGAAAATGTTCTATTTGAAGTTATGCTGCTGCTTCTCCTTCTTCTTCTTCTCCTTCTCCTCCTCCTCCTTCTCCTTCTTCTTCTCCTTCTCCTTCTCCTTCTCCTCCTTCTCCTTCTTCCTATTATTATCATTTTGTTATTTTTATGTACAAAAGCCATTTTTATTGTGGCTTTTTTACCTGATTTAATTTGCAAAATGTGAGGATTCATTAGTAATTTGGGGATCTTTAGAGCTGGTGGACACGATGAACACGGGGGTCTCAGCCTGCAGAGGGGAAGGTCAAGAGGGGATGAAGATCCTCCTGCAAGGCCACGGTGGAGCTGAGTTCCCTGGATCTGTTCAGCCTGGCAGGAGCCCAGGAGTGGTGGGAATGACTCTGGATATTTTTCCAGGCTGTTCTCCATGCACAGCTGTCGGTCTGTGAGGATTTGGGACTCGTGTGCCCCTGGGATGGGGATGGGAGGGACTGAGTCTCCCAGGAATCCATTTTTTCCAGGTTGTCCAAAAGCTCCATGGCACAAAATTCCTTTTATTTCCCTCCAACCTCCCTCCCCAGACCTCACATCATTTCCCCTTGCCAAGCAGCCAAGAGAAGACCTAAAGTTTACATTTTTCAAGAGAGCATTAAAATCAACAATTTCCAGTGCTCTTCTTGCCCAGAGACCCTGCCAGCGAGTCGGGAAGATTGAGGGACAGGAACTCCTGCCATTCCCGCCTGCGTGGGCTGCAGTCTGGGATAATGAGGTGTTCACACTTCAGCAAAGCTGGGGAAGGTGTCAGATCCCTCTTCCACAGCTGGGCTGGAGGGAGGCTGTGAGGGAACATTAAAGGCTCAGAAAGGAAAACAATAACAAACAGAGGAGGGGAGAAAAACCGCGTTGTTAAAAAAAAAAAAAAAAAAAGGGGAATAGAAAAGAAAGGGGGGAATAGAAAAGGAAAGGGGTGGGTGGGTGTGAAGGCTCAGAGTTGTGTTTAGGGGATGCTGGTGACTGTCCCAAATAATCCCTCTTCCATGGGGGTTCTTAGAGGGGCCATGCACTCCAGGGAGGGGTTTCCCTCCATTTGTTTCGGAACCCAAATCCCCCAAACCAGGTGTGTGAATGAGGAACACAGAAAACTGGGATGAATTTTTTCTAGAGATGTGGAGATGCTGCTCTGGGCACCCCACCCTCCCAGCAGGAATTCCTGCCCAATATCCCATATCCCACAGCCATTCCCTGGCTCCTGTCCCTCCATCCCTTGTCCCCAGTCCCTCTCCAGCTCTCCTGGAGCCCCTCCAGGCCCTGCCAGGGGCTCTGAGCTCTGCCTGGAGCCTTCCCTGCTCCAGGGGAACATTCCCAGCTCCCCCAGCCTGGCTCCAGAGGGGCTCCAGCCCTGCAGCAGCTCCGTGGATTCCTCTGGGCCCTCTCCAGCAGCTCCAGGTCCCTCCTGTGCTGGGATCCCTGAGCGGGGGCAGCTCTGCAGGTGGGGTCTCACCTGAGGGGGGCAGAGGGGCAGAATCCCCCCTTTCCTGCTGCCCACGCTGGGATCAGCCAGGATCTGGGGGGTTCTGGGTGCCAGAGGACACAGCTGGGACATGTCCTGGGGCTGATGGAGGGAATGAGCAGGAATTGCCCCACCTGGAGCTGCTGGTGCTGGAGTGACAGAGCTCAGGAGGAGGAGGGAAGGTGCAGCAGCACTGGGGAGTGCAGCCTGGAGCAAAGAAAAACATTTGTTAAGAAATATTATAACTGTAAATGACCCAGACACAAAGAAGGGATTTTTTTTTTTTTTTTTTTTTTTTTTTTTTTTGCTTATTTTCCTTTAAGTTCTCTCCAGTTGGCCCGGAGACCCCTGGCAGCAGCTGGAAACCGAGGAGGTTTGGAGCCTGAGAGGCACATGAGCCCCAGACTGTTTGATTGCTCAAACATTTCTCAAAGATTAGCTCTGTCAAAGCAAGCACCAGGGAGGATGAATCACGTGGCTGGAGCTCAGGCTGCTCCGGAGAAAGGCAGGCTCCAGAGGGGTGAGGAGATGGACACGAGCTGGAGCTGCAGTGTCACACCAGAGAGCTTCCCACGTCGATGAGGAATAAAATCCAGGCAGGCACTTGCCCCATCCAAAAAAGCCCTGGCTCAAGGCGTCACAGAGATGAGCCAGATGTTCCTCTGGTTCAAAAGGACATTTAAGCACTATTTTTACCCTAAAAATAAAATAGAGCAGCTTAGAGGAGCCATCCATTTTGTCAGTGCTGTTTGCAGAACCCAGGGGTTAAAGTTAAGAAGAGGAAAAAAAACCAAAAACCAGCCCAGTTTGATGATGATCTTGAGTCCATCTGACTGTGCTGCTTGCTGCTCTCATTTATTTTTAAATCCTGAGCTTGGAGCAGGGGAAGGCCCCTGGAGCTGCTGCTTGTGCCCAGAGCCTGCTGGAGAATTAAGGAGGAAGTTTTTCACATAAAGAGTGGTCAAATATTTGAATCATCTGCCCAGGGAAGTGGTGGATCCTATGGTGTGACCCCAAAAACCCCCAAATTCCAACTGGGACTTTATTTCCTGGGTGATTATATAAATAACCGGGTTACATCACCTCATGTCCCAGCTTGGCTAGAGAGAACTCCAGCAGAAAGTGAAGTTAAATAGGTTAAGGGTGCAGCTTTTCCTGGGATGGGATGTTGGGAAAAGCTGCCTCATGGGAGGCAGGGCATGCAGGAAAGGGAAGGACAGAATTTGGGTGGGAAAATAGGAATTAAACATGGAAGGATTCTTGGTGCTGTCCCAGGCAGGTGGAAGAGTTGGACTCGATCCTTGTGGGATCCAATTCCAATTCAGGATATTCCAGGATTCTGTGATTTAAAGAGTATGTGAACAGCAAAATACGGAAGACACAGCCTGATGGATGGGATTAATTTTAATAATAACAATTTTAAAAATTAATAAAAGAAATAATAAAAATTATTATTCTGCTCTGAAGACTTTGCACTTAGAAAGTGAGTGATTATCCCATCTTCTAGGAGTAAAGCTACAACTAAATATCCAAGTATTAGTAATAACTCAACTACCCACAACTTCTCTAAGGACAGATCATTTACAGAACATTACAAAATTTCTCTAAAGATACAACATTGACAGAACATTGCAAAATTTCTGTAAAGACAGAACATGGGGCAGCCTTTCCTTGGGAAACATGGGATCATCCATGTCCTGTGTCCCAGCACTCAGAGACAGCTCAGCCAAAAAAATCCTTTCAGGTTTTTGGGATGCTGCAAAAATCCACATTTTCCCTTGTGTTCAGACAAAAGCCCGCCAGAAGGAACTCAAAGGCAACATCTGTCATTTTAAACAGAGAATGATTTAGGCCCCAGAGCTGACCCGAATAGGCAGAGCCCAAGTCTGTATTTGGGACAGGAGTTTTTTCAAGGCCAGGCTGGGATTTGGGGCTGGCCCCCGGGAGAAGCTCCAGTTAATTCCAAGGGCTCCTCCTGGCCCTGCTCACACGTCATTCCCACGTTGGCTCTGCACACATCTTTTCATCCAGGATGAAAGGAGAGCAGAGAGCTCTATATTTACAGAGCTGTTAGAAATGAGTGGTCTCACAGCTGCTGCAGAGACCTACATTCCTGCAGGCTGGGCATGGAGGGGAGCAGAGCCTGGATCCACAGGCAGGAATGATGGAATATCCACCCTCACATCATTCCTGAAATCCACCCGGGGAATTTCCTGGGGAAAACGGCACCAAACCCCAGCAAAGCCACCCTGAGCTGCCCTGGGCCAGCCTGAGGCCGTTCCTCTGCTCCTGTCCCTGGTCCCGGGATCAAATCCTGAATCCCCCTTCCTGGCAGGGAATTCCAGAGAGGGAAAAGATCCCTGGGGATCCTCCTTTGCTCCAGGTGAGCCCCTGCCCTGGCTACAGCTCCATCAGGGATTCTCCAGGCCCTGCCCTGAGCTGCCCTGGGCCAGCCTGAGGGATTCTCCAGGCCCTGGCCCTGGGGCGGTTGTGCCCCCTCAGGGATTCTCCGCCCCAGGTGAGCCCTGCCCGGCCCTCAGGGATTCTCCGGCCCTGCCCGGCTCCCTCAGGGATTCTCCAGGCCCTGCCCCTGCCCAGGCCCTGCCCCCTCAGGGATTCTCCAGGCCCCCTGCCGGCCCCTCAGGGATTCTCCAGGCCCAGGCCCTGCCCGGCCCTCAGGGATTCTCCAGGCCCCTCCAGATTCTCCAGCCCCTGCCCAGCTCTGTTCCCTTCCCTGGCCCCACTCCAGCCCCTCAAGGTCTTCCTTGCTGTGAGGGGAAAATCAAATAGTGGGAGAAAACGTGAGGGGAAAAAAAGGCAAGGGAAGTCTGAGGAAGGCTTTAATGAAGAGTTTTCCCTTCTGGATCTCCAGGCTGAGCCCCTTCCCAGCTCCCTCAGCTGATCCTGGTGCTCCAGCCCCTTCCCCAGCTCTGCCGTTCCTCTCTGGACATGGATCCTGCCCTGGATATTGATGATAAAATTCCTTTACTCAGCGGTGAAGGCATCAGAGTCGTGGTCCTGAGGAAGGTGACGGTGTCTGGGCAGCAGGGTTTGCTTACAAGGAGTTGGAATTGGTCTGAAATCTTCCCTGGAGAACCATCCTGAGGGAATGCAGGGATGCCAATCCCAACTCCCAACCTCCAGCTGGCACAACTATTTTTTGTGTGAAAAAATAATAACAATTCCCTAATAAAATCACTTTAAGTGCAAGACATTCTGCTGGAAAACAATGAAAACAAAACAAACAATCAAACAAACCCAAAAAGAAAAAAAATCAAAAAAAAAAACCCAAAACAAACAAAAAACCCCACAGACCAAACCCACTCATTCCAGGGGAACAGTCAAAACAATGATTAGCACAAATTCTCCAGCCCCTTCCCCAGCTCTGCTCCCTTCCCTGGACACCCTCCAGCCCCTCCAGGTCTCTGTAGTCTTGTCTTGTTTCTGTATGGGAAAATCCTGTGAAGCACTGCTCTTTCACAAGGTACTTCACTGCTTCTGGGAATTAAATCCCAATTATTTCAGTTGCTCTTATCTGTCCTGCTTAGTGCTTGGCAAATCCCAGCCCAGTCCTGTGGCATTGGCAGACAAAAAAACAAAAGATGCTTTAATGATGATCCAGCCCAGTGTGAGGCAGGGAGCAACAGAGAGCTGCAGGAATTGTAATTATTTGTGTAATGAAGGTTGGAAAATAGCTGGAAGTACCCAAATATGAGGAATTTACGACTGGGATTTGCCTCTTTGACTGGCAGAACCTCTCCCAAATATCCCAGCCTTGCTGTGGGCAGGCTGTGATTCAGCCTGGAGGAAATGATGGATTTCAGGTCACCCTGCGCATTTCTCTTGATCCTTTTTGCATTATTTGGACAAACCATTACTCCCTATTCTTTGTTTTGGCCGGGATGAGGCAAAAAAAAAGCCAGGTGATTGAATCATTTCCCCTTATCTCCAAGTTATCCCAGCAGAAACTCGCCCAAAACTGTCTTGGGAATGACTTAGTGCATCCAGTTATTGTGCTCAGGGAGCCTGTGGGTGGCTATTTCAGTACATCCAGGGCTTTTTTTCCCTTATAATTCTCCTTTTCAAACATTTTACAAGCGCTCCAGAGCGGGGAGGTTCCCAGCCTCCCACTGGTTTTGCAAGAGCCCAGCCAGAGCCAGAGGGTTTCTATTTGCAGGGGCTCCAATAATGCTTGATTTGAGGCTGCCTTGTTTTCCAGGAGATGAGAAAAGCTGGCAGGGAAAAGAGGAATAATGGGAAAGGTGGGAAGAGCTGGCTGGTGCTGTACAGGCAGGCAGAGATGTTTCAGAGCTGTCAGAAAATCTCTGCCTGGGCCTTATCTCAACCCCAGGGAGGGAGGAAAATGTCACCTGGGGCATCAGGAGAGGGAAATCTCTTCTTTGATGACTCCTGCTTCCTTTCTCATGTGTTTCTGAAGGGTTGGAGCATTTTCCCTGCAGAGCAGCTCAGGGCATCTCCTGGTGAACCCCAGTGACACCCATGGTGGGCATTGTTTGTGCCTGTGATGGGGAGAAACTGGGAAAATGAGAGACTGGGGTTTCCTCCTGGAGCAGCTGCGTGTTCTCTTCTTATTTCAATTTAAAATCTCCTTTGGGGGCTGCCGTCCCCTTTATTTTTCCTTCCTTTCTCCATAATTTGTTCCACGCTCCTCCCAGCTGATTTGTGCCACCCCCCATGTTGCCAAGGCGAACCCCAAACCCTTTTGAACCCCAGTGACACATTCCCATTGTGCCTGTGATGGGGAAAATCTGGGAAAATGAGAGACTGGGGTTTTTGGAATCCTTCCCATGTCTTCTTATTTCAAAAAGTTCCTTTGGAGGCTGCCGTCCCCTTTATTTTTCCTTCCTTTCTCTATAATTTGCTCCCCACTCCTCCCAGCCGATTTGTGCCACCCCATGTTCCAAACCCTTTTTCCAAGGCACTTCCCAAGCTTTGCAATTGAATATCTCAACTTTTGGAATCCTTCCCATGTCCCTTTTCAAACAGTTCCTCTGTGCATCCCTTTCCTGTCACCTGAAGCTTTCCCATCCCACTGAAAAATCCCATCAGAATCCCTGCCTTCCTTGCTGAGCTTTAAGCTCTGAGTTTAAATTATTTTTCCACAATAACGACCTAATCCTTTCTCTTATCAGCACAGCAGATTAATTTTCCCAAGCACGGTTGGTACCTTGTCTTCTCCCTAATTAGACAGAGACAAATTTTGCTCCTGGCTGAGCACAGGGTTGGAATTAACAGCAGGAAAAGCCCCAAAGTAAAGCCCTGCCTTGGAGAGCATCTTCCTCCCATCCCAGCTGGCTCAGCCAAGGCAAACACGGAGCATATTGTGTGTCAACTCTAAATATACTCATCCCTCCAGCTGGGATTTAGGGACACTTCCCAAACATTCTCAAATAGAACTGGGATGTGTCAGCTGGAGCCAGGGGCTGCCAAAGCCTCCCTTCCCCCAGGGCCAACCTGCTGGGCCAGGGATGCTTCCAGGGCAGGAGGAGCAGAAATCACCTCCCAGATAATCCAGGGAGCTGCTGTGTTTCAGTTGCACAGTTGGATTTGGAGCTTGCAGAGTCCTCGCAGTTTGGTTATGACCTGAAGGTGTTGTTTGTTCCAGTTGTCCTCACACTTTTTCCATGAATCTGCCTTAATTGCTCTTATTTTCATTAACAGCTTCGTGATCATTATCATGATTCAGTCCCAGCCCCAAGGGATGGCACCAGCAGGGATAAACTTTGTGCCAACGCAGCCCCAGGAGCTTGAAGCACTTTGGAAAAGCAAACCCTTTTTATTTCCCTGGGATAATATCCCAGCACGTAAAAGCATAAACACAGAACTCTTGCTCCAGGAATTAATTCCTTTAAAGCCTCGTTCACCTGAAAGCCCAGACCAGCCATATCAGACTTGCTCTGTTTTACCCAGCCTTGACAGGAATTGCATTTAATTTTTAAATCCTGCCTTTGGATGAGAGCAGGAACAATTCCAAAGCCTCTGGTAAATATTTCCCAGCGTCTTTCTGGGGAAAGACTGAGCGACCCCGAGGCCAAATTCCCTCCTGCTTTACCCCTGTGTGCAGTGGTCCCAGCTCAGGCAGCTGCCTCAGAAAGTCGTCAGAAAGCTTAAATTTGTGCTCCCTGCTTCCCACGGGGCCTGATGTGGATGACAGGGATGATTCCATGTCCTGGAAGAGTGAATTCACCTGTTGGGAGAGGGTTTGGATTCCCTGGGTGATCAGTGAGCACCCTGTGCTCAGCCAATCAGGCACATCCTACAAATACCCCACTAATTAACATCCCAATTAACACCCTCCTTATTCTTAATGAGCACTCAATCCCTTTATCTCCTCTTTTTTTTCCCCACTTAAAATGACCCTGTGGACATGGATCACGCCCCTGTACACACAGAGCATCACAAACCCACGACTAGCAGTGTGGAGGAATTAATATCTTAATCTCATAAAGATTTTTAAATATTAACTTAAGCTGCTGAGGATGGATTATGGACTCAGAAACCAATCACCCTTTCCCCCTAAATAACTGTTAAATAGGAGAAATATGTCTGGTGGGGGAGAATCAACATTCCATTGTCTTAAAGGCCTGACTGCCATGGGAACATTTCTGGGCTCCTGACACCTCATTAAGTTATTTAACAACATCCCAATTTATTGTCCTGTCCAGCGACCACAGAAATTCTTAAAATTAAGCAGAGAAAGAGAAAAATAAAAATAGTCATTTATCAGCCTCCTTACAGGAAAGGACACAGCGAGGAAATGCGAAATGAGGGATAACAGAGGGTTGCAACACAGAGCAAATTGCAAATCTGTCTGTGAATTCCGCAGGGAATAAATATGCAATTATCCCAGTCCTAGTGGGCACAGAATGTCTGCTATGGCCTGGTCTGGCTGCTTCAGATTTTGTCTCCAGAGAGAGAATCTCCAGTCCTTGGAGCATCTCCATGGCCTCCTCAGGACCCACTCCAGAGCTTCTCTGTGCCAGGGCCCCACCACCCTCCCAGGCAGGAATTCCCAGTTCCCAATGTCCCATCCATCCCTGCCCTCTGGCACTGGGAGCCATTCCCTGGCTCCTGTCCCTCCATCCCTTGTCCCCAGTCCCTCTGCAGCTCTCCTGGAGCCCCTTCAGGCCCTGCCAGGGGCTCTGAGCTCTGCCTGGAGCCTTCCCTGCTCCAGGGGAACATTCCCAGCTCTCCCAGCCTGGCTCCAGAGGGGTCCAGCCCTGCAGCAGCTCCGGGGCTCCTCTGGGCTCTCCCCAGCAGCTCCAGGTGCCTCTGGACACCCCGGAGCTGGAAGCTCATGATCCTACCTGGGATCACACCTGGTCCCTCCTGTGCTGGGCCCAGGGCTGGGGCAGCTCTGCAGGTGGGGTGTCACCTGAGGGGACAGAGGGGCACAATCCCAATCCCAATCCCAATCCCTTTTTGCTGCCCAAGCCATGGGATCATCCCAGGCCACAAGGGGTTCTGGGTCCCACATGGTTGGACCATTTCCAGATTTTCTTGGATCAACACCTGCACATCCGTCTCCTCAGGGCTGCTCTCCATCCCTTCCCACCCAGCTGGGTGGGAAAATGCCAAAATGCCAAAAGCCTGCTGGATTTGTGCTGGCATTCCCTGATCCCTGTGCAGGACTTGACCTTGTTGAACATCAGGAGCTTCCCATGGATCCACCTCCCTCTGGATTTCAGGAGCAGCACCTCCAATTCCCTCCACGAGACTACAACCAGTTCTATCCACCCACCAAATTTCTATTTATTATTCTCTTTTATCACCCAGAAATGGATTTAAAGCTGAATAAAACATTCCAAATTAAATATTCTCTCTGCCAGCAGCAGAAGTGGCGACGTGACTCGGTCCCCACAGCAGAGCAGGACAAAACCCATTAGTCCTTGATTACTGTGCAGGTAATAAAGGAGTTTTACAAGGAAAGGTCTGTGCAGGGCAAAGCCAAATTATTGCTGAGCAGCCTCAGAGCCCTGTGAGGCTCTGTCTTAAAACAAACCATTAACATATGCACAATTAGGCTGCCTCAATTGTTATGCCACAAGCAAAAATAAAATCCCATCTTGGAATATCTAAACAGCCTTTTAATTCCAGCGAGCTGGCGGGGGGAAAAATGTGTTAGCATTAAAGGAATGTGTTTTTTTAATCACATCTAAAAATAACATTTACATAACCACCTACCCTGACATTTCACATCAGCAAGTGTCCAGAACCGCCTCGCTCAGCTGTATTAAAATATGCAAACACCATGGGGTTTTAGCAGATTTTGGTTTCCTGAAAAAGAACTGCAGAACTCCCAACTTTGGAGGCAAAGGGAAGTCAGAGTGGTTTCCACTCTGGTTAAAATAAATCAGGTACAATGTGTTCTTCAGCAGGTCAGTGGCAGCCAGTGCCTGGATAATTCAGTCACGGAATCATGGAGTGGTTTGGGTTGGAAGGGATCTTTGCTAAAAGGTGTTTCTTGTTAGGATCTAAAGATTGCCCAGAGCAGCTGTGGCTGCCCCTGGATCCCTGGAAGGGTCCCAGGCCAGGTTGGATGGGGCTTGGAGCAGCCTGGGACAGTGGAAGTGTCCCTGTCCATGGAAGGAGGTGGAATGGGATGATCTCTCTGGGTGTGCACAGGTGAAAAAATCCAAACCTGGATATGTGGATAGATGAGGAAAACTTTGGAGCAGGTGGTGAATGAAGAGCAGATTCCATTCCAGCTCTGTAGGACAATGCAGCTGCTTTTCTGACTTCTTGTTCCAGCCCCAGTTCTTCTGCTCCAGCTAAGTGCAGGATGCTCTCTGGGAACTTCTCTGAGATGCAGGGAAGGTGAAACGGGGATTCAGTGGTGTTTGACAAGTGCCCAGAAACCCAGTTCCTAGAAAAGAACTTGTAAAACCTTGCCTTTGTGGAATGAGGGCTTGAAGTGTAAGAGGAGGTTTGATTTGAATATTAGGATGGAATTCCTGGTCGTGACAGTGGGGAGGTCCTGGATCCCTGAAAGTGTCCAAGGCCAGGTTGGAGCAACCTGGGACAGTGGGAGATGTCCCTGCCCATGGATGGGGGGGATTGGGATGAGCTTTAAGGCCCCTTCCAACCCAACCCATTCCATGATTTTGAGATTTATCCAAGGATAAGGAGCAGCACATGGGAGTGCTTTGCTTGAAGCCCCTCCTGGTGAAATGCTGCTGCCTCCAAGGAGCATTTCTGAGCTCTCCCCATTCTCTGCTGACTTCCTACAAATCATTTGTTACTGAGATTGATATTGCAGTTATGTAAACATCCATTATTTATCTCCTCTGGCCCTTTGAACCGGATGAGTGCTCTTGGATTTCCATTATTCCGTGTCTAAATTAATCATGGAGCATAAAATCAGTCACCATTTATGCAATATGAAAAGGAAAAAAAGATGTAAAAATAGCTCTCGTGGTGTTGAGATTTCATGCCGTGTTCCCTGGGTAGGAACTATTCAGGCATCTTGCTTTTTCCTGCAGGCCTGTGAAATATTGATGCCTTTTTTTTTTTTTTTAAGGAAAAAAACCAAAACTCTGTGAAAATTATCTTGTCTCCTCCAGAGAAAGTTGTTCTCTGATCCAGTCATTGACTCCCTCACCACGGGGAGCACTGCAGAATCCCAGCCACGGGCAGCATCCCATGCTCTGGCAAATCCATGTCCTGCATCCCACAGCAGGTTGGGACTGGGATCTCCTCCTGGGCACAGCCAGGAGCCCCTGACACCTTTCTGGGAATGTTTGCACAGACCTGGCAGGAGGATCCCACAGGGCAGCAGGGGAGTGTGACATGGGGACTCCAGGAGGGATCTGACAGCCCCCTCCAGGAAAGGCAGTTCATCCCTGCAGGGTTTTAACAGGAATTATCACTCTCCAAAGCCAAATGGGCCCTGCCACCCCCATGGAGGGAATGGAGCTGGTTGGGGACTTGGATTCATCTCCAGGCACTTCATGGGAGCCCAGAATGGTTTGGGTTGGAAGAGACCTTAAAGTTCATCTCACTCCAGCTCTTTTGCCAAGGGCAGGGACCCCTCCCACTGTCCCAGGCTGCTCCAGCCTGGCCTTGGGCACTGCCAGGGATCCAGGGGCAGCCCCAGCTGCTCTGGCAATCCCAGCCCAGCCAGGAATTCCCAGTTCCCAATGTCCCATCCATCCCTGCCCTCTGGCAGTGGGAGCCATTCCCTGGCTCCTGTCCCTCCATCCCTTGTCCCCAGTCCCTCTGCAGCTCTCCTGGAGCCCCTCCAGGCCCTGGAAGGAGCTCTGAGGTCTCCCTAGAGCTTCTCTTCTCCAGACATCATCCAAAATTCCATGTGCTGCTCTGCTCCAGCATCAGGATGTGGGAGACACCATGGAAGAAGGCAGGGAGGGGTATGAAAAGGAGATCTTTGGAACAATTCTTTCTCTGCACTGGGTTTTCAGCACTTTGGGGATCCATCCCTTCAGTTTATGGTGTGTGATCAGCAGAATTGAGAAAGAGACCACTGAGAAGCCCAAATTAACACTATCATAGCAATAATTGGGCACAAAAGGCTTCTCTTAGGGATCGAAACCTCTGCTGGGCAGCCAGATCCTCAGTGAGATGTTCTTTTAATTGGTGACGTTCCTCAAGCTCCAGCAGACACTTCACAACCTGATTTAGCCACGAGAAGCCAAAGCCGCCCGTCAGCCTCCTCACACCCTTGGAAGTGAAGGAGCAGCCACTCCTGTGGGAATATCCTGGCAATATCCTGCAATCTCCCAGCTCAGTGCTCTCCAGCTAATAATAACTGGCCTTGCTTCCCCTCCAGCAAGCGTGGCTGGAAGGAGGAACCTCTCCAAGCTTGAAATAACTCCTGGATTCCCCCCTCCGGACCTGCGCTCCAGCTGGGAGCAGCTTTCCTGTTTGTTTGTTTGTTCCTTTTTCCTTGCCATGATTGCAGAGAGGAAGGAATCTGGCTCCTGCCTCCCTGAAGACCTCGGGCTTGGAGAGCAATTACTCAGCACTGCAGGCTCTGGTGGAGAATTAAAGGTCAGGGCACTTTTACTGGGGCTTTTTATTCTGGGCTTGCACGAGGTCACAGCTGATGATAAGCACATGTTCAAATCCACGTTTCCAAAGCAGTTCACAGTCCTGAAAGTGGCTGTGAAAATCCAACCAGAGCGTTTTTAACCCTCTCTTTTCTCCTGATTTTAGGGAGGAAAAAGCCTTTGGACCCAAGCTCCAATGAGACAGAGAGAGTGTGGTGGTGGAACCTGTGCGTCAGGGGTTGTGCTTTTGGGTTTTTAACAAAAACTCCCCCAAGCTGCCTCTCTTCTGGAGGTGTTGGCTCCTTCAGGGCCCTGGGGGATTCAATGTGCTCCTCAGCTGTTTCTGAAAAGCAGCTCTGGCCTTGGCTTGGCACGGGCTGGAGCCTCCAGCTGGAAGGATGGTCTGGAGGAAAATTCCAGCCACCAATTATCCCAGGGGCATTCCCATTCTGACCATCCTGGGGCATTCCCTGCCCGGAGCAGGATCCCACCTGTCCTCATCCCACCATGCCTGAGGTCAGCTGAGGTTTTCCCAGGCACCACACACCAGGATCTCGCTGGGGGTGGAATTCCTGGCTCTGTGGAGCTGGAAATGAGTTGTTGGAGGAGGGCTGGGGCAGCTCCTGCCTCTCCTGACCCTGGAATGCTGCACTTCCAGCGCTGATGGATGGCCCGGCCTGACAGAGCCCAGGCCTGAGCTCAGCCAGATGTGAGATTAATTTATTGCACCTGTCCAAACAGAAAATATTCCTATTTTCTTGAGTTCCAGTGCCACAATTAGGCGACCTTGGCCCAGCCTGGTGGGTCTGTCCCCCCTGGGGGTGAGGGAACACCAAGCATCCAAAGATGACACAAGGCAGAAAATCCAGGTCCTTGGAGCAGGAGGCTGAGCTGGGACATGCAGGGGAAAAAATCCAAGCTCTGCTTCAGCTGCATGAGGAGCAGCAGCAGAACAGTTTGTGTTTTAATTAATAAGGCAATAATTTGGCGTGGAGGCGGCTCAATGCGGCTGATTGCACCTGCAGCCTCCATCCTGCGATGGAGAGCAGCAGGAAAGCTTCCAGCAGCACAGCCCAGGGCAGGAGGGATCTGCAGCCACCAGCAAGTGCTGGGCCAAAGCTGAGACTTCAAATTCCCAGCGAGTTCAGCGGGGTGTGCCTGATTAAAGCAGAGCCGCAGTCCAGGAATTTCTGTCTCTGCTGCAATCCAGCCAGGCTTCTTTGGGAGCTTGGGAGCAATCTGTTCCCCTTGATGGAGCTTTTTTGGAGAGAATTCAAGTTTATTCCATTAGAAAGGGGTTTAGTCTTCCCTTTTTATGGTGGTGGGAAAGAAAAACCACTGGGTTTTCCATGTGCTGCTCTGCTCCAGCATCAGGATGTGGGAGACACCATGGAAGAAGGCAGGAGGGGTATGAAAAGGAGATCTTTGGAACAATTCTTTCTCTGCACTGGGTTTTCAGCACTTTGGGGATCCATCCCTTCAGTTTATGGTGTGTGATCAGCAGAATTGAGAAAGAGACCACTGAGAAGCCCAAATTAACACTATCATAGCAATAATTGGGCACAAAAGGCTTCTCTTAGGGATCGAAACCTCTGCTGGGCAGCCAGATCCTCATTGAGATGTTTTTTTAATTGGTGACGTTCCTCAAGCTCCAGCAGCCACTTCACAACCTGATTTGAGCCACCAGAAGCCAAAGCCGCCCGTCAGCCTCCTCACAGCCTTGGAAGTGAAGGAGCAGCCACTCCTGTGGGAATATCCTGGCAATATCCTGCAATCTCCCAGCTCAGTGCTCTCCAGCTAATAATAACTGGCCTTGCTTCCCCTCCAGCAAGCGTGGCTGGAAGGAGGAACCTCTCCAAGCTTGAAATAACTCCTGGATTCCCCCCTCCGGACCTGCGCTCCAGCTGGGAGCAGCTTTCCTGTTTGTTTGTTTGTTCCTTTTTCCTTGCCATGATTGCAGAGAGGAAGGAATCTGGCTCCTGCCTCCTGAAGACCTCGGGCTTGAGAGCAATTACTCAGCACTGCAGGCTCTGGTGGAGAATTAAAGGTCAGGGCACTTTTACTGGGGGCTTTTTATTCTGGGCTTGCACGAGGTCACAGCTGATGATAAGCACATGTTCAAATCCACGTTTCAAAGCAGTTCACAGTCCTGAAAGTGGCTGTGAAAATCCAACCAGAGCGTTTTTAACCCTCTCTTTTCTCCTGATTTTAGGGAGGAAAAGCCTTTGGACCCAAGCTCCAATGAGACAGAGAGAGTGTGGTGGTGGAACCTGTGCGTCAGGGGGTTGTGCTTTTGGGTTTTAACAAAAACTCCCCAAGCTGCCTCTCTTCTGGAGGTGTTGGCTCCTTCAGGGCCCTGGGGATTCAATGTGCTCCTCAGCTGTTTCTGAAAAGCAGCTCTGGCCTTGGCTTGGCACGGGCTGGAGCCTCCAGCTGGAAGGATGGTCTGAGGAAAATTCCAGCCACCAATTATCCCAGGGGCATTCCCATTCTGACCATCCTGGGGCATTCCCTGCCCGGAGCAGGATCCCACCTGTCCTCATCCCACCATGCCTGAGGTCAGCTGAGGTTTTCCCAGGCACCACACACCAGGATCTCGCTGGGGGTGGAATTCCTGGCTCTGTGGAGCTGGAAATGAGTTGTTGGAGGAGGGCTGGGGCAGCTCCTGCCTCTCCTGACCCTGGAATGCTGCACTTCCAGCGCTGATGGATGGCCCGGCCTGACAGAGCCCAGGCCTGAGCTCAGCCAGATGTGAGATTAATTTATTGCACCTGTCCAAACAGAAAATATTCCTATTTTCTTGAGTTCCAGTGCCACAATTAGGCGACCTTGGCCCAGCCTGGTGGGTCTGTCCCCCCTGGGGGTGAGGGAACACCAAGCATCCAAAGATGACACAAGGCAGAAAATCCAGGTCCTTGGAGCAGGAGGCTGAGCTGGGACATGCAGGGGGGAAAAAATCCAAGCTCTGCTTCAGCTGCATGAGGAGCAGCAGCAGAACAGTTTGTGTTTTAATTAATAAGGCAATAATTTGGCGTGGAGCGGCTCAATGCGGCTGATTGCACACTGCAGCCTCACATCCTGCGATGGAGAGCAGCAGGGAAAGCTTCCAGCAGCACAGCCCAGGGCAGGAGGGATCTGCAGCCACCAGCAAGTGCTGGGCCAAAGCTGAGACTTCAAATTCCCAGCGAGTTCAGCGGGAATTGTGCCTGATTAAAGCTTGAGCCGCAGTCCAGGAATTTCTGTCTCTGCTGCAATCCAGCCAGGCTTTGCGCAGGAGCTTGGGAGCAATCTGTTCCCCTTGATGGAGGCTTTTTTTGGAGAGAATTCAAGTTTATTCCATTAGAAAGGGGTTTAGTCTTCCCTTTTTATGGTGGTGGGAAAGAAAAACCACTGGGTTTTCCCTGAGCTGGGACAGCTCAGATCTCACTTAGTTTTAACCTTCTCTCCTGAAGGGAAAAGCTGCTAAAGGACTTTAGACTTGAGAAAGGACTTTGGACTTGAGAAAGGACTTTAGACTTCAGAAAGGAAGTTTAGAAATTGTTGTTCCTTGTAATGAGGGCCAAAGGATCTCAGGGAAGTGAAATAGGATACAGTTAGGTGGGCACCTTCCTTTTGCCGGGTCAAGAAATTGGATAATTCAGCTGGAATTTCAAAGGGAAGAGCAATTGGAAGAAGATGAACTTCTGACCCTGTAATTACAAATCAGAGCTTGGCAGAAGATGGGTGGCATCCTGCCCGAAATGACATGACAGAAATAAGAATCAAAAGGGCTAAAAGCCACTGAACGTGGTCTGAAATAGCTCAGTCTTGAGGAATTACAAAAAAATAAGGAAGAATTTCATTAGGGGAGATAGGGAGAATCATAAGGAAAAGTGAAAACCGCCTGCCAATAGAAGGGAAACAAGATCTTGGTGATGTCTGAGGGGATTTTTCCTGGGGTGTTGCAGGCAGTGCCACATCCACACGTTTCCTGGGCACTTTTGGGGATGGAGACTCCCTGTGCCAAAGCAAAGACATTTTTCCTGACTTCAAAGAAAATGTGGGAATGGGAGGAAAATGACAACAGACACGATGTCCTAATGTCTGCTTGCTGGTTTGGCTGCTTTGCTGGATGGTGAGGTCAGGGCAGGTTCTTTGGAGTGGATTTTGAGGGTGCAGACACTTCCAGTCTCCCCTCATCCCTGGGGACATCCCACCCTGCCCCACCAGCTGCTTTTCCAGCAGGAAAACCAGAAGCTGGACGCAAAAAAACCTCTCAGCCCCCAAAGCAAAGGCCCTGCCTTTGTCACCAGCTCTCCCTGCACAAAGCTCACTTTATTTTCTCCCCAGCATTCAGGTCTCTGTCTAAAGAAAACACAAAAACATTCAGAGACTTCATTTTTTTCTCTGCTTTGTTTATCAGCAAGATTAAGATTCCTGGCTGTGGAAGAAAGGAATATCTCCATTTATTTGTTTCAGGGCATGTGGAGTGCATTTGTTTCCTAGGATGCAAATTCATTGTTCCTGCTTTGAATGAAAGCCCTGGTGCCAAGAGCTGCCGTCGGATTGGGATCTCTTGGCACCGTTTTTGCTGGAACTCCATGCACAGAGCAGGGATTTGAGTCCTCCCAATATTCTGCCACTGGAAAAGCTTTCCCAGTTCAATTCTTAAACTTTCTTTCAGATGATTTCCCCTTTGCTAAAGTCCCGCCGTGCCTCAGGGTGGGATTTTGGGATGTGGATCACGCTGCCAGCCCTGGGGTGCTGCAGCAGCTGCCTGCACCACCAAAAAGGGAGAAATTGGGCATTTAAATGTGATTGGCTGCACTTCCTAATTCCACTTTTTGTTTATTTCTCTCCCTCACAATTTTTTAAAATTAAGATTTACACACAAATCCCGAAGTGCAGCTGCAGCTCCAAGTGCCACCAGGAAAAGCTGCAGTGTGAAATTCCATGGGATGACCCCCCCGAAGTCCCTGTTTGTCCCCAGGGTGGGCAGAGCCCTGTCCCCAGCCCGGCTCGGGGGCTGCCACCTCCCATTAGCTGCAGCAGGGGATGGCACGTTGTGACATGGCTGTGCCTGACATGCCATGTCACCCTGCGAGATAATGACTTGGAAATTTGTGCTAATAATTGTTTTGACTGTTCACCCAGAATGAGTGGGTTTGGTTTGGTTTTATTTTTTTCCATTTTTTTTTTTTTTCTTCTTTTTTTTTTCCAGTGGAATGTCTTGAACTTAAATTGATTTTATTAGGGAATTGTTATTTTTTCACACAAAAAAATAGTTGTGCCAGCTGGAGGTTGGGAGTTGGGATTGACATCCCTGCATTCCCTCAGGATGGTTCTCCAGGGAAGATTTCACACCAATTCCAACTCCTTGTAACCAAACCCTGCTCCCCAGACACCTTCACCTTCCTCAGGACCACGACTCTGATGCCTTCACCACTGAGTAAAGGAATTTTATCATCAATATCCACGGCAGGATCCATGTCCAGAGAGGAAGAGCAGAGCTGGGGAAGGGGCTGGAGCACCAGGATCAGCTGAGGGAGCTGGGAAGGGGCTCAGCCTGGAGAAAAGGAGGATCCAGAAGGGAAAGCTCTTCATTAAAGCCTTCCTCAGACTTCCCTTGCCTTTTTTTCCCCTCACGTTTTCTCCCACTTTTTGACTTTTCCCCTCATGGCAGGAGGGACTCTGAAGGGACCAGAGCCAGGAAAGGGCTGGGAAATTCCTGAGGGAGCTGGGAAGGGGCTCAGCCTGGAGCAAAGAAGGATCCAGAAGGGAAAAGCTCTGCAGCAGAACCTTTTCCAAACTTCCCACTTTTTTTTTCCCCTCACTTTTTCTCCCAGTTTCTGATTTTCCCTTCACAGCAAGGGAGACCTTGAGGGGCTGGAACGGGGCCAGGGAAGGGAACAGAGCTGGGAAGGGGCTGGAGAATCCCTGAGGGAGCCGGGCAGGGGCTGGAGAATCCCTGAGGGAGCCGGGCAGGGCCTGGAGAATCCCTGAGGGAGCCGGGCAGGGGCTGGAGAATCCCTGAGGGAGCCGGGCAGGGCCTGGAGAATCCCTGAGGGAGCCGGGCAGGGGCTGGAGAATCCCTGAGGGAGCCGGGCAGGGGCTGGAGAATCCCTGAGGGAGCCGGGCAGGGCCTGGAGAATCCCTGAGGGAGCCGGGCAGGGCTCACCTGGAGCAAAGGAGGATCCCCAGGGATCTTTTCCCTCTCTGGAATTCCCTGCCAGGAGGGCACAGCCGGGGGGGTTTGGGATCATCCCAGGGACCAGGGACAGGAGCAGAGGGAACGGCCTCAGGCTGGCCCAGGGCAGCTCAGGGTGGATTTGGGGCAATTCCTCCATGGAAAGCCATTTCCAGCCCTGGCACAGCAGCCAGGCCCGTGGGGAGGTCCCAGATGTTTTGAGCTGTAGATGCCAGGGCTGCAGGGAGAACATTTGGCTGCATTTCTGCAGTGCCCTGGGCCTGGCCTGAGCATTTGGGGCTCAGAGCCCTCCTTGTCCTCCTGCACTTCTGCTCCTGGGGATTCCCAGGATTTCCCAGCCATCCAAACCCCCTCATGTGGGCAGCCCTCATCCTAAAAATCAGCAAATCTGGGATCCCATCCCAGTTTGGCCAGGCTTTCCCAGCAGGTCAGGATCTTTCCCCAGGTCCACAAGGAGGCCCCTCCCTTACACAATTACTGAGTCCTTTAGGACAGAAAAGACCTTGAAGATTTGGGTTTGGGAAAGAAAGAAAAAAAAAAAAAAAAAAAAAACCCAGAAAAAAAAAATTACTTGGAAAAATTACAACAAAGCAAGTTAAATGGTTTGATTTCCTCCCCATCAAAATCCAGCAGGAATTTCTGGATCAGCCTCACAGAGCTGCAACAGCACCTAAATATCTGGAGGTTCCCCTTTTTTGAGGAGCAACACTCCAGAGCTTTGTGGTCATGTTTTCTGGAAAAATCAATCCTCTCCTCCCCCCAAAAAACCCAGATTGTATTAAAAACCCAGTTTATATTAAAGAAATAAATTAATTTAGCAGCATTGAAGCCCATTTCAATTTGACTTGTGAATTTAGTTCTGTATAGACATTTATATTATTAAATAGGGTGCAAAGCCTTAATTAAATAAACTTTAGTTCTTGGTGCAGGATTTTATCAGCGAAACCCAAACAATCCCTTCTGACATCCTTTAACTTCTCCCTCTTTCTTTCCCTTTTCCTTGTCAAAATATTCATCCCAACTGGCATGTTCTCCCTGAGTATTTAGATTTTTGCAGACATTTTTACAACCTATTTGCATTTTTGTGGAAAAACTCTCCCATCTGTTTATTTCCCTCTTGCAACTGGCTGGGATGACTGGAATTGGAGAGATCAGGGAGGAGCCGACAGCGCCAGGAAAGACCCCGGAGTGGCTTTCCCTGGGCTCAGTCCTGGTGCTTTCCCCTCAGAGACATTTTCTTATCTGCTTGGAGATCCCTGCCCTTGAAAACAAATTGTCCAAGACATCCCTATTCCACAGGTTTCTGCAGGTAAAATTTGGAAAATTCCTTGCAAAACTCCAAACAAAACCCTCGCTGACAAAGGCTCTGTCAGGATCCAAGCTGCAGATGCAGCCTGAGGTGAACAGCACATTTTGCAGGAATATTGTGAATATTTTCATATAATATGGGCTGCTCTGACAAGCAGAGGGACTGTTTTCCCTTTTAAATGAAATAATAAATAAAATTGAGAAAAGCGAGACTGCAGGAGGATGGGGTTGGGTGGGATATTGGGAAGGAATTCCTGGCTGGGAGTGGGGTGAGGCCCTGGCACAGGGTGCCCAGACAAGCTGTGGCTGCCCCCGGATCCCTGGAAGTGTCCCAAAACCAGATGGAGCACCCTGGGATAGTGGAAGGCGTCCTTGCCCATGGTATGGGATGAACTGGATGAGCTTTAGGATCCCACCCCACCCAAACCAGTCTGGGATTCTCTGGTCCAGCATCCCAGTCCCTGCCTGTGACTGCTTTAGCCCCTGTGCCCATTGCTTAAAGATAAATTCCATGAGGTTATTCCTCCCTTTTTCTGTAATTTATTTTGTGCCAAGCAGGAGGAATTCAGTCCTTGGAGTGCACCTGGTGTCACTTTTATGCATAAATTCCAGACTATTTAAAATCCATGTGGATGTGGCACTTGGTGACGCAGCTTAGTGGTGGGGTTGGCAGTGCTGGGGAAGAAGCTGGACCTGATAATCTTGGAAGTCTTTTCCAACCTAAACATTTCCAACCTAAACATTTCTAAATTTCTTCTCTGGGCAGCTCCCAGGGTGAATGAAGCATTGCTGGAATTGCTGGATGCTGCTAGTGTTCCACAGCCAGCTCTTGGAATTAATTCACTGTTGGAGGGTGGATCATGATCAGAACAGGGAAATTCCACAGTAATTAATGCAATAATATCAAAAATAAATAGTGTGAGGTTTGTACACACAGCTGATACTGAAAGTGGGGTCCCTCCCAGTCCTGATTTTTCCCAGCATCGGTTTCCAGTGGGATGGGCTGGGCTGGACAAGCAGAGTCCCTGGGGAGCCCAAACTTCCTCCCTCCTGCTCTGAGCCCTCAGGACAATTGTGAGTCAATAACCTTTTCCTGAAACCACTTTATACTCAACCTTTATTTTTTTCCTCTGGCATTGTTCCTTCTTTCCCAGGGGAAATGTCCAAGCCCTTATTGCTCGCCAGGAGGTCACTGGGAATGATGTTATCACTCCATGGGGTCCCAGCACTGGCTGCAGGTGAGCGCAGCACATCTGGAGCACTTTAACATCTGCATCCAGACCCCTCGTGGGGCAGAGGAAAAAAAAAGCACCAAAAGGCACTTGTGAGAGCTAATCCAGGAAAAAAAACATGGTAAAACAAGGTTTCTACAAGGGCAGGGAGTGGCAGGACAAGGGAGATGGATTCACACTGACAGGGAAGGGTTAGATTTGTGATTAGGAGGGAATTCCTGGCTGTGAGGGAGGGGAATTCCTGGCTCAGGGTGCCCAGAGCACCCCTCAGTGATGCAATTTCCATAGATCCAGGCTTTGCTTGGAGCTGGACACAGGGATTTGGTGTTCCCCACTGCCCACATCCCAAACCTGCCAGGCAGGAGCTCATCCCCATGGATGCAGAACATGCCCTGCTCTCATTCTGGTGCCACAGGTGATATTTAGTGGGAAAATTTGAGCTTGGAAGCCCAAAAGCTGTTGGAATTCCTCTCTTTTTCATGGATAGAGCTGCACAGCTCTGCCAGCAGTATCCTACTGCTCCCTGTTTTGCTCCCAGATCTTCTCCTACCTTCTGGAACAACCTGCAAGAGCCTCAAGCCCTCCTTCCCTTCCACTTGTGACCACTGGCATGGTGACAGCCAGCAGATAATAAAGAGCTCAGCTCAAACCCTTGGAAAAGGCAGCGCCGCTCCCGCTGGGAATCCTTCAATCCATGGGTTTGTCTCCAGGAGAGCCCAGAGGCCTGGGAGCTGTTTGGAAAAGAGAATCCAAAACTCATCCTATCAAACCAAATTGGTAGGAAAGGATCTGTTCTGGCTTTCCCCTCGTTTCACATGGATGTGGAGAAATCCACACACCTCCCATTTACAGCTCCGAGGAAATTTCTCCTGGCCCGACCCATGTGGCACATATGGAATCCATTTTCCCTCACACCTGGCCACATATATTTGTTATGAAAGGTTCACGACTCCGTGGGCTGTGTGACCTATTCCCAGGGTGATTGGAGTTAAATGTGTTTCCTGCTCTCCCAAATTCCATATAAACCAAATAAACCAATCCATAGATCCCCTGTGTAATATCCTGAGCCTACAAACACACGCAGGCAATAAGTCAGGGAGGAGGGAAAAATCCAGTTGCTGCTTCCCATTAGTGAGCAGCTGTGAGGGGAAGGGAAGGAGGGCAGGAAAAACCCCAGAAATTCAGGGAACAACAGGAATTTTGTTGTTCTCAAGCCCTAAAACCAGTTTCAAGCCCAGATTCTGATCTTGGAGCTGATCCTCCGTGTGGAAAAGGTGATTTTGGAGCCTCAGGGAATGGGAATGATGCTCCATACATTGGGGTGTTCAGGCATCATTTCATTGCACTTGTAATAGATAAAGGAAGCTTCTAAAAATATAAAAAGGGAGTTTTTCCATGGGCAGGTGGGGACTGGACAAGGGGGAATGGTTTAAAATGGAATGAGAGATTTAGATTAGAAATTGGGAATGATTTGTTCCCTGTGAGGCTGGGGAGACCCAGGCACATCTCTGGAAGAGTTCAAGGGCAGGTTGGACAAAACTGGGACAGTAGAAGGCAGTGGGGGTGGAACCAGATGAGTTCTGAGGTCCCTTCCAACCCAAACCAGTCTGGAATTCCATGATTCCATGATTCTCTGACTATCACAGCAGTGCCACAGAGGGTCGGGAAGGGCTGTTGGATGCTCGGGATAGTTCCTCCCCCATCCTGCATCCTCCAGCAGGGCACAGCCACACGCTGCATCCCCATGGCCCTGACCTTTCCAGGGAAGCCAAGTCAGCTCCTCTTAGGATCAGCAGCTGGCATTTATGGCTGCGGTCTCCACATCCCATAAATGCAGCGCCCTGCTTGTCATCCCAGCCCACCACCCTGCTCCTGCTTTGCTCACCTCAATCGCACAGCACGAAAATCCACCCCAATAACAACAAAAAACCACTCACTTTAGGGAAGGAGGGCAGAACAGGGACCAACCCCACACTTCCCAACCCACCCCTCCTTTCCCTGGGGAGAATTTTCCCTCAAGGAGCTGAAGGAGAGGTTGTGCAACGACTCCGTGCTGATGCAGCAGCACGAAATACCAAGCGAATCCCTTCCAAAAGAGTCGAGTTGGATGCCATTATTTCCTGTTGGTAGACAGAAGGAGAGTGGGAAAAACTCCTGTTTTGGGAGCCAAGCGCTGCTGAGGAGAGCGATTAGCAGATGGCGTGGAAATTAGCTCATTATTATTAATTTGCCAGGCCTTTCCCAGTTCCTGAATTGCCCTTTGGAAGTTGCGGAGCAGCGTGTGCATATGGACAAAAGGAGGCTGCTTTTGGCAGAGCAGCTAATTAAGAGCTGTGCCACCCACTCCCTGAATGGGAGGCCTTCCCACCTGCCCCATCCCGGATTTGGGATGAGCGGCGCCGGGATAATGCTCAATAGGGAACCCCCACGCCTGGTGCTTATTAATGTGCTGATGTTTTGTGCAAAGGAGTTAATGCTGCAAAAGGCCTTTTTTTCTGTTTCTAAGGGGTTTTTGTGGAGGTGGTTATAGAGACTGTTTAACAGCACTGAATATATCTATTTATTGGGAAATTAATTTAGGGAAAAACATGCTTCAGCACACCAAAACCTCTCCTCCATCCTCTTTCAAACTGGATTTTTTGCCTAGATTGTTGCACGTCCTTTTATTTCTTTCCAGGACAGCACTGCCCTGTGGAGCTGAGAGAAGAATTTGGGCTGGCAGCCCAAAATTAGCTCAAAAAGAATGGAGCTCAAAGTCTGAATTTATAGTGGCTACACAGCCTCGAGTGGAGCTGCAGTAGGATTTTCTCCCAGCTCCTTTGTCTAAAAGCTGCTGCAAATAATGGTAATAATGATAATGAGAATGAGAACAACTATTATAATGATGATAATGATGACACTGAAATGATGATGATAATAATAATAATAATTTAAAAAAAATAATAATGGAATGGTTTAACTGGAAAAGGACCTTAAATATGACCCAGTTCAAACCCCTTGCCATGGGCAGGGAAACCTTCCACTATCCCATGTTGCTCCATGACCCATGATCATCATCATTGTCATTTCCCACACTAATATAAAATATTATTATTATAAATTATTCAATATAAATTATAAATTTGTAGATTTTAAAGGGACATCTAAAGGTTGGTTAGGACCATGCAAAACCATCCCTTTGGATCCCTTTTTCCATCCTCCCCAGGATCTTTAAGCACTAAGAAAACCCCACTTGGAAGTGAAGCCCTGCAGCCCCACTCAGGCCAATTAAAGCCATCACGGAGGAGATCCCACCCTCGGCTGCTTTCCAGCGGCAGGAAAGCTGGAATTGTCATCCTCATCCAGAGTGAGCCAGGGGAGGGCTGGAAGTGACACCGCCGCCGTGTCATCGCAGCGACAGCGCTAATTGCCCGCATGGCGCGGCTCCTAATTGATTTCCTCCTCATTAATGCCGCGATGCCGCTGCGGGGATAGATCTGGGGTGAAGCACGGCGGATCTGGAACATGGGGAGATGGGTGAGGGAAAGCTGGGCATGGAAAGGCCGGGAAATGGGAGAGGGAAAGTTAATTAGGGAGCTCGTGTTAACGTGGTGTCGGAGCAGAAGGTGCTGGGTTGGATCAGGGGATACCCATTGAGTCATGGAAGGTTTGGGGTGGAAGGGACCTTAAAGCTCATCCCATGCCACCCCTGCCATGGCAGGGACACCTTCCACTGTCCCAGGTTGTTCCAACCTGGCCTTGGACACTTCCAGGGATCCAGGGGTGGCCACAGCTGCTCTGGGAAGTCCATTCCAGGGCCTCCTCACCGTCACAGCCAAGAACTCCTTCCCAATATCAAATTGAAATCTCTTCTCAGTTTCAAACCCTTCCCCTCTGTCCTGCCACCATCTGCCTGTGTAAAAATTCCTTCTCCAGCTCCTCCTGCTGCAAAAGCCTGGCAAGGAAATGTCAGGTAACCTGGGAAACACGTGCCAGGGTGTTTCACCCTCACCACGCGGAATTCCTTCCCAATATCCCATCTTATCCTGCCCTCCCTCAGCAAGAAGCCATTCCCTCTTATCTTATCACTCCATCCCTTGTCTAAAACCCCTCTCCAGCTTTCAATATTTCCCCTATTTTTCGCTCTTTTCTGTATTTGTTTGGAGTTTTGAGCACACATGGAATCCCTAGGAAAAGCCGCCGTGACGTTTCCCTGGGCACCAGGGGCTGAGCGGTTCCATGGCATCCTCCAGACGGAAATCCTCGGAGCAGCTACAATGCGCTTTGTAATTAGAGTTAATTAACACTTCTGCAAATTGGTCTTTATTTAAGACCAGCTGCCGAGGCGGGAAAAAAAAAAGTCTATCAGCCCATAAAATATTAATTAGCACGAGTGTCTCGTCTGCTACCGCTGGGCTGTGTGAGGATGGGAGCTGGGCAAAGGGAGCTTTGTTTCCTTGGATAAGGAGTTTGGGAGAAGGAAACTGAAATGGATAAATTCAGATTGAGCCCCCACATGTAACAGGTAGTCTTGTCCCCTAAAACATAATCCAGCAGCCTGGAAATATGTTTGGAAGTGCAAGGGAGAGGATGCGGGGAGGAATGAAAATGAAATTTCATTCACATATCAACTGTGGGAGAGTCCAGTAGTTTAATCACAGAATCATGGAATGGTTTGGGATGGAAAGGACCTTAAAGCTCAAACTTCCAAACATTGCCATGCCACTATCCCAGGCTGTTCCAAGCCCCATCCAAGCTGGCCTTGGACACTTCCAGGGATGTGAGGATGTGAAAAGCTCTACCAAATTAATCTCCCTTTCCCTCCAACACCTCCTTTCTCTGGGATTTTCCCTACTTCCTTCTCTCCATTGTTTTTTCTGTTTAAACCCACCCAAGAACTTCATGACAAGCACTCTTCAAAACAAGGATTTTTTCCCCAAACTTTCCTGCTTGTGGGATTTTGTGCCGAGGCCACAGCGGGGCCGATTCCTGCGCAGCTCCGCTCCACTCTGACTGAATTAGGTCAGGGGCTTCTCCAGGCTATAACCATCTTCAAATTATGTGACAGAAACAAATAGGAAATATTTAAAGTTAAGGCTCTGCAAGTACTTGCATTCAGCATAAAGATGGGATCACTCGGAGTTTATATCTGCTTGATCAAAATTCCTGTAAGGAGCTTGGTGAGGGATGAGAAAATCGGATAAAATGTCCTTTTTCTCCCTTTCTGTGGAATCTGGATTGGTGCTCACGCTCAGAAAAACCAGCCTGGAGTTTGCAGGGGAAAAAAAATAAAGCAACTCTAGAAACAAATAGCTGCAGGGAAGGCAAACTGAAATGTAAAAATATCCCAGTTTCAATGGAATTTTTCAAACCGGCTTTGCAGTGAATTCCCTTGAAAATGTGTCAAATCTGCATGGAGGCCATTAACAATTCCTGGTGGATCCAGTGAAGAGTTCCAGCAAGGAAACTATTTCTTTGCAAAAGGAAAAAAATATTTAATTCCAGTTTGAAGCCTGGATGTTGCTTGTGCTGTATTTTTATTTTGTTTTCCAGCATAAAATCAGGAAAGGTTTAGAAGATTAAAACTGAGCTAAGCAGAAACAAATTCCAGACCCACACCAAGGTGGGGTTTTGTTTAGAGGTTTTTTTATCTTTCTTGATAGTCTGACAAAGAATAAGCCATTTTCTTTGCCCTCAGTAAATTACTGTTAAATATGAAATTCATAGGAAATAAATGGGAAATGCTAAATATGAAAGGTGAGGTATGACAGGAGCAGTTGTTTGCAGCGGTGTCACCCCTCAGGTCAGCCCATGCTGGGCTCTGCTTTCCAGCAGGAGATGCTCACCCTTGACCTTTGTCTCCCCTGCTCCCAATTTTCCATCCCGTTACGAATCCATTTTCCATGGAATATTTGGTTTCAGCAGCTCAAGGCGGAAGACAGGACTGGAGACACCTCCAGGCATTGAGGAGAGTTGGATGCACCCATGGTCAATCCAAAATGTTGGAATCACCCACCCTGAGGGTGATCCTTCATCACCTGGAGGAAGGAAATGAAGCACAATGAGTTTGTGGTGTGCACTGATACATTCCTGCTAAAATTCTGTGCATATCAGGAAAAGGCTCTTCCCCCAGAGCATGCTGGGCATGGAATTCCCCCAGGGAAGGGTCACATTCCCAAGGCTGCCAGAGCTCCAGGAGCACTGGGACAATGCTCCCAAGGGATGCCCAGGGTGGGATTTTTGGATTTGTCCTGGGCTGGGCCAGGAGTTCTATCCATGATCCTCATGTTCCCTTCCTTTGGGAATGTGTGTGGAAGAGGTCAGTGGGAAAATATGGTGTCTCCTGGACTGGGAAACCTCTGTGATCCACAGAGATGCAGCAGCTCAACGTGCATGGAGCACTTTGGGGAGGAGCCTGATCCCAGCAGGAAAAGCTCCAGGTGCTGCTGATGCCTTGTTCAGGCTGCCCTGGAGCAGAGGCTGGGCAGAGTCCCAGCATAAAGCAGGGATTTATCCCAAGGATCTCCTCCATGGACCCACCTTGGGCAGCACCAGAGCCCAGCCAGGGCTGCACCCAAGATGAACCCAAATGGCCCCAAAATGCACGAGCGCTCCCGGGGTCTCTCCCTGGGATCAGCTCTGCTCCATTTGCACCTTGCAGTTCATTGTCCCATCCCAGCTTCAGCCCCTGCAGTCCCACCCTGCTTGTTTTTCTCTCTGCAGCCCACGGGGTTTGTGCTCCTGGGCTGAGATTTGGGTCATTTGTCCTTGGTGCCCAGCTGGAGCAGGAATTGTTTTGTCTCCCTGCCCTGTGCACAGAGCTCAGCAACGCTGAATGTGAAGCTCAGAGCTGCACACTAAAGCAGCACAGAGCCTGAAACACAGAAAAGCCAAACCTGAGGTATCAGTGCCAGGACACGGCTGTGCCATCCCTCGGCACAGAGAGCCCTGTGAGTCCCACCTGGGCAGGTGACAGGATGGGAGGTGGCAGCTGTGGCACCGGGGAGGGTCGTGCCAGGTGAGACAGAACGGGAGACGCCGGCACGCTCCCGGGAAGGTGTTGGAACAGCGCTCGTGTTTCCACCAGCCCCAGCACAATGTCACAACAGCTCCCACAGGAATTAATGTGATGGGAAAAGTGCACTGCACACGCAGGGAAAACGCTGGGCAAACTGGGGACTCCGAGATCTGCCTTTTCCAAGGGTGAAATCCAAGCCTGAGCCGTGGCAGAGCCCTGCGGAGAGAGGAACGACGTGGATCCCATTCCCCTTTGTGTGGCTTTATAATCCCAAGGGAAAAAAAAAAGGCTCCCGAAGATTTAAAGAGGCTTTGGCTGAGCTTTTGAATGCCTTTTCATTTTCCCCTATTCATGGATCAAATAGAGCTCCCTGCTCTGAATAATTGCATTTTACCTGCTGAAAACACGCTCTGGAAACCTCAGAGTGCTTTATTCCTCCTGATGGCACATAAAGCATAAACATTAAGTTTGCTAAAAACAGGGAAAAATAAGGCTCATTTTTTTTCTCTTCAATATAATTTACAAGGGGAAACATTAACTCATAAATCATAGGCACAAATTCAGCGAGGATTGAAACACTACACTCAGCAGCAGGCAAATTACAG
The DNA here is from genome assembly GCA_024865655.1 of Emberiza elegans. Classification (NCBI taxonomy): domain Eukaryota; kingdom Metazoa; phylum Chordata; class Aves; order Passeriformes; family Fringillidae; genus Emberiza; species Emberiza elegans. The sequence goes on from JALJVW010003518.1 coordinate 33,055,619, forward strand.
CCACACCACTCCATCACCGAGGGCTCCTTCCAAGGGCATTATTGCAAATATGTTCCTCATGAGAAGAGTTAGGGGGGGGAAAAAAAAAAAAAAGCACTGAAAGCATGAGGAAGGAGAGTCCCAGCACCCCCAGCCAAGGCAGGGCTGGATCCAGCTCAGTCTGTCCTGCCTGGATTCACCACCCTCACAGGGAAGGATTTTTCCCCATGTCCCATCCATGCCTGCCCTCTGGCACTGGGAGCCATTCCCTGGCTCCTGTCCCTCCATCCCTTGTCCCCAGTCCCTCTCCAGCTCTCCTGCAGCCCCTCCGGGCCCTGCCAGGGGCTCTGAGCTCTGCCTGGAGCCTTCCCTGCTCCAGGGGAACATTCCCAGCTCTCCCAGACTGGCTCCAGAGGGGCTCCAGCCCTGCAGCAGATCCAGGTCCTCTGGGCTCTCCCCAGCAGCTCCAGGTCCTTCTGGACACCCCAGAGCTGGAAGCTCATGATTATACCTGGGATTCTACCTGGGATTTTCCCTCTGGACCAGCAGTCTGTGAGAGGCCCATCAAAACCTGGGTTTGAGGGGAAGAAAGATGAAAACACCAAAGTTTGGCACCCCTAAAGCACCACTGGCAGTCCCTGGACACTCAGAGCTCACCCCATGGAGCAGGGCAGCTCCAGGAAAAGAGTCTCAGAAATAAGGATTTAACAGCTGTTCTTTGTACTTGCTTCCTCTCCAATTTAATATTTCCTTTCAGGCCCTACTGTCCCAGCAAGTGTTTAAAGCTGGGCTTTATTGTGCAGAGCATCTCTAAAATCTGCTTCACACCCCAATCTCCAAAACTCCTGTTTTCAGATACAGTTAATTATGGCCATGAGGGGCTTTTTCCCTTTAAATTGTGCTCTGTGACTAATCCAGCAAAGAGGGAGCTTCTCCTCAGCTGCACGAACCCAGCCCAGATGTGGCTCCAAGAAGGTGAAAGGGAACATCAAAATTATTTCTGCCTGCTCAGCACCCAGCTGTGCCCAACCCCAGCACCCAGAGCTGGGGGCGGGCAAAACTTGGCAGGTTAGGGGAATATTTTTACAGCCCAAATTCTGGCAAATACCTCAGAGCTGGAGGTGTGAGACACCTGAGGTTTTACCTAAAAATGAGTTGAGCAAACTGAGGAAAATGCGAGGCCTGTTCCCTTTTTGGGTTTTTTTTTGCATTTTCATGTGGCATTTCAGGTCTCTAGAGCAGGGGTTCCCCTTCCTGCTGCAGGCTGAGGCTCTGCAATGTGCAAGGAAGATATTTCTGGGTGTTTTTAGCCTCTGTTTGTGTTGCTAGGATGGATGGAACTGCGGGGTTGTGCCACAGGGAGCTGGGCATGCCTGGCCCAGCCTGGAGCAGGGAAGGAGCTGCTGCCACACACGGCCCTGGCCCAGACTGGGGGTCACCAGCAGCACCAAAAAACCTCATTAGAGCAGTGGGAAATCCCCAGGAATGTGCCCAGTGACAGTGATTTCATTCTGGCAGGCAGCAGACGCGGTCTGGGTTCACTTTGAGGTGGAAAACCCTGGCTGCTGTGGCTGCTGGGGATTTAGAGCATGATTTAGAGCATGATGGACAAATAAGTGAGAGTGGAATAACTGGAGCCACTGGAGTTGAGTTCATGGGCACCCCAAGGCCTGGCTGCAATAATTTCAGCTTGGCAGAGCCGTGTCCATCTCCTGGAAATTCATGAGCCACCATTCCTGTTCCAGTGGGAATCCCAGGACACATTTATTAGGCCTGAGGAAAGAGCTGCTGATGCCATTTTTACTGCAGCAATTGATGAGAACGGGGATTAAAGTGGCACCCAACAATAAAAACAACTCCTGAGGCAGCCAGAGCCCAGCAAGGCCCAGCACATCTCGGGGATGGGCCAAAATTGTGTTACCACATTAAACCTTGCCTTAAACCAGAGCTGAATTAGATCAGACTAAACAAAGCTGATCTTAGGAGAATTTCTCCTCCAGATTTTCCAGCGCTGATCATGGTTTAGACCCCAACCCTTTACACTCATGCAGGGGTGAGACTTTGAATATTTGTCACAAGGATATCGTGGAATAATGGAATGGTTTTGGTGGGAAAAGCCCCCCAGGACTGGCAGGAGGAAGCAGCAGCACTTGTGGGGCAGGGCAGGCTCCTGCAGTGGGGTTTGTGGTCAGGAGCTTCCCCATCCTGCAGGAAACAGTAGTTCCCGTTCCCCCTCCGCCCTCTGAACGTAGCCGGGGTATTTTTAAATTATCTTCAAATCTGAACAAGCAGCAGAAATATGTTGAGTTGGGGAGGGGGCTGGTGGACAGCACGGCGAGGTGAAAAATGTTATTTTTCACCCCTCTTGGTTAAGAGGAATTTTGAAGGAATTTGAGATGGGATTTCTGAATTGTTTTTGATGATGTGGTTTGTTTTTCTTATCTTTTATATAAGTAAGAAGGATGACATACACATCACATCTTTATAACATAGTTCAGAAGGTCACAAGACCCTAAGTTACAAGACTTTTTAAGGGTTTATTAACTAATAAAATACTAATAACAAAAATATTTATGTTTTTAACCCAATCTTTAAATATTTTATCTTCTAGACTTATGCTACAGTACAAACTTTTAAAGCTAATTATGTTATCACACACAAACTTATAGTACTGTATTTTAATTTTTTTTGTTTACTTTTGTAACTACTTTTATTTTTTATATCTTAAACTCTAAACTTTCTTTTATTTAACTTAACATGTCTCTACTTTAAACTATAAATATACATTCTTACTTCCAGCACTTAAATTTAGAAGCCTTTTCTAAAAGCTCAAATCAAATCAAATCTTTAATTCCAAGCTTTGACTTACAAACCCAAAGTTCTCAAAACCCCTAAATTTCAAATTCCAACTTGCTGCTCTTTTTGAGGCAGAGAGGTGAATCCTGGGATGGGATATGAGGCAAAAACCTCCCCAGGCTCCTCATCCTTGCAGAGTTCACCCCACACCAGCATTAGATTGCCTGGAGTTCGAGCCTGGCCCAAACTTTTTAATCCTTATGTGTTTCTAGTGAACAACAGACCTCTGCCGGCAGTAATTGCATGAATTTCCTGGATTTATCTGCATTGGATTGCCTTTGGCATCTAATCCCATCAAATTGCCTCTTTGCTGAAGGGATGTCGTATGTCTGGAGGCGCTGGAGGGGTTAATGTGATGTGTAACCAATGGAAGATATATTTAATGATCTCTGAAATTGCTTCTGTGAAGCATCCCCATAACTGCCACAACTCGATTTACTACAGATCCTGCAAATAACAAATGTAATTACTTGGGAATCAACATAATATTGGGTCAGACAGGCTGATATTCCCCCCGTTTGCTGGAAACTTAATATAAATCTGGAGCAAGTGTCTCTCTCCAGTCATATTCCCAAGCTGTGCTCTCAGAACAACATCCAGCATGGTCTCCTGGAAAAATGTTTAAAAACCAAAGCTCTCTGATATTATTTTTTGCCTTATTAAGGGCTTTTTTTTTTTTTTTTGCCTCATTATTTGCTTTATTACAGCAGGACTTTGCACCTCTGCATCATCAGGTGAAAGCTTTTCACTGCCAGGGTGGTTTTGCTGTGTTCATCATGTTCAGCAGCACAGCCAGAGGCAGTTCTGTGTTTCTCAGTCCTTGACATTCCTTGCTGTGCCTCGTGAAGGACGAGCAGATGAGGGAGATAAAAACCACTCTGTGATGGGAATGCTGACTGCCACAGCATCCCCAGTGCTCCCTGCAAAGGTGCTGTGGAATTCCAGTCAGGCTGGGGTCAGCAGAGCTCAGCGAGGCCACAGAAGGGTGGGAAAACCTGCATTTTGGGGGGTGTTTCTTTCCCATTTCCCTCAGCAATCCAAGATTTGAATTCTTTGCCAACTCCAAGGCTGGAGGTGCTGGAGGGTTTAACTGGAACCAGTCCTGTGTGCCCATGGTGGTGGCAGCCAAAGCCTGGAGGGAAGATCCTCTGGGAGGCTGGGTCTGTCTGGCAGAGGGATAATTGTTGGATCATTTTGGACTCCCAAATCTTCCTGGGAAGATTCCAGGAGGCAGAGGATTTCTGTTCCCAGGTCACACATTGGCCTCCCTTTGGAGGCTGTGCAGGAAAAACTCCTTTTGAACATCTGGGAGGAGACAAGAGCTCCATTCCCTGGGTGCTGAGCTGCTCCAGAGGGAATCATGGAATCATTGAGGCTGGAAAAGCCATCGAGTCCAACCAACCATTCCAAGGTCACCCCAATGTCCCTGGGTGCTACATTCACACATTTGCTGAACATTCCCAGGGATGGTGATTCCCCCAGCCTGACCACCCTTCCAGTGCTCACACAGCCCAGGATTCCCTGTGAGATCTGAGGTTTGATGAGCACGGAGGCACAGCAGTGGCGATGAGCTCTCCTTCCCAAGCTCCAGGTGATTTTGGATACAATCCCTCCACCTGCAGAGGTGCTTCACCCCACAGGTGACACCGTGGTGCCCCTGCTGCCAGCATCACCCCCATCAATCCCCTAAAGACAGCCCCTTCCCATCAGCACTGCTGATCCCTCCCGTTTTTCAGGAACAAAGGTTTTATTCCTGAATGATGAAGGTCCCAAAACCACGGCCCAGGGCCCGGAGCCGTGTGGTGACAAACAAGATAAAGCAGACAAAGGCACGGGGAGGCTCTCGTGTTGCAGTGCTAATAAATAAAGCTCTGCACGGTCTCTCCAGAGGAGAAACATTCCAGTTGGTTCAATAAAACAGGCTATAACAAGAGATTTATATGGAATATATTGGATTTATTCATCGAGGATTGCGGGGACGTTTTTTTCCTGCTCCAGGTCCTTCTGCAGCAGCAGCTGCTTATCACTGGTGCCTTTGTGCAGGGGACAGGGCTGGGGGGCTCAGATCCTGCTCACAGAGTATTGATTGCAGGCACATCACAGGCAGCCAGATGTGTGTGGCTTCTCTGCCTCCAGCAGCTCCAAAATCCCCAATCCAGGTTGTGTTCACAGAAAAAAAACAAAAACCCAGCATGACAAACCAGCAATTTTTGGCAGTTTTCCCACCCTGGTCATCACTTCCTACACCAAAATATTCCTATAGTAGGCAAAAAGACAGGTTTAAATGGCTCTGAGTGTGATTTAGGCTAAAGGTGGCTTAAAACATAATTTTAGGATTTTGCTATAAACTGAATTTGGGCTTTTGGGGGCTTGTTTTGTCACACAGAGAGTGAGCAGCACAAGGCTGAGACACACATATAGGTAAGGCCATGGAGGTGTGTAATGTATACACCCAGCAGACCCTAATAATGAGCTAAATTAGCCTAAATCCATTAAATTCTCATTATACACCTAGAGATTTAATTATTTTCTTCTCTCCTCTAACTATTGAGCAAACACTTTGCAAATACTGCAGTCTTTGCAGTCCCAAATTCCTCTTAGTGAGAGAACTTTCCAATTATTATCATTATTATCTCAAAAGAATCTGACCAGAAGCCCAAAGCCACCCTCAGTCAATGCCTCAGTGCCTGTATCAAAGCATGGATAAGGTTAATCCACCCCATCCCAAGGCTTTTCCCCACAGTAATCCCATAACCAGATGTCACACAAGGAATTATCAGGGAAACCCGGCTTTGCTTGGGCGCTGCTCCTCCTTATCACCAGATTACACCCAGTGACATTTGAGAGAATCCCTGAGAGATTTGAGGGAACCAGGAGCTCATAAAGGAAAAGGGTCAGGAGGGCAAAGGGACAAGGTTTGGATGTCAAGCAAGGACTCGGGGAAGGAGACGCAGCCCGGGATCGCTCGGCATAAATCGGAGGATGCGGCGGCCTCGTCATGTAAAATGCATTAAGCTGTCAAAATGAAGATCCTGTCTTCAATCATGCCCAGTCCCCCAGGCCCCCATGTTAAATATTACATCAAGACATTTCCTGTCTGGCATTTAGTGGGGAAAAAAAAAAAAAGGGAAAAAGCAAAAAGCAAAAAGAGAAGAAAGGTGCGTTCGGCCTCAGAGTGCGGGGCTGTCCCCGGCGCGAGTGTCACATCCCTGGTGACACAGGGACTTGGTCTGTGCAAAATTTTGCTCCTTTTCCCCTCTAAATGCAGTTGGTCAGTGAGAAGGAGTCCCAGGGAAAGGTGCTGTGCTGTTCTGAGGGGGGGTTTGGCTTTTCTGAGGCCTGCAGGAGGCCCTGGCTTCACCTCCAGCACCAAGGCCTCTCACCTCAAGGAGCCCATCATGGAACGTCCTTGTCCTTCCTCCCTCCCGCCTGGCACCTGGGGACACAGAGAACTTCTCCTGAGTTATTTTCTAAAGTGGATTAGTTAAACTTCATTAAAGCTTGGTGTAGCAGCGTTTTTCAGAATTAAGGTGGCCTTAATTCAATTTATGCAGGAGCTTAATTTGCTTCAATCAGCTCCTGGTGCAGCTCGCAGGGACAGCCCCAGGTGGCCTCAGTGACTGCCACCATTGTCAGGACATTTGGGGACAGCCACCCTGCTCCTTCCTGTATCACCACTGCCATCCCATCCCAAAAAGGGGAGCATGAATGGCAGAATTCATCCCAAAAAGGGTAGCAGGAATGACAGAAGTTATCCCAAGAAGGAGATCAGGAGTGACAGAATTCATCACCTGAGCCTGGCTGATGAGAGGAAGAACCACAAACACCATTTTCGACCATGAAAGGCTCCATGAATAACTGAACCACTGCTTCTTAAAAACTTTACAGCTTCCCTCATAAAAAATGCCAATAAATCCTGCCCTGGAAGCAATTTCAAAGTGTGGATTCCTGTCTTTCCTCTTCTGCTTTGATGGTTGCCTGTAAATTCTCATGGCATCACCTCCAGCCTGGAATAGGGAGCCCTGAATTTCAGCTCCAGTGTTTCCAGCTTGAATGCCTGTATGGAATCCTGGAATCCCAGAATGGTTTGGGATGGAAGGGACCTTAAACCCCATCTTGTTCTACACCTTCCGCTATCCCAGGCTGCTCCAGGCCCCATCATTCCCAGGGATGGGGCAGACACAGCTTCTCTGGGCCACAAATGTCCCTTCTAGAAAGCAGTAAATGCATTACCCACCCCCGTCCCTGAGGACATAATTTCATTTCGCAACAAGAGCTGCAAGAAAAACAGACACTTCCCAAAAATCCTGACCATCACCAAGTCCTTCTCTCCCAACACAAGATTTGTAGGAAGCTGTAAAGCCGCTGATTAAGGTCTCCAGGAGCTCTGACATCCCCAGGGATGCTGCTTTCCATGGAAAAGCAATTCCAGTGACCTGCCCGAGCAGCAGACGTTGGGGGCTGCATTTTGAGCAGTTTTACCTCATTGTCACTGGGTTTGTTTTTTGATGAAAGCTGGAGCCGTGCAGATTAAAGAATAATGTCACAGAAGGGGCTGATCAAATTGAAAAGATCCATCAGATTAATTACCAGGCTTAAAGGAGCTTGTCCATTTATCAGAAACAAAAGCCTTGGGCTTGCTACTGAGATTATGGGATCTCCCATTTTCCAATATTTCCATTTGATCTTGTAAAACCAATTCAGGGGACTGGTGTAAAGTCAAAAAGAATTTGCATGGAGCCTTTCCTGCCTGCTGGGAATGCTCACTGGATACTCACTGGATACTCAGCCGGTGCTCACCATTCACCTTCACCCTCTGGAGCTGCTTTTTATTGAAGTGTTCCAAGGCAGTCCTGGCTGCCTTCCAGTCCTCACCCGGACCTGCCTGAGCACAGCACGGCCTGTTTGAAATGCTGCATCAATATTTATCACAACTTTGGAGGATAAGGAATATTTTAATCTTAAAACACCTCCCTGGCTGGGGCGAGATTAAATAAATGCATAACTAAAAGATGTAGGCAGTGAACATTTACCCAGCACCAGTGACTTGGTAAAGGCACAGGGAGGAAATTCGGGGGCTCCAGACTCTAAAGCTGTGATTCTAAATTAAAATCATCTGTCAGCTCACCCAAAGCCTTTGAATTCACACATTGCAATTTCCTTTCTGACAATAATAATGAGCACAGTGCTAATAAAGCAGCCTGAGCTTTGCTGTGTGATGTCCTAAAGCTTCCCAGACAACCAAAGGGGTTCCATCCTCTGTGTCCCCAGAGAATCTGGCATGGTCCAGATGATTCCTGAGGGAAGCAGGGTGGTGGATTCCCATGGGATAACCTGGGCCCTGCTCCGGGTCCCTGGTTGGAGCCAGGCAGGGGTTGGGCTCTTCTCCCAGGTAAAAGGGACAAAACACCCTCGAGTTGTGGCCCAGAGAAAATGTGGCTACCCCTGGATCCCTGGAAGGGTCCAGGGCCAGGCTGGATGAGGCTTGGAGCAGCCTGGAAGGTGTCCCTGCTCATGGCAGGGGCTGGAATGGGATAAACGAGGTCTTCTCCCACCCAAACCAGTCTGGGATTCTGGGATTCTACCAAATGACCCATCACGGTTTGAGGAACTATCATGAGAAGCTGACAAAACTCACAGGACCACAGGAGGATGTTTTCCTGAATTTCCTGTAAAATTCCCGTTCTCTCCTGTGATATCTGCACCAACCAAGGTGCTTGGAATCCATTCCCACCATCCAGGAGATGCTCTGGAACTCCACCCCCTTCACTGCCAGCCCTTCAAGCCAATTATCCCTCCCAGAAGATCTGAGCTCAGGGAAAAGACCCTTATTTTATGGGGAAGGAAGCACTTCTTCTTGCAGCCGATGCAAACGGCGTTTAAAACGTGGGGAAGTTCTCCACAGGCTCCTCCTGGGTGGGATTTCAGCAGGGAGCAGTTGCAGGGCTGGGAATTGCTGTGGGTTTCATGCCTGGCTGAGAAGATCCGCGGGAGGCAGCGCATGGATGAACATTTTGGGCGCTTTCCCTGCGGCTTGCAGACCTCGCCTGAACCCATCCGCCACAAATCCCTCCTCTCCTGCTTCCCAGCATCTCCCAAACCCAGAGCCAGCAGCCTTTCCAACAAACAGAGCAAAAGAGACATCCTGAGCCCCTAGTCCTGGATGAGATCCCTAAATCTGAGCGTGGCTGGGGCTCCTGGCTGCGCTCAATAAATAACAGAGCTGATTTTCTCAGGGCTCTTCACACTGAGGCAAGCAGGGATCGTATTTTGAAGCTCCCACTAAGCAAAGCTTCCCTATAATTTGCTAAATTTATCCCAAACACAATAGCGTGTGTGTAAAGGGGGATCTAAGTATGGAAGCCACTGTTTTAATATAATTGGCCTTTTAGATTAAAAGGCTCTTGTAATAACCTTTTTCTAAGAAGCAGAAAAAGTCATAATTACAGAGCAGCCACACATGACAGATAGATGTTCCAAACTGAGAAAATTAACTCTTCCCTGCGTTTCAAATGGAGAAATCCCTGCCAGGATCAGCCACCAGCATTGCAAAAAAGGAAAGACAAAACCCCTCACTCACCTAAAGTCATTTTTAGTAACTTGAGGTTTCTCCCCTTTGCCTGGGAAATCGGTGTGTGGGTTTTTCTGCTGGTTTAAGGAGAATCTGAGCCTGATTTAAGGAGAATTTGATCCTGGCTGTGTAACCATTTGGTATTTATTATTATTTTACTATCCTGCCTATTGCAGTACATCCATGTAATGGGACAGGAATCCCCCTGCTCTGAAGGTGGGACCAGGCCAGCCAAGCTCTGAGGGGCAGATCCAGCTGCTGCTGCCCATGCTCCGCGTCCTGTCCTGAGCAAAGAGAAGGAGGTTGAGATTGCATAGAGGGAAAACTTCTCCATGGAAAGGCTTGTCCAGCCTGGCACAGTCCCCATTCCTAGAGGGATTTAAAAGCCATGTGGATGTGGCACTGGGGGTGATTAGAGATGGGATTGACAGTGCTGGGGAATGGTTGGATGCTCTGGGATGGCTTTTCCCACCTCCATAACTCTGTAATTCCACATGCAAGGAATGCAACGAGCTGCTGTCAAGGAATTGATGCCAGGAGAAGAGTTCCTCACTGGGATTAGTTTGAAAACAAATATGATGAGATCTTATCCTAATGCTGAACAGAGACTGAAAGGTTGGGGAGCTCCAGAGGAGAAGCTGGTGTGCACAGAGGGTGCAAGGACCTCTTGGACAGGGGTGTCACAATGGGAGCAAGGCAGGGCTGGCACCACCAAGCAGCTCCCAGCTCCCCTCAGGATGCCCTCAGGATGCCTGCAAGGCTCAACATTCCCATGCTGGAGCATTTCTGCTGCTTTGCCACCTGAATAAACACCCCAAAGGCAAATCCTGTGCCCTCCATCCTCCACCCTCATGGAACCCCCGGGATGGCTTTCCTGACGTGCCGCTCACGGACACCGTGCCAGCTGCTGTCACTCCACTCTGGGCTTGGAGGTGTTTTTCCATCATGGCCTGGAACCATTTCTGGCTGGTTAGAGAGGGAATTTTAACTCGAGCTGACTGGCTCACATCGAGGAATCACATCCCTCAAACATTTAGCGCCGAGCGTGTCCGCGTCAGACACCGCTCCCCCTCCTGCAGAAACAAATCAGAAAATTAATATTTAAAAATCTATCCATCACAAGATCATTTTCCTCTCCTTAGCAACACGAGAAAGGCATTTGTGACCACCATTTCCTCTGCACTGCCTTTAATTTTTATATATCGGTTTCAGCATTAAAAAAAAAATGGGACCAGTAAATCAGCCCATTAATCATTCCAGTCCAGGAAAGCTCCAGTAAATCACCCAAGTTTTATATCTCTATTTTTTTTAACTTAGGCCCAAGAGCCCAGGGATTGAGGCCATGTGCTATTAATTTGCAAACAGGCAGTTCGCATTTTTGCGTGCTGACCTCAGCCCCGCGGCCCCAGGTGCGGCGGGGAGAGCGAAACCCGCGGCTGCGGCGCACGAGGAGATGATGTGTCAAAACAAATGTCAGGATTTGGGATTCATTTCACGGGGCCCCAGCAGTGCCCAGGTCTGATTTATCCACAGCCCGCTCCCATGATCCGCAGGAGGCTCCGGCAGGGGTGGTAATAATGAAATAATCCATGGAATTGTTTATTGCTGGCAATTAAGGTGAGAAATCTCGTCACGCATCCAGAACTGGTGTTCCTGGTGTCCCTGTTTTTTTCTGGATGAGGGCTGGTGCCCTGCCGGGTGCTGGGGATGTCTTGGGGCAGCAGCCAGCGTGGCCCAGGTGACATTGAAGTGGGATTTGTCCCCTAAGCCATGTCTGTCCCCAGAGCCGTGTCTGTCATCAGCAGCGCTCCAGCTGAGCCCGGCTTTGCCCTTTCTGTCCCTCCTGCCTAATGACCCGAGCAGAGAATCTAATGAGGGACAGGACGTGGAGCCACTGCCAGGGAAGCAGCTCCAGCCCTTTCCCTCGCTGACCTCTGAATTCCTGGGAATAACAAAGAGCTCATTTCCAGCTCCCTGCTCCCATTGCAGCCCGCTGCCCACACCAGGATGGTGGGAACACCCAGGAGCATCCTCAGGTTGGAGTTGGTCAGGAGTTGGAAGGTGCAGAAAATTCCCCTCCCCAAGCTTCCAGGAACAACTTCCAGGAACCCTGGCACCCCAGGAGTGCTGGGCCACCATAAAATCCACGTGGCTTTGGCTTCACTGGAACACCTCAAACAGCATCTGAAGGACTAAAGCAATTTAATGGGTAGAGCTGTGAAAATTTTAATCCTAAAGGTTGGAAAAGCCCTGTGGGATCATCGAGTAATGATGAACCCAGCACTGCCAGGTTCACCTCTATGCCCCCAAATTCTCATGGCTGGGACACCCGTGCCACCCATGGCACAGGGATTTCTCTGCCAAAATTGCCTGCAAGGATCAAACATCCTGAATCCTGCATTCCTGCAGGTCTGGAGCAGGGAAAACCTGCAGTGCTGGCAGAGCAGAGCTGTGGGTGGCTGCCCAGCACCCTCTGCAGGGATTTTTGTTGTCCTCTTCAAAGCCCTTCCAGCTTAAATCCTCAGGGACCTCGAAGAGATTTCACATCCCTAAAATTTATCCTCTGCTACAGATTTTCATTGTTCCCTCAGCACAAATTTGGTGCAAAACAAGGGGAATATGAACAACTGAGGATAAAAGAGAGGTAAAGTGTCAGGGTTTATTTTTAAATTATTATTTTTTGTATTTTTCCACGCTGTCCTTGTGCAACCACAAAAAGGCTTTCAAAGGTGCAGCTTGGGAGGTTCTAACAGCAAAAACCAAATTATTTATCCCATATCTACACGTGGCAGTTTGTGGGATCAGTGGGGTGGGGCTGGGGGCAGCAGATAAAGGTTCCTGTGTACTGACCCCAAAACAACACGGCCCCACCAGCAGGCACCAACCCCGTTCCTCAGCTACAAAACAGAGACCTCAGCTCCTTCCCCCTCTGGGCATCTTCAGTGTGGGGTGAAGGACAAATCGAGGCTGGAATTCGGGAGGAGTCATGGAATCATTAAGGTTGGCAAAGACCTCCAAGACCATCAAGTGCAACTTTTGCCCACTAAACCACGTCCCCAAGTGCCACATCTTGGCTTTTAACACTTCCAGGGATGGTGACTCCACCACTGCCCTGGGCTGATCAGCCTAGTCTGATGTTTAATCATTCTTTCAGGGATAAAATTTTCCTTAATATCCAAGCTGACCCTCCCCTGGTGGCCATTTCCCCTTGTCTTGTCCCTGGTAAATGCTCCACGAGCTCAGGAAAGAGCCCCTTGATGCTGAATAGCACTGAAACAAACCAAAAACTCCTCTCTAAAGGCACCTGGGCCTGCAGCTGTGTCTGACAGCAGTGGGAAACAGCTTATCCAGCGATTACATCTAATTACGAGGCAGGGATGAGAATGATTGGATGGAGGAAAAAAGGGATGCCTTAAAAACCAAGTGCAATTGTCACTTCCCAGCCCAGGTGATGGGAGCCAGCGTGGTGGAAAGCAGCACAGTGTGGGTCACTGGGCACATCCCAGCAATTGGGAGGGTGGGGATGCTGCACAGCCCAGCTGCAGCTCTGCCCTGCCCCCAAAATGCCTTTTGCTGGCTGAGCTCTCAGGTGGGTTCAGGGGAGCAGAGGCAAAATGGGGTGAGGGTTTGCTTTGCAGCGCTCCCAAATGTGGAGTGGGGGTAACTAAAGCAGGCAGGCACTGGAAAGGGAGCAGTGAGGAAAAATGGAGAAATCCTGCTCAAGTTGGGTGGCTCTTCCTGTTGGAACCCTGGTTCCTGCTGGGAATTTCAGAGTTTCTGTGCTGGCAGGCATTGACCCCCAGGAGAACACTGCACTGACCTGAGGCTGTGGAGAAGCTTCCAAAATGGAATGGTGGAACTGGGATTGTGGGTGTGGAGTTTGGATAGAAGTGTGTGATAGCACAGGGTGGGAAACTCAGAGTTTAAGGGTTTAGAATAGAGTAATGTGTATAGAGCAAGGTGGAGGGTTTAGGGTGGAGGCTGGTCCTTCTCCCTCACCTCCTTCTTTTCCTCCTTCTTTTCCTCCTTCTCCTCCTCCTTCTTTTCCTCTTTGTGTGGTTTTGTGTAACTGGATAAAAAAGTCCCCATTGCAGGACATGAGTGATTGGTTATTGGGTTAAAGGTGAAAATAATTGAGGTGGCATTTCTTAATTGGACAGTTTATCCATAAAAGGCCTTGTAGAGAGAGACACTGCTCCATTTTTAGTGTGTCAGAGTGAAGTGCTGCAGAACTCAGGGTTTGTGAGACTGTGACAGAGATAAGAACTAACAAACACCTGAGTCCCAACAAGAAATACCCTCTCACACATTTAATCCTGACCTTGGCAGAAAAAAGAAGCAAAGAATCAGCGCTTCCCATCACAGGCCAAGTCTCAAACACGGATTTATAGCTAAAATAGAGCAAGCCAAGGAAGGTGATGGGTGTTTTCCTGATTTCCCTGCTGGATGAAGGGTTTTTCCCTCGAGCAGGATCTGACATCACAACGCTGGACCGGCTGTGGAGGTCCAGTAGAGGCTGGAGACTGGCACTGGCAGAGCAGAGCTGTGGGTGGCTGCCCAGCACCCTCTGCAGGGATTTTTGCTCAGGGTTCCCTAAAATTTGGAGGCTGAGACAACAACCCCTTTCCCCTTCCAGTCCTTAAATGCTCAGGGACCTCGAAGAGATTTCGCATCCTTAAAATTTATCCTCTGCTACAGATTTTCATTGTTCCCTCTGCACAAATTTGGTGCAAAACAAGGGGAATATGAACAACTGAGGATAAAAGAGAGATAAAGTGTCAGGGTTTATTTTTAAATTATTATTTTTTGTATTTTTCCACGCTTTCCTGGTGCAACCACAAAAAGGCTTTCAAAGGTGCAGCTTGGGAGGTTCTAACAGCAAAAACCAAATTATTTATCCCATATCTACACGTGGCAGTTTGTGGGATCAGTGGGGTGGGGCTGGGGGCAGCAGATAAAGGTTCCTGTGTACTGACCCCAAAACAACACAGCCCCACCAGCAGGCACCAACCCCGTTCCTCAGCTACAAAACAGAGACCTCAGCTCCTTCCCGCACTGGGCATCTTCAGTGTGGGGTGAAGGACAAATCGAGGCTGGAATTCGGGAGGAGTCATAGAATCATTAAGGTTGGCAAAGACCTCCAAGACCATCAAGTGCAACTTTTGCCCACTAAACCACGTCCCCAAGTGCCACATCTTGGCTTTTGAGGGAAAAAACACTTCCAGGGATGGTGACTCCACCACTGCCCTGGGCTGATCAGGAAGCCTAGTCTGATGTTTAATCATTCTTTCAGGGATAAAATTTTCCTTAATATCCAAGCTGACCCTCCCTGGTGGCCATTTCCTCGTCTTATCCCTGGTAAATGCTCCACGAGCTCAGGAAAGAGCCCTTGATGCTGAATAGCACCGAAACAAACCAAAACTCCTCTCTAAAGGCACCTGGGCCCCAGCTGTGTCTGACAGCAGTGGGAAACAGCTTATCCAGCGATTACATCTAATTACGAGGCAGGGATGAGAATGATTGGATGGAGAAAAAAGGGATGCCTCTAAAAAAAAAAAAAAAAACCAAGTGCAATTGTCATTTCCCAGCCCAGGTGATGGGAGCCAGCGTGGTGGAAAGCAAAAGCACAGTGTGGGGTCACTGGGCACATCCCAGCAATTGGGAGGGTGGGGATGCTGCATCAGCCCAGCTGCAGCTCTGCCCTGACCCCCAAAATGCCTTTGCTGGCTGAGCTCTCAGGTGGGTTCAGGGAGCAGAGGCAAAAATGGGGTGAGGGTTTGCTTTGGAGCGCTCCCAAATGTGGAGTGGGGGGTAACTAAAGCAGGCAGGCACTGGAAGGGGGAGCAGTGAGGAAAAATGGAGAAATCCTGCTCAAGTTGGGTGGCTCTTCCTGTTGGAACCCTGGTTTCTGCTGGGAATTTCAGAGTGCCTGTGCTGGCAGGCACTGACCCCCAGGAGAACACTGCACTGACCTGAGGCTGTGGAGAAGCTTCCAAAATGGAATGGTGGAACTGGGATTGTGGGTGTGGAGTTTGGATAGAAGTGTGTGATATCACAGGGTGGGAAACTGAGAGTTTAAGGGTTTAGAATAGAGTAATGTGTATAGAGCAAGGTGGAGGGTTTAGGGTGGAGGCTACTCCTTCTCCCTCACCTCCTTCTTTTCCTCCTTCTTTTCCTCCTTCTTTTCCTCCTTCTTTTCCTCCTTCTTTTCCTCCTTCTTTTCCTCTTTGTGTGGTTTTGTGTAACTGGATAAAAAAGCCCCATTGCAGGACATGAGTGATTGGTTATTGGGTTAAAGGTGAAAATAATTGAGGTGTCATTTATTAATTGGACAGTTTATCCATAAAAGGCCTTGTAGAGAGAGAGATGGGGCTCCATTTTTAGTGTGTCAGAGTGAAGTGCTGCAGAACTCAGGGTTTGTGAGACTGTGACAGAGATAAGAACTAACAAACACCTGAGTCCCAACAAGAAATACCCTCTCACACATTTAATCCTGACCTTGGCAGAAAAAAGAAGCAAAGAATCAGCACTTCCCATCACAGGCCAAGTCTCAAACATGGATTTATAGCTAAAATAGACCAAGCCAAGGAAGGTGATGGGTGTTTTCCTGATTTCCCTGCTGGATGAAAGGTTTTTCCCTCGAGCAGGATCTGACATCACAACGCTGGACCGGCTGTGGAGGTCCAGTAGAGGCTGGAGACTGGGACTGGCAGAGCAGAGCTGTGGGTGGCTGCCCAGCACCCTCTGCAGGGATTTTTGGGATCCTTTCCGGCCTAAATGCTCAGGGACCTGAAAGAGATTTCACATCCCTAAAATTTGGGGGCTGAGACAACAACCCCAGCACCCAAGGGTGCCCCAGCCTTCCCAGAGGAGTCCCCACTGCATCTCCTGGGGGCTGTGAAAGCTCCAGAACAGCAGGAGGGACAACATGGATATGAAATCCTGCCAGGAAAGCACCTAGCAAAGACCTGCCCCACCCTGAGCTCCCCCTCATGTGCTGCTGTCAGCTCTGACACCTCTGCCTGGATCAGGCAGTCCCAGGCAGGGGAGGGAGGAATGGCTGGAAAATCCAGCCTCCCACACAGCCCCAGGGATGGAACACAGGATGGGGAGCACCCGAAGGTGCAGAAAGGGAGCTTGTGCTGGGGGGCTGAGAGTTATTGCAGAGCTGGGCATGGAAAAGCCAAGAGACTTTAACTCTGTGATTCTGTGATTCTGTAATTCTGTAGTTCTGTGATTCTGTAATTCTGTAGTTTTGTGATTCTGTAAATCTCTGATTATGTAGTTCTGTGATTCTCTAATTCTGTGATTCTGTAATTCTGTAGTTCTGTAATTCTGTAAATCTTTGATTCTGTAATTCTGTAGTTCTGTGATTCTGTAAATCTCTGATTCTGTCATTCTTTCATTCTGTGATTCTGTAATTCTGTAGTTCTGTGATTCTGTAATTCTGTAGTTCCGTGTTTCTGTAAATCTCCGATTCTGTCATTCTTTAATTCTGTGATTCTGTATTTCCATGGTTCTGTAATTTTGTAGTTCTGTGATTCTGTAAATCTCTGATTCTGTCATTCTGTGATTCTGTACTTCTGTCATTCTTTAATTCTATGATTCTGTAATTCTGCAGTTCTGTGATTCTCTAATTATGTGATTCTGTCATTCTGTGATTCTGTACTTCTGTGATTCTGTAATTCTGCAGTTCTGCTCTGCCCACACATCCCTGTCCATGGCAGAGGTAACTCCCTTCAAACCCTGACATTTTCCTGCCAGGCTTTTGCTGCAGGAGGAGCTGGAGAAGGATTTTTATTACTCAGGCAGTGACAGGACAGGGAAAATGGTTTTGAACTGCAAGAGAGGAGATTTTGATTCGATTTTGGGTCTAAATATCTTCCCTGGCAGGGTGGGCAGGCCTGGCACAGGTGCCCAGAGAAGCTGTGGCTGCCCCTGGATCACTAAAAGTGCCCAAGGCCAGGCTGGACAGGGCTTGGAGCAGCCTGGGGCAGTGGAAGTGTCCCTGCCATGGCAGGGGTGGCACTGGATGAACCTTAAATTCCCTTCCAACCCAAACCAGGCCGGGATTCTGTGATACAGGAATTCCATGAAGAAGAAAGGAAGAAAACAAAACCCTCCTGGCTGTGCCCTCCTGTCAGGAGTTGTGCAGAGCCACAAGGTCCCCCTGAACCTCCTTGTCTCCAGGTGAGCCCTTCCCAGCTCCCTCAGGGATTCTCCAGCCCCTGCCCGGCTCCATTTCCTTCCCTGGACACACTCGAGCCCCTCAGCCCCTTGCTGTGAGGGAAAAATCAAAAAGTGGGAGAAAACATGAGGGTGGGAAGAAATGAGGGGAGTCTGGGGAAGGCTTTGATGCAGAGCTTTTCCCTTCTGGATCCTCTTTTTCTCTAGGCCGGGCCCTTCCCAGCTCACTCAGGAATTGTCCAGCCCCTTCCCAGCTCTGTTCCCTTCAGGGTCTCTCCTGCCATGAGGGGAATATCAAAAAGTGGGAGAAAATGTGAGGGAAAAAAGAAGCGAGGGGAGTTTGAGGAAGGTTCTGCTGCAGAGCTTTTCCCTTCTCAATCATCTTTTTCTCCAGCCTGAGCCCCTGCCTGGCTCCCTCAGGGATTCTCCAGGCCCTGCCCGGCTCCCTCAGGGATTCTCCAGCCCCTTCCCAGCTCCCTCAGGGATTCTCCAGCCCCTTCCCGGCTCCATTTCCTTCCCTGGCCCTGCTCCAGCCCCTCAGCCCCTTGCTATGAGGGAAAAATCAAAAAGTGGGAGAAAACATGAGGGCGGGAAGAAATGAGGGGAGTCTGAGGAAGGCTTTGATGCAGAGCTTTTCCCTTCTGGATCCTCTTTTTCTCTAGGCCGAGCCCTTCCCAGCTCACTCAGGAATTGTCCAGCCCCTTCCCAGCTCTGTTCCCTTCAGGGTCTCTCCTGCCATGAGGGGAAAATCAAAAAGTGGGAGAAAATGTGAGGGAAAAAGAAGTGAGGGGAGTTTGAGGAAGGTTCTACTGCAGAGCTTCTCCCTTCTCAATCCTCTTTTTCTCCAGCCTGAGCCCCTGCCCGGCCCCCTCAGGGATTCTCCAGCCCCTGCCCGGCCCCTCAGGGTTCTCCAGCCCCTGCCCGGCTCCCTCAGGGATTCTCCAGCCCCTGCCCGGCTCCCTCAGGGATTCTCCAGCCCCTTCCCCAGCTCCATTGCCCAGTTATTAATTCCCAATTAATAATTCTGTGTTTATGACCCAGCCCTAGGGAGGAGCCAGGCCCCGGTGTCCAGGTGGGTCTGGTTCCTGCAGTGAGCATCACCTTCCAACATCTGGAGCTGACAGGGCTGGACCAGGCACCTTCCCCACCCCTCCCAGGGCTGCTCCATCCCTGGGATGTTTCTTCTCCTCCAGGTTCAAAGCCAGGTTTCCAGGACCTGTCTGCTCCTCAAAGGATGAGTTTATAGGGCTTGACAGAGTTGGCTTTTCCCACTGCAAAGGAAGGAAGTTGCTTTAAGCTCTAAAAAAAAAAAAATAGGCAGAACCATCTGGCAGAGCACAGCTGTGGAAATATTATACATCTAATTATTTATAGAGGTACCTGTGCAGGGACGAGATCAGTTCTCATAATTACATCAGGAAAACGCTCTTTTGATATAAAACCAACTCACAAAAATACACCGGGGGCTCAGGCTGGGGAGAAAACCATCATTTTCTTTGCTTTTTGCAACCTCAAAGCAGCAACAAGTTTGTTTTCTGCCGGTGGTCCGGGCTTCAAATGAGACCTTTGGCATCTGAAAGCCATTAAAGTGCACGGTCACAACAGCCCCAGCCATTCGAGAGACAAAACAAAGGCACAGATAATGAAGCGACTCTTGTTCCCATTAAATCAATAGCAGGAACATTCCAGGAACAAACAGCCCCGGGTGTCCCCGGGGATGCTCCCGGGGAGGCGCCCCCAGGAGCTGATTTCCAATGGAAATGCCGCTCTCCAGCCCTGGGTTTTACATCACACTTCCCTCTTTGCTTCTCGGAGCTCTTTACACCCATGGGAAGAGCTCGAGCGGAGCTGGCTGCGGTTTGGAAGTGCCGGCTCTGGAATTTTGGGATGCTGAGCGCTGTGGAGAGCACAGCAGAGAGGGGGGGAAACTTCCCCTGAGGTTTCTAGGGAGAAAAATGGGAATTTCCGCAGAAATCCCAGGTGGGGTGTTGGAAGCTTGGGTGCTGAGAATTCCAGACTTTCTGTGCTGGGAATTTCAGGGTTTCTGTGCTGGCAGGCACTGACCCCCAGGAGAACACTGCACTGACCTGAGGCTGTGGAGAAGCTTCCAAAATGGAATGGTGGAACTGGGATTGTGGGTGTGGAGTTTGGATAGAAGTGTGTGACATCACAGGGTGGGAAACTGAGAGTTTAAGGGTTTAGAATAGAGTAATGGATACAGAGCAAGGTGGAGGGTTTAGGGTCGAAGCTGGTCCTTCTTTACCTTCTTCTCCTTCTTCACCTTCTTCTTCTCATTCTTTTCCTCCTTCTCCTTTTCTCCTTCTTCTCCTTCTCCTCGTTCTCCTCCTTTTCTCCTCTTCTCCTTCTCCTTCTTCTTCTCCTTATTCTTTTTCTCTTTCTTCTCCTTCTTCTTCTCCTTCTTTTCTCCTTCTTCCTCTCCTTCTCCTTCTTCTTCTTCTCCTTCTCATCCTTCTCCTCCTTCTCCTCCATGGGTTTGGGGGTTTTGTGTAATTGGATAAAAAAGTCCCCATTGCAGGACATGAGTGATTGGTTATTGGGTTAAAGGTGAAAATAATTGAGGTGTCATTTCTTAATTGGACAGTTTATCCTTCAAGGGCCTTGTAGAGAGAGAGATGGGGCTCCATTTTTAGTGTGTCAGAGTGAAGTGCTGCAGAGCTCAGGGTTTGTGAGGCTGTGACAGAGATAAGAACTAACAAACACCTGAGTCCCAACAAGAAATACCATTTCACACATTTAATCCCGGTCTTGGCAGAAAAAAGAAGCCAAGAACCAGCAGCTGGGATGTCCCTGTCCCTCAGCCACAGCAGCTATCCCCAGGGAATGCTGGCCCAGGGAATCACTCCAACGTTCAAAGGATCGAATCAGGCAGGAGGAGAGACCTCAGGGAGGGGCTGTAAATTTAGTAAGAGCTTGATAAATGCTCCCACTGCCTTAATTATCCCAGGAGCTGGGATTTTGTGCCTGCCAGGGAAGTGTCTGGTGCTGGGTTTTGACAGTAAGTGCTTGTGCATCCCAAATTACCCATTATAAATTAATAAGGGAAATGGGAGTTAAATGAAAATCATCCTTGTGATGCACCTAACAGGGCTCCAGGAGAGCTGGAGAGGGATTTTTGACAAGGCCTGGAGTGACAGGACACAGGGAATGGCTTCCCACTGCCAGAGGGCAGGGATGGATGGGACATTGGGAAGGAATTCCTCCCTGGGAAGGTAGGGAAGGGCTGGAGTGGAATTCCCAGAGAATCTGTGGCTGTGCTGTCCCTGGAAGCGTCCCAGACCAGCTTGGACAGGGCTTGGAGCAGCCTGGGATGGTGGAAGGTTTCCCTGCCCATGGGAATTAGATGGATTTTAATGTCCCTTCCAACTCAAACCAGTCTGGAATTCCATGATTTGCAAGTTCTGGAAGTGCAGAGATGATGAATTCATCCATCAGCTGAGCCAATGTAGGAGGAAATGTTCCCGTGTTTTATAGGAAAATGTCTCAGGAATGAAAACAGTCATTTTCACCCCTTTTCCTTTCTCCTTTTGCACAAAGCAAACTTACAGCCAAGGCTCCTTTCCAAGAATAAATGTTATCTCAGTTTTTAAATTAGAAATTAAAGTCTTGTCAGCCCTGGGAGACAGGGAAGGAAACTTAGATTATAATACCACAGGAGACTGAAGGCTGGAAGGGAAGGGGGCTTAGTCAAATGGTTTAAAAACACAGCTTTAGGTACTGACAAGCTCTTACAAACACAGGGCCAACGTGATGGCTCATAAAAATTCAGTTTTCTTAGGCTAATGCATCACAGCCAGCAGCAGGGATGGATTAAATCCCAGCCAGGATTTGGGCAAAATGAGGAAAACCAGCAAAGAGATTTCTACTCCCTTTCAACGCCCAAGTTTTTGTCATTCTGTGGCTCAGAAGACAGCTCAGCCACAAAAAACCTCCCTTTTATTATGAATATTATTAATAAATAACAACCCAGCCCTGCCATGTGATGTAGTTTTCTCTTGATGCCTGTGGGCCAGGACCTGCAGGCTTTGCTTTTTCCATACTCCCAATCCCCAAAATGTGCTGCAATCCCAAATTTCATGGCAACAAATCCAGGGAAATCTTCAAGGTCTGCATCCAGTTTGCCCATTTCTGCTGGGGAACAGAGGAGGGCAAGAGGGAACCTGGTGGGAAAGAGGTTTTTTATGGAATTGCCATGGGAAATGTGGAGTTATGAGGTGGAAAACTGCAAAGAAAAAGGGAAAATGGGTTTTGATACAGGTTGGTTTTGGTGG